>CM042963.1:32105444-33379734 GCA_023678885.1 Pogostemon cablin
ATAGTGGACTCCATCTTGGCCACACGTATGTCTCCTAATGTGGAGGATTGCAGGTTTTGGAGCAAATCTATACAAGGGAAAGTCACATATAAGATTGCCTATATGCATATTCGACAGGCATCTATTGAGCCAATATGGGGTTTCTGGATATGAGCGCCATTTATCCCCTCAAGGCAGTCGTTGGTTCTTTGGAAGGCAATCAAGGGAGTTCTAACGACATGGAATGTGATTCGAGATAGGGGATTCAAAGGGCCATCTCGGTGCTACCTTTGTAAAGGAGGGGAAGAGTCTATTGATCACATATTTCTTTATTGTCCTGTATCTTTGCAGGTATTGAAGAAGCTGTTATCTGGCTTTCACTTCGGTGATAGGATTGATCTAGAGTAGACGTTGATTGGGATTTTTAATACAGGTGATGGAAATCTCAGAGAGTAAGCAAGTCACTTCTTTATGGCGGCTGGCTATTATCACCTACATATGGATCATGTGGCAAGAGAGGAACAATGCAATGCATGATGGCTATGAACTGCGAGAAGGGGAGATAGTTGATAAACCTGTCAGAAGCTCAGCAATCACCGCAACAATGTTTGCATTAATCAGAGAGGGAAACAACTTTGAGATGGGCGTTATGGGCAACACGGTGGAGGATCTCTGCACTTTGAAATTTTTCGGCATTGCTGGAAGACACAGGAGAGCTCCGAGGATCATTCCTGTTCGCTGGAGAGCACCGCCACCGGGGTGGACAAAGGTTAACACAGATGGATATGCTTCAGGCTCACCAGAAAATATTTCAGGTGGAGGAATCTTTCGAAACAGCAGAGGGTTCGCTATGGGCTGTTTCACGTATGGATTTGGAGTTGGATTTTCACTGGAGGCTGAGCTCGCTGTGGCATGCTTGGCTATTGAGTTTGCACATGACAGAGGATGGGAAAGAGTATGGCTGGAGACTGATTCGATATATGTTACACATGCTCTTACACATCCGTCTCCAATTATCCCATGGAGGTTGCATTTACGTTGGAGAAAGGCTAAGGATATAATCCCTCACATTTTCTTTCGAATCTCGCATATCTATAGAGAAAGAAATTCGGTGGCTGATCTGCTTGCTAATGTTAGTGGACCACTGACTTGGTACAACCCGACTCCGAAGTATCTAAACAAGAACATGTTTAGGGACATGAATAGTGAATATTATAGGTTCAAATAGATATCTTTTATCACATCTTTTGTATCTCCATGTACTCTTTTTCATTTCTTTTTAATAATATGGACATATTTAGCAAATAACTAGTTATGTTAATTACTAATGGAAAATAGTAAAATATTCTTGTGGAACTAAATCTATGACTAAAATGATTTTTTTTGTAAAGGTAGACAACAATATAGATTTCCTTATGATATTACACTTAAAACTACTAACTGCGTATTAAATATTATAATACTTAATTTAGCGGTATCTGAAAAATGTCACTTTTAAAACTTCATTTTTTACAAATACCTTTAGGCATCATTATCATACTCTACAACCCGTCGTGCAACTGTGTATGTAACTACTAACACGACTTCATATTTAATTTCTCATTCAACTCTACACACGACTATGTGTGCGATAATACATGCTTTTAACCACTTAACATATGTGCGGTCATACACATGACGTAATTATGTGCAACCAAGTATCAACTACATAATGAAGAAGAGAAAAAAAATTTAACATGTGATTTTTTTTAAAAATATTATAGTCGATGATATTTTTTCATAATCAACTATTAATTTGGACATTTTTTTATAATTTTTGCTTAATTTATGAATAAAAAATGAATTTCTTTTAAGTGGATGGGGAGTGTGATTTTATTAATGTGAAGATAAAAAGATTATTTTCTTATGAAATTTTAGGTATTTTAAGAATTTTCAAACGTGAAAAAACTTTTGATAAACTTATACTTCAATTTTATCATCTTATGTGCTGTGAATGACATGTGGATTGCTAATTATTTCTAACATATATGAAATATGCCGTCCTTTTCGCATAAGCAGCAATTGAATCTAATGTTGATTTTACATAAACTGACTGAATTATCCTCTATTTATTCATGTTCTCTCTCTCTCTCTTCCCCTCCCTCCTCTCCTCTAATAGAAAAATATATGTCCTGCTTCAAATCTCCCTTTTCTTTGAAGTTCCATAGCCAATGAATTGGTAAACACTAGGCCCATGTAGAACCATTTCTTTGTTTCATGTAAATTTATGTTTATAACTAAAGTTTTGATCCATGAATGCCTTTGTTTTCTTCTCAAATGCTATATAATCTATACAATGTGAAATTTATAATTGTTCATTAACGTAGAAATGAATTTACATGTTGAAAAATTCGTGAGATACCTTTTTAATATGTGAGTTTCTATTCTTTGAATTAATTGTTAATATATGAATAAACATGATATTATCGATTATGAAATCTCATGTTTCCATTCATGTTTGACAATAGTCAGTTTTGTATTATAATAATCAAATTTTTTTCTTTTCCTGCAGAGGCAAAAAGAAAAAAAAAAGTCAGGTTTTTTGACTGAATATATTGAATTGGGACAAAAAAAATTAAGGAAATTGACTATCTCTTATAAATTTAGAGGCAGCGGGTGGAATTCTATATATTAAGGAATTTGGCAAAAAAAAAAATATAAATGTAGTCTTCAGATGGTGAAATTCATGTAAAGCAACATCATCGTTTGGCTAATAGAACAAATAGTCGTCCAACACCAGCTTTGATGGAAAATTTGTTGGGCCTTCTCAAAATTCGAGTGAAAAGAGGTATAAATCTTGCTGTTCGAGATGTTCGAAGTAGTGATCCCTATGTTCTCCTCTCTACAGGAAATCAAGTATCTCCCTCTCTCCCCCATATAGTAAGTATATATCTATTCATTTATGGCAAAAACTTGTGTGCGCCTGTGGCACACCCTGTGTGCCTTTAGAATTTTATATCCTTTCGTATAAAGATGTGCACCATTTATTTTTTGAAGAAAAATAAAAAAATATTAATAAAAAGTGTATACCCTTTATAACAAAAAATAATGTACCCTTATCCATAATACTAAATTCTAAAGGCGCACGGCGTGCGCCCGGGTGCACGCAAGCCTCACTCTTCATTTATTATGCGAATTTAAAATTTAATAGTGATACAAATACAATAAATTCAAATTTAGATCATACATTCTTTAGGATTTAGAACAATTTAAATTTATACAAGTAAAAAAAAAATTATTGTAAGGTATTATCATTTTAGATAAAATTGATAATTATTATTAATTATAATTTATTTATTATTTTATTTAAAAATATAAATTTATTATTAAATTTGTACTACATAAATTACAACCAGTTCAAATATTAAAGCGAGAGAGATAAGAGAGAAATGGAAGAAAAAGGAAAGAGATGTGAGAGAGAAAGTGAGGGAAAAAAAGGGTAAAAGAATTAGAAAGAGAGGAAACAAAGAGGGAAAACTGAAAAGGTGTCCAAAGGAGTGTCCTGTCAGAGAGAAAGAAGGGAGAAAAAAAGTGAGGAAGGTGGGAGAGAGAGAGAGTATGGAGAAATAACTTGAACTATCACCTAGGTAGTAATGTGAGGTAAAATTAAAAAAAAAAAAAGAAAAAAAAAAGAAAGAAAAGAGGTTATTTTCGGGTTAATTAGTTCATACTAAAAAGGCCTGATTTTAAACGGGCAAAAAAATTACAACCCTAACGCTGTTTTTTTAGTGCTAATTGGGTCAGACCTAAGGGTCTCGGGCTTTTTAATATCTTTGGAATTAACACATCATAAGTATTAATACATTAACCTTATAATATTAACACATTGACCTTATTCTATTAATACATAAAACTTACAATACTAACTACATATATATTCCCTTCATACCGAACCAGTTGACACAATTTTTTGGGCACAGAGATATTTACATTTCAACTTATTTTTTGAGGATAGATTTGTCCATTAGTGTTACGATTAACATTATGTGTCATTTTTTAAGGGTAGAATTGTCTATTTGAGTTTTTTTTTTTAATTTTAAGAAAACATGTTAACTTTTGTAGGATAGAGAAAATTTGTTAAATGTTGTGGGATGAAGGGAGCATCGAATATATTTTAATAAAATATATTAGCACATTGGACGTATAATCATTTCATATGAAATATGTAGTTTTCTATTAACATGTCATAAATGGTAATTCAAAGTTAAAATTAACTTGAAATATTATCAATATATTGTTTAAAGTAATAGAATAAATAACTATATAATATTGGTTTGATAATTTAAACTCTAATAATACTTTTTATGCATGAAATTTTTAGATGATTGCTTTTGTATTTGTAGAGATATAATTTTAACTATGACTAATATAATTCACTAGTATAATTATAATTTTAAAATTATTATTCAATTAAAGTGATAATATACACATTCATTTTAATATTTCCTCTATTTAATAAATAAATTCACACTATGTTCTTTTATTTATTTCAAAATAATGTTGTTGGTTTTGGGGAGTCAAGGACTATAGTGGGCGAATAGACATTGACATTTTAAAAAACCTTACTACATACCTCTTAAAGAGCACTATTGAAGTAGATCTAATGGTAAGGTAGTTCAAAATAAATTTATGATGGGATATTGAAACCACATGAGTGTTTAACCTCTTAACGATGTTTATTGAGGTTACAGTACTTTGCAATAAACGTGAAAGTATATTGAATTTTCTTTTGGGGTTGATGAACCTTTGAAGTGTTTGATGAACATTTGACATGCACAGCAGAAACAAACAATATGTTATGTGTGAAAGTGGAAATCTCTTTTCAAACATGATACACATTACTTCTTAGGTGTGAACTTCGCAGTATCATAGAAGTTGTTTCGTGTGTTAAGCATAGAGATTGTTTACAGATATGTAGAGTAGTATGTACAACAGTAACATTAATTCAAAACGCAAGATATGATGTAATCCTTCTACATCATTTCTTCCTTTTCCTAAAAGGACAATCTAATAGAATCGCAATTATATTCTCCAAACAAAATATTGCCTATTATAACATTAAAATTACTATTATGATTCTAAACCTTTCGATTATCTATTTTAATCCATTTTCCTCATCACTTGTAAACTTATGACAATCAATTCCTTACAAATAGATAGTAAAAACTATATCCCCAAGCAAAGGTCCAATCTTCCTTGAGTAATCTTCAGAGTCCTAGACTCTTAGGGTACTCCTAAAAAATGTGCATGTTTAATAGTTTCTTCAACGATGGAAAGCAGCATTAGACTTCAGTGTGTGTTGATGAACTATTGACTTACTTATTGGAGGTGGAAAGGTTTAACTTATGCTCCTAGTGTTGAGTGGAACTTTTTAAAATGGCTTGACTTTATGCTTTTCCACTTCAACACTTTACTACATGCTCTATTATGTGTGCTCTGTGCTTTATACTTTTCTACTTTCTCTTATGCACTCATACACACAAAGCATAGGTCTTCTACTCATTTATAAATGTTTTTAAATTTTGCTCATTGAAGATAGCAAATCTAACTTTGTGCTCTATCGTCTTCTTCTCAATCTTTGAGCATATAATTATTTGACACATACTATTTGTTTCCGAACTGAATATATCAACTGGCTATATTTTGAGTGCGTTTGTCTTCTATCTCTTTAGCACTTAGCACATAAACATCTCCTTGTACTATTGTTTCTTACTGCTATGTGACTTGACTCCACAATTGTTACAGTGTTGCTTCTTTTTATATTTGTAGCAACATTTTCACTTTAGATGATGAATACTTCTACCATATATTCTCATATTCTCTGTAGTATTATATGCTTCTTCACTTTAAGGTTCCTATGTTATTTGGGTTTCTTGGTTAGGTCCATATTTCTTTGGTCTTTAATTTATGTTAGTGTCTTTTCTTCTGCTTAGATTTTCTTTATCCGCAGTAAGTTTATTCTCAACAGTAACCTTAACATTCCTTATTTAACTTTTTGCAAGGCTTTTCCTTTCTATAGTATGCCCTTCTGCATAGTGTCCCCATTTTCTTTCTTCAGTAGGCTGTTTTTTTAGTAAGTATATATACCTATTCTGCGCAATTTTCTTTCCTTCTTAGGATACTAATTTGATGTTCTTATTGTTGTCCTTCTTCCCGCGCTGATTAACATGTGTCAATCATCATACTGGGCTTCTCTTCTTCTACATGATCATAATCTTTCTTTTTGATCAATTATTCGTCATTCTACATATTGTTTTGATATTATCAAAATCTACTTAAATATTATTCCAATAATTTGGTCTCTTGTGCACTAGGTGCACAAGGATGTTCAAGGTTACAACATTTTATTATAAAGAGTATTCATGTTAGTTAATATATTTTTTTTTATTGAAAGAATCGGTTGAAATATTAAGGGTATTAATATTTGATTAAAAAAATTATTTTTTAATTAGAAAAACCTAGGCATTAATTTTTAAAGGTATTAAATTCAAGTAACAAGGATATTTGTATTACAATGTAGCTGGGTCGGATCTGGAGACACGGACCACGCCAACTTTTGCCTATTCCAATATATATATTCACACTTAAAAAAAAAAGGAAATAGCACTAACACTCAACCCAAATAACGATGTACTACACCTTAATTTTAAAGGCAACATTCAACTTCAACTTAGGGTTTACTCTTTCCATCCCAACTTCAACTTTACACTTTTTATTTTACTTTATCCCAAATTTAACTTCACAATTCTATAAAAAGAAAAAACTATTAATTAATATCCCTCTAACATACTTTAATTTCAAATTTTTCATCTCATTTTTAACACACATAATATATTTTATCATTTATTTATTATCCAAAAATACCATACTACACTCAAAGTAAGTCAAAAAATGACTTTTCTTAAATTTATCTACAGTAAACGTGAGGATAAATTTGGGACAGAGGGAGTATTATTTATCCTAAATCAGAAGAGTAAAATTACAATTATACCCTTATAATTAATCCTAAAATTTCACCCCTAGTTTAAGGTTTAGGTTTCAGGGTATAATTCCTTAGTTAATGGTTATGATATAATTATAATTTCACATTTATGATTTAGGGTATCTTTCACCCCTAGGATTTAGGTTTTAAGATATAATTATAATTTCACCCTTGTTGTTTACGGTATATTTCATCCCTTGAGTTTCGGGTATAATTATAATTTTATCATCATGTTTTAGGTTATATTTCACCCCTAAAATTTAGGATTTAGGGTATAATGGTATTTTAAATATATTACAATTGAAAAAACAAAAACAATATTAATTGATAAAGGGATTACAGATTAATTATAGGAGGACTACATATTAATTAATTAAAGGAAGTGGAAACCACAAGTTCCACCAAATAATTTGGTAGATCTGATTCCACCAAAATGCTTTCAATATATTAATATTATTATAAAATTTATGTGTTAATACTGTAAGGTTAATTTATTAATACTTTAAGGCTGTACAATCTATATGTTAATACTTTTGAACAAATATAACACTTTAAAGTATATCGGCTGGTTTGATAGGCGAGATGAGATAAGGGAGTATATATAAGAATTGAGATTTTAGGAAAGATAAATAGGCATAATATGAAAAGTGAAGCATGTTTGATAGGTCATATTAAAATAGGCATAATAAAATATTAAGATGTTTGGCAGGAGATAAAAGAATCAAGATGTACACTCAAATTATATTTACATCCTTTCTTTATAATTTTATATATTATTATTTATTAATTTATCACTTTTTTCTCCACCCCAACCTCAGCCCCAACCACACCATTTTCTCTCTTCTCCCTCTGAAACCCTCTCTCATATCTTCTTTCTCCTTCCTCTTTTTCCCTTCCCCTCCCCCTTTTCTTTGTATATACACGCACCCATCGGTTACTTCACCATTTTCTGAAAAAAAATCTTTGAATATGGATTAACAATTGAAGGAATAAACAAGAAAAGTAAATTCACTAGAAGAGAATATGCATAATAGAAACGAACCTCAGCCAGTCTGAATATACTTCTCACCTTCTTTTCTCGTTGGAAATATGCAAAAATTTAAGGATAATGTGTTGGGTTTTGTCGAATCTTTTTCAATCTAAGCGATAATCTTATTCACATATTGCTGATCGATTAAAAAATTGCAATGAAAGGGATCAGAGGATTCTAATTCCCATTTTGAAGAGGGAGAAATTCTGATGAGAGAGGGGGAGAAACCAGTAGAAGAGAGAAAGAGTAAGATTGCGAAAGGGAGAGGACAATGATTTGTTCCTTCATTCACAAGGTTAAATGGGTAATTTTAACTTGTAGTATGAGTACTGTGCAAACCTATAGTACTAATACTACGAATTTGGCCATATATAGTATGTAAAGACCAACAATATATAGCAATGGGCTGAAGTTACAGTATTGGGCCCCTTCCTTTTTAAATACTCCATAAACTACCAAACTCCATGGCCATACAAAATACTCCCTCCGTCCTGGAGAAGTTGGTATAATTTTTTGGGTACGGAGATTAAGGAATATAATAATTTAATGTAAAGTGAAGTAAAGTGAAGTGAGAGAAATAATATTTAATGTGTAGTGGGTAGTTGTATTAGAGGTGATATGTGGGGCCCATTAGAATAGATTAATTATTTTGTGTGGGTCCCATGTATTATAAAGGAAATGTGTCAACTTTAGTGAGACAAACCAAAAAGGAAAGTGTGTCAACCTCTATGGGATAGAGGGAGTATGTGAAAAGCCCCTCATACATGCTATCAAACAAGGCCCATATGGGAACCTCGGTATCAAAAAAAAAAAAAAAAAAAAAAAAACAAGGCCCATATATATTAATATGTACAATTAATGCATGTTAATATTAACATCAATGTGTCAAATGATTAATGTGTTAATATTTTATGATGAATATATTATAGAGCCGTATTTAATTATAAGAGTATTATATTCGTGTAATTGGCATTTGAAACTCCAATTAGTATATGAATATTCTAGTTACTATTGTTGTATGTTTTGTTAGTTGTGGGCCTTTCTATGTATCTGTATCTGTTTTTTTTTTTAAAATTAATCTCATACCTAAAATAAATGAAATTTCCTTTTTTTCCAAAAAAAAAAAGTAAGAAAAATATTTGAAATTCAAACTATGTATATTCACCAGCCATGTATTTGACTTGATTTATTTTTCTTTTCCATTATCTGAAGTGTTGAACGAATTTGATTGTGATGCAGAAATTGAAGACTCGTGTTATCAGAAAGGACATTAATCCAGAATGGAACGAGGATTTGACTCTCTCTATATCCGATCCAAATCAATTAGTCTATCTTGTGAGTTCAGCATTTTAATTTCTTTCGGTAGTTTTAAAATATTTTTTTTAATTTATATGGATTTTGAAAATGATTGTTTTGAGTTTTAAAATAATTGATTTAATTTTTTATCAAATGATATGAATGATTTTACGAGTAAGAAAGTTAATTGAAACAAAAGTGGAGAAAGAAAGAAAAAACTGAGAATATTAATTAGAGATATAATATATAAAAATTATGTACTTTAGATGATTAATAGAATTTAAAAGGGTATATACCATATGAATCGGTTCACATTCTCTATGGATGATATGTTGGAGGGGAAACTATACTATAAAATGAAAAGCTTTAACCTATGTGAAATGATTGGATTTCTTTTCTCTCTTACGTGTTAATCATACAACGTGTGACACAAAAGATGATGTACGAAAATGACACAGAAAATTCATTGTGTATATATGTATAAGTAATATTTAAAATTTAGCGTGATTCTTAAAACTAAAATTTAATAATCAAAACCCAAAATTAACAAAACCAAATTGAAGTTACAATATCAGATCATATCATATCTTAGTAGCTAAAATTTATTGCATCATGTCTTATGTGTTTTTATGGTACTATTGAATTAAAAAATCAGTACTTTATTAATAAATCTGATGTAAAGAGAAAGATGTAAAAAGAATAAGACAAAGAGTCTGAAACTATCTGAATCTAAAGAACTCCTAATTCATATCGGAATCTAAGGAAAAATTCGTGCTTTAAAGGTAAATCAATAGTTTTTGTTCTTTTGATGTAGGAGTATGTGATTTTGTATGTAATATGATTGGATTGTATTATTGTTTATTCAATTTTAAAAAATATGTAACTTATTAATTTCATTGTAAAACATTACTGGCAAAGACTTGTGTGAGACCACGTCACGAAAATCATTCTATGAGATTGATTGAAAGTGCTAACCTTTATAATGAAATGTGACAAAGCTCCTTTGAACAATTTCACGAATAATTTATAATTTAAATGAAAAGTAATAACAACTTTAATAAAAAGTGATACCTAATTATAAAAGTGTAAAGTGGTTTTACTCTGAGATGGTCTCACGCAATACTATCCCAATATTACTTGATTTATTATAAAAGCTTTTTATTTTACAATAATTAACATCATTTTTTTTTTAAAATGTAAAAAAGTTTTTGTGCTTCTTGATTAATCTCACAAACAACAATAACATATTAATATTTAAAAAGGATATATAAGAAAATTATAATATATACATGATTGATAGTATTTCATGAGAACAAAAGACTAGGAATTAATTTTATAATACAGATAAGAAATGAAAATATTTTAATAAAAAATTATTGATTTATGAATGAAAAGGTGATGATATTTTTAATAACACTTAAAAGTAAGAACTAACGGCGCCATGAGACAGTCTCATCAAGCTATTGCTCGATCATAAGGAATGAAAACGAAATTTTTATCACAACCAATTAGTCTCCTTGATACTCATGTAATGTAAGGTTATTAATGATTTTTGCAGACGGTGTATGACCACGACACATTCAGCTTAGACGACAAGATGGGAGACGCAGAGTTCGAAATCCGACCGTTCATCGAAACGTTAAAAATGCAGACGAAGTGTTTTCCCAACGGAACAAGGATTAAAATAATACAACCTTGCCGGTCCAACTGTCTTTCGGAAGAGAGTTGTATTTTCTGGAAAGATGGTAAGATGATCCAGGATATGTGCCTCAGATTGAGAAATGTAGAATGTGGTGAAGTTGAGCTTCAACTCAGCTGGGTTGATCTTCCTATTTCATAACCCTTCTACACACATATCCCTTCTATCTTGTTATTTGGAAAACAAATACGTCCAATGAATATTCACTTACATATTTAATGACTAACTATTTTTAATTTTTATGCTTCGTATATATAAAAAGAATAAAAAAATAGTAGAAGTTTTCTTTATCTGCACTTAGAAATGTACTCATCCTCTTAAGAAGTGATCTTCTGTTTCTTTTATCAATGTTATGCATAAGGAAATAATTCTTCTATCCACATCAAAATGTTATGATTTTGTCATTTTGGGTTTCTGCTTTCTACATCAAAGGGTACCATTTTCTTTTTTAGAATTATGAGATAATACATATGTTACTAATACAATCACTCACTACACATTAAATAATAATATTTTGAATTCACATGCAAAGAGCAAACAGTACCTAAGCAGTTGGAGTGAGTATAATTGATATTAGAAGGGAAGTAAAAAAAAAAAGACAAGAGTTAGAGGGCACAGCACAAATTTGACCGGCTTCCCAATACTTGCTCCAATAAAAATATTACATCCAGTAATTTATGCATGTTTTTTTTATATAAATATTAAGAAAAGTTTGTCTTTAAGGTAATGTTCGGTTTCAGTTTGAAAACCAAATTTTAATTTTCAAAGTCCACACAAAATCTCCTTAATATGCACCTACAAATCAACGTATAACTCTCACCACACCGAAATATTATATTATATCTCCTCAATTAATTTTTTTCTCTATTTATTGATACTTTTTCCCCTCTTTTATTATATAGATTAATATTTCTTTTACATTTATTTGACATAAAATTAAAACATGGCCAAAACAAATAGTATATATTATTATTCATTAGTTTTTCAAAACCAAAATATAGTTTTCAAAACATTAACTAAAATCACCTAATTAGTGTATAAAGTAAGATGAAGGAGTTTTTTTTAAAGTAATTTAACGAGTAATTTATAAAAGGCGGCGGCTATTCACACACACCAAATTATTCTATACACCCAACTATATCTGCACACTAAAATAATATATACACACTTGTAAAAGACTAATTTGTCTTTAATGTAATACACCAAAATACACAATCCCTGCCCTCCCACAACTCCCACATTTAACATAATATTAAAGTATACACCCACCATCCCAAACACCCACTTCATTTACGTTAAAGAAAAAAAAAGAGGGAAGAAGAGAAGATGAGAAGAAGAACAAGACTCATTTCCAAGATCTTCCATCAAACTCGTAAAATAGTTCGTGGATTGCCATCATTCCTTAGCAATGTTGTTAGTAAGTGATTCCCCCTTTCAATTTGTGTTTTTAAATTCTAGGTTTTATTATTATTGATGAAATTATGCCAAATATGTTGAGTTTTGTTGTGGGAAATATTGTGGGTAGCATGATATTTGTTTTAGTTGGTGAAATCGATTTGGGTAGTGCTTAAAATGGACAAATCAATTTTGGAAAGAGACGAGCGTCGGCCGCAGTGTTCTGTCACCACTTTAGCCTCTGTTTGACCATCCATGGTCGACAAATTAGTAAATTGTCGGCCAGCTCTTGTTGACGGCTAAGTAAGCTGTTCGACCACTCTCCGTCGACAGCTATGGAAGTTGTTCAACCACTCCCCATCAAACAAAACTAGAACTGCCACCCATCATCAGTCAAACGGAAGAGTTCGTGTTCGACCATCATTGGTCGAACATTTTTTAATTTATCTACACCTGATACCTTAGAACTGTTGTTTGTCTCTTGATTAAAACTTGATTTATTTTTCTTGCTTTTAATTATTCAGCTATTTATTATTTCGTTACTTTAGATAATTAATTCACAACACTCTTGGAAATTGGTTACGTAATTCTTATTAGTTAGTAATATATAGTAAATAAATAATTAACTGTCTCAGTGAGACAGATAATTAAGCTCGATTGCTTACCACTATAATTGACATCCTTACACTTGAGGATTTATTGAAGTGTATAAAAAACGCCTATCAAGTTTATGGCGCCGTTGTGCCGGGCACTAATTTAATTATTTATTTTATTTTATTACTAATTTAATTAGAAAATTTGTGTTGAGATTTAATTTTATTTAACTTGAATTTTTCTTAAAGTTACATGCACACTAGGTCAAAAAAGGGAGCGCAAGATCTCAAATTTGATTCGGAGGTTGAAGCGTCTGCGAAAAAAAGGAGAGGAGCAACAAAGAATCTCAAAGCACCTCCTAAAGCTGCTAAGGTACCACCTCTGAAAAAGAAAACGGAGGCTTCGGATCTTAAAGCAGTCGTAGGAGAGGAAAAAAAACAGATTGAAGATCAGGCTATCCCAAAAGAGGCTGAATCAGAATCAGAATCAGAAACAGCAGTTATGGGAGAAAGAGCGCTATATGAAGATGACATCATCATTCGAGAGACATTCAAGTCCACCAATGTTGGAGGATCGGGTGTAGTTGGAGCGTCAAGCCGATGAGACGAACGACATAAGACCAGTCCTGATTAATATGGTGGAGAAAAACCCCTTCACCGGAGGCATTTTTTATGAACCCTACGGACATCTTAAATATTTCAAAAACTATATGGATGCGGTGAAAGTCTCTGATGCTACTAATGATAGATAGAAGATGAGACTTTTTCAATTTTCACTAGTTGATAAGGCAAGAGAGTGTTATGATAATTTGAATGGTAACAGTTGTTCTAACTGGGCAGAGCTGCAGCAGCTGTTTGTTGATCGATTTATGCCACCAGGCAAGGTTCTTTTATTGAAACAAGAAATTAATCAGTTCAAGCAGCAGAGAGATGAATCTTTTGGAGAGGCGTGGGAGACATTTAGAGATATTTTGAGGAAATGCCCACAACATGGATTTAAGAAGTCCCAACTCATCAGTGTCTTCTACAATGGCTTGACAACGATTTGAGAGTATTAGTTGATGCTTCTTCTGGAGGAACAATTTTTGGCAAAACTTCAAATGTTATAGAGAAATTGTTTGATGATATTTCTACGAATTCTAGGGATTGGCCTTCTGAAAGAGTCCATGGAAGCTATGAACTTGGAAGGTTGCTCAAATTGAAGGGAAGTTGTCTGAAACTGATAGGAATGATAAGGTTGTCTCTCAATTGGAACAGATGAACAAACATCTGTTTACTCTGATATCCGGAAAGAATGGGGGAGGCAACCAAGGGACTGCTAGTGAGGATGTAGTCATGAACCTTCAAGAGGTTGAGGATGCAAATTGGGCCATGGGACAGAGTCTCCAAGGTACAAGAGTACCTCAGAATTGGCAAGGAAATAGGTACCCTCAAGGAAATTCCAACTTCAGGAATAACCAAGAGGGGGGACCTAGTAATCAAGGAGGGAATTGGCAGAATCAAGCGAGGCATGAGAACTTTGTATACTCAAATCCAAATAATGTAGTTCCATACCATCCTAACTTTGATCATGGAGCCAAGATTGAAGAAGGAAGAGCTAATATTGATGAAGTGTTGGCCAGGTATATGAAGAAGACTAATGGAGATATTGATAAGATCAACAACTGCGTTGTACTCATGGATTCTAACATGACTAAGCAGAATGAGGAAGTTAATAAGCAGTTGCAAAGTCTCACATATTCTATGGGTCAGATCTCAACTATGGTCAATCAGCAGCAGTAGCAAATTAAAAAGGGAAAGTTTTCATCTGACACGAAAATTAACCCGAAGGAATGTAAAGTGCACTTTAAGGTCAGAACAGCAGTATGAAGGTCCAGAACTGATGCAGGACATAACAGAAATAGAGCAGAGCCGCTCGGCCATGGCTCGACCCCCACCCCCAACTCGAGCTGATCTGGGTCCCCAAACTGTCGAGTTGCAGCCGAGCAGGGTCTAGGACAGTTAGAAAGTGGTTCAAGGTTCGCCTCAACACTAGCTCGTGTCAAGTTGCCCTCCACTTGGTGACTCGCTCAAGACAAGCTACCCTTCGGGGTTCCAGCACGTCTGAATTCCGTACTGAGCCAATCTGATCAAGTAATTGCTGATAAAAAATGGCAGAGAGCTAAGAAACTGAGAGAACTGGAAGTGGTATTCGAGAAAGACAGTTTGGGACTTTCGAAAACAAAGGTACCAGTCACTATTCCTTTCTCAGATGCATTGGAAGAGATGACATATTACGCAAGGTTCATCAAGGAACTCATCTTGAGGAATATAAAAGCTGAACAGTGTGGAGACAGTGAACTTGACAGAGAATTGCAGCTCAATTTTTCAGAACAAGCTACCAGAAAAATTGAAGAATCCAAACAGCTTCATCATTCCCTGTGAAATTGGAAAAGGACCATCTAGGAAAGAACTGTGTGATCTATGAGAGAGCATCAATTTGATGTCCTTCTCAGTATTTAAGAAGTTTCATTTAGGGAAGTTGAAACTTACGTCTGTTTCCCTACAGTTAGAAGATAGGTCGTTAACATATCTCGAGGGAGTTATTGAAGATGTGCTAGTGAAGGTGTCGAATTTGACTTTCCCTGTGGACTTTCTTGTTCTAGATATGGAGGATGACAAGGATGGCGCGTCTCTGATCTTAGGGCGTCCATTCCTTGCAACTGGAAGAGCTCTCATAGATGTGTTCAAAGGAGAGTTGAGGCTGAGGGTCAATGATAAGGAGATCGTCTTTTCTTTAAATAAGGAGATGCAGTGGCCTATAGATCAGTAGGAATGCAAGTCTGTGGAAGTAGTTGAGAAGTTCGTGGAAGAGGATTTCTCCTTTTCTAATGTAGAGTTTGATGGTTTATCTAACGATGCATGTATTGATTATCTTGAGAATTTACTTACATTGAGTGATGCCAGGGATGAATAGAGAAGGAAGACTACTACTGACATGGTGAATCTAAATAAGAAGACCACTATTGAAGAGGAGATGAAGCATGTTGCTAAGGAAGAGAAGCATGAGAGCAAAAGAATTCAAGTGGTAGAGGAGATCGCATAAACAAGAGCATCTCTTACTTTTCCTACTACTAAATCTAATGTGATGTTTGATAATCTTTTAGTTGCAGGAAAAATTGATGATCCATATTTGAAGCCTCGAACATACCTCCAGATTTTCATTCTTATATTAGCGTTGGAAATTCTAACTTGTTTAATCCTCGTCTTGCTACGCAAGTTTAGCCTACAATTGAGTGGAGGATTGACAGGAAGGAATCAAGCCAGTCATGGGAGGAAAAGAATTCAAAGAGTCCTATTTCGATGAGAAAGAAGGGTGAGGTGGTTGGTGTAGAAAATAAGAGAGGAAGGAAGTACTTGAAGGTAAGAATGCGAGAAGACTGTCCTTCGATCCAGTAGTCAAAAAAAGATATTCCATTGTGACTCTCTGACGTTAAACATGAGCGCTTGTTAAGGGTTGTCCCTTCCGTTTTAATTGCTTTTATGTGTTTGTGTGGTATAGGAATTTTATTAGGTGCTGCTCGACTATGGTATATACTTCTTTGCAAACTTAGTCTCTCACCTTGTCTTGCAACACTAAAGTAAAATTTCTTCACTGTGTTGTGTGCTTGGAGGGTCGATTTTTTGCGAATTTTTGATATTTTTGATTTATCCATGATGTTGATGGTTCAATTTTTTGCGATTTTCCAGGTTTCGTATTTGTTTTTATTTATCGTTTGTTGGTTCTAGTGTTAGTTTAGTTGATTTATGATTCTCTAGGATGATTTTCTGATTTTTCTTAACACTTGATGGTATTATATATGTGTTTATGTTTGAGAAGCAATTTGAGATTGTACTTTGATATTGAGATACTTGAAATTTAATTACATACATGGATGGAGGATGGTTAGCTATGTAACTTAATTAGGTTTGCTCGTTCATTCCTATAGCCATGTGAGATTTGAGCCTTTTGAAATCATGACAAGTTGCATGATTCAGTTTATTCTTGTGAGTGTCGTTCATCCACACGTATTCTTGAACTTGGCTTTATATCTTGCATGAAGCTACGTGTTTGACTAGACAATAGGAAATGATCTTAGGCCATCTTTGTTATTTATTAATCACTAGTCAAATTATTATCCTACCTAGTGAAGTTATCCGTAGTCAACACTTTTGAGCCTAAAAGCCTTATTTGTTGGAAGCCTACGTGATTAGCCAATTGTCCCTTTGCTAGCCTTAAAAATTCCTACCTAGTAGAGAGTTGATGGAATCAAGTTGGAGTCTTATAAAGAAGAATATAAGGAGAAATAATTTGGAAGTGATGAAAATTATTGAAGAGAGTAGTTAAAACTTATATGAAGTGGTAGTGCCTGAAACTGATACCCCATGAAAAAAGGTAGTGCCTGAAACTGGTACCCTTATTTGAAAGAAAAAGAAGGAAAAAAAAGATTCACGTAAGGAAGTTGAGCTTGAGAATAAAGGAGGAATTCGAATTGCAAGAAGAGTTGAAGAGCATTGAAGGAGAAAGAAGAAAGTGAAGCTATTTGTTGAAAAGCTGTAAGTCTTATTTGATTCTCTACTAGTGAATTAGTTACTTAATCCATATATTTCCTACCTTTACCAAAGAGCCAACATTACATTCTAATGCAAGAGCTTTGTGATCCTATAGTCGAAATAATACCTTTAGTCAAGAGTTGAGATGATTGTCAAGCTTATGGTTATGTGTGTGTTTGAATTGATTCTGAGAGTAAACACCTTACTCTAAATTGTATATCTCACACTTGAGTGATAAGCGTAAATACTACCTGTGAGAATGGATGGATGAGCATTCCGAAAAAGTGAAGAAGTTGATTTGAATGGTATGTTCTTAGATGGATGGTTATCTTAGTATTTGAAGTATGATTTTATAATTGTTATATTGTCTTGGATGTGCTAAGCTGTGAAATTTTCTCTCAATTACTCTATTGGTTTTCTATGTCATTGCCTCGGGACGAACAACAGGTAAGTTTGGGAGTTTGTTGAGAGTGGAATTTCACGTATTTTAGGTCTCACATTACACCGTTTTTTATAGAATGTGATCATGATTTTTTGTAGAATGGCGTGGTTTTCATATCTTGCATAATTAAGATGCTACTAAGGTGTTTTGTTGAGTTTTTAGGGTAAAACAGGATCAAAAGTTCAAAGTTGGAATGAAGAGTGAAAGTGTGAAGGAATTCTTAAAAATACACGTCCACATTGCATAATTTTTCAGTATTTTTATAGAAGTTCAAATTGATCAAGTTATATATTTGGAAAGCCACGAAAGAGTGGATCGTTTTGACATAAAAATCACTTAAATAGGATTTCGTATGTGGAATTTATGCTCGAAACGGTGAGGTCGTGCAATGCAGTCTGCAGCTCGGCAGACCACTCGGGAAGCAGCTCGACTCGAGCTGGATCCACTTTTTGGTCAAGCTAGGATCCTACGGAACCCTCGGAATGTCAGCTTTTCATCTATATGCAGCTCGGTATCACTCGGCAACATCTAGACCCAGCTCGGCTCGAGCTTGGTGCCGAGCAGGGTGTTTTTCGGCCCAATTGCAACTTGTTCGATACATCAATGTATTTACAACTTACAGATTGTGTTTTGGCTTGGATTCTGACACGAAAAAACCCTGCAAATAGTCCAAGGTACAATAGGGGAAAATCAACACACAAGGAGGGGAACCCATTCATATTCCATCCTGAATTGCTGCCCAAGAAACACAGACATTAGATTCACATCATACTTTCATCATCCATCCATCTTCAAGGGTTCCAAGTGTTAATTGAAGGAGATCGGACGATCGGAGAGATGGAGAAGGAACGCCAAACTACGCTTACGCTAGGCAGGGACGGCCCTGGAGTGGTACCGGCAGTGCCGTCGCACAGGGCCCCACTCCGACGATGGCCCCAAATTTTTTTATATATTTATATATGGATATTAGGTTTATGTATATTTTAGCAAACATTGTTAGCTCAAATGGTAACCCTTGGCATGATTGAGTTGAAGGTCCCACGATCGAAACCCGCTAAGGGCGCCTTTTAATTATTATTATTTTTTCCTCTAATTTATTGTTAATTCTCCAATGACATATCTCAATCTTACTTTTTTATTATTAATAATTAATTCTTTAATAACATAAATCTCAATTATTTATTTTTGTTGATTTTTTATTATTATTTTTTTTCCTCTTATTTATTGTTAATTCTCCAATAACATATCTCAATCTCACTTTTTTATTATTAATTAATTATTTAATAACATAAAATCTCAAATATTTATTTTTGTTGATTTATTCTATTAATTTCGCAGCAACTCTATCTCTTATAATTATTTTTTATTAATCTTTTTTCATTAAAATTTTTTATTATTAATTTTTTAATAACATAATGTCTCAATTATTTAGTTTTGTTGATATATTCTATTGATAACAGATCAAGTCTTAAAAAAAAAATAAAAAAGTCCTTGTATAGTCCATATTTTTTTCTTAATTTGAAGGAGTAAATAAATTGACATATTATTTTTTTTCCCTCTAATTTATTGTTAATTCTCCAATGACATATCTCAATCTTACTTTTTTATTATTAATAATTAATTCTTTAATAACATAAATCTCAATTATTTATTTTTGTTGATTTTTTTATTATTATTTTTTTTCCTCTTATTTATTGTTAATTCTCCAATAACATATCTCAATCTCACTTTTTTATTATTAATTAATTATTTAATAACATAAAATCTCAAATATTTATTTTTGTTGATTTATTCTATTAATTTCGCAGCAACTCTATCTCTTATAATTATTTTTTATTAATCTTTTTTCATTAAATTTTTTTATTATTAATTTTTTAATAACGTAATGTCTCAATTATTTAGTTTTGTTGATATATTCTATTGATAACAGATCAAGTCTTAAAAAAAAAAATAAAAAAGTCCTTGTATAGTCCATATTTTTTTCTTAATTTGAAGGAGTAAATAAATTGACATATTATTTTTTTTCCCTCTTATTTATTGTTAATTCTCCAATAACATATCTCATTCTCACTTTTTTATTCTCAATTATTTATTTTTTTCGATTTATTCTATTGATAACAGATCAAGTCTTAAAAAATAAAAAATTACTTGCATAGTACATATTTTTTCCTTAATTTGAAGGAATAAATAAATTGACATATATTGTAATTCTTTTTATTATTGTATCTTGATTTTGGTGTCTGAACAATATAATTTTTATTATAATAATGATCTTATTATTATTTTTATAACTTAAAAAAAAGTTTATTCAAAATTTTGCACCGGGCCCCTAAAATCCTAGGACCGGCCCTGATGCTAGGGTTTCGTATTTCTCATCTTTTCCTTCCTTTTATCTTGATTTTTACTTTGAATTGCATAGCCATGAGTGTTGTTTGTAACCTCATGGGCTAATTTCTTATACAGTTCTAGGGTTTGATTATTTGATTTGATTGATTTGGGAACGTAGACCAAAATTGGGATTTTGTGCAGTTGATATTCTGAATTTATTTAATTTAATCAGACTTTGCTTATTTTCTTTGTAACATCTTCATAACAATTTCATGACATCCGCTATAATGCTATAAGTCATCTCAGCTATTCTAAACCTAGTTTTCTGCACCTAACATACGTGAGATAGAGAGTGAATAGCAGATTGAGAAGATCTCAAGGATCGTCGCCCACACGACGTCGAGATTGAACTTGGAAATTCAGCAGAAGATCAAGAGGTAGTTTGCTGCTACTGTCCGCTGGCTTCTACGATTTTTATAAAATCGTACAGACCTCCACACTAGACATGTGATATATTGACAGAAAATCACGGAAGAGAGGATCGTTTTGGCTTATAGATCACTCAATTACGACATCGGATGAGAGAGTTATGCCCAAAACAGTGGGACTGCGCAGGCTTCCGGCGAGATTGCATCTTCTCGAACATACCCTAGTGAAAGGTAATACGTTTCTTGGTTTTTCTTGCTTCCGCTGAATTAAAATCGTATGGAACCCTAACGGGTCACGTTAATCAAACGATCGAACGCCAACAATTGGTATCAGAGCTTCGGTTTCGTGGTGAAGCGTAAAACGTTAGGCTAGAGTTTATGTGTCATATGTGTTATTAGGCTTTAGAATATGTTTTCTTGATGAACACCCTAATTGTATACACGATTCACACGCACACGTTTGACGGGCATGTTTGTTGGCGGTGGAATCGTGATGAACGTGGCTGGCCAGTAATGGAATTAACATCGGGACGGCGTGTGAAAGACGATGTGATTTGGCTAGAGATGGATGCTGGTCGAACGTCGCTAGGGTTTTGCGAAACCAAGATGGCGAAGCGACGATCGGCGGCTTGGCACCATGGCTGTTCAGTCGTGGGCTCAGCGATGGTGTGTGGTGCGAGCCAAGATTTTCGGCGGTGCTCGTCGGGGTTTTCGTTATTGGTTGTCACGGCTGTCACGTACGGCTGAGCGGCATGTGTTGATCAATATCGTGACAAGGCTGACGCGATGAATAGTGACAGCAGCACGGCTAGCTTGAGCCATGCGGTGCTGAAACTATTGCCGGTGAGTGGCAGAAGCGTGGGTGGCAGGGCACAGTCGGAGTGCCGATGGGGACGAGTCACGCCAAGATTCCGATCAGGCCTGGCATCTGTTCCGATTGAGTCTGCATGATTTTTGTTGAGACAACACGAGTTCGAGCGGGTTGGCATGAAGGTCTGAGCGAGTCGTCGCTGGTTCGGAGCGAGGCTGGGCTTATTCCGATCAGGCCTGGAGAAAGCTTGCGCAGGCTGCACGGATGGTAGACGGCATGACTGGGACGTCCTCGACGCTGGCTGCTATGTGCGCGACACGGCACAGCACTGATTGGAAATTGGCGTGGGCACACACACAGGTGGTGGCTGGAGAGATGACGGGTGGCGCTGGATGATCACCACGATGCAACAAGTCGCGGATTCAGGCCAGGCATGGTGTTTTCCTTGTGACGCACTACGGCAGCACACCAACACCCTGCTAAATGTCGAGATGGTGCAGGTGACAGTATGCCTGCTGGCGATTGGTGGCGCACGGCTGGGCTGTTGTGCAGGCATTGGCTGACGATGGATTGCTGGGCGTTGGAGTGAGGCGCACGACTTCAAGGTTGCCGCCGGGAGAACGGCACCCGTTGGCGTGCCATAGTCGGTCTGCTTGCCATGTGGGTCGCTGCACTGGATGGCATGCACGTCTTGAGAAGGATGGTGCATCCGGACTTTGCTGGCAAAGCACGGGTGAGCGCGGCCCGGTGAGCGAGAAGCTTGTTGACGCATGCGTTGGGGACTTACTCCCTGGCGATGCGCGCGCGGGAGCAGGCGAGCGCGGGTGTGCTGCTAGCGATGATGGCCGGTAGCCACTGTCGGCGATCCTCCCGGCTGCGGACGGCGCGGTTCTCTCTTGTTTGAGGAACAACCGGTTGCTGTGTGATGGGCTTCCGGAGATGGACTGTCTGGCGGCAATCGTAATCTCCGGCGAGCGATCCACGTTGAGTTGTTTCCCGTCGTACCACAATTTTCAGGCGGGCACCGGAGGGCAGTGTAGTTGGCTGTTGCGGCGCTATTTCTCTAGCAGTTTCTGTTTGCAGTATCCAGTGGATACGTGTGAGATGTAGGTTGGATTTAAGCCCAAGTTTTAACCAACTTGTTGAGCGGGTTATCTAATTCCCTAATTTTGACCAAGTCAACCCCAGGCAATTTTTATTATTTTTCCTTATATATAATTGTCAATATTTGTTTTAATTTGCTAATTATTATTATATATTTGGGTTGGATGCATGTTCTATTTGATTTACTGTCTTATTGTTTATTTATCTCATGATAAGAATAAACGATTGATTATGAGAAATTATCTTTACGTACGTTTCATAGAAAGAGTTTGATTTCAGTTACTATGCATTAACGGATGGATACTTCATTTCATTTAAATGACATGGTCATAATAATGAGGAATGGGGCTATAATCTGTTATAGTACATTGGTAGATAATATGTAAACTCTTAAATCATGAACATCCCACAGATGCAACAAATAGTAATAAATAATGCATCTTCTAACATTAGTAAGAGAAAGGAACCTTCGGAGATGAACTAAACATACATTTGGCGTCTATGACTAATTCATTTTACTTGAGTAGGATTCAAAAGTTGATAGCCGATAGACCGTAAGGTTTATCTGAAGTGAAAACTATCGGAATTGCGAGTCTTGCTTGGAAGTAAAAATGATTAACTGCCTTTTCAAGGCTGTAGGGTGTAGAGCCAAAGATATATATGTTGGAATTAGTTCATTCTGATTCAAGAGAACCTAATATTATCCAGGCGAGGGGTGGTTATGAATATTCGAAGATTATTCTGGAAAACAATATATTTATATGATGCACTGCATGTCTAAGTTCTTTGATTAATTCAAGAATTGTAAGGCTGGTACAGTGAAGCGTCATGAAAAATATATTAAGTCATTACGATTCAATCATGATGGCGAATACCTCTTGGGATAGTTAGGAGCTATTAATCAGAAGTTGAGATTAAATCTCAAGTTGACTACACCGGGTATACCCCAGCTGAATGCTGTGGTGGGTAGAAGGTATTAGGCTCTTATGGTTATGATTAGATAGATGATGAATTATTTGGAATAATTAAATTCATTTTATGGATATGCCCTAGATACAGTAATTCGTGAAACGTTTGTCTGTATATGGGATATCCTAGAAAAATGGAGGGTGATTTATTTAGTCCAAAAGATCGAAGGATAATTGTTAACTCAATAACTAGATTTTTGGAAAAGGACTATGTAATAAATCACAAACCCATGTATAAGTTGTTCTAAAGGAAGTGAGAGGAAAACACTAAGTATAAGTACCAAGTGTACAAGAGGATATACCACAAGGTAAACTGCAACGCGTGTCACGACTGATACACAATTACATGTAGTGCCTGGTCGTAGTGGGAGGGTTGTTTGACAACCCGTAAGATATATGTTTTGGGAGAGTCGTGAGACTTGGTCCCTAGTAAACATGGTATTGTCCCACGAATACGACGTAGCACTACAAGATTAAAATGCGGAATCTTAGTAAGTTGCAATGTATGTTGAAATAGAATCTACGGATTCTAAATTAAGTGTGGGAACTTGTATGACCACTAAATGGTGTAAAAGTCATTGCAAGTGGTCAAGGGAAATAAAAGAGGATCATAAGGAAAGGTGAAAACCTTGGAAGCAAAGCTGGTTGCGGATAAGTGTACTCAGAAAGAAATGGTTCGATTATGAGGAAACATGTTCGCTGGTAGCTATGCTTATATTGATCCGGATTCTTTTATTGCTGCTATGAGGAACGGCAAATAGATGTCAAATACAACTTTCCTGATTGGAAGTCTTGAGGAAAACATCTATGCGAAGCAACCAGAGTGATTCATTGCAAAGTACTAATAGCATTTTGATATTAAGCTTAAAATTGTCCAGCGATTTACTAAAGCAAGCTTTAAGATCGTGAAGCATCTGTTTTGATTAGGTAATCCAGTGGCATGGATTTAAATCAATGAGCGGATGAGTCTTGTGTGTTGTAAAGAGTGACGGAAACATGGTGGTGTTTCTTGTACTATACGTAGATAGTATCTTGCTCATTGGAGGCAATGAAAGAGTATTATCGGGCGTATGGGTACGGTTAATAAAGCGGTAGAGATGAAGGACTTAAGAAAGGCAAAATATATCCTTTTGATCACGGTAATACGGATCACAAGAAAGGATATTATGCTTATCTCAAGTTTCATAAAATGATACAGTCCATACTCGTTTAGCATGTAAATTTATCTAAGTGAATGTGTCTTTGAGACACAAGAAGAAGATAAAGAGGATGAAAGCGGTTCCTTATGCTTCGGCGAATAAAAAAGCTTAATCTAAGGAATGCCATGAACGATGTTGGATATCTGTTTTGCTGAATGCATGAACAATGGGTATCAACGTAACCCAGAACAAGAATGATGAACTGTGGTAAGACATTTATAAAGTGCCTGAGAAGGACTGGAAATTATATGTGGACTTACTGGACAGATTCACTGCTTCTTGTGGATTACGTAGATTCGGATTTTTTAGTCAGATTGGACGGTAGTAAATTCTCCTCAAAGGTTATGTGTTTAATTTTAGGAAGTAGAGTCATAATGTGGAGTAGTGTTATATAGAAATATATTTCAAACTCCGGACTCCATCATGGAAAGATGATAAATTGGAGCCTATGAGGCAGCCAAAGTATCTATATGACTCTAGAGACTTCATGATGGACTTTGAAGTGTTTCTAAGTTTGCCCAAGGTAATCACAATTTACATTGATGATATTGGTGCAGTAGCAAACTTGAAGAAATCACAAGTCCATAAGGCAATTAAACACATGGAGCGCGAGTACCACCTGTTACGAGAAATCGTATGATGAGGGGAAGGTTGTTATCGCCTAGATTGCATCGGATGATGACCTAGTAAACCATTTACAAGGACCTTAAGGCGAGAGCTTTTAATGGTCGCGTAAGTGGAAGTAGGAATCAGATGTATGGCAGAAGACATGACAGCATAGTCTTTTAGTATAAGTGGGAGATTGTTGGATTGTATACTAAAAGTCTAGCTTTAGTATGAACAATATCATAACAATATTTGAAATGAGAATCATATGATCAAATGATTGCATCTTATAATTTATTTTATATGCATGATGCAATAGTTCATTTACTTTATACTGTAGATAATATGTTGTGCGACAACACGCGGAAGATCATATTATCGGTTTCCTTATAAAGTATAAACAGATGCTCACAACTGAGATAGACGGGGACTCTCTATCGGTATGGTTGTAGTGTGGTTTGGTATTAGCTTGTCTTGGCTATAGAATCACATTAGTGCACTTGTGTGTATTGAGCAGGACCGCCTGATATCGTTCTTCTTATACTGACTATATAGTAGAACTTGATCTCTGTTATTATGGAAGTTCGTGCTCTTAATCCCTATACAATAACCTCGACACGTAGGGCAGTATGTATTTCTTTGATTCATCAATGGGTGAGATTTATATGTATTAAATCAACAAACTCGGTGAATTGGGAAATAGTGCTGTATCTATGGTGTGCTGTTGATTGTAGAAGGAATCGATGTCCGACATAGGTTGATGATGTCCCCTTGAGGAGCTCATAAGGTTTATCATGTAAATCTTGCAAGTGGATTAATTCCCGGCATGATAATAATGTTGAGTGGTACTACTCTCGGATGAGATATTAATTAATTTGAGTTGTCAGTAACTTAATTAATTAATGGACATTGTATATCTTAAACATGGGGAGACTATCGGGCTCATAATAAGAAGGAGCCCAGAACATAATTTTGGGATTGGACGGGTAGTGCAGTAATAATATTTTAGTGGACTATATTATTATTATTGGATTTAATTAAAAGCTTTGGGCTAAGCTTGGTTAATTAAATTCAATTGAGGCCCAGCCTAATTTCTCCTCCTGGTCCCTGCTGTAACCCAACTATATAAGTCATCTCAGCTCCTGTTAACCCTAAGTCAGTGCCTCATTTGACAGTTAGAAAGAACAGGAGCAGATTGAGAGAATCCTGCGGATTGTTGCCCACACAACAGCAGGATTTGACTTGGGACATACAACAGAAGATTGAGAGGTGGTTCTCTGCTGTTCATCCTCTACATAAACCCAGAAGTACGGTAAACACCTTTTATGCTTCCGCTGATTTTGTTTACCTGTTAATCCTATTGATCACTTTGAACCGCACGATCTAATTGCCAATATATCTGTCCTCAAACACTTAATCTTGTTTCCAGTCTGTAGTTCTGTTTCTGTTAACCAAACTTTAAAAACTGATAATGCTTGATCCTTTGTCTTTAAAATTCTTATCCATACCTTTCTTGAATAATCATCAATGAATGATATGAAGTATTTCCCACCCCCTATTGTTAAGGTCTTAGAAGGTCCCCAAAGATCATAATGAATATATTCCAATCTAGCTTTGGTATTATGCTCAGCTGCACCAAATTTTAACCTCTTTGACTTGCCTAATATACAAGCTTCACACGGATCTAACTTACAAGTTGAACTGATCTCAAGCAGCTTCTGTCTTGCAAGTTCTTGCAAGCCTCTTTCACTTATATGACCAAGCCTTCCATGCCAAATATTAACACTACTATCATCCTTAGTTGCATTAATATGTCCAGTCACAACAGAACCATCTAAGAAGTACAGATCAGACCACTTAAAACCTTTAACAACTACTGATTTTCCTTTTATGATAGTAAGTGTTGCTCCCTTCAAAAGACACTCATAACCTTGAGAAACTAACATTCCAAGAGATATTAGATTTTTTCTCAAACTTGGTACATATCTGACATTTGTCAGCAACCTGATTTTCCCATCAAACAATTTAAGTTTGACAGAACCTATTCCTTCAATCTTACAGGTGTGATCATCACATAGCATTACTGATCCTTCATCTTGTGATCTTAATTTAGTAAACCAATCTTTTCTAGAAGTCATATGAAATGTACATCCTAAATCCATAACCCATTCTTCTGATACTGAACTAGAACAAACTGTCATTGCTTCAATGAAATCAGAATCTGAACCAACATGATTAGTTGTTACCTGATTTGCATGAGACCTCTTATTTCCTCCCTTTTCAGCTATCTTCTTTGCCACCATTGCTTTTCATTTGAAACATTGTTTCTTGAAATGTCAGGCTTATTGCAGTGATAGCAGTTCTTGTTTTCTTCTTCATCTGATGGAGTACTATAATTCTTTTCTGACTTCCTCTTATCAGTATTGCTACTCTTATTATTCTTATTATTCTTACTTCACTAATTTTGTTTCTTTGCTACTAAACCTTATGCAGTTGCTTATTGTTCTAGATTCTTGTGAAGCACCTTTGCCTTAACTGCTAACAAAACTTGCTCAAGTGAGATTGACTCAGCATTAGCAAACAAAAGTGTATCCCTTAAACCTTCAAAGGACTTTGGAAGAGCTGACATGAGGATAACAGCTTTGTCTTCAGTTGACAGAGCCACATCAATATTTTCTAGATCATCAATGATCTTGTTAAACTCATATAATTGGCTGATTATTGACTTATCTTCTGATACCTTAAAAGAGTATAATTTCTGCTTCATTTACAAATGGTTGGCCAGACTTTTAACCATGTACAGCTCCTCCAATTTCTTCCAAACTCCTCTTGTTGTAGCTTCCTTTGAGATTTCCCTCAGGGCTTTATCTCCAAGACACAGGATAAGTGCACTTCTAGCCTTGGTTTGTTGTTCTTGATCTGCTACAAGAGCAACAACATCAACTGCTGCGGCTTGATTTTCAGGAAGTGGTTTGATTGCTTCTGATAATTCTTGTTGAACCAATATGGCCTTCATCTTTATCCTCCACAGACTGAAGTCTGCCTTCTCTGAAAATTTTTCAATATCAAACTTAGTAGTAACCATTTGATCTTCTTCTCCACTGAATCTTCTTCTTCTTGGCTTCCCACAGACGACGCCAATTCTTATGAATGCAAACAAATTTGAGCTAACCTTCGAACAAACTTGCACACTCTATCTTCCTCACCCTCTCTCAAGTGTTGAATCAACTGAAAATGAAATCAAAAACGAAGAAAGAAGACAAGGATGTATAGTGGTTCGATCTTAAAGATCTACATTCACTTTATGGAAAAGTATAATCACTTAATGATGAAACGATTACAACTACAGGCCAAATCAAAGTCAAATAAGTCTGACTTAAAGTCTAAGCAAGTGAAAGGCCCAAGCCCGCATAATTAGATCAAAACAGCCCTGGACCAATCAGATTGCGAGTTATTTATGGGGCTTCCTCTCCATTCACCTATATAAGGAGCCCTCCTTCATTCATTTCAGACACACTAAAACATCTGAAGACGAAGACGCTTCTGAAGAGATCAAGAATACGAGCAGTGTTCCCTTGAGATCTTCAAGCATCTTCAAGCCAAGAACGGCCTCCGATCTGAGATCAAGGTGTCAAGCCCCTCCGATCCGGCGTTCTTCCAGCCAACAGCCTCTGATCAAAGATTAAGGTGTCAAGCTCCTCTGATACGGCATTCTTCCAGCCAACCGCCTCCGATCAGAGATCAAGGTGCCAAGCCCCTCCGATCCGGCGTTCTTCAAGACAATAGTCCCGATCCAGCATTGGTCAAAAACAACACTCGACTTGAGATCAAGGTGCTAAGCCCCTCAGATTCGATGTTTCTTCCAGTCAGACTGTGTTTCCCTCTTATTCCACACAGGTGTGTTTTAGAATCCATCAGCAAGCTTTCTATGTGATCTGTTGCATTCAGTTACAACTGATCAATTAACCACTTAAGAATCTTGCCATGTCATCAATCCATCAGCTCAGCACTACTTCTGATCCTACCCTTCAATTCATCTTGCAGCTTATATTGAGCATCAGCTCAAATCTTGTTTACCAGCAATTTCACGTGTTAAAGCCAGCTGGATGCAACTTACTAACTAACTCAACAACCTTAGATTCTTTACTTAAATCCACCATCCAACTGCATGCCTCAAGACTTCATTACTGTCAATAGCTGATCACAACCGTTGATCATGCTGATCATGTTGATTACTTTCATAATCATCACCCTAAACATTGTTGATCTACACCATTCATATGTATGCATGCATGATCTATATTCAACAAGTTCTATTGTCGTAGACTTTCATGTATGGTGGAACATCATCAACCACCATCTTTGAATTCATTGCATCCATCTTTATTGTTTAATTGTCTTGTTTTCTGGGAATTGAAGTGCACATGATCATGAAATATATATACAAGCTGGCAATAAAAGTCATGTGGACTCGGTACATGCTAATTATAAATTAATACTCCCTCCTTTCATACAAAAATTTAAGTCTACTGTTAGTAGTAATATTTTATTCTTAGTTTTTTTTTAAATTGTGCAATGCGCAGCCGCCCAACCCCAGCCGTGAAAGTTAAAACTTCAAACCATTCAATTTACTACAACAGTAACTGTCTAATCCATGCTTTATTATTTTTTCTCTCCTTTTGTTATTTTCTAAGTGTAGGCACTTCAATTTTATTGCTTATTAAAGGAAAATATGTGATAAATTAATGCAATAATTATCGATTAATTATTTATTTATTAAGATATTTAAATAAATCTATTCCTAAAATTAATAATAGGAGCATGCTAGGTTGTATATTTTATTTTTGAATATTATATGCATGAAAACCCTCGGTATTAAATAACTAAGTGGGAGAGGGGATTGATTATTAATTCCCGCGGCCTCCATTATTGGTTTGTTAGCAATGTGAATAAACTTGTGCATCGGCATTAGAGCCTTTCTCCCCATCGGATGAGTTTATTCATGGATTGCTGGAACAAACTTCATTAAATAATTATGTTTGTAATGTGATGCACATGAACTTGCGCGTTGGCATAGACCTTCCTCCCTATCGGATGAGTTTATTTGCGGTTCACTAGTACAAACTTATAATTGATGACTGTAGGAAGTTATCCAAGCGCGTGTGTACTTCTCCATCTGTAAGACACATAAGCTTGTGCAATGGACTTGGGGTCAAATAATGATGTACACTTAGATGCAAATAATAAGTATCCTCCCCATCGGAGTCACTGCTTTTATTTGCATGGCTAAAGAGGAACCGACTATTAATTATTTTGTCATGAGGTTAGGTTGACAAATGAAATTAATGGGTAAAACCTTCTCTTGTAAATGTTCGGGTTTATAAACGTCCACACTATCGTGGCTTACAGACTTACGGTGCTTGAGATGTCGGTGAATTTTATTTTTATATTGTTTTGAGGGAATCAATATAAATGGATAAAATTCGAAGATTTGATTGGTGTATTTATTTGTGATTTTTTGTAATTTCAAATGGTTTTATCTCACTTATTGTATAATGAAAGAAAACATATTTACTGGTCCAAAATTAGATAATTACAAAAGAATCTTGGTTTCAAATTTTACTGCTAAGAAAAATAAATATGTGTTCTCACTAAGGATGTCCCATGATTCCTATTAATTAAAGAATCTAGTGAAGAGGTGAGAGATTCATAGAAATATGATGGTCTCATGTGATTCTTCAGATACTTGAGTAAGTTATAAAGGCAAGAGATCATGGTTGACTTGATGAAAGAATTGGAAATGCTTGAAGTAGACATTGAAGGGGAAATCTAAGTCAATTTTATTCTTCATTATTCACCTAGATGTTTTGAGCAAGTTCTACCTAAAATACAAGAGGTTGTATATGGTGGGAAATTTTTGACAAAACATGTGGTGAAGGAAATCCAATTTCATCAAGATGTGAATAAGGTGAATATCTCATTCACTAGTCGTTGAAGCATGATTAGTGATGGCATTTACTGACACGTTGTGTGTAGATACCTGAATCACTAAAAGTCTGCAACTAAGTGATGATGAAATTATAATATACATGGGTAAAACTACGAAAGTAGATGTTGTTGCAGTGGGAGTTATTTATTTATCTTACGATATGAATAAACGTTTGGTTATGAGAAATTGTCTTTACGTACGTTTTCATAGAAAGAATTTTATTTCAATTTCTATGCATTTATGGATGAATACTCTATTTCATTTATATGACATGGTCATAGTAATGAAGGATGGAGCTATAATTTGTCATTGTATGTTAGTGACAATTTATTCTCTTAAATCATGTTTATATCACGGATGTAACAAATAGTAATTAATAATGCGTCTTCTAATCTTAATAAGAGAAAGACTCTTATGGAAACTATTAGATAAATGATGAATTATTTGGAATTATTAAATTCATTTTATGGATATGCCCTAAGAAACAGTAATTCGTATGAATATTTGTCTGTTTGTGGGATATCCTAGAAAAATGAAGGGTAATTTATTTAGTCCAAAAGATCAAAGGGTGATTGTTAACACAAACACTAGATTTTTGGAAAAGGACTATGTATTGAATCATAAACCCATGTATAAATTGTTCTAAAGGAAGTCAGAGAGAAAGCACAAAGTATTAGTACCAAGTGTACAAGAGGATATACCACAAGAAAAACTGCAACGCGTGTCACATCTAATACATAATTGTGTGTAATGTCTTGTCATAGTGGGAGGGTTGTTCGAAATCCCGTAAGATATATGTTTTGGGAGAGTCGTGAGACTTGGTCCCTAATAAACATGGAAAAGACCCACGGATACGACGAAGCACTACAAGATCGAAATGCGATATCTTAGCAAGTGCAATGAATATTGAAAAAGAATCGATAAATTCTAAATTAGATTTGGGAGCTTGTAGAACCACTATATAGTGTAAAAGCCATTGGAAGTGGTCATACGAAATAAAAGAGGATCATATGGTAAGGTGAAAAATCTTGGAAGCAAATCTTGTTGCGAAAAGGTATACTCAGAAAGAAAGGGTTCGATTATGAGAAAACCTGTTCGCCGATAGCTATGCCTAAGTCGATTCGGATTCTTTTATCTGTTGCTACTCATATGGAATATGAGGGATAGCAAATAGATGTCAAGATAGCTTTCCTGATTGGAAGTCTTGATGAAAATATCTAAGTAAAGCAACTAGAGTGATTCATTGCAAAGAGCTAAGAGCATTATGATAGTAAGCTTAAAAGTGTCCAACGATGGACTAAAGCAAGCTTCAAGATCATGAGACATCCATTTTGATGAAGAAATCCAGGAATATGGATTTAATCAATGCGCGGATGTGTCTTGTGTATTGTAAAGAGTGACGAAAATGTGGTGGTATTTCTTGTACTATACGTAGATAGTATCGTGCTCATTGGAGACAATAGAAGAGTATTATCGGTCGTATAGGTATGGTTGATAAAGCAGTATGAAATGAAGAACTTAAGAAAAGTAAAATATATCCTTTTGTTCACGGTAATACGGATCACAAGAAAGGATGTTATGCTAGTCTCAAGCTTCATGAAATAATACGATCCTTGTTTCTTTTAGCATGTGACTTTGTCTAAGGAAATGTGTCTTGAGACACAAAAGGATATGAGGAAACCTGTTTACCGGTAGCTATGCCTAAGTCGATTCGAATTCTTTTATCTGTTGCTACTCATATGGAATATGAGGGATAGCAAATAGATGTCAAGACAGCTTTCCTGATTGGAAGTCTTGAGGAAAATATCTAAGTAAAAAAACTAGAGTGATTCATTGCAAAGAGCTAAGAGCATTATGATAGTAAGCTTAAAAGTGTCCAACGATGTACTAAAGCAAGCTTCAAGATCATGAGACATCCGTTTTGATGAAGAAATCCAGGAATATGGATTTAATCAATGCGCGGATGTGTCTTGTGTATTGTAAAGAGTGACAAAAACGTGGTGGTATTTCTTGTACTATACGTAGATAGTATCTTGCTCATTGGACAATGAAAGAGTATTATCGGTCGTATGGGTATGGTTGATAAAGTAGTATGAAATGAAGGACTTAAGAAAAGCAAAATATATCCTTTTGTTCACGATAATACGGATCAAAGAAAGGATGTTATGCTTGTCTCATGCTTCATGAAATGATACGATCCTTGTTTGTTTTAGCATGTGACTTTATCTAAGGAAATGTGTGTTGAAACACAAAAGGAAGATAAAGGTGATGAAAGTGATTCCTTATGCTTCGGCGAATAAGGTAGCTTAATCTAAGGAATGCTATGCACGAGTATGGATAACTATTTTACCAAAGGTATGTATAGTGGTATCAAGGTAACCCAAAATAAGAATGTTGTACTATGGTAACACATAATTTGAAGTACCTGAAAAGGACTAGAAACTATATGTGGGCTTACCGAATAGATTCTTTGCTTCTTAAAGGTTACATAGATTCAGATTTTTCAAATCAGATAGGGACGACAGTAAATCCACCTCAAAGGTTATGTGTTTAATTTTAGGAAGTAGAGTCATAATGTGGAGGAGTGTTATATAGAAATATATTTCAGACTCCAAACTCCATCATGGAAAGATGATAAATTGGAGCCTATGAGGCAGCCAAAGTATCTGTATGACTCTAGAAACTTCATAATGGACTTCGAACTGATTCTAAGTTTGCCCAAAGTTATCACAATTTGTTTTGATGATAATGGTACAGTTGCAAACTTGAAAGAATCACGAGTCCATAAGGTAATTAAACATATAGAGCGCGAGTACCACCTATTACGAGAAATAGTATGATGAGGAGAAGATTGTTGTCGCCTAGATTGCATTGAATGATAACCTAGTAAATCCATTTACAAGGACCTTAAGGCGAGAGCTTTTGATGGTCATGTAGTGGGAGTGGGAATCAGATGTATGGCAGAAGACATGACAGCATAGTCTTTTAGTATAAGTGGGAGATTGTTGGATTGTATACTAAAAGTCTAGCTTTAGTATGAACAATGTTATAACAATTTATTTGAAATGAGAATCATATGATCAAATGATTGCATCTTATAATTCATTTATATGCACGATGCAATAGTCCACTTACTTTATACTATAGATAATATGTTGTGCAACAACACGCGGAAGATCATATTATCGATTTCCTTAAAAAGTATAAACAAATGCTCACAACCGAGATAGACAGGGACTCTCTATCGGGATGGTTGTAGTGTGGTTTGGTATTAGCTTGTCTTAGCTATAGAATCACATTAGTGAACTTGTGTGTATTGAGTAGGACCGCTTGAGATCGTTCGACTTATACTGACTTATAGGAGAACTTGATCTCAGTTATTATAGATGTTCATGCTCTTAATTCCTATACAATAACCTCGACACGTAGGGTAGTATGTATTTCTTTGATTCATCAATGGGAGAGATTTACATGTAATTAAATCAACAAACTCGGTGAGTTGGAAAATAGTGTTGTCTCTATGGTGTGCTGTTGATTAATTGTGTGTTGAGAAAATGCCCATCAAGTTTCTGGCGTCGTTGCCGGGGACGGTTGGCCTTATTAATTTTATTGTTTTTATTTTAATTGAAATTTTTCCATACTTGTCTTTAATTTCTAACGCTTAATTTTTCTTAGGTGTATGCATACTAGATCAAAGGCAGGAACATTAGTGCCTTTTGATCCAGAAATTGGAGCATCGTAAAGGAAGAAGAAGGCAAAGAAGAAGAAGAATAAGAACGTGGAAGCAACCAAAGCTCTTAATCTATGAGTTGAAGTTGAAGTGCTGAACTCGGAAGCAATTGAAGCTGCAACCGGAGATAAATCGAAAGCAGAAGCAGTCAACATGGCTGATTAGAGCTATTTTCACCTAGATTTTAGTGTCTTTTTATATGTGTTTTCGTATTATTTTATCCGTACTTTATATGTTAGTTGGTTGTGTTTTGTATTTTTATTGAAATGTGTATGAATGAGCTTAAACTTAAGACCAGCATCCATCTCTAAACATGATAAGGAAGATGTAGGAAAAAGCGGATCTCAATTCGGAGTTGAAACGAGGGAGAACGAGCCAAAACAGTGAAGAAATGCAGGAGCCAGCACCAACACGGGCCGTGTAGCCAACACGGCCCTGTAAGAGTTGGCCGTGCGGCGACATCTAGTCATTCAACACAGGCAACTTCTGGTCGTGTCCAGTTGCACGAGTCGAGTTGGGAGCACGAGCCGTGTAGCCAACACGGCCCTGTAAGAGTTGGCTGTGTGCCGACATCAAAAGAGTCAACACGATCACCCTGTGCCCGTGTTACAACACACGACTCGTGTTGCAGCACACGAGCCGTGTTGCGTAACACAGCCCTGTAAGGCGAGGCCGTGCGGCAGCATCAGAAGACACAACACGGCCACCTCGTGGCCGTGTTGCAGAACACGACTCGTGTTGTGTATGTTCCTGCAGAAATTTTCAGATCCTTCTAGAAGCCTCCAAAGGGGTATAAATACCCCTTTATTCAACAATTGGCAAAAGATCCGAAAATCTCATCCTCTACACACACCATTTCTTCCATTTTCCACCTCCATCTTCATCCATCTTCATCCATCTTCATCCACCCATCATATCTTCCATTTTTGGTGCTAAAGACTTCAAAATCAAGAGCTAGAGGTAGAGATCAAGAAGAATAGAAGATTCTCTTCAAGAAATTGATAGGGAAGAATCCATTCATTTTGTATTTCTTTAGATCTAAGACTATGGGTATTTGTAATGAATCATTTATTTGTTTTATTACTTTTATCATGTTAGGCTAATCCCTCTAGTGGGATTAGGAGCATGAAGAGCATATTAGATTTATATTGTCATGTGGATTAAATTGGTTTTTGGTTTAATTGATGTTGATTTCTATTCATGGAGTTTAATTGTCTTGATGTTGTGATGGCATGGTTTTTTATTCATGAATGTTTATTGGTTTAATGGATTGTTGATCAATGGATTATTTGTGGTAATTAAATGCTATCATGATGTTCATGTATGTATTACTTGGAGTGAGACGGAAACGACCCTCTATAGTATTAGGAAGGCATGAATAGACATTGAGTTTGGGTTTGACCGAAAGGATATTTGAATTCAATGAGAGGATCCAATCCATTCGTTGGCCTTAGTACACAAAAAGGGAGAGTTTAATCTAACTAGTACCTAGATGGAAGGGGTTAATGTTGGGCTTTGATCTTAAGTGCTTTTGGGAGTCTAAAATGGAACAACAACCTTTGTAACCCGAAAGGGAGCTTAGGATACAATCGTGATCACCCTTAGTTTACATCAATTAAGTTGGATTCCTTTTCCATGATAATATGAATTGAGTATGCTTGGATGTTTCTAATCCCATGTTTTTCCATACTTGAACTTTAGCACTAATTTTCTTTACTTGTCATTTCTCTTATTTGCTATTCTTATTTACTTGTTCCTTACTTTAGTTGTTAATCATCTCAAAACCCCCCGATCATCTTTACAAAAACGACATGAACATGAGCTCACGTATTTTGCTAGTCCGAACATAACTCCTTTGTGGATTAATAATTTTTCTTGGGATATACTACTACAACGATCGAGTATTCTTGCTCGTGAGTGCTACAAAATAGGCAAACAAAAAAATGGCGCCATTGCCAAAGGGGAGTTTGACGGACTAGTCGAGTACTGTGTTATTGTTTTAGTTGTTCTTGATAAGGATTTTTTTATTTTCTTTTATTTATTATTTGTGTTTGTGGTCTCACTCTTGGCCTTTTCGTAGGTGTTTTATGATCACAAGATCAAAGGAAAATCAATCGATCATTCCTTTGAATTTGGAGATTGAAAGGACCGCACGACAAAGGAAGCGAGAGAGGCGTAAAGCTAGAAAAGGAACAAAAATGGAGAATCAACGTGGAGAGAATGCTAATTATAACCCACCCCAAGATCCTTTACAAGATCAAAGGGGGGTACAAGAAGGAGTGCAAGAGAATCAAGCGGAGATAATGAGGAATGTCTTTGCTCAAAATCAAGAGTATATGCAATTGCTTGCCAATCAAGAAGCTCAAAGGATATTTCAACAACAAGAGTTGCCAAGGCCTAGAGCAATTCGGGATTACTTCCAACCGAGAGCCGTGCACAATATGGTTCCTCCGGTTCAAGCCAATGATTATGAAATCAAGACCGGATTGATCAACATGGTTAAAGCAAATCAGTTTGGGGGAGGTCCTCTTGAAGACCCGAACACTCATCTATCTACTTTCTTGGAGGTTGCAAATACCGTCAAGATGAAGGGAGTGTCGGAGGATGCTATTCGAATGAGGTTGTTCTCTTTTTCTTTAAGAGACAAGGCTAAAGCATGGTACAATACAATTCCTTTGGGAAGTTGTAATACATGGGAAGATCTTGAGCAAAGGTTCCTAAACAAGTATTTTCCTCCTTCAAAGACGCTCCAATTGAAAAGCCTTATCACTCAATTTAGGCAACTTCCGGATGAAAATTTTTATGAAGCATGGGAACGCTACAAAGAGATGCTCCGAAAGTGTCCTCAACACGATTTTCATGAGAATCAACAAGTGGCTTTCTTTTACCAAGGGTTGAATCAACAAAATCGGATGCATGTAGATGCCTCATCCGGAGGGTCTATATTTGGAGTGGATGCTATGAAAGCCATGGATATTTTTGAAGACATTGCGATGAATGCTTATCAATGGCCTTCCGAGCGAGTAATGGGAGGTTATGCCTTTGGAAAAGTAGCTCAAGTGGAGAGTGTGAACATAGTGAAGAGTGATATGTTCCAAAGTGAGGGAATGAAAGAATTCAATGAGAGCATTCAAGCTTTAACAAAACAATTGAATTTGATCACTCAAGGAGTAACTCAAGGGGGAAGCACAAGTGCTATTGTGAATGATGAAAGCCATGTTATGCAAAGTATAGAGGATGTTGCCTACTTAAATAGGAGAAATTACCAAGAAAATTTTCAACATCAAGGGAATTTCCAAGGTAATTATCCTTCTAATCAAGGTAATTTTCAAGGAGGATATCAAGGACAAGCTCGGGGAAGCAATTTCAATCAATCAAGTGGAAATTATCAAGCTCCGAGGAAGCATGAAAATCTTTCTTACTCTAATCCTCAAACCGCCGTGTCATATCCTCCGGGATTCAATCCGAGTGCTAAACCACCAAATGGAGAGGGGAAAGCATCGGTGGAAGAGACATTGATAACATTCATGAAAAAGATGGAGGCTAGAATGGAGGAAAATGAGAAGAAATCCGACAATAGGATGAGAGCTTTTGAGTATCAAATGGGTCAAATTGCTTCTTCCGTGGGATCTCAACACCAACAAGGAAAGATTGCAAAGCTATCACTCTTAGAAGTGGAAAAGAGTATGAGGAACCTCCTATGCCTAAAGAAGATAGTATTGTCATTGAAAGGGAAGTGGAAAGCAAGGTGGAAGAAGGGTTGGTGCAAGAAGAGATTGAAATGGAGGAAGTAAGCAAGAAAAAAGAAATTGTTGAGCAAAAGAAAGATGAAGAGAAGATAGAGAGAATTCCAAAGTGGAAAAAGGCAAAGGAGTTAAGGGAAAAGGAAGTTGAAGTTGAAAGAGATAGTTGGGGAATACCCAAGACTCAAGTACCGGTTCCTTTTCCTCAAAGGTTCTTGAAGAAGGGTTTGGATGAAAGGTTCAAAAAGTTTCTTGAAATCTTCAAGAAGATTCAAATCAATATCCCTTTCGCCGATGCTTTGGATCAAATGCCTCATTATGCTCGTTTTTTGAAGGACATCATAGGAAAGAAAAGAAGTCTTGTGGACAATGAAACGGTTAATCTAACCGAAGAGTGTAGTGCCATTCTACAACGGAAACTTCCACAAAAATTGAAGGATCCGGGTAGTTTCATTATACCATGTGAAATTGGAAAGAACAAGAAGAACAAGGCTCTTTGTGACCTCGGTGCAAGCATTAATCTAATGCCTCTCTCCATATTCAAGAAGCTTGGATTAGGTGAAGTAAAGCCAACTTCCATCACACTTCAATTGGCGGATCGATCTATGACACATCCAAAAGGAGTAGTTGAAGATGTGTTGGTAAAAGTTGATAAGTTCGTCTTTCCGGTGGATTTTGTTGTTCTAGATATGGAGGAGGATGAAAATGTGCCATTAATTTTTGGGAGACCGTTTCTTGCTACCGGGAGAGCTCTTATTGATGTCTACAAAGGAGAATTGAAGTTGAGGGTTAATGATGAGGAAGTGGTATTCTTTCTACACAAGGCCATGCAATATCCAATGAATGATGAAGAATGCAAAAGTGTGGATGTTGTAAAGGGAAGTGTCGAGGAGAGTTGGCCTTCCATTGTAACCAAGGATCCACTTGAACTTGCTTGAGCAATTCTCTATCTCTTTCTAATATTTCTACTACTTCTCTTGATTTAAATGAAGAATTGATTAATTGTTTGCTTGATCTAGGTGATTGTAGTGAAGCTCAAGAGGTTGCAGCCGCCATCTCAAGGGGAAATGAAAAGTTTTTACCACTTAGAGATCCACTCAAACAAGAAGACAAAAAGGAAAAGAAGGTGGAGTTGAAGCCTCTACCCGATCATCTTGCTTATGCCTACCTTGGTGAAAATGAGACATATCCGGTAATTGTATCATCATCTCTAACCTCTAGTCAACTTGATAAATTGCTTAATGTCCTTAAAGAGCATAAGTCGGCTATTGGTTGGTGTATTGATGATTTGAAGGGAATTAGTCCAACAATTTGCATGCATAAGATAAGACTTGAGGATGAAGGGAAAGCTTGTATTCAAAACCAAAGAAGACTTAATCCTATCATGCAAGAAGTGGTAAAAAAAGAGGTTGTTAAGTGGTTAGACTCCGATATGATTTTTCCTATTAGTGATAGCCCTTATGTGAGCCCGTTGCATGTAGTATCTAAAAAAGGGGGTATGACTATAGTGAAGACCGAGAAAGATGAGACCATAGCCACTAGGACGGTGACGGGGTGGCGTGTGTGTGTTGATTATAGGAAGCTTAATGAAAACACACGTAAAGATCACTTTCCCTTACCTTTCTTGGATCAAATGTTGGATAGGTTGGTCGGGTATGAGTTTTATTGCTTTCTTGATGGATATTCCGGGTATAACCAAATTGTCATAGCACCCGAAGACCAAGAAAAGACCGCTTTCACTTGTCCTTATGGAATATTTGCTTTTCGAAGATTGCCATTTGGACTTTGCAATGCACCGGCCACCTTTCAAAGGTGTATGATGGCAATCTTTGAAGGATTAATTGAGAATATAATGGAAGTGTTCATGGATGACTTTTCGGTGTTTGGTTCTTCTTTTGATATTTGTTTGTCTAACCTTGCTATTGTTTTGAAGCGATGTCAAGACACTAATTTAGTGTTGAATTGGGAGAAGTGCCACTTCATGATAAATTATGGCATTGTACTTGGACATCACATCTCTTCAAAGGGATTGCAAGTTGACCGAGCCAAAGTTGTTACTATAGAGAAGCTTCCACCGCCAACAAATGAGAAGGGAGTACGATCGTTCCTTGGTCATGCCGGGTTCTATCGTAGATTCATCAAGGATTTTTCTTCATTTTCTAAACCTCTATCTCATCTCCTTGAAAAAGATGTGCCATTTAAGTTTGATGATAATTGTTTAAATGCTTTTCAGGTGCTAAAGGAAGCTTTGATTTCATCACCCATCTTGATCAACCCCGATTGGAAGGAGCCATTTATATTGATGTGTGATGCAAGTGACGTAGCTCTTGGAGTAGTTTTGGGGCAACTAAGAGAGAAAAAATTCCGAGCTATTTACTATGCAAGCAAGACATTTGATGCGGCTCAAAGGAACTACACTACTACCGAAAAAGAGTTCTTGGCGGTAGTATACGCATTTGATAAGTTTCATCCTTATTTGGTAAGAACGAAGACTATTGTATACACTGACCATGCCGCTATCAAGTATCTCATGGCAAAGAAGGATGCAAAGCCAAGGGTGATAAGATGGGTACTACTTCTTCAAGAATTTGATATTGAAGTGAGAGATAAGAAGGGCACGGAGAATGTGATAGCCGACCATCTTTCAAGGTTAGAGTCGAGGGAGCATTGTGAAAGTACTTATGAATTAATCAAGGAGGTTTTTCCCGATGAAGAAATCTTGGAGTGTGATTGCTATCAAATTGAGGCTTTAGTGGAGCAAGAAGGAAGCCCGTGGTATGCGGACTATGTGAATTACTTGGCTAGTAGAAAGAGGCCTTATGAGCTTAATAAGTATCAATCCAAGAAGTTCTTTCATGATGTTAAAAGTTACTTGTGGGATGATCCATTCTTATACAAGATGTGTAATAATTCTCTTGTGCGAAGATGTGTGCCCGAGGAAGAATGGAATAGTGTGTTGGAGTTTTGTCACTCTTCACCTAGTGGAGGCCATTTTGGAGCTCAAAAGACCGCTGCAAAAGTCTTACAATCGGGGTTGTATTGGCCATTTTTGTTCAAGAGTTGTAAGAAATTTGTAGAGGGTTGTGATCGGTGTCAAAGGATGGGAGGAATCTCCAAGTGGGATGAGATGCCCCTTAAGAGCTTTCAAGAAGTGGAGATATTTGATGTGTGGGGCATCGATTTCATGGGACCATTTCCTCAATCTAATGGATTCCTATACATCCTATTGGCGGTCGACTATGTCTCGAAATGGGTTGAGGCCATACCTTTGAGAACAAGTGATGCTAGAGTGGTCATGGGGTTTCTAAAGAAGCATATCTTCACAAGATTTGGAGTACCTAGAGTGTTGGTAAGTGATGGGGGAAGTCACTTCATAAATAAGCTCATGGAGAATATTCTCAAGACTTATGGAGTGAAGCATCGAGTGTCTACTCCATATCACCCTCAAACGAATGGTCAAGCTAAAATTTCTAATCGACAAATCAAACAAGTCTTGGAGAAAACAGTGAGTGTGAGTAGAAAGGATTGATCAAATAAACTTGATGATGCATTGTGGGCCTTTCGAACCGCATTCAAGACCACTCTTGGTATGTCTCCTTTTCAAATTGTCTATGGCAAGTCTTGCCATCTTCCCGTGGAGTTAGAACATAAAGCTTATTGGGCCATTAAGAAGTTGAATTTTGACATGAAAGCTTCGAAGAAGGTAAGATTCTTACAATTGAATGATCTTGAGGAATTTAGAGAAAATGCTTATGAAAACTCAAGGATTTTTAAGGAGAAAACCAAGAGGTGGCATGATGCTCGTTTGAGGAAAAAGAGCTTTGAAAAGGGTGAAAAGGTGTTGGTATTCAATTCTCGACTAAGACTTTTCCCGGGCAAGTTGAAGTCCAAATGGAGAGGACCTTATGTGGTAAAGGAAGTACTTGATGGGGGAGCTCTAAAGGTTATGGATGAGAACGGGGGAGAGTTCTTGGTAAATGGTCATCGTGTGAAGCATTATGTGGATCCATCACAAAGGGAGACCCTCTTTGTGGATACTTTATATGAAAGATGAGCTAAAAATTCGTCTAGCTTGAAGACGTTAAACTTAGCGCTCGATGGGAGGCACCCCATCACTATCTTTATTGCTTTATTTTAGTGCTTTCAATAAATTTTGTGGTTTTGTTGTTTTGTATTTTGGACTTGTAGGTTGATTGTGCTCATGGAGAAAAATGCACATTGAAGAAAAGAGAAATGCTTCATGGATTCAAGTTAACATGTTCCACCATTTGTTACCAACTTAATTCGTGACTCTTGTCTCGAGTTAAGTTTGGGGGGTGCTAGTGCGTGGTGGACATAGCTTGAGTCGTGTGGATGCGGTTATTTCTCAACAAGAAGATCATCACTGGAAACTACAAGGGTAAGTCTCACCACTTTTTGCAAACTTAAGTCTCAACTCTTGTTTCGATTTAAGTTTGGGGGGAGAGTGTGTGGTGTGACTCACCACTTGAGTATGATTCTTGTGGGGAGAGTGTGTGGTGTGACTCACCACTTGAGTATGATTCTTGTAAAAATTGGGTCAATTTTAAAATTTTTCTCATGAGTTTGGGTTGATTTTGGCATGATTGGTGGTGTTGAAGTGCATGATAGTCCATATTTATAATGAAATTGTTGAAATAATGGTGTTTGTTGAGTGTTTGAGCATGAATGAGAGGTATTGGAAGCATGATGGAGCTTGAAGCTAACGCTTTCCTTACCAAATGCCTATCGAGGGAGTACTCTACACCTTATCATTTTATTACTTGAAATGAATTGATTTTAGTTTGGATTGTTGTGACTAGCATGTTACTTCATGTGTTATGTTTGTGGGAGGTTTACTTTCGTATATTAGGTTTTCCTTTTCAATAAAGGTTGGGATGATTGTGTGCTTAATTTTCTTATGGATGATGGTATTTTGTGTTTTTGCATGTTTTGTGTTTTTTTTGTTTGTGTCTTATTTGTTGAGTCCTTATTTTTATGTTGTGTGTATTTTCATTCTTGTCTTGAGATGTTTGGTGGTTTGTTTAGGGATGTCGTGAGTCATTTTTGAATGTGAGTGATGATATGTTGTGGTGATAAGTGATGACAAATTATGATTAAGAATCTCTACACTTTCAAATTGTGACATGTTTTACTTAACTTGTTCAATTTTGAGATGAATGTGGTGTAATAAGTTTCTTAAGGTCCGAGCACAAGCTTGTGAGCATTTGAGCCTCAACCATGCATACATGGTATTTCTTCATGAGTGGATCGGTTGTGTTTGATAAGTTAGAACTTGCTCAAGGACTATAGGAATGAGCCCGATTAGTGGAGATTGGTGAAATGATCTAAGGCCATCCTTGTTATTATAGTCATTGCCATATATGTTCCCTACCATGAATATCATCCTTAGTTAACCACTTTGAGCCTATAAGCCTATTTCTTGTGAATTTAGCACATTACCAGCCTTAATTACCCATTCAAGCTTATATATACCTTTGTGTGGGTGATTGAGGAGATGGTAGCTAGAAAGGATTGATTGATTAGCAAAAGAAGAAAAGGGAATGGTAAACAAGCAAAGAAAAGGATGAAAAGAGCAAAAGTAAAAAGGCACATGCAACCTCAAAGTTAGAAAAGGAGCAAAGCAACATCAAAATGCTCAAGTAAACAAAATTCAAAGATAGGAAGCATGCATCAAAAGAAACTCAATCCAAGGAAAGTTAATGAATAGTGCTTTAGATTGTAAAGATAAGAAAGGAAGAAAGAAAAGTGGAGAAGTTGAGGAAATTGGACATCTCTTTGATTACTTACACTTGTTGAGTCACTCTTATCCATATACTTCCTACCCTACCAAAGAGCCTATCATTAGATCCTAATTAAAGACCTTTTTGATCATTGATTGAAACTTTGGTGGTTTGTGAATATAGTCCGCGAGCAAGCTTATAGCGAGTCGAGCCAATTGATTAATGAGTGTGATTTACCCTATTTCAAAAGAGTGTTGAGAGACATTAATATCCATTGAGAGGCTTGGACTTAAAAGGAACTATATTACACTTTATTCTCTTTTGATTGAACTTGTTAATTTCTCATGTCATGATTTTAATGTTGTAGGATGACTTAGCATAGTTTGTTGTTATTATTGCTAACGATGTGTTATTGCTTATATTCGTTTAGTCTTTTCTAGGTGAAAATTTCTCCTTTTGATTTGTCATTTTCGTTGCTCGGGGATGAGCAACACCTTAAGTTTGGGGGGTTGATTAGAGCTATTTTCACCTAGATTTTAGTGTCTTTTTATATGTGTTTTCGTATTATTTTATCCGTACTTTATATGTTAGTTGGTTGTGTTTTTTATTTTTATTGAAATGTGTGTGAATGAGCTTAAACTTAAGATTTTCACTTTTTATTAGATGCTAAACATATAAGAAAGATGTAGGAAAAAGCGGATCTCAATTCGGAGTTGAAACGAGGGAGAACGAGCCAAAACAGTGAAGAAATGCAGGAGCCAGTACCAACACGGGCCGTGTAGCCAACACGGCCCTGTAAGAGTTGGCCGTGCGGCGACATCTAGTCATTCAATACGGGCAACTTCTGGTCGTGTCCAGTTGCACGAGTCGAGTTGGGAGCACGAGCCGTGTAGCCAACACGGCCCTGTAAGAGTTGGCTGTGTGCCGACATCAAAAGAGTCAACATGATCACCCTGTGCCCGTGTTACAACACACGACTCGTGTTGCAGCACATGAGCCGTGTTGCGTAACACGGCCCTGTAAGGCGAGGCCGTGCGGCAGCATCAGAAGACACAACACGGCCACCTCGTGGCCGTGTTGCAGAACACGACTCGTGTTGTGTATGTTCCTGCAGAAATTTTCAGATCCTTCTAGAAGCCTCCAAAGGGGTATAAATACCCCTTTATTCAACAATTGGCAAAAGATCCGAAAATTCCATCCTCTACACACACATCACACACCATTTCTTCCATTTTCCACCTCCATCTTCATCCACCCATCATATCTTCCATTTTTGGTGCTAAAGACTTCAAAATCAAGAGCTAGAGGTGGAGATCAAGAAGAATAGAAGATTCTCTTCAAGAAATTGATAGGGAAAAATCCATTCATTTTGTATTTCTTTAGATCTAAGACTATGGGTATTTGTAATGAATCATTTATTTGTTTTATTACTTTTATCATGTTAGGCTAATCCCTCTAGTGGGATTAGAAGCATGAAGAGCATATTAGATTTATATTGTCATGTGGATTAAATTGGTTTTTGGTTTAATTGATGTTGATTTCTATTCATGGAGTTTAATTGTCTTGATGTTGTGATGGCATGGTTTGTTATTCATGAATGTTTATTGGTTTAATGGATTGTTGATCAATGGATTATTTGTGGTAATTAAATGCTATCATAATGTTCATGTATGTATTGCTTGGAGTGAGACGGAAACGACCCTCTATAGTATTAGGAAGGCATGAATAGACATTGAGTTTGGGTTTGACCGAAAGGATATTTGAATTCAATGAGAGGAACCAATCCATTCGTTGGCCTTAGTACACAAAAAGGGAGAGTTTAATCTAACTAGTACCTAGATGGAAGGGGTTAATATTGGGCTTTGATCTTAAGTGCTTTTGGGAGTCTAAAATGGATCAACAACCTTTGTAACCCGAAAGGGAGCTTAGGATACAATCGTGATCACCCTTAGTTTATATCAATTAAGTTGGATTCCTTTTGCATGATAATATGAATTGAGTATGCTTGGATGTTTCTAATCCCATGTTTTTCCATACTTGAACTTTAGCACCAATTTTCTTTACTTGTCATTTCTCTTATTTGCTATTCTTATTTACTTGTTCCTTACTTTAGTTGTTAATCATCTCAAAACCCCCCGATCATCTTTATAAAAACGACATGAACATGAGCTCACGTATTTTGCTAGTTCAAACATAACTCCTTTGTGGATTGATAATTTTTCTTGGGATATACTACTACAACGATCGAGTATTCTTTGCTCGTGAGTGCTACAAAATAGGCAAACAATGGCTAGTTTAGACAGGCTAAATCTGGATAATGTTGCCATCTGTGAAGCCTTCAAGAATAACGGAGGGGGCAACGTGGGGCTGTTAGGAGTGCGTGGAGCCAATGCAGATTTTGATCTTCATCCCGCTCTTATCAGCATGATAGAAAGGAACTCCTTCTCTGGGGGAACTTTCGAAGATCCTCAACAACATCTGAATAAGTTCATGGGTTATGCGAGTACACAAAAAGATGCTGGAACTCATGAAGATGCAATGAGCGATACATGCCACCTTCAAAGGTGTTTAGAATGAAACAAGACATCACTCAATTTGCTATCGATAGTGGAGAGAATTTTCATGAAGCTTTGGATAGGTTCAAGGACATGCTTCGCAAGTGTCCACAACATGGGTTATCTAAAGCAAAATATATCAGTATCTTTTACAATGGGTTGGATTGCGACTCTCGTGTTTTACTTGATGCTTCATCTAATAGAGCATTACTTACAAAGACATCCGTTGAGGCCGAAAAACTTTTTAAAGATATTTCGATGAACTTAAGAGATTGACCAACTGATAGAGTGAGGGGCACCTATTTACTTGGAAAGGTAGCGCAGGTTGAACACACTATGGTTGAGTCAAGTAGAGAAGATGAGAACGTCTCTAGTTTGGCAAATATCAACAAGCTACTTGAATCCCAGCAAAAGCAAATAACGGAGATGTCGCAGAGAGTACCAATTATGATGCAGTAGGATGTTGGTGAAGAAAGACCGGTCCAAGAGAAATTTGAAGAAGCAAACTATGCCAATGGTCAAAGTATTCAAGGAACTAGGTTTCAAAATCAAGGAAACCAGAATTACCAAGGGAACTACAACAATCGTGGACCCCTGGGTAATTATCAACAACCAAGGAGGCTGGAATTTTCATCGAGCAATCTGAATGCAGCAATTAGACCTCCTATGGGTGTTGATCCTGGTGCAAAAATTGAGGAAGGAAAACCTGGTTTGAAAAATACTGTGAACCAATATGTGGCTAGAAATGATGCAAGAGTAGATCATTTGGAGATAAAATTGACTCAAATCATGATGAATTATCTATGCAGATGAAGGATCTAAATTATTGATGGGAGAGATGGCGGGGAATATGAACAAGCTTATGCAGACATTTGAGAAAAGTAAATTTCCTTCTTAAAGCATAACTAACCCAAAATCTTGTAATGCCATCACTTTGAGGTCAGGAACGCAGTATGAAGGCCAAATGCTACCAGTCCCAAAAAACGAAGAGGTCGTGTCTCTGCTAGACCAAGCCATTGGGTCGAGCAGAGATCGAGTGACATTCTGAGGACTGAAGATGTCAAGACTAAAGTACAGACAACCCGCTCGACTAAAACACTTCCGCTCGACCAGACCTTTTTGGTCGAGTTGAGGTCGAGCGGACCACTGTACACCTAAACAACTAAAGTCAGAATACAAGTACCTCGCTCGACCATTATCAGATCGCTCGACTAAACCTTTTTGGTCGAGCGGATGTCGAGCAGGGTGCTGTGATGCCGTATTCCATACAGGACATAACACTAGCACTTCAGAATACTTCAAGACCATCTCAAGAGCAGAATACTGAGCAAATAGTAGAAAAGAAGTGGGAAAGAGCAAAGAGATTGAGAGCCGAGAAGGATAAAGCGGAGAAGGTTGAACACGATGAGTGGGGAATTCCCAAAATGAAGATACATCCTCCATTTCCTTACAGGTTAATGAAGAAGAGATTGGAATAAAAGTTCAAAAGGTTTTCAGATATCATGAATAAGATAAGCTTAACATTCCTTTCTCCGAAGTAATCATGGAGATGCCATACTATGCCCGATTTCTTAAAGATATCATATTGAAGAAGAGGAGCTTGAACAGAGTTGAAACTATTAATCTATCAGAGAACTGTAGCTCGATCATTCAGAGAAAGCTGCCAGCAAAGTTAAAGGATTCAGGAAGCTTCACTATTTTATGTGAAATTGAAAAGGGGCCGGCACAAAAAGCTTTGTGCGATCTTGGTGCAAGCATCAACTTGATACCCTTATCTATATTTAAAAAGCTAATTTTGGGGGAGCTTGCTCCCACAACAGTGGCTCTACAATTGGCGGATAGGTCCATGACTTTTTCGAAAGGGGTGATAGAAGATGTACTTGTGAAAGTAGAGAAGCTTGTCTTTCCTGTGGATTTTTGTATGTTAGAGATGGAAGATGACAAGGATAATGTCCCTCTTATGTTAGGGAGGTCATTCCTTACCACAGCTGGAGCTATGATCGATGTTAAAAAGGGGGAGCTTAGACTATGCATGGATAATAAAGAGGTTCTATTCAACCTCGACAAAGCAATGAAGATGCCTATGGAGACACAATGTTACAGTATTGATGTGGTGGAGGAGATTGTGAAAGAAAACATGTCCTTGATTCTTTCAAAGGATCCCCTGGAGACATGCTTGGCAGAATCTCTTACTTTTCCTACTACGGAGCTAGATGAGCTCTCCAATGAGGTATGTATTGAATTTCTTGAAAATTTACTTGCTTTGGGTGATGATAGGTATGAACCAAAAAGAACCAAACTTGAAGAGGTGAAGTGAACTAGGCAGTACCTACATTTGGATAGAGAAAGCACAGCAAAAGAAGAAAAGAAGGAGGAGTTGAAACCACTACCGGAACATTTGAAGTATGCATTCTTAGGCGACAATGAAACATATCCAGTAATTGTATCTTCTTCTCTTACTGATAAGCAACTTGAAGATTTATTCGATGTGCTTAGAAAGTATAAGTCTACTATTGGATAGTCTCTTGATGATTTGAAAGGCATTAATCTATCGTATTGCATGCATAAAATAAGGTTGCTAGATGAAGCTAAAGGTTGAATTCAGAATAAGTGGAGGGTTAATCCCGCGATTCAAGAAGTGATTAGAAAGCAAATTTTAATGTGGTTAGATGCAAGAATTATTTATCCCATTAGTGATAGTCCCCACGTGAGTCCATTGCATGTTGTAGCTAAAAAGGGGGGGCATCACTATTGTGAAAGTAGATGACGAGGAAACATTGGCCACTAGAATCCCTACGGGATAGCGTGTGTGTACGGATTACAGGAAATTGAATGAAAATACATGCAAAGACCATTTCCCGCTTCCTTTCATGGATCAAATGTTGGACCGTCTAGCAGGGTATGAATTTTATTGTTTCTTGGATGGATATTCGGGTTATAATCAAATCATGATTGCACTCGAAGATCAGGAAAAGACCACTTTCACTTGCCAATATGGAACCTTTGCTTTTAGAAAAATACATTTTTGATTGTGCAATGCGCCTGCTACATTTCAGCATTGCATGATGGTCATATTTGATGGGTTGATAGAGAAAATTATGGAGGTGTTTATGGATGATTTTTCTTTGTTTGGTTCCTGATTTGATATTTGTTTGTCTAACCTATCTACTATTTTGAAAAGATTTCAAATCTTGTCTTGAATTGAGAGAAGTGCCACTTCATGGTGAGAGATGGGATTGTTCTTGGTCATCATATATCAGCTAAGGGATTGCAGGTTGATAGAGCAAAGGTAGTGGTGATTGAGAAGCTCCCACCACCTAATAATGAGAGAGGAGTGCGGTCCTTCCTTGGACACGCCGAATTCTATAGAAGATTTATCAAAGACTTTTCAAAATACTCCAAGCCCTTATCTCAATTACTTGAAAAGGATGTTCCTTTTGTTTTTGACAATGAATGTCTAACAGCTTTTCAGGTTTTGAAAAGGCGCTTATTACTGCACCTATCTTGATCGCACCAGATTGGACTCAGCCGTTTGTACTTATATGTGATGCAAGTGATCTAGCACTTGGAGTGGTGCTTGGGTAGTTGAAGGAAAAGAAGTTCTGCACCATCTACTATGCGAGCAAAACTTTTGATGCAGCATAAAAGAACTACAATGTAACTGAAAAGGAGTTTCTAGCTATGGTGTAAGCTTTCAATAAGTTTCGACAGTATTTGGTTGGCATGAAGACTATAGTGTACATGGATCATTCTGCGGTTCGATACTTGATGGAGAAGAAGGAAGCAAAGCCAAGGATTATTAGATGGATCCTTCTTCTACAAGAGTCTGATATGGAGATCCGAGATAAGAAAGGAACAGAGAATATTTTGGCGGATCACCTATCACGATTAGAGATAAGGGAGCATTGTGATGAGCCGTTTGAATATATAGAAGAAATGTTCCCAGATGAGAAGATAATTGCTGTGTTTGTTGAATGAGCGGAGAAAGCTTGTGTAGTAGCTGCTCAAGGAATGGATTCATGGTATGCGGATTATGTTAACTACATTACCATTGGTGAAATTCCTAAGGGTCTCAATAGATATCAACTTGCCAAATTCAAGAGAGATGTTGAGACCTTCATATGATATGATTCGTTTATATACAAAATTTGTATGGATTCTATCGTCCGTAGGTGTGTGCCCGAGATGGAGATGGAGAGTGTTCTTGATTTTGCCATGCACAACCTACCAGGGGGCACTTCGAAGCCTAAAAGACTACAGCGAAGGTACTACAATCCACTTTATATTGGCCTACCTTATTTATAGATTGTGAATCCTATGTAGCGACATGCGATAGATATCAAGGGATGGGAAACATATGCAAGAGAGATGAGATACCACTTCAGCCAAGCATTGTAGTGGAAATTTTTTATGTATGGGGAATTGATTTTATGGGGCCCTTTCCCACATCTAGTGGATTCTTATACATCTTACTGGCCATGGATTATATTTCTAAGTGGGTGGAAGTCATTCATACTCGCATGAATGATGCAAAGACTGTTTTGTCATTCTTAAAGAAACATATTTTTGCCCGCTATGGAGTTCCTAGAGCACTAGTAAGTGATGGAGGTTCACACTTTGTCAACAAGCTTATTGAAAAAGTTCTCGAGGATTATGGTGTTAAGCATAGGGTTACTACACCCTATCATCCTCAAGCAAATGGGCAAGCATAAGTTTCTAGCCGGCAAGTGACGCAAATATTAGAGAAAGTTGTTCGAACCAATATGAAAGATTGGGCTATGAGCTTGATGATGTCTTATAGGGGTTCTGAACTTCATACAAGACTGTGCTAGGAATGTCACCTTATCAAATCGTCTATGGAAAAGCATGGCACTTACCAATGGAGATTCAGCATAAGTCTTTTTGGGCTGTAAAGAGTTTGAACTTATCCATTAAAGAGGTTAAGGACTTAAGGTTGACTCACATCAATCAATTGGATGAGTTTAGAAGTCAAGCTTTCAAGAACTCGGTGATCTACAAGGAAAGAATGAAGAAATGGCATGATTCGAATATCACTTATAAGGAGTTCAAAGAAGGAGATGAGGTATTACTCTTTAACTCTCGATTGAAGCTTTTTGCAGAAAAATTGAAATCAAAGTGGAAGGGGCCGTTCATTATACTTAGAGCCTACGGAGAGGGAGTTTTGAGATCATGGACAAAGACAGAGACATCATAGCGGTGAATGGGCATCGATGAAGCACTTTAAATCGCCGGATAATGCTTACATTTTCTTTGAAGATACCTTGCGTTGAAGTGGTACCGACGTGACTCTTTGACGTTAAACATGAGCACCTGTTGGGGGCTTACCCTTCCGTTTTATTGCTTTATTTATTTGTTGTGCGTAAGAAATTTTTATATTTAAGGTTCTTATTAATCGGTAATTACATCTCTTTGCAAACTTAGTTTCGACTATGTTTCTACTAAGTTTGGGGGGTGTGATGTTCTTACCTCATTGAAGCACCAAGAGTATAATTTTTTCTTGGTTACATTTGCTAGGAGAGTTGATTTTTTGCGGTATATTGAAACTTTAACAGGTTTTGATATGTCAATTTTTTACAATTTTCCTAGTGTTCAGTGGTGTTTGGTTTATAGTGTGAGCGGAGTTATATACACTCAAGTCTAAGTAGTGGTTCTCTAGCTAGTGTTTTGGCTTGATATGATGATTAATATTGTTTTTGAGTCTGAGTTTTACAGGGGATGAAGGAATTATGAGAAAGTAGAGCGTCAGAAGGCCACTCGACCAAAGTGAGCCGCTCGAACAAGTCATAGATGTCGAGCGGCGATCAAGTGGACCACTGTAAAGTTGATCTTGGAATTTCAAAGCACAGAGAGACCGCTCGACCAAATGGGGGCCGCTCGACCAGAATATCTTAGTCGAGCAGAAGGTCGAGCAGAGTACAAATGAGGCTTCAGCGTACAGGGTTGCCGCTCGACCAATCCAAGGGTTGCTCGACCAAATTACTCAACACGAGCGGAGGAATAATTTTTGTGATATAAGTTCAGTTTCCGCACTGCTCGACCATTTTCTCACCACCCTTTCTCAAGCAACCACCCCGAATGGTACAATTCTCACCCCAATCACTGAGAACACTTTTTTTTACCCAAACCACACACATTCCACATCAAAATTTGGAGATTCAAGTTGAATTTTGGGGCTTTCTTCTCAACATCGAGTTGTTGTTCTTCGTCATGTTCACACACCCATGGCTGGAGATAAAGGTATGTTTTCTCAACTCATTACCCTTGAATTGGATGGTATTTCTATTAGTTTGAGTGGGTAAGTTGACTGAGCATGTTTTGGTTTGAATTTGAATATGAATTCGGGTATTATTGTTGAAATTTTACATGAAGTTGCATGAGTTCAATTCTATGATTGATGAAATTTTGTGAAATTGATGATGCATAAGTCACGGGCATGAGTTTAATTGATTAATTTTCGTATGGGCTCGTTAAATTGGAGTGACATTGTTGATGAATCTGAAGTGTGGAATAGTGTTGATGCTTAGGATTAAGTTTGAATTTTTTAATATTTTTGGAAATCCTCTTGAAGCATGGTGGTATTTTGGTAATCCTTCATTGAAACTTAGGACTTAGGATGATGATTTTTCCATAATTTAATGTGTCAAGATTTATTGTATGATTGGTTTATACATGTGAGATTGTGGAGGAATTAAGTTTGAATTGTTGAGCATATGATTTGAAGTCTTGAGTAGAATCTATGTGATGATAAGTCTTAGGATTTGTATACTTGTTTCTTTGTCTATATTTTGTATTGAAGTATAATTCTTGTAGGTAAGGAAATTGATGCTTGTTCAAAGAGAAAAGACAGTGGTGTACCAAAGAAAGGAGAAACGGGTAAGAAAAGTAAGAAAGATGAGAAGATGCCATCGAAAGCCATGATGGAGATGAGCATAATCAACGATATCAGATGGATGTTCAACCAGGTGGGAATCAGTGGATTCATGGATTTGAAGAGGGAGACGTACTTCCTATCACCGCGGAGATGCTATGTACTTTAGAGGTGATTCGTGAGGATTCGGTTCTTCCTACATCAGCATGGTTCCGACTTGGAGGGAAATTGAGATATATGTATGCTAGTCAGCTCAACAAGTGATGAGCATTTTCTCAACACATAATATTAATCCCCAACTATGAAGAATATTCTATTGTAGCTTTTATAAGCGACCAAGTGAATATCGAACCCAAAGGATGTATTATTATTAATTTAATTATATTCTAACTTGTTTAAGACTAGTATGGAAATAAGGTTGAGATAATTAAGTAACTAACGACAAATAATTAAAAGAACAATTAAAATAAATAAGCAGTAGAGATTAAACGAATGTGAATAAGTGAGAAGATGGTAGTCCTTCGGGCCATCCAGTTTCACTAATTAATTTCCCTTCCGTGTATCAATGTCCGACTCTGCCTTGTGGAATATGGACGCATCACTAAACCATGCAAATCTACTCTATAGACACAAGTAAATAAGCGTATAACACATGTGAATATCCTTGGAGCAAGAGATATAATTCACCCCCCTTTCTAGGTACTATCAGTATCAATTATTTCCAGTGCACTAAGTACTCTAACCCGATATGATCTCCCTTTATAGGTACTACGATATCATACTATTTATCCTACTTATTAACCCGAATAATATTCAACTAACAAGTATTTATATAAGATAGTTCTAATGAGACTTCGGAATCCCTTCACTTAGAATCATAACATAAAATCCTGCTCAGCAGTGAACGCACTCAATCAATAACCTAGATATATATTCAGACTCTACATAACAGTTAATGATGCATAAAACGACTCTGAGTATGAAATAAAAATGCATATTCTTATATAAAATAAACCACAAGTAGTGTTGTACAGAGTATACACACGGAAGTTCAATTAACTCGTAAAATCTTCATAAACCATAGAACTACCTAAGCGGTTCTAGCCCATGATTGATCGAAGAACAATCATGGTGGTTGGATAGATCTTACCCATAGTCTTGAAAATTACAAGATAAATTAAGATATGAAGTAAACCCTAGATGCGGGCGCCGTCGCGTCTCTCTCCGTCTTAAATCTTCACTTGATTTTCACTTGATTTGACAGACGAATCTCTCTCCACAGCTCCGTGGATGGTGGTAGGGTTTTGGATGTTGTGTAGAATGAAGGTGGTGGTGAACTCTCTTTCCCTTGCGTAGGGTTTTCCTTTTATATTTTTGAGCTCTCTTTATTAACCTAAGATGAGCTTTTTGAGCGAAAACACGCACTAAAGGTGTAAAAATATGGATCCGGACGTGTCCAGCGCATCAGTTTGACCAAATATCCTGGTCGAACCACTTTCTTCTTGGTCGAATCAGAGGTTGAACCAGCCTGTAAAGTACTTTCAGGTCACGCGATTCGACCTGAATGGCCAGTCGAATCCGAAGCTTCCTGATCGAACTACAAAAGCTTCCCTTTAGGTTTCTGGTTCGACCATGGTTCGACCAAATGTCTTAGTCAAACCACACTGTCGTGGTTGAATCTCACTTCTGCCAATCTCCCGACACCTAGTTCGATCAGAGGTGCTGATCAAATCGCTCTCTGCTTGGTCGAACTGGTTCCCTATTTGGTCGAACCGGGTGTCTTTAACTCCCTTTCTCCAGTTCCGATCACTTCTATCCCATTTTCTTTCGAAAATCCACTCAAACGGGCTTAAACACACCTGATTCATAACTTTACACTATACCACACGATTTATCTTGACTTAAGATCAAATCATACATCATTATCACACGAATCAGAGCTCAAAACGTGAATTTACACACACATCAAACCCCCAAACTTACATGTTGCTCATCCCGAGGCAACGAAATCAAAACCAAGAGTAAGTATAAACTTCACAAGTCTATCTAGTCAAGTACAAGTCATACTCACACATGCAATCATATCAATTTAAAACAAGTATCACTCGCATTATACGTTTCATTCATGCAAGACATCACTCAATTATAATACAATTTGGAGTACTAAGTCATCTTGATCACATGATCAGTGTTTACCCTCGCTCTCAAGTGCAGAAAATATACACTTAAACAGGTTAGTATATACAGTCATATTCAATACATATTCCCGTGTAACCATAAGCTTGACAAAGGTCTCAAAAATCAACTTATAATCACTTCGTTACTAGGATCACAAAGGACTTGCTTTTGGGTTGTAATGTTGGCTCGTTGGTAAAGGTAAGAAAATTTAGATTTAAGTGACTAATTCACTAGTAGAGAATTACCTTGGAGTTTTGCTTTTCATCAAACAGCTTCTTCCTCTCCATCTTCTTCTCATGATCTTGCACTTCACTTTCCTTCTTTACTTGGCATCAACATCATCTTTCTTCAAAGTACAAGGGTACCAGTTTTGGACACTACCCTTCTAACAGTCGGGGTACCGATTTCAGACACTACCTCTAAGTAAGATTTGACCATATTTCTCCTTTACTTTATAACACTCAACCAATTTCAATTTTTTTCTTCTCTCCCAAATTCATGCTAGCATATATTCACCTCAACTCTCTACTAATGAATACGGTATTCTACAAGGCTCAAGTAAAGGATAAATAAAGGCTTTTTAATCAAGGCTTTCTAAAGAAAAAGCTTTTAAAGGCTCAACAGGGCTTCTAATGATTCATTCAATATAAGGAAAGATAAAATTTTGGCTAAGTAACTCAAATAAAAAATAATGGCTTAAGATCATGTCCTAATAACTAATCAATAATAAGTTTCACACAAGACTCTAAGCCAAGTTCTAGAATAGGTCATATGAACGATTCTCACAAGAATAAACTATCATGCATAGATGTAGCATGATTTCATAAGGCTCAAATTCTCACATGGGTATAGAATCCTAAGTACTCCTTAAAGCATATAATCAAGATCAATTTCACAAAGAACTCCACATACTAAACAAGTTATACATGCTTCTCATTAACAAAATTAACACATGTAAAATACGAGTACAACATACTTAGCAAAGAACCCAACATATCAATCCAAATCAAATATCACCAACCAATCCAACCTCAAGTATCACACATCCATCAGAATAACAATATACGTACATGCCACTTACACCACAAATACCCATCCTGTAAAGAGAAAAAGAGAAGGGGGATGAGATGAAACAGACAAATGGTAAAAAACCTGACACCCTCTACTCCTCCGGAGCATCATCCTCATCATCGTCATCACCATCACTCATCTCCGAGTGCCAACGATCAAGCTCCCTATGGAGATGATTTATCTTCCTATCCAACTCACGCTCATCGGCTTGCATCTTTTCCAATCTCCTATCCATCTCCACATAGTTAGTACGCAATGCGGTGTATCTCATATCAAGTGCGGCATAGCTAGTAGTGAGCAAGCTCAGCTGGCGGTTAGTCTTCTACTGATTTTTGTTCAGGTTAGCAAGATGCTCATTATCAACCTAAACTGCTCCCTAGATTACTCATCAGGACCAGCCCAATACCGCTACTGTGGCACTGCCGGAATGGGTGGTGGTGGCATCCCATGCTGCTGCGGAACATCCATCTCAGGATGGATCTGGTCCTCTCCATGCATCCCACCATGCTCATGAGCATGATCTCCAGGCTCTCCGAACTGCTGCTGCTGGTGCTGTGGCCCAAGCTGCCCTTCGTCAATAATCCTTTACAACTCTTGATACATCCCTGCAGCATAAATCTAAGCCACATTCCTCCAGTCAGCGTTCCTCAAGCATGTAATCGGTATAGCCTCATGCGCCAAAGTGTTTATCAACTTATTATCCTCATTTCTGATCGTAGTCAAACCACTTACATCGAATAAGAACATGAAAGAAAAGGGCTTAGTTCCCCTAGTGTATAACCAATCTCCATCCCGATGATAAGCAAATCCAACTTTAACACATCCACTCATGACTAGATCCGGATCCTCCAATATGGGTGAAATGCCAATAAAGTCCATATGGTAATACTCAGCCACAGAAGTCAGCGATCCTCCAATATTAACTCGCTGAAACGTGGAACTCCTGAATCTGTAGAGCTGCTGAATCAGATAAGACCCCACATTGAACCTTACTCCATTGAGCATACACCAGAGAGCATACAACTCTCCTCTAGACACGCAACTCCACTCAGACCGGGCAAACAATGTGTTTCCCAAAACTCTATCCATATACCGAATCACGGGATTTCGAATCAAAGAAGCACGAGCATCCTTAGTTTTAAAGTCCATGTCCTCTCAAGAAATGCCTCTCCAGAAGTTGTTTGCATTAAAATAGCCATTCTCATTCCTGGAGATCCCCCTCGGAGTCTCAAAAAGCATGTTGAAATCCTCCACTGACCATGTTCTCATCTCACCTCCAAGCTGAAATGAGCACTCATAAGGAAGAGGACTCGCTCCCTTCTTAATCGTGATCGAACACAACACCTCAGCAGTCACATGGAAGTACGTCAGCTTCTTAAGCTCCATGAAATGACGTATCCCTACTTGATCAACCCTCCATATAATATCATCTCGGATGTGCATCGTCACCATGACCCCATCATCTTGGTACCTCGTTCGAGCTATCTTGTATGACATATCACCCTATCGATCCTTTATCTCTTTCCAGTTTTCCATTTGAATCTTGAAGTCCCAAGGTAGCCTCTCCTTAAGTGTCAGCTTTTTGGTAACTTTGTCTTCCCTAGATGGCTTATCTTGTCTTTCTTGGATTGTATACTAAAAGTCTAGCTTTAGTATGACCAATGTTATAACAATTTATTTGAAATGAGAATCATATGATCAAATGATTGCATCTTATAATTTATTTATATGCATGATGAAATAGTCCACTTACTTTATATTGTAGATAATATATTGTGCGACAACATGCGGAAAATCATGTTATCGGTTTCCTTATAAAGTATAAACAGATGCTCACAACCGAGATAGACGGGGACTCTCTATCGGGATGGTTTTAGTGTGGTTTGGTATTAGCTTGTCTTGGCTATAGAATCACATTAGTGCACTTTGTGTGTATTGAGCAGGACCGCTTGAGATCGTTCGACTTATACTGACTTATAGAACTTGATCTCAGTTATTATAGATGTTCATGCTCTTAATTCGTATACAATAACCTCGACACGTAGGGAAGTATGTATCTCTTTCATTCATCAATGGGTGAGATTTTCATGTAATTAAATCAACAAACTCGGTGAGTTGGGAAATAGTGCTGTCTCTATGGTGTGATGTTGATTGTAGAAGGAATCTGTGTCTGAAATAGGTTGTCATAAGGATTATCATGTAAACCCTGCAGGTGAATTTATTCCGGCATGATAATGAGGTTGAGTGGTACTACTCTTGGATGAGATATTAATTAATGGAATTGTCAGTAACTTAATTAATTAATGGGCATTGTATATCTTAAACATGGAAAAACTAACGGGCTCATAATAAGAAGGAGCCCATAACGTAATTATAGGATTAGAACGGTAGTGCAGTAATAATATTTTAGTGGTATATATTATTATTATTGGACTTAAGTATAAGCTTTGGGCTAAACTTGGATACTTAAGTCCAATGGAGGCCCAACTCTAATTTCTCCTCCTGTCCCTGCTGTAGCCCATATATAAGTCATCTCAGCTGTCCGAAAATCCTAATCTATGAGTTTAATCATGCCTAACACTGTGAAGAGGGTAAGAGAACAGCAGATTGAGAAGATCTCGAAGATCGTCGCCCACACGACGTTGAGATTGGACTTGGGAATACAGCAGAAGACTGGAAGGTTGTTTGTTGCTGATGTCCATCACTTTCTACAATTTTTCTAAAATTGTACAGAATTCAGAACAGGACGTGTGATATACTGACGGAAAGCCACAGAAGAGAGGATCGTTTTGGCATGTAGATCACTCAAATCTTATATTAGATGAGAGAGTTATGCCCAAAATGGTGACACTGTGCAGGCTGGTGGCGAGAATTCATCGTCTTCAACATACCCTAGTGTAAGGTAATACGTTTATTGTTTACTTGCTTCCGCTGCTTGTTAGAAATGTATGGAACCCTAACGGGTCACGTTAACCAAATGATCAAACGCCAACAATTGGTATCAGAGCTTCAGTTTAGTAGTGAAGCGTAAAATGTTAGGCTAGGGTTTATGTGTGTACATAATGTTAGGGTTTTAGAATTTGATTTCTTGGTGAACACCTTAACTGTACACGGTACACACTATCATCGCTCGGTATCACGGCAAGCACTGAAAAGCATCGCGACGTTGGCTGATGGTCAGCATGGGTGACCTTAACGGCGTCGTGCTGGCGGCCCTAACAATGGCGAGAATCAATGACAAAAGCTGAACCACGACGTGCTGGCGACTGGCGGCATGGCACGACTGTCAGAAAGCCTGACCGACTGGCATACGGGTGGCGATCCATCAATGCAAGGCGCTGGGTTGTCGCCGGGTTGCGACGCGGCCACGGGGCTGGACAGGCGCTGAGCAGTGCTGGTACGACGTCGGCATGGATGGAATTAGCGCGCTGCATCAGCGTCAGTCGGCAGATGCTAAGGAGTGGAGCGGCTGTATTTTAGCGATTGTGGGCTGTCCTGTAAGGTTGGCACGAGTCAGGCACGACAGGCGTGCAAGGAAACTTGTTAGCAGGCGCATGGCACGAGAGCAGCGAAGGATGGGGCACATCAGAATGACTTCCTGAGCGAGTTTGCTTGCAGTTCCAGTGAGTCATCATGGGTTCCGAGCGGGCCTTGCAGATTTTCTGGGCGAGTCTTCCTAATAGCCGGTCGGGTTCCCATTTTGGCTAGGTCGAGTCAGTGAACTGCTGGGCGACTGGACGAGCTGGATACGCGGGGCTCGATAATGAAGTCATGGTTAGTGGGCGACGAGACTCAGACGTCCTCGGTGCTGGCTGATCAGTGCGTAACACGGCACAGTGCTGACTTGAAGTTGGCGTGGGCTCGCGCACAAGTGGTGGCTGGAGAGACGATGGGTGGCCCTGGATCATCGCGACGATGCAACAAGGTGACGAACGGTCGGTGTCAGACCTTGATAGCAGGGTCCGGACGAGTTGGAAGAAGCTTCCGATCGAGTTTAGAGCAATTCCTGATCGGGTCTGTAGGTGGCTGGCTGGAATCTGCTGCAGGCTAGAGTTGGTGATCGGCGTGGTGGCCTTGTGGGTTGGCATCAAAGCATGCTGAGCGATGGGTTCCGGCGGTCGTATAGATAGAGCAGGTCGGACGATGAAATGTCGTGGATTCACTGCTGCTTTACATGGTATGCAATGGCGGTGGCTTGGCGTGGAGGGTATATCGTGTTGGGTTTATCCGCCCTGGGAGCTGGGCCCACTCAATCCATTAGCATGATATTGTCCACTTTGGGCCGCCCACTGGCCCGCACGGTTTTACCACTCTTGGCATCACACCCAAAAGGCCTCATGCTAGGGAGAGTCTATCTCTTAATTATAAACCCCTCGCCAACCCCACTTCTAACCGATGTGGGACTTTGGTTAACACCCAACCAACATTTCCCCCTCAAACAAAGTCCGCAGCTAGACCATCCAGTTTGAGGTCCGAACATCCCACCAACCCCGGGCTGGGCCAGTTAAGTCTGGGGCCTGGCTCTGATACCACTTGTTGGGTTTATCCTGGCCCAGGGAGCTGGGCCCACTCAATCCACTAGCATGATATTGTCCGCTTTGGGCCGCCCACTGGCCCGCACGGTTTTATCACTCTGGGCATCACACCCAAAAGGCCTCATGCTAGGGAGAGTCCATCTCTCAATTATAAACCCCTCGCCAACCCCACTTCTAACCGATGTGGGACTTTGGTTGACACCCAACCAACATTTCCCCCTCAAACAAAGTCCGCAGCTAGACCATCCAGTTTGAGGTCCGAACATCCCACCAACCCCAGGCTGGGCCGGTTAAGTCTGGGGCCTGGCTCTGATACCACTTGTTGGGTTTATCCGCCCTGGGAGCTGGGCCCACTCAATCCACTAGCATGATATTGTCCGCTTTGGGCCGCCCACTGGCCCGCACGGTTTTACCACTCTTGGCATCACACTCAAAAGGCCTCATGCTAGGGAGAGTCCATCTCTCAATTATAAACCCCTCGCCAACCCCACTTCTAACCGATGTGAGACTTTGGTTGACACCCAACCAACACATCGGCGGTGACTAGACACGCTAGGGTCAGTGCTTACAGGGTGGCCAAGTTTTATCGATTGCTAGTGGGTGAATTGCTGTTGGCGCACATTGGGCACTCGATGACGAGCAACCTGCTAGAATGGTATGCATGGTTATGGGCAGAGGAGCCCGGTATCATGAACGATAGTGAGCTTGACGGGCGTGCAGGCGGCGGGCACATGTTGGCGTGTTTTGTCGCGGCTGTTGTGGCCAGCAGGGATCGTGCCGGGACAGATTTTGATGTTCCTGCTGGCGCAAGATGGCTTGACTCACCGTCACATGGCTGGAATGTTGCTGCTTCCGGCGGGAGTAAGTTTTTCCGGCGGGAATTGCTTGCACGGGTGAAGCAGGCTGTTGGTTGATGACTTGGCGCACAAGAAGTTTTGTCCAACTTGTTGTGCAGGTCACAAGTTTAATTGCTTATTTAGTTGACCAAGTCAACCCTATATTTGGCTTATTTAGTTTTGTCCAACTTGTTGTGCAGGTCACAAGTTCTTTCCTTATATATAATTGATATAATTGTCTTATTTGTCAATTATTGTTATATATTTGGATTGGATGCATGTTCTACTTGATTTACTGCCTTATTTACCGAAATAGGAGCATGCTAGGTTGCGTATATTATTCTGAATATCATATGCATGTAAAAACTCTCAGTGTTATAAATAACTAAGTGGGAGAGGGGATTGGTAATTAATTCTCATGGCCTCCATTATTGGTTTGTAAGTGATGTGAGTAAACTTGCGTATTGGCATAGACCTTCCTCCCCATTGGATGAGTTTATTCATGGATCACTGGTACAGATTTCATTAAATAATTATTGTTTGTAATGGATGCACATGAACTTGCGTGTTGGCATAGACCTTCCTCCCCATCGGATGAGTTTATTTGCGGATCACTGTACAAACTTATAATTGATGACTGTAGGAAGTTATCCGAGCGCGTGTGTACTTCTCCATCTGTAAGGCACATAAGGTTGGGCCGCGGACTTGGGGTCAAATAATGGTGTACACTTGGATGTAAATAATAAGTATCCTCCCTATCGGAGTCACTGCTTTTATTTGCATGGCTAAAGAGGAACCGACTATTAATTATTTTGTCATGAGGTTAGGTTGACAAATGAAATTAATGGGTAAAACATTCTCTTATAAATGTTCGGGTTTGTAAACGTCCACAATATCGTGGCTTGCAGAATCACGGTGCTTGAGATGTCGGTGAATTTTTATTTTATATTGTTTTGAGGAAATCAATATAAATGGATAAATTCGAAGTTTTGATCGGTGTATTTATTTATTATTTTCTAAATTTTTAAAATGGTTTTATCTCGCTTATTGTTTACTGAAAAAATTATATTTATTGGTCCAAAATTAGATGATTAGAAAAGAATCTTGGTTTCGAATTTCACTGCTTAGGAAAATATAAATGTGTTCTCACTAAGGATGTCCTATGATGTCTATTAAGTCTCTAGTGAAGAGGTGAGAGGTTCATAGAAATATGATGGTCTCATTCGACTCTTCAGATACTTCAGTAAGTTATAAAGGTAAGATATCATGGATAAGTTGATGAATAAATTGGGAATGCTTGGAGTAGAAATTGAAGGGGAAACCTAGATCAATTTATTCTCCATAATTTGCCTGGATGTTTTGAGCAAGTTCTACCAGAAATACGAGAGGTTGTATATGGTGGGAAACTTTTGACAAAACATGTGGCGAAGGAAAATCATTTTCATCATGATGTGAACAAGGTTAGTATCTCATTCACTAGTCGTTGAAGCATGATTAGTGATGGCATTTACTGACACGTTGTCTGTAGATACCGGAGTCACTAAAAGCCTGCAACTAAGTGACGATGAGATTGTAATATACATGGGTAATACTACTAGAGTAGTGGTTGTTGCAGTGGGAGTTGTTTATTTATCTTATGATATGAATAAATATTTGGTTTTGAGAAATTGTCTTTACGTACGTTTTTCATAGAAAGAATTTGATTTCAGTTTCTATGCATTTATGGATGGATACTCCATTTTATTTAAATGACATGGTCATAGTGTTGAGAGATGGAGCTATAATCTGTTGATGTACGTTAGTGGACAATTTGTACTCTTAAATCATACTTATCCCACGGACACAACAAATAGTAATTAATAACGCGTCTTCTAATCCTAATAAGAGAAAGACCCTTGGAAATGATTAGATAGATGATGAATTATTTGGAATTACTAAATTCATTTTATGGGTATGTCCTAGAAAACAATATTCGTATAACGTTTATCTGTTTGTGGGATATCCTAGAAAAATGAAGGGTGATGATTTATTTAGTCTAAAAGATCGAAGGTGATTGTTAACACAAACACTAGATTTTTGGAAAAAGACTATGTATTAAATCATAAACCCATGTATTTTTTGTTCTAAAGGAAGTGAGAGGGAAAACACAAAGTATTAGTACCAAGTGTACAAGAGGATATACCACAAGGTAAACTGCAACGCGTGTCACGTCCGATACACAATTTCATGTAGTGCCTTGTCTAGTGGGAGGGTTGTTCGACAACCTGTAAGATACATGTTTTGGTAGAGTCATGAGACTTGGTCCCTAGTAAACATGAAATGGACCCACGGATACGACGAAGCACTATAATATAGAAATGCAGAATCTTAGCAAAGTGCAATGAATTTTGAAATAGAATCGATGAATTCTAAATTAGATCTGGCAGCTTGTGGAACCACGGATGGTGTGAAATACATTGGAAATGGCTCTGTAAAATAAAAGAGGGTCATAGGATAAGGTGAAAACCCTGGAAGCAAAGCTTGTTGCGAAAAGGTATACTCAGAAAGAAAGGGTTCGATTATGAAAAAACCTGGTCGCCGATAGCTATGTCTATGTTGATTCGGACTCTTTTATCTATTGCTACTTGAACTTAGTCGCATTTTTAGTAAAATATCAAGAGCAAGTGTACTCTACCGTTGTTGTATACGCGTGACCAAGTACAAAATTTATAAGATTGTCGTTCCAAGGGAAAGCAAACATTGGCTAGTATCCAAATTGTTCATCAATTTATGCTTTGTAAAGATAATATTTTTGAAGGTTTGGTATTAAAACTAATGCTTAAAATTCTACTCAAATAGCTAGAATATGAACTAGATAAGTAAATGATCAAATAACAAGCAAATGATTGATGGAATGGATGTAGAATACACTTGAGAAGAGAGTAAGGCTAATCATAATTATAGTTGAGACTTGAGCTAGATATGCAAAACCCTTCATAGTAATTTTCATTAACTTGTGGATTAAAAGCAATCACAAATTTACCCCTAGTCCATATGGCCAAGGCAACTAGGTTCTCGACTCTTTTACAAGCCTAAGTCTCCTAAGATTGGTCTTAATCTCAATTCCCTTAAGGTACTATGATAATAAGTTGGTTCTTTTCACTCAATTACTTAAGTGTCCCTCTATGAATGTTCTTAGCCTAAGGAGGGTATGACTTACCTCCCTTTATACTAACTTGCATGCACAACTCAATATATGATTCAATTAAAGCTTCACTCACAACGTTGGAATGGTCATCCTGATATAATGAATAGAGAATTTAATCACACATACATTAAAATGAAACATGATTGATATATCATAGAAGAAAATCCACAAATCAATTCAAATCACTACTCAAGTTTTACATATCTAACTCTTCCCCTCAACCACTCATATGACTAGCCCTACTATAAAACTAGCCACTAAACATGGTGATTAATTCATTACAAATCAAGCTTTGCTCTATTTGAGCCATAATAAGAAGAAAATTAACAATTGGAAAGTAGATTTGCTTCCCTTGCATAAGAAAAGCTTTCCTCCTCTTCAATTGATCAATTCCTTCAACAATTGATGATCCAATCTTCTCAAATGATGGTAGGATGGATGGGATGAAGGTTTTATGGATTGAAAATGTAAATCAAATGGTGGTTTGATAGATCTACATGGTAGAGATGGATTTTGGATCTAGTGTGTGAGGAAATGTGGTGTTTTAGTATGTGTAACTGCTCCAATCTGATCTTCAATGAATTCTCCATTTAATTTCGCACAAATCATAGTTTTATATCACTTATGTACCATCTAGAAGCTTCCGAAATATTCTGAAAATTACACAGGATTTTGCACCTACACGGGCCGTGCGCCGTGCTGCAGCGCACGGCCCGTGTAGGGCACACCTACTTCGGCGTGCTTGTGTGTGCTTCCGGACACGACTCGAGCTGTGCTGCATGGCCATGGTCATGGCCATATAGTATTTTCTAACGACAATGCACGGCTTCTTCTTATAGGGCCGTGCTCCGTACACGGGGCGTGTAGTGATGCACGGCCCGTGCACCAGCGCACGGCCATCTTTCTGGGCGAGTAGCAAGTTCTGATGACACTACACGGCCAGTGGTTACAGGGCCATGTTCCGTACTTGGCCCGTGTACCAACATGGCATGTGCTTCCATCTCCCTTTCACTCTCGACTCTATTTTCGTTCATTTCTTGACCTGTTTTACACATATTTAAATCTATTTACACAATTCTATCAATTTATACCACGTTCCTCAAAGTAACAATAACTCCACCAAAATTAACACAAATACGGATAAAAATATCCGAAACTATACAACTAAAGACCCTAAAATCTAGGTAAAAATGACTACGATCAACCCCCAAACTTAAAGTATTGTTCGTCCTCGAATAATGACAAATGATAAATAAGAGGAGTAATTTTCACCTAGGAAAACACCTAACGAACATAAACCACAATACATCACAAGTAATAAGGACTATAATTTCACATTAAGTATCCCTACATCATCAAATTTATAAATGAAAGATTAACAAGTTCAATCTTAAGAATGACATTAGAGCACTCAAATCCCTTTCAATCCAAGCCTCTCATAGATTATAGTTTTCACTCAACACTCTTTATGATAGGGTTTTTATTATCACTCATCAACCGGTTAGAACCGACTCACCATAGGCTTGCTCATGGACTATGTTCACAAACCACCCTAGTTTCAACAAGTGATCAAAAAGGTCTTTACTTTTGGATGTAATGTTTAGGCTCTTTGGTAGGGTAGAAAACTTTAGATAATAGTGACTATTCAAGTGTAAGCAATTGAAGAGATGATTCCTTTCTTCAACTTCTTCACTTTCAAGCTTCCTTTAATTTCTTCTTTAATCAAAAGCACTAATCATTATCATTCTTTGAATTTCTCGAGCTCCTTTTGATTTGCATGCTTCCTTTCTTTCAATTTTTGAACTTCATGAGCACATTTTTGTTGATTTGCTCCCTTTTTCTTATTTTTTAAGTCGTATGTACATCTTGTTTAGCTCCTTTGCATCATTTTCTTATTTGTTCACCACTTCCTTACTTTTCGAGCACAATTCTCACATCAAACCTTGTAAACCATCATCTCCTCAATCACCCACACTTAGATTATATATAAGGCTCACGTGGGTTTTAAAGGCTTGTATTGTGCTTAAATCACAAAGAAATAGGCTTATAGGCTCAAAGTGGTTTACTAGGGATGATGTTTTTGGTAAGGAAATTTTTTGTCTATGACTCACTTATCAAGGATAGCCTAAGATCATTTCACAAATTTCAACCATTCGGGCTTCGTTCCTATAGTACATAAGCAAGTTCTAGTTTGTCTAAGTTCAACCGGTCCTCTCATCAAGAATTAATCATGGAAGCACGATTGAGGCTCAAGTCTTACAAGCTTTTGCTTGGACCAAAAGAAACCCAATTACCTTTCATGCTTCTCAAAATTGAACAAGTTATTTAATCCATGTCACAATTTCAACAAGTAAAAAACCATTAATAATGCTTCCCATCACTCATTACATACAATGCATCATAGTTCATATTCAAAAATGACTCACTCCTTCCCAAAACATACCACCAAACCAAACATATACAAGAATTAAAATAGCAACAAACATCACATACTAATCAAGGGATCAACAAACAATACAAACATATGACATGCATAAATCAAATCATCCATCAAAATATCAACATATCAAATCAAATCCATAGCAATAAAGATCAAATTCCCATCGCATCCAATCAATGAAAAATAAAACCAAAATACTAAAATAACTCAAAGAAAATCGCATAAAACTAAAAATAAAGAAATCCCAAAGTAAGAAACCTCCCAAAAACAAACAATCAAAGTACAACCCAATCGAATCAAATCAATCCAAACATTCTTCCAAAAATCTATCATGGCTAAGATGAATGGACAAAAGTGCCAAGCATTCAAAATACTCCCTTCATTGTTCTGGAGGCGGAGGAGGTGGATGATAGGCATTCCACGATATGTACGCACGAGGATTTGCAAGAAACTGGAAATTGAACATCATGGTCATCATCTCCTCCATGTTGTTGGAGTGCACCCTTGAATTTTCCTCATAGTACTTCCTACGACGTTCTCCAGCTCTCAACTCTTCAATGTGTCTTCCATGCTCTTGCTGGACCTCGCGGATCTCCCTAATCTGTGCCCCATACGTCTGTTGGACATGTCTCATGTCACGTACCTCATCCATTATATAATTCCACCTTTCATCTCCTTGTCCTTGTCCCACTGGTGGCTGTGCCCCTTCTTCCTCAAACTGTGGTGGATCAGGGCCCTGCTCCTCAAATTCCACTTGATCCGGTTGTTCTCCTTGCTCATCGCCCTCCATTGGCACTGGCTCTGCTCTCAAGTTGGCTATCTCTTCATTCTCTACAACTCTAACTTGCCTCAAAACCTCTTCCATTTCATCCCTATTTCTTCTATAGAAAGCCCTCACCACTCTGGAATGGTTCACACTTCCCATAGCCAAGTTAGCAAGCCTTCTTCTCGTGTACACTGTAGTGAGCTTCGGCATTAGCAAGAGAAATGGAGCTCCCTTCTCCTACCTCAAACAATATTGATTCTCCACCATAGTTAAGAATTCCATCCTCATCAGTTGTTGGTAGTTCAACCCTTCACTAACCATCTGGTTCTCCATCCCGGCAAGATTAACTCCCAATCCTTGAGCTATCATAGAAATCATCCCTCTAAGCATCAAACCTTGAGATGTTTACCTTTTTGCAACTCTCTCCGCATGTTGCACAAAGTGTGCTGCAACATTAAGCGGTAATTCCTTATAGATGCAATACATGATGTAGAGCTGCTTCTCTCCAACTGATCTACCTTCAAACCTCCCCAAGATAGTGTTCGAAATGATCTTCTCTAAATACCTCATCATAGGATTCTGGATGGCCGTCCCCTTTGAAGCACTAGGGACGTATCCTGCTCTCTCAGTTCCATCATTCACTAAGCTTGACACCATTCTTGTTGGTTGAAAGTTCCTCCTGCATAAAAGCTCCGATAAAATTCGCATGGTGGGCAACCAAAACACTCATTCAAGAATGCCAACGGGACCTTTTCCCTCAACATATTATATAGCTGAAAAGTCACCCATCGAGGAAATTCATTCCTATCCTTCTTCACCTGTAAAGTGCTCATAAACTCGACAGTGAGATGGTAGTAGGTTGGTGGCCTCTTACTGAAGAAAGCTTCCATCTGAGCAAAGCGAAATAGCTTCCTTAAATCCTCCTCTAATCCTAATCCTCTCATCGTCACCGTGTCTTGAAAACGAGTAGGCTTGATCTTTGGAGCTAACGTTTGCCAACGAAGCACGTACTTTCCCCAATAATCTTCAAACTCAACCCCAAATTCTTCTGGATGTATTCCTTCTATAATCAATTGAGCATCCAAAGTAGCCAACTCTCATGGATCGATTATCATAATGAAGTCCTCATTTATGGGTCTAACTCTCCTCTCGGCCATCTACAAAACAATAATTCCCAAGTTATAACCAATGACCTTTATACGAATGTTAATGCACCTAGTTAAATTCCACCCTAGTTATTCAACTTAGTATGGAACCTATTTTGCATCAACATAGTTCATTCATATTATTAAACCTCAAACTTATTCATACTAAGCACTTTATTGACATTCATCTCAACTATCAACAATTCTAACCAACTTCTAATCATTTTCATACATATGAATTCCAAATTCAATCATCATCAAACATTATTCATATATGATCATCAAATTCCAACAAAATCCTCTCTTAGACATTTCATCGAACACTTGGCATGCACAAAAATTTAAACATCTTCTTAACATACAATTTGCATAGCCTCATGCCCAAATCCTCAATATCTAAGGCAAATCTCTCACAAATAAACATCATACTCATGTAATTCATCAATTAGCACAACACAATTATTCACACTCATAATTCTCACACAATCCCCAAATTATTCCTCATGAACCCTAATTCAACTTTTCAAAAATTCAAAAATTCATATTGAACATGTATGAATATCATCAATCAAGCATCCAATTCATATTAGAACAAGACCCATGCATCAATTCAATCAATTCATATCAAAATTTACAAGTTAGAGTTCAAGAAATTCATACCTTTTGACAATTGGATGTAGAGAAGTGTGTTTGATGTGCAAAATTGACGAATTTCACTCAAAATCACTCCAAACTAACCTTGGTGGATGATACGGATGTGTGAAATAGTGAATTGGGTGCTTACAGAGTGTATACGGATGAAGGAGGGCGTGTGGAATGAGTACAGAACAGCCCTTTTTAAAAACCTGGAACAGCATGTTCTGATCCCATTACATGGCTAACTGTTACAGGGCCGTGTACGGAACACGGCCCGTATACCTTTTTTCCTGCATGGCTCGAGCTGCGTAACTCGGCCTTCCTCCTGGCAGTGTAGCATGTTCTGATGGCGCTACACGGCCAATTGTTATAGGGCCGTGTGCGGAGCACGGCCCGTGTAGCAATTTGCCCTGTTTCTCTATTTTTCACACTTCACTTCTTACTTGTCCTGTTTTTCTACTTTTCACACACGCTATTCATGCTCAAACACTTCTCAATATTATTCACACCACAATTATGATCAAACATGGATTGAAATGTACTCAAAACACCACCAAACATCCAAAACTCAACTAACCCATGAGAAATTTTTTTAAAATTGACCATTTTACAAGACAACACAAGATACATAATACGCATGATTCATCACACTATGAATGATTCATCACACTCTAATAAACAAAGTATAAGTCACACCAAATAAACAAAGTATAAGTCACATCACGCATTATCCCCCTAAACTTAAATAGAAACAAGTTACGAATTAAGTTTGTAAAAAATGGTGAGACGTATCTTTGTCGTATTCTCAATGCTCTCCATGAACTTTTCTTCCGATGACTCTTGTGCCTCTTTCTCCTTTAGTATGATCAAGTATGACCACCACGCAACCTCCCCCCAAACTTAAATTAACACGTGTTAAAATTTAAATTTGTAAAGAGTGGTGTGGCATACATCATCATTCCATCTTTAGTATCCTTGTCCTTCATCTTATGCATTTCTCATGAGCTTAACCACCTTCAAACCAAATCTACAAGAAAACTACTAACAAAAAGAAAATAAAATCTACAGTACTCCAAAATCAAAGAAGTTTAGGAAGAGAGAGTATCCACATACACTATCTCCTTTTGAGAAGGAGATAGGTAATGCTTCACTCTATGACTATTTACCACAAACTCATTATTTGGACCTTTGAGCTTCAATGTATTCCATTCAACACTTCAAGCACTTCATATGGCCCCATCCATTTTGACTTCAGCTTTCTGGGAAACAACTTAAGTCTCGAATTGAATACAAGAACTTTATCCGTGGAGCAAATGTCTTTTCCTTCACTTTAGCATCATGCCATCTCTTCATATTCTCTTTGTAGATGATTGAGTTATCAAATGCTCTTCCTCTAAACTCCTCCAACTCAACTAACTTCAGCAACCTTGCTTGACCACTCTCCATTTCATCCATATTGAGGCGTTTGATAGCCCACAATGCACGATGTTCTAACTCCATGGGGAGGTGACAAGCTTTACCATAGACCAATTGATACGGTGTCCTATAAGCCCATAAGGCATCATCAAGCTTATCCGACCAATCCTTCCTCCCTCCATTGATTGTCTTCTCCAAAACTAACTTGATTTGGCGGTTTGAGACCTCCGTCAAACCATTTGCTTGAGGGTGGTATGGTGTAGCCACTCGATGCTTCACTCCATATCTCTTCAACAAACTTTTCATCAACTTGTTGACAAAGTGTGATCCTCCATCACTCACTAAAGCCCTAGCAAAAATGTTTTTCTTCACGAACCTTTGTACTATCAAAGCATCATTAGTCTTAGTGGGGATTCCCTCCACCCACTTTGACACATAATCCACAGCTAGCAAGATGTATACATATCCTTTCGACGAGGAAAATGGTCCCATAAAATCAATGCCCCATACATCAAATATATCCACATCAACTCTCAAGGTCATAGGCATTTCATCTCTCTTACCTATTCCCCCTATCCTTTTGGCATCGATCACACTTAGCAACAAACTTCTTTGCATCCTTAAACAATGTTGGCCAATAGAACCCCGATTGCAAAACTTTTTCCCCTATCTTTTGATGAGCGAAATAACCTTCACACAAAGACGAATGACAAAGTTAAAGAATCCCCAACACTTCTTCTTCGGCCACACATCTTCTTATCACTCCATTATTACAAATCTTAAACAAGTAAGGTTCATCCCACAAGTACTTCTTCACTTCAACATGAAACTTCTTCTCCTTGTACTTATTAAGCAATGTAGCCTCAATTCCACAAACAATGAAATTAACATAGTCAGCATGCCAAGGCGGAACATTCACAATGAGAGAACATACTTGCTCAATCTCCAATAGCAAAATTTCTTCATCCGGGAACACATCCCCGATTGGCTTTACATCCTCATTCTCACCTACATTTTCTAACCTTGACAAATGATTAGCGATCACATTTTCCACGCCTTTCTTATCCTTGATGACCACATCAAATTCTTGCAAAAGCAACACCCAACGGATTAAATGAGGTTTATCATCTTTCTTGTTCATAAGGTATTTTATAGCCACGTGATCCGTGTAAACAATCGTTTGTGTTCCAACCAAGTATGGTCGAAACTTCTCAAAAGCATACACTACGATTAAAAATTCCTTCTCCGTGATGGTATAATTGACTTGGCATGCATTTAAGGTCTTTGAGGCATAATAGATTGCTCTAAACTTCTTCTCCCTTGTTTGTCCCAACACTACTCCAATGGATTGATCACTAGCATCACAATGCAATTCAAATTGCAAACTCTAATCCGGAGTGATGAGTATTTGCGATGAAGTGAGAGCATCCTTTAGCACCTGAAATGATTCACGACATTCATCATCAAAGTTAAATGAACAATCTTTTTCAAGCAATTTACAAAGTGGTTTAGCAATTTTGGAAAAATCCTTAATGAAGCGTCTATAGAAGCCCGCATGGCCTAAGAACGATCTCACCCCCTTCTCACTAGTAGGAGGGGGAAGACGTTCTATGGCTATTACTTTAGCTCTATCCATTTTTAACCCATGCTTTGAAATTTGGTGTCCCAAGACTATCCCATCGGTCACCATAAAATGACATTTTTCCCAATTTAGCAGAAGATTCGATTCTTCACACCTCTTTAACACAATGGTGAGATTAGTCAAGCATATATCATAGGAGGAACCATACACGGAAAAATCGTCCATAAACACCTCCATTATATTTTCAATCAAACCATCAAAGATAGCCATCATACAACGCTGAAAAGTATCGGGGGCATTACATAGACCAAACGGAATCATTCTAAACGCAAACGTACCATAGGGACATGTGAACGTTGCCTTCTCTTGGTCTTCCGGTGCAATCAATATTTGATTGTACCCAAAATAACCATCAAGAAAATAATAATACTCATGTCCCGCAAGATGATCTAACATTTGATCTATAAATGGCAATGGGAAATGATCTTTCCTAGTGTTTTCATTCAATTTTCTATAGTCAACACACACTCTCCAACCCGTGATAGTTCTAGTGGCAATCGTTTCATTTGTATCGGATCTTACTATAGTCATACCACCTTTTTTTGCTACTACATGTAAGGGACTTACATATTAACTATCACTTATTGGAAAGATTATTCCTACATCAAGCCATTTTAACACCTCCTTTCTTACCACTTCTTGCATTATAGGATTCAATCTACGTTGGTTTTGAACATACGACTTCTAATTATCAATCAAGTGAATCTTATGCATGTACATAGATGGACTAATACCTTTCAAATCTTTAATGCTCCAACCAATAGAGGATTTATGCTCTCTCAAAACTCTTAACAATTTTTCTAATTCTAAATCATTTAGGGAAGAGGATACAATTACCGGATATGTTTCATCTTTTTCTAAGTAAGCATACTTCAAATGCTCCGGCAATAGTTTCAACTCCACCTTCTTTTTCTCTTGCACTTCCTCTTTTGGTCCTTCCTCAAGTTTCTCCACATTTTCTTCTTTTGCTTCCTCATTTGTAAGTGCCCTACAAGCATTTAAACCATGTAAATAATCAATCATTTCATCATTTTTCAAACAAAAAGAAGATTTAGATTTAAGAGATTCAATAGAGTAAGAATGGCTTATGATAATTTCCAACGGATCCTTGGAATGAAGGTGATACATATGCTCTTCAACAATGTTGTCCACAACCTCCACTCTTCTACATTCATTCTTGTTCTTGGGATACCTCATAGCTCCTCTCAATGAAAATATCACTTCTTCTTCATTCACCCTCAAAGTGAGCCCTCCCTTCTACAAATCAATCAATGCTTTTCCCGTGGCAAGAAATGGATGACCAAGTATTAATGGAACATTTGAATCCTCATCCATGTCTAGTACCACAAAATCAACGGGAAATCCGAACTTGCCAACTTTGATCAACACATCTTCAACAATTCCTTTTGGATAAGTCAATGATCGATCGGCTAATTGAAGTGTAACCGATGTCGCCTTGACCTCACCAATAACCAACTTCTCAAAGATTGACAACAGCATCAAATTAATACTAGCTCCCAAATCACATAAAGCTTTGTAGTTCTCATGTTCTCCCATCTCACATGGAATGGTGAAACTCCCCGAATCTTTCAATTTAGGGAAAAGTTTCTTTTGCAAGATTGCACTACATTCCTCCGTAAGATTTGCCGTTTCAAACTCTCCCAAGCTTCTTTTCTTTGACAAAATATCCTTCAAAATTTGGAGTAGTTGGGCATTTGAAGTAGAGCTTCCACAAAAGGAATATTCACATGTATCTTCTTCAACATCTCCACAAACTTCGCAAATTTTTCTTCTAATCCCTTTTTCAAACACCTTTGTGGAAACGGAATTGCCACGGGCAATTTTGGAATCCCCCATTCATCACTTTCAAACTTCTCTTCTCTCTCTTTTCGTTTTGCTTCTCTACATCTTTCCCACTTCTTTGGAGACTTCACCTTTTCTTCTTCAAGTATAGGGGTACTTTCATCCTTTTTCAACTATTTCAACTTCTTTCTCTTTCCCTTCTTCATCCAATCTTTCCATAGGCTCAACTTCACACCCTACCTCCTCTACTTCCGATGGCAAAGAAGGTAAACTTTAAGCCAATTTTGGTATAATTGCGCAAGGTAAGCGTACCTTATCGTGTAGTTATTGACCCAGTTTAAATATCGATCAAAGGGAGAGTTCAATCTGAGGTGTATCTGGATTTATTTTTAACCATGCTTTATAGGAGTGATCGGGTTTGTGAGTTGTAGAACGAAAAGACAAATTATCTACTCAAGTAGCAAGTAAACTAAATAACACTAAATGAGATTGATGCAAGAGACAAATAACCAAGAATGAAAATGAAGTGAAAGGTGAATATTCTAAAGAGGAGCAAGGCTAACCACATTCAAGATTAAGGGTATTAAATAGACTTGTTAGATTCAAATGACAATTATCAATGATAAATGGACTAGAAGCAATCACAAAGGTTCCCCTAATCCCTATGGCCAAGGTAATTAGGATCTAAACTCATTACAAGTTTTTAAGCACAAAAGATTGTCCCTTACTCTCAATTCCCTCAAGGGTACTATGATTATAAGATTGGTTCTTCTCACTCAATTAATAACCTGCTTAGATCCATTAATTAAGTGTCCTCACAAGAATGTTCTAAGTATATAAAAATGCTACCACATACTTCATATACTAACATACACTATCCATACTATAACATGATTCAATCAAAACCCTAGTTACAATATCGGAATGGCCATCCTAACATCATAAATAGTGATTTCAATCACACACATCATAATACAAATAAAGTGAATCATAAATCATGTAGGAAATTCCATATATCATATCAAAATACCATTAAAATCCAACAAATCCAAAAAGCACTAATCCATCTTGTGGCTAGCCTCACTAGAGGTCTAGCCAACAATAAACATTATGAAAACATCCATAAAATGCTTACATACATCTATTGTTTCAAAACAAGTCAAAAATATTACAAATGAAAAGTAAAATATCTTCCCTTCTTGAGGTAGGTTGGATATCTTCCTTCACTTGTAAGATCCAAATCTCAATCCTCTATCCTCAATAGCTTGGTGATGAAAGAGTGAAGAAAATGGAGTTGATGGATGGTGAGATGGTGGATGGATGATGATGAAGGTGTAAAATGTATAGAATAGTGTGTGTGGTGTGTGTTCTTGGAACCTCCCCTTGCCAAATCTGCCTCCAAAAGTTGATGTTGGGGGTATTTATACCCCCAATACACCTGGAAATCGCATGAAGGTGAAAAAACGACTTTTGGCCAAAGTGCAAGAAAACACGGGCGTATTTTCCTGTACTTGACCGTGTTTTTCTGTAAAATTCCAGCGTTCTGCATATTTTTGCACTTGCATGAAAAACACGGGCACTACATAAAAACACGTTTTTTATTTTTATGTATTTTGGCCAATTATCTATTTTCTTCAACTTTCTCTTTTCTTCATGCTTTTTATCACCGTTTATCTTCACAATCACCTATTCAAAGACATAAGAATAATCATCATCAATTTCCCAAAAATACTATATACAAAAGATGCAAAAATTACGGAATAAGGTAACAAAAGACACATAAAAACGACACAAAATCTCGGTGAATTAGACGACAATCAACCCCCCAAACTTAAAGTGTTGCTCGTCCCCGAGCAACGAAAATAAAATAACAAAGGAGTAACATTCACCTAGACTCACAAAACAAAACAACATGAGCTCTAACATATCCACAAGTAATTAGAGATCGCAAATCATGTTAGGAAACCTTACTAAACTAGAAATTAACACATGTGGAACTTAAAATGCTCAAGATGAAGAGGAAGCCACACAATTATATCCCTCAACCATAAGCCTCACGGATGTGTATAACACTCACTCTTGTGATATAAAGGGGTGATACCTCATTCAATTGATCATAGTCGAATCATCATAGGTTTGCAAGTGAACTCATGCTTGTTTGCCATTTTTAATGTCACACAAAGATCAAAAAGGACTTGTAATCAGGATGTAATGATGGCTCTTTGGTAGGATAGGTAAATATGGATAAAAGTGACTTTAATGCGTATTATGATCATAGAGAAGGCCTTCATGTGTTTTCTTCTTTCAATCTCCATTTTCTCTTTATTGCACTTTTTATCTTATCCATGTGTACCTCAAAACTTACTATCTCTTGCTGAATTCTTATGAGAGCTTGATCATCAATGATGCATTTTTCTTAGAATCTCGCTCTTTCTTTTGTTTTCAACTTTACATCCTTTTTCTTTTTCTTTCCCATTCATTCTCACTTACTAGCGCTTACTTTTGTTTTGCTTTCCTTCCTTTTTATTTCTTATACTCAACCTTTTGTTAACCTTCTTCTATAATCTCCACGCATCATAGGTTTTATGTATAGGCTCAAGTAGGATTATTAGGCTTGTAATGTGCTCATCAATAAAATATGCTTTAAGGCTCAAATTTTGGCTAACAAGGGATAAATGTTCAAGGTAGGAAATTCATTTGGCTAGTGACTTGTTAAATCAAACATGGCCTAGAATCATTTCTCAGTGCTTCATCAAAAGGCGTACTTGCGGAGTTCACGAGCAAATTCTAATTCATCTTCTAATGATCAATCCTCTCATCAATGGAATCTAAACCGTATGAAATGCACGGTTTGAGGCTCAAATCTCACTAGGCTTTTGCTTACGGCCATAGAATATTATTGAGTTTTATCCATCTTTATCTTGCGCAATCTAAGAACCTATATCTCAATTTCCTAGAGTAAAATGTCCTAACAAAATTTTAAATCACCATTGCAAACAAATATATCAAAGCTCAATGGAGAACGACATAAAATAAAATAAAAGAGCCAAATAAAATCTACCCTCCCCGACGATCAAACACATACAAAGAACAACACCACATCAACAAAAAGCAAATACAAAGATTAAACATTCATAGCAAAGTTCAAATATCCCAAATCATCAAACATAAGCATCAAGTCTAACAACTATGAATGTAACAATCTAACAATAAAACCAAACAATCAAACAAGAGAGTACTAAGTCAAGTGCAACATCACAATCAAAGTTCATTAAAAGATAAAATAAAAATAGAGAAGAGTAGAAAGCTCCAATCATGGAGAAGGTGGGTTGCTTGGATCTTCCGAAGGATATGGAGGGTAGTGTGGCGGAAACTGTGGTTCTTGAGGCGGTTGGAATGGAGCCCATGGTTGGAAAACTTGAGGGTCAGAAGGATTGCGTATATTGTAAAAGTATCTCATCATCCTCTCAACATTCTCCTGACTCCTCCCAATATTGTTGACCGTGTACTCCACCCGGTCTCCACGCTCTCTAGAGTATCTCGCTTCTCTCACAAGCCATTGTTGATCTCGTTATATTTTAGCAACTGTTCCTCTCAATTCACCCCACTCTTCTCTAGTAATTCCTCCTCCTCCTGCTCCAGTGCTAGGTCCTGCTCCTTCATCACCTTCCTCAAACTCAGGCTCCCGAGTCATCTCATCTCTAGGAACTTCCCTGTGCATCAACTCAATCTGATGACTAGCCTTGAACTCATTCACTTTAGCTGTATGGCTTTTGCTAAGTAGAGTGATGTTCTTCTTTTGCCTAGTTGGATATATCTTTGTCAATTCTACATTTGGTACAGGAAATATCTCTTTTTGACGGAGTACAAACACCCAATCTTTCCCAATTTCTTTCAAAATTCTCATTTTCTTCATTTTTTCCAGCCCAAGATTGGGCCCATCCAAGGGTATCAATCCAGAAAGGTCTTTTCTCATCCCTCGAGCAAGCAATGTAATCAAACCTCCCTCCGCAATCACTTAAGGGTGCTTTCTCTTAGCATTCCTAAAAATATTTGGGATCCAGTATCCCGCAGCATTGAACACTTTACCCTCGAGGAAGCATTTGATCACATACAACTCGCGTGCCCCAATGGTTGCCTCTGCTTTAGCGAAAATGGTATTCGACAATATCTTTTCGAGGTAGCGGAGGGCTGGATTTCTCATACTTGAAGCTTTTGATGATGAGGAATTGTACTTCAGTTGCTTACCTTTCTCCTCTCGAAGAGTCAATATTCCCCAAAAATCTTGTCTTTTCAAATTCCCTTTATCCTGAAAATCTTTGACATTTTGAAGGAATGGGCATCCCAAGAATTCGTTCACAACGTGAGTCTCCATCTTTAGTTTCTCGTTCATCAGTTGAAAAGTGATCTCTTGTGGAAAAGACGTCCTTGGGAAATTTTTTACTGTGAGTGAACACATGAACTCCAATGTTAGTCCCACATAGGTTTCGGACCTATTCCCTAAGAACTCACTCATTCCAACTCTCTCAAACATCCCCTCAATGTCTCGAGTAATTCCCAACACTTCCATTGCCTCTGGATCAGCATACCTCATTTTAATGACTTTGGGGGCCAACTTGTTCCATTTCAAGCACATATCCCACCATTCCTCTCCAAAATCTACCCCAAAGTTATCCGGATGCAATCTTAGAATCCTTAATTGATGATTAATTTCTCTAAACTTTTCGTTTGTTAATACTTCTTCAACATTGTCCAACTGCTCATCTTCATCATTATCCTACATAATCATCAAGAAGTGTTATCTCAAGTAAGAAGTATTGATTAGTCACACGTGAATATTATACATGTGCACCTTTAATTATTTTAGAAAAATTTTCAACTCTTCTTTAGGCATACTCAACAATGCACCAATCATGTCTCTTTCTAGATCATTGTAAGTCATCTCATGCTTCTTAAATCATATGAACACAACTTCTCATTTATTTCATAGCTTACACAACTAATGACAATCATGAACATGTATAATTAAGCACTTTAAACCTCAAAAGTTGAAAAAAAAAATTTCTAAAAAAATTTTCTAAGTGGCATTTCAACAAACACTTAGTGGGCAAGAATTTTCAAAGTACAATTTTTCAAACATTTCTTGAACAATCATCCCAAAATTTCTCATCATACGGTCTAAACATGTAGAATATCCATCAAATATATCAATTTCATCATTCAACACTTCTTACTACACAAAATTTCAAAATCCTCTTCTCTTTCAACAACTCTCCTCATACAAATAGAACTCAATCCCTTCCTAATTTCACATTCAAGGTTTCAAATAACAAAACTTCTCTACATTGTCATGCTTATTAGTATTCCGAATCGAGAATCCAAATATTTCTTACACATAAACCCTAGAAATTTAACTTCAAAGAAATTAGGGAGAAGTGGAAAAGTACTTACCATTTTCACTTAATAAGTGAGAAGAGAGCGGAGAGAGAATTCCGGTGGTTTTTTCGGTGGCCGGAGGCGGTGGAAAGTGCGGGCAGGGAGACGGGGAGTATGTGAGGAGTGAAATGAGTGGAGAAAGAAGAAATGGGAAGAAAAGGGCAGAGAGCCCGCAATTTGCATGAAAACACGGGCGTGTTTTTATGCACATGCCCGTGTTTTTCTGCAAATTTCCGGTTCGACTTACCTGGACCCGATTTTTCTTCGGTTCAGCAGCATAAAAACATGGGCGTGTTTTTATGCTTCCGTCCGTATTTTTCTGCCAAGTTTCAGCTTTCTGGAAAATTTTCTTCTTTTCCATACTTAGCCAATTTCTTTGCTTCTTTCACCTTCCCTTCCATTCTTAGCCAAATTTCCTCACTATTTCTTACCTTACCATACTTTCACCAAGCACATATGCATATGATTTAAGCTCAACTCCAATATAAATAATGAAGCATAACTCAATACTCTCATGAAAAATCAAATAACAAGATCACAAAAAGAACAAACAACAACCATAAATAATCAACAAAAACAACAAGAACACAACAAATTAACAAACACAAATACACTTCAATGGATTCAACCAACAAACACATACAAGTTACGCTACGACGCATCCCCCCAAACTTAAATCTTGATAGAGGAAAGAATTAAGTTTGTGAAAGTAGTGAAACTTATCCTTGACGCATCCAACGTAGCGCTTCTCGTAATCCATTCTTCATTCCATCCACTAGAGTGTAAACCTACACCACCAAAACACGTACAACACATGAAACACACAATAAAAGAAAATCCTACTATATTACCAATAAAAATGAGTTTAAGAGTGAAGAGTATCCACATACACTATCTCCTTTTGAGAAGGAGATAGGTAATGTTTAACCCGATGCCCATTAACTACAAACTCATCATTTGGCCCTTTGAGTTTCAATGTATGTCCTCTGATGACCTCCAACACCTCAAATGGGCCCATCCATTTCGACTTAAGCTTTCCTGGAAACAACTTCAATCTTGAATTAAACACTAGCACCTTATCCCCGGGGGCAAATGTCTTTTCTTTAATCTTGGCATCGTGCCACTTTTTCACCTTCTCTTTATAAATGGTGGAGTTTTTGTATGCTCTTTCACAAAATTCTTCCAACTCTACCATTTTTAGCAACCTTTCTTGTCCGCCTCCCCTTCATTCATGTTGAGCCTCTTGATTGCCCATAACGCCCCGATGTTCCAACTCAACGGGGAGGTGACAAGCCTTCCCATACACCAACTGATACGGAGAAACACCAAGAATAGTTTTGAAAGCCGTCCTATATGCCCATAAGGCATCATCAAGCTTTTCCGCCCAATCTTTCCTTCCCCCATTGATCGTCTTTTCCAACACTAACTTGATTTGGCGGTTTGAGACCTCCGCCAAACCATTTGCTTGGGGATGGTAGGGAGTGGCTATCCGGTGTTTAACTCCGTATTTCTTCAAGAGTCCTTCCATCAATTTGTTCACGAAGTGTGAACCCCCATCACTTACCAAAGCTCTTGGGACTCCAAATCGACTAAAGATGTTCTTTTTCAAGAATTTTTGCACTACAAATGCATCATTAGTCTTGGTGGGGATCGCTTCCACCCACTTGGATACGTAGTCCACCGCCAACAATATGTATAGATACCCTTGAGACGAAGGAAACGGCCCCATAAAATCAATGCCCCAAACATCAAAAATCTCCACTTCAATTCCCATGGGCATTTCATCTCTTTTACCTATTCCTCCAATCCTTTGGCACCTATCACATTTTTCAACAAATTTCTTAGCGTCTCCAAACAAAGTGGGCCAAACAAAACCCGATTGAAGAACTTTTGCTCCCGTCTTGTGATGGCTAAAGTGCCCACTACAAGGAGATGAATGGCAAAGCTCTAAAATCCCCTCAATTTCTTCATTGGCGACGCACCTTCTAATGACTCCATCCGCACAAATTTTAAATAAGAAGGGCTCATCCCACACATACTTCTTCACCTCAACATAGAATCTCTTCACTTTGTACTCATTAAGAAGCGTGGGCTTAATTCCGCATGCAAGATAGTTGACATAGTTGGCGTACCAAGGAGGCGAGCTTATCATTAGAGCACACACTTGTTCAACCTCCACCTTAAGGATTTCCTCATCCGGGAACACATCACTAATTGGAGTCAAATCTTCATCCCCCTCTTCTCTTTCTAGCCTAGATAAGTGATCGGCTATCACATTTTCAACCCCTTTCTTGTCTTTGATCTCCACATCGAACTCTTGTAGAAGCAATACCCACCGAATCAATCTTGGCTTCGCGTCCTTTTTGTTCATTAGATACTTGATGGCCGCATGATCCGTGAATACTATAGTTCGTGTGCCAACTAAGTAGGGGCGAAACTTCTCAAAGGCGTAGACAACTGCTAAAAACTCCTTTTCGGTGGTTGTATAGTTGACTTGGCACGAATTCAATGTTTTTGAGGCATAATAGATAGCCCTAAACATCTTCTCCTTTGTTTGCCCAAGTGCAACTCCGATGGCTTGATCACTCACATCGCAATGCAACTCAAAGTGCATACTCCAATCCGGAGCTACAAGGATGGGGGATGAGATTAAAGCTTCCTTTAGTACCTGAAAAGAAGAAAGACACTCTTCATCAAACTTAAATGTACTTTCCTTTTCAAGAAGCTTACAAAGAGGTTTGGCAATTTTTGAAAAATCTTTAATAAAGCGGCGATAGAAGCCCGCATGGCCTAAGAACGATCGAACTCCTTTCTCACTGGTAGGAGGAGAAAGACGTTCTATGGCTATGATCTTTGCTCTATCTACCCTCAAACCATGCTCTGATATGTGGTGCCCAAGCACAATTCCATCCGTGACCATAAAATGGCACTTTTCCCAGTTAAGTACAAGGTTTGTTTCCTCACAACGATGCAACACAATAGACAAGTTAGTTAAGCACAAGTCGTATGACGATCCATAAATGGAGAAATCATCCATAAAAACCTCCATGATGTTCTCAATTAATCCACCGAAAATGGCCATCATACAACGTTGAAACGTGGCTGGAGCATTGCACAAACCAAATGGCATCATTCTAAATGCAAATGTGCCATAGGGGCAAGTGAATGTTGTTTTCTCTTGATCCTTCGGGGCTATTAGAATTTGATTGTACCCAGAGTAACCATCGAGGAAACAATAGTACTTGTGTCCCGCTAATCTATCGAGCATTTGATCAATGAATGGGAGTGGGAAATGGTCTTTTCGGGTGTTGTCATTGAGCTTTCTATAATCAATACAAACTCTCCAACCGGTGATAGTCCTCGTGGTAATTGTCTCATTAGTATCGGACCTCACGATGGTCATACCACCCTTCTTTGCTACCACATGCAAAGGGCTCACGTATGGACTATCACTAATTGGAAAGATGATACCCGCATCAAGCCATTTCAACACTTCCGTTCTTACAACTTCTTGCATTATAGGATTAAGACGACATTGGTTTTGAACACAAGACTTATCCTCTTCAATTAAATGAATTTTATGCTTGCATAGAGAGGGGCTTATACCTTTCAAGTCTTTAATGGACCAACCTATGGAAGATTGGTGCTCTCTCAACACTCTCAATAATTTTTCCAATTCCAAATCATTCAAAGATGAGGATACGATTACCGGATAGGTTTCATTCTCTCCCAAGTATGCATACTTTAAGTGATCCGGTAAAGGCTTTAGCTCCACCTTTTTCTCAACTTTTTCCTCTTCTTTGGGCCCATCATCAAGCTTCCTTTCAAGTGCTTCTCTTGCTTCTTTCGATGTTAGTTCACTACATGAATTCAAATAATGAAAATTATCAATTATCTCATCATCATCAAAGCAACAAGAAGAGTTAGAAAAATCAAGAGAGTAAGAATTGCTCATTATTGATTCCAAAGGATCCTTGGAATGGAAGCAATGTAGATGTTCTTCAACAATATCATTCAACACTTCAATTCGCCTACATTCTCCTTCCCCACTAGGATACCTCATAGCTTCCTTCAACGAGAAGATCACTTTTTCTTCATTAACTCTAAGGGTAAACTCCCCTTTCTCCACATCAATCAAAGCCTTCCCCGTGGCTAAAAATGGACGTCCAAAGATTAATGGAACATTTGAATCTTCGTCCATATCTAACACCACAAAGTCAACGGGAAACACAAATTTGCCAACCTTCGCCAATACATCCTCCACAATCCCTTTCGGATATGTCATAGATCTATCGGCCAATTGAAGGGTGACCGATGTAGGTTTTACTTCTCCAATACCCAACTTCTTGAAGATTGATAGAGGCTTCAAGTTGATGCTTGCCTCCAAATCACATAGAGCCTTGTAGCTTTCATGTTTGCCCATCTCACACGGGATGGTAAAACTTCCCGGATCTTTCAACTTGGGAGGGAGCTTCTTTTGCAAGATGGCGCTACACTTCTCCGTGAGGTTCACCGTTTCATGATCACCCAAGCTCCTCTTCTTTGCCAAGATATCCTTCAAGAATTTTGCATAGTTGGGCATTTGTAGAAGTGCATCCGCGAAGGGGATGTTGATGTGTATCTTTTTCAACATATCCACAAATTTAGCAAATTTCTCATCCAATCCTTTCTTCAAACATCTTTGTGGAAATGGGATGGCTACGGGTAACTTGGGAATTCCCCATTCATCTCTTTCAAACCCTTCTTCTTTCTCTTTTCTCTTTGCTTCCTTGCACTTTTCCCATTTCTTAGGAGATTTCGCTTCCTTTTTGTCAAATGGAGGGATCACTTCATCATTTTTAGCATCATGAGTCTCTTTCTCTTTCCCTTTTTCAACCTCAACTACCATATGCTCTTGTTCACAATCTACCTCATCATCTTCCTTTGGCATCGGAGGCTCATCATATTTTGTTCCATTTCTAAGCACGATAGCCTTGCATTGCTCCTTAGGATTGGTAACGGTAGTAGACGGAAACTTCCCTTGTTGATGAACATCCCCCTTTTCACTTGCAATTTGACTCAATTGTGTCTCTAGTGCTTTAAACCTTCTATCATTCACTTCATCCTTTTGCCTTCTCTCTTCCCTATCTTGCTTAATAAATTCAAACATTTTGCTCAATTGATCCTCAACTATAGGCTTTCCTTCATTGTTTTGAGCCTTAGCTCCCGGATTGATCCCAGGTGGAAGTGTAAGAGCATTACTTTGATTTCCATATGACAAGTTATCAAACCTCCGAGGTTGTTGAAAATTTCCACCAAAATTCCCTTGACCAAATCCTCCTTGCCTAGTTGGGTATCCTCCTCCTTGGTGCCCAAAATTCCCTCCATAGTTTCCTTGAAAGTTCCTTCCTTGCATGAAGGCGACTTCCTCAAGTGACATCTCGGGTTGGCACCAATTCTCTTGACCTCCCATACTAGATGAAGATCCTTGTTGAGGCATTTGGATAGGCAATTTACTCATTGAGCTTTGAGTAGGTTGATTCATCACAGGCAAAGAACTTGGAGATAATTGCATATTGACATTCATTCTCTTAAGTATCTCCGTGATTGCTTTCTCCGTCACATCTTCCTTCGGTGCTTCCACTTATTTTACTTGTTGCATGCAAATCTCCTCCATCTTAGCTATCCTTTCCATCTCATAACTTCTCGCTACACGATTCATAGGCCACTGTCCCGAATTTAAAGCAATCTCCTCACATATAGCCATGGCTCGTTCCGGTGTTTGCCCCAAAATAGAACCCCCTGCGGATGCATCAAGTAGAATCCTCAAATTCCCATCTAATCCCGCATAGAAAAATCCAATTTGTTGATCGAGAGGAAATCCATGTCGAGGACATTGTCTCAACATATCTCGGAATCGATCCCATGCCTCACTAAATGTCTCCATTGGCATTTGCTTGAATTGTATGATCAAACTTTTCAAGTGTAGCATCTTAGATGGTGGGAAGTATTTGTTCAAGAACCTTTGGGCCAGATCATTCCATGTATTACACGCTCCCCTAGGGATTGTGTTATACCAAGCTCGTGCACGATCACGGAGAGAGAAAGAGAAAAGCCTCATCTTCACAATATCATCACTCACTCCGTTGATCTTAATGGTGTTGGCTACCTCCACAAATTGAGACAAGTGAGCATTTGGGTCTTCCGTTGCACCGTCCCCAAATTGATTTGCTTGGACCATATTAATCAACCCCGTTTTGATCTCAAAGTTGTTGACATTCAATGTTGGCCCCATAGCATAATTTCCCACTTGTGGTTGGAAATGATCTCTAATATTCATGCCTCCATGATGTCCTTGAACTTGAGGTTGTTGCACCACTGGAGGAACTTGTGGAATATTTCTAGCCTCTTGTTGTGCTAGCAATTGTTGGATAATGGCTTGCAACTGTTGATTGTGTAAGTGCACCTGGTGGAAATTTGCTTGTTGCATAAGCTCCGGATTCACTTGAACACCTTGAGCATTTTCCGCACCATGATGGATATTTTGTCCATTCCCTTCTTCATCAACACCATTGCCATTAGCTCCTTGATCCATTTCTTCCTCCTTTGAATACAACAACTCTCTCCTTCTTCTTCGTAAGGTGGCCTCTAACTCCAAATCCAAAGGCTCGATAGAATGAGACCTGGAACGAGTGTGCATACACCTACAAGATTTACCAAGTTAGATCACACAACAACCAAATTAAAAAAAAACAAATAAAAATAGAGCTAGTAAAAGTACTCCTAGCAAAGCTAATTAAATGCGAACTCGTTACTCTCAAGATTTAACTCTCCCCGGCAACGGCGCCATGAACTTTAAGCCAATTTCGGTATAATTACGCAAGGTAAGTGTACCTTATCGTGTAGTTATTGACCCAATTTAAATATCGATCAAAGGGAGAGTTCAATCCGAGGTGTATCCAGATTCATTTTTAACCATGTTTTATAGGAGTGATCGGGTTTGTGAGTTGTAGAACGAAAAGACAAATTATCTACTCAAGTAGCAAGTAAACTAAATAACACTAAATGAGATTGATGCAAGAGACAAATAACCAAGAATGAAAATGAAGTGAAAGGTAAATATTCTAAAGAGGAGCAAGGCTAACCACATTCAAGATTAAGGGTATTAAATAGACTTGTTAGATTCAAATGACAATTATCAATGATAAATGGACTAGAAGCAATCACAAAGGTTCCCCTAATCCCTATGGCCAAGGTAATTAGGATCTAAACTCATTACAAGTTTTTAAGCACAAAAGATTGTCCCTTACTCTCAATTCCCTCAAGGGTACTATGATTATAAGATTGGTTCTTCTCACTCAATTAATAACCTGCTTAGATCCATTAATTAAGTGTCCTCACATGAATGTTTTAAGTATATAAAGATGCTACCACATACTTCATATACTAACATACACTATCCATACTATAACATGATTCAATCAAAACCCTAGTTACAATATCGGAATGGCCATCCTAACATCATAAATAGTGATTTCAATCACACACATCATAATACAAATATAGTGAATCATAAATCATGTAGGAAATTCCATATATCATATCAAAATACCATTAAAATCCAACAAATCCAAAAAGCCCTAATCCATCTTGTGGCTAGCCTCACTAGAGGTCTAGCCAACAATAAACATTATGAAAACATCCATAAAATGCTTACATACATCCATTGTTTCAAAACAAGTCAAAAATATTACAAATGAAAAGTAAAATATCTTCCCTTCTTGAGGTAGGTTGGATATCTTCCTTCACTTGTAAGATCCAAATCTCAATCCTCTATCCTCAATAGCTTGGTGATGAAAGAGTGAAGAAAATGGAGTTGATGGATGGTGAGATGGTGGATGAATAATGATGAAGGTGTAAAATGTATAGAATAGTGTGTGTGGTGTGTTCTTGGAACCTCCCCTTGCCAAATCTGCCTCCAAAAGTTGATGTTGGGGGTATTTATACCCCCAATACACCTGGAAATCGCATGAAGGTGAAAAAATGACTTTTGGCCAAAGTGCAAGAAAACACAGGCGTGTTTTCCTGCACTTGACCGTGTTTTTCTGCAAAATTCCAGCGTTCTGCATATTTTTGTACTTGCATGAAAATACGGGCACTACATAAAAACACGGGTGTATTTTTATGTATTTTGGCCAATTATCTATTTTCTTCAACTTTCTCCTTTCGTCATGCTTTTTATCACCGTTTATCTTCACAATCACCTATTCAAAGACATAAGAATAATCATCATCAATTTTCCAAAAATACTATATACAAAAGATGCAAAAATTATGGAATAAGGTAACAAAAGACACATAAAAACGACATAAAATCTCGGTGAATTAGATGACAATCAGAAGGTCCTTCATATTTTGTTCCACTACGAAGCTCAATAGCCTTACATTGCTCTTTTGGATTAGTAATGGTTGTAGATGGAAATTTTCCTTGACGATGAACATCCTTCCTTTCACTTGCCATTTGGCTCATTTGTGTCTCCAAGGCTTTGATTCTCTTATCATTCACCTCATCTCTTTTCCTTCTTTCTTCTTTATCTTCCTTCATGAATTCAAATATTTTAGCAACTTGACCCTCCACTATAGGCTTCCCTTCACCATTAGAAGATTTCTCTCTCGGATTGATTCTCGGTGGGAGAGTCAGTGCATTCCTTGATTTCCATAAGACAAGTTCTCATACCTACGAGGTTGATTAAAATTTTATTGAAAGTTACCTTGCCCCCATCCTCCTTGCATTTTTGGATATCCTCCTCCATGATTTTCAAAATTTCTACCATAATTTCCTTGGAAGTTCCTTCCTTGCATGAAGGCAACTTCCTCAAGTGTCATCTCTGGTGGACACCATGCATCTTGTATTCCAAAATTAGAGGACATACCTTGTTGAGACATAGAGGTAGGCATTTGACAACTTTGAGAAGATTGACCCACATTAGGCATCGTCATGCCTTGTTGAAGATTAGGAAACACTTGTTGATTCATCAAAGGCAATGATATACCTTGTTGAGGACTTGCAAGCACTTGTTGATTCACCATAGGTGTCGAACTTGGAGACACTTTCATGTTAGCATTCATCCTTTTTAAGATCTATGTGATTGCCCTATCGGTCATGTCTTCCTTAGGCATCTCCACTTTTTTCACTTGTTGCAAGCACACTTCTTCCATCTTAGTAATTTTCTCCCTATCATACATTCCCGATGCGAGATCCATCGGCCATTGACCCGTATTCAAAGCTACTTCCTCACATATAGTAATTGCTCTGTCCAGAGTTTGTCCCAAAATCGAACCTCCCGACGAAGCATCAATAAGCATCCTCTCACTACCATGTAAACTAGCATAGAAAAATCCTATTTGTTGCTCCTCGGAGAATCCATGTTGTGGACACTTCCTTCGTATCTCTTTGAATCGGTCCCATGCTTCACTAAATGTCTCAAGTGGCAATTGGTTGAATTGAAAGATTTGCCCTTTGAGATGCAACATCTTTGAAGGGGGGAAATACTTGCTCAAAAATCTTTGTGTCAATTCTCTCCATGTGGTATAAGATCCCGGTGGTAGAGTATGATACTAAGCCTTAGGTCTATCTCGTAATGAAAATGAGAAAAACTTCATTTTAACATCCTCACTCACCCTATTTATCTTTATCATGTTGGCTAACTCCATAAATTAGGCTAAGTGAGCATTCGGATCCTCCATAGCACCACCACCAAATTGATTTGCTTGCACCATGTTGATCAATCCTGTCTTGATCTCAAAATGATTAACATTTACCGGTGGCCCCATCGTATAATTCCTAAACTGAGGTTGGAAATGATCTCGAATGTTCATTCCACCTCCATTATGTCCATTTCCATGGGGTTAGTTTTGCACCACCGGAGGGTTATTCCTTACTTCTTGTTGTGCCATCAAGTTTTAAATAATAGCTTGCATTTGTTGGTTTTGCAAGTGCATTTGTTGAGCATACACTTGTGGCACAAATTCCGGATTATTATAGCCCCATCTAGCATTATCACCTCCATGAAAATTCCTCATATTGTCTTCTTCTTCAACCATATTTGTATTATCCCTTACTTCTTCCATACTTTCCTCCATATGCTCTAACACTCCTCATCTTTATCTTCTTAGGGTAGCTTCTAATTCCAAGTTCAAAGGTTCAATAGATTGAGACCTTGAATGCATTTGCATGTACCTACAAGAAGTTCCAAGTTAGCTCCCAAAACAACCAAGACAAGTAAACAAATAACAAAAAGAAATCCTTATCAAAACTAATCAACTTCAAACTCGTTAGAGCCAAATGTTTAACATTTCCCCGGCAAGCGGCGCCATGAACTTAGTCTCATTTTTAGTAAAATGTCAAGAACAAGTGTACTCTACATTTGTTGTATACGCGTGGCCAAGTGCAAAATTTATAAGATTGTCGTCCCAAGGGAAAGCAAACATTGGCTAGTATCCAAATTGTTCATAGATTTATGCTTTGTAAAGATAATATGTTTAAAGGTTTGGTATTAAAACTAATGCTTAAAATTCTACTCAAATAGCTAGAATGTGAACTAAATAAGTAAATGATCAAATAACAAGCAAATAATTGATGGAATGGATGTAGAATACACTTGAGAAGAGAGCAAGGCTAATCATAATTATAGTTGAGACTTGAGCTAGATATGCAAAACCCTTCATAGTAATTTTCATTAACTTGTGGATTAAAAGCAATCAAAAATTTACCCCTAGTCCCTATGGCCAAGGCAACTAGGTTCCCGACTCTTTTACAAGGCTAAGTCTCCTAAGATAGGTCTTAATCTCAATTCTCTTAAGATATTATGATCATAAGTTGGTTCTTTTCACTCAATTACTTAAGTGTCCCTCTGTGAATGTTCTAAGCCTAAGGAGGGTATGGCTTACCTCCCCTTATACTAACTTGCATGCACAACTCAATATATGATTCAATTAAAGCTTCAGTCACAACATTGGAATGGTCATCCTAATATAATGAATAGAGAATTTAATCACACATACATTGAAATGAAACATGATTGATATATCATAGAAGAAAATCCACAAATCAATTCAAATCACTACTCAAGTTCTACATATCTAATTCTTCCCCTCAACCACTCATATGACTAGCCCTACTATAAAACTAGCCACTAAACATGGTGATTAATTCATTACAAATCAAACTTTGCTCTATTTGAGCCATAATAAGAAGAAAATTAACAATTGGAAAGTAGATTTGCTTCCCTTGTATAAGAAAAGCTTTCCTCCTCTTCAATTGATCAATTCCTTCAACAATTGATGCCCCAATCTTCTCAAATGATGGTAGGATGGATAGGATGAAGGTTTTATGGATTGAAAATATAAATCAAATGGTGGTTTGATGGATCTAGATGGTAGAGATGGATTTTGGATCTAGTGTTTGAGGAAATGTGGTGTTTTAGTGTGTGTAACTGCTCCAATCTGATCTTCAATGAATTCCCCATTTAATTTCGCACAAATCATGGTTTTATATCACTTATAGACCTTCTAAAAGCTTCCGGAATATTCTAAAAATAACACAGAATTTTGCACCTACACGGCCCGTGCTGCAGCGCACGGCCCGCGCACGGCACGTGTAGGGCACATCTACTTCGGCGTGTTTGTACGTGCTTCCGGGCATGGCTCGAGGTATGCTGCACGGCCATGGTCATGGCCGTGTAGTATTTTCTGACGATAATGCACGGCTTCTTCTTACAGGGCCGTGCTCCGTACACGAGACGTGCAGCGACGCACGGCCCATGCACCAGCGCAAGGCTATCTTCCTGGGCGAATAGCAAGTTCTGACGACACTACACGGCCAGTGGTTACAGGGCCGTGTTCCGCACATGGCCCATGTACCAACATGGCCTGTTCTTCCATCTCCTTTTCGCTCTCGACTCTGTTTTCGTCCATTTCTTGACCTGTTTTACACATATTCAAACCCATTTACACAATTCTATCAATTTATACCACATTCCTCAAAGTAACAATAACTCCACCAAAATTAACACAAATAAGGATAAAATATCCAAAACTACACAACTAAAGACCCTAAAATCTAGGTGAAAATGACTACGATCACTACTCATATGAAATATGAGGGATAGCAAATAGATGTCAAGACTGCTTTCCTAATTGGAAGTCTTGAGGAAAACATCTATGTGAAGCAACCAAAGTGATTAATTGCAAAGGGCTAAGAACATTTTGATAGTAAGCTTAAAAGTGTCCATTGATGGACTAAAGCAAGCTTCAAGATCATAAAACATCCATTTTGATGAGGAAATCCAGTGATATGGATTTAATCAATGCGCGGATGTGTCTTGTGTATTGAAAAGAGTGACGGAAACGTGGTAGTATGTCTTGTACTGTACGAAGATGATATATTGCTCATTGGAAACAATGAAAGAGTATTGTCGGGCTTATGGGTATGGTTGATAAAATAGTATGAAATGAAGGAATTTAGAAAGCCAAAATATATCCTTTTGATCACGGTAATACGGATCACAAGAAAGGATGTTATGCTTGTCTCAAGCTTCATGAGATGATACGATCCTTATTTGTTTTAGCATGTGACTTTATCTAAGGAAATGTGTCTTAGGACATAAAAAGAAGATAAAGGTGATGAAAGCGGTTTCTTATACATCAGCGAATAAGGAAGCTTAATCTAAGGAATGCTATGCACGAGAATGGATATCTATTTTGCCGAAGGCATGAACAGTGGGTATCAAGGTAACCTAAATTAAGAATGTTGAACTATGGTAACACATAATTTTGAAGTACCTGAAAAGGACTAGAAACTATATGTGGGCTTATCGGACAGATTCACTATTTCTTAGGGGTTACATAGATTCAGATTTTTCAAATCAAATAGAAACGGCAGTAAATCCACCTCAAAGATTATGTGTTTAATTTTAGGAAGTAGAGCCATAATGTGGAGGAGTGTTATATAGAAATATATTTCGGACTCCGGACTCCATCATGGAAAGATGATAAATTGGAACCTATAAGGCATCCAAAGTATCTGTATGACTCTATAAACTTTATGATGGACTTTGAAGTGTTTCTAAGTTTGCCCAAGGTTATCACAATTTATTTTGATGATAATGGTGCAGTTGCAAACTTGAAGGAATCACGAGCCCATAAGGCAATTAAACACATGGAGCGCGAGTACCACCTATTACGAGAAATCATATAATGAGGGAAAGGTTGTTATTGCCTAGATTGCATCGGATGATAACTTAGTAAATCCATTTACAAGGACCTTAAGGCCAGAGCATTTGATGGTCATGTAGTGGGAGTGGGAATCAGATGTATGGCAGAAGACATGACAGCATAGTCTTTTAGTATAAGTGGGAGATTGTTGGATTGTATACTAAAAGTCTAGCTTTAGTATGAACAATGTTATAACAATTTATTTGAAATGTGAATTATATGATCAAATGATTGCATCTTATAATTTATTTATATGCACGATGCAATAGTCCACTTACTTTATACTGTAGATAATATGTTGTGTGACAACACGCAGAAAATCATGTTATCGGTTTCCTTATAAAGTATAAATAGATGCTCACAACCGAGATAGAAGGGAACTCTCTATCAGGATGGTTGTAGTGTGGTTTGGTATTAGCTTGTCTTGGCTATAGAATCACATTAGTACACTTTGTGTGTATTGAGTAGGACCGCTTGAGATCGTTCGACTTATACTGACTTATAGAAAAACTTGATCTCAGTTATTATGGATGTTCGTGCTCTTAATCCCTATACAATAACCTCGACACGTAGGGCAGTATGTATTTCTTTGATTCATTAATTGGTGAGATTTACATGTAATTAAATCAACAAACTCGGTGAGTTGGGAAATAGTATTGTCTCTATGGTGTGATGTTGATTGTAGAAGGAATTCGTGTCCGAAATAGGTTGATGATGTCCCCTTGGGGAGCTCATAAGGATTATCATGTAAACCCTGTAGGTAGATTTATTCCGGCATGATAATGAGGTTGAGTGGTACTACTCTTGGATGAGATATTAATTAATGAAGTTGTCAGTAACTTAATTAATTAATGGGCATTGTATATCTTAAACAGGGAAGGCTAACGGGCTCATAATAAAAAGGAGCCCATAACGTAATTATGAGATTAGAAGGGTAGTGCAGTAATAATATTTTAGTGGTATATATTATTATTATTAGACTTAAGTATAAGCTTTGGGCTAAGCTTGGATACTTAAGCCCAATGGAGGCCCAACTCTAATTTCTCCTCCTGGTCCCTGTTGTAGCCCATATATAAGTCATCTCAGCTGTCCAGAAATCCTAATCTATGAGATTAATCACGCCTAACACTGTGAAGAGGGTGAGAAAATAGCAGATTGAGAAGATCTCGAAGATCATCGCCCACACGACGTCGAGATTGGACTTGGGAATACAGCAGAAGACTGGAAGGTTATTTACTGCTGCTGTCCGCCACTTTCTATGATTTTTATAAAATCATATAGAATTCAGAACAGGATGGTGATATACTGACAGAATACCACGGAAAAGAAGATTGTTTTGGCGTGTAGATCACTCAAATCCTATATCGGATGAGAGGGTTATGCCCAAAACGGTGACGCTGCGCAGGCTGGTGGCGAGAATTCATCGTATTCAATATACCCTGGTGTAAGGTAATACGTTTCTTATTTACTTGCTTCCACTGCTTGTTAGAAACGTATGGAACCCTAACGGGTCACGTTAACCAAACGATCGAATGCCAACAGTCTTTTTTTAGAGCGGACTTCAGCCTCCTTTCCTTTTCCTAACAATAACAATACTTAAATATCAAACAGATAAAAGAAAAGAAAACTAACCTTATTCCAACCAACTATACATGAACCCTACTCAAGACTTCAACTTAACAAGTATAATCGATTTCAAAAAGCATGCTTCCAACTTCACCATAACGTCACATATCAATTCAATTCACTCCAATCATCAACTCTTTGATATGAATTATCAACAACTCAACAGCCACTTCACTTTCTTAGGCATGCATCTAACAATTAACATAATTTAACTCAAAGTTCAACATACTTCACTTCACCACTCAAATTGCTCATCAATTTCACATAAAAATCAATGTCTAATACAAATTAACAATTCAAATCGGACCCATCACTTATTCATATGAAATTTCAAACAATAATTCAATTTGCACCATGGATTCTTATAAAAACGAGTTTAATCAACTTACCCACTTCAAAATCAAGCAATGAAACTTCAATCCTAGGATAATAGGGTCAAGAAAACATACCTTTCGATCCGGCCATGGCTTAGTATACACAAGTATGAAAAAATCCCCAAATTGGATGAAGAACCCTAGTTTTTCAACTAAATCGCTCCAAATCCATGAGAAATCGAGTGTAATAAGTGTGAACAGTAGCTTAATCGGAGCGAATCTAAGTGAACTCAAAGTTTGGACGAGAGGATTTTTGGTTTGGAGAGAATTCGAGTGTGGGTGGTGTGCAAAGTGATTGAAACAAGAGCAAAAATATACTTAAATTCACGACTTACCTGTGCGATTCAACCCGAATAGGTGGTCGAATCACCTTGTCATGGTCGAATCGTGCTTCTGGACAATTTTCCGCATCTGGTTCGACCCAAATCGTAGGTCAAACCAGGGTGTCATGGTCGAACTCGCCAGTTACAAACTTTCAAGTGGCTAGTTCGACCCGCACATCTGGTCGAATCACTTCTCCTTGGTCAAATCGACCTGAAGCGGCTACTCTGATCACTGATTCGACCTCCACCCTTAGTCGAAGCCTGGTCGAACCATACCATGTTTGGTCGAATCGACCTGTAACAACTTCTCCGATCGCTGGTTCGACCTGGACTGCTTGGTTCGACCTGTCTCCTTGGTCAAACCGAGCTTTTGTTGCTTCAAAATCCACTATTCTTCGCCCCTTGCAAACTTTAGGCTCGAAAAACGATCATTAGGTACCACAACAGAGCAAAACTAAGCTAGAGAATCATAATTAAGACTAAAAAATCATGTGCATATCCTCCGCATATGACTCAATAAATAAAACACCACTAAATATTAGGCAAATTGCAAAAAATCGACACACCCAAACCTGTTAAAGTTTAAATATGCCGTAAAAAATCAACTCCCTTAACAAACATTACAAAGAAAAGATTATACTCTTCGTTCTACGATGAGGTAAGTATATCAAACCCCCCAAACTTAGTAGAAACAATAGTAGAAACTAAGTTTGCAAAGAGATATAATTTTCGATAAGTAAGAACGTCAAATATAAAAATTTCTTACTCACACTAATGAAATTAAATAGGAGGGAAAGCCCAAACAGGCGCTCTTGTTTAACATCGTAGAGTCACGACGGTACCACATCAATGCAAGGTATCCTCAAAGATGATGCAAGCTTCATTCGGCGACTTATAATGCTTCAATCGATGCCCATTCGCCGCTATGATGTCTTCATCTTTGTCCATGAGTTCAAAACTCCCCCTCCACAGGCTCTATGGATAATGAACGGTCCCGTCCACTTCAATTTCAATTTTCCTGCAAAGTGCTTCAAACGAGAGTTAAAGAGTAATACCTCATCACCTTGCTTGAATTCCTTATAAGTGATCTTCGAAACATGCCATTTCATCATTCTCTCCATGTAGATCACCAAATTCATGTAAGCTTGATTCCTGAACTCGTCTAGTTGATTGATATGAGTTATCCTCAACTCTTTTTGATCCTAAGACACAAGTTCAAACTTCTCAATGCCCAAAAAGCTTTATGCTGAATCTCTATGGGTAAGTGGCACGGCTTCCTATAGACAATTTGATATGAGTACTTGAATCCCTTGCTCTAGGTTTAGAGCCCTATTCTCGAATACTCTACTTTTGTTAATTGCTATCAACAGCCTGGAGGAGTGGTTCTCGTATCATCTCGAATAGCTAGATCCACATTATTACGGATACAGCCTTGTGTGCGATTGGACACTTTGGTCCGATCAATCTTATGTAATTTTTTTCGGCAAGCCCATCATTGAGCACTAGGTTCTCAAATTCCCTTTTGAGCAACTCAAGGCTGTCCATCAGGTGCCTTGAAGCGATCAGGAAGGAGTCTATCTCAGCTCCCTCCATCTCTCGTCAAGATATCTGCCAAAATATTTTCCATAGATTTAATAATGACAATACTAAAATCATAATATTGACATTCACCTTGCCATCTTAAAAGTTTAGCCTTATCTGGTTTAGATTCAATTTTATTTTTCAAAAAGGCTTTGACACTTGTGTAATCAATTTTAAGAATGAATTTCTTCGCAAGAAGAAATAACGGTCATTTTTTGAACGCCTTTCGGACTGCAAAGAACTCCTTATTATTGATGTGCCATCTCTTTACCACATTCTCTGCAAAGAGACCGCTGCAATATCTACATGGCACTTCTCCTTCTGATGTGGACTTTGTAGGAACCGCTGCCCACCAATGGTCATTGGAATCTGTATAGAGAATCAAATCATCCTCATTATTTGGAATGGCTAACTTTGGGAGCTTCTTGCAAACCTCCTTTCATTGTTTAACCATCTCTCGATGTATTTCCTCCCATTTAAACTTAGCATTTTTCTTCAATAGAGGATAGAACACCTTCCTGTATTGCGCTAGATTGTTGATGAACATTCCAGCAAAGTTGACAACTCCTATGAAACTTTGGAGTTGCTTCTTGTCCTTAAGATCTTCAGGAAATCCCTGAACTTTCTCTACAATGTGTGGTTGTAAAATAGTTCCAGATTTATCGATCTCAACTCTAAGAAACTTGATTAGTCTTGTTGCTATTACTGCCTTCTTTTTAAAAAGCATAAATCCTTCCTTGTGGCATACTTCTGAAAATACTTCCAGATGCACTATGCTACTTCATGTTCTTTGAGGCTACGAGGATGTCATCCAAATAAACAAACATGAATGAGAAATAATCTTTGAATAGATTATCCATCTTTTCTCTAGTATATCTGGGGTGCATTTGCGAAGCCCATGGGTATGACATTCCAGATATAATGACCTTGTGGTTTGCAAAAGATTGCAAACTTCTTACTTCCTTCCTCCATCATGATCTGGTAAAACCTATATTTGCAATTGAACTTTGAGAATACCTTGGCATTCTTGATACAGTTGATCAAGTGTTCCCTACTTGGTATGTAGTCCATCGAACTCCAAGATGTTGTTAATATCTTTGTAGTTGATCACAAGTCTCGGCTTTCCTCGCTTGATTTCTCCATGATTTTTAACTAGAAATCCTAGACTGTTGCATGGAAATACTCCTGATGATATCAACTTAAGGTTCAGATGTTCCTTAAGTATTTGCTGCATATCATTTCGATCTTCTTGGTTCATCAGGATAGGCTTGTATCTTACAAACTCATGCTCCTTTCCTTCTTTCACTTTGAGCGAGGCTTTGAGCTCGTTTTTATCCCACCAGGCTAGAGGATCTTTATTGAAGTTCCTCTATCTTGACGTCTGCCAAAGATGTTTGTTCTTCGATTGCAACGTTTCTCAATAGATTTTCTCCCAAGCTTTCTTTGAGAAGGTGGATTGTTTTTTCTTTTAGTTTCTCCATCTACCATTCTCCTCTAGTCTCGCATCTTATCTGAAGGATGCCTCACCTAATTTCCTTTGATCGTTTATCTTTGGATGGCTAAGTTTTTCTTCATCATCACCACGCTTTCTGCGAAATCGGATCGGCATTTTCCTCTGAAATGCATTACGCAGTCTTGGTACAATGATCTTATGTTCATAAAGGGTTGTGAAAATAAGCCTTCTTGTTGCGTTTTTGTTCACTCTTTTTGTTCACTCACAAGAATGATTACCCTCAAGTGTAAGGGATCAGTTATAGCACACGCGTGACCAAGTTAAATTATCGAATCCACGGGATTAGAGTTAAATAGGATACACACTAAATAATTATCACCACTAATAATTAAGACGTAATAACCTTTGATTTTGAGAATTAATTAAATAATATTGCAGAAAATAAATATTAAATAAAATAAGTAAAATAAAAGCCACACTCAATCACAGGTGTTTCAAGAGATAATCAACAGTTCTAAGGTATCAGGTATAGACCAACTACTTCGGATTCCTAGACTTCCAATTATTCATTCATGCAACTTCTATGAAAATACACCACATAGCCTTGTTAACCCACCAGATATGACCTGATTTTAAGCTAACAGTATGTTCTAATTTATTTCCTAAGGTGCGCGAATATTACCAAGCCCCCTTCCTAGATACTAATCAACGCAAACAGCAATACCTCCAGATGGTAAGTTTGACTAACAAGATATTCTCTGAAAGTACTACAAGGCTTTATTCACTTCCTACTTGAATGTCTAATTGCATTATTCCACTAAACAATTCAAGTATTTGATTTACCAGTTCTTTAGAATTAATGTGTTTACGGACAAACTACTTTAATTCCTAACAGATAGACAATACAATTCATGAATGCACACAAGCTAACACAATTAACCAAGCATCACGGGCAATGTCATGAATTATTATGAAGACGTTATGAGGTAGAAAAGCAAAGTCTCAATAAACCAAGTGAAATCAAAATATTAACTGCATAAAATCATAAAATTTGGTCTAAGTCTCCAAATCAATTGAATCTAACATTCAAACCCTATAACTGTAATGGGAATTAGTCAATGAGGTTACAATCAACAACCATGGTAAAATTGTCCTTAAGTCTGTGAATCAAAAATAGGAAATTAAAGAAGAAAAATCCTTCATTCAGTATAATTCCCCATCTTCTCTTTTCGTCTTGATGATCCTCCTCTGTTCTCCTTCTCAAGTAGCAAACACCGTGATTGAGTGTGTAGGGATGATGGATGAAAGGCGAGTGAAGGGTAGAGATAAAAGGCAAAAGGCGGAAGATGGCGTGAGTGCTCACGGCATTCTGTCGTGTGTTCTCCTCCGCTGTCGGGTGTGTAGGCATCTAATACAAGCAGCAAGCGGGCTTCTCAAAATAATGGGCTTCACGCCTGGATTAGATCAATGGGCCCAATCAATTCAACTAATGAATACGTGGCATGACGCATGAGTAATCATCTTGGCCTCCACTATTCAAATTTATTCTTGATTTCTATCACACAATCACGTGGCATATGCATATGTGAACTACTCTCTATATAAACTAATCATGGGTCCCACATTATGTTGATAAAATTTGCTCTCCATTTCAGTGATTATGATCTTTTCTACTAAATCCTCTCAAAATTAACGACCACAATCAACCATAGCTATTTTCTCAATTATAGGCCTAAAATTTGCAAAATCTCAACCATACTCGTGAAGTCATAGAAAATATGAAAATAAGCAATAAACTCCACAAATAAAGTTAAAATTATGCAATAATAATATGAAAACGGCCTAAGAAAAGCGCGAATTTTCGTGCTGAATAGTTTTCTTGGGTGAAACGCTTGAATGTCTGTATGAAATTATTTCCTAATAGGATATCCGTCTCGGTGTCATGAAAATATATTGGTAGAGTCTTCACCTTATAGCATGGGGTACGATCCGCTCCTCATATCATAATTTCTGCATGCTTGATCCCTCTTTTAAGGGTTAGCACCCTTTATGAGAAATCTCTTCCTAGTACAATCGGCAAATCTTCAAATAGGTCTTTAGGAAAGACTCCTTCCTTTGTTGTGCAGATACCTGATGAGCGTTTTCTCAACACACAAAATTAATCCTCAAGTATAAGGATATCAATTGTAGTTTTGAAAGGTAACTAAGTAATTATCGAATCCAAGGGACAGATTAATATCAATTCAATTATATTCTATTTAACTAAGATTATGTTGGCAAAATTAATTTGGTTTGTTTATTAAACTAAATAACATAAATTGAAAAAGCAAAGTAATTAAACAAGAAAGAGTGAAACTTCGGTGGTGATCAAGTAATTAATAGAGTAGTTCGTCAGATAATCCAACTTTACTTATTAATTTCCTTTTCATGTGTTGTTGTCCGACTCTGCCTTGTAGTTTATGGACGCATCACTAAACCATACAAGAATACTCTATAGACACAAGTAAGCAAGCGTATAACACGTGTGAATATCCTTGGAGCAAGATGTATATTTTACCCCCTTTCTAGGTACTATCATAATCAATTATTTCCCGTAAGTATGAATTAAAAAGGCATAATCTTATATAGAATAAACCACAAGTAGTATTGTACGGAGTTTACACATGGAAATTCAATTAACTCATAAAACTTTCATAACCCTAGAACTACCGGAGCGGTTCTAGCCCATGATTGATCTAGGAACAATCATGGCTAGTTGGTATGATCTTACTTGACTTGCCAGACGAACCTCTCCTCACGACTCCTTCAGATGATGGTAGGGCTTGGTGATGGATGGATGATGAAATCTTCTTTTTTCTCCTGCGAAAGCTCTTCTTTTATACTTGTAAACTCTCCTTTCGGGCCTTGGATGAGCATTTTGAGCAAACACATGCATTGAAGGTGTAAAAATATGAATTTGGTAAGTTTTCTAACGTCGATTCGACCAAACACGTTGGTCGAACTCCTGCCTGCTAGTCGAATCCCTGGTCGAATCCCTCTGTAACTTGGCTTCTGACTCCGAATTCGACCAGAGCATTGGTCGAACTGGATACTTCCTGGTCGAACTGGAACTGCTTCTGTTTAGTCTTCTAGTTCGACCACGGTTTGACCAAGTGGTTTGGTCGAACTCGGCTGTCGTGGTCAAACTCGACTTTTCCGAGCTCAGTTCGACCAGAGATGCTGGTCGAACTCTCTTTTTCTTGGTCGAACTCGACCCCTGCGTGGTCGAATCCTCTCTTGTTTCTTCCTCTTTCTGAATCCGATCACTTCTAACTCATTTTCTATCAAAAATTAACTCAAATAACCTTGTAAACTCCCGATTCGTGACTTTCCACCAAGTATACCGATTCACATTGAATTACAACCATTAACTACACCATAAGTACACGAATACGGGCTCGAAACTAGTGAATTTATACACTCATAAATCTCCCAAACCAACATGTTGCTCGTCCCGAGGCAACAAAATCAAAATCAAAGAGTAGTGTAAAATCCACAAATCAATACAATTCATACTCACACATGCAATTTATCAATCGAACACAAGTATTACAATCATCATATGCATCATTCATGTAAAACATCACTCGATTACATTACCTTTCAGAGTACAAAATCATCTAGCTCACAAGATAACTATTTACTCTCTATCTCAAGTGTAAAAGATGTATACTTTAGCAGGTTAGTGTTTACGCTCATATTCAATTCATACTTCCGCATAACCATAAGCTTGGCAAGGGTCTCAAAACTCAACTTATAATAGATTCCTTACTAGGATCACAACGGAGTTGTTTTTGGGTTGTAAAGTTGGCTCTTTGGTAAAGGTAGGAAAATTTGGGTGAAGTGACTAATTCACAAGTAGAGAATTACCTTGGAGTTGTGCTTTTCATCCTAGCTTCGTTTGTTCTCCATCTTCTTCTCATAAAATTCATAATTTGAATCCTCCTTCATTTTCCAAACATCTACATCATCTTTCTTCAATGCACAAGGGAACCAATTTAGGGCACTACCCTTCTAAGCAATCGGGATACCAGTTTCAGGCACTACCCCTAAACAAGATTTAACCATACTCTTTCTTTTTCATAATTCTCAACCAAGCTTTTACCTTCTCAATCTTTCAAGCACTTATGCACCTCAACTCTCTACTAATGAATAGGATATTCAAAAAGGCTCAAGTAAGGTTTAACAAGGCTTTTTATCATGGCTTGCCAAAGAAAAAGCTTTTTAAGGCTCAAAAGGGCTTACAATGATACATATATTAACAGGTAAGGTAAAATTTTGGCTAAATAACTTGATTGCACAATAATGGCCTAAGATCATATCCTAGCAATTCCTCAATCATAAGTTTCACACAAGACGCCAAGCCAAGTTCTAGAATACGGTCATACGAACGATTCTCTCAAGAATAAATAACCATGAACTAGCATGGTTCAAATGGCCCAAATCCTCACATGGGTAAATAGATTCCTAAGTACTCCTTCAAGTAAATAACCAAGATCAATTTCACAAAAAATTCACATATTTATCAAGCATGCATGCTTCCAATCAATAGCAATTAACACATGTAACATACGAATGCATCATGCTAACCAAGAACCTTAACAAACAATCCATACAAGTATCAATCATCATCTCTCAATCCACATCAAATCAATATAAGTGTAACAATAAATATTGTATTTATAATAAAATAAACACAAAAAGAATTACAATGATAATCCAGAAGGATTAAACTTGAAAATTTAGGAAACAATCTCTGTCTATCCTCTGATTCTTCTCTCGAATCAATTTGGCTTTGACTTTGACTTGTTTTGTTGACCGCATTGACTGTGTATGTTGAGTTGGATCTTCAGTTGAAGCTTGTCCGAACTCGAGTGTGTTGTCTTAAACGTTGATCCAGATGTGTTGAACCTTTGTTCGGATTGAACGTTGACTTGAATTTATTGTGAAGTATGTCGCTCAATTTGGTAGAATGTTGACTTCACGAATAATGAATTTAATTTGAAGAACGCCGGATCGAAGAGGCTTAGCACCTTGATCTTTGATCGGATGTTGTTCTTGACTTGAATATAACATGAACTTGACTTGAAGGTCTTGAGTGTTCTTGACTTGAAGATCTTGAACTTGGATCTTGATCTTCACTTAACTTGGATCTTGATCTTCGCTTGACTTGTTCTTAACTTGACTTGGATCTTGACCTTCGCTTGATCTTGATCTTCACTTGACTTGGATCTTGACCTTCGCTTGATCTTGATCTCTGATCTTTGTTTGACTTGAAGAACGCCGGATCGGAGGAGCTTGGCACCTTGATCTCGGATCGGAGGCCGTTCTTGGCTTGAAGATGCTTGAAGATCTCAAGGGAGCACTGCTCGTATTCTTGATCTCTTCAGAGCGTTTATGTCTTCAAGTATTTTTTTAGTGTGTGTCTGGAATGAATGGAAGAGGACTCCTTATATAGGTGAGGAATGAGCATGCCCCATAAATAACTTGTAATCTGATTGGTCCATGACAGATTTGACCCGATTCTGCGGGCTTGGGCCGTTCCAAATATAACACAGCTTGAATGGTCATTGCTTAATTTGACCTGATTCTGGAACCTTCCAGACTTTATTTGACTTGGGAGTCAAGTTTTACTTAATTTAAACCCTACTTAATTTGTTGGGTTTTAAATTAATTATCAATTATTTATTAATCTATTTTAGGAATTTATTTATTTAAATCCCTTAATAAATAAATAATTAATTGATAATTATTGCATTAATTTGCCACATATTTTCCTTTAATAGGAAATAAAATTCAAGTGCTTACAAATGCCCCCTCGCATTTTGTTCACGGACGCCTTTGTGTTGAAGTGAACAAATTACGATAATCCATTCTTGATCAACATGATTGAATTTTATTGCTTGCTTCACCAACTTGATATGAATAGCCTGAATTATGACTGAACTTAGTGAAGTGCTAAGCTGCCTACGTACCTCTTTAAAGAGGATCAAGTCATAACGTAGTTCAAAGAGACTTGATTTGATTTGAACGGGGGGCCGTACACATTTTATACTCATGCGGGCCAGGAATAACATGCAGTTTAAGCTCGTGCATCGAGGAACGTTGAACTTGAATTTGCTGACAGTTTATACTCGTGTCAATGAGTCTTGAATTTGAACTTGTAGACAGTTTATACTCGTGTCAAGGAGCCTTGTATGGACATTTTTCACTCATGTCGAGGAGCTTTGTGTGTAGAGAGTTTATTCTCTTCCCAAGGAGATTGACTTGATGTGTAGACAGTTTATACTCATATCAAGGAGTATCGAACATGTAGAGAGTTTTGTCTCTTCTCAAGGAGATATGATTTGAAGTGTAGATAGTTTATACTCATATCAAGGAGTACAGTGTGGATAGTTTTCGCTCGTATCGAGGAGCCTTGAATTTGATTTGTGTTAGATAGTTTAGGCTCGTATCAAGAGCATGGGATTTGATTTGTAGACAGTTTTAGCTCGTATCAAGGAGCATTGTGTGTAGATAGTTTTAGCTCATATCAAGGAGCGTAACTTGAGAATTTTAGATAGTTTAAACTCGTATCAAGGAGTATGGTGTAGACAGTTTTCACTTGTGTCAAGAAGCTTTAAGCTCGTATCAAGGAGCGTCATATATAGATAGTTTTAGCTCATATCAAGGAGCATGATGTAGACAGTTTTCGCTCGTGTCAGGGAGCTTTGACTTGGGAGATTTTAGATAGTTTAAGCTCGTATCAAGGAGCGTAATGCAGACAGTTTTAGCTTGTGTCAAGGAGCTTTGACTTGAAAGATTTAGATAGTTTAAGCTCGTATCAAGGAGCGTCATATATAGATAGTTTTAGCTCATATCAAGAAGCATGATGTAGACAGTTTTCGCTCGTGTCAGGGAGCTTTGACTTGGGAGATTTTAGATAGTTTAAGCTCGTATCAAGGAGCGGAATACAGATAGTTTTAGCTCATGTCAAGGAGATTTGACTTGAAAGATTTTAGATAGTTTAAGCTCGTATCAAGGAGCGTGGTGTAGACAGTTTTAGCTCTTGTCAAGGAGCTTTGACTTGAAAGATTTTAGATAGTTTAAGCTCGTATCAAGGAGCGTAATGCAGACAGTTTTAGCTCATGTCAAGGAGATTTGACTTGAAAGATTTTAGATAGTTTAAGCTCGTATCAAGGAGCGTAATGCAGACAGTTTTAGCTCATGTCAAGGAGATTTGCCTTGAAAGATTTTAGATAGTTTAAGCTCGTATCAAGGAGCGTAATGCAGACAGTTTTAGCTCATGTCAAGGAGATTTGACTTGAAAGATTTTAGATAGTTTAAGCTCGTATCAAGGAGCGTAATGCAGACAGTTTTAGCTCATGTCAAGGAGCATATTGTGTAGATAGTTTAAGCTCGTATCAAGGAGCATAGTATGTAGATAGTTTAAGCTCATATCAAGGAGCGTCATATATAGATAGTTTTAGCTCATATCAAGGAGCATAACTTGAGGATTTTAAATAGTTTAAACTCGTATCAAGGAGTATTGTGTAGACATTTTTAGCTCGTATCAAGGAGCCTTGTGTGGATAGTTTTAGCTCATATCAAGGAGCGTAATATGTAGAGAGTTTTGTCTCTTCTCAAGGAGATTTAATTTAAGTTAGACAGTTTAAGCTCGTATCAAGGAGCATAATACAGACAGTTTTAGCTCGTGTCAAGGAGCTTTGTCTAGATTTATCAACAGTTTAATGCCCCCAATCTTGGGATGCACTATTTTCTCTTGCTTCAACTTCATTTTTGTTAATCTTTTTATAAACTGCAGCCTTTGTTTGTGGTTCCTCTTCCAAGGGCTCATCGAAGGACATGTATTCAAACTCGTAAGAGTCTTGAATAGAGGGTCATTTGATGTCATTTGATGTCAGGCTTAACTCCATGTCGTGAGCTCTTGAAGCCAATTCTTCAAAAGTTTTAGGTCGAATTCCTTGGAGTATGTAGCTAAGATTCCATTGCATCCCTTGAATACACATTTCTATAGCTGAAGTTTTTGATAGCTTTTCTTTGCAATTGAGGCTTAGACTCCTCCATCTCTTTGACAAGTATTTGTTAGCTCCATCATGCTAATAGTTCTTCGTGTGCTGTAGAAACGATTGAGGAATTCTTTTTCCATTTGCCCCCAACTATCTATAGAGTTAGCTTCCAAATCGATGTACCAATCAAAGGCATTTCCTCTTAAAGATCGGACGAATTATCTCACCATGTAATCTCCGTTGGTCCCAGCATCATTGCATGTCTCGACGAAGTGCGCCACATGTTGTCTCGGATTGTCTTTGCCGTCAAATTGTTGAAACTTGGGAGGTTGGTAGTCAGTTGGCATCCTCAAGTTGTCAATCCTCTTTGTATATGGCTTGGCATATGTTGAAGAAGATTTTGAGCTTCCTTCAAACTTGTCTTTTATCGTCTCTAAAACAATATTCTTCAGTTGGTTCACAGGAAGCATTTTGTCAGTTGAAATTTGTATTTCTTCTTCAACTGGCTTCTTTTCAAGAGGATGGTGTTTCGCTGAGTCTTCTTTCTCGTGCTCATCCCCAACTTGTTTATCATTTGCATGACTTATCTCCACATTCTCCATTTTCTTCATAAGTATGGAGATTTTTACGTCTTGAGCTTCCATGTACTTGTTGAGTCCTTCAATGGCTTTCATCATACTTGCGAGTTGATCCTCAATGGTCATAGCATTTGTTGTCATCACTACAGCTGCAGCTGAGGTAGATGGTGAGCTTGGTATTGAGTGAGGAGTTGAGTAGGTAGAATCATCTTCACTATTCTTGTCTCCGTGCAATGGTTTGTTAAGAGCAATCCCAACCACATGGTTTGTCTCTAAGGAGGCTTCAGACATACTTCATGTAACGAGTTCAGCATTTTCAATTTGCAACTCTTGAGGCTTTGATGAAGTTTGCCTTCGTATCGCAATCTTTATTGGAGTCATAACTTGCATCTTCGCAGCTTGTAGCTCTAAAGGCTTTGAGGTAGATGACCTTTTTATCACGATCCTAAAGGAGACATACTTTGTATTTTCGAGCTTGTTGAGAGAAGAGATGAGAGGTAGAGACTGTCCCACTGGGCGTGCCAAAATTTGTAACAACAAATATTGTATTTATAATAAAATAAACACAAAAAGAATTACAATGATAATCCAGAAGGATTAAACTTGAAAATTTAGGAAACACTCTCTGTCTATCCTCTGATTCTTCTCTTGAACCAATTTGGCTTTGACTTTGACTTGTTGTGTTGACCGCGTTGACTGTGTATGTTGAGTTGGATCTTCAGTTGAAGCTTGTCCGAACTCGAGTGTGTAGTCTTAAACGTTGATCCGGTAGAACGTTGACTTGAATTTTTTGTGAAGTATGTCGCTCAATTTGGTAGAACGTTGACTTCACGAATAATGAATTTAATTTGAAGAACGCCGGATCGAAGAGGCTTAGCACCTTGATCTTTGATCGGCTGTTGTTCTTGACTTGAATATAACTTGAACTTGACTTGAAGGTCTTGAGTGTTCTTGACTTGAAGATCTTGAACTTGGATCTTGATCTTCACTTAACTTGGATCTTGATCTTCGCTTGACTTGATCTTCACTTGACTTGGATCTTGACCTTCGCTTGATCTTGATCTTCACTTGACTTGGATCTTGACCTTCGCTTGATCTTGATCTCTGATCTTTGCTTGACTTGAAGAACGCCGGATCGGAGGAGCTTGGCACCTTGATCTCGGATCGGAGGCCGTTCTTGGCTTGAAGATGCTTGAAGATCTCAAGGGAGCACTGCTCGTATTCTTGATCTCTTCAGAGCGTTTATGTCTTCAAGTATTTTTTTTAGTGTGTGTCTGAAATGAATGGAAGAGGACTCCTTATATAGGTGAGGAATGAGCATGCCCCATAAATAACTTGCAATCTGATTGGTCCATGACAGATTTGACCCGATTCTGCGGGCTTGGGCCATTCCAAATATAACACAGCTTGAATGGTCATTGCTTAATTTGACCTGATTCTGGAACCTTCCAGACTTTATTTGACTTGGGAGTCAAGTTTTACTTAATTTAAACCCTACTTAATTTGTTGGGTTTTAAATTAATTATCAATTATTTATTAATCTATTTTAGGAATTTATTTATTTAAATCCCTTAATAAATAAATAATTAATTGATAATTATTGCATTAATTTACCACATATTTTCCTTTAATAGGCAATAAAATTCAAGTGCTTACAATAAGTACATGCCACTCACACCAAATACCCATCATGTAAAGAGAAAAAGAGAAGGGAGATGAGATGAATCAGACAAAGACAAAAACCTGGTGCATCCTACTCCTCCGGAGCATCATCATCATCGCTCGCACCCCTCTTCATCACCATTCATCTCCGAGCGCAATCAATCCACATCTCTATGAAGAGCAGTGAGATTCCTATCCATCATGCGCTCATGAGCAATCAATCTCTCCAATCTCTGATCCATCTCTACATATTTATTCTGTAGCGTGTTGTACTTCACATCCAGTGCTGCGTAGTTTGCATTCACCAATTCCAACTGCCTATTCGTCTCTTGCTGGTTCGCATTTAGTGTAACGAACTACTCATGAATCATCCTAAACTGCTTCTGCAAATAAGCATCTGGACCAGCCCACTGCTGCTGTTGTGGCACTGCTGGAATGGGTCTTGGTGGCCTCTCATGCGGTTGTGGATCTCCCATCTCTGGATCCACATGCTCCTCTCCAAGTTCCTGCTGCTGTTGTGGCTGAAAATGCCCCTCGTCTACAATCCTCTGCAGCTCCTCCATCATCCTCTCAGCATACATCTGAGCTACAGTCCTCCAATCTCCCTTTGTCAAACAAGTGATAGAGATAGCGGTGTGCTCGAGGGTGTTCATCAACATGTTCCCCTCATTCCGAATAGTAGTCAACACACCCAAATCATAAGGGAACATGAAAGTGAGAGGCTTCGATCCTCTAGTAAAGAACCAATCTCCATCCCTCAGATGGGCGAATCCTCCCTTCACGCAAGTGCTCATCACCAAATCGGGATCCTCCAAGATAGGTTAAATGCCGGCGAAGTCCATATGATAGTACTCAGCTATCGAAGTCAGCAACCCTCCTATGTTCACTCTCTGAAATGGAGAACACCTGAACCTGTTAAGCTGATAGATAAGATATGATCCCATATTGAACCTCACTCCATTGAGCATACACCAAAGGACATACATCTCTCCCCTCGACACACAGCTTCCCTCCGATCGAGCAAACAGTGTGTTGCTCAACACTCGATCCATGTATCGGAACACTGGGTTCTGAATCAATGAAGCTCGAGCACTGCTAGTCTTGTAATCCACATCCTCACCAGAAATTTCTCTCTAGAATCTGTTAGCATTAAAGTACCCATTCTCCGCTCTCGAAATCCCCCTAGCAGTCTGAAACAGGATATTCAAATCCTTAGCTGACCATGTTCTCTGCTCACCTCCAAGCTGAAATGAACACTCGTGCGGAAGATTACTTGACTCTTTCTTCATAGTAATCGAACATAATACTTCCGCAGTTACATGGAAGTAAGTAGGCTTCTTCAGCTCCATAAAGTGGCAAATACCAACTTGATCAAACATCCAAAAGATATCGTCTCGGATGTTCATAGTCACCATTGCTCCATGATCTTGGTACCTTGTTCGCACAATCTTATCTGACACATCCACCCACTTCTCCTTGATCTCATCCCATTCATTTATCTGAATCTTGAAGTTTGAAGGCAACCGCTCTTGAAGCCTTAGCTTCTTTGTCACCACATCCTCACGAGAAGGTCTATCTTGCCTCTTCTTAGATCGAAGCTCGGTCTCTTTTCCTTTTCCTGAAAACAATACTTCAATCCAACAACCAAGAAAGGAAAACCAAACTAATGCATTCAACTCTACTCAAGACTTCAAGTTTTTCAATGCATAATCAAACCAAACAAGCATGATTCATCCTAATGATCTAACAATTCAATTCACATGCTCATTCATCCTCATTCTAATCAACAAGTCACAATAGGATCAACAAACGATTCAACAAACCACAAGCATGCATTACTACTAAAATTCAAGCAATCCAATATGAGATCTACTCAAACTCAATCAATTCTCCAACAATTCAACATGCTTCATCCCAAAACTACTAGCATTCCTCATAACTTCACATAATCAACATAGTTCAATTCAATTCAATTAATCAAAATCAAACCCAACAATTATTCATATGAAATTATGCACTAAAACTTCAAACAACACATGAATCAATAAAAAACTTAGTTTAATTAACATACCCGCTCATAATCGATGATTAGAACTTCAATCCTAGGGCATTAGGGTTGAGAAAACATACCTTTTGAACCGACCATGGCTTAAAATGAACAAATGTGAAATTTCTCTAAAAATCATGACGAACCCTATTTTTTCAACTAGATTGCTCCAAAAACACGATGAATTGAGTGGAATGTATGTGGAATGTGGTTTAATCAAGGCAAAATTTCATGTAATCGAAGAATAGAAGAAAGGATTTACGATTCGGGATGAATTCGGGTGGAGGTGGTATGTGAAATGCTCGAATGAACATGAAAAATGGGGTTTAAAATCACTTACCTGGGCTCTATTAGACCAATCCAGGTGGTCGAATTGTATTGTCGTGGTCGAATCCATGGTCAAACTCCTCTACTGGATACCCTCTCATCATGATTCGACCACGGTTCGACCAAGTGGTTTGGTCGAACTCTTACGTCGTGGTCGAACTCAACTGTTCAGAACTTTCAGGTTCGCAATTCGATCTCGATTCGACCAAGCTGCTTGGTTGAACTGATCATGCCTTGGTCGAACCCATTTGTACAACTCTCTGATTGCCAGTTCGACTTGCCCCTTTGGTCAAACTCCTGGTCGAACTCACCACTGCTTGATCGAATTGACCTGTAATAAATTCTCTGATCCTCAGTTCGACCAAGGCTCTCGCGTTTGACCTGCATGTCTGGTCGAACTCGACCCCTGATGCTTCAAACTCGAAATTTCTTCATCCCTTACACACTTTAAGCTCAAAAACGAACATTAGATACTAAAATAGATCAAAACTCGCTCGAAAATCAATCTTAAACTTGACATCCATGAGTAACTCCACATAACGTACTCAAAAACAACACCAAACACCACAAAACATTAGGCAAATTATAAAAAATCGACACACCACAACCAATAAAAGTTTTGATATGCAGCAAAAAATCAACTCCCCTAACAAACGGTACAAAGAAAAGATTATACTCTTAATGCTTCAATGAGGTAAGTACATCACATCCCCCCAAACTTAGTAGAAACTATAGTGAAACTAAGTATGCAAAGAGATGTAATTGCCGAGAAATAAGTATATCAAATATAAAAAAAAATCTTACTCACATGAAAGAAATAAAGCAATAAAATGGGAGGGAACGCCCCCAACAGGCGCTCATGTTTAACGTTGGAGAGTCACGAAAGTACCAATCTAGTGCAAGGTGTCCTCAAAGACGACGCAAACATCATCTGGCGACTTGTAATGCTTCAATCGATGCCCATTTTCCGCGATAATGTCTCCATCTTTGTCTATAAGCTCAAAACTCCCCCCTCCACATGTTCTATGGATAATGAAAGGCCCCGTCCACTTCGATTTCAATTTTCCTGCAAAAAGCTTCAAACGAGAGTTAAAAAGCAATACCTCATCACCTTTCTTAAACTCCTTGTAAGAGATCTTTGAATCATGTCATTTCTTCATTCTCTCCTTTTAGATCTCCGAGTTCTTGTAAGCTCGATTCCTGAACTCATCCAATTGATTGATATGAGTCATTCTCAACTCCTTTTGATCTTTCACAGATAAGTTTAAACTTTTCAAAGCCCAAAAAGCTTTATGCTGAATCTCTACGGGTAAGTGGCACGGCTTCCCATAGATGATTTGATACGGTGACATATCCAACACCGCCTTGTAAGCAGTCCGGAACCCCCACAAAACATCATCGAGCTTCATAGCCAAATCCTTTCTATTGGTTCCTACTAACTTTTCCAAGATTTGCTTCACTTGTCGGTTGGAAACTTCAGCTTGCCCATTTGCTTGAGGATGATAGGGTGTAGTGACCCTATGCTTAACTCCATAATCCTTAAGCACCTTCTCAAGAAGCTTGTTGACGAAGTTAGAACCTCCATCACTCACTAGTGCTCTAGGAACTCCATAGCGGGCAAAGATATGTTTCTTCAAGAAAGATAAAACAGTCTTTGAATCATTAACACGAGTGGGAATGGATTCCACCCACTTAGAAACATAATCCACAGCTAAAAGGATGTAAAGAAATCCATTAGATGGTGGAAAAGGCCCCATAAAATCGATCCCCCATATATCGAAGATCTCTATAATAATGCTCGGTTGAAGTGGCATTTCATCACGTCGACTTATATTTCCCATCCTTTGACATCTATCGCATGTCGCCACATAGGATTCACAATCTTCAAACAAAGTCGGCCAATAAAGAGCAGATTGAAGTACCTTTGCTGCCGTCTTTTGAGCTTCGAAGTGGCCCTGTTAGGTTGTGCATGGCAAAAATTGAGTACACTCCCCATCTCCATCTCGAGCACACACCTACGGACTATGGAATCCGTACATATCTTGTTGACAAACGGATCATACCATATAAAAGTCTCAACATCCCTCTTGAATTTTGCAAGTTGATATCGGTTGAGATCTCTCGGAATTTCACCTAGGTAATGTAGTTCACATAATCCACATACCATGGATCCATCCCTTGAGCAGCTACCACACATGCTCTTTCAGCTCCTTCAACAAGCACTGCCATAATCTTCTCATCAGGAAATATCTCTTCAATATAATCGAAAGAATCATCACAATGCTCCCTTGTCTCCAACCTTGATAGGTGATCCGCCAAAACATTCTCAGTACCCTTCTTATCTCGGATCTCCATATCAAATTCCTGCAGAAGAAGAATCCATCTAATAATTATGGGCTTTGTTTTTTTTTCTCCATCAAATACCGGATCGCAGAATGGTTCGTATACACTATCATCTTCATGCCAACCAAATACTGTCGAAACTTATTGAATGCATACACCACAGCTAAAAACTCCTTTTCAGTCACAGTGTAGTTCTTTTGTGCAGCATCAAAAGTTTTACTAGTATAGTAAATGGCGCAGAACTTCTTTTCCCTCAACTGCCCAAGCACCACTCCAAGTGCTAGATCACTTGCATCACACATAAGTACAAACGGTTGAGTCCAATCCGGTGTGATCAAGATAGGTGCAGTAATAAGCGCCTCCTTCAAAACCTGAAAAGCTGTTAGACACTCTTCATCAAAAATAAAAGGAACATCCTTTTCAAGCAAATGAGATAAGGGCTTGGAGTATTTTGAGAAGTCTTTTATGAATCTTCTATAAAAACATGTGTGTCCAAGAAAAGACCCCACTCCTCTTTCATTAGTAGGTGGTGGAAGCTTCTCAATGCCACCACCGTTGCTGTATCCACCTGCAATCCCTTGGCCAAAATATGATGGCCAAGAACAATCCCATCTCTTACCATGAAGTGGCACTTCTCCCAATTCAAGACAAGATTAGTTTCTTGGCATCTCTTCAAAACAGTAGCAAGGTTTGATAAACAAACATCAAAAGAGGAACCAAATATAGAAAAGTCATCCATAAACACCTCCATGATCTTCTCTATCAACCCATCAAATATGGCCATCATGCAACGCTGAAATGTAGCAGGCGCATTACACAATCCAAAAGGCATCTTCCTAAAGGCAAAAGTTCCATAAGGTCAAGTAAAAGTAGTCTTTTCTTGATCCTCGGGTGCAATCATAATTTGATTATAACCCGAGTACCCATCCAAGAAACAATAAAACTCATACCCTGCAAGACGATCAAGCATTTGATCCATGAAAGGAAGGGGAAAATGGTCTTTGCATGTATTTTCATTCAGTTTCTAGTAATCCGTACACATTCCATCCCGTAGGAATCCTAGTGGCTAAAGCCTCACCATCTTCGGCTTTCACTATAGTCATGCCCCCTTCTTAGCAACTACATGCAATGGACTCACATGGGGACTATCACTAATAGGATAAATTATTCCTGCATCTAACCACGTTAGGATTTATTTCCTAATCACTTCTTGAATCGCGGGATTCACCCTCCGTTGATTCTGAATGCTACTCTTAGCCTCATCTAAAAACCTGGTTCTATGCATGCAATAGGAATGATAATACTCTTTAAATCGTCAAGAGACCAACCAATCGCAGATTTATACTTTTTAAGCACATCCAATAATTCCTCAAGTTGATCATCATCAAGAGAAGAAGATACAATTACCAGATTTTTTCATTGTCACCTAGGTAGGCATACTTCAAGTGCTCTGGTAATGGTTTCAACTCCTCTTTCTTCTCTTCTTGAGGTGCACTCTCTCGATCCAATGGCAAGTACTTCCTACTCCACTTGACCTCTTCAACTTTGGTCCTTGTCGACTCATACCTGTCATCACCCAAAGCAAGTAAGTTTTCAAGAAATTCAATACATACATCATTGGAGAGATCATCAAGCTCCGTAGTGGGAAAAGTAAGAGACTCCGCCAAGCATGTCTCAAGAGGATCCTTCGACAGAATCAAAGACATTTCTTCATTCACAATCTCCTCCACTATATCAATAATGTGACACTGCATCTCCATTGTCATCTTCATTGTTTTATGAAGGTTGAATATGACCTCTTCTTTATCCATCCTTGGCCTCAACTCACCCTTCTAGACATCGATCATAGCTCCCGCAGTAGCAAGAAAAGGTCTCCCTAAGATAAGAGGGACATTATCCTTGTCATCTTCCATCTCCAGCACCAAAAAATCTACAGGAAAGACTAACTTCTCTACTTTGACAAGAACATCTTCGATCACACCCTTTGGAAAAGTCATGGACCTATCCGCTAGTTGTAGAGCAACTGTTGTGGAAGTCAACTCCCCCAAACCAAGCCTTTGAAAGGTAGACAATGGCATCAAATTGATGCTTGCCCCAAGATCACACAAGGCTCGACGTGCCGGCCCCTTTTCAATTTCAAATAAGATTGTGAAGCTTCTCGGATCCTTAAGTTTAGCTGGCAGCTTCCTCTGAATGATCAAGCTGCAGTTTTTAGACAAATTTACCATTTTAATTCCGTTCAAGCTTCTCTTCTTCAAAAGAATATCCTTCAGAAAGCGGGCATAATACGGCATCTCCAAAATTGCTTCAGAAAAAGGAATGTTCAAGCAAATTTTGTTTATGATTTCTGAAAAGTTCTTGAACTTCTCTTCCAATCCCTTTTTGACTAGCTTGAGAGGAAAGGGCGGAAGTATCTTTGTTTTGGGAATACCCCATTCAACACGTTCAGCCTTCTCCGCTTTATCCTTTTTGGCTCTCAACCTCTTAGCTCTTTCCCACTTCTTCTCTGCTATAATCTCTGTACTTTGCTCTTTGGAAGGCACTGGAGTAGTTTCAACATCATGCGAAGCATTCAGCATGGAAAATGGTGCAGAACAGGTGAGTTCGACATGAGTTCGACCTGGGTAGGTGGTCGAACTCGATGAGTAATGGTCAAACCGCACACCTGAAAGTTCGGTCTCCCTTGTACAGTCAGATTCGACCACGGTTCGACCAACAAGTTTGGTCGAACTGTATTGATCGTGGTTAAATCGGGCATCAGACAAAATAGAATGCTTTGGACAGTCAAGTTCGGCCTCAGTTCGACCAGCGGTTCTGGCCAAACTCATTTAATTTTGGTCGAACTGACCTTCTGACTCCTCCAGACGTCGTCTATGTGCCGAGTTTGACCTCTCCTATTGAGTTTGACCTGACTGTCTGGTCGAATTGAGGTCGAATCGGGCTACTGATGCTTCAGACTTCAATTCCAGCTTCATCGTCCCTCATACTGCATTCTAAACCTCAGTGTAATGGCGTGACAAGACTTTGGATTCTCTATACTCTGAGACGAAGGCTTCCCTTTCTCTATAGTTTGAGTCAATTTATTCACATTTCCTGCCATCTCCCCTATTAACAACATAAGGTCCTTCACTTGTGTAGTCAAATCCTTATAATGATCATCAATCTTCTTCTCTAGTTTGGCCTCAAGACGATCTACTCTTGCATCATTCCTCGCCATGTACCTATTCACAGTATCCTCGAAACCCAGCTTCTCTTCTTCCACTTTAGCTCCCGAATCAACGCCGATAGGAGGTTGCATCGTATTATTCGGATTGCTCCAGGAAAACTCCAGCCTCCTTGGTTGTTGATAACTACCCGGGGGACCACGATTGTTATAGTTCCCTTGATAGTTCCGATTTCCTTGATTCGGGTACCTAGTTCCTTGAATACTCTGTCCCATGGCATAATTTGCCTCCTCGATCTCCTCTTGGCTAGCTCCATCATAGCCACCATCCTGCTACATCATTGGCACTCTCTGTGATAAATCCGTGATCTGCTTTTGCTGAGACTCTAGTAGCTTGCTAATGTTAGTCAAGATAGAGACAATCTCATCATCTCTTCCCGACTTCACCATAGTATGCTCAACCTGTGCTACTTTCCCAAGGACATAAGTGCCTCTCACTCTATCAGTCGGCCAATCTCTTTAATTCATCGAAATATCTTCAAATAGCTTCTCGGCCTCATTGGGTGACTTTGTCAGTAAAGCTTCATTAGAAGAAGCATCAAGTAAAACGCGAGAATCGCAGTCCAATCCATTGTAGAAAATACTGATATATTGAGCTTTAGATAGCCCATGTTGTGGATACTTCCGTAGCATGTCCTTGAACATGTCCCAAGCTTCATGAAATTTCTCATTGCCATGGATAGAAAATTGATTGATTTCCTGCTTCATCTTGAACACCTTTGAAGGTGGCATGTATCACTTCAGGAATTTCACTTTCAACTTCTCCCATGTATCACATTCAACAGCATCAAGATTATTGTACCAATCTCTCGCTTTTTTATTAAGCGAGAACTTGAATAGTATGATCTTCCTGGCATCCTCATGAGCTCCTGCATCTTTTTGTGTGCTTGATAACCAAGGAACTTATTCAGATGTTGTTGAGGATCTTCAAATGTTCCCCCAGAGAAGGGACTCTTTTCAATCATGGTTATAAGAGCAGGGTGTAGATCAAAATCAGCTCCAGTTCCTCTTGCTCCTAACAACCCAGCATTTCCTATTCTGTTGTTCTTAAAGACTTCTCGGATGGCAAGTGTATTTGGGTCCGCTGCCATGTTGATTGCTTCTACTTCTAAATTAACTTCGGTTGCAGCTTCAATCGTTTGTGGATTCAGCACATCAACTTCAACTCCTAAATCAAGAGTTGTAGTTGGATCAACTTTCTTGTTCTTATTCTTCTTCTTCTTCTTCCTCGATGATGCTCCGATCTCTGGATTATATGGCTCTAATTCACCTTTCTTTGATCTTGTGAGCATACACCTAAGAAAAATAAGTATTAGAAATCAAAACAAGAATAATAATCTCAACTAAATTAGATATAATGAAAAGATATTTAATGTCGTCCCCGGCAACGGCGCCAGAAACTTGATGAGCATTTTCTCATCACACAAAATTAATCCTCAAGTATAAGGATATCAATTGTAGTTTCGAAAGGTGACCAAGTAATTATCGAATCCAAGGGACGGATTAATATCAATTCAATTATATTCTATTTAACTAAGATTATGTTGGCAAAATTGATTTGGTTTGTTTATTAAACTAAATAACATAAATTGAAATAACAAAGTAATTAAACAAGCAAGAGAGAAACTTCGGTGGTGATCAAGTAATTAATAGAGTAGTTCGTCAGGTAATCTAGCTTTACTTATTAATTTCCTTTCCATGTGTTGTTGTCCGACTCTGCCTTATAGTTTATGGACGCATCACTAAACTATGCAAGCATACTCTATAGACACAAGTAAGCAAGCCTATGACATGTGTGAATATCCTTGGAGCAAGATGTATACTTTACCCCCCTTTCTAGGTACTATCATAATCAATTATTTCCCGTGCACTTAGTACTCTAACCCGATTTGATCTCCCTTTTTAGGTACTATAAAGTTATACTCTTTATCCTACTTATTAACCCGAATATGATTCAATTAACAAGTATCTATATAAGACAGTTCTAATAAGACTTCGGAATCCCTTCACTTAGAATTATAACATACAATCCTGCTCAGCGGTGAATGCACTCAATCAATAACCAAGAGATGTGTTCAGACTCTACATAGCAGTTAAAGATGCACAAAACGACCGTGAGTATGAATTAAAAAGGCACAATCTTATATAGAATAAACCACAAGTAGTGTTGTACGGAGTTTACACATGGAAATTCAATTAACTCATAAAATTTTCATAACCCTAGAACTACCAGAGTGGTTCTAGCCCATGATTGATCTAGGAACAATCATGGCTAGTTGGTATGATCTTACTTGACTCGCCAGACGAACCTCTCCTCACGACTCCATCAGATGATGGTAGGGCTTGGTGATGGATGGATGATGAAATCCTCTTTTTTCTCCTGCGAAAGCTCTTCTTTTATACTTGTAAACTCTCCTTCTGGCCTTGGATGGGCTTTTTGAGCAAACACACGCACTGAAGGTGTAAAAAAATGAATTTGGTAAGTTTCCGAACGTCGATTCGACCAAACACGTTGGTCGAACTCCTGCCTGCTGGTTGAACCCCTAGTCGAATCCCTCTGTAACTTGGCTTCTGACTCCATATTCGACCAGAGCATTGGTCGAACTGGATACTTCCTGGTCGAACCGAAATTGCTTCTGTTTAGGCTTCTAGTTCGACCACGGTTCGACCAAGTGGTTTGGTTGAACTCAGCTGTCGTGGTCGAACTCGACTTTTCCGAGCTCAGTTCGACCAGAGGTGCTAGTCGAACTCTCATCTTCTTGGTCGAACTCGACCCCTGCATGGTCGAATCCATCCTTGTTTCTTTCTCTTTCTGAATCCGATCACTTCCAACTTGTTTTCCATCGAAAATCAACTCAAATAGCCTTGATTCATGACTTTTCACCAAGTATACCGATTCACATCAAATTACAACCATTAACTACACCATAAGTACACAAATACAGGCTCGAAACTAGTGAATTTACACACTCATCAATACCGGCTCTTGAATCAATGTATGCCGCAAAATACTCTGCATGATGCTCCTTATATATCATCCCTACATTGATATAAATTATGAATGGACTCTAGTCATGGGAAGATCAGAGCTTATAAACCATAAATCCATGTCATAGATTAGCGGCAGCTCTATTATTTCTGGCATGGTTGTGCATGCAACTCTTTCGAACACTTATGGTATCTCAATATACTCCTTTATTTGGAATAAATCCGAATTATGAGCGTTTGATAGAGTATATGAGATACTGTAGGTGATACAGTATGGCCTGTTCCCTTCTTTCATCATATCTTTGTTCTTGAAATCTTGATGAAGGGTGAGTACTCTATTGAAATCTCGATCCACCATATTATAGGCAATCCTTGGGTAGACATGGGATGCCACCTTTCCTGCGTACATGTTTCCTAATATTCCTCCCAGGCATGCCTCTCTCGTATTTTTGATCCTCTTATCAAAGATAGCAATATTGATTGGTGTATCGATACCTTTCTTAAATGTTGCTTTGATGAGGATCCGAATAGCTCCGATATGGATCCAAGACATGGTCTTAGCCATTTCTCTCTGTAGAGCCCTTTTAATCTTCTCAATAGGAACTAATTGCATTTCCATCATATTTCACGTAAGCTCCATAGGGATGGCAATCTCCCCTTCGGTAACCTTGTATATGATGTGATGCTTTCTTTTTCTGAGGCTGAGGAACCGCTCCATTCATCCTACAGTACTGAATCCATCGTATAGATGGAGTCTTGGATCCTCTTTCATGATTCTCATAAGGGCTTTATGAGAAATGGATGTCTGGGAAAAGAATACAGACATATTTTCTTGCATCTCCTGTCTAAAGCTTTCTTCTTTACTCCGACTCATCTTCGGAAGATTTGTCTTGACTTAAGAACTCTTCTTCATATATGCTCTCGTCTAAGGGTATATATTCAAACTTATATACTTGTACCAGATCTTGGAAGTAAACAGCCTCCTCTATTTCTGGAATTGTTTTGAAATGTCGTATTTCTCGCCTCTAGTTTTCTGGGCAATCTTGTGAGATGTGCCCTCTAGCTCCACAATTGTAGCAATTACAATCTTTGAATCTTTCATTCGCTTGTGTGGGGGCTCTTCAGAACGTCTTTCTGGTGGGAGTTCTTCTTGTACTCCTCTGGTTTGATCCTGAGAATGGGGCTTAACTTCTTGAACTCCACCTTGATGGTCATGACCTCTGCCCTGATTTATAACTTTGGGCCTTTTGTTTGGACCAAAAGGATCTTGGTCTTCTGGACCTCCATCCTCCGTTTCTTTGAGTATAAAGATGACTTTTCTTCATCCTTTTCTGCTTCATTGGGCTCCTTCCAATGATGGTTGGAAGATCATTACCTTCGCAGTATAAAGGTATTGTCATGTTGATTTTCCTTAATCTCTTGTAGTTTTTATGCAGCAATGCTTGATGATACCAATCCGCAATCTTGGCTTTGAGGAAGGACATTCTCCTCGTTATCGAATCTAGCTCACATGGTTCATATTCTTTTATCAACATCTCTCTCCATGGGCTTGGAACCTTAGCAAAGAACAAGTTGAAAACTTTCTCCTCATTTATGTTTGATTTCCATCTATATTCTGTGAAGAGTTGGATGTACTCATCTACGTGACAAATGTTAAGTAGTTCCAGGCTGTATAAGGCATTCCTATACTTCTTCTTCTTTTCATCTTCCATTCCTTCAAAGTAACATACTCCGATGAAATAGATCTTGAAGATCTTTACCATGTAATCAGATATATCTGCAAGGCTTTGTCCTTCTATAGCCTCCTTCTTGACTTCGTCTGAGAGTAACTCCCAGGCGTATTTCACCGATCCCTCCGGCACATAGTTAGGAATCTTATGAACCCTTCTTTATATAACTTCAGTACACCTCTTGCAATCTTCATTGCAATTTGTCCACTTGTCAATTAAAGTCTCTCTATCCTTGAAATCCAGAGTGTCGAGGTTCAAGATCAACCCGTATGGATTTATCGATTCAAGGTGAGACCGACCATATAGAGTGTTGTGTAGATTAGATCCTCGAACTCGACTTGCTCCCGTTGATAATCATGTTGCTCTTATCTTGAAATTTCCTTGGTTTGGGATTGTTTCTTTTTGTCTCACTTCATGAACTCCATGTGATCTAGAAGTTCCTTCATTTTTGCTCAAATCATGTTGTATCTGAGGAGATCGCGACTTTTGTTGAGAGCTTGAAGTTTCTGCCGTATTAACCTTTAGATCTACAAGTGTTAATCCTTGGAAGGACTCATATAGATCTTGTAGATCCTCAAGATTCGCTCTTTCCATCTGGAGATGTGGATTCTCCTCAAAAGATAGCGATCATCTTCTCACTCTCCATCTTTGACCTTGTGACCTTCGTCGTCTTCCCCTTTGATGTAAAAGGGGTTCTATTCCAAATGTGGGTGGCAACGTTCCTCCTGGCTTCCTCCCGGTCACCTTGGTTTTCAGAGATCTCACATGTTCTTGCAACATCTTAATGAGATCAAGTTGTCGCTTCTGTACCTTTTCCACCATATCTATTCGGACGTGGAATTCGGCTACTAGTCTTGACACGGTTTGCTATAATTCCCGAAGAATTATACCGTTTTTTGAATTTCTCTAAGATCTTGACTCATCTTAGAGGTATCTGCATCAATCTCCTTTCAGTCTGTCATTTTGACCATCATGAGATGTGATATGGCTTGCAGATCTCTCTTCAACCTTGATTTGGTCGACGTCTTCTCTATTGTTTGTGTCTGGAGACACGTCCATGAATTTCAGTGAAACTGCAGAGTTCCACTATATTTCTTGACCCTCCTTATATCTTATTTCATCCTATCGGATTTTCTCCAAGTGTTCTTCCTCTGTATGGTTGGCAGGAGCTCTTGCACGTTCCATTCCTCGTTCGAGGTTATCCCAGAACCTCTTGTTACCATCTTCTCTTTTCTCCATTATCTGTCTGTACAAAATGTGATAATACTCCTGTATAGGACTGAATGTCCTACTATCTCCAATGGGCCTAAAGGGGCTGTTGCTCTCGTTTTGAACTGGGCCACTGGTCCTGTCATACTCGAATGTCGAACTTTCGTTCATATCCGTATATCTTTAAAACTCTCCTCTCGTTAAGTCATACAATTTTATAATAAATTTTTCATTCATAAATAAATAAACATAGGACTCTGATACCATTTTGAGTGAAAATCGGATGAAAATCAGTCTCATAATCAAGTATAGTCATATTTAGAAACCTAGTGGCATTTTCGTAAATAGCATGGTGAAAATTTGGTTTGGGAATAAAAAAAATGACAATTTTTGGACTAAAGAACTGATTTTGGACTTTTTAGGACTAAAATTGAGAATTCGCATGCATAAAGGACCAAAAGTGGAATTGTCTATTCTTACAGGACTAATTTTGAAATTACCCCTAACTATAACAACCATTTCTTCTATTTAATCATGTATTTTTGTAACTCTATTAACAATGCACATTACTGTACATTAATATGAATATTTAATCGTGTATTTTTTTTTAAAAAATCACGCATTTTTGTTTTTCTCTTAACAATGCACACTAATGAACATTAATATGAATATTTAATCGTGTATTTTTGTAAAAGAAATCGCTTACTTTTGTTTATCTTTTAATAATACACACTAATGTATATTAATATGGATATTTAATTTTGTATTTTGGTTTCTCTTTTAACATTGCACACTAATGTGCGAATGGGTATTACTTGTAAAACAAAATATAATTTTGTATTTCTCAATAATTTTCTAAAGCGAATGTACAGTTTAATAATTATTAAATACGTTTTGTATCTACTAGTTACTAAACCTAATTATATTAAAAAAAATAGGTGAGAAGACATGTTTCACACCAATGTTTCGAAACATAAATATGGAAAGTATATATCCTGTTAGGGAAAATTATACTTTTGGTCCCATACGAAGGTGCACATTTCATTTTTAGTCCTGTTGCTTACATTTTTGCTCCTATAAAAATATTTGGACTTTTTTCGTTTCTAAACTAACGGAAGTTGACGTTCACCGTTAAATTTAAGTTGGAGCGTGTGATTCTCAAAAAAAAATTAAAACTGAAAACCCAATTCCCAAATTTCAACCATCCTCATCTGATAACTCTCGGATCTAGCAAAAATCCATACGATATGTACAACTTAGCGAAGGGCACTCCCGTCGGCCACCGTCATGAGAATGGTTTCAATTTGGAATCGTATATTCAGGCATCTCTGATTATCTTTAAGCAGACTTTTCCTAATTTTAGTGTTGAAAATTCCTCCGATTTGGGTATCATGTCACTGGGCCGGCGGGAGGAGGGTTTCCGGTGCACCGGCTGTTCTTCCGAATACAATGCCCACCTCCTTGGCCGACTCACGAGTTGTCTCCCCTGCTTCATCTGCACAACTTAGATGATGCCCATTCCTTCCCGTCACTGGTTGCGCACGGTGTGTAATCTTGTGCGCTCACGCTCTATACAGATTCATGCCCTTTAGCAGAGCTGGTCATCTCTTTCCCAAATTCCTTCTGTTTGATGTGCTAAATTTCTCTATTTTAGTGCTTATGTGGTTAAGAAAGAATCAAAAGAATAATTGGGGTTCTCTCAAATAGGTGATTATATATTATCACTCAATTGATAGTCGTAGTTCTTTGTCGAATTATGTCTTTTGTTTTATTTCAGTTTCTGGTTGTAGGTTGGGTGATATTATCAATTGTATGCGTGTTTGTTTTCTTTATATGTGATGTGAATTTTGCCTTTTATAGTTTATGTAGATAGAAAAGTAAGTGATCTCTTCAGAAATTTAGCCTTTGGGATTGTTGTTGCATTCTACATCCTACTGAATGAGATTGGAATATGCAAGAGCTAGGTTTTATTTGAAATGCAGTATTTTTATCTAAAAATTTTAGAATTCTGCATTTTTGCTGTCTTGAATATATTTGGCAGCATTCTTGGTTGTATATTTCATATTACTCCAATATTTATTTTGGTTAGGGTAGTAGACAGGATTTAGCCTTTGTTTTCACTAACAAGTTAGTAGTTTGATCTCTGTTGTGAAAAGTTTGGGGTGTAATTTGTGTACGCCTGCGGCTGCATAACTATCTTTTACACGGGATGAGATCAATTTTCTAAAATATATGAATTTTTTTATTTTTTTGGATTTAACGGTTTCCATCCAAAAACTAACTGTTGGGACTAAACTTGCAGCTTTTAGGAAAAAAAAATGTTAGGGACCCAAAATGAAATATGAACTTTCATATGGGACCAAAAGTGCATTTTTTCGTATAATGTTATGATCTTTTACAAATACCCCTTTAACATATATTTTGATTTGAGCATTAACAAAAATATCCCTTTTAAATTAAAAAGAGAAGAAAACAACATCAATAAATAAATGAATTAAAAATTTAACCCTAATCAAATATTTCTAATCAAATTTCTGTTTGTATATGTCATAATTAATTATTTAAAAAGTAAATATTAAAAATAGTGGATCGAATAATTAAATATTTGATAATTATTGATACTTTTTAATTTATATATTAGAAATAACAATAAAAGAATTCCTTCTTTTTTTTTTGAAAAAAATAACTACTAAAAAAAGTGGATCAAATATTTGATATTAATTAATATATTTAATTTAATTTAGAAAAATTAATTATATATAATTAAATAATCCAAACATCATGATTAATTAAAATTCTATTATTAATTACGATTAATAAACAATTTGATAATAATTACTGAAAAGTAGTAGATTGTGCAATGTTATAATTAATCAAGAATTTAATTTATATATTTTACTTTTTATAAATATATCATAATTAAATATTTGTTAAACTTGAATAATTTAACATTAATAATGAATATAACAGTGGAATATATATATATATATATATATATATATATATATATATATATATATATATATTTATTTATATATATTAAAATTTAAGATTAAATTAATATCAATTAAAAAATTATTTAAAATTTTAAAAATTAATTTACCCCATTATTTATTATTTTTTTCCAGCATAATTAATTATTCAATATCTTTAGTTAAAATAATTAAAATTTAATTATAATATTACAGTAAATAAATTTTTAATTAGTATTAAATTCAAGCTGATTAATAATTTTTAAATAAATAGAATTGAAACAAAAAAATACGTAAAAGAAATTTTTAATTAGTATTAAATTTTTAATTCATAAGTTAAATGAGTATTGATGTCATCTTCTATTTTAAAATTGATATTTTTGTCATTGCTCAAATCAATATTTCCTCCGTCCCGGCGTAAGAGGGTCATTTGTTTTTTTCACGTAAATTAAGGAGTATTATTATTTAATGTATAGTGGGTAGTTGTATTAGTGGGAGTGTGGGTCCTATATTTTAATTGTATTAAAGGGGGTGTATGGGTCCCATATGCGTAAAGAAGGAAAGAGGATTCTTTGGGTGGGACGGCCAAAATGGAAAAATGGCCCTATTAGCCTGGGACGGAGGGAGTATATATGTCAAAGGGGTAATTGATAAATTTTTAAAGAGTGAGGCTCTTGTGTGTCTGGACACACGGTTCTAATTATGTATGCCCGGATAGACCCATAAGAAAACGGGTCATATATAAAGAAGGAAAATATTAGGGCTCCTTTTCTTCTCTCGTATTTTCTTTCTCCTCCTTTGAATGCGATATTCGAGATTTCTTCATTATTCAACAAATTTGTCCTTGATTCAATCTACCATAATTATATCACTATTAAATTCAAATATTGAGTGCATTCACTATCGCGATTGATTGCAGAAGAAGAACGATTGCAGAAGAAGAAGAAGAACGCGATCGGATTATTGGAGGAGAAGAAGAACATGAGTGGATTGCAGAAAGAGCAGATCTCGAAGGAATTGAGGTTTGGGTTCGATTTACCCTGAATCTATGCTTGAGTTCATATTGATAGCAAGAGGCATACATCATGAGCCATATCTCTCTAAACATAAAAGGTATTTTCAAGTGAAATCCAATTTAGGTTAAAACAACTATGTATTTCAGCTTATTAAAAAAAACTATAAATTGCAGATGATTTATAGGAGTTTTTACCTGCTCAATATTTGCATAATTATTAGCTTCATGAAGAACTAGATCGTTTCTGCAAAGCCTTTGGGAAGATGAATTCACACTACAATCTGCAATAATTCTTATGATTAAGATATGCCCTAATTATGATTTTTTCCCCTTAAGATACGAACTCAAGAAATTTGAATGTGTCATACTTGTTTGTGGCATTTGGTAGTAATCAGTATATGATACATGACACAACATGTAGTATTGGACAATGTACCATTTACTCATTAACAATATACCCTTTCAACCATGCCATTATACCTTAACAATATAAACTTAAAACACTCTAAACTAGATACTCTTTACATGGCCGATATACCCTTTACTCATAAATAATATATCTTTTGCAATTTCATACAATTTACATGACCACAATATATACCCTTTATATGACCACAATGTACTCTTTATTCATCAACAATATACTGTTTGCATCGTGCCATAATACCTTACAAACATAAACTCGAAAATTTGTAAACTCAATACTCTTTGCATGACCACAATGTATCATTTACTCATCAACAATATACTTTTTACACTGTGCCATAATATCTTACAAACATAAACTCAAAACACTGTAAACCCCATGCACTTTACATGACCACAATGTACCTTTTACTATCTCAACAGTATACCTTTTACTTATCAACAATATACCATTTGCAGTGAACAAAATAAAATACTAATTTATTTACTTTAGACAGGTATTACTTTATGTTATTACATTATACTCTTTAACAACAACGATTATACCCTTTAGCAGTAATGACTGTACCTGCACTCTACGTTTTTGTTTTGTATTCATTAACTTTGCAGTTAATTATATTTTTTTAGTGTTCCTACTATTTTGCACTTAGATTAATAAAGTAATTATTCTTATGCAGATCTTGTTCTACTCTCATTATTTCAAGATCACATTCGTGATTTATCATGCCCGTTTAAAGACAATATTGACACAAGCCATGAAAAAACTTTTGAGGAATTGAGAATCAATGAAAAAATAAGGAGCAAACTTTAGAGTTAGTAAAGCAATTTGGATCTAAAACTCCAAATGCTCATTTAATTTAGTATTGTAACAAATTAAACATTGTGACATATTTTGATGAATTATTACAATTTTTTAGATTTTGAAGGATTAAACTATTATCTAATTATGAAAACAAAAAATAAATATCCTCCCCTGGAATATTTAATAAATATATAGCATTATTAAATGAAATATTTAATTGAATGTTATACCATTTATATTGAGTGCCATATCCTTTGCATCATGGCATAAACCTTAACAACATAAGTTTAAAACACCATCATAACAAGTGCACTATACTATATACCCTTTCCATGACAACATATACCCTTTACTAATCAACAGTATACTCTTTGCAACTCCATACCCTTTACACGACCATAATATATTCTTTACATGAATACAACATACCCTTTGCATCATGCAGCCACTATACCTAACAACATAAAACTAAAATATTATCAATATGTGCACTAATCTCCATATCCTTTTTACTGACAATAACACACCCTTAAGATGACAACAATATACCCTTTACATAATAACAATATACCCTTTGCACCACGTCACTATACCTTAACAACATAAACTTATAACAGTGAACAACAAGTGCACTAAACTCCAAACATTTTACATGACAATGATATACCCTTTACTCACAAATAATATACCTTTTACTCATCAATAATATAGCATTTGAAACTCCATATGCTTTACATGTTACCCTTCACATGTGAATAATATACCTTCGCACCATGTCACTTAACCTTTATAACATAAATTTCAAATAATGTCAAGAATAGGTGCATTGAACTCCATACTTTTTACTTAACAACAATATATCATTTATTCATCAACAATGTACTTTTACTTTTCAATAATATACCCTATGTAACTTATGCACTTTAAATGATAATAATATACTCTATACATGAGAACAATATACCGGTTGCAGCAAACAATCACACTAATTAAATTCATATACAAGTTAGCAAAGTGTAAATGAAAGGCCAATAAAGTACGACATTTCTTTTGCATACAAACAAAAATTGTCTTGCTGTACTAATTCGAATTATATATTGCTCATATATCATAGCAAAAGTTGATCATTTACTGATACTCATAGCTCTAACTTGAATATAACTATCTTCATATACATTAACAATGAATCCAAAAATTGTAGCACAAACAAACACCATATAATATGCCTATTTCTTAGTGTAACCTTATCCAAATCTTTCCATTTCTACTTAACAACTATTTTCTTCTCTTCTACAGGCTTTAATGGTTTTTTTCTTTTTCTCCTTAGAATCGCAATGTTTGAACTCGTTATAATAGAACCTGAAAAAGAAAAAAGAAATATAATCATGTTAGCATTCAGCTGTTACAGTCACACAACAAAACATAGTTAATAACGAATAAGAAGCAACAAACTTTAAAGTGATCATAGTACATAGAAATGTTGCAACTACATAAGGATCTTTAGAAGCTAATTCAGATAGAATTACAAGTGAGTGCCTCACTACTATGCTACTGGGACTGTGAATATGAATGAGAAACTGTCATAGAAAAAATATTGATTGAGGATTAATGTCAAAAGATACAAAAAGATTGTTTATACAATGTCATGGGAATGAGATTGTCCTAGTCTGCCCCTGAAAGGTCATATGTAGAAAGAGAGTATCACTTAAACACTTGGATCCATTGTACATGTAGATATGATCAATGAGCAAAATGCAAACTGGATTACATTTAGAATACACTTTTAGTGGCCTCTAATTCAAACAATTGATGAATTTTCACTTTTTCCCAATTAACTTAAAATATATGTAACGAAATTCAATATTTGTTGAATACACATCTTCAAAATTATGGATGTCATTGAACGACTTGAATTTATCAACAGGATGCCTAAATTAGTCTAAGTAAATTATAGAAAAAATACATAAACTATCAACTAAACTCTCTAACTTGAACAACATGAAAAGATTTATTAATTCTAATTGAATAAAATATTTGTTTAGGTATTACACTAAAAATCTAGATTGTTTGTTTAGGTATTAAAATAAAATCTGGATTGTAGAGAAGAATGAAATACCTTTTAGTGCTTCTGTACCCGATATTTAGACGAGTCAAAGTATTAATCAAATGAAAGAAGGCGTATGCGGAGGACACACGGTAGGAGGCAAATTAGCAGATTGAGATGGCGGAGAGGAGTAGCCGAAGAGCACAACAGAGAGGAGCAACTGACGAGATGAAAGAGATAATTTAGAGAGAGAGCGTCTTCTGGAGAGAGAGAGAGTATGCAGATGAGTTTGATTGAGAATGTAAATTAGGGTTATTTTCTTTCTTAAATATTTTGGGTCAACGGGTAGGGTCGAGTTTGGGCGCACAGGTCTAAGTCCGTGCGCCCGGGCGCACAAGAGCTTTTGCCATTTTCAAATGGGGCGGCTATTTGCACCCCCACATTTACTAAACGAACCCCATTAATATATATAGTTTTAAATTATATTTATATAAAAAAGACGAAAATACCCTTATATAAATAATAAAATAAGATTAGTTATTACAAATTGTTATACAAACCCCAATTTTAAAAGGAAGAAAATGATGCCAAGTATACCATTCACGTCCTGCAGACTAATAATACTGCGCACAAATCTCTTGATGACCCCAATTGTTTCAACACGGTTTCATTCATGATTGTCACCTTCACGTCCTGCATACTAATAATCTCTAACCCTTAAAAACACAAACACCCTCTTCCACAAAACCCCAGCTTTTAATTTATGTTTCTTGGGCTTTGGAATGACGGGTAGGGATTCAGGATTTTAGATTTTCTTCGAATATGCAGGGTCGGCCCTGGGGTATGTCGCCAGGGGCGACGGCCAGGGGCCCCCAATTTTGAGGGGCCCCACAAAAAATATATATATATATATACATATATATATTTACTAATTATTTTATATGTTTTTATCAAATGTATTAATAAAATAAATTATATTTTAAATATAATTAGGTGTTTTTGTGCGTAGAGATTAAGAATTTTTATTATTTTTTTATTTTTAAGTGTATCTATAAAGTAGGGTAAATGATGGGTGTTTAATTAATTTAATAAGAAAAATATGTATAGTTATTTAAGGTAAAATAAAAGTGGTAATTTTATAATAATATGGTATTGTGTGAATTGTTATTTGGAAATGTGCACAGTTTTTAGAATGAACGAAAATGAAAAGTGTGGAGTAAATATTGGCACGGGAAATATAATTTAAAGATTTTATATATTAATAGTTCTCATGTGATGAACGAGTGTTCACACTTATTTTTTCATGACTTAAAAATTGACTTTAGTAATTGCTTTTTTTTTTTTAAAAAAACTTTCTCTAAAATAGTCTAATATGTTTAGATAAAATGAATAAATTGTAATATATACTATGTATGTTAATATAAAATGAATGTCAATTATTATATTAAATGTAGTTTTGAGGTTATCGCATTAGTCATATTTATTTTTTTGAGTATGAATGACGAAATAAAGATGGGAATAACCGTTACATGTGATGGAAAGTGCACACAACTAAAAAGATAAATACTCCCTCAATCTCGCGTTAATATTTACGTTTACTTTTTGCAGTAGATTAAGAGATATTATATTTTAATGTGTAGTAAAGTGATAAAAATAATATTTAATATAAAGTGGGTAGTAGGAGTAGTATTTATATTGTGTGTGGACCTACGTGAAATAATTAATTGTTTTGTGTGGGCACAACTTGATAAAAAAATAAACGTAAATCTTAACTTGGACAACTAAAATGAAAAACATAATTTTTAACGTGCATGAGACTGAGGAAGTAGATTATAGGACCCCACTTTTTTTAGTTCGCCAAGGGCCCCTGAAATGTCAGGGCTGGCCCTGCGAATATGCATGGCAGAGAGACCCCATCTCCCATGGAGTGATGAATCTTGAATATTGCCACCGCCTTTGCATCCAATTTTTCACATTCAGAATGTGGATTTCCTAGGGCGGCTTCGTCATGTCAAGAGGATCCTCAGACTGGTTAGAGGCGTAATCCTCCGCGAAGCCATCCGAGGGGTGCATTTTTAAATTTAATAATTGGGGTTTATATAATAATAAATTAGAATGAGTAATCTTATTTTATTATTTATATAAGGGTATTTACGTCTTCTTACATAAACATATTTTAAATTTATATGTTAATGGGGTTCGTTTAATAAATCCAGGAGTGCAAATAATCGCTCCAAAATACGAGGTTTATTTAGTAATTTGGAACACTGGGGATTAATGTTATTTACCGTTAAAAATATTTATGGAAATTGAGATTAGGTTATGTATAGTATATATCCCTGTTCGCGTTATTGAAATTGAAAAACGAGATTTGTGCATTGAGAAAACTTTTTTTAGGGTTCAAGCAAGTAACAATGGAAATTGGGGTTGATCATTATGGCGTGTTGGGGATGGTGTGGGATGGTGGGAGAAGTGTTTCGGAGAAAGAGATCGAAAAGGCGTATCGATTGAAAGCGAGGGAGGTTCATTCCGACAAGAGGCGCAACGACCCTGATCAAGCGCACTCTGATTTCATTCGCCTTCAATCTTCGTATGCCCTTCTCAAGGAAGAAGAGAAAAGGAGGGCATACGAGTCAAAACTCAAAAGAAAGAGGGAAGATGAAGAGAAGAAAGAAAAAAGAAAGATGGAAGATGAAGAGAGGAAATAAGACCAAATTCGGAAGCTAATACGGCGGAGGAAGGAGGTAGAAGAGAGACTGAGGAAGGAACAGAGAGTGCTCATAGTTTCGGTTGGGCGAGGCTACACATCTGCTGGACTTACTAAATTGTTTGAAAGATATGGTGAGGTCAAATGTGTGAAGATGGGAGAGAAGAAAGGATCTTCTCTCGTTGAAATGAAATGGTCACTAAGGACAGTAATGCTGCTGCGCTCTCTGTTCCACCACTTCCCGGAGTTTCGTCTATTATAATGCCTAAACAAATCATAGGAACTATTCTGGAAATTCATTACTACATTCTACTTGATCAACTTTATAATCTAGTTTTGGCTTCAACAAGATTGATCACGACCCAATCTCCTCCAAATTATTAATAGTATGATTTATTTATTTTAAACATGTTACTACTTCATATGACGAGCCTCTGCTCTATTGTTTGTTTGTGCTTAATGTTGTTATGGTGCCAGCTCTAGATAATGTCTTTTGGCTGAAATTTAGTGCTAATGTCATCAGTTTGATGTAGCATGTGCTGATAGATGAAGATTGAGACAGTATAGTGTGAGAAGAGACTTGTCTCTGCTTGCTGGATGTGGTGGTGTACATGATTGCTGATGTAGTATAGTATAGAAACACTGCACATTTGTTCTATATACGTTAAAATGGTAGTATATTAATTTGTGTGTTAAAATCATTGCAGAACATGTGCTGGTAGCAATAGGCATGTAGGATATGGAAGATTTTGCATTGGCATCCAGAATGTTTTCACTGTCTTGCTTGTAAAAATCCAATTTCTAATACCTAGTATCTATACTCATCACTTTCTTCCTTCGTAGTAGTTCATAAACTGACACACCTTTTGTGAAATTCTATTTCTTTTTTCGGTTTCTGGTGATAAGAATTAAGAAATAGGGACATAGACAAATAGACGAGAAATTAGTGCTTTTGGTCCCAGAGGACACGCATAGCAAAATGGTCCCAATACTTTATCTTGTTTGGCGGTTCAAGCTAGTATGAAGTATCCTTTGGTTGAATAACAATGGATATTGGGGTGGATCATTATCGTGTGTTGGGAATACTGTGGGATGGTGGGAGAATTGTTTCGGAGAAAGAGATCGAAAAGGTGTATCGATTGAAGGCGAGACCCGACAGCGCACTCTGATTTCATTCGCCTCCAATCTTCGTATGCGGTTCTCAAGGATGAAGAGAAAAGGAGGGCATACGAATCCCAACTCAAAGTAGTCGAAAGAAAGATGGAAGATGAAAAGAAGAAAGAAAAAAGAAATATGGAAGATGAAGAGAAGAAAGAAGGCCGATATCGAGTACTAGAGAGACTGCGGAGACTGATGGAGGAGGAAGAGAGACTGCTCAACTTACTGAAAAATTTTAAAGATAGGGTGACGTAGAATCTCTGAAGATCACAAAGAAGAAAGGTTATGCTTTGTTTTTAGAGTTAGTCTTTTGTAAACATGGTTTATACAAGTGTGTGTTGTTTCTACTCTTTCATAAATCATCAACAAGAACTATTCTGAATATTCAATACTACTTTATAATCCTTTTCTTCTATCGACAAGATTGATACCCAACCTCCTCCAAATTAATTGTTTGCTCATTGCATAATTTATTTTTTTAAAGATGTTACTAGTATGTGTGAGTGTTGTATGGTGTAAACCTTATTCAATCATAGTTAAGTGTTGATATGGAGTTTGTGGATGTCTTAGTTTGAGTATGGATATGATACATGGAAGAAATGGATGTATCAGTGGGTTAAATACTCAAAATGACAGCAATATGGTACAACCGGTGTATGCATGGAGCAGGGTCTGTTCGTGAGGGTTTTTGGATGTCTAAACGGATGAGTTAGGAGTAGTTGAGCATATGGCTGGAAATCTTGACACATCAGAGTTTAACAGTCCTACTGATGGCTCAAAGATGCCTACTCAAATTAGTCCCAAAAGTTCCAGTGTGCTGTATATTAGTATATAAGCTGTACTTTACAGCTTTATTCACTTGTAATCACCTCCACAATCATGTAGCAATAAAGAAGCTCTCTCCCGTGGACGTAGGAGTTTCATCTCCGAACCACGTAAGTCGTGTCTCGTCTCGATTTCTTTCTTCTATTCGTAATGTGTGTTCTTGTGCATATGTAGAGTGTGTAGTCTTTCTTGTGTGAGTTTTCTGCCAATTTCACGACAATTGGCGTCGTCTGTGGGAAGAAGGCAGAAACGGGAACATCAAGAGGATATCTACACGGGTTTGATGTCAGGAAGGTTCATGGAAGATTTCGGAATGAAGATGAATAACGGTGAGATGCAAGAAAGGAGCCGATTCTTGCATATCAGCGAGAGGGATTCAGAGTTGTTATTTGGACGGCGTTTCAGATCAGTGAGAGAGAGAGGGAAGCCTTCAAGCGACAGTTCAGAGGTGGTGATTGCCAACACCGGTGATCTCCTAGAGGTGAAAAGATCGGGAAGCAGTGGAGATCAAGAAACCGGTGAAGGAGTTTTCAAGAAAGGGTTCTCGACAGAAGGCGATGGAATTCAGGTGTGCTCGGCATTGGGAATCTGGTATATGGCGAATGCGCGGGGATCCAGCAGTGGCGGATGCAAACCAGGGAAGCGGGTGTTCCGGCGGTGTTCCAGAACGTGGCGGTGTCGTGATTTCAAGAGAGGAGTTCTCTGTGCGTGATTCGACGGAAGCGGAATCTATCTCCGGCGGTGGAAGACGAACTCGCGCGGTGGAAGAGGTTCTGATTCTCATGGGCGGTGAGGAACCAATGCAGCGGAGGAAGATAGGTCTCCAACGACGGTGTTGCTCCGGCGAGAGGGGTGGATTTTTTCGGCAAGAGTCTTGGTTCGCAACGACTTCACTCTCTGGTGATTTGTTTGTGAATTTTTTGTGACAGTTAGTGTACACGAGGAGGTTCGACAGAACTGAGCGGCGCTGAGGAATGCATCAGCGATCTTCCGACGAGGAAGTTGGTTCAATTTCAGCAATGATTCAGAACTGCAGGATAGAGATTTTTCTCCGTCGGGAGGATTAAATTTCCGGCGGTTATTCGTGATTCCAGCAGGATCGTTTCCGGCAACAGTTTGCAGTTTTGGGCTTGTGGCTGTTCAGATACAAACTATCAGTGACGGTCAGATTAAAGGATTCATGAAAACAAGCAATAGTGGCCTGGTACTACATGCATAGGAAGTGGAATCAGTGTAATAGTAGCGTGGAATTTCCATGAAGAAGTGGCTGAAAGTTGCAGTGTTGGTTCTTACTGTACAAGGTAGTGCCAATTGCATGGAAAAGGGATGCATCAATAGCATGGGACTCCCCTGAAGGTGGAGTTATATTATCAGGACATGGGTTTACAATGGGGTGAAATCAGCAGCTTGGTATATCTCATGGACAAGTCAGCTCAGCAAGGTTTGTGAAAGGGATTTTCGGTAGCGAATGGTGTTCGGGGGAAGTAGTGATTCAACGGGAAGCTAGGAGATGTGGCTACTTGGTCTCGGTGGCATCTTCTCGTTAAAGAGTGACGTGGTAACAACGGGCAAGTGGGAGAAAGCATCGGTAATCCTAGAGGGTTTGAATAGGCTTCAAGAGACGACACATTCGGTAGGAAATTAGTTCGAACTTGTTGTGGCTCGGTTGCTACTCAAGGTGTAGTAGTGTAATGGAGTTTTGCTATACTCGTTAAAGAATAGTGTTGAGTTCTGCTACTCTCTTCAAAGTAGTGTGAAGTTTGCTTCACTTGTTACAAAGCAGTGGAATGGAGTAGAGGGTTGCTATGTTTGTATAAGGTTTAAGGTAGAGAATTGTGAGTGTTGTATGGTGTAAACCTTATTCAATCATAGTTAAGTGTTGATATGGAGTTTGTGGATGTCTTAGTTTGAGTATGGATATGATACATGGAAGAAATGGATGTATCAGTGGGTTAAATACTCAAAATGACAGCAATATGGTACAACCGGTGTATGCATGGAGCAGGGTCTGTTCGTGAGGGTTTTTGGATGTCTAAACGGATGAGTTAGGAGTAGTTGAGCATATGGCTGGAAATCTTGACACATCAGCTGTTAGTTGGAAGTAGTTTCACTCAATTTGGTAACCGTTTAACAGTCCTACTGATGGCTCAAAGATGCCTACTCAGATTAGTCCCAAAAGTTCCAGTGTGCTGTATATTAGTATATAAGCTGTACTTTACAGCTTTATTCACTTGTAATCACCTCCACAATCATGTAGCAATAAAGAAGCTCTCTCCCGTGGACGTAGGAGTTTCATCTCCGAACCACGTAAGTCGTGTCTCGTCTCGATTTCTTTCTTCTATTCGTAATGTGTGTTCTTGTGCATATGTAGAGTGTGTAGTCTTTCTTGTGTGAGTTTTCTGCCAATTTCACGACAGTATGCATTGTCAATTGGTTTATGCTTTTCTCTTTTGTTTGTGCTTAATGTTGTTGTGGTGCTCTAGATAATGTCTTTAGGCTTGTGCTAATGTTATCGTTTTACAAGAAATTGATCGAGCATTAGGCTTTTCCATTGCTAATACTAAGTGGGATATATATAATAAGTAATAATTTTCAATTTTTTTTAATTCTTTATTATTAAAATAAAGTGATAACCATCCCATTAATCTATTTTATGAACATAGTATGTAAGCTGGCCGTGATTTCAATACAATATTTTGAAGCGATCCGCTATACAAGCTAGGCAGGAATGTACGTTAGTATCCATAACTAGTACAAACTAGACTAATAATGGATATGATACGTAAGAGTCTATGTAGTATCAGACATAATACCATAAAAGATGTGCAATTTTGAGATCTAGATGATCAGTGGAAAAACATTGATTCAACATATGTTTCTGATTCAATTAGATATTATACAATTTCTATTGGAAAACATCAAAGTAACAATCCCCTCATATATTTTCTCTATGGTATTTATGTTCGAGTATTTATGTTCGAGTATTAACATAAATCTGTAACCTCATTCAATTAGAATTGAGTATTTTATGTTCTAGTATTAACAATTTGGAAATTTATTGGGAATCAAGAACTCACATATATCCTCTACATTTTTTTAAAGTTATTCGAGCATACTGTTGATTTTATATTCAAATCAAGATCAACATACCCTAAATCATATTAACCCTCTACTATGTCTCAATAAAGATTGAATGGATTATCAATATTAAGCATTAAAAATGAAGTGTAAGATGATAACTTTATTGATGATTTTGCTTCTTAGCATGCTTGAAGATCCAAATATTTTCAATAATATTTTGATACTTATTTTTTCATTTTAATGATTGTAGGTGTTGAAAATATTGAATCTCTAATTCAACTTGATAATTTTAGTTCGATTATTATATGATTCATTGGTCATTTTGTATTAAAAATTTTCGTATATCTCATTTTATTATTATTTGTCAATACTTTATTATATATATTAAAGAAATAATTTGGTTTTTTAATTATTTTTATTTTATTTCATCCAACTCCCTAACAACAAGTGTATTCTACTTATATAATAATCATACTTTAATAATGGCTCCCTGAAGGCATCGTGCCCCCAAATCACACAATTTTTTTTTAATTGTACCCTTTAATATTACATGTTATACCTTTGATTTTCAGAGAAAAAACTTACTCCCTCCGTCCCGTTTCAATGTTTACATTTCTATTTTGCGCTACGTTTTCATTTTTTGAATATGAAACCCACCTAAAACAATTAATATATCATCCAACATTAATACACCTATCCACTTTACATTAAATATTATATCTTTCCACCCACTATCTATTAAAATATTATACTCCTTCATCAACGTGCAAAAACAAACGTAAACATTGAAACGGGACGGAGAGAATATTATTTTTAAATTTAACATTTATAAAACATTCATATTTTAGCCGATCTTTGTAATGAAAAAAATTATACCCTTCCTAATTAAAGCATATACCCTTTAGAATAAATTGTTATACCCTATACATCTTGTACACCTCAGACACAAGAAACTAGTTCATTTAATAATAAATTATCGTTTTACAATTCGTTTTACATATCCTTGTTTCCATGAAGAGTGTCTCATAAACCATAACCTATGTATTGGATATAAATAATTCATAATATAATTGAATTTAAAAGAAAATTATAAAAAAGTAATAGTAATTCATTATTTAAAGAGTGGTATATTGAATGGAGCATTTTGAAAGCGTCCAAAAATTAGGTAATTTTGGGGTAGAGGAGTTAATAGTTTTATTGGTAATTACTTAACTTTAAAATTAGGGCAAGTTCTTGTGTGACATGGATAATAGATAACCCAACAAATAAAAATAGTTGGATGCAAATATTGCTGTTAAATAACTTTTTTTTTTTTTTAAATTAACTTCCTATTCAAGTAACAGGTAGTAACCTTATCCTTTTTATCACATACAACTCGTACGATACGAGAAGATTCCATCGTGAGTATGTGGTCAGTTAGAAAAAAAAGGTTAAAATATTAATCTATTTTTTTAAAAATAAATTATAATCATTATATAAATTTTATAAGTCATCTAATTAAAATATCCTTTGTTTTATTTAAATCGAAACTAAGTTTAATAATTTAAGATAAAAAAGAAATTAAAAAATAATATATATATATATATATATAATTTTATTAAATTTTTAATATTAATATTAATTTATTTTTTGTCAATACTAACGTTATTTCTTAAATTTTGATATAATGTGATTTTTTTATATTTCTTTTATCAGAGTAATAATATACATTTTGAAGAGTAATAATTCATTTCTTTAAAAAATAATTTTTAATAGACTTGTTATTTTTATGAAATTTGGGTATATTTTGTGTGAGACTATACCATTTTATACCTTTTTAATTAGTTATTCATTTTACACCTTTTTAATTAGTTATCATTTTCACTATAAAATTATATTACTTTCGCTATAAAATGTCTATCACTTTTCATTTATACTATAATAACTAGTTATTATCCTTTGTGTGCTACATGAATTTATTAATATAATTTATCTTAAATTAATAAAATAAAATGATTTAAATATATTTTATTATTATTATTATAAACACAATATTTATGTTAATTAAATACTTTAGTTAAATTGTTAATTTATATAATTGCTTGTGTTTTTATTTTTGAACCGTGTGTTATATGATATTCATTTTTTTTTTCAGATTTATAAACTAAAAAATGTTATATATAATTAAAATAGCATAATATTTATGTTAAATAAATATTTTATAAATATTATTATTTTTTAGTTGAGGCTTTATTGTATTTAAATATAAAATTTTTAGAATAACTAATTTATAAATGTCTATAATGAAATTAAAGGAGTATAATTTAATTTTTAAAATTACATATAAAAAAAGGGGGTGGATTTCTATTTTTTTCATTTAATATATTATAATATTTAAATGATTATTTACTTTAAATAATTAATTGAGTAAAGAATTATCAAATATTTTGTATAAGAATAAATATTTCGGAGATATATATAATAGTAATAAGATAATAAATGTTAATACATAATAATAAAAAATAAAATAGAAATACTATATACTTAATATTAAAATTAAAAAATATAAAATATAGGCAAATATTTGAGTGAGATCGTCTCACGGATCCTGTTATGTAAGATGGATTATTCATTAGCTCATTAAATATATGTTAAAAACGCCTTGTTTGATTCTAACTAAAGGCAAAACCCTGGGTGAGACAGATCATTCATTAGCTCATTAAATATATTTTAAAGGGTACTATTTGGTTGTAATCAAATTATAAAATTGAGAAATTAATTTAATTAGGTCTTTTATACTCCCTTCGTCCGCTAGATATGTCCACATTTTGCCATTTTGGGCGTCCGCATCAAAGATCTATATTTTTCTTTTTAAACACATGGGACCCACACACATCACTAATACAATAAATTCATGGGACCCATACACCCCACTAATACAACTACCAACTACACATTAAATAATAATACTCCTTAATCCACGTGCAAAAAGTAAATGTCCACCTTTTGAGCGGACGGAGGGAGTATTATATATATTCTTTTCTTTTCTTTTAATTTGTATTTTTTATTAGTTAAATTTTTATTAATTTAAATTTTGTTATTCATTTAATTTATTTTTCAATTTAAAATTATAAATTTAAATAACGTGATACTCAATATAAATGAAAAGTGATAACATCTTTTTTAAAAAAAGTGATAACTAATTAAAAAGAATGTATTTCACGAATAATTTATTGGAATAATAAAAAGTGATATATTTATCAAAGAAAAGTGATATCTTTTTAATTAAATTATTTCACGAACAATTCATTATAATAAAAAGTGATAACATGCTTATAAAAAGTTCCCATAATAAAGAAAAAATGATAAACATTTAATTTAATTATTTTATGAACTATTTATAGGATGAATAAAAAAAGTGATAATATTTTTAATATAAAGTAAGATCTGATTATAGTAAAGTGATAACAGTTGAACTATCTAATGAACAATTAATAATAATAATAATAATAATAATAATAATAATAATAATAATAATAATAATAATAAACATATTTTTATTTTATTAAAATCGAAACTTTTTTTAGTTTAAAACATGTCAGGAATGCAATTAGCGTGGAGAATCTAGAGATCACCGAAATTCATTATTAGTATTTAGTAAAATATGATTTTTAATTAGTTAAGTTAAACAATGCCTATTTTTTATTTAATTTTTTTTATTTAATATAAAACATAGTTGATGGATGATCCGTTTCACATAAGAGGATCCGTGAGACGTTCTCATTCAAGAATTACCCTTAATCAAATTAAGAAAATTGAAAATTAATTATAGGATTAAATTAATTAGGTCTTTTATATAATATATATTACTTTTTTTATTTATATATTTTATTATTAAAATTTTATTAATTTAAAATTTATTATTCATTTAATTTATTTTTTATTTAAAATTATAAATTTATACAATGTGATAATCAAGTAATGAAATGTGATAAATTTATTGTGAACTATATTTCATTAATAATTTATAATATAAATGAGAAGTAATAATATTTTAAAAGAAAAGTGATAGTAACATATTTCCTAAAAAAGTGATAACCAATGTGTATTTCACGAACAATTTAATGAAATAATAAAAAGTGATAATATCTTTAATAGAAAGCGATTCTTAATTAAAGAAAACAGATATCCATCTAATTCAATTATTATTTCACGAACAATTCATTGGAATAAAAAGTGATAATATGCTTAATAAAAAGTGATAATTTAATAAAAAAAAGTGATAATCATTTAATTTAATTATTTTATGTACAATCCATATGATGAATAAAAAGTAATACTCACCCCGTCCCACGTATTTTTACTCACTTTCCATTTTGGGGTGTCCCACATATTTTTATCTATTCCATATTCGGCAAAAATATATAATATTTTATTTCCAACTTTTTACAATCCCAGACTTTAATTATTTTTTTACACTTTATTCATCATTTCCAACAACTTTATTTACTTTTTCTTTTTAAATTACTAATTTATCCCTATTTTCTCTTACATTATATATTAAAAAAATAAAATATCTTAATCTCCGAGCCCGTATAAATGGGTAAAAATACCCGGGACAGAGGGAGTAATATTTTTAATATAAAGTGATACCTGATTATAATAAAATGATAATGTGATCGTTGATCTATCTAATAATAACAATATTATTATATTATTATTATTTTATTAAAAGTAAAAAGGAATTAATTTAGTTAATTCATCGTTAATGCTTGACTTGAGAATTGAGATTGCCGAAATTTACTTGAATTAAAAAAGATATTTTAATTAGTGAAACCAGACAAGGTTTTTTTTTAAATTCTTTTTTTATTAATATACAATATATTTATTTGAGTTAATGGATGATCTGTCTTATATAATAAAATCCGTGAGACGGTCTCACCCAAAACCTACCAAAAAATATAACACGATTAACCATGTGACACATCATATTTTTAAAAGTTATCGCAATTAGTATATATAAGATAAATTATTTATGAAATAGCATTATCACTTTTTATTAATTGAATATCACTTTTTATTATAAACGAGTACATATTTCCACATAATATGCGAATGCATTATATTTTATAAGAAAATTAATTAGATAATCCAATATTAAATGTATATTATAATAATAATCTAATAATGATGATATACTCAAAATTTTTGAAGATATTCTATTATTAATCGGTGTATTTATCTAATATTAAGATTTAATTTTTAATTCTAAATATAAAGATATGCATTAATAATATAATAATAAAAAAATATAAAGATTATGTGTGATATTAAAAATAAAAATATCTATTCCTAACCAATCAAAAATATGATTAAAGGTAGTGTTTAATTTGAAGATATATATGAATAATAATAATAATAATAATAATAATAAATTGGATATATTTTTATTAATTGATTTAATTATCTATTCCTAACCAATAAAAAAATATAATTAAAGATGATATTTAATTTATAGATATAATGAATAATATAGTAATAATAAATAAATAAAAAGTAGAAAGATTATATATGGTATATGATATTAAAATAAAAAATAAAAAAATACGACAATTAACCATGTCGCGACACTTTATACTTTTGAAAAATTATTTATAACAGTGTATTCGTAATTAGTATGCTGTATATAAGATGTTCTCATATTTTAACCGTCTTACACAAACTCTTTTATGTGACATTCTCGTACAAATCTTTGCTTAAAATTTGAATGCTCTGTGAACCAAGTTCACAGAAAAACAAACTCATGTAATAATTTTAGTTTTTATTTATAAATAAATTAGAATGTTTCCCTTATACTCTAGAGTGAGGCTTGCGTGCGCACGGGAACACATTTCGCATGCTTTTAGAAATTTAGTATTATGGGTAAGGGTACATTGCTTTGGTCTAAAGGGTATACACTTTAATTAATAAAAGGTACACTATTTTGTTCTAAAGGGTATACATTTTTTATTAATATTTTTTTCTTTAGAAAATAAAGGGTACACATTTTTATACTAAAGGGTATACAATTTAACATAAAATTCTAAAGGCGCACGGAGTATTGTTCATGCACCCAGATATACACAATAATTTTTTTTAGAAAATAAAGGATACACATCTGTATACTAAAGGGTATACAATTTAATACAAAATTCTAAAAGCGCACGAAATGTGTTCCGTGCGCCCGGGTGCATAGGAGTTTTTGCCTATACTCTATACACAAAATATTTTATAATATTCATCAATAATTATAATTTTAATATAAAAAATACTTAAAATTTAAATTTAATAAATAATAATATAAAAATCATTAATATTCATAAAAATATACTCACTTGGTATATTAATAAACTTTGATTTTATTTATGTATTTATTTAAAGAGATACTAATGTCTAATCATGTGTATACTGCACCCTAGCTGGAGCGTTGTTACTTGAAATATAAATTGTTACTCTCTATTTGTAGTGTTAATAATAATATTACTTTTTATATGAAGGAGAAATTGTTTTAAAGAAAATTCTTCATTGTACTAAAAAGTAAATCCGGTTCATCCTAATTTTCACGTTTTAGTTATTTTTGAGGTAATAATATATTTTTGTTTAATAAGTTAATATTAAAAGTAAATTATATATGTTAAAATTTTAATTTGTAAATACTTAAATTTTAATTTAAAATACTAAAAATTATTAAAAAAATTTAATACTAAAAATGTTATTTTAAAATAATTTTATTATAGATCAATTAAATAAATAAGAATAATTAAATAATATGAATAAACTCAGTAAGTAAATAAATAATATGATCAAGCGAAACAAATATGAGAACTACGAGAATGGAGTGATAAGAGATAATATGCAGAGATATGATAATTGATAAGAAATTATATGAAGATAAATTAGGTGATGTGGCTATATAAAGAAAATATATGAAACTATTTATTGTCGGTAAAAATTTGGATAATAGATGACATGAGTTACCTAAGTAATCCCCTAAAATTAGTTATTGATTAGAATTTAAGATTGAGAATTGAATTTTTAAATATTTAATTTAATGGATAAAATATTAAAGTAAGTTGCTAATTAAATTTGAAGTTGGTTAGGTAATAATAATGCGCGCTACATTGCCCTTTTGCTAAATTACTTGGCACGCCCCACTCCTCTCCCAAACTTTTCAAAAACTGCGCTCCAAATATACCCGCCTTTTGCCCCCAATATTTTGCCCTAAATCAATTTCATCTCAATTCTCACTCAAATATATACTCTCCCTTCTTCTTACTTCGCATAAAATTGCTCCCCACTCCTGGATTTCACGTCGCAGATTTTTAGGGTTTTCATGGCTTCGGAAAAGGAAAGCGTCGATGAGAGCGAGAAACAAGTTGGGGAAGGTTCAGGTGAAGTAGAAGCGAGCGAAGAGGGAGAAAAGGCGGAAGAGCCAGAAAACGAATTAGGGAATGAAAAGGGTGAAGAAAACGAGGGCCAACAAGATCAAAAAGATGGAGATTTGGGGGAAGAAGAGGAAGTGAAGGAGGAGGAAGAAGACAAAGATGTGGGGGAAGATGAGGAAATGAAAGAGGAACAGGAAGATGACAAGGGGAATGAGGAAGAATCCGAAGATGGAAACAAGGCTGAGGATGATGAAGAAGAAGAACAAGAGAAAATTGTCAAGAAGAGATCTAGAAAAGAGAAGAAAAGTGAGACAGGGGATCTAAAATCTCCCAAGACACCAGGAATCGAGAGGCCGACCAGGGAGAGGAAAACAGTGGAACGATTTATGGCAGAAACTCCAAGGGCGTCTCTCAACAAAACTTTGTCCATTGAGAAGGTACTGTGATCATCTGGTTTAAGTGCTGTTAAATTGTATTGGCATTTGATAATTTTGATGATTGCCTAGCTTAGTTTTGTTTGATGAAAAAAAAAATTCTTAAGTTAATTTGATTTAAAAATATAAGATGGGTGGTATAATTTTAGTGAAGCAAAAATTTAGATGATTGGGACTCTGTTGTCTTATTAGTACAATTATTTGGTTTGCCTGTTAATGGATATTAATATCATTTATTCCCTAGACGATGAGCGAGATATCACTATCGTGTGTTTAAACATGTGTATTGGGCTAAATTAGATGTCTAAGCAAACTAGTTAGAAGTATTTTGTGCGTTCACCAACTGACATTTCCTTATCCTTTGAAATGTAAGATTACTTGTTATTTATTCTATTGATTTTTGTGGACTCAACAAGATGAGGATAAAAGGAAAAATAAATTGTTTGTTAATGTTCTTGAAGTTAATCCAGCTTTTGTTTTGACAGAGCAGTATGTTTGACTCTCTCCTTAATATATCATTTGCTCACTCAGTGATATGATATAGGAAAGAAAGGAGTGACGAATTATAAAGGCGTTTCTTGGTATTAAAATTTCTTATTTTGTGAATATATTTGGGAGTTCTGGTGATGTGATTGTAGAATTATTGGTTTTTCTTAATATGAATGAACATTTTCTGTTTGCCAATCTTGAAATGCGAGAAAAAAATTCTATCGTGTTCACATACAAATGACTGGTTGATGTTTGATATGTGTTTTGGTTAGCTTTTTGCGAGTCTCTGTCTGAATGGATAAAGTAAGCAAGTGGAATGGTAAAAGAAAAATTAGATTGGCTTCTTTTGTTTTTACTTTTGAGTGAGTAATCTTAAATTGCAATTTATTTTCTTGCCTGGAAGAAAAATCTAATTATATTAAAGATTATGGACTTTGTTGAAAATCTCCTAATATTTTCCTGCGGATGAAAGTATGGCCAATAAGAATCAGTATTTTCTGTCAGTTCTACCACCCATGCTCTAGGTTGGAGCTGGGTTCCTTGGAATTTCTAACCAATAAATATGTTGATTCAATGGCAACAGGGTCAAGGGACTCAGCTTAAGGACATTCCGAATGGTATGCCTTCGCTTTTCTGCTCTTTGAATATACATGTTCTTTAGCTGGCTTTGATATGAAAGTGTGAGAGATCTGTTCTTTTGGGCTTTATAGTCAGATGTTTCTTGATTTTAATCGCTGCATCATGTGATTGTGCTTATTATGTTTACTCTGGTACATATTGTACTTCTGTTTGTAATGACATTTCATTAGATACATGTTCTTTGATGATGACTGTTTTTTATTATTCTGGAGTAAGGATCAAAAGATTCTTTAATTGCTCACTTTTTTCTTGCTTACATGAATAGTAAGGACTCAGGAACAAATATGTGTGAATATGAAATCATTCTTAATGTTGGTAGTCACAGTATGAAAACAATTTCTTGTTATTTGATTGCAACACTCAGTTGCATTTCCAAACTTCAAATTTCATACAATTTTGCATTTTTTTTGCTAGTACAAAATATAGCTATATGGTGATTTATTTAAGTCATATTACCATTAATTTGAAGTTTATTGTGTATGATACATACTCATGCGACAGAGATATTTGATGAGTTCTACTTCTTATAGTACTAATCATAATTTATAATAGCGTTAAAAAGCTGCAAATGCATAATAAGGAGAATTTCTACTACAGGCCCATTTTGGTGCTGGTTCATAGTTTCTTTGCCATAACATAAACCATTTATGCTCCATGTCCTTTTGTTATGATATCCCACATCGGTTCCACATGCAAGTGTGAAAGGGGATATAATTGGGTTAACCCTTCACCTTCAGCCATGGTTTTGGGTGAAGTTAGGGCTCCCTAACTTATGTGTCTAACAATTTGGTCCGATCTGCCGGATCTGGACGGGTAACAAGAAGGGGCTACCCGATGATAGGCCTAGGGGTTGCCACGCCTGATGTGGGCCCGAGGGGGGTTGCCACCTGGAGTTGTGGGCCTTGGCGTGTGGGTTTCCATCCGGAGTGTGCCGTCCGTGGACGACCGGTTCGAAGGGGGATGGATTGTTACAATATCCCACATCGGTTCTACATGCATGTGTGGAAGGGCATATAAGTGGGGTCAACTCTTTACCTTCAGTCATGGTTTTGGGTGAAGTTAGGGCTCCCTAACTTATGTACATAACACCTTTAAATTGCTGGTGTTTAGCTATTAAGTAGGTTATTAATTTGTAAAGTAAGTTTTTATTTTTTTTTTGAGAAAATGATCCTATTCCATGTGGTATTATGTAATATCCAGTGGCTTTCAAGTTGTCCAAGAGGAAAGCTGATGAGAACCTGCAGCTTCTTCACTCAATTCTATTTGGCAAGAAATCTAAGGTTTCTTTGAGGCTTTTTTGTTAGGTCAATTATTTTAATCTCTCTGCGAGTCTCATCATGAAATTTATTTTCAGGCTCACTTGCTGAAGAAAAATATAGGCCTCTTTTCTGGTTTTGTATGGGTTGAGAATGAGGTGAGTTACTTTCCTCCTTATCTCTTTTCCAGTTTGGTAAGTCAACACTCATTGTCTCTCTTTCTGTAAATACTATTCAAGCATGGTGTTTAAGCTTTGGGTAACTTCATATGAATGCAAGTATTTATAGTGTTTGAATTCAAGGTTTAAAAATTCTTTCTGTAAGTTGTGTGAAAATTTTTGAATAAGTATCTTTTAAAACCGAAGTTTTTTTTTTCGATCAAAGAACATTATTTAACAAAGTTACTTCTCACCTTATCCACTTTCAAATTCTCTAAACGTGCGTTTTGTATTGCTACCTGCTCAGTGACCTGTGACTAAATAATCTGTTTTTAGGAAATGCATTCGTATGACGACAGACAAAGCATATGCTTGTCAGATATTGTACTATAATATATTTATGAAAGTGTTCACTATTTTGGTCTTGTGAACCATTGTTTTGATTTTTTCTTACGCAGAAACCCAATATTAAAATCCTCGGAAAGAAATTTTAGAATAAATGACATGTTTTGAGTTAGATTATATATTTATGCTATGAGGAGAATTTTAACAAATATTTATTTTCAAAAATATGGTTTTAGTGTATCAACATATTATAACAGATTTTAACAGAAAAAAATACTATCAAATTTTATTCTATGGTCTAGATAAATGTTTCAGCTTATAAGTTCTCTTAGAAGTAGACTGCATGCTACATTTTGTTAATATTGCTTAATCAAGTGAATTGCTTATTAAATGTGAGCGATAACATTTACTAACAACAAAAGTTGTTTTGTGTGGTATAGAAATTATGGTATGATATAAGCCAAGTCAAAACCTCTTGATAAAGTTGCAGTGGAATGTTAAATTAGCCTGGAATTGAGATGATTATTTTATATACATCAATTTACCACCCTAACCTATTAATCTTTGGCAACTTCAAAACACAAATATTAATGATCTTGTTGATGCATCACTTATGGTAGTCTTCAGTTGCTGAAAATCAAGTTATATGATTGCTGAGGAGATCCTGGTAGACATTGGTCGGTATCTGAACAATTGTCTGTTAGGGAATTAGGATGGATCTGACAATATTCTAGATTTCCAATATCTGTGCATGTCCATCATACTTGGGTAAGGGTTGACACTGTTCTCTTGCTGATGTGGCATTTTCTCCTTAAGAAACTTGTATTCTTCTCACTTCTGTTTTCCAATTTTCGAACACAATAGTTTAAACTTTAAATTGAAACTCAAATATATAATAAAATGGATACTGAAGGTATTTTTTTTGTATTTACACAGTAGTGAATATAATCCTGGAATGTTCTGCACAGTGCACAGGCATGACACGTGCATTTTTTCCATACTTTTTTTGTGGTATCTGTGCCTAACAATCTTTTGTGTATATTTTTTCCTCATTTGTTCAACATAATTTTGGTCATCGTAGTAGCAGCTATATAATTTTGGTCGTCGTAGTAGCAGCTATATACTTCTACCAGATCAAAATCTTCTTGTCTTGCAATCGAAGGGGCCTTAATATTATGATATGTGATATACTTATCTTGAAGTTCCTTCATATTTTTTTGGGATTTTTTCTTATCGACATATTTATTATTATTATTATTTTCCATTTTACATGATTCAGGTCGTTCTTTGGGACTTGCATGCTTGTACATATCAGAATTTTCTTCTTGTTTCTCACAGCACAGAGCCTTAATATGAAATCACACATTGAGTGTCACCTTTTTTTTTCCACTTTTTCATTTGACACGTTTGAAGTATTTTGTCTGTGGTTATGTTGATTTAATTATTTTAGTTGTTGTCTTCAGAAGGAAAAGCAGAGGACCAAAGTGAAAGAGAAAATTGAGAAATGTGTTAAAGAAAAATTGCTGGACTTTTGTGATGTGCTTAATATTTCTGTGTCTAGAACTACATCAAAGAAGGTAATATCAGGAAGTTCTTTTTAATGGAATAGTTGCACATTGATCTTATTGTTAACTATTTTTAGGAAGATCTTTCTGCAAAGTTATTGGAGTTCTTAGAATCCCCTCATGCAACAACTGATTCCTTGCTCGCTGACAAGGAGAAGGTAAATTTATCTCTGCTTTGTTCTTGGTCTTTAGCCTTGCTGCATTTTTCACATACATATCATTAACTCTTGTAGCTATGGACTAATAAATCCTCTTACAACAAATTTTTGAAGGGTAAGAAAAGGAAGAGTAAGAGCAAGTCCTCGTCAAGCAAAAGATCAAGTTCTTCCAATGCAACTGTTGGGAGATCTGCAAAGGTAACTTCTCTTTAGTTTTACTATGAAGGGTAATAATAATATTGAGCTGCAAATGACATGTTAAGTTAGATGAATTTATTTAGTGATCTGGGATTGTCATCTTTTCCGTAGCGGCGTAGCTCTATACATAGTTTAAATGTTAACTAAAATTGTAAGTTTGCTGTGTGAAATTTAAGGTTTTATTATCATGAGGAACACATTATTTAATTATTTGTTTATTTTTTTGGCTGTATGTCTATTAGCAGACATTATTTTTTCAGTTCATTGCTAATTTCGGATATTACTTCACTAATTTGTTAACAATTGTCTGAATTGTTTGGTGTGAGTTCAGTGTCTGTTTCTTTACCCACAAAGTATGGTTGGATTACAGCATCATTTTTAGAAAATTAAAAAATCCATACAAGTTGACTATGATTGTTTGTTTGTGGATGCCTGTGTTAAACAATGCCTGATTGTGTATTAATACAATGTAAACTGACATTGATTGACAACATATTAAACTGTTTATCTCCAATAATACAACCATCACTTTTACTGTTTTCAGTGCATTTTGTACTGACGCAATATCTCACGTCAAATCCCTTATCCCTGAATCTTCACTTCGAAACAATGGGATTGTCATGGTGTCTTGATTACTCAATTTCAACTGTTCATTTGATTTGTAAGATTATCATTGTTTATACGAGTTGAACTTAGTTTTTTTACCTCTTAATTTATATTGTTGCTGCATTGAACTATGTTAAAATAAAATTAAAAAATTATGATTGTAATATAACCATAATTCTTACAAAATATGCCATAATTATTGCTGTAGTTCTTTATCCTTAATACTACTGAAGCTTTTATGATGTCACTACCATACTAAAAATCCCCACCTAACTTTGCTTAGGCTGGGTTCTGCCTCTGCTTTTATACCGATCAGCCTGCCTAATCTTGCTTATGTACCATCTGGTATGCTATGTACAGGTGTTCTATATGATTTTTTTATGTTTTTTTTTTTTGGGTTATGGTGGTTGTGGTGTTGTGCGGAAAGTGTGAAATGTATATGTCCTAGAATTGCTAATATCCTGCCTGGTAATGTGGCTTGACTTGCTTGTGATAGAATGAAAAGTAAAATGTTGTATGTCTTGTAGTTATCTCTTCTATGATGTTATTCTCTTATAATCATATATTGCTTATGCAGAAACAAAAGGTTGATTCTGAATCTTCGAAGAAGCGAAAGCTTTCTACTGAGGAAGATGATGATAAAAGTGAACCTTCAGAAAGTGAAGACAGTCAAGATGATGATAGCACAGTTCCTGTGGCAGAAAGTGAGCACGAAGAAATTAACTCTGAAGGAGGAACAGATGAAGATGAACCAAAAAGGCATACTGTTGTTGAGAAAGAGTCTTCTAAGAAAAGTGCAGAGAGAGATTTAAAAAGTGGTGCAAAGTCAAATTCTGTCGGTGCAGGTAGCCCTGAAAAAGCTTCTAAAACTGATAAACCAAAAAAAAAGTCATCCAGTTCAGTATCAAAGAAAGAAGCTGAACCGAAGGGTAATACGAAGGCATCTTCAACAAAGAAGAAAAAGGTTGTCGAGAAAAGTGAGGACTCAAAAGTGGCAATGGGTACATCTTCAAGCAAGAACAAGTCAAGCAAGTCTTCAACCAAAGTTTCAGAGAAGGATCAAGGTATTATTTTCTAATATTGGATTTAGCTATGATTATTAAATTTGACAAATACCATAAGGTTCTTGCCTCATAATTTGATTGGTTGAAACCACAAAAGGGTTTCCCCATAAATTCTTAGTTTATTATACTTCCTCCGTCCTTCATGACCATTTGATTTTTTTATGTGGGCTAAAGAGTATAATTATTATTTTATATAAGGAGGTAGTTGTATTAGTATTAAGTGGTGGGCTATTTTTCTAAAAAATGAAAATGGATACCTGTCCAACATGACAAAATGGATACCTTATTAGGACGAAGTGAGTATTCAATAAACAATCTGTGCTTGGGCCTCCTGGTAATTGATTAAATTTGTGGAAAGGTGGTCCTCAGTTTAGTTTTTTCAAGTGCCATAACCTAAATAATCCCATTTTCTTTTTAACAATGGGAAGTGTTCGAATCTTGAAACCACTTTTTCACCTCTTAAAAATGAACACTTGTGAAACATGAAATGCACTTGTGGTCCTCATCAGCCAATCCAGTTTTCATTTGGCTCATCTCCTTTCAAGGGTTAGGGGTTTTTTGCTTGGATGGTTTGAGTGGGGGCTGGAATGGGAATGGGATAAAAACCGATATATGATATGCTAAACCTTTTAAAACTTCCATTTTTTTAATTTTTTTTTTTTAGAAAATATCCTAACTTTTCTTAATTGATTGTATTTGACTGGCAGAAGAAAAATGTGACAAAGAGCCTACTAGAGAAGAAATGCTTGCTGTAGTAACTGATATGCTGAAGGAAGTTGATTTCAACACAGTAAGTGCATAATTTGTCTTCTATTACATGCTAATGTTGGATTCCTTATTTACAGTTTCTTTCTTTTCTTAAAATACAGGCCACATTATCCGACATACTCCGAAAACTCGGTATGACATCCCTAATTTGTCATTGCTGCTTATGTTTTTCCTTTTTTCAGTTCTTGGATTTCAGTGTCTTGACTGTTTGTTCAGGAAAGCACTTTGAGAGAGATCTCATGCATAGGAAAGCAGAAGTGAAACAGATAATCACCGAAGTGATTAACAACATGTCTGATGATGAAGATGAGGAGGCTGAGTCTGAAGACGACGAGGTGTAGAACTTACCATAGGTTTTAGTAACCCGTCTTTTGAGCGAGTGAATCCCGCTCTGCATCGTCGTTGTACCGAAACTTGAGCATTGCCTGAAAGAGGTGAAGCTAAAACAATAACAATTTGCTTGTTTAGGTAGCATTTTGCTTTTTCTTGCTTGTAGCTGTACTTATTCTTGTAAAATTAGTTTGAGCATCTTCAGTTCTGATAAGTAAATGCAGAAATTGGTTAGAACACTCAATCAATGTGCAGATTTAAAGACATTTTTGTGCCATTTTAATAGCTTAATTTGAATTAAAAATAGCCCAAATGTTTTAGCCTATTTTTGTTTGCTCTTGACAAATTTATATTATATTTTATATTTAAAAAGTCTATATTTTGATAATTTTAAAATTTACCAAATTTTACTTTATATTATATCTTTTCATTTTAAAAATATACTACTATTTGATTCAAACGAACATTATTTTTTTTCTTTCTATAATTTATAATCATTTAATTATTAATCTCCGTTATTACGAAATGGTAAATTTTAGAATTCATAAATAATAAACAATTGATATGACATAAAGTTTATTTGGTTTGTAGAAATTGAGGTGTGCAATGGTTGAATATTGTTAAACGACCACTGGGGTCCTGCTCCTATTGTTACATCTGATGGGTTTAAATATTATGTTGCTTTTGTGGATGATCATTCACGTTTTACTTGGATTTATCCTCTTCGTGCTAAATCAGATTTCTTTGCTGTTTTGGTGAGATTTCATGCATTTGTTTGCAATCAGTTCTCTCGGACGATTAAAGTTTTCCAAAGTGATGGTGGAACTGAGTTTGTGAATACTCAAGTTCATGAGTTCATGTCGTTGCACGGTATTTTTCATCGTCTTTCATGTCCATACACTCTTCAGCAGAATGGGCGTGTGGAGCGTAAGCATAGGCACATTTCTGAGATGGGACTTTCTATGTTATTTTATGCACATTCACCGGCTTTCTATTGGTTTGATGCATTTGCCACTGCTGTTCATGTCATTAACCGCCTTCCATCGTCAATTTTATCTAACAAGTCTCCTTTTGAGCAGTTGTTTTGGTCTGTTCCGAATTATTCTAATTTCAAGCCATTTGGTTGTCGGGTTTATCCTTTCTTACGAGATTATGCAGAGCACAAGTTAGCACCTCGGAGTCGGCCTTGCATCTTTCTTGGGTATAGTACTTGGCACAAGGGTTACCGTTGTCTTGATCCAGTCTCATCCCAAATATTTATATCTCGGCATGCTTAGTTTTATGAGCTCTGTTTCCCATTTTCTGGAACTCCATCTCTCTCCTCCTCCATATCCTTGGATATTTCAAGTTTTTTGGATGGCCCTCTTATTGTGTCGACGCCTTCCTCACCTGTGGTTCGATCTCAGCATGTGTCGAGTTCTGCTCCCTCAGTCCGGCATCTCATTCCTTTGGACGATGAGATTGTTGCACCTCTTGTGCCTGCACCTATTACAGATCCCACGCCTCCGCCGCCAGCTCCAGCATTACAACCTGTTCTTGATCATCCTCCTCAGAGTTCGGCTCTACCTCATCTAAAAACTTAAGCTGATAGAGAGTTGAATCGTTTAATACTTAATCAGGTTACACTCTAATACGCCCCCTCACATGCAGGCGGGGAATTTTTGCCTCAAGCCTTGCATGTGGAATTTTCTCATAAATGGGTGGCGGTGAGGTTTGAACCCTGGACATTTGTTAACCATGGGCTCTGATACCATGTTAAACGACCACCTCATCTAAAAGCTTAAGTTGATTGAGAGTTGAATCGTTTAATACTTAATCAGGTTACACTCTAATAAATATCCATCTGTACAAATTAACACTCACGTTTGCTTTTTGCATGAATATTAAAAGATATTATTTTAATATGTAATGAGGTGAGAGAAATAATATTTAATATAAAGTGGGTAATTGTATTAGTGTTCTGGGTGAGTCGCATGGAATAATTAATTATTTTGTGTGGGTCCAACTTGATAAAAAAATAAATATAAACCTTAACCTGGGACAAATCAAAATGAAAACGTATAAACATTAATGCAAGACGGAGGAGTATTTACTAATATGTCCTTTAATAAAAAAAAAGTTTCTCTAATACTTAAAATTATAAATCTTAAATCATTATTCACTCCATCCCATGAAAAGAGTTACATTTACTGTTTGCACGGACATTAAGAAATATAGTATTTTAATGTGTAGTGGGTTGAGAGATATAATAATTTAATGTGTAGTGTGTAATTGTATTAGTGTTATGTGTGGGCCCTATGAAGATAAAGTGATTATGTGGGTTCCATCTTCTAAAAAAGGAAATGTAATTCTTGTAGCAGAACACCCTAATTAGTAAAATATAACTCTTATGGCGGGATAGGGGGAGTATATCTTAAAACCCATGGTTATATACTTAAATATACCTTAAGGGGTCATTTGGTAGCAGGTATTAGGGTGGTATTGATGCAATATCCCTTGTAATACCATGTTTGTTTCGATGTATTCATAATACATATGACCCGATATTATTTCAACCTAGTATTCATAATACCTATGTATCCCACCTCAAGAGGTGGGATACACAATACCACAATTTAGTACATATGTATTAAATATAATTTTACCATTATACTCTTATCCAATAATAATAATAATAATAATAATAATAATAATAATTTGAATAATAAGGAGTAATAATTAATAATAATAAATAATAAATAATTAATAATTAATAATAATGAATAGTATTAATAATAAATAATATTAATAATAATTAATAAGTAATAATAAGAATTACTGATAATAATAATATTACTAAATAATAATAATATAAATATGAATAATAATAAATAATAATAATATGAATAATAATAATTAATAATTGACAAATTAATAATAATAGTAATAATTAATAATAATAATAAATAATAATAATAATATTATAAATAAAAATAATTAATAATAAGAATAAATAATAAAAAATAAATAATAATATTAATAATAATAATAAAAATAATGGAGGATTACTAATAGATACACTAAAAAATTCTTAATTATTATGAGATACAAACATACAAAAATATTACTACTAATTACATAAATATATAGTGTATTCCAATATTATCCTTACAATGTGCTGTACATAAATGTTTGTGTGCAGTAAAAAAGTGTGGTGGTCCGGCGATTTTCCTGTGGTCGGCCGGCGGTCCGACGACCGGCCAATGGTAGGTGAGAGTTTAGGGTTTAAAAGTGTATGAGTTTAGAGTTATATTTGGTATTTTATTTTAATATTTTATATGTGAGAGTAATTTTTTTAAATCAATATATCTCACAGTAGTTATGGGTACAAAGTGTGTACCTATAAGTAATTTTTTCTAATAATAAAATAATTAATAATAGGCAAAGACTTGGGTGAGACAGTCTCACGGATCCCCTTATGTGAGACGGATCATCCATTAACCCAACTTAAAAAATTTAGAGTAAATTACCAATAACTCCCTCGAGGTTTGTTCAAACTACCAAGTAAACCTTATAGTTTGAAAAACTACCAATTACCCCTTATGACTTTTATTTTGATTGTTTGAAATTTTAAAAAAAAAATCCACTTTTAAAATAAAAAAGGAAAGAAATGATATCAACACCAATTTAATTTATTTATGAATTAAAAATTTAACTCTAATCAAAATTTCTAATTGAAATATGCCGTCAATGTTCTACTTGAAATATGCTGTCGTAATTTACTTTGTTTGAGAGATTTCAATTTCTCATTATAAAAGTTCTTCCATTGCAATTAAAAAAATCGTCGCTGCTTAAATCAAAGCAATTGAGTTCATTATTAATACGAGAGTTGCTGATGAAAATAGAATTAGTAGAGATGAATCATTTGAGTGGGAATTTGATTGTGATTAAATTTTTAATTCATAAGTTAAATTAGTATTAATGTAATTTTCTTTTCTTCTTATTTTAAAACTAGATATTACATATCCGTGCGTTGCATGGAAAGAATTAAAGTTTATTACAATTATATACTTTTAAGTTGGGTTTGAATTGAGTTATTTCAAATCTAATTGATTTGAGTGGATTTTAAATTTCTTGAGGATATTAAATTCATAATTCAAAAATTATTTTTAAAATAGAATTTTATATATGATAAATAAAAATAATAAAATTTTATTATATTAAATATTAAAATCTAAAATTTTATTAAAAATAATTTTTCGTGAAGGAAACTCTACCACCCAACCTACCCCTACCCACCCCCCACACTCAAAAGAATTTTTTTAAAATAAAATTTTAAATTTTAATATTTAAATAATAAAAGTATTACCACTCAACTTTAACCCTTACCCACCCCCAAAATCCTGCCACCCCATTCCACCCACGCCAATAATAAAAGAAGAATGATATCTCAAATAGAATGATTGAATCTGAAAATAAGATCAAATAAAAATATAAAAGATCAAATAAATTAAAGTATATAAATAAGGTTTATAGAATTAAAAAGAAAATAAAAAATCATAGAGAAACGAAAATAAGATAACAAAAACCAAAAAAGAAAAATGATACTTCAAATGAGATGATTGAACGTGCACATAAGATGCACATAAGATCAAATATGAGAATGATTGAACATAAAAATAAGATCAAATAAAAGTATAAAAGATAAAATAAAGATAACAAAAAATAAAAAAAGAAGAATGATACCTCAAAATGATTGAACATGCACATTAAATCAAATCAAAGTAAAATATACATAAGATCAAATATGAGAATAATTGAACATAAAAATAAAATCAAATAAAAGTATAAAAGATAAAATAAAGATAACAAAAAATAAAAAAAGAAGAATGATACCACAAAATGACTGAACCTGCATAATAGATCAAATCAAAGTAAAATATAAAAGATAAAACAAATTAAAGTAGATTAGAAATAGTATGAAAGTGAAATAGAGAAAAAAAATAAGAAGAAAAAAAGAGTAAGTATTTGATTAAGTAATGAAAAGGTTTATATAGAATTATTTGAAAGAATAAACGATCGTGATTGAAAGCAATCAACGATGTAGGAAAAAAGGTGAAAAATTATTAAAGATAGCATTGAAAGATTTGATATTAAGAAAATTAGTATATTAATTGACAATTAGTAGAATATATGCCAGTAATATTTTATATATTTATCAAATTTATATTATTGATTAAAAAATAAATAAATAATTTATTATTAGCATAAATAGAATCTATGATTGAGATCAAAAGTAATAGACGGTCAAGATTAAAATTAAAAATATTGTTTATATATATATATATATATTAAGCTTATTTAAAATTAGTCAAATATGCCAAAAATATATCTCATATTTATCAAATTTATATTGTAAAATAAAATAGTAAAATTTAAATAATAAAATCCATTATTAGTATAATTAAATTTTATGATTAAAATCAAAGCATTATTTGGACGGTCAATATTAAAATTGAATTATTTCTAAATAGAGTAAAATTAAAAAAAAATTAAAAACAAAAGTAGAAGTTTATGTTTACTTTTATATATGTATAGATAGGTGATTGAACCTTTAAATTTAAGGAGAATGATTGAACCTAAATTATAAATAATATGAAAGTAGAATCTGTAAAAGAAGAAAAAAAAAGAAGCATTAGAGGAAAAAAACAAAAAAAAATTATAAGAAGAACAAAAGATAGAATATAAAAATATAAAAATATGGTTCATATAATTATTATAAAGCAAACACAAAAATTGAAGAGAAAAAAGATAGACAAAAAAAAGAATGATACCTGATTGGACTTACCAATAAGATCAAATATGAGAATGATTGAACCTAAAAATAATATCAAATAAATGTATAAAAGAAGATAAAATATAAAAATAAAGTTTATAAAATTATTAAAAAAACACAAAAATCAATGAGAAAAAAAAGATAGCAAAAAATTAAAAAGTATAATGATACCTTTAAGGAGAATGATTGAACCCGCATATAAGATCAAATAAAAGTATAAAAGACAAAATAAATTAGAATAGATTATAAATAATATGAATGTAGAATCCGTAAAAGAGAAGAAAAAGAAGAAGCATTAGAATAAAAAAAACAAAAAACATAAAGAGAATGATTTGACCTACAAATAAGATCAAATATGAGAATGATTGAACCTAAAAATAATATCAAAGTATAAAATAAGATAAAATAAATTAAATTATGAAAATAGGGTTTATAGAATTATTAAAAAAATACAAAAATCGAAGGAAAAAAATAAGATAACAAAAAATTAAAAAGTATAATGATACCTTTAGGAGAATGATTGAAGCCGTATATAAGATCAAATAAAAGTGTAAAAGATAAAACAAATTAAAGTAGATTATAAATAATATAAAAGTAGAATTTGTAAAAGAGAAGAAAAAGAAGAAGTATTAGAGAAAATAAAAAAGAATAAGATCAAATATGAGAATGATTGAATCTAAAAATAATATCAAATAAAAGTACGTATAAAAGAAGATAAAATAAATTTAATTATAAAAATAGGGTTATAGAATTATTAAAAAAATACAAAAATCGAAGAGAATAAGATAACAAAAAAAATTAAAAAATAATACCTTTAGGAGAATGATTGAACCTGCAAATAAGATCAAATAAAAATATAAAAGACAAAACAAATTAGAGTTGATTATAAATAATATGAAAGAAGAAATATGTAAAAGAGAATTAAAAAGAAAAAGCATGAGAGAGACAGAAAAAATAGGGAGAAAGTAAGAATTTGATTAGGTTGAAAAGATTTATATATATAATGATTTTAATAAATAAACGATCGTGATTGAAAGCAAATATTTATAGAAACGATTCTAATAAAAATAAAATTGATACTATATTAATTGAAATTAAGCATATATTGATAAAAAAATTAATCAAATTTATATTGTTAAATTAAATCAATAAAAAAAGTAAAATTTAGATAATAAAAAAAATCCATTATTAGTATAATTAAATTTTATGATTGATTGAAATCAAAGGAAATCATAGGTCTTATGTATAAATATTAAATTATAATATATGAATATTGATTGATATATTAATTTAAATTAAGTATATATTGATTAAAAATTAGTTAAATATGCCAAAAATATCTCTTATATTTACCAAATTTATATTGTTAAATAAAAAAGTAAAATTTAAATAACAAAATCCATTATATTAGTATAATTAGATTAGATATTATTATTGAAATCAAAAACATTAATTGGACAGTCAAGATTAGATTTTATTAGTGAAATAAAAAATATTAATTGGACGGTCAAGATTAAAATTGAATTATTTCTAAATAGAGTAAAATTGAAAAAAAATTGAAAACAAAAGTGGAAGTTTAGGTTTGCTTTTATATATGTATAGATTTGATATTTTTGTCAATAGATTGTAGGGGGTAATTGGCAGTTTTTCAAATTACAAGATTTATTTGGTAGTTTGAATAATATCTCAAGGGAGGTATTGATAATTTACCTAAAAATTTAAAAAGCCCTGTTTGGTTGTAATCAAATTATAAATCTGAAAATGAATTAATAAAAAGCTATTAATTAAGGTTAAATACTTTTAAAGGGCCTTGTTTGGCTGCTATCAAAATTAAAAATTAAAAATTTAATTACGAAGATAAATTAATGGGTCACTTACTATTGGATACATAAAAGACAAAAGCTCATGCGACCCCGGGGACATGGTCTGTATCCCAATGTGAACAAAACCCTTCCACTCCCTATTTTATTTAAACCTATGTATTGCTAGGGAGTTTAAATTGTAAAGGGGCACGAAAATTGCAAAAGGGCACGGATCTAAATCCGTGTGCCCGGGAGCACAAGAGACTCACTCTACATAAAATAATACATAATTACTATAAACTACATGACTTAAAGTATTAATACTCATAACTACACAATTATGATTGTGATACCATAAGTACCCCTATGTGTTTGTACAATTTGTTTGCACAAATTTATTTTGCACAATTTAGTTTTTGCACATTTTGTTTGCACAATAAGGTCCGGCAGCCGACGGCGGAGGTCAGGCGGCGGTCCGGCGACTAGCCGGAGGAGATACGGTGATCGGCCGGCGACCGCCGCCGGCGGGCCGCGTGGGTGAGAGGTAGGATTTGTGGTTTAAAAGTGTATGGGATTATAAGGTTATATTTTGTATTTTACTTTAATATTTTGTATGTGAGAGTAATTATTTGAATTCATTGTATCTCATAGTAATTTAGGGTAAAAGTGTGTACCTATCAGTGGTTTTCCCTAAATTAACTAAGCCTTATATATATTTATTTATTTTATATTTTTAGTATATAAAAATGTAATAATTTAAATTTCATTATTCATTTAATTTTGTTGATGCGTGTTCTTAGCTTGTTAATTTAAGGATGAAAAGATGATTAAATAAAGCCCAACATAACTAAGAACGATCACAATCAAACACAAACAACGAATAAATATGAAAGAGAGGAGAGGAGATTCCACCAAAAAGCCTTAATCGATTTTTTATTACTCTCTCTTAGAGCAACACTCATAAAATTCTTCAATTTACAAGTGTAATGTCTAAAGTGAGAATGAATAACCTTCCTCTCTCATGTGAGAGAAGTTATTTATATCTACAAACCCTAATCCGGAGCCAATCACCTTGTGCCACCTGGATGAAGACAAGCTGTCATTAATGAAGTCGCCTGGTACGCCGACCAGCCTAGGGAGGAGTCTGGGTGCCATGTGCTGCCTTTATAGGGTTTCACAGACTGCTTTTGTCCTTTGCTGGCTTTCCATTGGTAGTTGGGGGAGGATGTGCCAGTTGCTTGCTGTCTTCTAGTTAGGATTGCTGTCCAAGGTATCCCATCTTCCCGTTAGCCTTGTCTTCTAGTCTGCTGCACTTGTTAGTTTTCATGATGGTGTCTGTGCTTTGTTCCACAGCTCCTGTTATCCATCTAGTCTTTGGACGGGTTGACTTTTGATATTGTGTTGTTCGTCCGAACTCTTGGGCAGGGGAGAGGGATGCCGCCGAGGTTCCCTGCCGAGGGTGCTTTGGACTTCTGTCCCTATATTGGGTTCCCTCTTCGTCCTTTCTTTAGCTGGGCCTTTGAGCCGGTAGTGGTTTCTTTGGGCTGCCTTAGCTGTCCATTCAGCACTTCTTCCCAAATTGGGCCACTTAAAGGCTGGGTCTCCTCCTTCAAGTATTTAAAGTTTATTGGGCCTTGGGCCTACTAAGCATGGGGGATATAAAAACCATAATAAATTTATTTTTTAATTTAAATAGTATAAATTTATAAAATGAGATAATATGTGATAAATTTTATATTAAAAGTGATATCAATTGATGAAAAGTGATAACAGTGATGTGAACTATTTAATAAATAATTTATAATATAAATAAAAAGTGATAACATTTTAAACAAGGCAAAAGCTCTTATTTCCCCGGGCACACGAATTTATGCCCGTGCGCCTAAACTCAACCCTGCCCATATTACAACCCGACCCGGAGTATATAAGAAAAAAAATCCTAATTTCATTCTCAACCATTACCCTGTTGCTCTCCCTCTCTCATTCCCACCACTCTCCCTCTCTAATTCTCAGTTAGCGGTATCTCCTCATCTCCGTTCTTCATCTACTCTCGTCGCCAATTAACGACATTGTATGCGGTGGCACCATCGATTCAAAGTGTGGGCTATAGTATAGCTAAAAGGATCCTCTACGCACATTCGACGATGTATGTTTTTTATTTCTTATTTCTGCAGTTTTCCTTTTCTTATTTGGTGATGTACGCGAGAATTTGATATTTAGTTTGCTCTTCCAGATTTGTGTATAATTTTTGAAAATTTTATCGTACCAATCCTAGTTTAAAAAGATTAGATTTCTGGCTGCTTTTGAGTTGTGCCATTTTACATAAATTTGCTTGAATATAAGTTTAACGAACTGAAATTTCTCTTCATTAATTTCAAAGCTACATGCACTCTATTTTGCTTTGGGTTAAAAAGGCGAAAGTATGTGTGATTATAGTTCCAGGTAGTATATTGGTCCATTTGGTTGGAAAGAAATGAAAAAAATTATAAGAAATCATGTGAATTCACATAGGATGTTTGGAGTAGGACCAATTATAAGGTTACTATTTGTTTATCAGGTTATTGAATTTTAAGAATCTTCCATTTTCAATTATAAGGTTACTATTTGTTTATCAGGTTATTGAATTTTAAGAATCTTCCATTTTCAAATTTATAGTTCCAATTACCAGGTTGTTGAATGTGTAGTGTTTTGATGCTTATTATACTTATAAAATTATTTATTATGACTTTTGTTTTCCTTGAAGGCTGAGATTCGATTTATACTGAGGGCTGAGATTTGTGCTCAAATCAAAATGAGATGAGAATTTGAGTAACTAAATTTAAATATGAATTATACAAGGAGAAGCCTTGGGTTTCAAAGGAAGCTAAGGAGAAAAAGAAAAAGCACTAAAGGTCGGAGAATAGAAGAAAATGGCTGCTAAGGAGAAATGGAAAGAATTGGATAAAGTTAAATTGGAAAAGAGGCATATGTATGATGTTTGTTGGCTAATACGCCTTTTGGATACGTTATGTTGATGATTAGTATATAACTAGTATGTTAAATTAGTATAGAGATACAATCCTTCATTTACATTGTACTTGAATTTAATCAGTGTGATTATTCACAGGAAAAGGTTACATTGTTGATGCATAAAGGGTACATTGTGGTTATGTAAAGTGTATGGAGTTTACAGTATTTTGAAAAGGTATTATGACATGGTGCAAAGGGTATATTGTTGGTGAGTAATGAGTACATTGTGATTATGTAAAGGGTATGAATTTTACAATGTTTCGAGTTTATGTTGTTAAGATATTATGGCATGGTGCAAAGGGTACACTGTTTATAAGTAAAGAGTATATTGTTGATGAGTAAAAGGTACATTGTGGTCATATAAAGGGTATGAAGTTTGCAGTGTTTTGAGTTTATATTGTTAAGGTTTTATGGTATGATGCAAAACGGCAAATGGTATATTGTTGATTAGTAAAGGGTACATTGTGATCATGTAAATAAAATATTTGACAATGGTATATTGTTTATGAGTAAAGGGTATAGTGTGGATAAGTAAAGGGTACATTATGGTCATGTAAAAGGTATGTAGTTTATTTACAGTATTTCGAGTTTATATTGTTAATGTATTATGGCATGGTGCAAAGAGTATATTGTTAATAAGTAAATGATATATTGTTAATGTGTAAAGGGTATGGAGTTTAGATCTATTGTTGACCGTGTTTGACTTTATATTGTTAAGGTATAATGGCATGATGCAAAGGGTATATAATTTTATGCTAAAGGGTATCACTAAATACTAAATGGTATACATAATAAAGTTTTAAAAAGGTTTTTATGTATACAATTCCATTAAGAGAAAAAAGTCTTACTGTGCGTCGATGCCTAGAAGAACACATGATCATCAAAGTTTTACTTGGGCCAAATTCTCACTCAAAACACCACATGTAACTATATATGTATAAAGCTATTTTAGAAACCACAAGCCTAGAAGTTCAATGAGTAATCAATCTTCCACACACAAAATCAAACTTGAATCTCAATTAATCCAAGAAACAACATAACACTCATAAAACAGAATCTCAATTAATCCAAGAAACAACATAACACTCATAAAACAGAGAGAGAACGGGCAATAAAAACCCAAACTAAATTTTAAGCTCCAAAATAAAACTAAAAACTTAAACAAATTGAAGCTCTGAAATTTGTTCCCATTGCTGATTGTTCGCGAGTCGACTCATACCGACATGGCGGGGGACAAAGATAAATACCATGTACATTCGCATCCCCTTGGCCAATTCCATCATTTACTCACACAAGAATTATCAATCAACAATCGATAATTTCAATTAAAGAATTTCCATTGAAGAACTCTTTGATCTATAGTTCAATTGCTAAATTAACCCTAGATTGGTTGGTGCCACCACTGCCTTGCGCCGGGGCATTAGAAATCGCTGACTCCGATGGGACAACTCCATCATCTTGAGTAGTTCCTTGCCAACAAGAAATCCATCAATTTCCATGTCGGCCTCCATCGAGGGTTCAACATCGCTAGCCTTCATACCTCGTCAGTCCACCAACACTTGTTTGTCCGTCACAAGGGCATGATCGCCTCCTTCAGAGATAATCAACAACTTGTGAGAGTCGATGATCCAACTTGCATCCTTCGCCATCTTGAACGAATAATTTCAATTGAAGAACTTTTCCAGCGTTTTCAATCACAATCAGCGATGAATTTTTTTGAGATTGGAAAGATTTGAAAGAAATCAATTATGTTTCACGATGGAGCAAGCGAGCCCTAATGTTTTCCTTCTTTATATATGACCCATTTTCTTATGGGTCGATCCGGGCACACATAATTAGATCTGTGTGTTCGGACACACAAGAGCCTCACTCTTTAAACAAAAAGTGATAACATTTTTAATAAAAAAATGATAACTAATTACTAAAGTGAATTTTACAAATAATTAATAGAATGGATAAAACGTGATAATATTTTTGATAAAAAGTGATTTTTAATCAAAGAAAAGTGATATCCATATAATTGAATTATTTCACAAACAATTCACTGGAATAATAAAAAGTGATACTTTATAATAAATAAAAAGTGATAACCATTTAGTTAAACTATTTTATGAACTATTCGTAGAATTAATAAAAAGTAATAATATTTTTAATATAAAGTGATAACCAATTAAAAAATGTGATAATAGAATATTTGAATTATCTAAAAGATAAGTACCGATAATATTATTATAATTGAATAATAATAATAATAATAATAATAAGAGACACTCTCTTGTGAGACGGGTCGACCCATTATTATATAGATAAAATATCTATTTTATAGTTAAAGTATGTTAATAATAATAAATCATATTATAACACACTAAAATCATATTTTAATGTGTAATTCAATATACTTTAGACTTTAACAACCATTAAACATAATTTATCTAAATAATAGACATACTTTAGTGATGGATCGAGGCATCTCACAAATAATCCGTCTCACAATACATTTTGTCTAATAAAAATTATAAAAAGTGAAAATTATTGATTTGAAAAGCTTGCGTGGATAGGCGCCATTGCACAGGTACCGATACTTGCGTGAATACGCGCGGATTAGTTTACCTTATTAATCTTAATTAATCTAAATAAATAAGCCTTTATTTTTCTTTAATTCTTATTTTTATTTTATATTAATGGATAGAATAAGATCCGTCTCATATAAGAAGATTCGTGAGACAACCTCACCTAATACCATCCTTAATAATAATAATAATAATAAAAATTCTTATTTTTATTTTATATTAATGGATAGAATAAGATCCGTCTCATATAAGAAGATTCATGAGACAACCTCACCTAATATCATCCTTAATAATAATAATAATAATAATAATAATAATAATAATAATAATAATGAGTAAATATATTATTTTGCATATTATCTCATTTGTTAATACTTAATAATAAATATAAAATAACTAATACGTAGTTATTAACAATTTTATTTTTCTATAATACCAAAAAATAATACAATTAATCATTAGTCAAACAAATCTCATTATACACAATCTCTTTAAATCTCATACCTACTAGCAAACAAGCCTAAATGAATTGCTACATAATTTGTTTAAAATTCTAGATATCTAGAATATAAACAAACATCTTAAAAAAATGTTGCTAAATGTTTAGAACGAATTATTCAATTAAAATTGTAAATTTACAAATTAAATTTTTATTAAAAGAAATTCTAAAACTAAAATCCTATGCCCTAAACCAAAGATTAAAATATCTTAAATATTTAAATATACAATATTCTTATTAATTAGGTGGGTTAGCTAGCCTCCTCTTAAGAACGGATTGAAATAGGTGATTAATGAAGTAACTTCTATTAACTGCTAACATTTATCAATAAATTAAAATAAAATAAAGTATTCTTATTCTAATTGTCGATGTCCAAGTATATCGATTATCGACACACAACCATTGATTAATTATGATTAGTGCTTAAGTGCTGACGTGGACCATTGCATAGAGGTGATTGGTTCGGATACAAATTCACCACCCATTTTTATTTGTTTATTTATTTATTTTTAGTGTATGACTTGTGAAAATTGGGATCGCAGTTTAAATGAAGAGGAAAAGTTTGCAGTGGTGCAGTAATCCAAGAAGCAGCCATGGCGAGAAATGATACTTCTAAATTGAGCATAGCGATTATCCACCCTGATCTCGGAATAGGTAACTCTAACTCCTACACATCATATTCGGTGACGATTGAATGATTTTACGTTGAATTCTTTCTTCCCTGTGAATTTCTTTCTTCGAGCTCTTGGATGGATCTTATGTTGGAACTAATGCTATTTACTAGATTTCTTCCCGATTTTCGCTTTTGTTTTGAGAAGATGAGTTTCTGCTTAAATTTTTTCACTCGGGAGACTGAATTGTTCGTTCACAGTTATGAATGAGAGGCACCTTGGAAATATAGAGATTATACGGAAAATTGGGATTAGTGAGTTTGTTAGTTTTATGGATTGAGACTCGTTATATGATTATTATTGCTGTCTGTATTTTCATTACATTGCAAACACTTATATTGATGTGCAAAATTTAGTGTGAAGAGGTCAGAGAAGCTCTCTAGATGGATAGATTGTTGACAGAGATGAGGAGGATCGTGTCCTTAAATTTTGGGTTTTCTAGGGTTCAAGAGGAGGATTTCATTTGGGGATTTTCACTGATCATAAAATTTTGCATGAATTGAGTTTATTCCATGTATAGCTAAAGAATTGCTTTCAATTCTTCTGCCAAACGAAATATCTTTCATATTTCACGAATGAAAGCCATTTGTTCATCAAATAGAAGCTTGATTCTTAGTTTCTAGTGGCTATTGTACCTTTTGGTAATATTTCTTCCTCTACAGTTTCTAAGGATGCATTATATGTGCATTTTTTTAATGGAAAAGCATTCACTGTCAAGTAAATTTGCATAGTTTTCTGCAAAGTTGTGTTTCTCAATAGTTAACCAGTTTGCAATAAATTTGATTTTCAGAGAACGTTCGAGATAATAATGAATAGTTTATAACTTTATTAATCTTGACCCCTATACAGTCCGTTTCTGTTTTTTTGTTTAAATTAATGATGATGCATTTTTCTACAATTTTAGGTGGAGCAGAAAGGTTAATTGTCGATGCTGCTGTAGAACTCTCATCTAAGGGTCATAGTGTTCATGTATTTACATCACACTATGACAAGACACGCTGTTTTGAGGAGACAGTTTCTGGTGTGTACATTTTTCCTTTTATTATATTTTCTGCTTGAAAATCTTGATCTCTAATGGATTAAAATGGAATTTTTTCTTCTGGAAATCTTCATCCTGATTACAATCTGAACATGTATAGGTATCTTTCCAGTAACCGTATACGGCGCTTTTCTTCCACGGCATATTTTATATCGATTCCATGCAGTATGCGCATATCTGCGCTGTATATTTGTTGCTCTGTGTGTGTTGTTTTTGTATCCCTCTTTCGACATTATACTGGCAGATCAGGTCTCTGTTGTCAATCCACTGATGAAATTGAAAAGGCGATCTAAGGTTAGAAATATATTTTGAACAGTGACTTTTTGCGTACTTTTTACTATTCATAATTTGCATTTTAGTTTACACATTTCATCTTTCCTCTCTAGGTTGTATTTTATTGCCATTTTCCTGACCTATTACTAGCTCAGCACAGTACCTTCCTTAGACGAATCTATCGGAAACCTATAGATTTTTTAGAGGAATTAACAACAGGTATCTTTGAGAATCTTATTTCATTATTTTCCAATACTTTATGTATATTACGTCCATCCTTGTTTTATTTTTCATGCACATCATGCAATTTGTGATTCTTGTGTGGGCTGCATCTGTCTGATCTTTTGTAGGTATGGCTGATTTAATTCTTGTGAACAGCAAATTCACTGCATCTACTTTTGCAAAGACTTTCAAGCATTTACATTCACGAGGGGTTAGACCAGCTGTACTTTATCCAGCCGTTAACGTGGATCAGTTTGACGTACCTAGTGCTACTAAGTAAAAGACATTTTTCGCTCTTGGTATCTGAATGAGATTATTACAAAAATGTTATGTTAAACACAATCGTGCAGTCAGTGAATGAATAAACATATATTGTGTGTCAGTATTTGTGTGTATAATAACACACACCATCCCCATTTGATTGTCTTCAATTGTTTCAGGTTGAGTTTTCTGTCCATCAATCGTTTTGAAAGGAAAAAGAACATAGAACTAGCTATATCTGCATTTGCTATGCTGCATAATAGCCAAAATGCTTTCCTTCAACGTGACAATGAGCTTTCCTTGATCGTCGCAGGTAATTTTAATCACTTTACTTCAGTCATTTTTTACACAAGATCTATCTACATTCTTAATGAGACCACTTCCAGGTGTCCGTTTTTTCTCCCTTTTGATCAATAAATGTTTACATACTGCTCCTTCTAAAGGGCAGGAGAAATTACATAAAACCCATAGTGATCTTATGTTCCTTTTTCTATGTAGATTGAACTCCGTATTAAAGCCATAATGTGATTGAAAGCGCATCATTTTAAAATATGAGAAGCTTTTTGTTTATGAAATGAACAAATTACTTGAATATATACTCGTACTCATAATGTGATGGTTAAGATTTTTATTTTCCGATCTTCCTGCTGAAAACATTTGATGCTGAATGCTGGCATTATCTGATTTGGTGATTGAATTTATGAAATGTCAAATAGTTGTCGTCTTTCCACATTCTCTGAGTCGCTTAATTTACAGAGGGTCTATAATTTTACATCTCTTTTCTTTAGGTGGCTTTGATAAGCGACTCAGAGAGAATGTAGAGTATTTGGAGGAACTGAAAAACCTGGCCAAAAGGGAAGGCGTGCATCCCCAAGTCCAATTCATTACATCTTGTCCTACATCTGAAAGAAACTCTCTTCTCTCACAATGCATATGTGCACTTTACACGCCCAAGGTCTGGAACTCTCGTATTCTTGTAAGTTAGTTGAAATTTTGATACGATAGTTCTACTAAAATAGCATGTTCATGCAGGATGAACATTTTGGGATTGTTCCTATAGAAGCAATGGCAGCCCACAAACCTGTAATCGCGTGCAACAGTGGGGGTCCGGTCGAGACAATAAAAAATGAAGTTACTGGATACCTCTGCGACCCTAACCCTCAAGATTTCTCTGTTGCTATGGCTAATTTTATTCGAGATCCTCAACTGTCGGAAACTATGGGAAGAGAAGCCCTGGAACACGTAGTTCAAACATTCTCAACGAAGATATTTGGCCAGCATCTGAATGCGTATATTGTTGATACAGCTCTGAGAAAGTCTGAATGAACGCGATTGCAGCTTCCTTTATTATTGTACAAAAATAGACATTTATCTTGTGCTGGCTTAAAAGTTGAAACATACGAGCAGTTTTGCTTCCTTTAGTTTCTCTTCTACAGTTATCTTTAGTTTAAGATTAGGACAATTGTAAGATGTTTTAGACTGTTTAAAAGCATCACAAACTTTAACAATTAACTTTATATATACAAAGCCTGAAAATAGAACAAAATTGTGACATCAAGGCCCAATACATACCAGAATGATCAAAACATGAAATTTCTCAATACTCTTCAGAAGTAGTGTAACCAGTATATATGTACATGTAGTTCTCGGTGCTAAAAGGTTTTGCTAAACCATCATAACAATTTCATACAATTTTGACATGTAATTACTTTGTACCACAGTGAAATGTTGATTTGAATAAAAGGAGGTTTAGGGAACTGATTTGGCATGGTGTTATCTGGCAATTATGGAAGGCACGAAATGATAAAATGTTCCATGGTGCGGCTGAAGGTGAAGATACAATGATGAAGACAAAAGTAAATACATGGTTTAGGATTAAACATAAGAGTTGTGAAGCAAAGAGATACACAGTGGGTGGTTGAGAAAATCTCGAACTTGTGTTGGGTTGTAACGGAAGGAATGAGAGGCATAAGCCTGCATGTATTGCATTCTTTCTTTAATTTAATCATTCAAAAAAACGAAACTTCACATCAACCAATATTTTTAAAAGTTTATCTTAACTTAAAAAATACTACTCCTACCTAACACACATAACATACTTTATAATTATTTATTACCTAAAAATAGTAAAATACCACAATACCCCTAAAAAGTCAATAAAATTAGTCAAAAAATAATTTTTCTTAAACTCCGTGTCTACAGTAACTAAGACACTGAGTTTGGGACGGAGGAAGTAATAAAAATTTACTTTTTTTATTTAAAAAATAATAATCTAATACTAATACATTTCCCAATCATTGACCTATTACCTGCTTGCAAAAAGTGGCATATATGCTCCGGTGGCTAGGAATCACTCAAAATATCTTATTATATCTAAGTAGTTTTCCAAATTGGATTATTGGAAAACACAAGTCCTCATGTCACTTAAAAGATATTCTATTAAAATAAAGAAACTATATTTAATTTATTCTTTTAAAATATGAATAATTAATAAAAATTTAGTTTTTTTTTATAAAGATAAAATAATGGTAATATATTGAAAATATAATGGTAATGTATTTTGAAATATTATATACTCCATCTTTCCTATTCAAAGATGGTCTTTTTTCTATTTTGATCGTCCCATCCTAAGAGTCTCATTTTATTTTTTACATACATGAGACCCAGACACCCTCTCTAATACAATTAAAATATAGGGCACACACTCCCACTAATACAACTACCCACTACACATTAAATAATAATACTCCTTAATCTACGTGCAAAAAAACAAAAGCTCCTCTTACGTCGGGATGAAGGGAGTATTAAATAGAGTATAATTTATTATTCATATATTTTTCTCAAGTCTTCAGTTTAGGATAGTGAGTAATGAAGTGATGATTAAGATCATCTCCTAAAGGCTTTTCAAATTAAAAAAAATATTAAATTTTGAAGAGTAATCAACTAAAATTTCATTCCAACAATCTCTTTATTTTAACTTTTAATTTTACATAATAAGTTTCACTCTTCAAATTTAAAGAGCCTAATCAAGTTCTTTAAAATTAATTGTAATAAATGATTCATTGTTTCCAATGCTTTTTTTTTAAATAAATATCATAGAATGTAGAGTAAAATCAATATTACACTGCATTAATAATACAAATAAAATTAAAGTAAATGAATAGAAAATATGTATAATTATTAATATAGGAGTAGAGAAAATAAAAATCAAATATAAAGAGTGTGTTGGAGTACTTTTTAAAGTATCTCTCTTTAAATTAAAAATGCTCTCTATCTTATCTTAATATATTAAAAGCATGAAGTATTTGAGAAACTTTTTTTCCCATATTGTCCTCCCACTATTTTAAAAATTCTTTTAATTAACCTAATCAAATACTAATTGCAAATATCAAATTTAGTAATTTAATATATTCATTAATATCAAAATTGATTTGAAAACTCTTCAAATTCAAAATACATTTGAACTTCTAAACATCAATAATCTATGACATCGGCCTGCGTTTTCCTCCAATGCCACCCCTCTCCACATTAATAACCTAATCAATGAGTACATCGGCCCTGCGTTTTCCTCCAATGCCACTGTTATGGCCCATCAAGATTTATATTTAATTTTTGATGTTGAAGATAACAAGAACAATGAAAAATAACATTCCACTCAATAGAATGAGTTCTTAGGGAAAACTGATAGAGATTGATAAAAAAACAGATCAACTCTGGAGCTTGGTATCACCTGTAAGAAATGGAAAGAAAAACAGAGAGTAAGAATAGAGAATTGAGGAAGGAGACAATAGAATTTTAGAGAGAGAGGATGATTTACTTTTTTTTGCTTGATTCCATTGCCATCCTTTTCTTCATGAGTTCTCCACTAATGACTTTCTCTCTCCTTGAACAGAATTGGTACAGGACTGAAGAACTCTGGCGTTTGGTCCCCTCGCAACTGCCTGAAATCCGTTCTTTTCTTCATCAACAGATATTATCCATTCAATTTGGGCTAACCTCTTCTCATTTGGGCTCCAGGTAAGTGATGGGCTACCAATTTTATTTTGCTCAGACCCAGTAATCATAACATTCCTCCCTCCATGAGTTGATCCTTGCCCACGAGGATCGAAGTCTGGAAATTGAGCCATAAGATGATCAAAATCCTCCCAAGTTGTATAATCAGCTGGTAGATTTTCTCAATTCACCAACAACTCCACTTCCATAGCATTTCCTTTCCTATAAACTCTTCTATCCAAGATTGATAATGGATAAACTTTAACATACCCTTGACTGTCAACCTGAGGCAATTCAGAACTAGGAATGTATCTATTTTCTATTCTTTTCTTGAGCAAGTAAACGTGAAAAATTGGATGAATCATGGATTGAGAGGGTAACTTAAGCTTGTAAGCTACTTCTCCTATCTTCTTCTCCACCAAATAAGGTCCATAATACCTTGGAGTAAGTTTCATATTTTTTCTTAACTCTACCGTAGCTTGCCTGTAAGGTTGTAGTTTAAGATACACATAATCTCCCACTTCAAAGCTTCTTTCTGTTCTCTTTCTATCAGCATACATTTTCATCCTTTGCTGAGCAATCTCTAAGTTTTTCTTAAGTAATTAAGTGATCCTCTTCCTTTCTTGTACTAATTCTTTAACTCCTGGATCATGACTCCATAAGACCTCTTCAAAACTGAGTTGAGGTGGAGGATAACCATACAAGGCTTCAAACGGAGTCATCTTAATTTTGGTATGAAAATTAGAATTATACCAGAATTCAGCTAATGGCAACCACTTCACCCATTGCTTAGGATTATTTTGTGTCATGCACCTGAGGTAACCTTCCACACATTGATTTAGCCTTTCAGATTGTCCATCTTTCTGGGGATGATAGGTCGTGCTAGTATCCAGATTTACTCTAGCTAAAGTGAACAAGTGTTTCCAAAAGACACTAGTGAAAATCTTATCTCTATCAGAATTAATGCTTTTAGGCATTTCATGCAATCTGTAGATATGATCCAAGAATATTTTAGCAACTCCTTCAGCTGTATACGGATGTGAGAATGCTAGAAAATGTCCATACTTAGAATATCTATCCATCATTGTTAAAATAACTTCATTGCCTTCTGATTTTGGAAGTCCTTCAATGAAATCCATCTTAATATGGCTCCATGATTGTTCAGGGATTGGTAAAGAATTCAACAGCCCAGGATAGAGAATGTGCTCATCTTTATTCCTCTGGCAAACATCACATTACTTAACGAATTTTTCTATACTCTTCTTCAACCCAACCCAATGAAACAAGGTTTTGATTCTCTGTAAGTACCATGTATTCCAGAATGGCCTCCCAAAGCTGAATCGTGTAATGCTGCAAGATCAAATTCTTAATCCGCTCTTGACCTCCTACACATATTCTTCCTCTATACCTCAATATGCTCCCTTTGAAGGTGTATTCAGGATAAGATTGTTCATCTAATAACTTAGATGTCACAATTTCTTGAATAGATTCATCAACCTTATAACTTTGACTGATTTCTCTGATCCAAATTGGTTGTACCTTAGATATTGCTTGACATATGATCTCTTCAACCTCACTTCCTTCCTTCATTGACAAAGCATCCGCCGCTCTATTTTCAGTACCCTTTTTATACCGAACCTCATAATCAAATCCCAAAAGTTTGTTGATCTATTTCTGCTGTAGTGGAAAGCCTTTGATCCAACAAATATTTCAACCTAAGCTGATCACTTTTGATGATGAAGTGATTCCCTTGTAAGTAATGTTTCCACTTATCTATGGCTAATAAAACAACCATGAATTCATTTTCATATATAGATAGTCCCATATTTTTAGAGCTAAATGCCTTACTCAAGTATGCAATGGGCATTCCTTCTTGCATCAACACAGCTCTTATGCCAACTCCAGAAGCATCAGTCTCCACCGTGAATGCTTTTGTGAAATCTGGAAGTGCTAGGACCGGTGCAGTAATCATTACTAACTTCAAGGTTTCAAACGTCTTAGTAGATTCTTCATTCCATAAAAATGAATCTTTTCTGAGCAATTTAGTAAGAGGCTTGCTGATGATTCCGTATCCTTTCACAAATTTTCTGTAATAACCAGTAAGTCCGAGAAAATCCCTTAATGCCTTGACATTCTTAGGTACATGCCATTTAATCATACTTTCAACCTTGTTTGGATCTGTAGCTACACCTTTGCTTGAGATGATGTATCCCAAATATTCAATCTCTTTTTGTCCAAATGAACACTTACTTCTTTTTGCATATAGCTTGTTTGATCTCAAAATCTCCAAAGTACATCTCAAGTTTTCAATATGTGTTTTCCAATATAGACTATACACCAAAATATCATCAAAAAACACCAAAATAAATTTCCTTATATGAGGTCCAAAAACTTGATTCATGAGTTCTTGAAAAGTTGCTGGTGCATTGCATAAGCCGAAGGGCATCACCACAAATTCATACTGCCCATTGTGTATGACAAAACTGGTTTTTGAAATGTCCTCTTCACACATTCTTATTTGAAAATACCCTGACCTTAAGTCCATTTTAGAGAAGTATTTTGACCCATTTAGCTCATCTAAGAGTTCATCTATCACAGGTATAGGAAATATATGTTTGATAGTGAGAGTATTTAAATATCTGTAGTCTACGCACATTCTCCATCCTCCATCTTGTTGGGATAGGCAGATCCCCATTCATTCCTAAGGGACAAATAAAGAAGAGCATAAAAAGCACAATACAAGAATTTTACGTGGAAAACTCCAAAACTGGAGAAAAATCACGGACCAAGAAAATACCACTACGTGAAATTTTTTTACAATCATACAAAATTTCTCTTTCCCGACCCCAATTCCTACACTCTTACAAATCTTTGACTAATTCATACCTTTCTCCCCATTCTCATAATCGAGAATCCAAGAAAGGAATTTAAGAAGAATCAAACACAAAGATTAAAGTGTACTTGATTGGTGCACTTGACATCAAGTCCAAGGGTCTCCTTATATAGCCTAAGAAATCCCTCCCCCTTTGCTCTTCATTCCGACGTGGGATAAAAAAATAAAGGAAAATTCCTCCTTTTATTCTTGACAAAATCCAACAATCTCCACATTGTCAAAATAAAATAAGACACATTGTCTTCACCGACAATCATTCTCAATCCTGAGAATCCCTTAGAATCAACCATTCTAAAAATCATTGTCTTCACCGACAATCCATTCTCTATCCCGAGAATTCTATTCCATCATATGAGTAGACCACTTAAAATAAACCATTCTAAGAATTTCCTGCGGCACATATCGAAAACACTTGCTGATATTTATGGTGCTACTTCCAGCACTTGGCTACCCCTGGAAGTCCATCAGCCATCGATATACATCCACCACACACCCTACATCACCTGCCAAGTCAATGTCCGTGTGCAAACTTGTGGACCAGCTAATATTATTACACCTTTTTCATAACAACTGAACATGTCATAAGGATCCCCAATAATATTAACTCAACATTCAAAACTGTTGCCGCACCAGCTCCTCCTTGACCAGAAACGTCAACATTGCTCCACCGTAAGCAATTATCGTGCCATTTCTCCTCTGCAATTACCGCACCATTGCTACACCTTGAGTAAAAACTATCATTGTACCGACATGCCGTTGCTGCCTTTTACCGCTAAGCTACACCAGGTTTGTCCGAACCCTTTTTCTACTGAAAGTGTCGTCACTTGAAGCCGATTACAACCCTCCAAAATTCACGATGCTTTCCCACTTGTCGGCCCACTACTCTTTACTGATCTAGCGCCCCAGATAAGTACCACATCACCATTTTCCCTATTGAATCGCCGCTTTCCCATGCCACTACTCATTACCAAAAAACTTGTTCCTTTCAAACTTTCTTGAGCCGACACCATGGAAAACCCCATGTCGCTATTAAGCCAACTCCACCACTGGGAGTCCCAGCAATTCACATTGCTACAGGTCCAAGAACTCCGCCAAAAAATGCTGACCTACAAATCCTACACCTTGCCACGCCACTATCGCCACAGCCCGGTGCATTTCACCGCAAGAAAAGAGATGCCACCGCATCCGGCTGATCTTCTGACCCCCTTGTACCACTAGCTTTTTCCACTTCTTTCATGCCACCCTTAGCCTAATGAATAACCCTCTTCCTCTCATAAAGTCTTTTCTGATGTGGAAGGTCAGACTATGTTGCAACCACAGAGCATACTAAGAACTTTATAAGCGTCCGAACTGGGCTCTGATACCATTTGTTGGGATAGGCAGATCCTCATTCATTCCTAAGGGACAAATAAAGAAGAGCATAAAAAGCATAACACAAGAATTTTACGTGGAAAACTCCAAAACTAGAGAAAAATCACAGACCGAGAAAATACCACTATGTGAAATTTTTTTACAATCACACAGAAATTCTATCTCTCGACCTCAATCCCTACACTCTTACAAATCTTTGACTAATTCACACATTTCTCCCCATTCTCACAACCGAGAATCCAAGAAAGGAATTTAAGAAGAATCAAACACAAAGATTAAAGTGTACTTTATTGGTGCACTTGACATCAAGTCTAAGGGCCTCCTTATATAGCCTAAGAAATCCCTCCCCATTTGCTCTCCATTCCGATGTGGGATAAAAAAAAAAAGGAAAATCCCTCCTTTTATTCTTGACAAAATCCAACACATCTTTCTTTTTAACCATGATGATAGACAAAGAAAATAGGCTCTGACTCACTCTGATAAGTCTTGCAGTTAGCAATTCTTTGATGATTTTCTCAATCTCCCCTTTTTGTGCATGAGCATACCTGTATGGTATTTGCTTCTTTGAGACTGCTCCAGGTAGAGCTGTTAAACTGAACGAGTATCTCGAAAACTCAGCTCGGCTTGGCTCATTAAAGCTCGAAAACTCAGCTCGTGCTTACTCGAGCTCGAGTTCGAGCTCGTTTTATGCTCATTTCGTTAACGAGCCGAGATCGGCTTGGCTCGTTAAAGTTCGACAGTAATAATAATAATAAGATATTAATATTATTTAATTATATTATATTAATTATTATTAAATATAATAATAAATTAATAGAATTAGGGCTCGATAAGGCTCGGTAAGGCTCGAAAAGCTAAAAAAACTTGACTCATTTTGCTTAACGAGCTCGAGCCAAGCTCGAGCTCGGCTTGAGAATTACTCATTTCGAACTCGTGATAAGATCATTTTCTAATCGAGCTGAGCTCGAGCTCGGCTTGATAACTACTCGAGCCGAGCTCGAGTATGTGATACTCGAACTCGCTCGGCTCGTTTAACAGCCTTTGCTCCAGGTATAAGCTTAATATGGTGTTGGATGTTTTTATTTGGTGGTAGGGTGGTAGGTTCCTTAAAAACATCATCGAATTGATTTAGCAATTTCTCAAGCTTCTCATCGCTGTGATTTTTCTCATCTTGCACTTTGTAAAGTTTTCCCAGCATACAATAATTTTTTCCTTTCAATATTTTTTGCATCCTTTCACTCGAAATGATTTTAACTTTAGCCTTTGTCGTGATAGCTTTGATATTCACCTTGTTCCCTTTGTCATTGATAGACCACTTCATTTGATTGTAATCTATCTCGATGGGACTATGGTTTCTTAGCCAATCTCCTCCCAACACCATGTCACATCCTCCTAGATTGATAACTCTCATAGGATATGTGAACTTGTGACCTTGTGTCTCCCATGTGAAATTTGGGCATATTTTCCTACTGATCACCTTACTGCCATCCGCAATGCTTACCATCATAGCCATAGCACTTTCCACTTGGCCATTAGTCTTATAGACAATGTCTTCATCAATGAAACAGTGGGTACTTCTGTTGGATTGTATACTAAAAGTCTAGCTTTAGTATGAACAATGTTATAACAATTTATTTGAAATGAGAATCATATGATCAAATGATTGCGTCTTATAATTTATTTATATATTCGATATAACAGTCCACTTACTTTATACTATAGATAATATGTTGTGCGACAACACGTGGAAGATCATATTATCGGTTTCCTTATAAAGTATAAACAGATGCTCACAATCGAGATATACGGGGACTCTCTATCGGGATGGTTGTAGTGTGATTTGGTATTAGTTTGTCTTGACTATAGAATCATATTAGAGCACTTGTGTGTATTGAACAGGACCGCTTGAGATCGTTCGACTTATACAGACTTATTGAAGAACTTGATCTCTGTTATTATAGATGTTCGTGCTATTATTCCCTATACAATAACCTCAACACAAGGCAGTATGTATTTCTTTGATTCATCAATGGGTGAGATTTACATGTAATTAAATCAACAAACTCGGTGAGTTGAAAAATAGTGTTGTCTCTATGGTGTGCTGTTGATTGAAGAAGGAATCCGTGTCCGACATAGGTTGATGATGTCCCCTTGAGGAGCTCATAAGGACTATCATGTAAACAATGCAGGTGGATTTATTCTGGCATGATAATGAGGTTGAGTGGTACTACTCTCGGATGAGATATTAATTAATGAAGTTATCAGTAACTTAATTAATTAATGGACATTGTATATCTTAAACATGGGGAGACTAACAGGCTCATAATAAGAAGGAGCCCATTACGTAATTATGGGATTAGAACGGTAGTACAGCAATAATATTTTAGTGGAATATATTATTATTATTGGACTTAAGTATAAGCTTTGGGCTAGCTTGGATACTTAAGCCCAATGGAGGGCCAACTCTAATTTCTCCTCCCGGTCCCTGTTGTAGCCCATATATAAGTCAACTCAACTGTCCATAAACCCAAAGAATAACACGCCTAACACTGTGAGGGGGTGAGGGAACAGCAGATTGAGAAGATCTCGAAGATCGTCGCCCACACGACGCCGAGATTGGACTTGGGAATACAGCAAAAGACTGGAAGGTTGTTTGCTGCTGTTGTCCGCCATCTTGTATGGTTTTTATAAAACTTTACAGACCTCAGAATTCAATGTGTGATATACTGACGGAAAGCAACAGTAGAGAGGATCGTTTTGGCGCGTAGATCACTCTGATCAGAGATTGGATGAGGAAGTTATGGCCAAAACGGTGAGGCTGCGCAAGCTGCCGGCGAGAATCCATCTTCTTCAACATACCCTGGTGAAAGGTAATACATTTCTTATTTTCTTACTTCCGCTGCACGTTAGAAACGTATGAAACCCTAACGGTTCACGTTAATCAAACAATCAAATGCCAACAACTTCCACTATCTACCAAGGGTTAAACCTCAACACCAAATGCCTTAGCTTTAAATCTGATGGTGTTCATGTTGGAATACCCATCAATAGAATTCAAGGATACCATCATATCTTCTGTCATAATGGTTTCTTCCAAGTCAATTGATTCTTCAGATAGAGCATCCTCTTCTTCTTGAGTCATCAGCATGAACACTTGCCTATTTTTGCATTTATGTCCAGGGATGAACACCTCATCACAATTATAACACAACGTCTTTTTCCTTCGAACCTCCATTTCATCTTTTATTAGAAGTCTTCTCTGTGGAACTTTGTTTTTCCCACCACTTTTTTCTATCATTCTATCTATTGAAGGCCCTTTGAAATTATTTGATTTGGGAAAACTAGATGTTGATTTCCTTGGAATCTGACTGAAAGTTGTCTTCAAAGTCTATCTATATCTCTTAACAATAGCATCAGCTGTGAACTCATATTTTCTGGCCATGGACACTGCCTCCTCGAAGCTTTGTGGTTTGACAATAAGTATAGCTCCCTTGATATCATCTCTGAGTTTGTTTATAAAGCTGGAGATGAAATACTTCTCGGATAATTCTTTCCTGTAAAGTTGGAGGTATGATTTCAGCTCTTCAAACCTCTCAATCAACTCAGCTATAGTCCCCCGTTTGTTTCAAATTGTGAAACTCACCAACAACCAATTCAGGATCTATATCATCAAACCTATTGAGAATAGCCTCAAAAAACTGTTCCCAACTAATGTCCCATTTCTTCTCAGCATAACCATGATACCATAACTCAGCCCTTCCTTCTAGATGCATAGTAGCATAGAGCACCTTGCAATCTTCAGCAATAGTTGTAATAATCTGAAAATATCGGTTGCATTATTTTACCTTGGGTTCTGCTCCGTCAAACCTTGGAAATGCAATTTTTTGAAGAGGTGTATGATTGCCACTGTTGTTCCCTCTTCCATTTGATTGGTCTTGAGTAAAACCAGATCCTTATAGCGCATTTTCTCCATGATTGTCATGACTTGTTGTAGGTGTTGGTAAAATACCATTGTTAACTCGTTCCCCTTTATTAAGCAATTGCAGTTGTTTTGAAATTTCTTGCATCTGTAATGTCATCGCTTTTTGATTAGCTTCTAACACCTTCATAGGCTCTGCATATCCACATGAGATTCTTGTAATGATTCAACCACATCCTGGACTTCTCCTTGACTTTGATTCATTGTTTGAAGTTGTTCTTCTATCACCATTCTATGGCCCTTCTCGTCATTGAGTAACGTTTCCAGTTTCTGAATATCTCTTGATCTTGTTCCATCCGCCATGTTTCTCTATCAAGGGTCGCAGGATCTATGCTCTGGATACCAAGTTGGTATGGCCCAGCAAGATTTATATTTAATTTTTGAAGTTGAAGATAATAAGAACAACGAAAAATAACATTTCACTCAATAGAATGAGTTCTTAGGGAAAAACTGATAGAGACTGATAAAAAAAAGATCAACTTCGGAGCTTGGTATCACCTGTAAGAAATGGAAGGAAAAACAGAGAGTAAGAATAGAGAATTGAGGAAGGAGACGAGAGAATTTTAGAGAAAGGATGATTTACTTGTTTTTTCTTGATTCCCTTAATTCCATTACCATCCTTTTCTTCATGAGTTCTCCACTAACGATTTTCTCTCTCCTTGAACAGAATTGGTACAGGACTGAAGAACTCTGACGTTTAGTCCCCTCACAACTGCCTGAAATCCGTTCTTTTCTTTATTAATAGATATTATCCATTCAATTTGGGCCAACCTCTTCTCATTTGGGCTCTAGGTAAGTGATGGGCTACCAATTTTATTTTGCTCAGACCCAGTAATCATAACATCCACCCTCTTCACATTAATAACCTCTCCATATTACATCTCCCCCAATATTCATTTTTTAATTTTTAAATGTCCAATCTTAATTACCCTACATTCTATTTTATATTCCTCCATTTACGTTTTTACGTTTGTGCATTTCTTCATCTTCAGACCTGACACGTCTCATCTTGTGCAGGAGAAGAGTGTGGACAATGGAGATGTCGTATCATCAATGACAGATGTGGGTCTCAGATGTGTTTGCGATTTCTATGACGGTCTTTGGCATCTGGTAATGTTACTTTTCTTTCTCTCTTTCGCTTGATTTTCTTTTTGAATCTTATAAATTTTATGGATTACAACTAGGTTTGTTGCTCTTTGATGATTGTTGTCTCTAGTTTATTCTTAGTGACGATTTATTTCTGTAATATTTATGAATATTAACTTTGATTTTGGTTTATACAATCTGTGGTTTACTAATCGATGAAGTTTTTCCTTTTCTGGGGAGGGTGGGTACCACTTTCAAAAGATGCGCTTTGGAGTGCGCATTTTCTTGGTGCTGAAGAATTTTTATTTTATTAATTCATAGTGTTTCTAATTTATTGGATCACATTCAATTTATATTGCCCCTAAAACATTATCTTTTGTTTCAAGAAGATGGACATGAGAAGTTGGCCTGCCTCAATTTGGAAAATATGAAAAAGTTCCCACTGTAAAAACCAGTATTTTACTTGATATGTTTGAGACTTCGCCTTTATTTTATGAATGCTATATATATATATATATATATATATATATATATATATATATATATATATATATATATTTTGAAGTGGGTGTGCTTTTTTGTTCTTTACTTATCCTTGGCCTTTGGGTTTTGAAGTATACTCTTACAGTGAGAGTGAGAGAGAGGTAGAAGAACAAGCTAAGCATTAATGTTTGCGAAAATAGTAACTTCATGAGCAAGAACAATTCAAAAGTCAGTGTAAAAGTCTTAACTCTTAACATTATGTTGTTGGGAGTACTTTTCATTCTAAAATTTTTTTGATATAATATGTCTTTTTGTTTTATTTTTAGATGAGCATCTTGGAATCACATAGAGGTATTGGGATGACATTGGCCATCGACAAGTGATTCAGACATATATCACTTGGATTATAGAAAAGAATGTATCATTTGCTTGATAGAGGTCAACAACACGACTGTCTTGCCATGCAAGCAAATGGTAATTTTAGTGGCTTCATCCTTAATTTTGTTTGTCCACAAATTGTTTATTTCTGACTTTCAATCAGAACAATGTGATTATTGAGTGAAACATGCTAGGTTATTAGGAACTTTGGCTGCAAGCAATTTATCCTACATAAATATCTTTTTTTTGTGTTTAATATTTTTTCAAGTCCTCTGTTATGCATATAACTTGGACAATATATAAATAACCAATAATAGTGAGAGGAAAGAAGCTTACCTTTGGAATTTTCTTGACCTACCTCTGTAGAAAATATTCTTATAAAGCTAATTCTTTAATATTCACCTCTATATATTTTTTTCTTTTAACAAATCTTTATATCTTTTATTGCATCACTATGACTTCCTTAGATAATTAGATTTTTTTTAATTTACAATGGTTTCAGTTATATATGACCACTGTGTTGTACAATTTCGTATAAAGCAACAAAGCCTAAATTTTTACATGACTTGACAAATGCTTCACCTGATTGAGCCAATAGATGAAATTGCTATCTAGAAGTTACAGACATATGAGGAAAAGAAATTTGTTGACATTAGCAAGGAAGATCCGGAGCTTGGTAAGTGGAGCATTTTTTTTTTGGTCAATTATGAAATTTTAAAGCAGCCTCAGCCCTTAAAAAGAGGCATAGTGTGTGTGTGTGTGTATAAGATCATTTCTGTGATAATCTTCTAGAAAAATATCTGAAATTGGATAGAAAGGTATGTTACGTGCCTGGGAGTTCATCTTTTGAACTCGGAATCGCAGCTATAATGTTTTTTTCATAGCTCAATTCATCCCAACTATATTCATCAAGAATTCTCTGTTCTTATTCATTGTTTGTTGATTGTCAAGTGTTCTGTGTGATGTGGGGGAAATGCAATATCCTGTGTCCTTTCTTCTAATTCTTGCTTCTTTCTTCTCTAATTTCAGGCCTTCCATGATCTAGGCTACAGTAGATTCTTCATCTAAAGGTACTTTTTATCCTTCAGGCCTTCAATTTTTTTTATCTTTCTTTTATTTATTTTTTAAAAATTTCTATCATGTTGTAATTTAAAGAGTATTTGCTTATGAATACACATCGTATTAAATATTTATCCTACTCTTATACAAAACAGAGAATGGGAAGAGGCAAAAGAAAGAGAGGACAAATAAGAATATAATCTTTTGTACCTGATACATCCTTTGAGTTAGTTACTGCATCCTTACTCTTGATATTTGTTGGTTAGATGTTATCTACCATTACTATTACTAATGTTTTCTACTTATAACCCATCATTTTTTGCCCAGTGGAAGTTTGTTTTCATTTCAATAGGTTGAGCCGAGTACCTTGATGATTTATATATTGTGTTCAGTCATTTCCAGGTCTCTTTTTTCAATCATACACTCACTTATTCATGCACAAGACCCTTGATAAAAATCTCCTACACCAATTTTATTTAAGTTGATTAGATGATTAGACGTTGTACATAGGTTTTGTAAAAACAAATGTTTACTGAATTCATTGACTTACGAGATTTTTGCAGTCAAATAATGAAATATTAATGCTAAAAGATAGATGTCAAAAATTCTTATTGGAAATTATGTCTATCTTTCTATTTTAAATCATGTAGTTGCTACCTCTGTTTTATTTGAGCATTCACTGTTACTATTTCACTTTGAAGAAAAGTCACTTGATTGTTACATTATTGACTTTGAGAGCGTAATTTATTTTTTTTAAGGGTGTAACAAAGGTTAATAAATAAGTTGATCTAGAAAATTAGAATTCTCAAATCTAATGTACTTATGTTTGTCTTTCGGTGTTTCATCTATGATAATTATTCTCTCAACTAAGGGGAGCTTATGTTGTTTACTCGAACGTCCATGCTAGGAAGGGACAGAATGAATACAGGCATAAAGTTTTCAAGGAGGTATGCAACCTTCTCGAGTTATTTTGTTATAACTCGAATTATGAATCACACGTACGTATTATCACTAGAGTGGACAGGTATGTTGTAAGGTAATCATTATATAAGCATAGGTTCATATGAAGGTAAAACTACAGCTATGTAAGAAAAATACAAAGCAAATGAATTCAGCTGAAAGAAACATTGAAAATACTATTTGGATGAATAAAGCTATTGACTGTTGCATCTCAAAATGTAAGAGATTGAGAGGGTTAATGAAGTCATGAAGATAGTGTGTGCAAAATAAAGGGAATGGTCTAATGATACATACATTAGAATATTTATGCTTTCACATGTGTAGTTACTAGACCTTGTGACTTCATTGTTGGAGCTTTTTTGGAACCTAATGTACACACCAATTTTAGAGCAACATATATTTCAGAAAGTTACATGTAAACTTATTGCTTAAAGGATGAGATAACCAAGCTTAACATAATTTCTGTTGATCAAATTAATGATGTAATTTTATCTCATTGTTATACATTGCTCAAACAAATTTTCTGTCCTCTATCTCAATCTAAATAATCTCTCTGTTCTCTACCTCTTCTAAGTGTATACCATTAATTATATGAGAATATCCACATGTATCATGTGTGATATAATAAATATTACTGCACTTTTAAAATTTATCACAATGTAATAATTAAAACATTAACCAATTCACTAATTTACTTTCAAATAAATTTTAGCTGGATATTCAAATATACATTATTTTTTTAGTTATAAATTGTACTCCATAAAAGAAATTATGTTACTACAATGTATGACGTGCATGTAACGTGCAACGCACGTTTTATACACTAGTTTCATTAAAATCCTCTTCAAAATTTAATGATGTTGGGGATTTGGGTCACCAAATAATGTAAATTACAGTGGATGAACAAACTGGAAAAATTACAAAAATAGAATGAAAGAACACTGTACAGCTTTGGGTAAGAACTTCAGAAAAATCAACTTTCTGGAGCAGTTTCAGTTCTAACATAGTCGGGTTTTAACGTCTATTAGATTATTAAATCTGACCAATCTCCTCAAGTATGTTGAATTTCAGTTTGAATCTGAGCTTCGAAAGGTGTTGAGATCCAGTTCTGACTTGATCATCCAAAATCAGCAGCTTCTAGTTCTTATACGAACAGTGTTGCACAAATTTCCAGAACAAATAAGAAGATCGTTAGATGAAAATTAAGTCGAGTCAAGTCCAGGACTTTACCTGCCAAACAATCACATCCCGGTAGTGCTCACGGTTCCGATGTGTTTTTCCCAAAGGTAAAACGACTTCGTCTCTTGTCCGAGTTGCACCCCACGTACGAGAGCTCCGACGAACTAAGAAATGATTGAACTAGGTTGCTCACTATATGAGATTCACAATGACACTCTAACATATGCAACTAGTATGCAATGTATGCTTTCTCACTTTCAAAATATTTTTCATGTGCTTGTATGCTTGTGTTTGTCTCTTGTTGTTTTTGTGATTTTTATGCTAAGCACCAAAGATGAATGTCCTATTTATAGGCATTACTCCACTCATATTTCAGGTTCCTGCAGCAGTTACAACTGCATTCAATAGGCTAATAAATGCTGGCCGTTACCAGTTCTTACATGTGTAACAGATTTGACTATGCCATTTTTGAACTCAACCGTTATACATCCAAATTTGAATTTGTAACTGATGGTTGAACGTTTCCAATTGTTATGAACCATGTAGGCCTCACTTTCAGTTGAAAATAATATGGAATGAGCCAACTCAAATGAGTCTCCTTCATCTGAGTTCTTACCTGACTGAACCTTGGTCCAAAAGTCAAATTTAGACTTTAATTCTCCACAAAGCCTATAGTAATGGCTCTCAAGTAGTGCTTGAGAATTTTAATTCCCACACTAAAATTTCATAATGACATTAATTTATATTGGCTACATAAATGTCCATAATGACATTGATTTATGTTGGCTAACATAAATGTTCATTATGTGGATTCAAACCATTTGAACATGAGTAACTCCCACATAATCTTCATTCAACCACTCAACTTGTGCATTATTTCTCACTCACCGTGACTTGGTTTTGAGATTATTTGCACACTAAAAATCATATATTCAAAATAGCCCTTTTACATATTGATTTTTAAATAATCAATTAAATTGAATATTAATCTCTAAACCAATATCTCCAACAAAAGAAGCTATTGGAGTTGCTCTAACCACATTATATAAGTTAGTGACAAAGTCCATGTTTAAATTAAATAACAAATAAATGGTCGACAAATCTAAAATGAAGAATTAGATGCTAGTGTTTGATTTTTAGACGGACAAAGAGATGGAAGATTAATGAGATTGAAACCACCTACAATAAATTAAATATTGTAAGTTTCTAACATTTTAGATTTATGGGTTTTCTTGCACAATTACCTTCTTTAATTTTGTTATTTTAAAAAGATGTGATATACCTGATTCACAAAGATGTTTGAAAAAAAAAAATTAAACTATAATATATGTTACACACTTTTGAGAAGGGTTACTCTTTAAATTATCGAGAATTACTCAGTAAAATATATAGAGTTACTCTATTTAGAAGAATTCATTAATAACAGTAATATTACTTTCTGTATAAAAGAGTAACCGTCTCTCATATAAGTAACCATCCATACTAAAAAAGAATCACATTCCTCTGTGAAACCGATCCCATTCTATTTTTTACGTTTCGGTAAATAGTATTGCGGTTGAGAGACAATGATCTAGTCTCAACTTGATTATTAGGAGAAAAAACAACTCATTTAGCCACTGTATATTTTAAAACAAAAGCGCCGTGCTTTAGATTTGATCGGTCTCATGTAATAAAATATATAAATTATGCCTTGGCTTAAATTTGATGGAATCTGTGACATATACAATGGCTACTAAAAAAATATTTGTTTAAACTATAAATATTTGCAGATTGGTTGTTCAAGTAAGGTCATAATAATAATAATTTAATTTATAATTGTAACAGTTAATCGTTTCAGTTGAAATGATGGGATATTAGCAAAAGAAAAGAAATGCCATTACGTTTTTCCACCTAATTTTGGATTTTAATGCATAATTCATTCCTAATTATTCGTACACCTCACCAGGTTGGTATAATAGTTGAACCAAAATAAATTTCCAAAAAATATATTAATTTCAATATATATATTATCTCATTTAGATACCTTTTTATTTTCTTGTTAACTTTAATTAATCAACTATCAACCAATCACATTTCTTTCCTAATTGTAGTAAGCCTCAACCATTTTTCATCTGGAGGAATCGATCTGGCCTTTCCATTATTAAAAAAGTTAATTAATTTAAGATTAATTGCAAAATAAATACCAACCTTTTCCTCAATTGCAAACAAATTCAAACTTTTAAGATTTTGCAAAATAAAACACAACCTTTCATGTTCATTACAAATTACACTCATGGTCAAATTTCTCTTGGTCAATTGCTGACTAAGCGCCACGTCATCTTACAACATACCATAAAAATAACACTTTTTTTATTAATGTTAATGAATACCAGTACTCCAAGTGCGCAGGCTGGCGGAGCTCAACAAATTGGAACCGGAATTTGACCCGGAGCCTAATAAATGGAGAACACAATCAAACAAAGTTACTCCTCTCTTTATATTTATATATATATATATATAAACCCACCTAATTATTTTGGGATTAATACAAATGAGACATTGGACATCAATGGCGAAGAAGCTGTGATTTTGTTGTACTCCCTAATTTTCAATGTGGGATCTCTACGATTCGCCGGATCAAAGGAGGGATGATGAATATGGGTGCTCCTATGACAAGGGCAAGCGGGTTGAATCCTTGACCAATTCGAGCTCATACGTTGTTGTCGTGGAGGGCAGGTCGGACGAGGAGGAAGCCGACAGGACAGGCGGCGGGAGGAAGAGGAGCAGTCGGATATTTGGGTTTTTAGTCGCCCACGGCTACGACGACGACGACGCGGCTCCGTGTTCGTCGCCGTTCAGCGCGGTGCCACCGCCGGTTTAAGGAAATCAGCGATGGAGATTATATCCATGGTAAATGTGGAGCGCTTAATGAACTTGAAAAATTTGATCTGGGAAAATTCGACGATGATTTGTACGCAATAGCAGAAAATTTTACTCTGTTGTGGCATTGACGGAGGAAGAAGAGGAGGATGTGAGTGCAGTGGTTTGAAAACGACGTCGTTATGGTGTGATGGAGGGGTGACGTGGCCAGTTGGGTATGAGGAATTTGACCATGAGTGTAATTTGCAATGAACATGAAAGGTTGTGTTTTATTTTGCAAAAATTTAAAAGTTTGAATTTGTTTGCAATTGAGGAAAAGGTGGGTATTTATTTTGCCATTATCCCATTAATTTATGATATTTTTCTTTTGCGACATACTTTTGTGATGTGATGTGAAATGGGTTCATATGAACAATTTTATTTTAATAATAAAAATTATTATAGTATATATGTACATTATATATATATATATATATATATATATATATATATATATATATATATGAAAAATAAAGATAAATATTTCATAAATTACAAGGTAGAAATTGGAATATTATATGCAGCACAATGTTGAAATTCCGTAAATATGAAAGTGATTGATGAGACTGTTTAAACGTGCCATAGTCGGGTTCGTGTAAGAATATTTATAGGAAATTTAAACGATAAATGTGAAGGCTGTATTAGGATTAGAGTTAGATTAATTACCTTTATACTGCTATTTACTACCTTTAGTCACGTAACTATATTTATTTTATAATTTTGAACCGACATTTTATTAGAAGTATTCATTTCTTTTTAATTTTGATAAAACGACCACATAAATAACACACAAGATATCTTTAATATAATTATATATTCACTATATATAAAATAATAATATTGCAGAACATGTCGAGAAAAAATAATATAATTCTAACGGGTATGAAGGATTTACAAGTTGGCAAATACTCATATAAATTAGGTTCACAGTGTAAATTCTGTGATCCCCTTACAATCATATTATATCTTATGTTTAGCTATGTTATTTAAATTAAGGGAATTATAGGATGTATAAGAATTTATAAAGGGATCATAGTGTTTATACTTAAACTCGATTTACAAGTTTACTACTCCTTCCGTCCGCCGGAAGTGTATACATTTTGCTATTTTGGGCATCCGCACCAAAGATATATATTTATTTTTTAAACACATGAGACCGAAATACATCACTAATACTCCCTCCGTCCCGTCAAAAGAGGGTCTTTTGCTTTTTTGCATGTAGATTAATGAGTATTATTATTTAATGTGTAGTGAGTAGTTGTATTAGTGGGAGTGTGAACCCCATATTTAATTGTATTAGAGGGGATATGTGGATTCCATGTGTGCAAAAAAGGAAAGGGAACACCCTTTGGTGAAACGATCAAAATGGAAAAAAAAAATACCTTCTTTGAATGAAGTACATTTAATATATGGGTCCCACACACCTCATTAATATAACTACCTACTACACATTAAATAATAATACTTTTTAATCCATTTGTAAAAAACAAATGTACACCTCTTGGGCGGAAGAGGGAGTAAAACAAAAAGATTAAAAAAATGAGTTGTAGTGCGTGGCAGCGACAACATCTGCAATCACCAAACAGGGGTTGAGAAGGGAAGATTGTGGGTTGGTGTGGGCAGAGATGAGTTTAGGTATGCTGACCTGTCAATTCATTGGGGTTGGTGTGGGCAGAGATGAGTTTAGGTATGCTGACCTGTCAATTCATTAAAATAGAAAGGATAATTGAGATACCACTCATCACCGAAACATTTTCTCATACTCCCCAAAACAATTATTATCTACGTTTATTGAAAAGGCATTCATTTGTTTTTTATATTTGGATTAAAAAATATTATTATTTTATATAAATGGCTAGTTGTATTAGTGAGGGAGATGTAAATCATGTATGAAGCCCTTTTACTCTAAAAAAAATACTACATTAAGAGTGAACAACCAAAATAACAAAATAATAAATTATAGCGCTACAGACTTTATGCCTGCATTTTTCTATTCTAATTTAAAGAATCGATTTAACTAACGAACGCATGTGTATAAAAATTTGTGTATGGAGTATACTTTTGTGTATATACGCTCATGTACAAGTTTTTCATACACAAATGTTATACAAAAATGTATATAAGAATTTTATACACAAATGTTATACACACTCATATATTATTACACACAAATGAGTGTGTTATACATTCGTGTATAACATCCGATTTTTCTTGATATCATAATCAACCACCTACTGACTAACTCCATAACACGTTGGATAATTTCCCATGATAATCTGCATCAGCGGCTTCCAATGCGTCATTTTGCTATTACAAGTTTGTCTTTCTTCCTCCGCGTCTGCCGCCCAAGTTCCTTCATTGGACAAACGCCACCGCCGTCCAAGCACCATCTAATTATTGAGAAGCGGTTTATTGTTTGGAAAGTATCTGAGATTAGAAATAGATCAAAGTTGTTGTACAATTTCAAGAAATAGTACAAAATCATTCATTTAGATTTTGAATTTTGAAATGGATGGGAAGAAACTCAAAATAAAATAGGCAGTAAAAGAATACATAAAATTACATCCATCTATGGCTTCGAAAATCTTTGGTAATTATATGATTATGATTAACAAAGTTTATTTTGATCCTTTCTATTGGTGTTACTCAACGGTTCTTTTCAATACATTAATTAATATGATGTGTTGATAGTGTAAAGTTCTATGCAGATGCTCTAAACTAATAGGATGGAAGTGGGTTGGGGAACAAAATCAAAGTTTTGAAACCAACATAATACAATATATTTTGGATTTTAAAAAGAAAAGCTAGCTAATTGAAGAACTTCTACGGTATTATATTAGGGTTTATATGATATAAGTGTATATAAAATATAATTTAATTCTAAAATGTGTGTTTTTCATAAATTATGAATAATTTAGAATTTTTAAATTTATAATTTTTAGTTATATAACAATGAAATGTGTATTTAATAAAAAAGTGTGCTAAAGAAACCCTAAATAAAAAAAAATGTGTGTGTCACAAAATTAACAAGTTTTTATCTTCTCACAAAACCAACCAATTTTAAAATAAACTTTACATACTTCTTAGACGCATACAAAACCTCTCCATCTTACACATCAATTCAATATAAAATTAAAACATTATATATATATATATATATATATATATATATATATACTAATTACGAATACGCTGCTATAAATAACTTTTTAAAAGTATGAGATGTCGCGACGTGGTTAATTATCGTATATTTTTTATTTTAATATCACATATATAATCTTTCTACTTTTATTTATTATTATTATTATTATTATTGTTATTATTATTATTCATGCATATCTATAAAATAAATACCACCTTTAATCATATTTTTTTGATTGGTTAGGAATAGATAATCAATAAAATATATCCAACTTATTATTATTATTATTATTATTATTATTATTATTATTATTATTATTATTATTATTATTATTATTATTATTATTATTATTATTATTATTCATGTATATTTTCAAATTAAATACCACCTTTAATCATATTTTTTGATTGGTTAAGAATACTACTTTTATTTATTTATTATTATTATTATTATTATTATTATTATTATTATTATTATTATTATTATTATTATTATTATTATTATTATTATTATTATTATTATTATTATTATTATTATTATTATTATTATTATTATTATTCGAGTGAGGCTTGTGTGAGCCCAGGAGCACACCGCGCACGAATTTAGTATTATGGGTAAGAGTACATTATTTTGTTGTAAATGATATACACTTTAATTAATAAGAGTACATCATTTTGTTCTAAAGGATATATATACTTTTTATTAATATTTTTTATTTTTTTAAGAAAATAAAGGGTACACGTCTTTAGTATAAAGTATATACAATTTAATACAAAATTTTAAAGGCGCACGACGTGTGCTCCAGTGAGCCCGGGTGCACACAAATTTTTGCCTTATTATCATGTATATTTTTAAATCATGTATATTTATAAATTAAATATTACCTTTAATTATATTTTTTGAATGGTTATAATAATTCATCCGCGTATTATACGAGAATTTGTACTCATATATATATATATATATATATATTCAAACCCAATAGTATAATTATTTTTTCAATTTTTAGATAAGTTTGTGCAGATCTCTCTTTATTATTATTATTATTATTATTATTATTATTATTATTATTATTATTATTATTATTATTATTATTTTAGAATTCTCTTGATTTCAATGGCTTATTTTTACTTCCCTTCATCCACCGGCACCGTCCACCCCAAAATGTTTTTTTATTATGATATCCACACATATCACTAATATAATTAAAAAATAAACTTAACCCGATATACACGTACATTAAAAAATATTACTGCAAATTTTCACAAGTAAAAACACGATTGATCCACCAGCGCTGAATAAATATTTCCCCACACGATCGTTTAAATTGTGAAGCACCACATGCACCCTTCTTCCTCGAGAGATGGCTCTGTCCGACGTCAATGGCAGCACCACTCCTTTTCCCAGCAACTTTCTGGTGGAAGGAGTTCAAACGGTGTCTCCGGCGAAGCCAACTGATCAAAGAAAGTTCACCAGAATCCACGTCCCCCAAGGTTTCAGCTGGACGGCCCTTCTCCAGCGGCGGTTCCACGTTCTTCTCTGCTACAGACGAGATTCAGGCGAGGATTCCGGCTGGGCCGTCGCCGGAAGAATGAGGGAATCGCTCAGTAGAGCTCTGGAAGAAGAGCCGTTAATCGCGGGGAGGATGAGGCGTCGTAATGAAAGCCTTGGGATCGAGTCGACTGATTCGGGGGTTCGATTGGTGGAGGTGAAGGCGGAGATGAGTGTGGATGATCTAGTTGAGATTGAGATGGAGGGAAGGAGATCAGCTGAAGCTCAGATGGCCGTTTGCTGGGAGGACATTTTGGAGGCCAATCTTGACTTCTCTCCACTCTTCTATCTCCAGGTTCCCTTCTTAATCGCACGTTTCATATTACATTTTTGTGTTGCATTTTCTCAGTGTTAAATGAGTTATATACATGCTGCCATGAATAATCTAAAACTTTTCTTTTATGATCGATATTTTCATTTTACGGTATATATATCTTATTTATATTTTATATCAGTCATCTAATAATTTAAAAACAGAAGATGTACTCCCTCTATCCTACATTAAATTTTATATTTTCTGTTTTTGTCTATTCCACGTTAAATTAAATCGTACCACCCAAAAAAAGAATATCACATCAATTTCTATCCTTAAAAATACATCTAACTTTCCAACTAACATACATAATATATTTTATATTTTACTATTTACTCCCTCCGTCCCATTTCAATCTTTACATATTTTCAATTTGGGTGTCCCATTTCAATCTTTACATTTTCCTTTTTTTTTTGTAGATGGGACCCACACAAATTAACTTTTTCTCTCTCCATAACCCAATACTTCACACTAATACACCTACCTACTTTATATTAAAATATTATTTATCTCACCTAAGTACACATTAAAATACTACATTCTTTAATCTACGTGCAAAAAATAAACGTAAAGTTTAAAACGAGACGGAGGGAGTATTATATAAAAATATTACAATACACTTCAAAAGTTAATAAAATTGAGTATAAAACAATTTTTCTTAAACTTCGAATCGATACAGTAAATATAGAATTATAAAGCCTATTCCCATTAATTTACTACTATACATTATCAATAGACTAATATTTTTTCTTCTTTTCACACTTTCCCTTTCATCTTTTCTTAATTTCACATAAAATTTAAATATATTTTAACAAAACTAAAAAATAACATGGATTAATTTATTAAATTTAAATTTGATTTATTAAACTTAAAACAAACATTATAAATAATGTACTGCGGTTGCATAGTAATTTTAATTTTTATATATGTCTTTTATATATATATATATATATATATATATATATATATATATATATATATATATATATTCATTCAGGTGACCAACTTCAGTTGTGAGGGATATTCAATTGGGATCAGCTGCAGCCTTCTTCTGCTTGATCCTTTCAGACTAACAACCTTCTTTAAAAAATGGTCTAATATTCATAACAACATGTTTTCAAACCCTAATACACCAACAATCCCAACATTTTACCTCCCACTTCTTGGAAAATCTCCATCCTCTCCATCTCTACTATTGGGATCCAACACATTTAACCATGCTGCAGAAACTGCAATCTTTGAACTCCCAACAAAGATTCTGAATTCAGACCACAACATCCACAAGAACATAGTTGCTCTATGCATCGACAAGGCAGAGGGCGATTCGGGTAATAAACTGGCCTCAAACTTGTCCCTGTTGTCATGGGTATCTTCTGAGGATGCTAAGGTGGAAGTATGTTCAAGAAATGAGCTTTTAGGAAGTCCTTCGTCAGATAGGTTGAATTCTTGTGTAAGAACATCTACATGGGATAAGAGTGTGTGTTTTAATGAAGGAAAGAAACCTGTGTATGTGTCATGCTGGATCAACTCCTTAGTAGATGAAGGATCTCTCATGGTTATTCCATTAGATTCCAACAACAATTCTTGTTCTAAAATTGTGGTTGCTTTCACTTGAGAATTAATGATGTGACCCACACTATTTTTGAGTTCACAAGTAGGAAAAAAAAAAAAAGAAGAAGCATGGTGTCTTTGCATTTTTTGAAGTAGGAAAATTACTCATATCTATTTTCAAGATTGGTGCTCTATTAATCCTAGGCTATATTGAGGTTAACATCATGTTTGGTATTGATATTGCTTGGAAGACTACTTTTATTTACTTTATAATTCCTAATATGTAAGTAATTCTACTTTTTGAGTACACTAGCACTTTTATAATAAATTTCTTTTTCTGACATTTTTTTGTTAGTTCACAAGTATTATTATTATTATTATTTATTATTATTTTTTTGACATTGATTACTTCACAATATTAATGGAGTGGCCTGTGATTATATATATGGTCGAAATTTCTTGATTAATCGATTCTCTATCTATTTATGTTTGATGTTTTATTTATTGTAAAAAATAAACGTACCGAATGTATAACTAATAATATTAAGTCTTAAATTCAAAACATCAATAAAAATGAATAAATATTTTGCAAAAAATCATAATCTACTCTAAATCGTCAATTCAATATGATTCAAAATTTCAAAATTCTAAAATTATAAAAATGAAACTAACTCAAGGTGTTACAAGTAACAACTATGGCGATGAAATATTGAAACTTACTCATTAGTTTATAAAGAAGGAAAAACCTTGGTGTAGCATAATTTTCTGTCTTCTTTTTTCGTTTTAATAATTCTCCTCTATTCTCTTTCTCAAATAGCAAACATCGTGATTGAATTTGAGAGATGATGAATAACGGATGAAGTGTAGAAGGTGAAAGGTTGAAAGTGTGAAGGACGTGGAAAAAGATTTTCACCTTAGGGTTTCTATGTTCTTTTACCTTCTTGTGGTGAAAATTACAAAATTTGAGCTATTATGTGTGATACTTTGTTAATTATTTGTATACTTCGCCAGAAAATATCTCTGAATTGTATTAGGTATATAAATAAAATAAAATAAATAAATAACACTAAAAAAAACTCTTTTTTCAGCAACAGAATATTAATGAATTTATCTCATTTTTACCAATGAAATAAAATCAGTTGCTATTTACCAGCAAATTATCAACGGAATTATTATATAAATTATCAACGAAATTATTTACTAACGGAATTGAATTTTCGTTGTTTAAAGTTTACCAACCACCACTTTACGAATAAAAAATTGTCAATGAATTTCATTGTTAATGTGTTGGTAAACTAATTTAACAGTAAAATTAAAGCTTTTACCAACGTACATAGTAAAAAATGGAGTAGTTTTTTTTGTTGTGAAAATTGAAGGAGAATACAATGAAGGGTTCTCGCACTCCTTGCCCTACAAATGAGTGTAAACGAATACTTTTTTATGATTATGAGAGCAAAAACAGCTACAAGTAGAGTTAGATAAGTTAAAAGAAGAGTTTTCATACAACTAAAAGGAACATTATGCCAAACTCCAAACTTGAGAAGAAAATTTGAGAATTTGAAGATTTTAGATTTCATCCAAATTAACTTGAGAAGAATTTTTGACAATATGAAGATTATAGATTATGAGACTGCTAAATAATTCTAGAGTAAATGTATTACTAAAGTCAACTAACAACCTATAGGGAATATTTTTTCAACAACAAAATTATTGCTAAATTCTTTAATTTGCACATAAAAATATAATCCTATAATCTTTACTATTAAGGGAAAAATGTGATCCTATAATCCTTACTATTAAGGAATCTAACCATATAGAAAAATTAAGGTAAAATATTCAAAATTTTCGATATTTTAAGGTTTGCAATTGCAGACAACATTTTTAAAAATTACAGTTATTTTCTAAACTATAAAAAAAAAAGTTACTATTCTATAAAAAATAAGAGAATTTTCATACTCAAACCTTATTAAATACATGCTGATCAAGTCTCACTTCTTGACTCATCAACTTCATATTTTTCAATTTTCATCCGTGCTCAACTCATCTTCACGTACACTCTATAAAAAAAAACAAATCATTCAATAACCGTATAATACAATTTAGTTTCAAATTTGTCATCAACATCTTAAACACACAATATGCGTTGCAATTTATTTATTACTAAAATGATATGAAACTATCCCAAAAGTAAATAAAAAAAGTAATAAAGTTTTTTTTAATTTACTTGAAAGCTAAAAAGGTGAAGATGAGTTGGGGATAAAGGGATTACATTTTTAAAACTAACAATGACCTATATTTATCACAACAAGAAATTATAGAAAACATACAAATGAAAAACGAAATATAATCACATGATGCTTTAATTTATTTGCATATATTTGCTCCAAACAAATATAAGGATAGGTTTAAAAGTGATTAAAATTGATTAATCTTGATGGATCTTGGTGGTGTGAGAAGGCCATAAGAGGAACAACCCTTGGCCATATCACTACTTTTACCCAAACGTCGCATGGGGCTAAACGGGCTGCAAGATCCATACCCGGAACCACGCGGGTACGGGTCATCACACTCCTTACCACAATCCATTTCACCTAACACCTTGCAAAAAAGATCAACTTCACATGGAAGCATCAAAGGGCCTTCACTATGGAACCCGTATTCCATCTCTGCATCTTCTAGAAGCATCTTGAACAACGGATGGTTGGTGAATTCGATCCTGATCACGAACCGCTGCTTCTCCTCTCCAACGTACACCGAAAAGCAGCCGTTAGGAGCCACCTTGAGCTTCTCTTTGGTGGAGCTATGGCATGATCTACTCTTCGTCATGAATTTTCTTCGAGGTGAATTGGGACGAAGACTATTGCTGGAGAAAAACCTCTCGAGCTTCTTGAATACGGACCTTTCCTTCCTCTTTACCACGTCTTTGAGTTCATCCATGTACGACTTATTATTAAAAAAAGGTAATGGATCACAAATTATATGCGTATATGAACTTGCTAGCAAGGTTTTATATGTATGGGATTGAATCAACCTCTATCATAAGCCAAATCAAACATGGATTTGATTTTTGGCTTTGCTGTATTGCTCATGATATAAGCTCAAAAGGGTAATCAAGAAATTGGTGGAAATTTGTAGTAATATTCAAGAACAGATGGAGATCATGATACATATTTGGATATTCATTTGGAGGTTGGAAATGTTTTCAAGAAAAGTGGAGCTCATTTAATGAATTAACTAGAAGATATTAAATAATTAATTTGAGCTAGCATTAATGTTATATAGCACCTGCCCCCACCCTACTACGCCAATTGTTTAAAACAGCTGTACTTTGTCAACGAGTTGAACAAATTCATTTCTACAGTGCTTTTCGTGGGTGGGTTTTTCTTCGACTCAAATTATTGTTATTTTATAAAGTGAATTAAATTTGTTCTCATCAATTTATTTAATTGGTAAAAGAATTATAGGAATGAGATTTAAAGAGGAATTAGGACTTAATGCCCAAAACCAATATGCAAAAACCAAATCTGCCCACTTTAACTATTCATAATCAGATATGCCCACTTTATGTATAAATTACACTGATACCCCTATATATTGTCATCCCCAACACTGTCCTCTTAATTATAATGAAATTAAATATAAGTTTCACATTATTCACTTAAATCAAAAACCCGAGCGTGTGTTAGTATAATGAAAGAATGGAAGTGTCCGAATTTGTTGTACACAGCTTTGACCCCAAAATTTGTTTCTAATCGGGTTTAATTATAATCCAGAATTTGCACTCTAAAAATTGTCGTCTTTTAAATTATAAGACCGAATAAACTGAGGAATTTTCAATTCATTCAATTGGCTAATTATATTACGTTAATTTTCTGTTAACTAGATTTTAGCATATGTGCGTCGTATGATCATTTATTTTTTTTTTTTATCACAAACACCTGTGTATGCAAACCTCATTACTCTTAGTACATAAAAAATTATTTTTTTATATATATAAATTGTTACTCTTCTAAATTAAAAAATTACTCTTCAAATTTTTGTAAATCCTGATTTATCAATTACTTTTTAGTACATAAAATATTATTCTTTAGAGACATAAATTATTACTCTTCTGTATAAAAAATATTACTCGCTCCGTTTCGTCCTTATGGTTACATTTGCTTTTTGCACGTGGATTAATGAGTATAGTATTTTAATGTGTATTGAGGTGATAGAAATAATATTTTAATGTAAAATTTGTAGGTGTATTAGTGTGATGTGTGGGTCCTTGGAGAGAGAAGTAATTAATTTGTGTGGATCTCATATGCTAAAAAGATAAATGTAACTATTAGGATGTGACATCAAAAATGAAATATGTAACCATTAGAATGTGATGAAGGGAGTACTTTTCAAAAAGTAATATTTTATATAATTAATAAAGAGTAATTTTAACAAATAAGGTTTACCTGTAAACCGAATTTACATGAGACACAATTTAAATTATTATTTTAACATTAATTATAATCTATATATATTTATTTATTTATATAAATTTATGTGTTTTATAAATAAAATACTTATTATATTCTCCCTTTGTCCCACTAAAAGATTTTTATTTTACTATATTGAACATCTCATTCAATCCATTTTATTATATTGAGCATCTCATTCAAAGGTCCTCATTTTTCATTTTTAGTAAAATTGCTTAACATATGGCCCACCACTCACTACTAATACTACTACTCATTACACATAAAATAATAATACTTCTTAATTCACGTGAAAAAATTCAATGAACAATTATTAATTATCTAGATCGTGCAAATAAATATGAACAAATCTTCTATGATTACAATCTAATTAAAATTTGTTAAGTTATGTATATCACTAAAATCGAAATATGTTTAAAGATGTAAATAGTTAACTAACGTATAGTTTTTATAATTATTTTTAGAAAATTTTCGAATTAATAATTTATTTATTATTTTTATTTTATATTGTGCGTGTGTGTGTTTTTTTTTATATCTCCAGCTATAAAATATTCATAAAATATAAAATTAATCGACTTCATTATGTCAAAAAGGAGTCAAACCCCAAAAAAATTCTCATGAGGGCACTTTGGTAAAAGGTGTTTAAAAACGGGCATTTCTGATTTTTTTCATAGCAAGCGGGCATTTGTGATTTTTTTCCTCTGACATTGGGCATTTTTGATTGGCCCAACATTTAAATTATCAGATGCTTCTCCAGACCACCACCTCACCCTCGAAAATTAATAAAGCTAATAAAATATATACCCTCCCCTTACTTCCATGCATAAGGTAGTCATTTTCTTTTTCACATGAATTAAGAAGTATTTTTTTTACATAAAGAGAATAATTGTATTAGTCGTGAGTATGAACCATGTGTAGATCTCTTTTACTAAAACGGAAAAATTGATATTATTAGAATAGACAACCAAAATGACATTTTTAAAATGAACCAAAATAATAAAATAAATATTGTATCAGCGGGACGAGGAAGTATATATTTTCTTCAACTCTATCTATACCCACATTAATAAAGTTAAAAAGCCTAATATAACAGAAAAATTAAGTACACACTATTAAATAGAAAATATTTTTTTTATCTGCTAAAAAGTAAAAACTTTTTTCTGTCTACTTTATAGTGTTAATTCCAACAATACACTTATCTATATTGGTGACACAAATTTAATTTATTAGATTTTTTTTATTCAACACATATATTTTTTGTTTTAATTTTTTTCCAATGAGTAAATTATAAATCTTTATTTGATCCATATTTTTTTATTTAGCCTACTTTTTATTTATTCTTCCCTAATTTTTCTACTCTATTCGATTTATATTTTTTAGATTTTTAATATTTGCCAACTAGATCTATATAGATCTCTTGTTTAGCAACACCCCCCCCCCCCCCCCCCCCTATATGGCTCTTTTTTTTTTTTTTTCCTAATTGGCTTTTTTTTTGTTTTTTTCTCCTTTCCACTCAATCTCTATGCAACCAATTTTTATGTCTGTTTGTCTCTTTTTTTTTTCATCCTATTTTTTGAAAAAGAGTTCTTCTATTACAATTGAAAACTAATTGAATAAATGGTATTTTGGGTATAAACCCATAAAATTGGGTAAAAAAAATGTGGTTCTATTTGTGTGGAAAAAAATGTTTTACATTTGAAAGTTATTAGTAACGTTGATTTTTTCCCAAAAACAAATATTGATGCTTATTTTAAGTTAGTTTGAAAAAGTAATTTAAAATAAATTATTCTCTTCTTCTAGGGCATGAAGTGTTTAAGGGTATAATATTTTATTTTAAAGGGTATATATTTTTATTATTAAAGGTACTAGTCTCTTTGTCTCAATAAGTTTTTCACAATTTCCTCATTTGTCTGTCTCATTACACTATTCACCTTTTAAAAATGGTAAATGTTTCAAAACAAATAATCCCTCAATATATCACATTTTAACAAAAATATCACTATCATCTAATACACATTACTTACTTTATCATTTATTACTTAAAAATATAATTATACCCTCAAAAGTCAATAAACTTGATCAAAAAATAACTTTTCTTAAATTTTGTATCTACAATAAAGGTGAAGAACTTCGCAGGACGGAAAGAGTATTATTTTCATTGAAAACGTCGGTTAAAATATGAAATATGTTAACGTTCAATCAAGAAAATTAATTGAAAAACAATTTCCTCATTTGTATGTCTCATTACACTGTTCACCTTTTAAAAATGGTACTCCCTCCATCCCGTCCTTATGGTTATGTTTGCTTTTTGCACGTGGATTAATGAGCATAGTATTTTAATGTATATTGAGGTGAGAGAAATAATATTTTAAAGTAAAGTGGATAGATGTATTAGTATGATGTGTGGATCATGGAGAGAGAAATAATTAATTTGTGTGGGCCACATATGCTAAAAAGGAAAATGTAACCATTAGGATGAGACGCCCAAAAAGGAAATATGTAACCATTAGGATGGGACGGAGGGAGTAAATATTTCAAAATAAATAATCCCTCAATACATCACATTTTAAAAAATATCACTATCACCTAATACACATTACTTACTTTATCAATTATTACTTAAAAATATAATTATACCCTCAAAAGTCAATAAATTTGATAAAAAAATAACTTTTATTAAATTTTGTATCTATAAAAAAGGTGAAGAACTTCGCAAGACAAAAAGAGTATTATTTTTTCATTGAATATGAAAATGTTAAAGTTCCATCAAGAAAATTAATTTTTTTTTCATAGAAAATAAAAGATACTCCCTCCGTCCCAGGTTAAAAGGGTCATTTTACCATTTTGGTCGTCCCACCCAAAGAGTCCCATTTCCTTTTTTGGACATATGGGACCCACCCACACCCACTAATACAATTAATACATGGGGCCCCTACACCCACTAATACAACTACCCACTACACATTAAATAATAATACTCCTTGATCCACGTGCCCAAAAGCAAATGTGACTCTTAGCCCGGGACGGAGGGAGTATAAGTTTTTAATTATACGAAAAGGTGTAATACTCAATATACATATACAAGAGTATATTGGAGCTAAGCACACGAACCTACATCCATGCCCTCATGATCGAACGGTTCAACTCTCTGGGCCCGCTGACACATCTGTTTCTAAAACCGTTTAAGATAGAAATGGTAATATATAGTTTAAAAAATAATTGAACCGGTCAATTTAGAATCGCTGTAAATACCGTCTCAAATTGAGAGAATATCGTCTCTATTATTTAGTACACACAAATTATAGACAGTGGAATTACTGTCTCAAAAACCATTTCAAAACGTTAAAAATCGTTGTAGTTTTTTTAGTCATCACGCAAAAGTTATTGCCTTTCTAAATATATAAACATGTCAAATTTTAATGGAGTCAACGTGGAGTACTATTATCGTAATTGTTAAAAAATTAGGCAATTATTTGAATGATATTATGCGTTGCATAAAATTTTTTTAATAAAATTTTTTACAATTCATGATATTTATGTATCAATTGTTTATACTCATACGTTTCTGTAGACATAACATCAAAATAAAGGCTGAAATTGATTTGAAATCTTATCGTATGATGAGTTTTGTGAGATAAATTAGTATTAGTAATATTTAAATAAAAAAAATATTTGAATTAATAAAAAATGATAATTATACAATTGTATTATTTTATAAATAATTCGTAATATAAATAAAAATCGATAATTTTTTAAATGAAAATAATACTCTATTAGAGTAAAAAATATTTTATTAATAAAAATATATTTAAAAATAATAATAAAATCTCGATGTTAGTCCCAAAATCAATGACTTATAAATTCAAGCTTTTGATTTGAAATGCTATTTTTAATAATTGGATTTTTTTAGTTGAGACTTGAGAATAATTACAACGTCATTGGCATGCATCTACCGAATATGGTATGCATCTACCAAATACGCCACGTCAACTTCAATAAGTTATGGAAGTATTTAATTTGTTTCGTACTTTGTATGTTCAGTTTTAATGAATTTTTAGTTTAGAATTTATTTAGTTATATTTAAATATTATTATGGGTAAAAATTAGATTGATTTGTTTTTTATTTACTTGGTGTATATACATGCAAGACAATATGAATCAAATGACATACAGTTATTTTTCATGACGATATCTATTGCTCTTGTATTTTAACTTTCTTCATAATTTCTCCAATATTAATTTATTCAAAATTCGAATATAAGAAGGACCAAATTTGATAAAATAACCAAATTTGTGCAAAAAAAAAAATATCAAAATCGAAAATTATAAAAAAATAAAAGAATAAAAACCTAAAATTAAAATTAATCATACTTAAAGCTAGAACTTTCATTGATCTTTTTTCCCACTATAACTACAAAGGAATGATAAGATCTCACATTCATCAATGCAACATGTATTATTTTGTAAGAGATGCTTGAAAATATATATATCTATATGCTTAAATTGATATATATGCCAATACGGAAATATACACACCTCACTTATCAAATATCAATACTAACAACTCTTTTACATTCTTTATTTTTAACCAATTTACCAAAAATAACCTTTATACTCCTTTCACCAAAATAAAAAAATCCCAAGTACCCACCTACTCACCCACACACCCACTGTCGCCGGCAACAACCGCCGGCTGCCGCCGGCGATGTGGGTGACCCACACCCACCGCCGGCTACTTATCAGTATAAGTGAGAACACGCTGAAAAGTCTGAGAATGTAATGGCGTAGACAAGAATGAGATCTCCTTCTCCAAATTACGATCCTAATATGTTCTCTTTATTGCAGAAGGGATAAGACAGTACAATCCTAAAGCAATAAAGAGCAATAAGAAAGTTCAAAAGTAAGAGCTGAGAGGACAACTTTCAAAACTCAGGGTCGAGAAGACAAGGCAGGGACGATTTTGAAAGTTAGGGATTAGTAAATATTTGTATTATTTTTGAAAATGTAGAATACTTTATCACTTATTCTATAAAATGTTATTACTTTTCATTTATACTATAAATTGTTCATGAGCATTATCACTTTTAATTAATTTTTTTTTCACTTTTCATTCTAAAAGTTAGCACACCATTCTACATTTTTTTAAAATAGTTATCACTTTTATTATAAAATATTATCACTTATCCTATAAAATGTTATTACTTTACATTTATACTATAAAGCTTTGCTAAAAACTTAAATGGGCTGCCAAAACAGTTAGATTGAGAACCAATCTCGTGCCGTAAGATGAGAACATGAGAATGCTAATCCTAATCATTAAAATATACTTTAACATAAATTCTGAAACATATACTTTAACATAAATTCTGAAACATGTGTATTAATATTGATGAGAACATCTGTAAGATGAGAACATTCTTATGAGAATGGCTAATCCTAATCATTAAATTATATTTTAATATAAATTCTAAAACATGTGTATTAATATTGATAATTTTGCGAAAAAATTGTAAGAGATGCTTGAAAATATATTTCTATATACTTAAATAGATATATATTATAAGCTGCTAACCAGTATGCTAACCTCAACTAAACTAAATGTATAGTAAGAGATGCTTGAAAATATATATCTATATACTTAAATAGATACTCCCTCCGTCCTCATTCCCAGCAGAGCTTTCACACTTCCTTTGTAATTTACAAAAGAGATGTGAAAATTGTGTTGGGACGGAGGGAGTATATATTATAAGCTGCTAACCTCAACTAAACTAAATGTATACCCTCTCGTTTTGCTATAATAGTTACATTTTATTATAAAATTAGGATGCCTCATTAAGTCTAGTGATTATTATCTTCAATTGTGTATAAGTAACGAAAATATAATTTAGAAAATATAATAATGAAAAATGAAAGTTGAAACAGAGGCATTATAAATTTATAATCACATGATGCTTTATTTACATTTAATCCACACATGTTAAATCCCTTAAAAGTGATTAATTTTGAGGGATCTTGATGGCATGAGAAGGCCATAAGAGGAACAACCCTTAGCCATTTCACTACTTTACCCAATCGTCGCATGGGGCTAAACGGGCTGCAAGATCCATACCCGGAACCATGCGGAGTACGGGTCATCACACTCCTTACCACAATCCATTTCACCCAACACCTTGCAAAAAAAGATCAACTTCACATGGAAGCATCAAAGGGCCTTCACTATGGAATCCATATTCCATCTCCGCATCTTCTAGAAGCATCTTGAACAACGGATGGTTGGCAAATTCGATCTTGATCGCTAAACGCTGCTTCTCCTCTACAACGTACAACGAAAAGAAGCCGCTTGGAGCCACCTTGAGCTTCTTTTTGGTAGAACTATGCCATGATTTGCTCTTCGTCATGAACTTGCTTCTTGTTGAGGTGGTTGTGGATTTGGGACGACTCTTGCTTGCCAAATACCTCTCGAGTTTCGTGAATATGGAGCTCTCCTTCCTATTGAATTCCATCTACAACTTGTTAAAACTAAGATGATACGATCAGGGACGGAGCCAGGATTTTAGGTGAAGGGGGGCTAAATAATACGTATAATTTTAATCTACTTTGTCTCGAATTTTTTTGCACATGTATGTGACCATGTAGATTAAAAAATATTGACCTTTTTAATAGAAAAAGCACATTTACCATCTTTGCTATGCTGATATTTAATACTAATAATTATGACATATATAGTACTAAATTTTGGAAGTTGAGGGGGGCCCAGTGCTCCCTGGCCCAACGTGGCTCCGTCCATGGATACGATGATCACTGATTTAGAACTTGATGAGGTTTTATGGGGTTGTTTCAACCTCTATCATAAGCCAAATCGAACATGGATTTGGATATTGGCTTTGTGGTATTATTACTCATGATCATAATAAAATCTAAAGAGTGATCTAGAAATTGATTGAAATTTGTGTCTAGTTTTAATCAAGATTCTATCATGATATTTGGGTCATTTGGGAGTTGGAAAATATTTTCAAGAAAATATTGTAGGTTATTTAATGAAAGTTGAAGATTAAAGAAAGTTGAACATTGTTATATAGTACCCCCATCCAGCTGCCCCATTTTATTTTTTGTGAACGAGTTAACCAAACTATTTCTGCAGTTCCCTACGTGGGTAGGTTCTTCTTCCCCTCGAATTAGGAAAGTGGATTCCCTATACTAAATGTAAATTCTATCTATAGTATGTTACAACATACCAGATGGATCGGTTTCAATACACCAGATAAAACACACTTTTGAAACAAACAATTTGGTCTCCGAAAAGTTTGTTTTTAGTTTGTTCTCACAATTTTATTAAGACAAAGTATTGAATACAACCGATTGTATGTACAATTTTGTAGTTCATAACATATACTCTTTCTGTTCAAGATTAAGTTCAAATTTATTTTTCCAAGTTGTTTAAGAAAAATTAATTTTGTAGTTCATAATATATACTCCTTCCGTTGAAGATTAAGTTCACATTTATTGTTTCAAGTTGTTTAAGAAAAAATAATTTTAACTGAATAATTTTATATTTTTTACTTTAGAGGATAATATGTTATTAGGTGCCTAATAAATAATGTAATAAATATGTTATTTGTGTTAAAAAGTTATGATAATTTTAAAATTAAATTGTAATTTTGAAGTTTTGTGCTGACATATTTTTCTTTTTTATAAAGTGAACTTTATTATGGAATGAACAAATGAAAATATAGTAAATTTACTTGGAGTGAGGCTTGCGTGCGCCCGGGTGCACACCGTACATCTTTAGAATTTAGTATTATGAATAAGGGTACATTATTTTGTTCTAAAGAGTTTACACTTTACTTAATAAGGCTACACCATTTTGTTCTAAAGGGTATACACTTTTCGTTAATATTTTTTATTTTTCTTCAGAAAATAAAGGGTACATATCTTTATACTAAAGGATATATAATTTAACACAAAATTCTAAAGGAGCACGGAGTGTGCCCCCGTGCGCCCGGGTTGATGAGAGTGAAAATAAGCGCATTTTAGTGTCAAATTTAACACCTTTTTGATGAGAATTATTGTTATATATTAGCACAAGTGTCTTATATTTGATATATGTGAGAAAAAGGTGCATTTGAGGTGTTTTATTGTGGTTTAGGTGGAAAAAGGATCAAAAGTGCAAAGTTGGAGAAAATATGCAACTAGTGCAAGAATGCTAAAAACTCACGTCCAACTTGTGTAATTTTTCTGTGTTTGTGTGGAGCTCTAAATTGGAATTGTGAAATACCATTGGAAAGTCAAAGAAGAGAGGATCATTTTTTGGCATAAGGAACACCTCAATCGGAATCCAAATGAAAAAGTTATGATCAAAATAGTGACGTCGCACAAGCTGTTCCTACTCAGCACGACTGTTTCACTTTTCATGACTTGTTACATATTCAAATATTAGAATTTCTGTGAGTTCTTTACATGTATAGAAAGCCAAGGAAGAGAGGATCACGTGAGTGCAAGAATCACTCAAATCAGAGCTCGGATGTGGAAGTTATGCGCAAAACGGTGAGACTGCATGAGCCCGCTCGACCACCACTCGACCAAGACCATTTGGTTGAGCAATGGTCGAGCGGAGTGAAATTTTCGCATCTGCGAACACGTATGCTGCTCGACCTTTGCTCGACCAAAGTCAATCCCTCTCGACCTGGAGCAGTTTGGTCGAGCGGGAACATAAAATCTTATTTTTAGTAATTTCGTAATTCCAGTAGCGTGTATTTTTGTGTTTTCCAAGAAAAGCCCATCCAAGGTCCATAAGGAGAGCTTACAAGTATAAAAGGGGATGTAGATCACATCATTATTGGTATTGGAGACAGAACAACACAATCATCCTACATCCCCACAAGGAAGGGATCACCCCCAACCATCATCCACATCCTTTACTCTATCCATAAATCACTTTGAAGATTCGTCTGCTGAATCAAGAGGAGAACCAAGAGGAGGATTCAAGACGGAGAAGGATGCGATGACGCCCACATCTAGGATTTTATTCATTTTCTAATTTATCTTGTATTTTTCAGACTACGGGTAAGATCTATCCAACACCCATGATTGTTCTTAGCAACATCATGGACTAGAACTATTTTGGTAGTCTAGGGTTTGAAGGTTTTTATGAATTAATTGAACTTTCGTGTGTATACTCCGTACACCACTACTTGTGGATTTATTTCATATAAGACTATGTGTTTTTGATTCATACTCAGAGTTGTTTTGTGTATCATTAACTGTTATGTAGAGTCTGAATACATATCTTGTTATTGATTGAGTGCGTTCACTGCTGAGTAGGATTACATGTTATGATTCTAAGTGAGGGGACTCCAAAACTTCATTAGAACTATCATATATGAATACTTGTTAATTGAATTGAATTTGGGTTAATAAGTAGGATAAAGAGGGTAATTTTATAGTACTTATAAAGGGAGATCATATCGAGTTAGAGTACCAATCCTAGGGAAAAATAATTGATACTGTAGTACCTAGAAAAGGGGGTGAAATTATATCTCTTGCTCCAATATTATTCACACGTGTTACACGCATATTTTCTTGTGTCTATAGAGTAGATTTGCATGGTTTAGTGATGCGTCCATATTTCACAAGGTAGAGTCAGACATTGATACACGAAAGGGAGATTAATGAGTAAAACTGGATTATCCTAGACCTACCTATTCTCCTACTTGATCCACTTTTGCATTTTTCCAGTGATACTTTATTTTATTTGTTATTTTAATTAATTGTTTAGTAATTAAATAATTCTATCCCAACTTTTATTGTCTTTGGTCTTAATTAATGTAGTAAATAATTTAATTGACAATACGCTGTCCTTTGGGTTTGATATTTAACTTGGTCGTTTGCTTAAGCTGCAATTGACATCCTTCATACTTGGGGATTAATTTTACCTGTAAAGAAAACGCGCATCAAGTTTTTGGCGCTGTTGCTGGGGACGACTGTTATTATTGATTTTATTATTTCTACTTTGATTAAGACTTTTATTTGTGATTATTTATTTCTGTCTAACCTTAAATTTTTCTGAGGTACTTGTGCACTAGGAAAAGGAGAGGAAGGAAAGGAAGGAATAACAAACAGTACTAAACATGGCCGGAGCAGGGCAGAATCCGGATAATGTTGCCATACTTGAAATTTTCATGAACTATGAGATTGGTAACATAGGTTGATAGGAGCAAGGGGGAAAGATGATGATTTTGAGATACATCCCGCTCTTATTAACATGGTAGAGAAGAATCCCTTTTTTGGAGGTTGCTTTGAAGATCCATATCAGCATCTCAGAAGATTCATTTGTTATGCAAACACTCAGAAGGTTGCTGGAGCTAACCATAATGCTAGGCGGATTGCCCTATTCAAGTTCTCCTTGATTGATAGAGCAGAAGCTTGGTATAAGACACTTGATGCAGCATACTGCAGTACATGGAACCAACTGCATCAGAAGTTCTTGGAGAGATACATGCCACCCTCAAAGATCTTTAGAATGAAGCAAGAGATCACCCAATTTGTTATGAATCAAGGTGAGAAATTTCATGAGGTGTGGGATAGGTTTAAAGACATGCTCAGGAGGTGTCCACAGCATGGAATGTCTAAGACTCAATACATAAGTATCTTCTACTATGGATTGGATTGTGAGTCGCGTATTCTTATTGATGCATCATCAGATGGAGCGCTGTTATCTAAAATAGAACTTGAAGCAGAAAAGTTGTTTGAAGACATCTCTTTGAATTCACGTGATTGGCTTATAGAGAGGATTAGGGGATCTTATGTACTAGATAAAGTGGTGCAGGTTGAACATCAAGCGGCGAAGCCGAATAGGGATGATGAGATCGTCTCTAGTCTAGCTAACATCAACAAGCTACTAGAATCCTAGCAAAGGCAGATTACAGAGTTGATGCAAAGGGGGACCTAGTATGCACCAGCAAAAAGTGAAGAGTATTGAATATACCTTCATTCAATACATGGCTAGGAATGATGCAAGGGTTGACCACATTGAAGCGAGTTTGAATGCTAATCTTGTAGATTTATCTAAGCAGTTGAAGGACCTTACCTTTATAATAGGGCAGATGGCCGTGAACGTGAATCAATTGACACAAATATTGGAGAAAAGAATATTCCCGTCTCAAGGCATAATGAATCCGAAAGAGTGCAAAGCCATCACATTAAGGTTAGGAACGCAGTACGAAGGTCCAATGATGCTAGTGGGCGAAAACAAAGACGGAGCGTTCCTACTCGACTACAGCTCAACCAAGCCCAGTGGTCAAGCGAACGTCGAGTGGCCACTTATGGAGCATAACAATCAAAATCAGATTACAGGGTCTCCGCTCGACCAAACCATCTAGGTTGAGCGGAGGTCGAGCGGACATCTATGGATCTGAACATCTAGAACCAGATTACAGGTACCCCGCTCAACCATTTTTACCCCACTCGACCAGATCAATAAGGTCGAACGGAGATCGAACAATACTTTTCGACTCCTATTTCCATGCAGAAAGCTATAATAGATGTTAAGGATGGAAAGCTTAGACTGCAGATGGATAATGAAGATGTGGTTTTCTCTCTTGATAGAGCAATGAAGATGCCCATGGAGACTCAATCATACAAGAGCATAGATGTGGTTTCTAACTTGTTTAATCTTGATTTTTCTAAGACAGATGACTCTGAAATTAGGTGGAAGATTGACAAGGAGGTGTCTAGACAGCCATGGGAGGAAGAAAATTCCAAGGATCATATACTTGTGACCAAGAAAGGTGAGGTACTGAGTGTAGACAAGAAGGGGGAAAGAAAATATTTGAAGGTGAGGATACGAGAAGACCGCCATATGATCCAGTAGTTCAAAAAGTGATATTCCGTCGTGACTCTCCGACGTTAAACAGAGCACCTATTGGGAGTTTTCCCTTCCATTTTATTGTTTTATTTCTTTAGTGTGAGTGAGGATTTATTATATTTGAAGTGCTCACGTTTCGGTAATTACATCTCTTTTCAAACTTAGTTTTAACTTATATTTTTTGCTAAGTTTGGGGGGTGTGATGTACTTACCTCATTTTATGAGCACTAAGGGTATAATTTTTCCTTTCGTTAGTTGTTTGTTATTAGGGGGTTGATTTTTCGCGGTATATTAATATTTTAATCGGTGTTGGTATGTTGATTTTTTGTAACTTACCTAATGTTTAGTGTGTTGTGTTAGTGTGTCTAGTGTGTGGAGTCGATTAGATGGTCAATTGAGTCTTTCTTTTAGTTCTCTTATTTTATTATTGATGAATCATGTGATGATGAGGTGTGCTTGAGTTTTTATTATAGAAAAGGTAAAAGAGTGGCAAGACGAGTTCCACGCTGAAGCTTTGACCTGACCGAGTTGAACAACTCGAGGAGCTTGTGCATACTTTGAAGAAAAATCAATCAGGTGCCCTCGTTTCCTTATTCTAATTTTTATGTGTGCTTTTAATTCATGGAGTGGAAGGATTGAGATCTAATTGGTTTTGGTGATTCATATGTGCTTATATTTTTAAATTGTGCTTAAAATTCATATGCTCTTGAAATTGATGAAGGAATTGTACTTGAGTTATATTGTAGTATGAAGTTCTAAGTGTACTGGTAGGATATTACTTATCATGAAAAGTGCTCTATTACTTGTTAAAAACCCATGTGAGATTTTGAGCCTCGTTGATCATGTACATAATCACATGATATATTTTCTTTTCTGATGAGTATCATTCTTGTGTGTGTATTCTAGAACTTGCCTCTTGTCTTACTTGAGATTACATGTTATGTTAGATGATGGGAGATGATTTAAGGCCATCTTGAATTTATAAGTCACTTAGCCAAATAATTCCCTACCAAATGATGTTTATCCGTAGTTAGCCCCGTTGAGCCTAAAAACTTCATTCTTTAGCAGCCTACGAGAAATAGCCACTTTGAGCTTCTGAATTTTTTGAGCCTTGATTCTATCATGACGAGAATTAATGGCTTTTCAAATTGTTTTGATGGAATTTTATAACTGTTTGAGAAGAAATGAAATTGGTGTTGAAATAGTGATTGAGCTTGAAATGCATCTAAGGAAAATCATGGAGTAGTGCTTAAATCTAGTACTCCATGAAATCAAACATCCCAGGGTAGATCTAGTATCCTATGGAGGATGCGCGAGGTAGTGCCCGAAACTAGTACCTCGAGAGAAAAAAAAGGAGAGAAGAAAAAAAAGAGAAGGAAAAAATTTTGAGCTTGAAAAAAAGTGAAAGAGTTGAGGAGGATGTTGTGCTTAGTTGAAGTGAAGAGGAAGAATGAAAGATCATGATGGATTGCGCACTTGATTGGTCTAAGTTTTGAGTAACTTATCCATATATTTCCTATCTTAACCAAAGAGCCAACATTAAATAAAAAAAAACGTCCTTTTTAATCCTATTGCCGAATCATACTTTTAGTGGTGGAGAGTTTGAGACTTTTGGCAAGCTTATGGTTACACATGCACTTGAATTGAATTTGAGTATAAACACCATAGCCCATAAGTGTACATCTTTTACACTTGAGTGCGAGCAATATATACTTCCCGTGAGAACATGCTAATGGAGCATTTGAATTGGTGGTGATTGTCTTATCTTGTACGCTATGAATTGATTATTACATGTAATGAGAGTTGCATGACCTAATTTGAGGACAATTGTATTGTGAATGGAGTATTTGTCATAGTCCTTGTTTCCTTACTAATTTTTTACTCTCTTTCTCTTTATTTTTATTTTGTTGCCTCGGGACGAGCAATGAACTTAGACTCAATTTTGATTAAAATTGATTAAGGTAAGCGAACCTTATCATTTGTAGTGAGTAACCAAGTTTAATTATCGAACAAAGGAAAATTTAAATCAAGAGTATATCCGTTTTTGTTTTCAATCATGCTTTAGAGGAGTGATCGGATTTTGAATTTTTGAAATTAAAAAGAACAATTAAACTACCAATAATCTAAGCAAGAACCAAATAAAAGCAATTAACAATTAAGATAATCAAATAAAGTATCAAGCAACCAAATTAAATGAGATGGATGAGAAACAATCTAAAGAAGAGCAAGGCTAACCACATTCAAAATTAAGGATACAACATGGCTTGTTAAACTCAAATGGTTAATATTAATGATCATTGGAATAGAAGCAATCACAAAAGAAATCCCCTAATCACTAGGCCAAGGAAATTAGGTTCTAAATTCATTACAAGTTTTAAGCATATAAGATTGAATTCCACTTTCAATTCCCTTAAGGTACTATGATAGCAAAATTAGTCTTCCCACTCAATTAATAGACCAAATATGATAAACCAATTAAGTGTTCTCACATGAATGTTCTAAGCATATGAAGATGCAACCACATACTTCATACACTAACACACAAAATCCACATTATAACATGATTCAATGAAACCCCTAATCATAATATTGGATTGACCCTTCTAATATAATAAATAGGAAATTCAACCACACAAATTATAATACAAATTAAGTAAATCAAAAATCATGTATGAAATTCCAACATCACATCAATTAAACCATTAAACATTCAACAAATCCATAGATCCCTAATTCATCATGTGGCTAGCCTCACAAAAGGTCTAGCCAACAACCAGCATCACCAAATCATCAAAACAATGTTTAACAACATCCATTGTAGCTAAATAAACTAAGAAAATGCAAATCAAAGGTAATTTCTCCCCTATTTTGGTGTTTGACTTGAAATTCTCCTTCAACGTGCAATCCTCCTTCCAAATGCCTCTTTCTCCTCTAGAAGTGTGATGGGTGAATTAAAGAGATGAAGTTTGATGGGTGGAAGTGTGAAAAATGGTGGAAAAATGATATAAAAATGAAGTGAAAATGGGTGGAGATGGTAGTGTGTGTAGATTATGGTGTAGAGTGTGTGGGTTTCACGAAAATGGAGGCTAGGGCTGATTGCCCAATCCAAACTTGGGAAAAAAGCAGACAAAATGGGAATAAAAATTAATTTTCTGGACAGGTGTAATTGTGAGGGACATCGAATTTTTCTGCAATTCAGCAGAAAAATTCGACCGAATTTTTATTCTAGAGTCGAATTTTCCTGTCAGTGTGCTCAGCCTCCGCTGCCCTGTTTTCTCCTTCATTCTGCACAAAAATTCGACCGAATTTTTATGATTTTGGTCGAATTTTTGTGTCAGCTTGCTATTCTTCACTCTTCTTGCACCATTTTCTCCATTTTTGCTCGATTTCTCCTCCGTTACACATGTACGTGCATATTTTAACATTAGACTCATATTTTCCACCTTTTCCACTATATAAAAAGTGAAAAACAACACGAAAACACACAAAACAAACACAAAAATAACCTAAAAACTAGGTGAATTCAACGACGATCAAACCCTCTAAACTTAGAGCATTGTTCGTCCCCGAACAACAAAACGAAAGAAAAGAACTAGGAGGCAAATTCACCTAGGAAAAAGAATCATGAAAACACAAGTAACAATATACTACAATCAATCCTCTTTAACTAACTTAATCAAATAGCATCAACATGAACAATGTCAATCACATACAAAGTTAACAAGTTCAAAAGTCAAAGGAAGCGAAGTAATGTTACCCTTCGATCTCAAACCTTATGGGAGTATGAAGAACACTCAACACGCTTTGAAGTATGTAGGGATAATGCACTCATCGACCAATAATACTCGACTCACCATAAGCTTGCAAACGGACTACCCTTCTCAAGCCTCCAAAACTAAACACAAAGATCAAAAAGACTTTCATTTGAATGTAATGTACGGCTCTTTGGTAGGGCAGGATAAATTTGGATAAAAGTGACTCATTTTTGTGAGGGTAATCTAAGAGTTGATCCTTGATCGTTCTTGACATCATTCTTACTTTATTTCCAACTTTCTTTCCCTTTCTTTTCACTTCAAAACTCGAGTGATCAAATTAGCTCCTCAATTTCATTTTTTTTAATAACATAGAGCTTTTTGATTCTTTTGGTAGATCCACTCTTCTCTTATTGCCTTGGAAATGCCTCTTTAGCTTTTGTAGAATATTAGCATGTATTAGCATCACTTCCTTCCATCCTTTATCAACTCACTAACTTTGTTCTTGTTCTCTTTTCCTCTTTACCCCTTTTCTTATGATTTTCTTCACATCTTTCCACTAAAAATCAACTCTTTAATTACCCACATGAAAGGTTTTTATAAGGCCAAAAGTGGGATTTATTAGGCTTGTAATGAGATTTTCAATCAAAGAAGAGGTTTAAGGTTCAAAGTGGTTTTTAAGGGAGTCTTGTAGGGTAGGATATGATTTGGCTAGTAGCTTGATAAAAAAAAAATGGCCTAAGATCATTTCTAAATGTTTACGTTCATCAGGCTCGTTCCGGGAGTCGCAAGTAAATTCTAGTTTGTCTAAAGCATGATTGACCCACTCAAAATAAAATTACATATCGTATGTGTGTACACGGTTGAGGCTCAAACCTTGCTTGCTTTTGCTCGAGATCTAAGGGTACATTACCCTTTTTCCATTTTCCTTTTGAACGAGTTATTCCTTGCATGTTTCAACATCATAGAGTTCAACCATTTAATCAAATCAGTTATCAAGCATTTAAAGGCATTATATCATCACCCATATTTCCAATCCAAAGAAAAAGAAAAATAAGAAAGAAAATCTACCCCACAACACAAAGACAAAAAAAAACAACCAAGCAACACACAAATCAAGAAAGAAATAAAGAAAAGAAAAGAACATCACAACGAATGAATAAAAACATCCATATATCCCAAGATCTAGAAATCCTATTACAATCCCAAATGAATCAAAAATCTACCACAATCCCAAAAACTAAAATAAACAACACAATATCTACAGCTAGAGTTTAAAGATACAATCCAATCATAGTAAAAACAAATCTCAGTTTAAGGATAAATAAAGAGATAGATAGAGAGAGAGATAGAGAGAGAAAAAGGGATAGAGAATATAAAAATCCTGCATGCTACGTCTGTGGCTCCTAGGACTCCTCGGTGTCATAGCCATCTTCATTCTCACCAATCACCTCGGTGTCCTCATTCTCTCCTATTTCTTCAGGTACATCTTCATATTCTTGAGGTGGAACATATACAGGCCAAGGCTGAAATACACAGAGAGCCTGAGGATTGCTCTGATTATACATCCAAGTCATCATTTCCTCCATGTTTTGCGTACTCCTCTCCATGTTATCCATCCTGAAGTCTGTCCTGTGCTGCTGCCTCTGTATCTGTCTGATCTCAGCCCTCCACTCATCTCCTCGCTGAGCTGCTGCCCGTGAACTCCCACCATGCTCGAAAGTAGAGCGAGGTGCTCTCTCATTCTCTGGGATCAACTCAGTGTCCTCGGTCATCTCTTTGTCTGAAACATATCTCCCTAATAGATATTGGGCATTATCTGTACAGAACTTCTGGAGAGCCTTCTCATGATCAGGACCAATAAGTGCAAGATTTTCTTCTGGACATGCAGGGTAGATGGTTGTCAAACTGATAGGCCTAAATGGAAAGAACTTAGCCATAGGAAATACAATCACCCAGTCTCTCCCTATCTGCTCTATCACACGAGCCTGCTTTATACTTGCTACATCTAGATTTACCCCACGAATAAGCCCTTGATTTGTTGTGTCCAAACTGAGTCCTTCAGCGATGATGGTCACCAACCCTCCTATCACAATCTTTTGAGGGCTCTCGCGTTTGGCCATTCTCTTAGCAGTAGCCATCCAGTACGCTCCTGCACTGAAGGTCATACCATCTACAATGCAACTCAGGACGTTCAGCTCTCTTTTCCCAATACACGAACCCTCTGATCTCCCAAATAAGGTATGAGCTAAAAATTTTACTATGTATCACACGGAGGGGTTCCTTATGTGTGCTGCTCAAGAGCTGCATGGGTCATATTTCAATGGCCTTTCAAGCAAGGCTCGGTGAGTGATAGAGTGCCAAAAGTTCTGCTCCACAAAGTCTGATCGAGTCTTCCAATCCTTCAGTGTCTCTTTCCTCGGGCTGTGGAAGAATTGATTCATATCCTTTGAGTCATAAGTTTACTCTGTATTCCGGAGCTTGAACTTCATTATCCTAGGGAATAAAAACCTTGAATAATTCTTCACCTCTAGAGTTACCAAAAACTCTAGAGTAAGCCCTCTATAGGTCTCCGGATATCTTGTGGCGAACCACTCTAATCCAACACTTTCCATCATCCCCAACACTTCATTCTGGATTCCCATCACCTCCATGCATCTCATGTCTAACCATCTTGTTCTTTCTATTTTGGGGGCTAACATCCTCCATTTTTGACATTTTGCTTCCCATTCCTCTTGAGTGAACTCGACTCCATAATCGGAAGGATGCCACCCCTTTCTTAAGAGAAAAGCGTTGATTCTGTCAATTTTTTCTTGAGTTAACTCTCCCTGCCAGTCTTGTTGTCTCACCTAAAAATATACAAGTAGATTAGTTCATTTCCAAATAAGACAACCAAGAGGCATTCAAACTTCATAAGCAATCAACACACTCAATTTCAAAACCAAACAAGAGCATCGCTTTCATGATTCTTGGTAAGCATGGGGTAATGGGCATTACACACAATTCAAGTGCACCACTTTATATTAATAATCAAGACAAGAAGTAAAATGCATGCTTCAAATTCCTCAACATTCCTCACAATTTAACAAGTTCAAAACATGCATCTTATACTCTCCACACAAACTTGATACATGTACATGCTTCACTTTTCAACAATTTAGCATAATCCCACATATGATTTCACCTCAAATTTCATGAAAATAATCACACACTTCTCACTCAACACCTTTCCAACTTTATTAAACATATTCCTCAAGTGTTAAGTTCAATATGCACAAAAATTTTCATTAGGGTAAATCATCGAATACCTAGTGGGCATAAATTCCAAGTCTCAAGTCCAATGCACATGAATGTATCCAAATGCAACCAATTTCTCCATAAAGCTCAAAGCCAACTCATCAACATCATGCATTCGGTTCAACTTCAACACACAAATTACAAATTGAACAAAACCAATATGCAGTTCACATTTTTGCTCTAATTCCATACAATGCTATCACATATTCTTCAAAATTCAACACCAAGATGCTCACAATTCCACAATTTCTTACTACTTAAACATTTAAACAATTCAATCCTCATATCTCAACAAGATAATTATCAATCCATCCCTTTTCCTCATATATTTTCACCTATTGTATATAGGGTTCAAAACTATAAAAGAATGGTTGAAGAACTTACCATTTTCTCTTCAATGGGATGAAATTAGAAGGGAATGGGATGAAAATTGAAGCCCAACTTCGACTTTCCAATGAGAATGAGGCTCGATCAGTGTGTGCAGTGTTGGAGTTGAAAAGAATTGAAGGTGAACTGTGTGAGAGTGTGGGAGAAGAACAAGGGAGACGGGTTTCAAAACATCTCTGCTGACATAAAAATCGATCGAATATTCATGCAGGGGTCGAATTTTTGTGTCAGTCCCGACTTTTTACTTACCTTGCCATCCCTCACAAAAAATTTGACCGAAATTTTACGCTGGGAGTCGAATTTTTGTGAGTTTTTGACTTTTTCCACGGCTGGTCAACCTGCTTAAAAATTCAAGCACACTCACAAAAATTTGGTCGAATTTTTATGAATATGTGCCCAAATTTGCAAAACTTACTGTAAGGAAAATTCGACCCCTGAGGTCGAATTTTTCTGCCAGAAACACCAAAAATTTTTCTTCCCCTGTTTTCTCAATATTTATCCAACATATCATCGTATATAATCAAATGTACTAAAAAACTCAAGCTATAGATCAAAACATACACCAAAAACACTCCAAAAATAAAATCATGCTTGTCAAGAAAATTTAAAATTAACCACAAATCACGAAAAAGCTATCAAATCCACAATAAGCACCCACAAACTACGAAATGCACTCAAGTGGTGAGTCACACCACGCACTCTCCCCCCAAACTTAAATCAAGCACAAGTGAAGACTTTAAGTTTGCAAAAAGTGGTGGGACTTACCCTCGAAGCATCCAATGTAGTGCTTCTCGTAATCCAATTATTTAATCTCCCTCAACAAGCATGATCAACCTACACCACCAAAAATACAAACAACACATGAAAAATAAAAGAAAAACCTACTCTACTAGATATCATGATGAGTTTTAAGAAGAAAGGGTGTCCATATACACTATCTCCTTTTGAGAAGGAGATAGGTAATGCTTAACCCAATGACCATTAACAACGAACTCATCACTTGGCCCTTTGAGTTTCAATGTATGTCCTCCGATGACCTCCAACACTTCAAAGGGACCCATCCACTTAGACTTGAGCTTTCCTGGAAATAATTTCAATCCTGAATTGAACACTAGCACTTTATCTCCGGGAGCAAATGTCTTCTCTCGAGCTTCTCCGCCTAATCCTTTCTTCCCCCATTGATTGTCTTCTCCAACACTAACTTGATTTGGCGATTTAAGACCTCCGCCAAACCATTTGCTTGGGGATGATAAGGAGTGGCTATCCGGTGTTTTACTCTGTATTTCTTCAAGAGTCCCTCCATCAATTTGTTCACGAAGTGTGAACCTCCATCGCTCACCAAGGCCCGTGGGACTGCAAATCGACTAAAGATGTTCCTCTTCAAGAATCTTTGCACCATAAATGCATCATTAGTCTTGGTGGGGATCGCCTCCACCCACTTGGACACGTAGTCCACCGCCAACAAGATATATATGTACCCTTGAGAAGAAGAAAATGGTCCCATAAAGTCAATGCCCCATACATCAAAGATTTCTACTTCAATATTCAAGGTCATAGGCATTTCATCCCTCTTTCCGATTCCCCCCACTCGTTGGCATCTATCACAACTATTCACAAACTTCTTGGCATCTCCAAATAAGGTAGGCCACATGAATCCCGATTGAAGCACCTTGGCTCCCGTCTTGTGGTGACCAAAATGCCCAACACAAAGAGACGAATGTCACAACTCTAGAACCCCTTTAACCTCTTCATTGGCTACACATCTCCTGATAACTCCATTAGCACAAGTTTCAAACAAGAATGGCTGGTCCCATAAATACTTCTTCACTTCTATGTAGAATTTCTTCAACTTGTACTCATTAAGAAGTGTGGGTCGAATGCCACAAGCAAGATAGTTCACATAATCGGCGTACCAAGGAGAAGAACTAACCATGAGAGAGAACATTTGGTCAACCTCCACCTTAAGGATCTCTTCATCCAGAAATTTATCACCAATCGGAGTCAAATCTTCATCCCCCTCTTCTCTTTCAAGTCTTGATAAGTGATCCGCTATCACATTTTCAACCTCTCTCTTGTCTTTAATCTCCACATCGAACTCTTGTAGAAGTAATACCCACCGAATAAATCTTGGCTTTGCATCCTTTTTGTTCATGAGATACTTGATGGCTACATGATCCGTGTATACTACCGTTCGAGTTCCAACTAAGTAAGGGCGAAACTTCTCGAAGGCGTAGACCACCGCTAGAAATTCCTTCTCAGTGGTGGTGTAATTCACTTGACAAGAATTCAAAGTCTTAGAGGCATAGTAAATGGCTCTAAACTTCTTCTCTTTGGTTTGCCCAAGCACCACTCCTATAGCTTGATCACTTGCATCACAATGCAACTCAAAATGTACACTCCATTCCGGAGCTACAAGTATGGGGGATGAAATCAAAGCCTCCTTGAGTACCTAAAACGAAGCAAGACACACTTAATCAAATTTAAATTTAGTATCCTTTTCAAGAAGCTTACAAAGTGGCTTAGCAATTTTTGAAAAATCCTTAATAAGATAGAAGCCCGCGTGGCCTAAGAATGATCTAACTCCCTTCTCACTAGTGGGAGGAGGAAGACGTTCTATGGCTACGACTTTTACTCTATCCACTCTCAACCCATGCTATGAAATGTGGTGTCCCAATACAATTTTATCAATAACCATAAAATGACATTTTTCCCAATTAAGCACAAGGCTTGTCTCCTCACACATCTGCAAAACAATAGATAGATTAGTTAAGCACAAATCATACGAAGAACCATAAATGGAGAAATCATCCATGAACACCTATATGATGTTCTCTATCAATCCACCGAAAATAGCCATCATACACCTTTGGAACGTGGCTGGAGCATTGCACAAACCAAATGGCATCATCCTAAATGCAAAGGTGCCATAGGGATAAGTAAATGTTATTTTCTCTTGGTCCTCCGGGGCGATCAAAATTTGATTGTACCCCGAATATCCATCGAGAAAATAATAATACTTGTGTCCCGCTAGTCTATCAAGCATCTGATCAATGAAGGGGAGTGGGAAGTGATCTTTACGGGTATTGTCATTTAGTTTTCTATAGTCAACACACACTCTCCAACCGGTGGTAGTCCTCGTGGCAATTACTTCATTAGTATTGGACCACACTATGGTCATACCACCCTTCTTTGCTACCACGTGCAAAGGGCTCACGTAAGGACTATGACTGATTGGAAAGATATACCCGCAACAAGCCACTTCAACACTTCCTTTCTTACAACCTCTTGCATTATAGGATTAAGACGTCGTTGGTTTTGCTCACGAGACTTATCTTCTTCCATTAAATGAATCTTATGCATGCATAGAGGGGGGCTTATACCTTTCAAGTCTTTAATGGACCAACCAATGGAAGATTTGTGCTCTCTCAACACCCTCAATAATTTCTCCAATTCTAAGTCATTCAAGGATGAAGATACAATTACCAGATATGTGTCATTTTCCCCCAAGTGTGCATACTTAAAGTGCTCCAGTAAAGGCTTTAACTCTTCCTTTTTCTCCTCTTTTTCCTCTTCTTTGGGCTCATCATCAAGCTTCTTTTCAAGGACCTCTCTCGCTTCCTCCAATGTAATTTCACTACAAGAATCCAAACAATGCAAATCATCAAATATTTCATCATCATTAAAACAACAAGGAGAGTTAGAAAAATTAAGAGAGAGAGAGTGGCTCATTATTGATTCCAAAGGGTCCTTTGAATGAAAACAATGTAGATGCTCTTCAATAATATCTTCCATCACTTATATTCGTCTACACTCATTGCTCCCCCTCGGATATCTCATAGCTTCTTTCAATAAAAACACCACTTCTTCTTCATTAACTCTAAGGGTAAACTCCCCCTTCTCCACATCAATCAAAGCCTTCCCCGTGGCTAGAAATGGACGTCCAAGAATTAATGGAATATTTGCATCTTCGTCCATGTCTAACACCACGAAATCAACGGGGAATACAAACTTGCCAACCTTTACCAAGACATCCTCCATAATTCCCTTTGGATATGTCATAGACCTATCGGCTAATTGAAGAGTGCCGATATAAGCTTGACTTCTCCAATGCCCAATTTATTAAAAATCGACAAAGGCATCAAGTTGATGCTAGCACCCAAGTCACATAGAGCCTTGTAGCTCTCATGTTCTCCATCTCACACGGAATAGTAAAACTACCCGGATCTTTCAACTTAGGTGGGAGCTTCTTTTGTAATATGGCACTACACTCCTCCGTGAGATTCACCGTTTTATGCTCACCTAAGCTCCTTTTCTTTGCCATAATATCCTTCAAAAATTTTATATAGTTGGGCATTTGTAGAAGAGCATCCACAAAAGGGAGATTGATATGAATCTTCTTTTGCATTTCCACAAACTTTGCAAAATTTTCATCTAAGCACTTTTTCAAGCATCTTTCAGGAAATGGTATTGGTACGGGCAATTTAGGAATCCCCCATTCATCCCTTTCGAAGTTTTCCTCTCTCTCTTTCCTTCTTGCTTCTTTGCACTTTTCCCACTTCTTCGGGGATTTTACTTCTTCTCCATCAAGTGTAGGGATCACTTCATCATTCTTATCGAACTCAACTTCTTTCTCTTTCCTTTCTTCATCCTTAACTACCACGGGCTCTTGTTCACATACTACTTCTTCCACATCCTTAGGCATCAGAGGTCCATCATATCTTGTTCCACTTCGAAGTTCGATGGCCTTGCATTGCTCCTTTGGATTAGTGATAGTAGTAGATAAAAACATCCCTTGTTGATGAACATCCCCCTTTTCACTTGCCATTTGGCTCATTTGCATCTCTAGTGCCTTAAATCTTCGATCATTCACTTCCTTCTCTTGCCTTCTTTCTTCTTTTTCCAATTTCCTTTCATCTCGCTCATACTTCATAAGCTCAAACATCTTACTCATTTGATCCTCCACCGTAGGCTTCCCTTCACTATTTTGAGCTTTAGCCCCCGGATTGATCCCTGGTGGAAGTGTGAGGGTATTACCTTGATTTCCATATGACAAGTTTTCAAACCTCCTAGGTTGTAGAAAGTTGCCACCAAAATTCCCTTGACCAAATCCACCTTGCCTAGGTAGGTATCCTCCTCCTTGGTGTCCAAAATTACCTCCATAATTTTCTTGGAAGTTCCTTCCTTGCATAAAGGCAACTTCCTCAGTGACATCTCGAGTTGTCCCCAAGATTCTTGAAATCCCATTGTGGAGGTCATACCTTGGTGAGGAATTTGAGATGTAGGCAACTGAACATTTGAACTTGGAAACAGTTGACTCATGATGGGCATAGGCATAGAACTCTGAGAAATTTAAAAATTAGTATTCATCCTCTTGAGTATCTCCGAGATAGCCTTTTCAGTGACATCCTCTTTCGGTGCTTCCACTTGTTTCATACACACTTCTTCCATCTTTGCCATCCTTTCCATCTCATACATCCCTGAAGAGCGATCTAAAGGCCACTGTCCTGCATTCAAAGCAATTTCCTCACAAATAGCTATAGCCCTCTTCGGTGTTTGCCCCAATATAGATCCTCCCGAAGATGCACCAACAAGTATCCTAGAACCTCCATTCAATCCCACATAGAAGAATCCTACTTGCTAATCAAGGGGGAACCCATGCTGTGGACACATCCGAAGCATCTCCTTAAAGCGATCCCATGCTTCACTAAAGGTTTCAAGAGGCAACTGCTTGAACTGTATGATTAAACCCTTCAGATGCAATATTTTTGATGGTGGAAAGAACTTGTTCAAGAACCTCTGAGCTAACTCTCTCCATGTAGTGCAAGATCCCAAAGGTATAGTATTGTACCAAGCCTTAGCTCGATCCCTTAGTGAGAAAGAAAAGAGCTTCATCTTGATAACATCTTCACTCACTCTGCTGATCTTAATGGTACTAGCCAACTCTGTGAACTGAGATAGGTGAGCATTAGGGTCTTCTAAGCACCACCCCAAACTAATTTGCTTGCACCATGTTAATCAACCCCGTTTTAATCTCGAAATTATTGACATTCAATGGCGGCCCCACAATATAATTTTCCACTTATGGTAGGAAATGATCTCTAATATTTACGCCAACTCCATTATGCCTTTGAACTTAAGGTTGTTGCACTACCGGAGGAGCTTGTGGAATATTTCTAGCTTCTTGTTGTGCTAGCAATTGTTGAATAATGGCTTGCAACTGTTGATTATGCAAGTGCACTTGGTGGAAATTTGCTTGTTGCATAAGCTCCGGATTCACTTGAACACCTTGAGCATTTTCCTCTCCATGCTCGAAATTTTATCCATTCCCCTCTTCATCAACACCATTGCCATTAACTTCTTCCAATTCGTGATCCATTTCTTCCTCCGTTGGATATAACAACTCTCTCATTCTTCTTCGTAAGGTAGCCTCTAACTCCAAATCCAAAGGCTCGATAGATTGAGACCTTGAACGAGTGTGCATACACCTATAAGATATACCAAGTTAGATCACAAAGAACTAAAATAAAAGCAAATAAAAAGAAAGCAAGTAAAAGTACTCCTAGTAAAGCTAATTAAATGCAAACTCATTACTCCCAAGATTTAATCTCTCCCTGGCAATGGCGCCATGAACTTAGACTCAATTTTGGTTAAAATTAATTAAGGTAAGCAAACCTTATCGTTTGTAGTGAGTGACCAAGTTTAATTATCGAACAAAGGGAGATTTAAATCAAGAGTGTATCCATGTTTGTTTTCAACCATGCTTTAGAGGAGTGATCAGATTTTGAGTTTTTGAAATTGAAAAGAACAATTGAACTACCAATAATCTAAGCAAGAACCAAATAAAAGCAATTAACAATTAAGATAATAAAATAAAGTATCAAGTAACTAAATTAAATGATATGGATGAGAAACAATCTAAAGAAGAGCAAGGCTAACCACATTCAAGATTAAGGATGCAACATGGCTTGTTAAACTCAAATGGTTAATATCAATGATCATTGGAATAGAAGCAATCACAAAAGAAATCCCCTAATCCTTAGGCCAAGGAAATTAGGTTCTAAACTCATTACAAGTTTTAAGCGCATAAGATTGAATTCCACTTTCAATTCCCTTAAGGTACTATGATAGCAAAATTAGTCTTCTCACTCAATTAATAGACTAAATATAATAAACCAATTAAGTATTCTCACATGAATGTTCTAAGCATATAAAGATGCAACCACATACTTCATACACTAACACACAAAATCCACATTATAACATGATTCAATGAAACCCCTAATCATAATATTGGATTGACCCTCCTAATATAATAAATAGGGAATTCAACCACACAAATTATAATACAAATTAAGTAAATCAAAAATCATGTAAGAAATTCCAACATCACATCAATTAAACCATTAAATATTCAACAAATCCATAGATCCCTAATCCATCATGTGGTTAGCCTCACAAGAGGTCTAGCCAACAACCAACATCATCAAATCATCAAAACAATGTTTAACAACATCCATTGTAGCTAAATAAACTAAGAAAATACAAATCAAAGGTAATTTCTCCCCTATTTTGGTGTTTGGCTTGAAATTCTCCTTCAACGTGCAATCCTTCTTCCAAATGCCTCTTTCTCCTCTAGAAGTGTGATGGGTGAATTAAAGAATGAAGTTTGATGGGTGGAAGTCTTAAAATATGGTGGAACAATGATGGAAAAATGAAGTGAAAATGGATGGAGATGGTAGTGTGTGTAGATTATGGTGTAGAGTGTGTGAGTTTCACAAAAATGGAGGCTAGGGCTGTTTGTCCAATCCAAACTTGGGGAAAAAGCAGACAAAATGGGAATAAAAACTGATTTTCTGGACAGGTGTATAATTTTATAAAAATTCGACCGAATTTTTGTGAGGGACGTCGAATTTTTCTGCAATTCAGCAGAAAAATACGATCTAATTTTTATGCTCGGGTCGAATTTTCCTGTCAGTGTGCTCAGCCTTCGCTGCCCTATTTTCCCTTCATTCTGCACAAAAATTCGATCGAATTTTTGTGATTCTGGTCGAATTTTTGTGTCAGCTTGCTATTCTTCACTCTTCTTGCACCATTTTCTCCATTTTTGCTCGCTTTCTCCTCTGTTACACCTGTACGTGCATATTTTAACATTAGACTCATATTTTCCACCTTCTCACCATATAAAAAGCAAAAAACAACACAAAAACACACGAAAACAAACACAAAAACAACCTAAAAACTAGGTGAATTCAACGACGATCAAACCTCCCAAACTTAGAGCGTTGTTTGTCCCCGAACAACAAAACAAAGAAAAGAACAAGGAGGTGAATTCACCTAGGAAAAGGAATCATGAAAACACAAGTAACAATATACTACAATCAATCCTCTTTAACTAACTTAATCAAATAGCATCAACATGAACAATGTCAATCACATACGAAGTTAACAAGTTCAAAAGTCAAAGGAAGCGAAGTAATATTACCCTTCGATCTCAAACCTTACGGGAGTATGAAGAACACTCAACACTCTTTGAAGTATGTAGTGATAATGCACTCATCGACCAATCATACTCGACTCACCATAAGCTTGCAAATGGACTACCCTTCTCAAGCCACCAAAACTAAACACAAAGATCAAAAAGGACTTTCATTTGGATTTAATGTACGGCTCTTTGGTAGGATAGGATAAATTTGGATAAAAGTGACTCATTTTTGTGAGGGTAATCTAAGAGTTGATTCTTGATCATTCTTGACATCATTCTTACTTTATTTCCAACTTCCTTTCTCTTTCTTTTCACTTCAAAACTCGAGTGATCAAATTAGCTCCTCAATTTTATTTTTTTAATAACATAGAGCTTTTTGATTCTTTTGGTAGATCCACTCTTTTCTTATTGCCTTGGAAATGACTCTTTAGCTTTTGTAGAATATTAGCATGTATTAGCATCACTTCCTTCCATCCTTTATCAACTCACTAACTTTGTTCTTGTTCTCTTTTCCTCTTTACCCCTTTTCTTATGATTTTCTTCACATCATTCCAATAAAAACCAACTCTTTAATTACCCACACGAAAGGTTTTTATAAGGCCAAAAGTGGGATTTATTAGGCTTGTAATGTGCTTTTCAATCAAAGAAGAGGTTTAAGGTTCAAAGTGGTTTTCAAGGGAGTCTTGTAGGGTAGAATATGATTTGGCTAGTAGCTTGATAAAAAAAATGGCCTAAGATCATTTCTAAATGTTTACATTCATCAGGCTCGTTCCGGGAGTCCGCAAGAAAATTTTAGTTTGTCTAAAACATGATTGACCCACTCAAAATGAAATTACATACCGTATGTTCGTACACGGCTGAGACTCAAACCTTGCTTGCTTTTGCTCGAGATCTAAGGGTACATTATCCTTTTTCCATTTTCCATTTGAATGAGTTACTCCTTGCATGTTTCTGTTGGCAATTGGATCTTATGGTGAACGTGATTCAATAAGAAAAAAATAGATAATTAAACAGCGGAAGCATTAAATAAATACCTGTCTTCTGGATTGGTGTAGTGGATGATAATCTGAGAAGAACACCTCTGATCTTCTGCAGTATTACCCAAAGTCAACTCTCTGGTGTTGTGTGGTCAACAATCCCCAGAGAGTTCTCAATCTATTCCTGATCTCTTCTACGTAAGAGGCGCAGAGTTAGGTTATTAGGAACTGAGACAACTTATATATACTTGGGCTACTGCAGGGACCAGGAGGAGAAATTGGGCTGGGCCTCAATCAGATTTAATTAACCAAGCTTAGCCCAAAGCTTTTAATTAAATCCAATAATAATAATATAGTCCACTAAAATATTATTATTGCACTACCCATCCAATCCCAAAATTACATTTTGGGCTCCTTCTTATTATGAGCCCGATAGTCTCCCCATATTTAAGATATGCAATGCCCATTAATTAATTAAGTTACTGACAACTCAAATTAATTAATATCTCATCCGAGAGTAGTACCACTCAACCTTATTATCATGTCGGAAATTAATCCACTTGCAAGATTTACATGATAAACCTTATGAGCTCCTCAAGGGGACATCATCAACCTATGACGGACATGGTTTCATTCTACAATCAACAGCACACCATAGAGACAGCACTACTTCCCAACTCACCGAGTTTGTTGATTTAATACAATTAAATCTCACCCATTGATGAATCAAAGAAATATATACTGCCTTACGTGTCGAGGTTATTGTATAGGGATTAAGAGCACGAACATCCATAATAACAGAGATCAAGTTCTTCTATATAGACAGTACAAGTCGAACGATCTCAGACGATCCTACTCAATACACAAAGCAGTGTACTAATGTGGTTCTATAGTCAAGACAAACTAATACCAAACCACACTACAACCATACCGATAGATAGTCCCCGTCTATCTCGGTTGTGAGTATCTGTTTATACTTTATAAGGAAACTGATAATATGATCTTCCGCGTGTTGTCGCACAACATATTATCTACAGTATAAAGTAAATGGACTTTTGCACAAACATATAAATAAATAATTTATAATATGCAAAATAGTTTGATCATATGATTCTCATTTCAAATAAAATCGTTATTACATTGTTCAATACAAAAGCAAGGCTTTTAGTATACAAATCTAACAATCTCCCACTTATACTAAAAGACTACGCTACCTTATCTGCTGACACGCATCTAATCCCCATTCCTTCTACATGCCCATCGAACGCTTTCGCTGGAAGGCTCTTAGTAAAAGGATCAGCTAGGTTATCCTCAGATGCTATCTTAGCAACAACGACTTCCCCTCTTTTAACGATGTCTCGTATCAGGTGGTACTTGCGCTCAATGTGTTTGCTCGCCTTATGGGCTCGTGGTTCCTTCGAGTTCGCTACTGCACCACTGTTATCACAATAAATTGTGATTGCTTTGGGCAAACCAGGAATCACATCCAAGTCCATTAAGAAGTTCCTGAGCCATACTGCTTCTTTAGCTGCCTCAGAGGCTGCTACATATTCAGCTTCCATGGTAGAGTCCGCAACGCATTTCTGCTTTACACTCCTCCATATTACGGCTCCTCCTCCAAGAGTATACACATAACCCGAGGTGGATTTACTAGCATCCCTATCTGACTGGAAATCCGAATCAGTATAACCCAAAGGTAACAAAGTATCTGCCCGGTAAACCAGCACATAATCCCTAGTCCTTCGCAGGTACTTCAAAATATGCTTTACCGCAGTCCAATGCCCTTGTCCTGGATTACTTTGATACCTACTGACCATGCCCACGACATAACAGATATCTGGTCTCGTACATAGCATAGCATACATGAGACTTCCCACTCCCGAAGCATAAGGGACCAGCTTCATTGCCTCTATTTCATGTTGTGTCTTGGGACACATTTCCTTAGATAGAGGTATTCCATGTCTGAAAGGTAGAAAACCTTTCTTGGAATCTTGCATGGTAAAACGAGTCAGTATTGTATCAATATATGAAGCTTGGGATAAGCACAACATTCTTTTCTTGCGATCCCTTATTAATTTGATCCCAAGAATGTGTCCGGCCTCTCCCAAGTCCTTCATCTCAAATTGCTTGGACAGCCATACCCTTACGCCCGACAATACCTTTACATTGTTTCCAATGAGCAGAATATCATCCACGTAGAGTACAAGAAATACCAATACGTTTCTGTCACACTTCTTGTATACACATGATTCATCCGGACATTGAATAAATCCATATGACTGGATTACTTCATCAAAACGGATGTTCCAAGATCTTGAAGCTTGTTTCAATCCATAAATGGACCTTTTAAGCTTACACACAAGATGCTCTTCGCCCTTTGCAATAAAACCCTCTGGTTGCTTCATATAGATGTTTTCCTCAAGACTTCCATTCAGGAAAGCTGTCTTGACATCCATCTGCCATACCTCATAATCCATATGAGCAGCAATAGACAAAAGAATCCGGATTGACTTAAGCATGGCCACGGGTGAGAAGGTTTCCTCATAATCGATTCCTTCTTTCTGAGTATATCCTTTAGCCACAAGCCTTGCTTTAAAGGTTTCCACCATACCGTCAGATCCTCTTTTTCTCTTATAGATCCACTTGCATCCAATAGCTTTTACACCATTAGGTGGTTCTATAAGCTCCCAGACATGATTAGAATACATGGATTCTATCTCAGATTTCATTGCATTTTGCCATAATTGAGCATCTTTATCCTGTAATGCCTCGTTGTAATTCCATGGGTCAATTTCATGTTCACCTGGGACCAAGTCGGATGACTCTCCCAATCCCATGAATCTATCCGGTTGTCTGGCAACCCTCCCACTACGACGAGGCTCCGCAGGTATTTGTGTATCATGTGTGACACGCGGTGCAGTGTCCTGTGGTATATCCTCCTGCACAGTTGGTATATTGTTTGGTGTTTCCTTTCTAACTTCTTCTAGAACAATTGTACTCTTGGGTTTATGATTCATTACATAATCCTCTTCCAAAAATCTGGCGTTCGTACTCACGATCACCTTTTGGTCATTAGGATCATAAAATAGACCACCCCTCGTTCCTTTAGGATATCCTATAAACAGACAAACATCCGTACGCGATTCTAACTTATCAGCATCTTGCTTCAACACATGTGCCGGAGCACCCCAAATTCGAAAGTGTTTGAGACTAGGCTTTCGCTTTGTCCACAATTCGATGGGTGTTGAAGCTACTGATTTAGAAGGTACTAAATTCAGGATATAAGCTGCTGTATCCAAGGCATATCCCCAAAACGAGCTGGGTAATTCCGAATAACTCATCATAGATCTTACCATTTCCATAAGAGTCCTATTCCTTCTTTCCGCTACACCATTCTGCTGGGGTGTGCCCGGTGCTGACAATTAGGATTCAATCCCATTTTCTGATAAATAATTCCTAAACTCTCCCAAGAGGTATTCGCAACCACGATCAGATCGTAGTGTCTTGATATATTTTCCAAGATGCTTTTCCACATCAGCCTTGTACTCTTTGAATTTATCAAAGCACTCAGACTTGCGGCGCATCAAATAAACATACCCGTATCTAGAATAATCGTCAATAAAAGTGACGAAATATTCATAACCACCTCTTGCCTGGACAGACATAGGACCACATAAATCTGAATGAACCAATTCCAACAAATCCTTGGCTCTATACCCCTTTGCCTTGAAAGGCCTCTTGGTCATTTTTCCTTCCAAGCAGGATTCGCAAGTTGGATAATTTTCCACTACTAATGAACTCAGAGGTCCATCAGCTATCAACCTTTGAATCCTACTCAAGTTAATATGACCTAGTCTGAGATGCCAAAGATATGTTTGATTCATTTTAGAAGGTTCTTTTCTCTTATTAGTAGATGTATCATTCATTTCAATTTGTTGCACTGTGGGAGTAATTGGATTAAGAGTATACAAATTATCTATCAATGCACCATCACAGATAAAAATTCCATTTTTCCTTAAAACAACTTTGTCATTAAAAGAAACAGAATATCCATCCATAAACAATTTAGAAACTGAAATTAAATTCTTTCTAAAATGAGGTACATAAAGACAATTCCTCAAAACAAGAGTTTTATTCTTATTAAAAGATAAATAGACGTCTCCCACTGCAACAGCTGCTACTCTTGTAGCATTTCCCATGATTATAGTAATCTCTCCATCACTAAGCTGTCGGGTTTGGTGGAACCCCTGCAAAGAATTGCAGACATGGTCAGTGGCTCCCGTATCTACACACCAAGTGTCAGCAGATACAGCCACTAAACACGATTCAACAACTAGTACATAAGACTTACCATTCCTGTTCCCCTTCAGAAGAGGGCAGTCTGCCTTGTAGTGTCCCGGCTGCTTACATTTGAAGTACTTGCCTTTAGGCTTCTTGACCGCACCAGTCTTTGCTTTCACTTGGTTCACCGGTGCTGAATTTCCTTGCTTCTTTTTCTTCCTACCGCCTTTCGGCCTAGGATGAGCAACATATTCAGCAACATGAACCTGAGGAGGTCTACGAAACAGTTCTTCCGCCGCCACAAGTTCTGTCAGAAGTTCCGCCAATGTGTACAAATGTTTGTTCGTACCATAGTTCAGGCGAAACTGCTCAAAACTCCTAGGTAAGCTTTGGAGTATGATATCGACCTGGGTTTCCCCATCGATTTCAGCTCCAAGAACTTCCAACTCATTGAGTTGGCCCATCATCCTGAGGACATGTTCCCTTATGGAAGTACCCTCAGCCATTTTGGTATTCATCAAGACCGACATGCCCTTCGACCTAGCAGGACGACTCTGATGTCCGAAGAGTTCCTTAAGATTATGCATCATATCATAGGCGGTCTCCATGTCTTGATGCTGAGTCTGAAGCACATTTGACATAGAAGCCAAAATGTAGCATTTAGCCATCCTATCAGCCTTGGTCCACCTATTATAAGCATTTCTTTGCTCTTCAGTAGAGTCATCATTAGGTTCTGGAGGACATTCCTCAGAGAGAACAAAGATATAATCTTCAGCAGTTAAAACAATGTCCATGTTTCGCTTCCAGTCGACATAATTTGTACCAGTAAGTTTATGCTCTTTAAGTATTACAGAAAGTGAGTTGAGTGCCATTTGAAAATCCTGAGAATCATAATTAAATAAACAGATCAAACACTTCGAATTTATCAATTTATATTGAATCCCTCAAAATAATATAAAATAAAATTCACCAACATCTCAAGTACCGTGAATTTGCATGCCACGTTAGGGTGGACGTATACAAACCCGAACATTTACAAGAGTAGGTTATACCCATTAATTTCATTCGTCAACCTGACTTTATGATAAAATAATTAATAGTCGGTTACTTTTTAGCCATGCAAATAACAGCAGTGACTCCGTTGGGGAGGATACTTATTATTTACACCTAAGTGTATACCATTATTTGATTCCAAGTCCGCTGCCCAAGCTTATGTGCCTTCAGTTGGTGAAATCCACACGCGCTCGGATAACTTTCTATAATCATCATTAAGAAGTTTGTACTAGTGAACCATTAATAAACTCATCCGTTAGGGAGGAAGGCTCTAATGCCAACGCGCAAGTTTACTCATATCACTTACAAACCAATAATGGAGGCCATGGGAATTTATTTACCAATTCCCTCTTCCACTTAGTTATTTAGCACAGAGGGTTTTTTAACATGCATATAATATTTCATAATAAAATATACAACTTAGCATGCTCCTATTAAAGTAATTTAAAATTAAATAAATCACATAGAACAAGCTTTACACATATATAACAATTAATTGTCAAGCAAAATAATTAAATCAATTATATATAAAAATTAATTGCTTAATAATAATGGATCAATAATGGGCCCAGCTATCCAAACATAATTAGCATAAAATGAGCAGCTCCTTATTCAAATAATAATGCCCATTTACCCAGCCAATTTTATTTCCTTGGAACAAGCCCATTATAAATCATGGCCCATCACCACAAACAATTAAACAAAATTGGGCCCAACTGCACAAATAATTAAATAAAACCCATGAAGCCCAATACAAATCTCAATAAATAAGACACAGGCCCAACATGCACTAAATAAAATCAAGCCCAAAAGCAGCTATAACTAAACAGGCTAAGGCAACAAAAGATGGGATTTGGGCTAAAAAAAAAACTAGCCCAAAAGCCAATTAATACATAAAAAAAATTTGGGCCCTGTCTGGACGGCCCAAATCACACAAGGGAGCCCTAACACCATGCTAGCCGCACACCGGGATCAACACGGAGTGAAGCACCGGCGCCGATGCCCTCAGCGATTACGCCGTCAGCCCGCCGGAGTCGTGCGGTCAGCTCGTCGCCGTGCACTTCTCAGCTGCATCCGCCTACCGCGACAATATATCGCTCGACACAGTGACTGAAACCTCGCCGGATGAGTATTATCCGCTGCCGCTGCCAACGCCGGTGCCTGCCTCATCCCACCGGAAAGGCACCAACAGTCCGCATCGCGCGCAACGCCCTACAGCCAGGCGCCGCTGCCACCGAGGCCATGCACACAGACGTGCAGCTTCAAGACTCCGCTAGATCCACTCCGATCTACTCCCCGCCGTGCAGTTCCCAACCGGTAAGAGTCCCAATCACTGCAAAATTGCTGCGGATCGAGTCCACGGAGTCGTCTCCGGTGCTCATCTCCGACAATCTGCCCGGAACAATGTTGTCTCAGTCCGCTGCCACCCATCTCCCCGCCTGCTCAGAATCGGCCAAGATTCGGTGCCGCTGATCTCGGCTTAAGCGCCGTCAGCCCACCGAGACTTGAACCGCCCATATTCATCGCCGTCGCCATCCATCTGAGCGACGGTAGTCTAGAACCGTACTCCGCCGCTGCCCAAAACAGCGCTACTCCGATGCGTCGCCCAGACTCTCCTTGCAGCGAAGTCATCGCCGCGTCGATTTCAAAACACCACTCACCACCATCAGTCGAAGCCACACGCCTTTCCAGCACCGCCGTGACAAATCTGGTCCGGCCGAAGCCACCAGCCGTCATGGTCTGCGCCTAACTCACGCGTTTTCACCTCCAATGTACACGCGCCGCTGACTTCTGTTTTCTTCGAGTAGTGGGGTGTGTGTTATGTGATGATGACCGACTGACTGACTTTTGTGTTTGTGTGACCAACAGAATGTGTACCATGTATTCAATAATAAAGAAAATACACAACAGCACATAACAACAGAAGATCACAAAGTGATTACAAAGTCAATACAACAATCACATAACCACAAACACACGGACTGTCAGACTATGCGATTAAAACAGATTATATCAATTAATCAAATAATCATAAACCCATCCTTACAAATCACGTTTCACCAAGAAACCATGCTCTGATACCAATTGTTGGCAATTGGATCTTATGGTGAACGTGATTCAATAAGAAAAAAACAGATAATTAAACAGCGGAAGCATTAAATAAATACCTGTCTTCTGGATTGGTGTAGTGGATGATAATCTGAGAAGAACACCTCTGATCTTCTGCAGTATTACCCAAACTCAACTCTCTGGTGTTGTGTGGTCAACAATCCCCAGAGAGTTCTCAATCTGTTCCTGATCTCTTCTACGTAAGAGGCGCAGAGTTAGGTTATTAGGAACTGAGACAACTTATATATACTTGGGCTACTGCAGGGACCAGGAGGAGAAATTGGGCTGGGCCTCAATCAGATTTAATTAACCAAGCTTAGCCCAAAGCTTTTAATTAAATCCAATAATAATAATATAGTCTACTAAAATATTATTATTGCACTACCCATCCAATCCAAAAATTACATTCTGGGCTCCTTCTTATTATGAGCCCGATAGTCTCCCCATATTTAAGATATGCAATGCCCATTAATTAATTAAGTTACTGACAACTCAAATTAATTAATATCTCATCCGAGAGTAGTACCACTCAACCTTATTATCATGCCGGAAATTAATCCACTTGCAAGATTTACATGATAAACCTTAGGAGCTCCTTAAGGGGACATCATCAACCTATGACGGACATGGTTTCCTTCTACAATCAACAGCACACCATAGAGACAGCACTACTTCCCAACTCACCGAGTTTGTTGATTTAATACAATTAAATCTCACCCATTGATGAATCAAAGAAATATATACTGCCTTACGTGTCGAGGTTATTGTATAGGGATTAAGAGCACGAACATCCATAATAACAGAGATCAAGTTCTTCTATATAGACAGTACAAGTCGAACGATCTCAGACGGTCCTACTCAATACACAAAGCAGTGTACTAATGTGGTTCTATAGTCAAGACAAACTAATACCAAACCACACTACAACCATACCGATAGATAGTCCCCGTCTATCTCGGTTGTGAGTATCTGTTTATACTTTATAAGGAAACTGATAATATGATCTTCCGCGTGTTGTCGCACAACATATTATCTACAGTATAAAGTAAATGGACTTTTGCACAAACATATAAATAAATAATTTATAATATGCAAAACAGTTTGATCATATGATTCTCATTTCAAATAAAATCGTTATTACATTGTTCAATACAAAAGCAAGGCTTTTAGTATACAAATCTAACAGTTTCAACATCATAGAGTTCAACCATTTAATCAAATCAGTTATCAAGCATTTAAAGGCATTATATCATCACCCATATTTCCAAATCAAAGAAAAAGAAAAATAAGAAAGAAAATCTACCCCACAACATAAAGACAAACAAAACAACCAAGCAACACACAAATCAAGAAAGAAATAAAGAAAAGAAAAGAACATCACAAAGAATGAATAAAAACATCCATACATCCCAAGATCTAGAAATCCTATTACATCCCAAATGAATCCAAAATCTATCACAATCCCAAAAACCAAAATAAACAACATAATATCCACAGCTAGAGTTTAAAGATACAATCCAATCATAGTCAAAACAAATCACAGCTTAAGGATAAATAAAGAGATAGATAGAGAGAGAAAGAGAGATAAAGAGAGAAAAATGGATGGAGAGTATAAAAATCCAGCATGCTACGTCTGTGGCTCCTAGGACTCCTCGGTGTCATAGCATCTTCATTCTTACCAACCACCTCGGTGTCCTTATTCTCTCCTACTTTTTCAGGTATATCTTCATATTCTTGAGGTGGAACTTACACAGGCCAAGGCTAAAATACACGGGGAGCCTGAGGATTGATCTGATTATACATCCAAGTCAAAATTTCCTCCATGTTTTTCATACTTCTCTCCATGTTATCCATCCTGAAGTCTGTCCTGTGCTGGTGCCTCTGTATCTGTTTGATCTCAGCCCTCCACTCACTCCACTCATCTCCTCACTGAGCTGCTGCCCGTGAACTCTCACCATGCTCGAAAGTAGAGTGAAGTGCTCTCTTATTCTCTGGGATCAACTCAGTGTCCTCAGTCATCTATTTGTCTGAAACATATCTCCCTAATAGATATTGGGCATTATCTGTACAGAACTTCTGGAGAGCCTTCTCATGATCAGGACCAATAAGTGCAAGATTTCCTTCTGGACATGCAGGGTAGATGGTCGTCAAACTGATAGGCCTAAGTGGAAAGAACTTAGCTATAGGAAATACAATCATCCAGTCTCTCCCTATCTGCTCTATCACACGAGCCTGCTTCATACTTGCTACATCTAGATTTGCCCCACGAATAAGCCCTTGATTTGTTGTGTCCAAACCGAGTCCTTCAGCTGTGATGGTCACCAACCCTCCTATCACAATCTTTTGAGGGCTTTTGCGTTTGGCCACTCTCTTAGTAGTAGCCATCCAGTACGCTCCAGCACTGAAGGTCGTACCATTGATGAGTGTGTTAATTCACGAATCTTGCACCTGGATTTATGTTATTATGGAGTATTTGAAGGTTGAAATTGGTTGTAAACCAATATATATTGTGAAAAGGCATGAATTAGGTGTTTTTGGAGCTATTTGAGTGGTGTTTCGAAGGAAATCAGAGTGGAAGTGTTGAAAATTGAAGAAAGGAAGTCGAAGCCATCCGATTGGGCAAAGCAGGAGTGCGATTCGACCTGAAGAAGATCAATTCGACCAGCCCTTCAGGTCGAATTGGTAGAACAACACGAGCAGAAGATGGATTCGACCACGATAGGAAAATTTGACCTGGGCATCAGGTCGAATCAATTGGCGGAGATGCCGATTCGACCTTATCACTTCAATTCGACCAGGGCAGTTGGTCGAATCGAGCACCTGGGACTTATAGTGTGTTGATTTGACCTGCGATTCAACTTGAAAGAGTCAATTCGACCTGTTGCTGAAGTCGAATTGAGGCTCGGGAACTTATCATATCTGTGTTTTTACACCGTCAATGCGTGTGATCACTTAAAAAGCCCTTTCAAAGCCCATGAGACGTGATTACAAGTATAAAAGAAAGCTTGTGTAGCATCATAGAGAGACAACTTGTTAAAGAAGATGTGGAGACATAGAGTTGAGAGGAGATCGATCATCCAACCTCCGGAGGGGCTGTGACAGAGGTTCCGCTGGAAATTCAAGTAAGATTGGTCCAACTAACCATGATTATTCTTAGATCAATCATGGGCTAGAGCTGCTTCAGTAGGTCTAGGGTTATGAAGGTTTCATAAGTTAATTAGTCTTTCATGTGTAAACTCCGTACAACACTACTTGTGGTGTATTTTATATAAGATTGCGCATTTTTAATCCATACTCACGGTCGTTTTGTGCATCAATAATTATTGTGTAGAGTTTGAATACATAACTCAGTTATTGGTTGAGTGCGTTCACTGCTGAGCAGGGTTTATACTATAATTCTAAGTGAAGGGATCCCGAAGTCTTATTAGAACTATCTTATATGAATACTTGTTAATTGAATCATATTCGGGTTAATAAGTAGGATAAAGAGTATAACTTTATAGTACCTATAGAGGGAGATCAAATCGGGTTAGAGTACTAAGTGTACGGGAAATAATTGATTATGATAGTACCTAGAAAAGGGGTAAAGTATACGTCTTGCTCCGAGGATATTCACACGTGTCATACGCATATTTACTTATGTCTGTAGAGTGAATTTGTATGGTTTAGTGATGCATCCATAAACTACAAGGTAGAGTCAGACACTATCACACGGAAGATGAATTAATAAGTGGAACTGGATTACCTGACGAACTACCTACTATCTTACTTGATCACAACTCACTTATCTCTTCTTCTTGTTATTGTTACTTGATATTTAAATTACTTTTATTACTTTATTACAAAATCACAACCATTATAATTTCCAACATAGTTATAATTTACTAGAATATAATTAAATTGATATTTATCCGTCCATTGGGTTCGATATATAACTTGGTCACCTTCGAATCTACGATTGATATCCTTCATACTTGGGAATTAATTGTGTGTTGAGAAAACACCTATCAAGTTTCTGGTGCCGTTGCCGGGGTCAACATAAAATATCTTTTTATTATTTCTAGTTTTATTAGGACTATTTTAATTCTTGTTTTACTGTCTAACTCTTAATCTTTTCAGGTGTTTGCTCACAAGATCAAAGAAAGGTGAATTAGAACCATGTAATCCTGAGATCGGAGCATCATCGAGGAAGAAAAAGAAGAAGAAAAGTAAGAATAAGAAAGAAGATCCAACTGAAGCTCTTAACCTTGGAGTTGAAGTTGATGTGCTAAATTCGCAAACGATTGAAGCTGCAACCGAAGGTAATTTGGAAGTAGTGACAATCATCATGGCAGCAAATCCGGATAATCTGGCCATCCGTGAAGTCTTCAAGAATAACGGGGCTGGACACTTTGGGCTTCTAGGAGCAAGGGGGCTAATGCAGATTTCGATCTTCACCCAGCTCTTATTAGCATGATAGAGAGGAACTCCTTTTCAGGAGGGACTTTCGAGGATTCGCAGCAGCATCTAAACAAGTTCTTGGGCTATGCAAGTACTCAAAAAGACACAGGAGAACATGAAGATGCTAGGAAGATCCTCTTGTTTAAATTCTCGCATACTGAAATGGCGAGAGATTGGTACGACACTATTAACGCAGCTGAATGCACTACTTGGGAGCAATTGAAGTTGAAGTTCTTGGAAAGATACATGCCACCTTCGAAGGTGTTCAAGATGAAGCAAGACATTAACCAATTTGCTATCGGTGGTGGAGAGAAGTTTCATGATGCTTGGGACAGATTCAAGGACATGTTTCGTAAGTGTCCACAACATGGGCTATCTAAAGCTCAATATATCAGCATATTCTACAATGGATTGGACTGTGATTCTCGTGTGTTATTGGATGTTTCTTCTAATGGAGCATTGCTTAATAAGTCATCCGTAGAGGCCGAGAAACTTTTTGAAGATATTTCGATGAACTCAAGAGATTAGCCAACTGATAGAGTGAGAGGCACTTACGTCCTTCGAAAGGTGGCTAAAGTTGAACATGCTATGGTAAAAACAAGTAGAGAAGATGAGATCGTCTCTAGCTTGTAGAGTATCTACAAATTACTTGAGTCCCAACAAAAGCAAATCAGTGATATATCTCAGTACGTATGTAGCAGGAAGTTATGAATGATGGAACGATCCAAGAGGAGATGGAAGAAGCAAACTACGCTATGGGCTAAAGTATTCAAGGAACGTGGTATTAAAATCAAGGCAACCAGAATTATCAGGGGAACTACAACAATCGTGGTCCTCCGGGTAATTATCAATAGCCAAGGAGGCCGGAGTTTTCATGGAATAATCCTTACAACGCAATTCAAGCTCTGATGGGTATTGATCCAGGTGCGAAAGTGGAAGAAGAAAAGCAAGGTTTCGAGGATATGGTGAACAGGTACATGGCTAGGAATGATGCTAGAGTGGATCGTCTTGAGGCCAAGTTAGAGAAGAAGATTGATGCAAATCATAAAGATTTGACTACACAAGTGAAGGACCTTACATTGTTGATGGGGGAGATGACAGAAAGTGTTAACAAGCTCACTCAAACTATTGAGAAAGGGAAGCTCCCGTTGCAAAGTATTGAGAATTCAAAGTCCTGCAACGCCATCACATTGAGGTCTAGAACACAATACGAGGGATCGATAAGGCCAGAATTGAAATTGGACACATCGAGGGCTCAATTTGACCCCAATTCGACCAACATCACAGGTCGAATTCAACAGGAGAGGTCGAATTAGACGACTGGATGTGATTTGGAAGCATCAGAGCCTCGATTCGACCAAAACCAATTCAATTTGACCTGGGGGCTAGGTCAAATTGAGGTCGAATCCACCCTTCCGGAGCACTCTGTTTTATCAGAAGCCTGATTTGACCAGCAGCAGTTCAATTTGACCAGACCTTCAGGTCAAATTGAGGTCGAATCGAAGGGCAGAAATCTTACAGTGAACCGATTTGACCAGGGGAACTTCAATTCGACCAGACCTTCTGGTTGAATCCAGGTTGAATCGGAGATACAGGGTGAGAATCGTGTTCCAGGTGCGTAATTCGACCACTATGTACCCAATTTGACCAGGGCTCCTGGTCGAATCTAGGTCGAATCACCCCATACTGCACCTGTTTCTTCACCGAACACTCCTCGTGATGAGAACATTACTCCATTGGTTCAGAATGAGCAAAATACTGAGATCATAGCAGAGAAGAAGTGGGAAAGAGCCAAGAGGTTGAGAGCCGAAAAGGATAAAGCAGAGAAAGTAGAACGTGATAAATGGAGTATTCTCAAAACAAAGATACCTCCGACGTTTTCTTATAAGTTGGTTAAGAAGGGATTGGAAGAGAAGTTCAAGAAGTTTTCAGATATCATAAATAAGATAAGCTTGAGTATTCCTTTCTCTGAGGTAATATTGTAGATGACGTACTATGCCCGATTCCTTAAGGATATACTGTTGAAAAAGAGAAGCTTGAACGGAGTTGAGATGGTGAACTTGTCTGAAAATTGCAGCTCGATTATCCAAAGGAAGCTGCCATAGAAGATGAAGGATCTGGGAAGCTTCACTTTTTTGTGTGAGATTGGAAAAGGGCCGGCACAACGAGCCTTGTACGATCTTGGGGCAAGCATCAATTTGATGCCATTGTCTATCTTTCAAAGGCTTGGTTTGGGAGAGTTATCTCCTACAACAGTTGCTCTACAATTGATGGACAGGTCGATGACATTTCCGAAAGGTATCATTGAAGGCGTTCTTGTCAAAGTGGAGAAACTAGTCTTTCCTGTAGATTTTCTTGTACTTGATCAAGAAGACGAGGAGACGTAGAGTTGAGAGGAGATCGATCATCCATCCTCCGGAGGGGCTGTGAAAGAGGTTCCGCTGGAGATTCAAGTAAGATTGGTCCAACTAACCATGATTGTTCTTAGATCAATAATGGGCTAGAGCCGCTTCGGTAGTTCTAGGGTTATGAAGGTTTCATGAGTTAAATTGTCTTTCGAGTGTAAACTCCATACAACACTACTTGTGATTTATTTTATATAAGATTGCACGTTTTTAATCCATACTCACGGTCGTTTTGTGCATCAATAATTGTTGTGTAGAGTCTGAATATATAACTTGGTTATTGATTGAGTGTGTTCACTGCTGAGCAGGGTTTTATGTTATAATTCTAAGTGAAGGGATTCCGAAGTCTTATTAGAACTAACTTATATTATAATTCTAAGTGAAGGGATTCCGAAGTCTTATTAGAACTAACTTATATGAATACTTGTTAATTGAATCATATTCGGGTTAATAAGTAGGATAAAGAGTATAATTTCATAGTACCTATAAAGGGAGATCATATCGGGTTAGAGTACTAAGTGCACGGGAAATAATTGATACTAATAGTACTTAGAAAGGGGGGTGAATTATATCTCTTTCTCCGAGGATATCCACACGTGTCATACACATATTTACTTGTGTCTATAGAGTGAATTTGCATGGTTTAGTGATGCGTCCATAAACCACAAGGCAGAGTCGGACACCGTCACATGAAAGATGAATTAATAAGTGGAACTGAATTACCTGATGAACTACCTACTATCTTACTTGATCACAACTCACTTATCTATTCTTCTTGTTATTGTTACTTGATATTTTAATCACTTTTGTTACTTAATTACAAAATCACATCCATTATAATTTCCAACATAGTCTTAGTTTACTAGAGTATAATTAAATTGATATTTATTCGTCCCTTGTGTTCGATATATAACTTGGTCACCTTCGAAACTACGATTGATATCCTTCATACTGGAGGATTAATTGTGTGTTGAGAAAAAATGCCTATCGAGTATCAAGTCTCCAGAGTAGATATGCATGATTTAGTGAGGCGTCCATATTCCACAAGGCAGAGTCGGACATCAACACACAAAAGGGAGATTAATGAGTGAATCTGGATTATCCTAGAGCTATCTATTCTCCTATTTGATCCACTTTTATATTCTTCCAGTGATATTTTATTTTATTTGTTATTTAATTTAATTGTTTAGTAGTTGCTAATTAAATCCATCAACTTTATTGCCTTCGTCTTAATTAATTTAGTAAATAATTAAATTGATAATACGCCGTCCTTTGGGTTCGATATTTTACTTGGTCGCTTGCTAAGCTGCAACTGATATCCTTAATACTTGGGGATTAATTTTGCGTGCAAAGAAAACGCGCATCAAGTTCTTAGCGCCGTTGCCGGGGACGGCTGTTATTATTAGTTTATTATTTCTAGTTGATTAAGACTTTTATTTGTGATTATTTTTTTCTATCTAACCTTAAATTTTTCTGAGGTACTTGTGCACTAGGAAAATGAGAGGAAGGAAAGGAAGAATAACACATTGAGCTAAACATAGCCGGAGCAAGGCAGAATCCAGATAATATTACCATACGTTAAATTTTCACGAACTATGGTATCGAAAACATGGGGTTGATCGGAGCAAGGGGGAAGATGATGATTTTGAGATACATCCCACTCTTATTAACATGGTGGAAAAGAATCCCTTTTCTGGAGGTTGCTTTGAAGATCCATATCAGCACTTCAAAAGATTTCTTGGTTATGCAAACACTCAAAAGGGAGCTGGAGCTAATGATAATGCTAGGAAGATTACCCTATTTAAGTTTTCATTGATTGATAGGCTGAAAGCTTGGTATGAGACTCTTGATGCTATAGATTGCACTACATGGGACCAACTGCAGCAGAAGTTCTTAGAGAGATACATGCCACCCTCAAGGATCTTAAGAATGAGGCAAGAGATTACTCAATTTTTTATGAATCAGGATGAGAACTTTCATGAGGCGTGGGACAGGTTTAAAGACATGCTCAGGAGGTGTCCACAGCATGGGATACCTAAGGCTGAGTACATAAGCATTTTCTTCTATGGATTGAATTGTGAGTCGCATATTCTTATTGATGCATCATTAGGAGGAGCACTATTATCTAAGACAGCACTTAAAGCAGAAAAACTATTTGAAGACATCTCTATGAATTCACGTGACTGGCCTACAGAGAGAGTTAGAGGATCATATGTACTTGGTAAAGTGGCTCAAGTTGAACATCAAGTGGTGAAGCTGAATAGGGATAATGAGATCGTCTCTAGTCTAGCTAACATCAACAAGCTACTAGAGAGTCCCAGCAGAGGCAGATTACAGAGTTGACACAAAGAGGCCTAGTATGAAATAGCACGAAGTGAAGAGTGTTGAAGATACTTTCAATCGATACATGGCTAAGAATGAAGCAAGAGGTGATCGTCTTGAGGCTACTATGAATGCTAAGCATGCAGATTTATCTAAGCAGTTGAAGGATCTTACTTTGATGATAGGGCAGATGGCCGGGAACATGAATAAATTAACACAAATGTTGGATAAAGGAATGTTCCCATCTCAAGGTATAACGAATCCAAAAGAGTGTAGAGCCATCACGTTGAGGTCTGGAACGCAGTATGAGGGATCGATGATGCCAGAAATGAATTTTGAAGCTCCAGGAGCTCAATTCGACCAGGGTTTGACCAAGCCAGCTGGATGAACCACATCCTGGAGGTCGAACCAAGCACCTGGGCAACCTTTGGAGCATCCAGACGTCCGATTCGACCACGTTCAGCATGGTTCGACCAATGCAGTTGGTCGAACCGAGGTCGAACCAGCCTATTCACGACCCCCTGTTTTATTTGAAGTGCGATTTGACCACTTCAAGCATGGTTCAACCAGCCCTGTTGGTCGAACCGTAGTCGAACCACCCTGTGTGGAGCGCTCTGTTTTGTTTGAAGCATGGTTCGACCACGATCACCATGGTTCGACCAGCCCTGTTGGTCGAACCATGGTCGAACTGACCTGTCCGGTGGAGAACGTGATTTTTGAAGCCCGGTTCGACTACTACACACCTGGTTCGACCAGCACTCTTGGTCGAACCATATCGTCCAGCACCATTTTCTGCGCGTGATGCTTTGTTTGATGTTGATGCTACTCCAGTACCATCCCAAGAGCAGAATACTGAGCTAATAGTGGAGAAGAAATGGGAAAGACCAGGGAGGTTGAGAGACGAGAAGCTTAGACTGCAGATGGATAATGAAGATGTGGTTTTCTCTTTTGATCAAGCAATGCAGATGCCCATGGAGAGTCAATCATGCGATAGCATAGATGTGATTTCTAACTTGTTTAATCTTGATTTTAATAGGACAGATGACTCTGAATTTGAGTGGACGATTGACAAGGAGGTGTCTAGACAACCATGGGAGGTAAGAAATTCTGAGGATCATATACTTGTTACCAAGAAAGGTGAGGTGTTGAGTGTAGACAAGAAGAGGGAAAGAAAGTATTTGAAGGTGAGGATGCGAGAAGACCGTACTCTACCATCGTGACTCTTCGACGTTAAATATGAGCACCTGTTGGAGGCTTGTCCTTCTATTTTATTAATTTATTTCTTTCGTGTGAGTAAGAAATTTTTATCTTTAAGGTGCTTACTAATCGGTAATTACATCTCTTTGCAAACTTAGTTTCAACTTACGTTTTTACTAAGTTTGGGGGGTGTGATGTTATTACCTCATTGAAGCACCAAGAGTATAATCTTTTCTTTGTAATGTTTGCTAGGGGAGTTGATTTTTTGCGATATGTTAAAACTTTAATCGATTTTGATGTATCAATTATTTTGTAATTTGCCTAGTGTTCAGTGGTGTGTCTAGTGTGTGGAGTCGATTAGATAGTCAATTGAGTCTTTCTCATAGTTCTCCTATTTTATTATTGATGAATCTGTGATGATGAAGTGTGCTTGAGCTTTGATGATAGAAACAGGTAAATTGAGGCTCTGACCTGATCGAGTTGAGCAACTCGCAGAGCTCGTGCATACGTTGAAGAAAAATCAGGTGCCCTCGTTTTCTTATTCTCATATTTATATGTGCTTTTCATTCATGAGACTGGAAGGATTGAGTTTATGGTTGTGGTCCATATGAGCTTATATGTTTAAATCGTGCTTGAAATTCATGTGTTTTTGAAATTGATGGAGGAAGTGTACTTGAGTTATATTGTGATATGACATTCTATGTGTACTTGTGGGATATTGCTTACCATGAAAATGGCTCTGTTACTTGTTAAAAACCCATGTGAGATTTTGAGCCTCATTGATCATGTACATAATCACATGATATTTTTTTCTGGTGAGTATCGTTCTTGTTGTGTATTCTAGAACTTGTTTCTTGTTTTACTTGAAACTACATGTGTGTTAAATGATGGGAGATGATTTTAGGCCATCCTTGAAATTATGAGTCACTTGGCTAAATAATTTCCTACCAAATAATTATATATCCGTAGTTAGTCTTTTGAGCCTAAAAGCCTTATTTCTTTGGCAACCTACGAAGATAGCCACTTTGATATCCTATTTGAGCCTTAAATCATATATTTAGTGGAGAATTAAATGCTTTCAAAGTGTGTGAAGTTGATCTTGATGGAGTTTGGAAGGAATAAAATATTTGGAGCTGTACAAGTGATTATGTGCTTAATATAAGTTGATGAGGGGTAGTGCCTGAAACTGGTACCCCGAGATGTTAGAGGTAGTGCCCAAAACTGGTACCTCGAGAAAAAAGAAAGGAAAGAAAAAGTATGTTGAGCTTGAAGGAAAGGAGAAAAGAAAATTAGAAGAGCATGAAGCTGGATAACCTTGAAGTGTAAAAATCTGCAGTACAAAAGATCTCCGGTTTTAATTCTCTACTAATTAAGTTACTTTATCCATATGTTTCTTACCATTATCAAAGAGCCATCATTACATCCTAATGAAAGTCCTATTTGATCCCATTGTCGAATCATACTTTTAGTGGTGGAGAGTTTGAGACTTTTGACAAGCTTATGGTTACGCATGCACTTGAATTGACTTTGAGCATAAACACCTTAACCCATAAGTGTACATCTTTATACTTGAGTGCGAGTGATATATACTTCCCGTGAGAACATGTCAATGGAGCATTTGAATTGGTGGTGATTATCTTAACTTGTATGCTGTGAATTGATTATTACATATAATGAGAGTTGTATGACCTAAGTTGATGACTATTGTATTTTGAACGGGGTATTGGTCATAGTCCTTATTTCCCTGCTAATTTTCTTACTCTCTCTCTCTTTATTTTTATTTTGTTGCCTCGGGACGAGCAATGGGTAAGTTTGGATTGATGAGAGTGAAAATTAGCGTGTTTTAGTGTCCAATTGAACACCTTCGTGATTGATATTGTTGTCATATATTAGCATAATAGTCTTATATTCAATATATATGAGAATAAGGTGCACTTGAGGTGTTTTGTTATGTTTTAGGTGGAAAAATGACCAAAAGTGCAAGGTTGGAGAAAATGTGCAATTTGTGCAAGGATGCTGAAAAGCGCACGTCCAAATCTCGTAAATTTTCTGTATTGTTGTGGATATCAAAAATATTGATGTAATAAATGGTTGGAAAGCCACTGAAGAGAGGGTCTTTTTGGTATGATGAACACCCCAATTGGATTCCAAACGAGAGAGTTATGATCAAAGTGGTGACGTCGCGCAAGCTGTTCCTATTCAGAATGACTGTCCACTTTGCATGACTTGTTACATATCCAAGATTTAGATTTTCTGTAAGTTCTTTATATGGATAGAAAGACAAGGAAGAGAGGATCGTGTGAGTGTAAGAATCACTCAAATCAGAGCTCGGATGTGGAAGTTATACGCGAAACGGTGAGACTGTACAAGTCAATTTGACCTGATGTGCTGGTCGAATATAGGTTGAATTGGATGGCAAAAGAGTCAATTCGACCACGACACCTCAATTCAACCTGTTGTGCTGGTCGAATTGAGCACCTGAAGCTTCCAGTAGGTCAATTCGACCTCTAATTCGACCTGGAGGAGAGAATTCGACTTGGCTCCTTGGTCGAATTGACATGCGGAAACTTACCATATCCGTATTTTAACACCTTCAATGCGTGTGTTCACCCAAAAAGCCCATTCCAAGGCCTATAAGGAGAGCTTACAAGTATAAAAGGGGGTATAGATCACACCATTAGAGAACAACAAGAGAGAGGCCACAACAATACTACACCCCACAAGGGGGGATCACCCCCAACCATCATCCACATCCTTGCCTCTATCCATCCATCACTTTGAAGATTCATTTGTGGAATCAAGAGGAGTACCAAGAGGAGGATTCAAGATGGAGAAGAACGCGACAACGTCCACATCTAGGTTTTATTCGTTTACTAATTTATCTTATATTTTCCGGATATCCGGATAAGATCTATCCAACACCCATGATTGTTCTTCGTGACATCATGGGCTAGAGCATTTTTCATAGAACTAGGGTTGTGAAGGTTTTTTTTACCAATTAATTGAACTTTTGTACGTAAACTCTGTACAACACTACTTGTGGATTTATTTTATATATGATTGTGCCTTTTTAATTCATACTCACGGTCGTTTTGTGCATCATTAACTGTTATGTAGAGTCTGAATACATATCTTGGTTATTGATTGAGTGCGTTCACCGCTGAGCAGAATTTCATGTTATTATTCTAAGTGAGGGGACTCCGAAGCTTCATTAGAACTATCATATATGAATACTTATTAATTGAATTGAATTCGGGTTATTAAGTATAAAGAGGGTAATTTTATAGTACCTATAAAGGGAGATCATATCGGGTTAGAGTACCAATTGGTCAGGAAAATAATTGATACTGATAGTACCTAGAAAGGGGGTGAAATTATATCTCTTGCTCCGAGGTTATTCACACGTGTTACACGCATGTTTACTTGTGTCTATAGAGTAAATTTGCATGGTTTAGTGATGCGTCCATATTCCACAAGGCAGAGTCGGACATCAACACACGAAAGGGAGGTTAATGAGTGAAACTGGATTATCCTAGAGCTACCTATTCTCCTACTTGATCCACTTTCATATTCTTCTAGTGTTTAATTTATTTTATTTGTTATTTAATTTTTAGCATATTAGTTATTAGATAATCAACCTCAAAATCTTATTGTCTTGTCTTAATTAATTTAGTTAATAATTAAATTGATAATATGCCGTCCCTTGAGTTTGATATTCACTTGGTCGCTCGCTAAGCTGCAACTAATATCCTTAATACTTGGGGATTAATTGTGTGTTGAGAAAACGCCTATCAAGTTCTTGACGCCATTTCTAGGGATGACTATTATTATTGATTTTATTATTTCTAGTTGATTAAGATTTTTATTTTAATTCTATCTAACCTTGAATTTTTCTGAGGTACTTGTTCACTTGGAAAAGGAGAGGAAGGAAAAGAACGAATAACACGGCCTCTCTACAATTAAGCTTTATTGGCTATCAAAAGAATGGATTTAAAAAGGCTCAAACTGGCTGAAACTAGAAATGGACGGGTCAGTTCATGATTCATAGAGCCTGTGGAGGGGGGAGTTTTGAGCTTATTGACAAAGATGGGGACATTATCGCGGCGAATGGGCATCGGTTGAAGCATTATAAGTCGCCGGATGATGCTTGCGTCGTCTTTGAAGATACCTTACTGTGAATTGGTACCATCATGACTCTCCGACGTTAAACAAGAGCACCTGTTGGGGGCTTTTCCTCCCGTTTATTACTTTATTTCATTTGTATGGGTAAGAAATTTTTATATTTGACGTGCTTACTTATTGGCAATTACATCTCTTTGCAAACTTAGTTTCGACTATAGTTTCTACTAAGTTAGGGGGTGTGATATACTTAACTCGATAAGCACCGATAGTATAATCTTTCTTTGTAACGTTTGTTATGGGAGTTGATTTTTTGCAGCATATTTAAACTTTAATCAATTTTTATATGTCAATTTTTTTTGCAATTTTCCTAATGTTTAGTGGTGTTTTGTTCCGTGTTTTGAGTTGTTTGCGGAGTTACTCATGAATGTTAAGTTTTGGGATTGATTCTTGATGAAGTTATGCTCTATTTTGACTATGATGCATGAGCTGGGATTTGTAGAGAAACTTGTGTGATTGATTTGATATATGGGTTCATGGATTCTGTGCATTCATATGTTCATGTGTTAATTTTCGTTGATGAGAGCATGTATAATTTGATAAGTATGTAGAGTTCTTGTGAAATTGATCTTGATTATGTGCTATGAGGAGTACTTAGGATTCTATTTACCCATGTGAGGATTTGAGCCTTTTAATCATGCTTGATCATGATAGGTTATTCTTGAGAGAATCATTCATATGACCGTATTCTAGAACTTGGCTTGGAGTCTTGTGTGGGACTTACAATTGGTGAATTGTTAGGATATGATCTTAGGTCATTCTTGATTATTTGAGTTACTTAGCCAAATTTTACCTTCCCATTGATTATGTATACCTTTGGTGGCCCCATTTGAGCCTTAAAGCTTTTTCTTTGGCAAGCCGAATAAAAGAGCCTTGTTTAGCCTTCACTTGAGCTTTGTTGAATACCCTATTCATTAGTTGAGAGTTGAGGTGAATAAGTGTTGTGAGAAGAAGGAAGATAAATTGTGGTTGAGTATAGGAAGAAGAAGTGTATGGTTAAATCTTGTTTAGGGGTAGTGCCTGAAACTGGTACCTGATTGCTGTTTAAAAAGGTTAGTGCCTACAACCGGTACCCGAGTTATCAAAAGAAGAATGATGTTGATGCAAGGAAGAGAAGGAAAATTCAAAAATTGCAAGTGTAAGAGAAGAAATTGGAGGAGAATATGTAGCCGAATAAAGAAAGCAATAACCTCCAAGGTAACTCTCTACTAGTGTTTGAGTCACTTTATCTAAATTTTCCTACCCTTTCCAAAGAGCCAATATTACAACCCAAAAACAAGTCCTTTGTGATCCTAGTAATGAGTTGATTGTGAGTTGATTTTTGAGACCCTTGCCAAGCTTATGGTTTCGCGTGAGTATGGATTGAGTATGAGCGTATACACTAACCTGATAAGTGCAACTAGCACTTGAGTGAGAGAGTAAACACTTATCTTGTGAGCTTGATGACTTAGTACTCCGAATGGTAATATGATTGAGTGATGTTTTGCAAAAATGATATATATGATGCAGGAAATACTTGTCTTTAATTAATGAAATTACATGTGTAATATGTGTTGTACTTGGTGATCTTCGTGAATTATACACGACTCCTTGTTTTGATTGCGTTGCCTCGGGACGATCAACATGTAAGTTTGGGGGTTTGATGAGTTTGTTAATTCACGAATCTTGTGCCTGGATTTGTGCTATTATGGAGTGTTTGAAGGTTGAAATTAGTTGTAAACCGATATATATTGTGAAAAGGCATGAATCAGATGTTGTTGGAGCTATTTGAGCGATTTTTCAAAAGAAATCGGTGTGGAAGTGTTGAAACTGAAGAAAAGAATTCGAAGCCATCCTATTAGACGAAGCAGGAGTGCGATTCAACCTGAAGGAGATCAATTCGACCAGCCCTTCAGGTCGAATTCGCAGCACAACACGAGCAGAAGGTGGATTCGACCACGACAGGGGAATTCGACCTGGGCATCAGGTCGAATTAAGATCGAATCGATTGGCGGAGATGCCGATTCAACTTTGTCACTTTGATTCGACCAGGGCAGTTGGTCGAATAGAGCACCTGGGACTTACAGTGTGTTGATTCGACCTGCGATTCGACTTAGAGGAGTCAATTCGACCTGTTGCTAAAGTCAAATTGAGGCTCGGGAACTTCCATATCCGTATTTTTACACCGTCAATGCATGTGATCACTTAAAAAGCCCATTCAAAGCCCACGAGACATGATTACAAGTATAAAAGAAGGCTTGTGTAGCATCATAGAGAGACGACTTTATCAAGAAGACGTGGAGACGTAGAGTTGAGAGGAGATCGATCATCCATCTTCCGGAGGGACTGTGACAGAGGTTCCACTAGAGATTCAAGTAAGATTGGTCCAACTAACCATGATTGTTCTTAGATCAATCATAGGCTAGAGCCGCTTCGGTAGATCTAGGGTTATGAAGGTTTCATGAGTTAATTAGTCTTTAGTGTGTAAACTCCATACAACACTACTTGTGGTGTATTTTATATAAGATTGCATATTTTTAATCCATACTCACGGTCGTTTTATGCTTTAATAATTGTTGTGTAGAGTCTGAATACATAACTCAGTTATTGGTTGAGTGCGTTCACTGCTGAGCAGGGTTTTATGTTATAATTCTAAGTGAAGGGATTCCGAAGTCTTATTAGAACTATCTTATATGAATATTTGTTAACTGAATCATATTCGGGTTAATAAGTAGGATAAAGAGTATAACTTTATAGTACCTATAGAGGGAGATCAAATCGGGTTAGAGTACTAAGTGCACGGAAAATAATTGATTATGATAGTGCCTAGAAAGGGGGGTAAAGTATACGTCTTGCTACGAGGATATTCACACGTGTCATACGCATATTTACTTGTGCCTATAGAGTGAATTTTCATGGTTTAGTGATGCGTCCATAAACTACAAGGTAGAGTCAGACATCGTCACACGGAAGATGAATTAATAAGTGGAACTGGATTACCTGACGAACTACCTACTATCTTACTTGATCATAACTCACTTATCTCTTCTTCTTGTTATTGTTACTTGATATTTAAATTTCTTTTGTTACTTTATTACAAAATCACAACCATTATAATTTCCAACATAGTCATAATTTACTAGAATATAATTAAATTGATATTTATCCGTTTCTTGGGTTCGATATATAACTTGGTCACCTTCGAAACTACGATTGATATCCTTCATACTTGAGGATTAATTGTGTGTTGAGAAAATGCCTATCAACCATCTACAATGCAACTCAAGACGTTCAACTCTCTTTTCCCAACACACGAACCCTCTGATCTCCCAAATAAGGTATGAGCTAAAAATTTTTCTATGTATCGCACAGAGGGATTCCTTATGTGTGCTGCTCGAGAGCTGCATGGGTCATATTTCAATGGCCTTTCATCCAAGGCTCGGTGACTGATAGAGTGCCAAAAGTTCTGCTCTACAAAGTCTAATCGAGTCTCCCAATCCTTCAGTGTCTCTTTCCTCAGGCTGTGGAAGAATTGATTCATATCCTTTGAGTCATAAGTGTACTCTGTATTCCGGAGCTTGAACTTCATTATCCTAGGGAATGAAAATCTTGAATAATTCTTCACCTCTAGAGTTACCAAAAACTCTAGAGTAAACTCTCTATAGGTCTCCGAAAATCTCATGGCGAACCACTTTAATCCAACACTTTCCATCATCCCCAACACTTCATTCTGGATTCCCATCACCTCCATGCATCTCATGTCTAACCATCTTGTTCTTTCTATTTTGGGGGCTAACATCCTCCATTTTTGACATTTTGCTTCCCATTCATCTTGAGTGAACTCGACTCCATAATTGGAAGGATGCCACCCTTTTCTTAAGAGAAAAACATTGATTCTGTCAAATTTCTCTTGAGTTAACTCTCCTTGCCAGTCTTGTTATCTCACCTACAAATATTCAAGTAGATTTGTTCATTTCCAAATAAGACAACCAAGAGGCATTCAAGCTTCATAAGCAATCAACACACTCAATTTCAAAACCAAACAAGAGCATCACTTTCATGATTCTTGGTAAGCATGGGGTAATGGGCATTACACACAATTCAAGTGCACCACATTATATCAATAATCAAGACAAGTAGTAAAATGCATGCTTCAAATTCCTCAACATTCCTCACAATTTAACAAGTTCAAAACATGCATCTTATACTCTCCACACAAACTTGATACATGTACATGCTTCACTTTTCAACAATTTAGCATAATCCCACATATGATTTCACCTCAAATTTCATGAAAATAATCACACACTTCTCACTCAACACCTTCCCAACTTTATTCCTCAAGTGTTAAGTTCAATATGCACAAAAATTTCATTGGGGCAAATCATCGAACACCTAATGGGCATAAATTCCAAGTCTCAACTCCAATGCACATGAATGTATCTGAACCAATTTCTCCATAAAGCTCAAAGACAACTCATCAACATCATGCATTCGGTTCAACTTCAACACACAAATTTCAAATTGAACAAAACCAATATGCAGTTCATATTTTTGCTCTAATTCCACACAATGCTATCACATATTCTTCAAAATTCAACACCAAGATGCTCACAATTCCACAATTTCTTACTACTTCAACATTTAAACAATTCAATCCTCATATCTCAACAAGATAATTATCAATCCATGCCTTTTCCTCATGTATTTTCACTTATTGCATATAGGGTTCAAAACTATAAAAGAAGGGTTGAAGAACTTACCATTTTCTCTTCAATGGGATGAAATTCGAAGGGAATGGGATGAAAATTGAAGCCCAACTTCGACTTTCCAATGAGAATGAGGCTCGATCAGTGTGTGCAGTGTTGGAGTAAAAAAGAATTGAAGGTGAACTGTGTGAGAGTGTGGGAGAAGAACAGGGGAGACGGGTTTCAAAACATCTCTGCTGACATAAAAATCGATCGAATATTCATGCAGGGGTCGAATTTTTATGTCAGTCTCGACTTTCTACTTACCTTGCTATCCCTCATAAAAATTTGACCAAAATTTTACGATGGGGGTCGAATTTTTGTGAGTTTTTTACTTTTTTCACGGCTGGTCAACCTGCTTAAAAATCGAGCACACTCACAAAAATTCGGTCAAATTTTTTTGAATATGTGCCCAAATTTGCAAAACTTACTATAAGGAATTCGACCCCTGAGGTCGAATTTTTCTGCCAGAAACACCAAAATTTTTTCTTCCCCTGTTTCTCAATATTTATCCAACATATCATCATATGTGATCAAATGTACTCAAAAACTCAAGTTATAGATCAAAACATACACCAAAAACACTCCAAAAACACAATCATGCTTGTCAAGAAAAATTTAAAATTGACCACAAATCACAAAAAAACTATCAAATTCACAATAAGCACCCACAAACTACGAAATGCACTCAAGTGGTGAGTCACACCACACACTCTCCCCCCCAAACTTAAATCGAACACAAGTGAAGGCTTTAAGTTTGTAAAAAGTGGTGGGACTTACCCTCGAAGCATCCAAAGTAGCGTTTCTCGTAATCCAATTCTTTAATCTCCCTCAACAAGCATGATCAACCTACACCACCAAAAATACAAACAACACATGAAAAATAAAAGAAAAACCTACTCTACTAGATATCATGATGAGTTTTAAGAAGAAAGGGTGTCCACATACACTATCTCCTTTTGAGAAGGAGATAGGTAATACTTAACCCGATGACCATTAACAACGAACTCATCACTTGGCCCTTTGAGTTTCAATGTATGTCCTCCGATGACCTCCAACACTTCAAAGGGACCCATCCACTTAGACTTGAGCTTTCCCGGAAACAATTTCAATCTTGAATTGAACACTAGCACTTTATCTCTGGGAGCAAATGTCTTCTCTCTTACTTTGGCATCATGCCACTTCTTCACTTTCTCTTTATTGATGGTGGAGTTTTCGTATGTCTTCTCACAAAATTCTTCTAACTCCACCATTTTAAGCAACCTTTCTTTTCCGGCCTCACTCTCATCCATGTTGAGCTTCTTGATTGCCTATAAAGCTCTATACTCCAACTCTACGGGAAGGTGACAAGCTTTTTCATATACCAATTGGTAAGGAGAAACACCTAGAATAGTCTTGAATGCCGTTCGATACGCCCATAAGGTATCATCGAGCTTTTCCGACCAATCCTTTCTTCCCCCATTGATTGTCTTCTCCAACACTAACTTGATTTGGCGATTTGAGACCTCCGCCAAACCATTTGCTTGGGGATGATAAGGAGTGACTATCCACTGTTTTACTCTGTATTTCTTCAAGAGTCCCTCCATCAATTTGTTCACGAAGTGTGAACCTCCATCGCTCAACAAGGCCCGTGGGACTACAAATCGACTAAAGATGTTCCTTTTCAAGAATCTTTGCACCACAAATGTATGATTAGTCTTGGTGGGGATTGCCTCCACCTACTTGGACACATAGTCCACCGCCAACAAGATATATATGTACCCTTGAGAAGAAGGAAACGGTCCCATAAAGTCAATGCCCCATACATCAAAGATTTCTACTTCAATATTCAAGGTCATAGGCATTCCATCACTCTTTCCGATTCCCCCACTCGTTGGCATCTATCATAACTATTCACAAACTTCTTGGCATCTCCAAATAAGGTAGGCCACACGAATCCCGATTGAAGCACCTTGGCTCCCGTCTTGTGGTGACCAAAATGCCCACCACAAAGAGACGAATGACACAACTCTAGAATCCCTTTAACCTCTTCATTGGATACACATCTCCGGATAACTCCATCCGAACAAGTTTTAAACAAGAATGGCTCATCCCACAAATACTTTTTCACTTCTATGTAGAATTTCTTCAACTTGTACTCATTAAGAAGTGTGGGTCGAATGCCACAAGCAAGATAGTTCACATAATCGGCGTACCAAGGAGATGAACTAACCATGAGAGCAAACACTATGTCAACCTCCACCTTAAGGATCTCTTCATCCGGAAATTTATCACCAATCAGAGTCAAATCTTCATCCCCCTCTTCTCTTTCAAGTCTTGATAAGTGATCTGCTATCACATTTTCAACCTCTCTCTTGTCTTTAATCTCCACATCAAACTCTTGTAGAAGGAATACCCACCGAATCAATCTTAGCTTTGCATCCTTTTTGTTCATGAGATACTTAATGGCCGCATGATCCGTGTATACTATCGTTCGAGTTCCAACTAAGTAAGGGAGAAATTTCTCGAAGGCGTAGGCCACCGCTAGAAATTCCTTCTCAGTGGTGGTGTAATTCACTTGACAAGAATTCAAAGTCTTAGAGGCATAGTAAATGGCTCTAAACTTCTTCTCTTTGGTTTGCCCATGCACTACTCCTATAGCTTGATCACTTGCATCACAATGCAACTCAAAATGTACACTCCAATCTGGAGCTACAAGTATGGGAGATGAAATCAAAGCCTCCTTGAGTACCTGAAACGAAGAAAGACACATTTCATCAAATTTAAATTTAGTATCCTTTTCAAGAAGCTTACAAAGTGGCTTAGCAATATTTGAAAAATCCTTAATAAAGCGGCGATAGAAGCCCGCGTGGCCTAAGAATGATCTAACTCCCTTCTCACTAGTGGGAGGAGGAAGACGTTATATGGCTATGAATTTTTCTCTATCCACTCTCAACCCATGCTTTGAAATATGGTGTCCCAATACAATTCCATCAGTAACCATAAAATGGCATTTTTCCCAATCAAACACAAGGTTTGTCTCCTCACACCTCTGCAAAACAATAGATAGATTAGTCAAACACAAATCATACGAAGAACCATAAATGGAGAAATCATCCATGAAAACCTCCACGATGTTCTCTATCAATCCACCGAAAATGGCCATCATACACCTTGGAACGTGGCTGGAGCATTGTACAAACCAAATGGCATTATCCTAAATACAAAGGTGCAATAGGGACAAGTAAATGTTATTTTCTCTTGGTCCTCTGGGGCGATCAAAATTTGATTGTACCCCGAATACCCATCGAGAAAACAATAATACTTGTGTCCCGCTAGTCTATGAAGCATCTGATCAATAAAGGGGAGTGGGAAGTGGTCTTTACGGGTATTGTCATTTAGTTTTCTATAGTCAACACACTCTCCAATCGGTGGTAGTCCTCGTGGTCATTACTTCATTAGTATCGGACCGCACTATGGTCATACCACCATTCTTTGCTACCACGTGCAAAGGGCTCACGTAAGGAAAGATGATACCCGCATCAAGCCACTTCAACACTTCCTTTCTTACAACCTCTTGCATTATAAGATTAAGACATCGTTGGTTTTGCACACAAGACTTATCTTCTTCCATTAAATGAATCTTATGCATGCATAGAGAGGGTCTTATACCTTTCAAGTCTTTAATGGACCAACCAATGGAAGATTTATGCTCTCTCAACACCCTCAACAATTTCTCAAATTCTAAGTCATTCAAGGATAAAGATATAATTACCGAATATGTGTCATTTTCCCCCAAGTATGCATACTTCAAGTGCTCCGGTAAAGGCTTTAACTCTTCCTTTTTCTCCTCTTTTTCCTTTTCTTTGGGCTCATCATCAAGCTTCTTTTCAAGCACCTCTCTCGCTTCCTCCAATGTAAGTTCACTACAAGAATTCAAATAATGCAAATCATCAAATATTTCATCATCATTAAAACAACAAGGAGAGTTAGAAAAATCAAGAGATAGAGTGTGGCTCATTATTGATTCCAAAGGGTCCTTTAAATGAAAACAATGTAGATGCTATTCAACAATATCCTCCATCACTTCTATTCGTCTACACTCATTGCTCTCCCCAGATATCTCATAGCTTCTTTCAATGAAAACACCACTTCTTCTTCATTAACTCTAAGGGTCAACTCTCCCTTCTCCACATCAATCAAAGCCTTTCCTGTGGCTAGAAATGGACGTTCAAGAATTAATGGAACATTTGCATCTTCGTCCATGTCTAATACCATAAAATCAACGGGGAATACAAACTTTCAAACCTTTACCAAGACATCCTCCACAATTCCCTTTGAATACGTCATAGACCTATCGGCTAATTGAAGAGTGATCGATGTAGGCTTGACTTCTCCAATGCCCAATTTATTAAAAATCGACAAAGGCATCAAGTTGATGCTAGCACCCAAGGCACATAGAGCCTTGTAGCTCTCATGTTCTCCCATGTCACACGGAATAGTAAAACTACTCGGGTCTTTGAACTTAGGTGGGAGCTTTGTTTGTAATATGGCACTACACTCCTCCGTGGGAGCTTTATTTTGCATAGTTGGGCATTTGTAGAAGAGCATCCACAAAAGGGAGATTGATATGAATCTTCTTTAGCATTTCCACAAACTTTGAAAAATTTTCATCTAAGCCCTTCTTCAAGCATCTTTGTGGAAATGGGATTGGTATGGGTAATTTAGGAATCCCCCATTCATCCCTTTCGAAGTCTTCCTCTCTCTCTTTCCTTCTTGCTTCTTTACACTTTTCCCACTTCTTCGGGGATTTCACTTCCTCTCCATTAGGTGTAGGGATCACTTCATCACTCTTATCGAACTCAACTTCTTTCTCTTTCCCTTCTTCATCCTCAACTACCATGGGCTCTTGTTCACATACTACTTCTTCCACTTCCTTAGGCATCGGAGGTCCATCATATCTTGTTCTACTTTGAAGTTCGATGGCCTTGCATTGCTCCTTTGGATTAGTGATAGTAGTAGACAGAAACTTCCCTTGTTGATGAACATCCCCCTCTTCACTGGCCATTTGGCTCATTTGCATCTCTAGTGCCTTAAATCTTCGATCATTCACTTCCTTCTCTTGCCTTCTTTCTTCTTTTTCCAATTTCCTTTCATCTCGCTCATACTTTATAAGCTCAAACATCTTACTCATTTGATCCTCCACCACATGCTTTCCTTCACTATTTTGAGCTTTAGCCCCCGGATTGATCCCCGGTGGAAGTGTGAGGGCATTACCTTGATTTCCATATGACAAGTTTTTAAATCTCCTAGGTTGTTGAAAGTTGCCACCAAAATTCCCTTGACCAAATCCACCTTGCCTAGGTGGGTATCCTCTTCCTTGGTGTCCAAAATTTCATCCATAATTCCCTTGGAAGTTCCTTTCTTGCATAAAGACAACTTCCTCGAGTGACATCTCGGGTTGTCCCCAAGATTCTTGAAATCCCATTGTGGAGGTCATACCTTGGTGAGGAATTTGAGATGTTGGCAACTGAACATTTGAACTTGGAAATGGTTGACTCATGATGGGCATAGGCATAGAACTCTGAGAAACTTGAAAATTAGCATTCATCCTCTTGAGTATTCTGAGATAGCCTTTTCAGTGACATCCTCTTTCGGTGCTTCCACTTGTTTCATACACACTTCTTTCATCTTTGCTATCCTTTCCATCTCATACATCCCTGAAGAGCGATCCAAAGGCCACTGTCCTGCATTCAAAGCAATTTTCTCACAAATAGCTATAGCCCTTTTCCATGTTTGCCCCAATATAGATCCTCCCGAAGATGCATCCACAAGTATCCTAGAACCTCCATTCAATCCCGCATAGAAGAATCCTACTTGCTGATCAACGGGGAACCCATGCTGTGGACACATCCGAAGCATCTCCTTAAAGCGATCCCATGCTTCACTAAAGGTTTCAAGAGGCAACTGCTTGAACTATATGATTAAACCCTTCAGATGCAATATTTTTGATGGTGTAAAGAACCTGTTCAAGAACCTCTGAGCTAACTCTCTCCATGTAGTGCAAGATCCCGGAGGTATAGTATTGTACCAAGCCTTAGCTCGATCCCTTAGTGAGAAAGAAAAGAGCTTCATCTTGATAACATCTTCACTCACTCCGTTAATCTTGATGGTACTAGCCAACTCTATGAACTGAGATAGGTGAGCATTTGGGTCTTCCATAGCACCATCCCCAAACTGATTTACTTGCACCATGTTAATCAATCCCATTTTAATCTCGAAATTGTTGACATTCAATGGCGGCCCCACAACATAATTTCCCACTTGTGGTAGGAAATGATCTCTAACATTTACGCCAACTCTATTATGCCTTTGAACTTGAGGTTGTTGCACTACCGGAGGAGCTTGTGGAATATTTCTAGCTTCTTATTGTGCTAGCAATTGTTGAATAATGGCTTGCAACTGTTGATTATGCAAGTGCACTTGGTGGAAATTTGCTTGTTGCATAAGCTCCGGATTCACTTGAACACCTTGAGCATTTTCCACTCTATTCTGGAAATTTTGTTCATTCCCCTCTTCATCAACACCATTGCCATTAACTTCTTCCAATCCGTGATCCATTTCTTCCTCCGTTGGATATAACAACTCTCTCCTTCTTCTTCATAAGGTAGCCTCTAACTCCAAATCCAAAGGCTTGATAGATTGAGACCTTGAACGAGTGTGCATACACCTACAAGATATACCAAGTTAGATCACAAAGAACTAAAATAAAAGCAAATAAAAAGAAAGCAAGTAAAAGTATGCCTAGTAAAGCTAATTAAACGCAAACTCGTTACTTCCAAGATTTAATCTCTCACCGGAAACGGCGCCATGAACTTAGACTCAATTTTGGTTAAAATTTATTAAGGTAAGTGAACCTTATCGTTTGTAGTGAGTGACCAAGTTTAATTATCGAACAAAGGGAGATTTAAATCAAGAGTGTATCCGTGTTTGTTTTCAACCATGCTTTAGAGGAGTGATAAGATTTTGAGTTTTTGAAATTGAAAAGAACAATTAAACTACCAATAATCTAAGCAAGAACCAAATAAAAGAAATTAACAATTAAGATAATCAAATAAAGTATCAAGTAACCAAATTAAATGAGATGGATGAGAAACAATCTAAAGAAGAGCAAGGCTAACCACATTCAAGATTAAGGATGCAACATGGCTTGTTAAACTCAAATGGTTAATATCAATGTTTATTGGAATAGAAGCAATCACAAAAGAAATCCCCTAATCCCTAGGCCAAGGAAATTAGGTTCTAAATTCATTACAAGTTTTAAGCACATAAGATTGAATTCCATTTTCAATTCCCTTAAGGTACTATGATAGCAACATTAGTCTTTTCACTCAATTAATAGACCAAATATGATAAACCAATTAAGTATTCTCACATAAATGTTCTAAGCATATAAAGATGCAACCACATACTTCATACACTAACATACAAAATCCATATTATAACATGATTCGATGAAACCCCTAATCATAATATTGGATTGGCCCTCCTAATATAATAAATAGGGAATTCAACCACACAAATTATAATACAAATTAAGTAAATCATAAATCATGTAAGAAATTCCAACATCACATCAATTAAACTATTAAACATTCAACAAATCTATAGATCCCTAATCCATCATGTGGCTAGCCTCACAAGAGGTCTAGCCAACAACCAACATCATCAAATCATCAAAACAATGTTTAACAATATCCATTGTAGCTAAATAAACTAAGAAAATGCAAATCAAAGGTAATTTCTCCCCTCTTTTGGTGTTTGGCTTGAAATTCTCCTTCAACGTGCAATCCTCCTTCCAAATGCCTCTTTCTCCTCTAGAAGTGTGATGGGTGAATTAAAGAGATGAAGTTTGATGGCTGGAAGTGTGAAAAATGGTGGAAAAATGATGGAAAAATGAAGTGAAAATGGATGGAGATGGTAGTGTGTGTAGATTATGTGTAGAGTGTGTGGGTTTCACGAAAATGGAGGCTAGAGCTGTTTGTCCAATCCAAACTTGGGGAAAAAGCAGACAAAAATGGGAATAAAAACTGATTTTTTGGACAGGTGTATAATTTCACAAAAATTCGACCGAATTTTTGTGAGGAACATCGAATTTTTTTGCAATTCAGCAGAAAAATTCAATCGAATTTTTATGCTCGGGTCGAATTTTCCTGTCAGTGTGCTCAGCCTCCGCTGCCCTGTTTTTCCCTTCATTCTGCACAAAACTTCGACCAAATTTTTGTGATTCTGGTCGAATTTTTGTGTCAGCTTGCTATTCTTCACTCTTCTTGCACAATTTTCTCCATTTTTGCTTGTTTTCTCCTCCGTTACACCTGTACGTGCATATTTTAACATTATATTTTCCACCTTCTCCATCATATAAAAAGCAAAAAACAACACGAAAATACACTAAACAAACACAAAACAACCTAAAAACTAGGTGAATTCAACGACGATCAAACCCCCCAAACTTAGAGCGTTGTTCGTCTTCGAACAACAAAATGAAAGAAAAGAACTAGGAGGCGAATTCACCTAGGAAAAGGAATCATGAAAACACAAGTAACAATATACTACAATCAATCCTCTTTAACTAACTTAATCAAATAGCATCAACATGAACAATGTCAATCACATACAAAGTTAACAAGTTCAAAAGTCAAAGGAAGCGAAGTAATGTTACCCTTCGATCTCAAACCTTATGGGAGTATGAAGAACACTCAACACTCTTTGAAGTATTTAGGGATAATGCACTCATCGACCAATCATACTCGACTCACCATAAGCTTACAAACGGACTACCCTTCTCAAGCCACCAAAACTAAACACAAAGATCAAAAAGGACTTTCATTTGGATGTAATGTACGTCTCTTTGGTAGGGTAGGAAAATTTGGATAAAAGTGACTCATTTTTGTGAGGGTAATCTAAGAGTTGATTCTTGATCGTTCTTGACATCATTCTTACTTTATTTCCAACTTCCTTTCCCTTTCTTTTCACTTCAAAACTCGAGTGATCAAATTAACTCCTCAATTTCATTTTTTAATAACATAGAGCTTTTTGATTCTTTTGGTAGATCCACTCTTTTCTTATTGCCTTGGAAATGACTCTTTAGCTTTTGTAGAATATTAGCATGTATTAGCATCACTTCCTTCCATCCTTTATCAACTAACTAACTTTGTTCTTGTTCTCTTTTCCTCTTTACCCCTTTTCTTATGATTTTCTTCACATCTTTCCACTAAAAACCAACTCTTTAATTACCCATATGAAAGTTTTTATAAGGCCAAAAGTGGGATTTATTAGGCTTGTAATGAGCTTTTCAATCAAAGAAGAGGTTTAAGGTTCAAAGTGGTTTTCAAGGGAGTCTTGTAGGGTATGATATGATTTGGCTAGTAGCTTGATAAAAAAATTGCCTAAGATCATTTCTAAATGGTTACGTTATTCGGGCTCGTTCTGGGAGTTCGCAAGCAAATTCTAGTTTGTCTAAAGCATGATTGACCCACTCAAAATAAAATTACATACCATATGTGAGTACACGGCTAAGGCTCAAACCTGCTTGCTTTTGCTCGAGATCTAAGGATACATTACCCTTTTTCCATTTTCCTTTTGAACGAGTTACTCCTTGCATGTTTCAACATCATAGAGTTCAACCATTTAATCAAATCAGTTATCAAGCATTTAAAGGCATTATATCATCACCCATATTGCTAATCCAAAGAAAAAGAAAAATAAGAAAGAAAATCTACCCCACAACAAAAAGAAAAACAAAACAATCAAGCAACACACAAATCAAGAAAGAAATAAAGAAAAGAAAATAACATCAAAAAGAATGAATAAAAACATCCTTACATCCCAAGATCTAGAAATCTTATTACAATCCCAAATGTATCCAAAATCTACCACAATCCCAAAAACCAAAATAAACAACATAATATCCATAGCTAGAGTTTAAAGATACAATCCAATCATAGTCAAAACAAATCACAGTTTAAGGATAAATAAAGAGATAGATAGAGAGAGAGATAGATAGAGAGAGAAAAAGGGATGGAGAGTATAAGAATCCAGCATGCTACGTCTGTGGCTCCAGGACTCCTCGGTGTCATAGCCATCTTCATTCTCACCAACCACCTCAGTGTCTTTATTCTCTCCTACTTCTTCAAGTACATCTTTATATTCTTGAGGTGGAACTTACATAGGCCAAGGCTGAAATACACGGGGAGCCTGAGGATTGCTCTGATTATACATCCAAGTCATCATTTCCTCCATATTTTGCATACTCCTCTCCATGTTATCCATCCTGAAGTCTGTCCTGTGCTGGTGCCTCTGTATCTGTCTGATCTCAGCCCTCCACTCACTCCACTCATCTCCTCGCTGAGCTGCTGCCCGTGAACTCCCACCATGCTCGAAAGTAGAGCGAGGTGCTCTCTCATTCTCTGGGATCAACTCAGCATCCTCAGTCATCTCTTTGTCTGAAACATATCTCCCTAATAGATATTGGGCATTATCAGTACAGAACTTCTGGAGAGCCTTCTCATGATTAGGACCAATAAGTGCAAGATTTCCTTCTGGATATGCAGGGTAGATGGTCGTCAAACTGATAGGCCTAAGTGGAAAGAACTTAGCCATAGGAAATACAATCACCCAGTCTCTCCCTATCTGCTCTATCACACGAGCCTGCTTCATACTTGCTACATCTAGATTTGCCCCACGAATAAGCCCTTGATTTGTTGTGTCCAAACCGAGTCCTTCAGCTATGATAGTCACCAACCCTCCTATCACAATCTTTTGAGGGCTTTTGCGTTTGTCCACTCTCTTAGCAGTAGCCATCCAGTACGCTCCAGCACTGAAGGTCGTACCATTGATGAGTGTGTTAATTCACGAATCTTGTGCCTAGATTTGTGTTATTATGGAGTGTTTGAAGGTTGAAATTGGTTGTAAACTAATATATATTGTGAAAGGACATGAATCAGGTGTTGTTGGAGCTATTTGAGTGGTTTTTCGAAGGAAATCGGTGTGGAAGTGTTGAAAACTGAAGAAAGGAAGTCGAAGCCATCCGATTGGGCGAAGCAGAAGTACGATTCGACCTGAAGAAGATCAATTTGACCAGCCCTTTAGATCGAATTGGCAGTATAACACGAGCAGAATGTGGATTCGACCACGACAGAGGAATTCGACCTAGGCATCAGGTCGAATCGAGGTCGAATCGATTGGCAGAGATGCCGATTCGACCTCGTCACTTCGATTCGACCAGGGCAGTTAGTCGAATCGAGCACCTGGGACTTACAGTGTGTTGATTCGACCTGTGATTCAACTTGGAAGAGTCAATTCGACCTGTTGCTGAAGTCAAATTGAGGCTCGGGAACTTATCATATCTGTGTTTTTATACCGTCAATGCGTGTGATCACTTAAAAAGCCCATTCAAAGCCCACGAGATGTAATTACAAGTATAAAAGAAGGCTTGTGCAGCATCATAGAGAGACGACTTGATCAAAAAGACGTGGTGATGTAGAGTTTAGAGGAGATCGATCATCCAACCTCCGGAGGGGCTGTGACAGAGGTTTCGCTGGAGATTCAAGTAAGATTGGTCCAACTAACCATGAATGTTCTTAGATCAATCATGGGCTAGAGCTGCTTCGGTAGGTCTAGGGTTATGAAGGTTTCATGAGTTAATTAGTCTTTCGTGTGTAAACTCCGTACAACACTAATTGTGGTGTATTTTATATAAGATTGTGCATTTTTAATCCATACAGATGAGTGATATTTTCACCTAGATTTTAGTGTCTTTTTATATGTGTTTTCGTATTATTTTATCCATATTTTATGTACTATTTGGTTGTGTTTTATGTTTTTATTGAAATGTGTGTGAATGAGCTTAAACCTATGATTTTCACTTTTTATTCAACAATGAGCATGAAAATTCCATCCGGCTTGAAGACGTTAAACTTACCGCTAAATGGGAGGCAACCTATTCTTTTTATATTTTGATGCTTTTTGTTGATTTTGGTCATGTAGGTGGATTGAGCTCGTGAGAAGAAAGCGTATTGAAGAAAAGAGAAGTGTTTCATGGCTTCTCCACAAGAAGACCATCAATGGAAACTACAAGGGTAAGTCTCACCACTTTTTACAAACTTAAGTCTCAACTTGTTTCGATTTAACTTTGGGGGGAGAGTGTGTGGTGTGACTCACCAATTGAGTGTGCTTGATATGATGATATTTTGATAATGATAAGTCTTCTTGTAAAAATTGGTCAATTTTTAAAATTTTTCTCATGAGTTTTGGTTGGATTTTGGTATGATTGGTTGTGTTGAAGTTCATGATTGTCCATATTTTTATGAAATTGTTAAGCTAATGGTGTTTGTTGAGTCTTTGAGCATGAGTGAAAGGTATTGGAAGCATGAATGGAGCTTGGAGCTAACGCTTTCATTATCAAATGCCTATTGAGGGAGTACTCTACACCTTATCACTTCTAGTTGCTTGACATATTTTGATTTGGATTGATGGATTAACATGCTACTTAATGTGTTATGTCTTTGGGAGGTTTCCTTTTCAATCAAGGATGGGGATGATTGTGAGCTTACATTGTTATGGATGATTGAATATGTGCTTCATTTGTTAATGATGTTGATTTTTGTTTTTGCATGTTATGTGTTTTTGGTTGTTTATTGTTTGTTGAGTCTTTATTTTATGTTTTGTGAGTTTTCTTATTTTTGTCTTGGTATGTTTGGTGGTTTGTTTAGGGAGGTTGCGAGTCATTTTTGAATATGAGTGATGATATATTGTGGTAGTAAGTGATGACAAGTTATGATTAAGAATCTCTACACTTTCGAATTGTGACATGTTTTACTTAACTTGTTCAATTTTGAGATGAATGTGGTATAATAAGTTTCTTAAGGTCCAATGCATAAGCTTGTGAGCATTTGAGCCTCAACCGTGCATACATGGTTTTTTCTTCATGAGTGGATCGATTGAGTTTGATAAGCTAGAACTTGCTCAAGGACTATAGGAACGAGCCCGATTGTGGAGATTAGTGAAATGATCTTAGGCCATCCTTGTTATTCATAGTCATTGCCATATATTTTCCTACCATGTACATCATCCCTAGTTAACCATTTTGAGCCTATAAGCCTTTTTATTGTGAATTTAGCACATTACAAGCCATGATTACCCACTTAAGCCTTACATATATATCCTTTGTGTGGGTGATTGAGGAGATGGTAGCTATAGGAACGAGCCCGATTGTGGAGATTAGTGAAATGATCTTAGGCCATCCTTGTTATTCATAGTCATTGCCATATATTTTCCTACCATGTACATCATCCCTAGTTAACCATTTTGAGCCTATAAGCCTTTTTATTGTGAATTTAGCACATTACAAGCCATGATTACCCACTTAAGCCTTACATATATATCCTTTGTGTGGGTGATTGAGGAGATGGTAGCTAGTAAGGTTTGATGAGATAACAAAAAAAGAAAGGAAAGGAAATGGTAACAAGCAAGAAAAAGGATGAAAAGAGTACGAACAAGAATGGACATGCAACCTCAAAACAAGAAAAATGAGCAAAGCAACAATAATATGCTCAAGTAATTAAAATCCAAGAAAAGGAAGCATGAATCATAAGAAGCTCAAGAAATCCAAGGAAAGTTGATGAGTAGAGCTTGTGAGTACCAAAGACAAGAAAGGAAGAAAGAAAAGTGGAGAAGTTGAGGAAGTTGATCATCTCTTCGATTACTTACACTTGTTTAGTCACTATTACCTATATTCTTCCTACCTTACAAAAGAGCCTATCATTACATCCAAATTAAAGACCTTTTTGATCGCTAATGGAAACTTTGGTGGTTTGTGAATGTAGTCCACGAGCAAGCTTATAGCGAGTCGAGCTAATTGATTAATGAGTGTTGATTTACCATACTTTAAAGAGTGTTGAGTGACATTTATAACCTATGTGAGGGTTGGACCAAAAAGAGACTATATTACACTAATATTCTCTTGTGATTGAACTTGTTAATTCTTCATGTCATGAATCTAATGTTGTAGGATGACTTAGCATAAATTGTGATTCTTATTATTATTGATGTGTTATTGCTTATGTTCGTTTAGTCTTTTCCTAGGTGAAAATCTCACCCCTTGGTTTATCATTTTCGTTGTTCGGGGACGCACAACACTTTAAGTTTGGGGGTGTGATGAGTGATATTTTCACCTAGATTTTAGTGTCTTTTTATATGTGTTTTCGTATTATTTTATCCGTATTTTATGTACTATTTGGTTGTGTTTTGTGTTTTTATTGAAATGTGTGTGAATGAGCTTAAACCTATGATTTTCACTTTTTATGATAAGGAAGATGTAGAAAAAAGTGGATCTCAATTCGGAGTTGAAACGAAGAAGAACGAGCCAAAACAGTGAAAGAGGAAGAAGGACAGCAAGAACACGGGTCGTGTACAGCGCACGGTCCTGTAAGAAGTGGCCGTGCGCTGACACTCGAAACACCAACTCGACCACGCCTGTGGCCGAGTGCAGAACACGACCCGTGCCCAGTACAGACACACGGCCCGTGCACCGCGCACGGGCCTGTCCAGAAAGCCGTGCGACAATGTCAGAAAACACAACACGGCCACCCCTGTGGCCGAGTGCGGAACACGACTCGTGCGCTGTGTTAGAACATGGGGTGTGCGGCGGAGCTCGAGCCGTGTTGGTGCAAAAACGCAGAAAATTTCCAGAATCTTCTAGAAGCTTCCCAAGGGGTATAAATACCCCTTTATTCAACAATGAGCATGAAAAAGATCCGAAATTCCATCCTTCCACACACACATCACACACAACTCTCTTCATTTTACACATTTTCTTCATCCATTCACCATCCATTGGATCTACAATCATCCTACCATCAAAATCATCATCCAATTGAAGAAAAGAAGCAAGGAAGAGAGGAGGATAACAAGGGAAGGAAGGAAATCACCATTGAAGTGACATCAAGGGAGTTTCCATTCATTTCTTGTATTAAACCTCATAGTTTCATCATGTTTTGTAAGTATATTAATGTCTATGTTCATTTCCTTCTTAATATGGTAGGCTAATCTCCCTTGTGAGATTAGCGACATCATAGTTGTTGGATAATTTTGGGGATTTGTGCATTTGAATTCATATGTTGATTAGATATATGATTTTCTACCATTGATTATTAATTGCTTGAATTGTATTGATGATTTGTGTGTTTAGTTGTTCTAGATATGTGATTAGATTGAGAAATCAATTATATGCTTAGGATAATTAAGTGAATCATTTCATCAAACACTTCATGTGCATTATAGATTGTGAAGAGATTGAGAAGTCCTTCATAGTTTAGAACCCTTTGGTAGGACATGTGATTGGTTTGATTGAGAGATTGATTAATTGTGTGAAGGAACTCTCATTTAAGCTTAGTATCTAGTTGGAATTGTTTAAGTGAGAACCAATCCATTGAGCTATTTGATATTCATATCCTATCCATCTCGAGAGGGAGTTTAGGTGATTTTAGTGTTGGCCCTTAGTCTTCAATCCATGATACATATGAATTTGATACATAATTCCTAGAATTACCACTTCTTGATTGTTGATAATCTCACTTTTAATCAATTTGGTAAACCACTTTTCATCCATCCATCTTGTTCGTTTGATCATTGCTTGTTCCCTTGCATTGATTGATTTAATTTCTTGTTTGATCAACCTCCCTTTGATGATTAGTCTCTATAAAATTATAAGAAACGTGAGATCGCTTAAGCACTAGTGCCTACCTTCCTTGGGTTCGATAATTTCTTGAATTGGTCATTCTCCACTAAAATATGGCTAATCACATACTCACGGCCATTTTGTGCATCAATAATTGTTGTGTAGATTCTGAATACAAAACTCGATTATTGGTTGAGTGCGTTCACTGCTGTGCAGGGTTTTATGTTATAATTCTAAGTGAAGGGATTCCGAAGTCTTATTAGAACTATCTTATATGAATACTTGTTAATTGAATCATATTCGGGTTAATAAGTAGGATAAAGAGTATTACTTTATAGTACCTATAGAGGGAGATCAAATCTGGTTAGAGTACTAAGTGCACGGGAAATAATTAATTATGATAGTACCTAGAAAGGGAGGGTAAAGTATACGTCTTGCTTCGAGGATATTCACATGTGTCATACGCAAATTTACTTGTGTCTATAGAGTGAATTTGCATGATTTAGTGATACGTCCATAAACTACAAGACATAGTCGGATACCATCACACGGAAGATGAATTAATAAGTAAAACTGGATTACCTGACGAACTACCACTATACTTGATCACAACTCACTTATCTCTTCTTCTTGTTATTGTTACTTGATATTTAAATTACTTTTGTTACTTTATTACAAAATCACAACCATTATAATTTCCAACATAGTCATAATTTACTAGAATATAATTAAATTGATATTTATCCGTCTCTTGGGTTCGATATATAACTTGATCACCTTCGAAACTACGATTGATATCCTTCATACTTAAGGATTAATTGTGTGTTGAGAAAACACCTATCAAGTTTCTGGTGCCGTTGCCGGGGTCGGCATAACATATCTTTTTATTATTTCTAGTTTTATTAGGACTATTTTAATTCTTGTTTTACTATCTAACTCTTAATCTTTTCAGGTGTTTGCTCACAAGATCAAAGAAAGGTGAATTAGAACCATATAATCCTGAGATCGGAGCATCATCTAGGAAGAAAAAGAAGAAGAAGAGTAAGAATAAGAAAGAAGATCCAACTGAAGCTCTTAACCTTGGAGTTGAAGTTGACGTACTAAATTCGCAAACGATTGAAGCTGCATCCGAAGGTAATTCGGAAGTAGTGACAGTCAACATGGCCGCGAATCTGGACAATCTGGCCATCTGTAAAGTCTTCAAGAATAACGGGACTGGTCACTTTGGGCTTCTAGGAGCAAGGGGGCTAATGCAGATTTCGATCTTCACCCCATTCTTATTAGCATGATAGAAAGGAACTCCTTTTCAGGAGGGACTTTCGAGGATCCGCAGCAGCATCTAAATAAGTTCTTGGGCTATGCAAGTACTCAAAAAGACGCAAGAGAACATGAAGATGCTAGGAAGATCCTCTTGTTTAAATTCTCGCTTACTGAAAAGGTGAGAGATTGGTACGACACTATTAACACAGCTGAATGCACTACTTGGGAGCAATTGAAGTTGAAGTTCTTGGAAAGATACATGCCACCTTCGAAGGTGTTCAAGGTGAAGAAAGACATTAACCAATTTGCTATCGGTGGTGGAGAGAAGTTTCATGAAGCTTGGCACAGATTCAAGGACATGCTTCGTAAGTGTCCACAACATGGGTTATCTAAAGCTCAATATATCAGCATATTCTACAATGGATTGGACTGTGATTCTCGTGTGTTATTGGATGCTTCTTCTAATGGAGCATTGCTTACTAAGTCATTCGTAGAGGCCGAGAAACTTTTTGAAGATATTTCGATGAACTCAAGAGATTGGTCAACTGATAGAGTGAGAGGCACTTACGTCCTTGGAAAGGTGGCTAAGGTTGAACATGCTATGGTAAAAACAAGTAGTGAAGATGAGATTGTCTCTATCTTGTCGAGTATCAACAAACTTCTTGAGTCCCAACAGAAGCGAATCAGTGATATATCTCAGCGCGTATGCAGCAGGAAGTTATGAAAGATGGAACGATCCAAGAGGAGATGTAAGAAGCAAACTATGCTATGGGCCAAAGTACTCAAGGAATGAGGTATCAAAATCAAGGCAAACCGGAATTATCAGGGAAACTACAACAATCGTGGTCTTCCGGGTAATTATCAACAGCCTAGGAGGCTGGAGTTTTCATGGAATAATCCTAACAATGCAATTCAAGCTCCGATGGGTGTTGATCCAGGTGCGAAAGTGGAAGAAGAAAAGCCTAGTTTCGAGAATACGGTGAACAGGTACATGGCTAGGAATGATGCTAGAGTGGATCGTCTTGAGGCCAAGTTAGAGAAGAAGATTGATGCAAACCATAAAGATTTGACTACACAAGTAAAGGACCTTACATTGTTGATGAGGGAGATGGCAGAAAGTGTTAACAAGCTCATTCAAACTATTGAGAAAGGGAAGCCCCCGTCGCAAAGTATTGAGAATCCAAAGTCATGTAACGCCATGACATTGAGGTATGGAACACAATACGAGGGACCGATGATGCCAGAATCAAAATTGGACACATCGAGGGTTTAATTCGACCCCAATTTGACCAACATCACAGGTTGAATTCAACAGGGGAGGTCGAATTGGATGATTGGATGTGATTTGGAAGCATCAGAGCCTCGATTCGACCAAAACCAATTCAATTCGACTTGGGGGCTAGGTCGAATTGAGGTCGAATCCACTCTTTTGGAGAACTCTATTTTATCAAAAGCCCGATTCGACCAGTAGCAGTTCAATTTGACCAGAACTTCAGGTCGAATTGAGATCGAATCGGAGGGCAGAAATCTTATAGTGAGCCGATTCGACCAGGGGGACTTCAATTCGACCAGACCTTCTGGTCAAATCGGAGATACAGGGTGAGAATTGTGTTCCAAGTGCACAATTCGACCACTATGTACCCAATTCGACCAGGGCTCTTGGTCGAATCCAGGTCAAATCACTCCATACTGCACCTATTTCTTTACTGAACACTCCTCGTGATGAGAACATTACTCCATTGGTTCAGAATAAGCAAAATACTGAGATCATAGCAGAGAAAAAGTGGGAAAGAGCCAAGAGGTTGAGAGCCGAAAAGGAGAAAGCGGAGAAGGTCGAACGTGATGAATGTGGTATTCCCAAAACCAAGATTCCTCCATCGTTTCCTTATAAGCTGGTTAAGAAGGGATTGGAAGAGAAGTTCAAGAAGTTTTCAGATATCATTAATAAGATAAGCTTGAGTATTACTTTCTCTGAGATAATATTGGAGATGTCGTACTATGCCCGATTTCTTAAGGATATACTATTGAAAAATATAAACTTGAACAGAGTTGAGACGGTGAACTTGTCTGGAAATTGCAGCTCGATTATCCAAAGGAAGCTGCCATAGAAGATGAAGGATCCGGGAAGCTTCACTATCTTGTGTGAGATTGGAAAAGGGCCGGCACGACTAGCCTTGTGCGATCTTGGGGCAAGCATCAATTTGATGCCATTGTCTATCTTTCAAAGGCTTGGTTTGGGGGAGTTATCTCCTACAACAGTTGCTCTACAATTGACGGATGGTCGATGACATTTCCGAAAGGTATCATTGAAGATGTTCTTGTCAAAGTGGAGAAACTAGTCTTTCCTATGGATTTTCTTGTACTTGATCAAGAAGACGAGGAGACGTAGAGTTGAGAGTAGATCGATCATTCATCCTCCGGAGGGGCTGTGACAGAGGTTCCGCTGGAGATTCAAGTAAGATCGATCCAACTAACCATGATTGTTCTTAGATCAATCATGGGCTAGACCCGCTTCGGTAATTCTAGGGTTATGAAGGTTTCATGAGTTAAATTGTCTTTCGAGTGTAAACTCCGTATAACACTACTTGTGATTTATTTTATATAAGATTGTACGTTTTTAATCCATACTCATGGTCGTTTTGTGCATCAATAATTGTTGTGTAGAGTCTGAATACATAACTTGGTTATTGGTTCAGTGCGTTCACTGCTGAGCAGGGTTTTATGTTATAATTCTAAGTGAAGGGATTCCGAAGTCTTATTAGAACTAACTTATATGAATACTTGTTAATTGAATCATATTCGTGTTAATAAGTAGGATAAAGAGTATAATTTCATAGTACCTATAAAGGGAAATCATATCAGGTTAGAGTACTAAGTGCACGGAAAATAATTGATACTGATAGTACCTAGAAAGGGGGGCGAATTATATCTCTTGCTCCGAGGATATTCACACGTGTCATACGCATATTTACTTGTGTTTATAGAGTGAATTTGCATGGTTTAGTGATGCGTCCATAAACCATAAGGCAGAGTCGGACATGTCAAATGAAAGATGAATTAATAAGTGGAACTGAATTACCTGACGAACTACCTACTATCTTACTTGATCACAACTCACTTATCTCTTCTTGTTATTGTTACTTGATATTTTAATCGCTTTTGTTACTTAATTACAAAATCACAACCATTATAATTTCCAACATAGTTTTAGTTTACTAGAGTATAATTAAATTGATATTTATCCATCCCTTGGGTTCGATATATAACTTGGTCACCTTCAAAACTACGATTGATATCCTTCATACTTGAGGATTAATTGTGTGTTGAGAAAACGTCTATCGAGTATCAAGTCTCCAGAGTAGATATGCATGATTTAGTGAGGCGTTCATATTCCACAAGGCAGAGTCGGACATCAACACACGAAAGGGAGATTAATGAGTGAAGCTGGATTATCCTAGAGCTACCTATTCTCCTATTTGATCCACTTTTGTATTCTTCCAGTGATATTTTATTTTATTTGTTATTTAATTTAATTATTTAGTAGTTGCTAATTAAATCCATCAACTTTATTGCCTTCGTCTTAATTAATTTAGTAAATAATTAAATTGATAATACGCCATCCTTTGGGTCGATATTTCACTTGGTCGCTTGCTAAGCTGCAACTGATATCCTTAATACTTGGGGATTAATTTTGCGTGCAAAGAAAACACACATCAAGTTCTTGGCGCCATTGTCAGGGATGGCTATTTTTATTAGCTTATTATTTCTAGTTGATTAAGACTTTTATTTGTGATTATTTATTTCTATCTAACCTTAAATTTTTCTGAGGTACTTGTACACTAGGAAAAGGAGAGGAAGGAAAGGAAGAATAACACATTGAGCTAAACATGGCCGGAGCAAGGCAGAATTCAGATAATATTACCATACGTTAAATTTTCACGAACTATGATATTGACAACATGGGGTTGATCGGAGCAAGGGGGAAGATGATGATTTTGAGATACATCCTGCTCCTATTAACATGGTGGAAAAGAATTCATTTTCTAGAGGTTGCTTTGAAGATCCATATCAGCATCTCAAAAGATTTCTTGGTTATGCAAACATTCAAAAGGGAGCTGGAGCTAATGATAATGCTAGGAAGATTACCCTATTCAAGTTTTCATTGATTGATAGGGCGGAAGCTTGGTATGAGACTCTTGATGCCATGGGTTGCACTACATGGGACCAACTACAGCAGAAGTTCTTAGAGAGATACATGCCACCCTCAAGGATCTTAAGAATGAGGTAAGAGATCACTCAATTTTTTATGAATCAGGGTGAGAAATTTCATAAGGCGTGGGACAGGTTTAAAGATATGCTCAGGAGGTGTCCACAACATAGGATACCTAAGGCTGAGTACATAACCATTTTCTACTATGAATTGAATTGTGAGTCGCGTATTCTTACTGATGCATCATTAGGACGAACATTGTTATCTAAGACAGCACTTAAAGCAGAAAAGTTATTTGAAGACATCTCTATAAATTCACGTGACTGGCCTACAGAGAGAGTTAGAGGATCATATGTACTTGGTAAAGTGGCTCAAGTTGAACATCAAGTGGTGAAGCTGAATAGGGATGATAAGATCGTCTCTAGTCTAGCTAACATCAACAAGCTACTAGAGTCCCAGCTGAGGCAGATTACAGAGTTGACACAAAGAGAGCCTAGTATGAAATAACACGAAGTGAAGAGTGTTGAAGATACTTTCAATCGATACATGGCTAAGAATGATGTAAGAGAAGATCGTCTTGAGGCTACTATGAATGCTAAGCATGTAGATTTATCTAAGCAGTTGAAGGATCTTACTTTGATGATGGGGCAGATGGTCGGGAATGTGAATCAATTGACACAAACGTTGTAGAAAGAAATGTTCCCATCTCAAGGTATAACAAACCCAAAAGAGTGTAGAGCCATCACGTTGAGGTTTGGAACGCAGTATGAGGGACCGATGATGCCGGAAATGAATTTTGAAGATCCAGGAGCTCAATTCGACAAGGGTTCGACCAAGCCAGTAGGTCGAACCACATCCTGGAGGTCGAACCAAGCACCGGGCAACCTCTGGAGCATCCAGACGTCCGATCCGACCATGTTCAGCATAGTTCGACCAACGCAGTTGGTCGAACCGAGGTCGAACCAGCCTGTTCGTGACCCTCTGTTTTATCTGTTGTGCGATTCGACCACTTCAAGCATGGTTCAACCAGCCCTGTTGGTCGAACCATGGTTGAACCACCCTATGTGGAGCGCTCTATTTTGTCTGAAGCACGGTTCGACAACGATCACCATGGTTCGACCAGCCCCGTTGGTCGAACTGACCTGTCCGGTGGAGAACACAATTTCTGAAGCCCAGTTCGACAACTACACACCTGGTTCGACCAGCACTCTTGGTCGAACTGTGGTCGAACCATCTCGTCCAGTACCGTTTTCTACGCGTGATGCTTTATTTGATGTTGTGCTACTCCATTACCATCCCAAGAGCATAATACTGAGCTAATAGTGGAGAAGAAATAGGAAAGAGCAGGGAGGTTGAGAGACGAGAAGCTTAGACTGCAGATGGATAATGAAGATGTGGTTTTCTCTTTTGATCAAGCAATGCAGATGCCCATGGAGACTCAATCATGCGAGAGCATAGATGTGATTTCTAACTTGTTTAATCTTGATTTTAATAGGATAGATGACTCTGAATTTGAGTGGAAGATTGACAAGGAGGTGTCTAGACAGCCATGGGAGGTAAGAAATTCTGAGGATCATACACTTGTTACCAAGAAAGGTGAGGTGTTGAGTGTAGACAAGAAGAGGGAAATAAGATATTTGAAGGTGAGGATGCGAGAAGACCGTCCTCTACTGTCGTGACTCTTTGACGTTAAACATGAGCACCTGTTGGGGGCTTGTCCTTCTGTTTTATTACTTTATTTCTTTCGTGTGAGTAAGAAAATTTTATATTTAAGGTGCTTACTAATCGGTAATTACATCTCTTTGCAAACTTAGTTTCAACTTACATTTTTACTAAGTTTGGGGGGTGTGATGTTATTACCTTATTGAAGCACCAAGAGTATAATCTTTTCTTTGTAATGTTTGCTAGGGGAGTTGATTTTTTGCGGTATGTTGAAACTTTAATCATTTTGATGTGTCAATTTTTTTGCAATTTGCCTAGTGTTCAGTGGTGTGTCTAGTGTGTGGTGTCGATTAGATAGTCAATTGAGTCTTTCTCATAGTTCTCCTTTTTTATTATTGATGAATCTGTGATGATGAGGTGTGCTTGAGCTTTGATGATAGAAACAGGTAACCTGAGGCTTTGACCTGATCGAGTTGAACAACTCGCGGAGCTCGTGCGTACGTTGAAGAAAAATCAGGTGCCCTTATTTTCTTATTCTCATTTTTATATGTGTTGTTCATTCATGAGACTTGAAGGATTGAGTTTATGGTTGTGGTCCACATGAGCTTATATGTTTAAATCGTGCTTGAAATTCCTGTGCTTTTGAAATTGATGGAGAAAGTGTACTTGAATTATATTGTGATATGACGTTCTATGTGTACTTGTGGGATATTGCTTACCATGAAAATTGCTCTGTTACTTTTTAAAAACCCATGTGAGATTTTGAGCCTCGTTGATCATGTACATAATCACATGACATTTATTTTCTGGTGAGCATCGTTCTTGTTGTGTATTCTAGAACTTGTTTCTTGTTTTACTTGAAACTACATGTGTGTTAGATGATGGGAGATGATTTTAGACCATCCTTGAAATTATGAGTCACTTGGACAAATAATTTCCTATCAAATAATTATATCCGTAGTTAGCCCTTTTGAGCCTAAAAGCTTTATTTCTTTGGCAACCTACGAAGATAGCCACTTTGATATCCTATTTGCGCCTTAAATTCCTATATTTAGTGGAGAATTAAATGCTGTCAAAGTGTGTGAAGTTGATTTTGATGGAGTTTGGAAGGAATAAAATATTTGAAGCTGTACAAGTGATTATGAGCTTAAAATAAGTTGATGAGGGGTAGTGCCTGAAACTGGTACCCCGAGATGTTAGAGGTAGTGCCCGAAACTGGTACCTCGAGAAAAAATAAAGGAAAGAAAAAGTATGTTGAGCTTGAAGGAAAGGAGAGAAAAGAAAATTATAAGAGCATGAAGCTGGATAGCCTTGAAGTGTAAAAATCTGCAGTACAAAAGATCTCCAATTTTAATTCTTTTCTAATTAAGTTACTTTATCCATATGTTTCTTACCTTTACCAAAGAGCCATCATTACATCCTAATGAATGTCCTATTTGATCCCATTGTCGAATCATACTTTTAGTGGTGGAGAGTTTGAGACTTTTGGCAAGCTTATGGTTATGCATGCACTTGAATTGACTTTGAGCATAAACACCTTAACACATAAGTATACATCTTTTATACTTGAGTGCGAGTGATATATACTTCCCGTGAGAACATGTCAATGGTTGAATTGGTGGTGATTGTCTTAACTTGTATTCTATGAATTGATTATTACATGTAATGAGAGTTGCATGACCTAAGTTGATGACAATTGTATTTTGAATGGGGTATTGGTCATAGTCCTTGTTTTCCCGCTAATTTTCTTACTCTCTCTCTCTCTTTATTTTTATTTTGTTGCCTCGGGACGAGCAATGGGTAAGTTTGGATTGATTAGAGTGGAAATTAGCGTGTTTTGGTGTCCAATTGAACACCTTCTTGATTGATATTGTTGTCATATATTAGCACAATAGTCTTATATTCAATATATATGAGAATAAGGTACATTTGAGGTGTTTTGTCGTGTTTTAGGTGGAAAAAGGATCAAAAGTGCAAGGTTGGAGAAAATGTGCAATTTGTGCAAGGATGCTGAAAAATGCACGTCCAAATTTCGTAATTTTTCTGTATTGTTGTGGAGATCAAAACTATTGATGTAATACATGGTTGGAAAGCCACTGAAGAGAGGGTCGTTTTGGTATGAAGAACACCCCAATCGGATTCCAAACGAGAGAGTTATGATCAAAGTGGTGGCGTCGCGTAAGCTGTTCCTGTTCAGAACGACTGTCCACTTTGCATGACTTGTTACATATTCAAATGTTTAAGTTTCTATAAGTTCTTTATATGGATAGAAAGCCAATGAAGAGAGGATCACGTGAGCATAAGAATCACTCAAATCAGAGCTCGGATGTGGAAGTTATACGCGAAACGGTGAGACTTTATAAGTCAATTCGACCTGATGTGTTGGTCGAATTTAGGTCGAATAGGATGGCAAAAGAGTCAATTCGACCACGACACCTCAATTCAACCTGCTGTGCTGGTTGAATTGAGCACCTGAAGCTTTCAATAGGTCAATTTGACCTCCAATTCGACCTGGAGGGGAGAATTCGACCTGGCTTCTTGGTCGAATTGACGTGCGGAAACTTGCCATATCTATATTTTAACACCTTCAATGCGTGTGTTCATCCAAAAAGCCCATTCCAAGGCCTATAAGGAGAGCTTACAAGTATAAAAGGGGGTGTAGATCACACCATTATAGAACAACAGGAGAGAGGGCACAACAATACTACACCCCACAAGGGGATCACCCCCAACCATCATCCACATCCTTTCCTCCATCCATCCATCACTTTGAAGATTCGTATGTGAAATCAAGAGGAGAACCAAGAGGAAGATTCCAGACGGAGAAGAATGCAATGACATCCACATCAAGGATTTTATTCGTTTGCTAATTTATCTTGTATTTTCCGGACATCCGGGTAAGTTCTATCCAACACCCATGATTGTTCTTCGTGACATCATGGGCTAGAACCTTTTTGGTAGAACTAGGGTTGTGAAGGTTTTTATCAATTAATTGAACTTTCGTGCGTAAACTCCATACAACACTACTTGTGGATTTATTTTATATATGATTGTGCCTTTTTAATTCATACTCACAGTCATTTTGTGCATCATTAACTGTTATGTAAAGTCTGAATACATATCTTGGTTATTGATTAAGTGCGTTCATCACTGAGCAGAATTCCATGTTATAATTCTAAGTGAGGGGACTCCGAAGCTTCATTAGAACTATCATATATGAATACTTATTAATTGAATTGAATTCGGGTTATTAAGTAGGATAAAGAGGATAATTTTATAGTACCTATAAAGGGAGATCATATCGGGTTAGAGTACCAATTGGCCAGGAAAATAATTGATACTAATAGTACCTAGAAAGGGGATGAAATTATATCTCTTGCTCTGAGGTTATTCACACGTGTTACACGCATGTTTACTTGTGTCTATATAGTAGATTTGCATGGTTTAGTGATGCGTCCATATTCCACAAGGCAGAGTCGGACTTCAACACATGAAAGAGAGATTAATGAGTGAAACTGGATTATCCTAGAGCTACCTATTCTCCTACTTGATCCACTTTTGTATTCTTCTAGTGTTTAATTTATTTTATTTGAAATTTAATTTTCAGCATATTAGTTATTAGATAATCAACCTCAAAATCTTATTGTCTTGTCTTAATTAATTTAGTTAATAATTAAATTGATAATACGCCGTCCTTTGGGTTCGATATTCACTTGGTCGCTCGCTAAGCTGCAACTAATATCCTTAATACTTGGGGATTAATTGTGTGTTGAGAAAACTCCTATCAAGTTCTTGACGCCGTTGCCAGGGACGACTATTATTATTGATTTTATTATTTCTAGTTGATTAAGATTTTTATTTGTGATTATTTAATTCTATCTAACCTTGAATTTTTCTGAGGTACTTATACACTTGGAAAAGGAGAGGAAGGAAAAGAACGAATAACACGGCCTCTCTTCAATTAAGCTTTATTGGCTATCAAAAGAATGGATTTAGAAAGGCTCAAACTGGCTGAAACTAGAAATGGACGGGTCAGTTCATGATTCATAGAGCCTGTGGAGGGGGGAGTTTTGAGCTTATTGACAAAGATGGGGACATTATCGCGGTGAATGGGCATCGGTTGAAGTATTATAAGTCGCCGGATGATGCTTGCGTCATCTTTGAAGATACCTTACTGTGAATTGGTACCATCGTGACTCTCCGACGTTAAATAAGAGCGCCTGTTGGGGGCTTTTCCTCCTATTTATTGCTTTATTTCATTCGTGTGAGTAAGAAATTGTTATATTTGACGTGCTTACTTATTGGCAATTACATCTCTTTGCAAACTTAGTTTCGACTATAGTTTCTACTAAGTTTGGGGGGGAGGTGTGATGTACTTACCCCGATAAGCACCGATAGTATAATCTTTTCTTTGTAATGTTTGTTAGGGGAGTTGATTTTTTGCGGCATATTTAAACTTTAATCGATTTTTATGTGTCATTTTTTTTTGCAATTTGCCTAATGTTTAGTTGTGTTTTGTTTCGTGTTTTGAGTTGTTTGCGTAGTTACTCATGAATGTTAAGTTTTGGGATTGATTCTTGATGAAGTTATGCACTATTTTGACTATGATGCATGAGCTGGGATTTGTAGAGAAACTTGTGTGATTGATTTGATATATGGGTTCATGGATTCTGTGCATTCATATGTTCATGTGTTAATTTTCGTTGATGAGAGCATGTATAATTTGATAAGTATGTAGAGTTCTTGTGAAATTGATCTTGATTATGTGCTATGTGGAGTACTTAGGATTCTATTTACCCATGTGAGGATTTGAGCCTTTTAATCATGCTTAATCATGATAGGTTATTCTTGAGAGAATCATTTATATGACAGTATTATAGAACTTGGCTTGGAGTCTTGTGTGAGACTTACAATTGGTGAATTGTTAGGATATGATTTTAGGCCATTCTTGATTATTTGAGTTACTTAGCCAAATTTTACCTTCCCATTGATTATGTATACCTTTGGTAGCCCCGTTTGAGCCTTAAAAGCTTTTTGTTTGGCAAGCCAAATAAAAGAGCCTTATTTAGCCTTCACTTGAGCTTTGTTGAATACCCTATTCATTAGTTGAGAGTTGAGGTGAATAAGTGTTGCGAGAAGAAGGAAGATAAATTGTGGTTGAGTATAGGAAGAAGAAGTGTATGGTTAAATCTTGTTTAGGGGTAGTGCCTGAAACTGGTACCCTGATTGCTGTTTAAAAAGGGTAGTGCCTACAAATGGTACCCGAGTTATCAAAAGAAGAATGATGTTGATGCAAGGAAGGAAGGAAAATTCAAAAATTGCAAATGTAAGAGAAGAAATTGGAGGAGAATATGTAGCCGAATGAAGAAAGCAAGAACCTCCAAGGTAACTCTCTACTAGTGTTTGTGTCACTTTATCTAAATTTTCCTACCCTTTCCAAAGAGCCAACATTACAACCTAAAAACAAGTCCTTTGTGATCCTAGTAATGAGTTGATTGTGAGTTGATTTTTGAGACCCTTGCCAAGCTTATGGTTACGCTTGATTATGGATTGAGTATGAGCGTATACACTAACCTGATAAGTGCAACTAGCACTTGAGTGAGAGAGTAAACACTTATCTTGTGAGCTTGATGACTTAGTACTCCGAATGGTAATATGATTGAGTGATGTTTTGCATGAATGATATATGATACAGGAAATACTTGTCTTTAATTAATGAAATTGCATGTGTAATATGTGTTGTACTTGGTGATCTTTGTGAATTATACACGACTCCTTGTTTTGATTGCGTTGCCTCGGGACGAGCAACATGTAAGTTTGGGGGTTTGATGAGTATGTTAATTCACGAATCTTGCACCTGGATTTGTGCTATTATAGAGTGTTTGAAGGTTGAAATCAATTGTAAACCGATATATTGTGAAAAGACATGAATCATGTGTTGTTGGAGCTATTTGAGTAGTTTTTCGAAGGAAATCGGTGTGGAAGTGTTGAAACTGAAGAAAAGGAAGTCGAAGCCATCCGATTGGGCAAAGTAGGAGTGCGATTCGACCTGAAGGAGATCATTTCGACCAGCCCTTCAGGTTGAATTGGCAGCACAACACGAGCAGAAGGTGGATTTGACCACGACAGGGGATTCGACCTGGGCATCAGGTCGAATCGAGGTCGAATCGATTGGCAGAGATGCCGATTCGACCTCATCAATTCGATTCGACTAGGACAGTTGGTTGAATCAAGCACCTGGGACTTATAATGTGTTGATTCGACCTGCGATTCGACTTGGAGGAGTCAATTCGACCTGTTGCTGAAGTCGAATTGAGGCTCGAGAACTTACCATATCCGTGTTTTTACACAGTCAATGCATGTGATCGCTTAAAAAGCCCATTCAAAGCTCACGAGATGTGATTACAAGTATAAAAGAAGGCTTGTGCAGAATCATAGAAAGTCGACTTTATCAAGAAGATGTGGAGATGTAGAGTTGAGAGGAGATCGATCATCCATCCTCCGGAGGGACTGTGACAGAGGCTCCGCTGGAGATTCAAGTAAGATTGGTCCAACTAACCATGATTGTTCTTAGATCAATCATGGGCTAGAGCCGCTTCGGTAGTTCTAGGGTTATGAAGGTTTCATGAGTTAATTAGTCTTTCGTGTGTAAACTCCGTACAACACTACTTGTGGTGTATTTTATATAAGATTTTGCATTTTTAATCCATACTCACGTCGTTTTGTGCATCAATAATTATTTTGTAGAGTCTGAATACATAACTCGGTTATTGGTTGAGTGAGTTCACTGCTGAGCAGGGTTTTATGTTATAATTCTAAGTGAAGGGATTCCGAAGGCTTATTAAAACTATCTTATATGAATACTTATTAATTGAATCATATTCAGGTTAATAAGTAGGATAAAGAGTATAACTTTATAGTACCTATAGAGGGAGATCAAATTGGGTTAGAGTACTAAGTGCACGGAAAATAATTGATTATGATAGTACCTAGAAAGGGGGATAAAGTATACGTCTTGCTCCGAGGATATTCACACGTGTCATACACATATTTACTTGTGTTTATAGAGTGAATTTATATGGTTTAGTGATGCGTCCATAAACTACAAGGCAGAGTCGGATACCGTCACATGGAAGATGAATTAATAAGTGGAACAGGATTACCTGACGAACTACCTACTATCTTACTTGATCACAACTCACTTATCTCTTCTTCTTGTTATTGTTACTTGATATTTAAATTACTTTTGTTACTTTATTACAAAATCACAACCATTATAATTTCCAACATAGTCATAATTTACTAGAATATAATTAAATTGATATTTATTCATTTCTTAGGTTCGATATATAACTTGGTCCCCTTCGAATCTACTATTGATATCCTTCATAGTTGAGGATTAATTGTGTGTTGAGAAAACGCCTATCACCTATCTACAATGCAACTCAGGACGTTCAACTCTCTTTTCCCAACACACGAACCATCTGATCTCCCAAATAAGGTATGAGCTAAAAAATTTTCTATGTATCGCACGGAGGGGTTCCTTATGTGTGCTGCTCGAGAGCTGCATGGGTCATATTTCAATGGCCTTTCAAGCAAGGCTTGGTGAGTGATAGAGTGCCAAAAGTTCTGCTCCACAAAGTTTGATCGAGTCTCCCAATCCTTCAGTGTCTCTTTCCTCAGGCTGTGGAAGAATTGATTCATATCCTTTGAGTCATATGTGTACTCTGTATTCCAGAGCTTGAACTTCATTATCCTAGGGAATGAAAACCTTGAATAATTCTTCACCTCTAGAGTTACCAAAAACTCTAGAGTAAGCCCTCTATAGGTCTCCGAAAATCTCGTGGCGAACCACTCTAATCCAACACTTTCCATCATCCCCAACACTTCATTCTGGATTCCCATCACCTCCATGTTGGCATTCGATCGTTTGGTTAACGTGACCCGTTAGGGTTCCATGTATTTCTAACAAGCAGCGGAAGCAAGTAAACATAAACGTATTACCTTTCACCAAGGGTTGATGTAGAGGTTGAATTCTCGCAGGCAGCCTACGCAGTCCCACGAGAATAGCCATAAGTTCATCTTCTGATGTCGGAATTGAGTGATCATTGTGCTCAGACGATCCTCTCTTCGACGGCTTTCCATCAGTATAAAATACATCAAAATCAAAGAACGGTAAGATTTTATATGAATTTTGGAACATGACAAACTGCAGCAGCAAACGACCTTCCGGTCTTCTGCTGTATGTCCCAAGTCCGATCTCGACGTCGTGTGGGCGACGATCTACGAGACCTACTCAATCTGCTCTCAACCCTCATCACACGTGAATAATGAATTAGATTAGGGTTCCAGATAAGTTGAGGTGACTTATATACATGGGCTACAGCAGGGACCAGGAGGAGAAATTGGGTTGGGCCTCCATTGGGCTTAAGTATCCAAGCTTAGCCCAAAGCTTATACTTAAGTCCAATAATAATAATATATTCCACTAAAATATTATTACTGCACTACCATACCAATCCCAAAATTACGTTTTGGGCTCCTTCTTATTATGAGCCCGTTAGTCTCCCCATGTTTAAGATATACAATGTCCATTAATTAATTTAAGTTACTGACAACTCAATTAATTAATATCTCATCCAAGAGTAGTACCACTCAACCTCATTATCATGCCGGAATAAATTCCACCTGCAGGGTTTACATGATAATCCTTATGAGCTCCTCAAGGTGACATCATCAACCTATGACGGACACGAATTCCTTCTACAATCAACAGCACACCATAGAGACAGCACTACTTCCCAACTCACCGAGTTTATTGATTTAATTACATGTAAATCTCACCCATTGATGAATCAAAGAAATACATACTGCCCTACGTGTCGAGATTATTGTATAGGGATTAAGAGCACGAACTTCCATAATAACTGAGATCAAGTTCTCCTATAAGTCAGTATAAGTCAAACGATCTCAAGCGGTCCTGCTCAATACACACAAGTGCACTAGTGTGATTCTATAGCCAAGACAAGCTAATACCAAAACACACTACAACCATCCCGATAGAGAGTTCCCGTCTATCTCGGTTGTGAGCATCTGTTTATACTTTATAAGAAAACCGATAATATGATCTTCCGCGTGTTGTCGCACAACATATTATCTACAGTATAAAGTAAGTGGACTATTGCATCGAACATATAAATAAATTATAAGATGCAATCATTTGGTCATATGATTCTCATTTCAAATTAATTGTTATAACATTGTTCATACAAAAAGCTAGACTTTTAGTATACAATCCAACAATCTCCCACTTATACTAAAAGACTATGCTGTCATGTCTTCCGCCATACATCTGATTCCCACTCCCACTACACGACCATTAAAAGCTCTCGCCTTAATATCCTTGTAAATGGATTTACTAGGTCATCATCCGATGCAATCTAGGCGACAACAACCTTCCCCTCATCATACGATTTCTCGTAACAGGTGGTACTTGCACTCCATGTGTTTAATTGCCTTATGGGCTCGTGATTCCTTCAAGTTTGCAACTGCACCAATATCATCAATATAAATTGTGATATCCTTGGGCAAACTTAGAAACACTTCAAAGTCCATCTTGAAGTTTCTAGAGTCATACAGATACTTTGGCTGCCTCATAGGCTCCAATTTATCATCTTTCCATGATGGAGTCCGGAGTCTGAAATATATTTCTATATAACACTCCTCCACATTATGACTCAACTTCCTAAAATTAAACACATAACCTTGAGGTGGATTTACTGTCGTCCAATCTGACTAAAAAATCCGAATCTACGTAATCCACAAGAAGCAGTGAATTTGCCCAGCAAGCTTACATATAATTTCCAGTCCTTCTTAGGCACTTCATATATGTCTTACCACAGTTCATCATTCTTGTTCTGGGTTACGTTGATACCCACTGTTCATGCGTTCAGCAAAATAGATATCCATTCTCGCGCATAGCATTCCTAAGATTAAGCTTCCTTATTCGCCGAAGCATAAGGAACCGCTTTCATCACCTTTATCTTCCTTTTGTGTCTCAAGACATATTTTCTTAGATAAAGTCACTTGCTAAAACAAGTAAGGATCGTATCAATTCATGAAGCTTGAGACAAGCATAATATCCTTTCTTGTGATCCGTATTACCGTGATCAAAATGATATTTTTGCTCTTCTTAAGTCCTTCATTTCATACCGCTTTATTATCCATACACATACGCCCGACAATACTCTTTCATTGTCTCCAATGAGCAATATATCATCTACGTATAGTACAAGAAATACCACCACGTTTCCATCACTCTTTTCAATACACAAGACCCATCCGATCATTGATTAGATCCATGTTACTGGATTACCTCATCAAAACGGATGTTTCATGATCTTGAAGCTTGTTTTAGTCCATTAATGGACACTTTTAAGCTCACTATCACAATGCTCTTAGCTCTTTGCAATGAATCACTCTGGTTGCTTCACATAGATGTTTCCCTTAAGACTTCCAATCAGGAAAGCTGTCTCGACATCTATTTGCTATCCCTCATATTTCATATGAGTAGCAACAAATAAAAGAGTTCGGATCAACTTAGGCATAGCTACCGGCGAACAGGTTTTCTCATAATCGAACCCTTTCTTTCTGAGTATACCTTTTCGCAACAAGCTTGCTTCCAAGGTTTTCACCTTATTCTATGATCCTCTTTTATTCTTGCATGCCCGCTTCCAATGGCTTTTACGCCATTTAGCGGTTCAACAAGCATCCAGACCTAATTTAAAATCGTTCTATTTTAATATTCATTGCACTTTGCTAGGATTAGGCATTTCTAACTTGTAGTGCTTCGTCGTATCCGTGGGTCCATTTCATGTTTGCGAGGGACCAAGTCTCACGACTTTCCCAAAACATGTATCTTACAAGTTGTCGAAGAACCCTCCCACTACGACAAGGCACTACATGCAATTGTATATCAGACGTTACACGCGTTGCAGTTTACCTTGTGGTATATCCTCTTGTACACTTGGTACTTATACTTTGTGTTTTCCTCTCACTTCCTTTAGAACAACTTATACATGGGTATTTGATTTATTACATAGTCCTTTTTCCAAAAATCTAGTGTTTATGTTAACAATCACTCTTCGATCTTGTGGACTAAATAAATCATCCTTCATTTTTCTAGGATATCCCACAAATAGAAAAACATTCTTACGAATTACTGTTCCTAGGACATATCCATAAAATGAATTTAGTAATTCCAAATAATTCATCATCTATCTAATCACTACCATAAGAGTGCTATTCCTTCTATTCGTCACACCATTAAGGTGGGAAATTCATTTCCGAAGGTACCTTTCTCTTACTAGATTAGAAGACTCATTATTAATTACTATTTGTCGCATCCAGGGGATAAATATGATTTAAGAGTGTACAAATTGTTCACCAACGTACCATAACAGATTACAACTCTATCATTCATTATAATGACCATATCATTTAAATGAAATGGAGTATACATCTATTAATGCATAGAAACCGAAATCAAATTCTTTCTATGAAAATGTACGTAAAGACAATTTCATAAAATCAAACGTCTACTCATATCGTAAGATAAATAAACAACTCCCACTGCAACAGCCACTACTCTCATAGTATTATCCATGTATAAAATAATCTTATCCTCACTTAGTAATAAACATTTAGTGATTCCGGTATCTACACAATGTATAAGTAGGTGCCATCACTAATCATGCTTCAACGACTAGCAAGTAAGATTCTATCCTTGTTCACTCCTTTTATGAAATTGGATTTTCTTTACCACATGTTTTGTCAGAAGTTTCCCACCATATACAACCTCTTGTAATTCAGGAGAAACTTACTCAAAACATCTAGGAAATTATGGAGAATAAAATTGACTTATGTTTCCCCTTCAACTTCTATTCCATGTATCTAATTCATTCATCAACTTCAATCATGACCTACCGCCTTTTAACTTACTCAAGTATCCGAAGAGTTACATGAGACCATCATATTTCTATGAACTTCTCACCTATCCACTAGAGACTTTAATAGGCATCATGAACATCTTTAAGGGAGAACACATTTTTATTTTCTTAAGCAGTAAAATCAAAACCAAGATTCTTTTCTAATCATCTAATTTTGGACCAGTAAATATAATTTCTTTTAGTCAACAATAAGCGAGATAAAACCATTTGAAATTACAGAGAATCATAAATAAATATACGGATCAAATCTTCGAATTTTATCCTTTTATATTGATTCCCTCAAAACTATATAAAAATAAAATTCACCGACATCTCAAGCACCGTGAGTCTGCAAGCCACGTTAGTGTGGACGTTTACAAACCCAAACATTTACAAGAGAAGGTTTTACCCATTAATTTCATTTGTCAACCTAACTTTATGACAAAATAATTAATAGTCGGTTCCTCTTTAGCCATGCAAATAATAGCAGTGACTCCGTTGGGGAGGATACTAATTATTTACACCTAAGTGTACACCATTATTTGATCCCAAGTCCACTGCGCGAGCTTGTGTGCCTTACAGTTGGAGAAGTACACACGCGCTCGAATAGCTTCCTACAATCATCAATTATAAGTTTGTATCAGTGAGCCCCACATAAACTCATCCGTTAGGGAGGAAGGCCTATTGCCAACACGCAAGTTCATGTACCACATTACAAGCAATAATTATGTAATGAAGTCTGTACCAGTGATCCGTGAATAAACTCATCCGTTAGGGAGGAAGGCCTATTGCCAACACGCAAGTTTACTCACATCACTTACAAACCAATAATGGAGGCCGCGAGAATATTTACCAATCCCCTCTCTCACTTAGTAATTTAACACCGAGGGTTTTTACATGCATATGATATTCACAATAAAATACGCAACGCTAGCATTCTTCTATTACGGCACATAAGGCAGTAAATCACAGAGAGTCATGCATACATATATAACAATAATCAATAATTAAATCAATCATTAACAGTTATATATCAGCGAATTCGATTGTTCGCCACCAGGCACGAATATCAGCAAAGATTTCCAGACTATCAAATTTTCAAAATTGTCCAATTTTCGAAACCATCGATATCGACCGTCGATGTCGTCCAGATTATCAAAATCATCGATATCGACTAGATTATCAAATATTCGAAAAACATCAAGATTATCAAAATTCCGAAACTATCGATATCGATCGTCATATCGTCTAGATTATCAAAATCATCGATATCGATGAGCAACCATATATAACAATAATAGATAATTAAATCAATTATGTCAGTTATATATTAGGAATCAATTCAACATCCATATATAACAATGATAGACAATCAATTATAGCAGTTATATATTAGGAATTAATTCGACATTCATATATGACAAAAATAGATTATTAAATCAATTATAGCAGTCATATATTAGGAATTAATTCGACATCCATATATAACAATAATATACAATCTATTATGGCAGTTATATATTAGGAATTAGTTTTCTTAAAATTGGATGTCTTATCCAACACTCTAGCAATACATGCATATAATATACCAAATATAATACGCAATCTAGCATGCTTCTATATAAGACAATAAATCATAGAGATCAGGCATCCATATATATATATATATATATAACAATAATAGACAATTAAATCAATTATGACAGTTATATATATTAGGAATAAAAACACCTCTAAATTTTAATGTCTTGTCCGACACTCCTACTGTGGAATCGATGCCTTACGCAACAAGCAGGATTGCTTGTGCCCCAAGACGTCCATCGTCATATCCCACCGCCAATCATGTCAGGGAACGCCCCAAGTGCCTTGACGAGCGTCCCTCGCCCGGACTGTCGCTCGTCCAAGGGCCTACTTGCATGGAACCAAGTTCAGCCCAACGCGCAACACCAAACTACACCAACTGTCGTTCGTAGTTTGAAACAGAAAGAACCTCAGAATCCAATCGTCACCGTTCAAAATCTACTACTATAAGTCCTGAATATGCTGTCCAAATTACAGATCGATCCAACGGTTATTTTGTGAGAAACGGCTCTTTTCTCTCGACTGCGCAAAACAGAATTGCCCAAATATCTGCTTCTGTTTTCAGCGTACTCCCAGCACGAAAAGGCTCCAAATTCGATCTCCACCATTCAGAATGTACATCCACAAGGTCTGAACGTGCTGACCAAATTAAAGCTTGATCCAACGATTAGTTTGTCAGAAACGGCACTTTTCCCTCGACTGCGCAAAACAGAATCGCCCAAATATCTGCTTCTGTTTTCAGCGTACTCCCAGCAAGAAAAAGCTCCAAATTCGATCTCCACCGTTCAGAATGTACATCCACAAGGTCTGAACGTGCTGACCAAATTACAGATCAATCCGACCGTTGAAACTCTAGTTATTGCCTCTGCAATATCACTACGCTGGATTTTCTCTAAAAAGCGTGATTCTATTTTTGCTCTCTCTTTCTTCCTTGCATGTGAAATTGACGAACAGTTTTCGTCGAATCCTCTCACACACAACCATGGACGAATAGATATGATATAGGGTATATATTACATAGGGATATTCATGGTTTGCGCAATAAAACCAAAACCCTAAACATGTGATCCTAATTTCAAAAAATTAATCACATAAACCCTTGCCTAACGTGTCACGCTTCACCACGAAACCGAAGCTCTGATACCAATTGTTGGCATTCGATCGTTTGGTTAACATGACCTGTTAGGGTTCCATGTATTTCTAACAAGCAGCGGAAGCAAGTAAACATGAAACGTATTACCTTTCACCAAGGGTTGATGTAGAGGTTGAATTCTCGCAGGCAGCCTGCGTAGTCCCACGAGACTAGCCATAAGTTCCTCTTCTGATGTCGGAATTGAGTGATCTTTGTGCTCAGACGATCCTCTCTTCGACAGATTTCCATCAGTATATAATACATCAAAATCGAAGAACTGTACGATTTTATATGAATTTCGGAACATGACGAACTGCAGCAGCAAACGACCTTCCGGTCTTCTGCTGTATGTCCCAAGTCCGATCTCGACGTCGTGTGGGCGACGATCTACGAGACCTACTCAATCTGCTCTCAACCCTCATCACACGTGAATAATGAGACGTCGTGTGGGCGACGATCTACGATACCTACTCAATCTGCTCTCAACCCTCATCACACGTGAATAATGAATTAGATTAGGGTTCCAGATAAGCTGAGGTGACTTATATACATGGGCTACAGCAGGGACCAGGAGGATAAATTGGGTTGGGCCTCCATTGGGCTTAAGTATCCAAGCTTAGCCCAAAGCTTATACTTAAGTCCAATAATAATAATATATTCCACTAAAATATTATTACTGCACTACCATACCAATCCCAAAATTACGTTTTGGGCTCCTTCTTATTATAAGCCCGTTAGTCTCCCCATGTTTAAGATATACAATGTCCATTAATTAATTTAAGTTACTGACAACTCAATTAATTAATATCTCATCCAAGAGTAGTACCACTCATTCTCATTATCATACCGGAATAAATTCCACCTGCAGGGTTTACATGATAATCCTCATGAGCTCCTCAAGGGGACATCATCAACCTATGACGGACATGGATTCCTTCTACAATCAACAGCACACCATAGAGACAGCACTACTTCCCAACTCACCGAGTTTATTGATTTAATTACATGTAAATCTCACCCATTGATGAATCAAAGAAATACATACAGCCCTACGTGTCGAGGTTATTGCATAGGGATTAAGAGCACGAACTTCCATAATAACTGAGATCAAGTTCTCCTATAAGTCAGTATAAGTCAAACGATCTCAAGCGGTCCTGCTCAATACACACAAGTGCACTAGTGTGATTCTATAGCCAAGACAAGCTAATACCAAAACACACTACAACCATCCCGATAGAGAGTCCCCGTCTATCTCGGTTGTGAGCATCTGTTTATACTTTATAAGAAAATCGATAATATGATCTTCCGCGTGTTGTCGCACAACATATTATCTACAGTATAAAGTAAGTGGACTATTGCATCGAACATATAAATAAATTATAAGATGCAATCATTTGATCATATGATTCTCATTTCAAATTAATTGTTATAACATTGTTCATACAAAAAGCTAGACTTTTAGTATACAATCCAACACTCCATGCATCTCATGTCTAACCATCTTGTTCTTTCTATTTTGGGGGCTAACATCCTCCATTTTTGACATTTTGCTTCACATTCTTCTTGAGTGAACTCGACTCCATAATCGGAAGGATGCCACCCCTTTCTTAAGAGAAAAGCGTTGATTCTGTCAAATTTCTCTTGAGTTAACTCTCCCTGCCAATCTTTTTGTCTCACCTACAAATATTCAAGTAGATTTGTTCATTTCCAAATAAGAACACCAAGAGGCATTCAAGCTTCATAAGCAATCAACACACTCAATTTCAAAACCAAACAAGAGCATCACTTTCATGATTCTTGGTAAGCAGGGGGTAATGGGCATTACACACAATTCAAGTGCACCACTTTATATCAATAATCAAGACAAGTAGTAAAATGCATGCTTCAAATTCCTCAACATTCCTCACAATTTAACAAGTTCAAAACATGCATCTGATACTCTCCACACAAACTTGATACATGTACATGTTTCCCTTTTCAACAATTTAGCATAATCCCAGATATTATTTCACCTCAAATTTCATGAAAATAATCATACACTTCTCACTCAATACCTTCCCAACTTTATTAAACATATTCCTCAAGTGTTAAGTTCAATATGCATAAAAATTTTCATTGGGGCAAATCATCGAACACCTAGTGGGCATAAATTCCAAGTCTCAACTCCAATGCACATGAATGTATCCAAATGCAACCAATTTCTCCATAAAGCTCAAAGACAACTCATCAACATCATGTATTCGGTTCAACTTCAACACACAATTTACAAATTGAACAAAACCAATATGCAGGTCACATTTTTGCTCTAATTCCACACAATGTTGTCACATATTCTTCTAAATTCAACACCAAGATGCTCACAATTCCACAATTTCTTACTATTTCAACATTTAAACAATTCAATCCTCATATCTCAACTAGATAATTATCAATCCATCCCTTTTCCTCATGTATTTTCACCTATTGCATATAGGGTTCAAAACTATAAAAGAAGGGTTGAAGAACTTACATTTTCTCTTCAATGGGATGAAATTCAAAGGGAATGGGATGAAAATTGAAGCTCAACTTTGACTTTCCAATGAGAATGAGGCTCGATCAGTGTGTGCAGTGTTAGAGTCGAAAAGAATTGAAGGTGAACTGTGTGAGTGTGTGGGAGAAGAACAGGGGAGACGGCTTTCAAAACATCTCTGCTGACATAAAAAATCCACTGAATATTTATGCAGGGGTCGAATTTTTGTGTCAGTCCCGACTTTCTACTTACCTTGCCATCCCTCACAAAAATTCGACCGAAATTTTACGCTGGGGGTCGAATTTTTGTGAGTTCTTTACTTTTTCCACGGCTGGTCAACCTACTTAAAAATTCGAGCACACTCATAAAAATTCGGTCGAATTTTTTTGAATATGTGCCCAAATTCGCAAAACTTACTGTAAGGAATTCAACCCCTGAGGTCGAATTTTTCTGCCAGAAACACCAAAAATTTTTCTTCCCCAGTTTTCTCAATATTTATCCAACATATCATCGTATGTGATCAAATGTACTCAAAAACTCAAGCTATAGATCAAAACATACTCCAAAAATACTCCAAAAACATAATCATGCTTGTCAAGAAAAATTTAAAATTAACCACAAATCATGAAAAAGCTATCAAATCCACAATAAGTACCCACAAACTACCAAATGCACTCAAGTGGTGAGTCACAACACGCACTCTCTCCTAAACTTAAATCGAACACAAGTGAAGACTTTAAGTTTGCAAAAAGTGGTGGGACTTACCCTCGAAGCATCCAACGTAGCGCTTCTCGTAATTTAATTCTTTAATCTCCCTCAACAAGAATGATCAACCTACACCACCAAAAATACAAACATCACATGAAAAATAAAAGAAAACCCTACTCTACTAGATATCATGATGAGTTTTAAGAAGAAAGGGTGTCCACATACACTATCTCCTTTTGAGAAGGAGAGAGGTAATGCTTAACCTGATGACCATTAACAACGAACTCATCACTTGGCCCTTTGAGTTTCAATGTATGTCTTTCGATGACCTCCAACACTTCAAAGGGACCCATCCACTTAGACTTGAGCTTTCCCGGAAACAATTTCAATCTTGAATCGAACACTAGCACTTTATCTCCGGGAGCAAATGTCTTCTCTCTTACTTTGGCATCATGCCCTTCTTCACTTTCTCTTTATAGATGGTGGAGTTTTCGTATGCCTTCTCACAAAATTCTTCTAACTCCACCATTTTAAGCAACCTTTTTTTTCGGCCTCACTCTCATCCATGTTGAGCTTCTTGATTGCCCATAAAGCTCTATACTCCAACTCTACGGGAAGGTGGCAAGCTTTTCCATATACCAATTGGTAAGGAGAAACACCTAGAATAGTCTTGAATGCCGTTCGATAAGCCCATAAGGCATCATCGAGCTTCTCCGCCCAATCCTTTCTTCCCCCATTGATTGTCTTCTCCAACACTAACTTGATTTGGCGATTTGAGACCTCCGCTAACCCATTTTCTTGGGGATGATAAGGAGTGGCTATCCGGTGTTTTACTCCGTATTTCTTCAAGAGTCCCTCCATCAATTTGTTCACGAAGTTTGAATCTCCATCGCTCACCAAGGCCCGTTGGACTCCAAATCGACTAAAGATGTTCCTTTTCAAGATTTTTTATACTTCCTATCTTGATGACAATGAAGAATATCCGGTAATTGTATCTTCTTCTCTTGATGATGACCAACTTGAGGAATTGTTAGATGTGCTTAGGAAGTACAAGTCCGCAATAGGGTGGTCTCTAGATGATTTGAAAGGCATTAATCCCTCATATTGCATGCATAAAATAAGGTTACTTGATGAGGCTAAAAATAGTATCCAAAACCAGCAGAGGGTGAATCCCGCAATTCAAGAAGTGATTAGGAAACAAATCTTAGCATGGTTAGATGCCGAAATTATTTATCCGATTAGTGATAGTCCCCATGTGAGTCCATTGCATGTTGTAACTAAAAAGGGAGGCATGACTATTAAAACTGAAGATGGAGGTCAATAGCTACTAGGATTCCAACGGGATGGCGTGTGTGTTGATTATAGGAAACTGAATGAAAATACATGCAAAGACCATTTTCCCCTTCCTTTCATGAATCAAATGCTTGATCGTCTCGCAGGGTATGAATTTTATTATTTCTTGGATGGGTACTCGGGATATAATCAAATCATGATTGCTCCCGAGGATCAGGAAAAGACAACTTTTACTTGTCCTTACGGGACATTTGCTTTTAGAAAGATGCCATTTGGATTGTGTAACGCGCCTGCTACTTTTCAGTGCTGCATGATGGCATTTTTTGATGGGTTGATAGAGAAAATCATGGAGGTATTTATGGATGGTTTTTCTGTATTTTGGTTCCTCCTTTGATATTTGTTTGTCTAACCTTGTTACTGTGTTGAAAAGATGTCAAGAAATGAATCTTGTCTTGAACTGGGAGAAATGTCACTTCATGGTGAGAGATTGGATTATTCTTGGACATCATGTTTCTGCAAAAGGATTGCAGGTGGATAGAGCAAAAGTGGTGGCAATTGAGAAGCTTCCACCACTGACTAATGAAAGAGGAGTGCGGTCCTTCCTTGGACACGCCGAATTCTATAGAAGATTTATTCAAGACTTCTCAAAATACTCCAAGCCCTTATCTCATTTACTTGAAAAGGATGTTCCTTTTGTGTTTAATGATGAATGTCTAATAGCTTTTCAGGTTTTGAAGGAGGCGCTTATCACTGCACCTATCTTGATCATACTGGATTGGACTCAGCCGTTTGTACTTATGTGTGATGCAAGTGATGTAGCACTTGGAGTGGTGCTTGGGCAGCTGAGGGAGAAGAAGTTTTACGCCATCTACTATGCGAGTAAAACTTTTGATGCAGCACAAAAGAACTACACTATGACTGAAAAAGAGTTTTTAGCTGTGGTGTATGCATTCAACAAGTTTCGACAGTATTTGGTTGGCATGAAAACTATAGTATACACGGATCATTCTGCGATTCGGTACTTGATGGAGAAGAAGGAAACGAAGCCAAGAATCATAAGATGGATTCTTTTACTTCAAGAGTTTGACATGGAGATACGAGATAAGTAAGGTACAGAGAACGTATTGGCGGATCACTTATCAAGATTGAAGACGAGGGAACATTGTGATGATTCTTTTGATTATATTGAGGAGATGTTCCCGGATGAAAAGATTATGGCTGTGTTAGTTGAAGGGGCTGAACGAGCGTGTGTGGTTGCTGCACAAGGGACGAATCCATGGTATGCTAATTATGTCAATTACATTACCGTGGGAGAAATTCCGAGATATCTCAACCGATATCAACTTGCTAAATTCAAGAAAGATGTTGAGATTTTTATATGGTATGATCCATTCGTGTACAAAATATGCAAGGATTCTATCATCCGTAGGTGTGTGCCCGAGATGGAAATGGAGAGTGTTCTCGAGTTTTGCCATTTACAACCGAACGGGGGGCACTTCGGAGCTCAAAAGACAGCAGCCAAGGTACTTCAATCCGCTCTCTATTGGCCTACTTTGTTTAAAGATTGCGAAACCTATGTTACGACATGCGATAGATGTCAACGAATGGGAAATATAAGTAGGAGAGACGAGATGCCACTTCAGCCAAGCATTGTTGTAGAGATCTTCGATATGTGGGGGATCGATTTTATGGGGCCTTTTTCCCCGTCTAATGGATTTATCTACATTCTTTTAGCTGTGGATTATATTTCTAAGTGGGTGGAAGCCATTACTACTCCCTTGAATGATTCGAGGACTGTCATATCTTTCGTGAAGAAGCATATCTTTGCCCATTTTGGAGTTCCTAGAGCACTAGTGAGTGATGGAGGGTCTCACTTCGTCAATAAACTTCTTGAGAAAGTGCTTAAGGATTATGGTGTCAAGCATAGGGTTACTACACCGTATCATCCTCAAGCGAATGGGCAAGCCGAGGTCTCCAACCGACAAGTGAAGCAAGTCTTGGAAAAAGTGGTAGGAACCAATAGGAAGGATTGGGCTATGAAGCTCGATGATGTTTTATGGGGGTTCCGGACTGCTTATAAGATGGTGTTGGAAATGTCACCGTACCAAATTGTCTATGGAAAGCCGTGCCACTTACCCGTGGAAATCCAACACAAAGCATTATGGGCTTTAAAAAGCTTGAACTTGTCTCTTAAGGATATGAGAAAGTTGAGGATGACTCACATCAATCAACTTGATGAATTTAGAAATCGTGCTTACAAGAATTCAGCGATTTACAAAGAAAAGATGAAGAAGTGGCATGATTCTAAGATCTTATACAAGGAGTTCAAGTAAGGTGATGAGGTATTACTTTTTAACCCTCGTTTGAAGCTTTTCGTAGGGAAGTTGAAGTTAAAATGGACGGGACCATTCATGATTCATAGAGCCTGTGAAGGGGGGAGTTTTGAGTTTATTGATAAAGATGGAGACATTATCACGGCGAATAGGCACCGATTGAAGCATTATAAATCGCCGGATGATGCTTGTATCATCTTTGAAGATACCTTGTCCTAGATTGGTACCGTTGTGACTCTCTGACGTTAAACAAGAGCGCCTGTTGGGGGCATTCCCTTCCGTTTTATTGCTTTATTTCTTTCGTGTGAGTAAAAAATTTTTATATTTGAAGTGCTTACTTATTGGCAATTACATCTCTTTGCAAACTTAGTTTTAAATATATAGTTTCTACTAAGTTTGGGGGGTGTGATATACTTACCTCAATAAGCACCGATAGTATAATCTTTTTTTTGTAACGTTTGTTAGGGGAGTTAATTTTTTTGCGGCATATTTAAAACTTTAATCGATTTTTATGTGTTGATTTTTTTTGCAACTTGCCTAATGTTTAATGGTGTTTTGTTCTGTGTTTTGAGTTGATTGCGGATTTACTCATGAATGTTAAGTTTTAGGATTGATTCTTGATGAGGTTATGCTCTATTTGATACCTAATGATCGTGTGTTAAGCTTGAAGTGTGTAGGGGATGAAGAACACTCGATTTTGGAGCATCAGGGAGCCAATTCGACCAAGGAGGAAGGTCGAATCCAAGCCAATAGGTCGAATCAGGGGGGCAAAAATTGTCCAGTAGTTCAATTCGACCTGTGGCATATCAATTCGACCAGAGGCTCAGGTCGAATCAAGGTTGAATCAAAGTACGAAATCTTCATGTAAGCCGATTCGACCACGACAGCTTCAATTCGACTAGCAGCTCAGGTCGAATTGAGGTCGAATTGGTGACCTGAATCTTACAGTGTGTTGATTTGACCTGAGGCATTTCAATTCAACCTGGGGACCAGGTCGAATCAAGGTCGAATTGAAGGAATAAGTTGTCCAGAAGGTCGATTCGACCACGATGAATTCAATTCGACCTCTTCAACAGGTTGAATCAAGGTCGAATTGGGCCAGGTAAGTGTGTTTTTAACCCCGATTTCAAATCATTTGATCACTTTTGCACACCACCTTCACTCGAATTCACTCCCAATCGAAGAACCCCTGCCTAAATATTTCAATCCCACGTGTTTTCCCACCGATTACATCACACTACACTCTTAATCCTTCAATTTATCGCATTTTTGAGTGAAATCAGTCGTGAGTTAGGGTTTATCTGTGCAAATTTGAAGAATTTAATTCACCTGTCGATTTTTAACCATGGGCAAAACAAAAGGTATGTTTTCTCAACTCAATTACCCTACGATTGATGTTATATATGTTGAATTTGGATGGGTAAGTTGATTAAGCTTGTTTCATTTGAGAATTCATGGCAATAAGTTGAATGTGGTGGACAAATTCATATGAATACTTGTTTAGTTCGATTTGACTGCTTAATTGATGTTAGAACCTTGAGTTTTGTGTGAATTATTGGGTAATTGAGGAATGTGATTGATGAGCATGATGATGATGGATTAGAATTATTGAATTAGAGTAGTTCATTGTGATTGTTTATATTGAATTGCTTGAATTGATGATGCATGCTTGTTGTTGATTATAATTATTTGATTACCTATGTTTGATTGGTGTTGAATCATGGTGGAGAGTAAGAGGATTGAGTATTGGATGTAGATGGAACAAGTTTGGTTTAGTTGACTATGCATTAAAACTTGAAGTTTTGAGTAGAGTTGGATGATAGTCAATTACTTGGTTTGTCTTCATTGTTTGTTGTTATTGAAGTATTGTTTTCAGGACAAGGAAAAGACAAGGGCAAAGAGGTTGAGATTCGATCAAAGAAGAGGAAAGATAAACCTTCTCAGGAGGATAATGTGACGAAAAGGTTGAGGCGTAAGAAGAGATTACCTGCGAATTTCAAAATTCAAATGAACGAGTGGGATGAGATAAAGGAAAAATAGTCTGAAGTGTCTGAGAAGATCGCTAGAACCAGGTATCAAGATGACGATGCTATGATCACGATGAGGATCGGAGATGATATGTTGAGGATGTTTGATCAAGTAGAGATCCAGCATTTCATGGAGCTAAAGAAGCCGACATACTTCCATGTTACGGTTGAAGTGTTGTGCTCGATCACGATAGAGAAGAATCTGATGGGGTTTCCTTATGAGTGTACCTTCCAGCTGGGGAGAGTGATGAGGACATAGTCTGCTGATGAGTTCAACATATTGTTTCATACTCCTACAGAAATTGCTCGGATGGAGAATGGCTTATTCAATGCCAACAGTTTTTGGCGAGAGATCTCCGGAGAGGATGTAGACTTTAAGACGTAGGACGCCCGTGCTTCTATGATCAAGAATCTAGTGCTATGATATTCGGATAGAGTGTTGAGCAATACATTGTTTGCCTGCTCCAAAGGAAGCTGTGTGTCAAGAGGAGATCTATATGCTTTGTAGTGCATGCTGAATGGGGTGAAGTTCAATGTAGGTTCGTATTTTATTTATCAGCTGAATCGGTTTAGGACCTATAGATTTCAAAAGTGAATATCGGGGGATTGCTTATGATTGTGCTAAGCATTAACTTCACTGGCATCACACCTGTTTATGGAGAGCCTGATTTGATCATGTTTTCGTGCGTAAATGGAGGATTCGCTCAGTTTCGAGATGGTGATTAGTTCTTCACTAGGGGCCCTAAGCCTTTTAATTTTATGTTCCCCTTCGACGTGAGTGACATGACTACCATTCGTGAGGAAAGAAACATGTTGATGAGCTCATTAGGACACACTGCCTTGTCCATTACTGTCCAGACAAGAGAAGATTGGAGGGCAGTGGCCCGGATGTGTGCAGCATGTATGGTTGAGGAGCTGCAGTGGATTGTTGATCAAGGAGAGTTCCGGCTGCCACCGCCACAACAGCATAGAGATGAGGACGATCATCAGGAGATGGATATTCCTAAGCAGCAGGAGAGAATACCTCACCCCACTCTGGCAGTGCCACAACATCAGAAGTGGGCTGGACCGGATGATTATACATGGGAGCAGTTCTGGCTGTTGAATGAGCATCTAGCCATGATCAGTGCGAATCAACTGGAAACAAACAGGCAGCTGGCACGCTTAATGATCGGTATAGGGCCATGGATGAGCGGGTTGGTAGAGTGAGTGATCAGGTTGATTACTTGGATAGACACATCATTGATCTGCACCGGATTATGGAGCGGAGGTTTGATGAGATGAGTGAGGATGATGATGAGGATGATGATGAGGATGATGAAGCTCCGGAGGAGTAGAGCTGCAGGTTTTTTATGTTCTCTGATTCATCTCATCTCCATTCTTCTTTTTATCTTTACAGGTTAGGTGTGTCTTGTGTGAGTGGCATATTTACATTGACATATTTGATTGTTTTGGATGTGGATTGTGAGGATAGATTGAGATGCTTATGTGATTAATTTAGTATATGGGTTTCATGGATTTTTGTGCATTCATATATTCATGTGTTAATTTTCGTTGATGAGAGCATGTATAATTTGATAAGTATGTAGAGTTCTTGTGAAATTGATCTTGATTATGTGCTATGAGCGTGTATATTAACCTGTTAGGAGCAATAAACACTTATCTTGTGAGCTTGATGACTTAGTACTCCGAATGGTAATATGATTGGGTGATGTTTTGCATGAATGATATGTATGATGCAGGAAATACTTGTTTTTTTTTTGATGAAATTGCATGTGCTATATGTGATGATCTTCGTGAATTATACACGACTCCTGGTTTTGATTGCGTTGCCTCGGGACGAGCAACATGTAAGTTTGGGGGTTTGATGAGTGTGTAAGTTCACGAATCTTGCGCCTGAATTTGTGCTATTTTGAGATGTTTAAAGGTTATAATTGGTTGAAAACCAATATATATAGTGATAAGTCACGAATCAGGTGTTATTGAAGTCATTTTGAGTGGTTTTTGGCAGGAAATCGGAGTGGAAGTGTTAAAAACTGAAGAAAGAAAGTCGAAGCCATCTGTTTGGGCGAAGAAGAAGTGCAATTCGACCAGCAGGAGGTCAATTCGACCAGGCCTATTGGTCAAATTGGAGGCAAGACATGAGCAGAGGGTGAATTCGACCTCATCACTTCAATTTGACCTGAGCATCAGGTCGAATCGAGGTCGAATTAATTGGAGGAATTGCCAATTCGACCATGACAGGGGGGATTCGACCTGGGCATCAGGTCGAATCAAGGTCGAATTGAATGTGGAGATGCAAATTCAACCTCGTCTTTTCAATTCGACCTGAACATTAGGTCAAATCAAGGTCGAATTGCCGATTCGACCTCAATTCGACCTAGGCATCAGGTCGAATCAAGGTTGAATTGAGCATCTGTGACTTACAGAAGACCAATTCGACCTGAAATTCGACCTGGGGGAATTCAATTCGACCTGTTTATTAGTGCACAATCTATGTGGAAAACATGAGCAAGTGGAAAAGTAGTACACACATGAGAAAAATGGAAGGTAGTGCATCATTCACATGGAACACATGAAGCAGATAACATACAATTAGATTCCTAAAAGAAGAAGACAAGGAAGAGAGTTGGAAACGAGCTGCAAAGACAACACAAAAGAGGAGACAAAGGATAGTGGAGCAACATGACAACAAACAAAGAGGAGTGGCTACATGTGGAGCTACATTAGGCAACAAGTATAAAAGGGAGAGGGCTGCATAAGCAGAAAATAATATACAACACATAAAAACGTGAAGTGCAGCAAGGAGCTACTGCAAGAGCAGCAAGCTGCAAGTGCAGCAAGCAGCAACGTATGAAGGAGCAATCAAGCAAGAAAGAAGAGGAGGAGGAGCTGAACATGGAGACTCTAGTCTGATCAATCCAACCTTGATCTGCTGGAGATTCATGGAGCTTCAAGTAAGATCATTCCAACTAACCATGATTGTTCTTAGATCAATCATGGAGTAAAGCCTCTTAGGTAGTTCTAGGATTATGAAGGTTTCATGATTAATTTATCTTTCGTGTGTAAACTCCGTATAACACTACTTGTAGTTTATTTTGTATAAGATTGAGCATTTTTAATCTATACTCACGGTTGTTTTGTGCATCATTAACTGTTGTGTAGAGTCTGAATACATAACTTGGTTATTGATTGAGTGTGTTTACTGCTGAGCAAGGTTTTATGTTATAATTCTAAGTGAAGGGATTCCGAAGTCTTATTAGAACTATCTTATACAAATACTTATTAATTGAATCATATTCGGGTTAATAAGTAGGATAAAGAGTATAACTTTATAGTACCTATAAAAGGGAGATCATATCGGGTTAAAGTACTAAGTACACGGGAAATAATTGATATCGATAGTCCCTAGAAAGGGGGTGAATTGTATCTCTTGCTCCGAGGATATTCACACGTGTAATATGCATGTTTACTTGTGTCTATAGAGTGAATTTGCATGGTTTAGTGATGCGTTCATAAACCACAAGGTAGAGTCGGACACCGTCACACGAAAGATGAATTAATAAATGGAACTGGATGATCTATAGAACTACCAACTTTCTTATTTGATCACAACTTCATTATCGTTGCTGTTATTTATTTGCTATTTCATAATTATTTGTTACTTAATCACAAAATCACAATCATTATAATTTCCAACATAGTCTTGGTTTACTAGAATATAATCAATTTGATATTTATCCGTCCTTTGGGTTCGATATTCACTTGGTCACCTTTCGATACTACAATTGATATCTTTAATCTTGGGGATTAATTGTGCTTTAAGAAAACATGCTATCAAGGTAATACCTTGGTGAGGAATTTGAGAAGTAGGCAACTGAACATTTGAAATTGGAAACGGTTGACTCACGATGGGCATAGGCATAGAACTTTGAGAAACTTGAAAATTAGCATTCATCCTCTTGAGTATCTCCGAGATAGCCTTTTCAGTGACATTCTCTTTCGGTGCTTCCACTTGTTTCATACACACTTCTTCCATCTTTGCTATCCTTTAAATCTCATACATCCCTGAAGAGCGATCCAAAGGTCATTGTCCTGCATTCAAAGCAATTTTCTCACAAATAGCTATAGCCCTCTCCGGTGTTTTCCCCAATATAGATCCTCCCGAAGATGCATCCACAAGTATCCTAGAACCTCCATTCAATCCCGTATAGAAGAATCCTACTTGCTGATCAAGGGGGAACCCATAATGTGGACACATCCGAAGCATCTCCTTATAGCGATCCCATGCTTCACTAAAGGTTTCAAGAGGCAACTGCTTAAACTGTATGGTTAAACCCTTTAGATGCAACATTTTTGATGGTGGAAAGAACTTGTTTAAGAACCTCTGAGCTAACTCTCTCAATTTAGTGCAAGATCCCGGAGGTATAGTATTGTACCAAGCCTTAGCTCGATCCCTTAGTGAGAAAGAAAAGAGCTTCATCTTGATAACATCTTCACTCACTCCGTTGATCTTAATGGTACTAGCCAACTCTGTGAACTGAGATAGGTGAGTATTAGGGTCTTCCATAGCACCACCCCCAAACTGATTTGCTTGCACCATGTTAATTAACCCCATTTTAATCTCGAAATTATTGACATTCAATGGCGGCCCCACAGCATAATTTCCCACTTGTAGTAGGAAATGATCTCTAACATTTACGCCAACTCCATTATGCCTTTGAACTTGATGTTGTTGCACTACCGGAGGAGCTTGTGGAATATTTATAGCTTCTTGTTGTGCTAGCAATTGTTGAATAATGGCTTGCAACTGTTGATTATGCAAGTGCACTTAGTGGAAATTTGCTTGTTGCATAAGCTCCGGATTCACTTGAAACCTTGAGCATTTTCCACTCCATGCTGGAAATTTTATCCATTCCCCTCTTCATCAACACCATTGCCATTAACTTCTTCCAATCCGTGATCCATTTCTTCCTCCATTGGATATAACAACTCTCTCCTTCTTCTTCGTAAGGTAGCCTCTAACTTCAAATCCAAAGGCTCGATATATTGAGACCTTGAACGAGTGTGCATACACCTACAAGATTTACCAAGTTAGATCACAAAGAACTAAAATAAAAGCAAATAAAAAGAAATCAAGTAAAAGTACTCCTAGTAAAGCTAATTAAAGGCAAACTCGTCACTCCCAAGATTTAATCTCTCCCCGGCAACGGCGCCATGAACTTAGACTCAATTTTGGTAAAAATTAATTAAGGTAAATGAACCTTATTGTTTGTAGTGAGTGACCAAGTTTAATTATCGAACAAAGGGAGATTTAAATCAAGAGTGTATCCGTGTTTGTTTTCAACCATGCTTTAGAGGAGTGATCGGATTTTGAGTTTTTGAAATTGAAAAGAACAATTAAACTATCAATAATCTAAGCAAGAACCAAATAAAAGCAATTAACAATTAAGATAATCAAATAAAGTATCAAGTAACCAAATTAAATGAGATGGATGAGAAACAATCTAAAGAAGAGCAAGGCTAACCACATTTAAGATTAAGGATACAACATGGCTTGTTAAACTCAAATGGTTAATATTAATGATCATTGGAATAGAAGCAATCACAAAAGAAATCCCCTAATCCCTAGGCCAAGGAAATTATGTTCTAAACTCATTACAAGTTTTAAGCACATAAGATTGAATTCCACTTTCATTTCCCTTAAGGTACTATGATAACAAAATTAGTCTTCTCACTCAATTAATAGACCAAATATGATAAACCAATTAAGTGTTCTCACATGAATGTTCTAAGCATATAAAGATGCAACCACATACTTCATACACTAACACACAAAATCCACATTATAACATGATTCAATCAAACCCCTAATTATAATATTGGACTGGCCCTCCTAATATAATAAATAGGGAATTCAACCACACAAATTATAATACAAATTAAGTAAATTAAAAATCATGTAAGAAATTCCAACATCACATCAATTAAACCATTAAATATTCAACAAATCCATAGATCCCTAATCCATCATGTGGCTAGCCTCACAATAGGTCTAGCCAACAACCAACATCATCAAATTATCAAAACAATGTTTAACAACATCCATTGTAGCTAAATAAACTAAGAAAATGCAAATTAAAGGTAATTTCTCCCCTATGTTGGTGTTTGGCTTGAAATTCTCCTTCAACATGCAATCCTCCTTCCAAATGCCTCTTTCTCCTCTAGAAGTGTGATGGGTGAATTAAAGAGATGAAGTTTGTGTTGGATTGTATACTAAAAGTCTAGCTTTAGTATGAACAATGTTATAACAATATTCGAAATGAGAATCATTGATCAAATGATTGCATCTTATAATTTATTTTATATGCATGATGCAATAGTCCATTTACTTTATACTGTAGATAATATGTTGTGCGACAACACGCGGAAGATCATATTATCGGTTTCCTTATAAAGTATAAACAGATGCTTACAACTGAGATAGACGGGGACTCTCTATCGGTATGGTTGTAGTGTGGTTTGGTATTAGCTTGTCTTGGCTATAGAATCACATTAGTGCACTTGTGTGTATTGAGCTGGACCGCTTGAGATCGTTCTTCTTATACTGACTATATAGTAGAACTTGATCTCTGTTATTATGGAAGTTCGTGCTCTTAATCCCTATACAATAACCTCGACACGTAGGGCAGTATGTATTTCTTTGATTCATCAATGGGTGAGATTTATATGTATTAAATCAACAAACTCGGTGAGTTGGGAAGTAGTGCTGTATCTATGGTGTGCTGTTGATTGTAGAAGGAATCTATGTCCGTCATAGGTTGATGATGTCCCCTTGAGGAGCTCATAAGGTTTATCATGTAAATCTTGCAAGTGGATTAATTTCGACATGATAATAAGGTTGAGCGGTACTACTTTCGGATGAGATATTAATTAATTTGAGTTGTCAGTAACTTAATTAATTAATGGGCATTGTATATCTTAAACATGGGGAGACTATCGGACTTATAATAAGAAGGAGCCCAGAACATAATTTTGGGATTGGACGGGTAGTGCAGTAATAATATTTTAGTGGACTATATTATTATTATTGGATTTAATTAAAAGCTTTGGGCTAAGCTTGGTTAATTAAATTTAATTGAGGCCTAGCCCAATTTCTCCTCCTGGTCCCTGCTGTAGCCCAATATATAAGTGAACTCAGCTTCCTGGAACCCTAAGATTAATTCCTGCGCCTCTTTTGGTGAGAAAAGGGAAGAGAAGTAGATTGAGAGATCCTGCAGACTGTTGCCCACACAACAGCAGGATCACACTTGGGACATACAGCAGAAGATCGAGAGGTGGTTCTCTGCAACGATCAACCTCTACACCAACCCAGAAGTACGGTAAATATTGTTTAAATCGCTTCCGCTGATTGTTTGCCTGAAATCCTAACGATCATGTTTGAGCCACAAGATCCAATTGCCCAACAATTGGTATCAGAGCGTTGGTTTCATGGTGAAACGTGAGACGTAAGGTTTGGGTTTTTGTGATTATTTGATTATATGGTATAATCTGGATTTAATCACATATTTTTTTTAGCCTTTCGTGTGTTTCTTATCATGATAGAAGGCTGTGTGTTTGGGATTTGTTATGTATCAATTATTCATGTAATGGTGTGTGAATTATCTTATGCGCTTTGTCGAGAGTTTTTTTTTGTGTGTGATTGTCGACGATTGAACACGCTCACACACACATGAATAATCCATCGACGATGCTGGACTCGATTCCCACACGACTGCTGGAGGTTGTTGCTGGACTACGATCAATTGGTATTGCTGGCCAGTACGATGATAGTCACTAGGCGATTGCTCTGCTGCCGGTATGGATGCAGGCAATGGCGCATCGATGGAGTTCCGAGCGAGATCGGTCAAAGTATGGAATCGATTAGAAGGAACTGGCGGTGGTGATCGACAGCAGGAAGGCTGAAGGTGGTGTTCAAGCGACTGCGAAAGGAATTTGGCGGTGAACAGGACGTCAGACCTGCCACGCTAGTTTCGGGCAGATCGACTGGTTCTTCCGGTCGAGTCTGAGGACACTTCTGGGCAGTTTCCGATCGTATCCTGCCAGTTCCGAGCACATCTTGTGGAGCTTCCAGTCCAATTTTCCAAGAGGGTCGCTAAGACCACTATCGACGGCAGTTGGAAGCGGCTGTGTTATCCTTGAGTAGCGGCGAGCGGCGGCAGGTGGCGCCTCTGGCGGAGCTGACGAAGCTGGTGACGGCGAATCCCGATCGATGCTGTTCTGTGCGGTGGTGGCCTTGGGTGACGCGATCCGTGGCGGATCCCTTCCGGTGGGCTGTCGGTACCACGCCAAGTGCAGCGGGCACCTCCAATGGTGTAAGGCGCTGTCGGCTGCTGTCGGGGCACCCGCCGGGAGCAGGAGTCAGGCTGTGTCTGCCGTGCGATGGCAGGTCACGACTCGATTCCGTCAGGCTGTGGGCACGGCGCCTGCAGCAGAGGCGTCATTTTGTGTCGATGGAGGCTGACGGTGACAGCTGCCCCATGAATTGCCGTTGATTGCGGCGACGGACGTGTTTGGGTGGCTGGTGCGGCCGCCGGGCAGCGGCTGGTGGCGCTGGTGCAGACCCGGTGAGACAGTCGTTTGCGGCTGATGATCTTTGCAGGATGAAGGGTTGTGATCCCTATTGGGTCTATCCACTGGGCCCATATTTTTTTATTTATTTTGTGCTTATGGGCCAAGCATGATGGGTTTTGTGAATGGGCATATTTCTAGCTTGTGGGCTGCTCATTTTTAATTAAATGGTTTTGGGCTGTAGTTAAATGGCCCAATTTTAGTTAAATGGTTATGGGCTGCTGGGCTAATCCTGGTTTTAATTAATTGTGGATAATGGGTCTAGCATGATTAATTAATTTTATTAATGGACTAATTTTGTGCTAGTGGGCTTGGTGGACTTAATATAATTTTGGGTTAAGATTATGGGCCATGGGTAATGAGCTTGATTTATTATTTAATCTGCTGCTCATTTTGTGCTTATTTGTTGCTCTTGGGCCCAAAATTGATTGATCCACTAATTATGCAATTAATTAATGTTATATAACTGATTAATTGATTTAATTGTCAATTATTGTTGTATATGTGACAGGCATGTTCTATGTGATTTATTTATTTAAATTGCTGTTAATAGAAGCCTGTCTAAGTTGTATATTTTATTCTGGAATATTATATGCATGTTAAAAACCCTCGGTAATTAAATAACTAAGTGGGAGAGGGGATTGATAATAAATTCCCGCGGCCTCCATTATTGGTTTGTTAGCAATGTGAATAGACTTGCGCGTCGGCATTAGAGCCTTCCTCCCCATCGGATGAGTTTATTCATGGATTGCTGGAACAGACTTCATTGAATAATTACGTTTGTAATGTGATGCATATGAACTTACGCGTTGGCTTAGACCTTCCTCCCTATCGGATGAGTTTATATGCGGTTCACTGGTACAAACTTGTAATTGATGACTGTAGGAAGTTATCCGAGCGCGTGTGTACTTCTCTATCTGTAAGGCACACAAGCTTGGGCCGCGGACTTGGGGTCAAATAATGGTGTACACTTAGATGTAAATAATAAGTATCCTCCCCATCGGAGTCACTGCTTTTATTTGCATGGCTAAAGAGGAACCGACTATTAATTATTTTGTCATAAAGTTAAGTTGACAAATGAAATTAATGGGTAAAACCTTCTCTTGTAAATGTTCGGGTTTGTAAACGTCCACACTATCGTGGCTTGCAGACTCACGGTGCTTGAGATGTCGGTGAATTTTAATTTTATATTGTTTTGAGGGAATCAATATAAAAGGATAAAATTCGAAGATTTGATCGGAATATTTATTTGTGATTCTCTGAATTTCGAATTCTTTTATTTCACTAATTGTTAACTAAAAGACATTATACTTACTTGTCCAAATTAAATGATTAGAAAAGAATCTTAATTTTGAAATTTACTGCTTAAGAAAATACATGTGTTCTCTCAAAGGACGGCTCATGATGCCTATTAAAGTCTTTAGTGAAGAGATGAGAGGATCATAGAAATATGATGAACTCATGTAACTCTTCATATACTTGAGTAATTTAAACGGCGCAAGATCATGATAGAATTTGATGAATGAATTGGAAAAATATGGAATAAAAGTTGAAGGGGAAACCTAAGTCAATTTATTTTCCATAATTACCTAGATGTTTTGAGTAAGTTCCACCTGAATTACAAGAGGATGTATATGGTGGGAATCTTCTGACAAAACATGTGGCAAAGGAAAGCCATTTTCATCATAATATAAACAAGTTTAATATCTTATTTACTAATTGTTTAAACATGATTAGTGATGGCATCTACTGACACGAAGTGAGTAGATACTGGAATCACTAAATGTTTATCACTTAGTAAGGATAAGATTGTTAAAACATGGGTAAAACTACAAGAGTAGTGGTTATTGCAGTGGGAGTTGTTTATTTATCTCATGATAAGAATAAACGATTGATTATGAGAAATTGTCTTTATGTACGTTTCATAGAAAGAATTTAATTTCGGTTTCTATGCGTTAACGGATGGATACTTCATTTCATTTAAATGACATGGTCATAGAAATGAGGAATGAGGCTTTAATTCGTTAAAGTACGTTGGTGGATAATAAGTATACTCTTAAATCATGTTCATCCCACAGATGCAATAAATAATAATTAATAATGCATCTTCTAAAATTAGTAAGAGAAAGGAACCTTCGGAGATGAACTAAACATACATTTGGCGTCTAAGACTAATTCATTTTACTTGAGTAGGATTCAAAAGTTGATAGCTGATAGACCGTAAGGTTTATCTGAAGTGGAAACTATCAGACTTGCGAGTCCTGCTTGGAAGTAAAAATGATTAACTGCCTTTTCAAGGCTGTGGGGTGTAGAGCCAAAGATATATATATGTTGGAATTAGTTCATTCTGATTCAAGCGAACCTAATATTATCCAGGCGAGAGGTGGTTATGAATATTCGAAAATTATTCTGGAAACCAATATATTTATATGATGCACTGCATGTCTAAGTTCTTTGATTAATTCAAGAATTGTAAGGCTGGTACAGTGAAGCGTCATGAAAAATATATTAAGTCATTACGATTCAATCATGATGGCGAATACCTCTTGGGATAGTTAGGAGCTATTGATCAGAAGTTGAGATTAAATCTCAAGTTGACTACACCGGGTATTCCCCAGCTGAATGGTGTGGTGGGTAGAAGGTATTAGGCTCTTATGGTTATGATTAGATAGATGATGAATTTTTTGAAATAATTAAATTCATTTTATGGATATGCCCTAGATACAGTAATTCGTGAAACGTTTGTCTGTATATGGGATATCCTAGAAAAATGAAGGGTAATTTATTTAGTCCAAAAAGATCGAAGGGTAATTGTTAACACAATAACCAGATTTTTGGAAAAGGACTATGTAATAAATCACAAGCCCATGTATAAGTTGTTCTAAAGGAAGTGAGAGGAAAACACTAAGTATAATTACCAAGTGTACAAGAGGATATACCACAAGGTAAACTGCAACGCGTGTCACGTCTGATACACAATTACATGTAGTGCCTTGTCGTAGTGGGAGGGTTGTGTGACAACTCATAAATATATGTTTGGGAGAGTCGTGAGACTTGATCCCTAGTGAACATGGTATTATCCCACGGATACGACATAGCACTACAAGATTAAAATGCGGAATCTTAGTAAGGTGCAATGAATGTTGAAATAGAATCTACGGATTCTAAATTAAGTCTGGAGCTTGAAAGATCACTAAAATGGTGTAAAAGCCATTGCAAGTGATCATAGGAAATAAAAGAGGACCATACAGAAAGGTGAAAACCTTGAAAGCAAAGCTTGTTGCGAAAAGGTGTACTCAGAAAGAAATGGTTCGATTATGAGGGAACATATTCGCTGGTAGCTATGCTTAAATTGATCCGGATTCTTTTATTTATTGCTGCTCATATTAAATTATGAGGGACAGCAAATAGATGTCAAGACAGCTTTCCTGATTGGAAGTCTTGAGGAAAACATCTATGTGAAGCAACCAGAGTAATTCATTGCAAAGTACTAATTGCATTTTGATAGTAAGCTTAAAAGTGTGCAGCGATGGACTAAAGCAAGTTTTAAGATCGTGAAGCATCTGTTTTGATTAGATAATCCAGTGGCATGGATTTAAATCAATGAGCGGATGAGTCTTGTGTATTGTAAAGAGTGACGGAAACGTGGTGGTATTTCTTGGACTATATGTAGATAGTATCTTGCTCATTGGAGACAATGAAAGAGTATTATCGGGTGTATGGGTACGGTTATTAAAGCGGTAGATATGAAGGACTTAAGAAAGGCAAAATATATCCTTTTGATCACGGTAATACGGATCACAAGAAAGGATATTATGCTTATCTCAAGTTTCATAAAATGATACAGTCCATACTCGTTTAGCATGTAAATTTATCTAAGTGAATGTGTCTTTGAGACATAAGAAGAAGATAAAGTAGATGAAAGCGGTTCCTTATGCTTCGGCGAATAAGGAAGCTTAATCTAAAGAATGCTATGAACGAAGTTGGATATCTGTGTTGCTGAACGCATGAACAGAAGGTATCAACGTAACCCGCAACAAGAATGATGAACTGTAGTAAGACATATATAAAGTGCCTGAGAAGGACTGGGAATTATATGTGGATTTACTAAACAGATTCACTGCTTCTTGTGGATTACGTAGATTCAGATTTTTTAGTCAGATTGGACGGCAGTAAATTCTCCTCAAAGGTTATGTGTTTAATCTTAGGAAGTAGAGTCATAATGTGGAGGAGTGTTATATAGAAATATATTTCAGACTCCGGACTCCATCATGGAAAGATGATGAATTGGAGCCTGTGAGGTAGCCAAAGTATCTATATGACTCTAGAGACTTCATGATGGACTTTGAAGTGTTTCTAAGTTTGCCCAAGGTAATCACAATTTACATTGATGATATTGGTGCAGTTGCAAACTTGAAGAAATCACAAGTCCATAAGGCAATTAAACACATGGAGCGCGAGTACCACCTGTTACGAGAAATCGTATGATGAGGCGAAGGTTATTGTCGCCTAGATTGCATCGGATGATGATCTAGTAAACCATTTACAAGGACCTTAAGGCGAGAGCTTTTAATGGTCGTGTAGTGGAAGTAGGAATCAGATGTATTGCAGAAGACATGACAGCATAGTCTTTTAGTATAAGTGGGAGATTGTTGGATTGTATACTAAAAGTCTAGCTTTAGTATGAACAATGTTATAACAATATTCGAAATGAGAATCATTGATCAAATGATTGCATCTTATAATTTATTTTATATGCATGATGCAATAGTCCATTTACTTTATACTGTAGATAATATGTTGTGCGACAACACGCGGAAGATCATATTATCGGTTTCCTTATAAAGTATAAACAGATGCTCACAACTGAGATAGAGGGGGACTCTCTATCGGTATGGTTGTAGTGTGGTTTGGTATTAGCTTGTCTTGGCTATAGAATCACATTAGTGCACTTGTGTGTATTGAGCAGGACCGCTTGAGATCGTTCTTCTTATACTGACTATATAGTAGAACTTGATCTCTGTTATTATGGAAGTTCGTGCTCTTAATCCCTATACAATAACCTCGACACGTAGGGCAGTATGTATTTCTTTGATTCATCAATGGGTGAGATTTATATGTATTAAATCAACAAACTCGGTGAGTTGGGAAGTAGTGCTGTATCTATGGTGTGCTGTTGATTGTAGAAGGAATCCATGTCCGTCATAGGTTGATGATGTCCCCTTGAGGAGCTCATAAGGTTTATCATGTAAATCTTGCAAGTGGATTAATTTCCGGCATGATAATAAGGTTGAGTGGTACTACTCTCGGATGAGATATTAATTAATTTGAGTTGTCAGTAACTTAATTAATTAATGGGCATTGTATATCTTAAACATGGGGAGACTATCGGGCTTATAATAAGAAGGAGCCCAGAACATAATTTTGGGATTGGACGGGTAGTGCAGTAATAATATTTTATTGGACTATATTATTATTATTGGATTTAATTAAAAGCTTTGGGCTAAGCTTGGTTAATTAAATTCAATTGAGGCCCAGCCCAATTTCTCCTCCTGGTCCCTGCTGTAGCCCAATATATAAGTGAACTCAACTTCCTGGAACCCTAAGATTAATTCCTGCGCCTCTTTTGGTGAGAAAAGGGAAGAGAAGCAGAATGAGAGATCCTGCAGACTGTTGCCCACACAACAGCAGGATCACACTTGGGACATACAGCAGAAGATCGAGAGGTGGTTCTATGCAACGATCAACCTCTACACCAACCCAGAAGTACGGTAAATATTGTTTAAATCGCTTCCGCTGATTGTTTGCCTGAAATCCTAACGATCACGTTTGAGCCACAAGATCCAATTGCCCAACAGTTTGATGGGTGGAAGTGTGAAAAATGGTGGAAAAATGAAGTAAAAATAGATGGAGATGGTAGTGTGTGTAGATTATGGTGTAGAGTATGTGGATTTCACGAAAATAGAGGCTAGGGCTGATGTCCAATCCAAACTTGGGGAAAAAGTAGCCAAAATGGGAATAAAAACTGATTTTCTGGACAGGTGTATAATTTCACAAAAATTCAACTGAATTTTTGTGAGGGACGTCGAATTTTTCTGCAATTCAGCAGAAAAATTCAACCGAATTTTTATGCTCGAGTCGAATTTTCCTGCAGTGTGTTCAGCCTCCGCTGCCCTGTTTTCTCCTTCATTCTATACAAAAATTCGAATGAATTTTTGTGATTCTGGTCGAATTTTTGTGTCAGCTTGCTATTCTTCACTCTTCTTGCACCATTTTCTCTATTTTTGCTCGTTTTCTCCTCCGTTACACCTGTACGTGCATATTTTAACATTATACTCATATTTTCTACCTTCTCCACCATATAAAAAGTGAAAAACAACACGAAAACACACAAAACAAATACAAAAACAACCTAAAAACTAGGTGAATTCATCGACGATCAAGCAACGGGTAAGTTTGGGGGTTTGATGAGAGTGAAAATAAGGGTGTTTTAGTATCCAATTTAACACCTTTTTGAGGAGAATTGTTGTTATATATTAGCACAATTATCTTATATTTGATATATGTGAAAAAAGGTGCATTTAAGGTGTTTTATTGTGTTTTAGGTGGAAAAAGGATCAAAAGTGTAAAGTTGGAGAAAAGATGTAACTTGTGAAAGAATGCTGAAAAATGCATGAGTGGAGCTCTAAATTGGAATTGTGATACATCATTAGAAAGCCAAAGAAGAGAGGATCATTTTGGCGTAAGGAACACCTTAATCGGAATCCAGATAAGAAAGTTATGATCAAAATAGTGACGTCGCACAAGCTGTTCCTACTCAGCACGACTGTTCCAATTTTCATGACTTGTTACACATTCAAATATTGGAATTTCTGTGAGTTATATACATGTATAAAAATCCAAGGAAGTGAGGATCGCGTGAGCGTAAGAATCATTCAAATCAGAGCTCGGATGTAGAAATTATGCGCGAAACGGTGAGACTGCACGAGCCCGCTCGACCACCGCTCGACCAAGACCATTTAGTCGAGCAACGGTCGAGCGGAGTAAAATTTTCGCATCCGCGAATAGGTATGCTGCTCGACCTCTGCTCGACCAAAGCCAATCCCACTCGATCTGGAGCAGTTTGGTCGAGCGGGGACACAGAATCCTATTTTTGGTAATTCCGTATCTCCAGTAGCGTGTATTTTCGTGTTTTCCAAGAAAAATCCCATCCAAGGTCCATAAGGAGAGCTTACAAGTATAAAAGGGGATGTAAATTACATCATTATTGGTATTAGAGACAGAACAACACAATCATCCTACATCCCCACAAGGGGGGGTCACCCCCCAACCATCATCCACATACTTTCCTCCATCCATCCATCACTTTGAAGATTCATCTGCTGAATCAAGAGGAGAACCAAGAGGAGGATTCAAGATGGAGAAGGACGCGACGATGCCCACATCTAGGATTTTATTCATTTTTTCATTTATCTTATATTTTTCAAACTACGGGTAAGATCTATCCAACACCTATGATTATTCTTCGCAACACAGTCTAGGGTTTTGAAGCTTTTTATGAATTAATTGAACTTTAGTGTGTATACTCCGTACAACACTACTTGTGGATTTATTTTATATAAGACTATGCATTTTTAATTCATACTTAGAGTTGTTTTGTGCGTCATTAACTGTTATATAGAGTCTGAATACATATCTTGGTTATTGATTGAGTGCATTCAATGCTGAGCAGGATTCCATGTTATGATTCTAAGTGAGGGGACTCCAAAACTTTATTAGAACTATAATATATGAATACTTGTTAATTGAATTGAATTTGGGTTAATAAGTAGGATAAAAAGGGTAATTTTATAGTACGTATAAAGGGAGATCATATCGGATTAGAGTACCAATCCTAGGGGGAAATAATTAATACTGGTAGTACCTAGAAAGAGGAGTGAAATTATATCTCTTGCTCCAATATTATTCACACGTGTTACACGCATATTTACTTATGTCTATAGAGTAGATTTACATGATTTAGTGATGCGTCCATATTCCACAAGGCAGAGTCGGACATTGATACACGAAAGGGAGATTAATGAGTAAAACTGGATTATTCTAGAGCTACCTATTCTCCTACTTGATTCACTTTCGCATTCTTCCAGTGATACTTTATTTTATTTGTTATTTTAATTAATTGTTTAGTAGTTAAATAATTCTATCCTAACTTTTATTGCCTTTGGTCTTAATTAATTTAGTAAATAATTTAATTGTTAATACGCTGTCCTTTGGGTTCGATATTTAACTTGGTCGCTTGCTAAACTGCAATTGACATCCTTCATACTTAGGAATTAATTTTGCGTGTAAAGAAAAAGTGCATCACGGGTGCACACATGTTTTTGTCTTAATCTTGAGACGAAGTGAGTATTATTTTAATTATCTTTGTTGTTTATAATGCGTCATATATTAAAGTGTGTTCACTTAGAACCTTGTGCACGCAAATACATTCTCTTTTATGAAATTTGTAAAGGAATTGAGGTTGTGTTTGGATTGAATCATTCAAATCTAATGAATTTAAAAATAAATGAATTTTAATTGTATAAATTTTAAATTAATTCATTTGAATTATATTATTTTGATAAATTATGAATTTATAAAAGAATTTTCAAATTTATAATTTAACAATTATTTTTTAATTTTTAAAATAGAATTTTTGTATGATAAATAAAAATAAAAATTTTATTATATATATATATTTTTTTGGGCTATGTGCGGGGTGGGGATAGGAGGATGGGGAGAGGTGGCAGTAGTAAGGGAGTGGGTTGAATGGTTGGGGAGATATGGTAAGCAGGGGGTGTAGAGCATTTTTTGTGCAGGGGTGGATGAGTGGTACGGATTAAAATTAAAAAAATTATTTTTTTAAATTAATTTATTAATATTATATATTTTTATATATTATTCTATTTATTAGAAGTATTTTAAATGATACAATTTAAGTAAGGATTTAAAAATCCATCCAAAATCATTAAAAAATATAAAATCAAATCCAAAATTTGAAATCCATTCTTTTAAAATCTTGGATTTATAAATTCGTAAAGTTAATAATTGATCCAAACAAAGAATTTAAGGAAAGAATTTGTCAATCCCTCCTTAAATCGGCCTCTATCCAAACAAAAATTATCCTTTTGTAGTTTATCATATGCTTTTTTTAAATTAAAGAACGTGTTAGTATTTGTTTGTAGGAGTTGGTGGAATGATGAGGTATTAGATTCATGTATGCATGCGTATGCCAAGTGTCCTATATGAGGTCTACCCTCCATTACCCAACTGTTATAGACCTTAGTACTTAACAAACTATTGAAAATATGATAATAATTCGTATATTAAATTAGTAGAGTGAATTATTTGAAGTTACAAATTTAAATTTTGATTAAGTCAACGAGGTTTTTTTGGTTTATGAAATCGAAATTAATCATCGTAACACTTATATTTGTTTTGACCAATTCTATTTTATTACTACTTTATTTTATCGTATATATTATTGACAATTTATTTTTGATTTTAATGTGTAATATGCTAAAAGAAACCATCGAAATCTATTTACAATATATTATCGAATTAGAAGTAGAAAAAAATAAATACTTTTATAAAAAACCAACACACATTTAGTAAATTAATACATATAAATATACAATATAGAATCAAGTATCGCCAACATATAATTATGCAACAAAATATTACTATCCAAAATATAAAAATATTAGCATCAATTTTTTAAAATACGTATAAAATACCACCTTTGAATATGACAATTTCAAAAAAAATATAATACTACAATTATACACTAAAAAGATAATGAGACATTAAGCAAACGTTATAAAAAAATAGTAAAAATATATGGAATTATTACTAATAAGTATAAAATATAAGATAATATTACTATTAGATACATAGTATAAACCAGATACAAAAGCATGTAACGCTATATAGATCGAATAGAAAAACATGAGAATTTTCATTTATTAGTGATAGTGGATTATATGCATACATACACGACAAATGGAAAGGATGTTCCTATTTGGCTTCCTTCAAGGATGACAAACAGATGGAAGGACTAAATTTCTTAAGGATCTTGAAAAGGAGAAACTCGACAGATATCGCAAAAACGTGGAGAATTCCTAAAAAGAATACATAATTGACTATATATATATATATATATATATATATATATATATATATATATATATATATATATATATATATATATATCCTTCAAAGATGACAAAAAGATGGAAGGACTAAATTTCTTAAGGATCTTGAAGAGGAGAAACTCGACTGATATCGCAAAAACGTGGAGAATTCCTAGAAAGAACATATAGATGACAAACAGATGGAAGGACTAAATATCTTAAGGATCTTGAAGAGGAGAAACTCAACTGATATTGCAAAAATGTGGAGAATTCCTAGAAAGAATACATAATTGATTATATATATATATATTTAGTTTTGAATTATATACTCCCTCCGTCCCATACTTATCTGCACCAGTATTGTAGATACGAAGTTTAAGAAAAATTACTTTTAACCAACGTTATTGAATTTTTAGGGTTATTGTATTATTTTTAAGTAATAAATAAATTATAAAGTATGTTATGTGTGTTAGGTGAGAGTGGTATTTTTGAAATTATGATAACTTTTGAGGTTGTTGGTGTAAGCAATTAAAATTTACGGTTCAATCAAATGGCGACACGTTAATTTTCTTGATTAAATATCAATTTTAATTTATTTTAGAATTTAAATAAATTAATAAATAATTGATAATTAATTTGAGCCCAACAAATTAAATGGGCTTAAATTGAATGAGGCCTGACCCAAGTCAAGTTAGTCCAATTCAAATGAGGCCTGACTTAAGTCAAACAAGCCCATACAAATTAAATCAGGCCCAAGTAAAATAAGCCCGATTATGTTCCAAGAAAGTTGGAGCCCAAGCCCATAGAGTAAGGCCCAAATAGCCCTGGACTTCACCTCTCACTTATATAAAGGGGTCTCCTCCATTCATTTGAGGAGACATATTCAAGCACTCGAAGATGACGACACTCTTGAAGAGATCGAGAAAACGAGCAACACTCTCTCAAGTCTTCAAAGCTTCAAGCGAAGAACAAGTTAAAGATCTTCAAGCAATCTTCAAGTCTTCAAGCTCAAGATCTTCAAGACTTCAAAGCTTCAAGCGAAGAACAAATCGAAGATCTTCAAGCAATCTTCAAGTCTTCAAGTTTCAAGCGAAGAACAAGTTCAAGCATCTTTAAGCTTCAAGTCAAGATCTTCAAGCAAGTCTCAAGATCTTCAAGCTCCAAGCGAAGAACAAATTCAAGCATCTTCAAGCTTTAAGTCAAGAACGGCCTTCGATTTTCAAGCTTCAAGTCAAGAAAAGCTCAAGAACATTTTCAAGCAAGCTTCAAGTCAAGAACGACCACCAATCTGGGATCAAGGCTTCAAGTCCCCCAGATCAAACATTTTTTGTGGAAAGCTCTCCAGTAACGTTCAATCCGAACAAAGGTTCAACGCCTCCGGATCAACGTTCAAGACTACATGATGAGTGATATTTTCACCTAGATTTTAGTGTCATTTTACGTGTTTTTGTATCATTTTATCCGTATTTTATATGTATTTTGGTTGAGTTTTGTATTTTTAAGGAAATGTGTGAGAATGAGCTTAAATGTATAATTTTCAGGTAAAATGAGATTCTAAACACGAAGAGGAAGATGTAGGAAAAAACGGATCTCAATTCGGAGTTAAAACGAGGGAGAACGAACCAAAGACAACACAGAAAAGACAACACTATTCAGAAAAGTGTTGTCTATTTAGAAGTACAAGAGATGTACAGAGAGCTGAAATTTTGCATAAAAACACGGGCAGATGCGTAAAAACACGGGCGTGTTTTTATGAAAAAGTGTCAAAACTCAAGTGCGACTTCCAGACTTCTCCCAGGAGGTATAAATACCCCCAATTACACCATTTCACCAGATTTTCGAGGGTTTGAGCTGCCACACACACATCACACACATTTTTCTTCATTTTTCACCATCTTCTCCATCCATTCTTCATCCATCCATCTACACTTAATCCCCTTCATCAAATCCACCATCCAAGTGATCAAGGAAGCAAGGGGGAGTGAAGATTACAAGAAGAAGAAGAAGAAGAAGAAGAAGAAGAAACTCCATTGAAGGACTTCAAAGGGGGAATCTAATTCTAATTTTTGTGAACTTCTTTATAGTTTTGTCATGGGATTTGTAGATACAATGGGCTATGTTGTTTTCTCTATGACTATGATAAGCTAATCTCCTTTGTGAGATTAGCTCCATGATTGGTGTTGGATAATTTAATTTTTATGCAAATTGATTTTAATCTTGAATGGGCTTTGTGTTATTTCTATCATTGATTGTCAATTGCTTGATGTATATGATTGATTTGTGTGATTAATTGTCATGGACATGTGATTAGGTTGGTAAATCAATTACATGTTTAGGATAGTTCATTGAATCATTTCATCATACACTTCATGTGCATTAATTTAGAATGAGATAGGTATATCCTTCTAAATTTGGGAATCCTTTGATAGAACATTTGATTAGCTTAATCGAGAGATTAATTGATTAGATGAGGAGACCCAAGCTATTAGTGAATTCATAGTACCTTAAAAGGGAATATTGCCTATGATTTAGTGCCTAATTAGGGAACTCGTAGAGTAATTAGTACCTAGTAGGAGGTGTTCGCTATGGTATCGATCTTAAGTGCTTTTGGGAGCCTTATTGAGGGCCTACATCCTATCCATCTTGGTAGAGAGTTTAGGTGGAATTAGTGATCGCTCCTATGCTATGTCCATGATAGATTATAATCAATTGCATGATTACTTTGTTATCCATGTCATGATTGTTGCTAATCTCATCCTTGCACCTTTTATCTTTGCTTTTATCTTATTTCTTGCATTAGTTTAAGTGCATTCATTTGCACGCTTATCCTCCGTCCCTTTCCATCGTCCTTATAAAATCACGATAAACTTGAGATCGCTTAAACTCTAGTACCTTCCTCCCTGTGGTTCGATAAATTTTTTAATTGGTCATCCCGACTATAATGACCAATCAAATGGCGGATACCATAGCGAACACCTCCTACTAGGTACTAATTACTCTACGAGTTCCCTAATTAGGTACTAAATCATAGGCAATATTCCCTTTTAAGGTACTATGAATTCACTAATAGCTTGGGTCTCCTCATCTAATCAATTAATCTCTCGATTAAGCTAATCAAATGTTCTATCAAAGGGTTCCCAAATTTAGAAGGATATACCTATCTCATTCTAAATTAATGCACATGAAGTGTATGATGAAATGATTCAATGAACTATCCTAAACATGTAATTGATTTACCAACCTAATCACATGCCCATGATAATTAATCACACAAATCAATCATATACATCAAGCAATTGACAATCAATGATAGAAATAACACAAAGCCCATTCAAGATTAAAATCAATTTGCATAAAAACTAAATTATCCAACACCAATCATGGAGCTAATCTCACAAAGGAGATTAGCTTATCATAGTCATAGAGAAAACAACATAGCCCATTGTATCTACAAATCCCATGACAAAACTATAAAGAAGTTCACAAAAATTAGAATTAGATTCCCCCTTTGAAGTCCTTCAATGGAGTTTCTTCTTCTTCTTCTTCTTGTAATCTTCACTCCCCCTTGCTTCCTTGATCACTTGGATGGTGGATTTGATGGAGGGGATTAAGTGTAGATGGATGGATGAAGAATGGATGGAGAAGATGGTGAAAAATGAAGAAAAATGTGTGTGATGTGTGTGTGGCAGCTCAAACCCTCGAAAATGTGTGGCAGCTCAAATGGCGTGGTGTGACATACTTTGTTTTGAAGGCATATACTTTTTGTGTTTTTGGGCTAATTTTAAAATTTTTCTCATGAGTATTGGTTGGATTTTGGTCCAATTGGTTGTGTTGAAGTGCATGATGATCTATATTCTTATTGTAATTGTTGAGGTAATGGTTTTGAATGAGTTTTTGAGCTTAAATGAAGTGTAGTGGAAGCACGAATTGAGCCTGGAGATCAAATCGAGATTCGTTGTGCATTCAATCCGGAAGCTCGTGCCAACCATTTCTACTACCAAATGCCTATTGAGGGAGTTCACTCTATACTCTACCATTTCTATTTGCTTGACATGTTTTGATGTTGATTTGGATTGATGTGATTAGCATGTTACTTCATATGTGTTATGTTTTTGGGAGGTTTAGTTTTCAATCAAGTTGGGGATGTTGAGAGCTTACTTGATCATGGATGATATAGAATGTGTGCTTTATTGTTAATGATGGTGATTTTTGTTTTTGCATGTTTAGTGTTTTTGGTTGTTTCTTGTTTGTTATGTCTTTTCTTATTTGTTTTGTGGGTATTTTTGTTCTTGTTTAGGGATTGTTTTGGTGGATTGTTTTTGGGATGTCGTGAGTCGTTTTCTTGAATATGAGTGATGACATGTTGTTGTGATAAGTGATGACAAATTATGATTAAGAATCTCTACACTTTCAAATTGTGACATGTTTTACTTAACTTGTTCAATTTTGAGATGAATATGGTGTAATAAGTCCTTAAGGTCCGAGCATAAGCTTGTGAGCATTTTAGCCTCAACCGTGCATATATGGTTATTCTTCATGAGTGGATTGGTTGTGTTTGATAAGCTAGAAATTGCTCAAGGACTATAGGAACGAGCCCGATTAGTGGAGATTAATGACATGATCTAAGGACATCCTTGTTATTTATAGTCATTGCCACATATTTTTATACCATGAACATCATCCCTAGTCAACCACTTTGAGCCTATAAGCCTATTTCTTGTGAATTTAGCACAATACAAGCCATGATTACTCAGTTAAGCCTTACATATATTTACCCTTTTGTGTGAGTGATTGAGGAGATGGTGGCTAGAAATGATTGATTGAATAATAGAAGAAGAAAAGGAAATGGTAAACAAGCAAGAAAAAGGATGAAAAGAGCAAAAACAAGAATGCACATGCAACCTTAAAAGCATGCATCATAAGAAGCTCAATAAAAAGGATAAAGATGATGGATAGTGCTTGAGATTTGCAAAGATATAAAAGGAAGAAAAGAAAAGTGGAGGAATGGAAGAAATTAGCTACCTTTTCGATTACTTACACTTGATTAGTCACAATTATCTATATTCTTCCTACCTTACAAAAGAGCCTATCATTACATCCTAAGTAAAGACCTTTTTGATCATTAATTAAAATTTTGGTGGTTTGTGAATATAGTCTGCGAGCAAGCTTATAGCGAGTTGAGCCAACCGGTTAATGAGTGTCGATTTACCTTACCTTAAAGAGTGTTGAGTGACATTGATATCCATTGTGAGGCTTGGACCAAAAAGGACTATATTACACTTTATTCTCTTGTGATTGAACTTGTTAATTCCTCATGTCATGAGTTTAATGTTGCAGGATGACTTAGAATAAATTGTGATTCTTATTGTTATTGATGTGTTATTACTTATGTTTGTTTAGTCTTTTCCTAGGTGAAAATCTCATCCCTTGGTTTATCATTTTCGTTGATCGGGGACGAACAACACTTTAAGTTTGGGGGTGTGATGAGTGATATTTTCACCTAGATTTTAGTGTCATTTTACGTGTTTTTGTATCATTTTATCCGTATTTTATATGTATTTTGGTTGTGTTTTGTATTTTTAAGGAAATGTATGAGAATGAGCTTAAATGTATAATTTTCAGGTAAAATGAGATTCTAAACACGAAGAGGAAGATGTAAGAAAAAGCGGATCTCAATTCGGAGTTAAAACGAGGGAGAAAGAACCAAAGACAACACAGAAAAGACAACACTATTCAGAAAAGTGTTGTCTATTTAGAAGTACAAGAGATGTACAGAGAGCTGAAATTTTGCATAAAAACACGGGCAGATGCATAAAAACACGGGCGTGTTTTTATGCAAAAGTATCAAAACTCAAGTGCGACTTCCAGACTTCTCCCAGGGGGTATAAATACCCCCAATTACACCATTTCACCAGATTTTCGAGGGTTTGAGCTGCCACACACACATCACACACATTTTTCTTCATTTTTCACCATCTTCTCCATCCATTCTTCATCCATCCATCTACACTTAATCCCCTCCATCAAATCCACCATCCAAGTGATCAAGGAAGCAAGGGGGAGTGAAGATTACAAGAAGAAGAAGAAGAAGAAACTCCATTGAAGGACTTCAAAGGGGAATCTAATTCTAATTTTTGTGAACTTCTTTATAGTTTTGTCATGGGATTTGTAGATACAATGGGCTATGTTGTTTTCTCTATGACTATGATAAGCTAATCTCCTTTGTTGCTTTGCTCCTTCTCTTGTTTTAAGGTTGCATGTGCATTCTTGTTTTTGCTCTTTTCATCCTTTTTCTTGCTTGTTTACCATTTCCTTTTCTTCTTCTATTATTCAATCAATCATTTCTAGCCATCATCTCCTCAATAACTCACACAAAAGGGTAAATATATGTAAGGCTTAAGTGAGTAATCATGGCTTGTAATGTGCTAAATTCACAAGAAATAGGCTTATAGGCTCAAAGTTGTTGACTAGGGATGATGTTCATGGTATGAAAATATGTGGCAATGACTATAAATAACAAGGATGGCCTTAGATCATGTCATTAATCTCCACTAATCGGGCTCGTTCCTATAGTCCTTGAGCAAGTTCTAACTTATCAAACACAACCAATCCACTCATGAAGAATAACCATATATGCACGGTTGAGGCTAAAATGCTCACAAGCTTATGCTTGGACCTTAAGGACTTATTACACTTTATTCTCTTGTGATTGAACTTGTTAATTCCTCATGTCATGAGTTTAATGTTGTAGGATGACTTAGCATAAATTGTGATTCTTATTGTTATTGATGTGTTATTACTTATGTTTGTTTAGTCTTTTCCTAGGTGAAAATCTCATCCCTTGGTTTATCATTTTCGTTGCTCGGGGACGAGCAACACTTTAAGTTTGGGGGGTTGATTGTCGTCTAATTCACCTAGATTTTGTGTCATTTTTATGTGTCTTTTGTTACCTTATTCCGTAATTTTTGCATCTTTTGTATATAGTATTTTTGGAAAATTGATGATGATGATTTTCATGTCTTTGAATAGGTGATTTTGAAGATAAATGGTGAGAAAAAGCATGAAGAAAGGAGAAAGTTGAAGAAAATAAAGAATTAATCAAAATGCATAAAAACACGCCCGTGTTTTTATGCATTGCCCGTGTTTTTCTGCAGGTGCTAAAACTTACAGAATACTGAAAAATTGCAAGAAAACACAGGCAGATGAAGGAAAACACGCCCGTGTTTTCCTGCACTTTGGCCAAAAGTCATTTTTCACCTTCATGCGATTTCCAGGTGGGTTGGGGGTATAAATACCCCCAACATCAACTTTTGGAGGCAGAGTGTGGCAAGGGGAGTTTCCAAGAACACACTACACACACTATTCTATACAATTTACACCTTCATCATCGTCCATCCACCATCTCACCATCCATCAACTCCATTTTATTCACTCTTTCATCACCAAGCTATTGAGGATAGAGGATTGAGAGTTTGATCTTACAAGCGAAGGAAGATATCCAACCTACCTCAAGAAGGGAAGATATTTTACTTTTCATTTGTAGTATTTTTGACTTGTGATTGAAACAATGGATGCATGCAAGCATTTTATGGATGTTTTCATAATGTTTATTGTTGGATAGACCTCTAGTGAGGCTAGCCACAAGATGGATTAGGGCTTTGTGGATTTGTTGGATTTTAATGGTATTTTGATATGATAGATGGAATTTCCTACATGATTTATGATTCACTTTATTTGCATTATGATGTGTGTGATTGAAATCACTATTTATGATGTTAGGATGGCCATTCCGATATTGTAACTAGGGTTTTGATTGAATCATGTTATAGTATGGATAGTGTATGTTAGTATATGAAGTATGTGGTAGCATCTTTATATACTTAGAACATTCATGTGAGGACATTTAGTTAATGGATTTAAGCAGGTTATTAATTGAGTGAGAAGAACCAATCTTATAATCATAGTACCCTTGAGGGAATTGAGAGTAAGGGACAATCTTTTGTGCTTAAAAACTTGTAATGAGTTTAGATCCTAATTACCTTGGCCATAGGGATTAGGGGAACCTTTGTGATTGCTTCTAGTCCATTTATCATTGATAATTGTCATTTGAATCTAACAAGTCTATATAATACCCTTAATCTTGAATGTGGTTAGTCTTGCTCCTCTTTAGAATATTCACCTTTCACTTCATTCTCATTCTTGGTTATTTGTCTCTTGCATCAATCTCATTTAGTTGTTAGTTAGTTTACTTGCTACTTGATTAGATAATTTGTATTTTCGTTCTACAACTCGCAAACTCGATTACTCCTATAAAGCATGGTTAAAAACGAATCCGGATACACCTCGGATTGAACTCTCCCTTTGATCGATATTTAAACTGGGTCAATAACTACACGATAAGGTACGCTTACCTTGCGCAATTATACCGAAATTGGCTTAAAGTTCATGGCGCCGTTGCCGGGGAGGTAACGGTTGCTAGTAGTTTAATGAAGGATTGTTTAGAGTGGTCTTAATAAGGACATTTATTTTTATTTTTGCATCTTATATTTGCTTTAGAAAATTTTGTTCTAATTTTTCTTTCTCTTATAGGTGCATACCTTGAGAATGAAGAAGAAAGAGAACAAGCCCAAAAATATGAGCTACATGGATATTCTTCGAGATATGGTGAATAGAAGTGCTCATCCCACTATGAACACACAAAGAAATTTTTAAGGATTTCAAATGCCATATTGTAATGCTAATTTACAACCGAATTATGGAGCACAAGTTCCGAATATGCAATTCCAACAACAAAGTTATGAGAATTTTGGAGTTCCTCATCAAATGTGTCAACAATTATACCCTCTAGGTGTGGAAGATATTTTTCAAGAAAATTCTTCTAGACATCAAGAAGGAAATCAACCACAACTATGGGGAGATTTTCAAGACTCCAACACCTCCTATTCCACCCAAAATGACCACATAGTGATGCTTGGAGATAAGTTGTTTGAAATGGTTATGGATCGCTTAGAAGAGGGGAGGAAGTCTAATCAAGCGTGGACTGATAGAATTGGAAACTTGTGTGAAATGATGACGAATACGATGATAACATTCAATGCTAAGTTGAATTCATTGGAGCACCAAGTAAGTCAAATCGTGTCCACCGTGGAAAGACTTCAAGAAGAGAACAACAAGCCTTCTACATCTAGAACAAAGAGTGAATGCATGGTCGTTAAGGATAGAAAAGAGACTAGTTTGGGGGTTGATGAGGTTATGAAAGAGAAGAGAGAAAGAGTTCCTAAGTGGGTGAAAGCCAAAGAGTTAAAAGATGAGTTGAAGGGGGAATTCGAAAGATTTGTCGAGTCTCTTGAAGTGATGGTTGAGAAAGTAAAGCTTCGAAACCAAGAGGAGATTCATGCCCTTATGGAAGAAAAGAAGCCTCCGGAAACTAAGATTACAAACGATATCCCACACAAGCCAAAACCTTCTCATTCTATTGAAATTTCAAATTCTCTTAAGAACTTCCATGATTTTATTGATAAAAATTTGTTTGGTGATTGTAGGAAAAAGGTTGCAAGAGGGCATCCACACTTGTCAATGACCGAATTCTTACCGGGGGATGTGGTTGAAGTTCAAAATTCACATAAAGCCCCATGGAAAAAGTGGAACAAGTGGAAAGGGCCATTCCTTGTGAAGAACGCCTTCGGAGAACAATTGTTTGAGTTATTTAACAAGAAGGGAAATGTTCTTGTGGTTGAACGGGAGAGCACAAGGCACTACTTCAAGAAGAAACCTATGATAGTGCCTAAGGACTATTCAAGACCACCATGAGCTAAAGACTATCGTCTGGCTTGAAGACGTTAAACTTAGCGCTAGATGGGAGGCAACCCATCATTATATTTAATGCTTTATTTAGTGCTTTAAATAAGGATTGTGGATTTGATATTGTTTTGCAATTTGGCATGAAGGTTGATTGTGCTCGTGAGGAGAATGCGTGTTGAAGATAAGAAGGGTGCTTGATTTGAAGTGTATAGGTAAGTCACACCACTTTTTACAAACTTAACTCAAAACTCTTGTTTCAATTTAAGTTTGGGGGGATATGGCGTGGTGTGACATACTTTGTTTTGAAGGCATATACTTTTTGTGTTTTTGGGCTAATTTTAAAATTTTTCTCATGAGTATTGGTTGGATTTTGGTCCAATTGGTTGTGTTGAAGTGCATGATGATCTATATTCTTATTGTAATTGTTGAGCTAATGGTTTTGAATGAGTTTTTGAGCTTAAATGAAGTGTAGTGGAAGCACGAATTGAGGCTGGAGATCAAATCGAGATTCGTTGTGCATTCAATCCGGAAGCTCGTGCCAACCATTTCTACTACCAAATGCCTATTGAGGGAGTTCACTCTATACTCTACCATTTCTATTTGCTTGACATGTTTTGATGTTGATTTGGATTGATGTGATTAGCATGTTACTTCATATGTGTTATGTTTTTGGGAGGTTTAGTTTTCAATCAAGTTGGGGATGTTGAGAGCTTACTTGATCATGGATGATATAGAATGTGTGCTTTATTGTTAATGATGGTGATTTTTGTTTTTGCATGTTTAGTGTTTTTGGTTGTTTCTTGTTTGTTATGTCTTTTCTTATTTGTTTTGTGGGTATTTTTGTTCTTGTTTAGGGATTATTTTGGTGGATTGTTTTTGGGATGTCGTGAGTCATTTTCTTGAATATGAGTGATGACATGTTGTTGTGATAAGTGATGACAAATTATGATTAAGAATCTCTACACTTTCAAATTGTGACATGTTTTACTTAACTTGTTCAATTTTGAGATGAATATGGTGTAATAAGTCCTTAAGGTCCGAGCATAAGCTTGTGAGCATTTTAGCCTCAACCTTGCATATATGGTTATTCTTCATGAGTGGATTGGTTGTGTTTGATAAGCTAGAACTTGCTCAGGACTATAGGAACGAGCCCGATTAGTGGAGATTAATGACATGATCTAAGGCCATCCTTGTTATTTATAGTCATTGCCACATATTTTCATACCATGAACATCATCCCTAGTCAACCACTTTGAGCCTATAAGCCTATTTCTTGTGAATTTAGCACATTACAAGCCATGATTACTCACTTAAACCTTACATATATTTACCCTTTTGTGTGAGTGATTGAGGAGATGGTAGCTAGAAATGATTGATTGAATAATAGAAGAAGAAAAGGAAATGGTAAACAAGCAAGAAAAATGATGAAAAGAGCAAAAACAAGAATACACATGCAACCTTAAAACAAGAGAAGGAGCAAAGCAACAACAAGATGCTCAAGAAAATAAAAGTTCAAAGAATGAAAGCATGCATCATAAGAAGCTCAATAAAAAGGATAAAGATGATGGATAGTGCTTGAGATTTGCAAAGATATAAAAGGAAGAAAAGAAAAGTGGAGGAATGGAAGAAAGTAGCTACCTTTTCGATTACTTACACTTGATTAGTCACAATTATCCATATTCTTCCTACCTTACAAAAGAGCCTATCATTACATCCTAAGTAAAGACCTTTTTGATCATTAATTAAAATTTTGGTGGTTTGTGAATATAGTCCGCGAGCAAGCTTATAGCGAGTTGAGCCAACCGGTTAATGAGTGTCGATTTACCTTACCTTAAAGAGTGTTGAATGACATTGATATCCATTGTAAGGCTTGGACCAAAAAGGACTATATTACACTTTATTCTCTTGTGATTGAACTTGTTAATTCCTCAAATCATGAGTTTAATGTTGTAGGATGACTTAGCATAAATTGTGATTCTTATTATTATTGATGTGTTATTACTTATGTTTGTTTAGTCTTTTCCTAGGTGAAAATCTCATCCATTGGTTTATTATTTTCGTTGATCGGGGACGAACAACACTTTAAGTTTGGGGGTGTGATGAGTGATATTTTCTCCTAGATTTTAGTGTCATTTTACGTGTTTTTGTATCATTTTATCCGTATTTTATATGTATTTTGGTTGTGTTTTGTATTTTTAAGGAAATGTGTGAGAATGAGCTTAAATGTATAATTTTCAGGTAAAATGAGATTCTAAACACGAAGAGGAAGATGTAGGAAAAAGCGGATCTCAATTCGGAGTTAAAACGAGGGAGAAAGAACCAAAGACAACACAGAAAAGACAACACTATTCAGAAAAGTGTTGTCTATTTAGAAGTACAAGAGATGTACAGAGAGCTGAAATTTTGCATAAAAACACGGGCAGATGCATAAAAACACGGGCGTGTTTTTATGCAAAAGTGTCAAAACTCAAGTGCGACTTCCAGACTTCTCCCAGGGGGTATAAATACCCCCAATTACACCATTTCACCAGATTTTCGAGGGTTTGAGCTGCCACACACACATCACACACATTTTTCTTCATTTTTCACCATCTTCTCCATCCATTCTTCATCCATCCATCTACACTTAGTCCCCTCCATCAAATCCACCATCCAAGTGATCAAGGAAGCAAGGGGGAGTGAAGATTACAAGAAGAAGAAGAAGAAGAAGAAACTCCATTGAAGGACTTCAAAGGGGGAATCTAATTCTAATTTTTATGAACTTCTTTATAGTTTTGTCATGGGATTTGTAGATACAATGGGCTATGTTGTTTTCTCTATGACTATGATAAGCTAATCTCCTTTGTGAGATTAGCTCCATGATTGGTGTTGGATAATTTAGTTTTTATGCAAATTGATTTTAATCTTGAATGGGCTTAGTGTTATTTCTATCATTGATTGTCAATTGCTTGATGTATATGATTGATTTGTGTGATTAATTGTCATGGCATATGATTAGGTTGGTAAATCAATTACATGTTTAGGATAGTTCATTTAATCATTTCATCATACACTTCATGTGCATTAATTTAGAATGAGATAGGTATATCCTTCTAAATTTGGGAACCCTTTGATAGAACATTTGATTAGCTTAATCGAGAGATTAATTGATTAGATGAGGAGACCCAAGCTATTAGTGAATTCATAGTACCTTAAAAGGGAATATTGCCTATGATTTAGTGCCTAATTAGGGAACTCGTAGAGTAATTAGTACCTAGTAGGAGGTGTTCGCTATGGTATCGATCTTAAGTACTTTTGGGAGCCTTATTGAGGGCCTACATCCTATCCATCTTGGTAGAGAGTTTAGGTGGAATTAGTGATCGCTCCTATGCTATGTCCATGATAGATTATAATCAATTGCATGATTACTTTGTTATCCATGTCATGATTGTTGCTAATCTCATCCTTGCATCATTTGGAACCCCTTTTATCTTTGCTTTTATCTTATTTCTTGCATTAGTTTAAGTGCATTCATTTGCACGCTTATCATCCGTCCCTTTCCATCGTCCTTATAAAATCACGATAAACTTGAGATCGCTTAAACTCTAGTACCTTCCTCCCTGTGGTTCGATAAATTCTTTAATTGGTCATCCCAACTATAAAGACCAATCACTACATACCCAATTTCGGACAAGTTTCGTTTGAAGATCCAGCTCAACACACATGCTGTTAACATAGTCAGAATACACTCCAGTCAAAGAAGTCAAAAGTCAACACACAGAGGTCAAGTCAAAGTCTAGTCAAGCTAAACTGGTTCAGGAGAAGAATCAGAGGATTGATTGATATTATAACCCGTTTACATATTCTCCAAATTAAATTCATCTGAAATTATCTTTGAACTCGATTTGTATTTATTTAATTATAAATATAAAATTTATTGTTACAAATTTTGGCATGCCTAGTGGGACAAAATCAAGAGAATCTCTGTCTTCAAAACGCTTGGGTCTGTCTTCGAAAGGCTTGGACCATTGGAGAGGAACAAGCGTATGAGGCAAAATAGTCTCAAATCTCCTAACTTTCAAAGGCTCCGAATTCAGATTCCCTCTCGCATAAAGCTGCGAAATATCTTCACAATTTCATGTGGAAAACTGTTGAAAGCTAAGATGCAGATGATCATCTTTACTAAAGTTGATAATGATGATGATAGAGAAAGTGTAGCTTCTAATAATCATATCACTGCTCTATTCTAATAATCATATCACTGCTCTAGAAGATTCTCAAATGGAGGAGGTAGATGCTGAAGATGCCCCTCCACAATTTGAAGAAGGTGTGAAGGCCACTGTTGATGAGTTGAAAGAAACTAACTTAGGTGACGAAAATGATCCACGTCCTACCTACATAAGTGCTCTGCTAAATGTTAAGGAAGAAGAAAAGTACATCAGCCTTTTGCAAGAATTCAGAGATGTCTTTGCATGGTCACATAAAAAAATGCCAGGTCTTGATCCAAAGATCGCAGTACAACACTTGTCCATTAAAAAGGGGACTTGACCAATTAACAAATGCAGCGTTGATTTCGACCAGAGTTGATTCCGTTGATTGAGGATGAAGTTAATAAGCTTCTTGAAGCAGGCAAGATCAGAGAAGTTAAGTATCCTACATGGATTTTTAACATTGTGCCTATGAGAAAAAAATGGGCAACTCAGAGTATGTGTTAATTTTCGAGATTTGAACATGGCATGTCTGAAAGATGACTTTCCACTGCCAATTGCTGAATTCATGATTTGATGCAACAATGGGGCATGAGGTCCTCTCATTTATGGATGGGTCATCTGGCTATAATCAAATTGGTCTGGCTCCTGAGGATTAAGAGAAGACAGCCTTTCATACTCTGAAAGGAATATATTGCTATAATGTCATGCCATTTGGCTTGAAGAATGCTGGTGCCATATATCAACGAGCTATGAAAAATATATTTGATAATATGCTCCACAAAATTGTCGAATGTTATGTCGATGATATTGTGGTGAAATCAAAAGAAAAGAAAGATCATCTCCATGATCTAAGACGGGTGTTTGAGCAGTTAAGAGAACATCAACTCAAGATGAATCCACTCAAGTGTGCATTTGGAGTTAAATTCAAAAAATTCCTTGGATTTATAGTTCACCGTCGAGGAATCGAGATTGAGAAAATAAAGATTGATGCAATCATGAAGATGCATGTGCCTCGAAATATACATGAGCTCAAGAGTTTGCAAGGAAAATTGACATACTTAAGAAGGTTCATATCAAACTTGGCTGGCCGATGCCAACCATTTAGTAACCTCATGAAGAAAGGCAACACATTTGAATGGGATGAAGCTTGCAATAATGCTTTCAATAGCATTAAAAATACTTGATGAAGGCACCAGTTTTGGGTGCTCCAATACCAGGACGCCCATTAATCATTTATCTAGCTGCTCAAGAGCGTTCTGTTGGAGCTTTACTTGCACAATAAAATGATGAGGGCAAAGAAAGAGCTCTATACTATCTAAGTAGAACCATGACTCCAAACGAGTTGAAATGCTCCCCCATTGAGAAGGTCTGATATCTCTTATCTTTGTGATTCAAAAGTTGAATCATTATTTCCAAGCTCATACAGTTCGGCTAGTTTCAAAAGCCAACCCACTAAAGTTCGTTATGTCAAAGCCAGTACTCTCCGATCGGCTTGCAAGGTGGTATCTCCAACTCCAACAGTTTGAGATCGTATACGTCCCTTAAAAGGCCGTAAAAGGATAAGTGTTGGCAGATTTTCTAGTTGATCATCCAATGCCTGCTGAATGGGAATTGTTTGATGAACTCTCCAATGAAGATGCTTTCGCTATGGAGATAGCTTATCCTTGGAAGATGTACTTTGATGGAGCATCTCATATAGAAGGAGCCGGTGCTGGAATCGTGTTTATAACATCCAGTGGTGAAGTTCTACCATTTTTTTTTCTTAATGAAAAATTGCTCTAACAATGAGGCTGAGTATCAAGCACTCATACTTAGTTTAGAGATGGCCGTCGATATAAAGCAATTACACCTTAGGGTGTATGGTGATTTGCTACTTGTGATAAACCAACTACTTGGAGTGTATGAAGTTAAGAAGCCTGAGTTGCTCCCATACCAAAAGTATGGGTTAGTTTGGCGATGTTGATATTGAGCATCTGTCTAGAAGAGAGAATAAGCAAGTTGACGCCCTCGCTAAGCTAGCATCAACTATAGCTATGCCAGAGGTGTAAATTCAAATACCTATATGTAAAAGTTGGGTTGTACCACCAATCTTTGAAGATGATGATTATGAAGAAGTTGAATATCATGTGGTGGAAGTCTTCGAAATTGAAGAAGATGATTGGCGCCAACGACTCATGGATTATCTGAAGTATGATAAATTGCCAAACGATCCATGCTAAAGGGTTGATATTCAACGTCGGTCACCTCGATTTATTTACTTCAAAGGCACACTGTATGAAAGATCATTTGATGGAATTTTCTTGAGATGTCTGAGTAAAGAAGAAGCTGCTCAAGCAATGGAGGAAGTATATTCCAGAATTTGCGGTGCTCATCAGTCTAGGCCAAAGCTATATTTCAGAATCAAGAGAATGGGTTAATATTGGACTACAATGGTGAAAGATTGCATGGATTATGCACAAAGATGTCAAGCTTGTCAGTTTCATAGAAATTTGATTCATTAGCCTCCGGAGCCTTTGCATCCAACAATCACTAGCTTCATGGCCTTTTGATGCTTGGGGATTAGATGTGGTGGGGCCTCTCACGAAGTCTTCTGGTGGACATCTATACATTCTTGCTACAACCGATTACTTATCAAAATGGGCCGAAGCTGTGCCTTTAAGGGAAGTGAAGAAAGAAAATATTGATGATTTCATTCGAATCAACATCATTTATAGATATGGTGTTCCCCGCTACATTATCACAGATAATGGAAAGTTGTTTAGTAACAGTTGGATTGATAAGTTGTGTGTAAAGTTCGATTTCAAGCAAAGAAAGTGATCAATGTACAACGCAGCTGCCAATGATCTTGCCGAACTTGTGCAATTTGTTGAAGAAAGTTGTTTCCAAGTCGAAAAGAGATTGGCATGAAAGAATCAATGAAGCTTTATGGGCGTACCGCACCACTTATAGAATACCTACTCAAGCTACTCCATATTCCTTGGTGTGTGGTGTTGAGGCTGTTGTGCCACTTGAGAAGAAAATCCCATCTTTGAGGATGGCCATACAAGAAGGCCTCACCGAAGAAGAAAATGCAAAGTTGCGTCTTCAAGAGTTGAAAGCGTTAAATGAGAAGAGGTTGGAAGCACAACATAGACTTGAGTGTTATCAATCTCGCCTTTCCAGAACATTCAACAAGAAAGTGAAAATACGTTCTTTTCAAGTTGGTGACTTGGTGCTTGCTGTGAGAAGTCCTATTGTGGTCACTCATCGTGTTTGGAATAAGTTTCTATAAAAATGGAATGGCCCTCATGTTGTGAAAGAAGTATACACAAATGGCGCTTATAAGTTGATCTCGGAAGATGGTGTGAACATTGGCCCCATAAATGAAAAATTCTTGAAACGCTATTATGCGTAAAGAAAATACATACACAATGCTCCAGGACGCATGAGTCTAAACTGCATGTTACTCCTGGTCCACATGAGTAAACTGTGTACGATAAACTCCTGGTCCACATGAGTATAAACTGTGTACGATAAACTCCTGGCCCACATGAGTATAAACTGTGCACAGAACCCCCCATCCAAATCACAACATGTCCCTTTGAACTACGTTATGACTTGATTCTCTTTAAAGAGATACGCAGACAACTTAGAATCCCACTAAGTTCAGTCATTACATAAGATATCTTGTGTAAGTTCGCATGGCAGTTGAATAGGTTAATGAATTACAAGTATGATGTCAAGTATTTGTGATACAAATTTGTATGAAAAAATTTAAAATTATTGAAATGGTGAAAGAAGTTTAAATTCTTGGAGTGTTGAAACAGTCCCAAATCTTATAGTGGTGAAATAATGAAGTTATCTCCCAACGAGGAGCCACGAAAGTTCACAAATGCTTCACACCCTTTGACAGAATCTTATTGACAACCACCATGCCACGTCAAGCAGTCGCCAGAATGGAAATGAAGCAGAAGTGTCATCTTAAGGAAGAGTGGCGATGTTGATGTTGCTCTATCGATTCCATCTCAAGGAAGAGTGGCAATGTTGATGTAGCTCCATCGATTCCATTTCATGAAAGAGTGGCGAGGCTTATGTTGCTCTGTCGACTCCATCTCAAGGAAAAGTGGCGATGTTTATATTGCTCCATCAATTCCATCTCATCTCAAGAAAACGTGGCGATATTGATGTTGTTCCGTCGATTCCATCTCAAGGAAGAGTAGCGAGGCTGATGTTGCTCTGTCAATTCTATCTCATGGAAGAGTGGCGAGGCTCATGTTGCTCTATCGATTCCTTCTCAAGGAAGAGTGGGAGGTTCATGTTGCTTTGTCGATTCCTTCTCAAGGAAGAGTGACGATGTTGATGTTGCTTCGTCGATTCCATCTTAAGGAAGAGTGACGATGTTGATGTTGCTCCATCGATTCCATCTCATGGAAGAGTGGCGAGGCTCATGTTGCTCTATTGATTCCTTCTCAAGGAAGAATGATGATGTTGATGTTGCTTTGTCGATTCCATCTTAAGTACAAGTGACGATGTTGATGTTGCTCTGTCAATTCCATCTTAAGGAAGATTGACGATGTTGATGTTGCTCTGTCGATTCCATCTTTGGAGAGGCTGAAGTTGCGCCTTCGATTATATTTCAAGGAAGAGTGGAGATGTTGCGCAGTCATATTTCATCTCGATTTTATCTTGCTGAAAATAAATAAAAAAAAAGGATGAAGATTCGTATAAATAGTGATGTTAACTAACAAGGGATTCAACTGAAGGGTGGGTCTTGCGTGAGACCATCTCACGTGAGACCAATTTTCACTTTTAAAAATAATTATCACTTTCTCTATAAATCATTATCACTTTCACTATAAATCATTATCACTTTTACTATAAAATGTTATCACTTTTTATTTATACTATAAATTGTTCATGAAAGAACATTATCACTTTTCATTAATTTATTATTACTTTTCTTCATAAAAGTTATCACTTCCTGGCCGTCTCACGTTACGTGTGACGGTCTCACACAAGTCTTTGCTTCAACGGAAATGTTGAGAATTAATGCCAAATTAATTCAAGCTTTAAGATTATAATAATAATTAATTAAAAACACCAAAATGCAAGTTTGGGAATAATTATTAATTATTAAAGAACCAAATTCGAATCCACAATTGGATTGTTCAGAATGGTGGAAGGCCTAAAAAAAATCCAAATATTGGGGTTTGATCACCAAAATTTCATGGCCCAAAAGGAAATGGGGTTTGATTAAATTAATCTACCCAGTAAAACACGTATGTTGCTTTCCTCTTTTATTTGGAAACTCGTCTCTCTCCTCCCAAATCACAGAATCGAGATTGTCCAACGAAATTGCTCCCAAATTTCGTTCGCTGGAGCCGCTCCTCGTCGGAAAAGATCGTTTCGCCGGTCAACCACTGACCACCGATGGGCTGCCAGCCGCTGCAAAACACCGCCGCCGCCGGAAGTCGCGAGTCCAGCCGCCACAATGCTGCTCGTTGCCAACGATCGCTGCGCCGTCGCACGCTCTACTGGCCGCCGTCAAAATCGGAAGCCCGTCGCTACTCATGTCAGATCTTCCATGGCCGCCACTCTCTTGACGGAAATCGCCCCTTCTCCAACATTGAGAGATCGAAGCTGCCATCACGCCACTTCCAACAGCCACAGCCATCTCTCCATCACCACCTCTCACAAGGCCTCCGGATCTGCCGTAGCACTCCAGCGTCGCCACACCACTGCCGGATTTGAGTTCGACGCTGCCATGGGTGCGAACAGCCATTGCTCTTCGCCACTTCCAGCCGTCCGTCAGCAACAGGTGCTTATCCACTGCTGGTAGCCATCTCATGATGAAAATCGCACTGCCGCGGACCTTCTCCATCTCCTGTCGTCGGTTCCGTTTCGGAACAAGCCCAGCCGTGTTGCTTTTCGAGCCGCGTCAGCTGCAGCAATGACGATGCCGAACCACCATCCGTCATCACTGCAAAACCGCCAGATCTTTCGCGATGCCCTCCGGTCGCATCGCCACGACGGAGGATCCAAACCTCCCATCGTCAACTGGCCGCCACCACCGTCTGTTGTTACTGCTCGTCGGATCACAGCCATTGACGACCGCTCGTCAAATACCACCTCTCCAGTCGCTGGAAAAGCCGCCATGACCGCTGCAAATCCAGAACTTCGCGGCTGCCAAGGTCAAGAACGCCATTGACCCGCCGAAAATTCAGCTTGCCAAGAATCATCAGAAGTCGCTGCAGTTGCTGCGCCACCAATCACGACGTGATATCGTGACTGCCCCCATTTCTTTTGTGTCATCAGCCCAAAGTGTCGAGATCATACGGGAGATCATACAGGGGTAACCGTATGTGCTCTCATGAACAAGTATAGAGTTTATGTGATAATACAAGATATAAGCACTCATGAATATTCAATGTTGGAAATTAATCCATGAAACCTTAACCCTGTTATGATTAACAAGATCTACACCATAAAGCGGAAGCGTACCTGATCCAATGAGTCTCTAGGTGGAACACAGAACACGAACTCAGGATCAGTGGTTATATGACCTTCCTCAACTAAGCCCTTCTTATTCCTTATGGGGACCGTAGTAATCCCTCCCGATGGGGAGAAGGGAAGACGATGTGCGGCTTAGTATATTGGGGACCATAACCGGGTAACCTTATATACTACTTTTAATTAGGCCACCCATTATCACCTATTTATGTAGTATTGAGTATCTACTCAATAAACCCATATCATTTATTATTATAGCCCATGGACCTTTAACCTTAATTGGATCACTTAATTAAGTCCATAATATAATTGAATAGCTAATATAATTGCATAATAATATATTGCCCACAATTAGATTATAATGGAAATTAATAAATTTCCAACAATCTCCCACTTGGGCTATATATTTTCCGAAAGCAATTATATCAAGAGTCCTTAGTTGCGCAAGTTAATGCTATTCCTCTTCAGGCTATACTTAACAATCTGGTCCATCTCATATACTAATATGGAACTACCGCGGCATTCACCACATTATAAATCGTGGTTAAACCCCAACAATCACCAATATCAATATACTCAATGACATAGATCAAATATGGTGAGTAGCATGGAAATTACATGCAACGTGATCAACATCATGTCTATTTCCAACTGGTCCTTCTTTAAACTTTAGTGAGATCAATCCATAATGTAAAATATTACAAAATGAAATTACTTAAGTGAATTCACAATGAATTCAAAACCATCAACTATCAACTTTATTCTGCGAAAAATCAAATTATCCAAAATCAAAGTGTCTTAAAACTTTAAAGAGCAATAAATACAGACTCCCACTAAACCAATGTATTCTAAAACCATATAACATCCACATGATTAGCTAGCTCATAAAATTGCAGGGCGTTGAATACATAATTGGTGGATCCATATTTGGAGTCTATCATAATATGCTCTACCAAAATTTATCCATAAGAACACTTTCTTTAACAACCAAGAATTCTATGTCAATATGCTTGACTTATAAGAACTCTTATTGCTAATACTTTACTGCGAACTAACTGTCACAATCAACTTTATGTGACTAAACTTCGCAACCTTTATTTCATGTTTGAATGCCCCTTAGTGTGCCACTGATTCTGTTGTCATGGTTAATGAGCTAAAGTGTTTGCTTAATACTTTTACTTGTATAGCTCTCCGACCAACAGAAAATATAGCCTGAAGTGGATCTTATACTGTATTGACATTCAACAAACTCAGAATCAAAATTCCTCATGATCTCTAACAAATCTGATCCCTGATGTACAAGCATATTATTCTTAGTTCTCTATACATACTTTATAAAGATCCATACTAGAGTTACTTAAATGTCTTCTTAATATACCAACAACAGAAGCCAAATTAAGTCTTGTAGAGACCTCATCATACAATAACTTCCAACAATCAAAACATATAGAATGTTTATACATTTCTTAAATCTTTAATTTAACTTTAGGGCACCTTATTGAGACTCCACTTGTCTCCCTTAGTTTAAACATTCTCCCACTGAATCACATAATTATCTACATTTGTCTCAAAACCAAATGAGACAATTAATTCATGATGATACTTGTGATTCCTTTACGAAAAAGCTTTCTTGAATGCATAGATGGATTTTCTTTTGGTTCTTAAACTTATAATATCGTATCATGTTGCCATCAAGGAACTTTATCTTTATATACATCTAAATGATTCAAGATTAAAATGTACTAATAATATCACGATTATCTCAAAACAATGCCTTCATTCCCTTTTGAGTATAATCCTATATCAAGATGCAAACCTAATAATTTTGTATTGATTTACTCATAACTTATGGCATTAACCCACTTTCGAGTATTTGGACCTTGCATGGTTTGATGAACATTGTTTGAATGTTCTACCATTAATTTCATAGTGTCCTCTTTATTTAGGAGAAAACTACATAATTATCCGAATTGATTTTCTCCCAACTCTATTGGTTTTCTTAGTAACATTAATTCTTGAGGTTGTTGATTTTATTATACCTTAAATATTATTGACATTGTCATATCGTTATTCTGAATTTGCACCAATTCTTTAAAGCATAAGTGAGGATCGAATCGACTTCCCCTTAAGGACAATGTCTCTAATATTATTCTTCCCCCAAAATTAACATCCTCACATAATACCGTATTACCCGTCTCAAATATGATCCGATTAATTGGATCATAAACTTTTATTTTTATTCATAACCAATAAAGTAGCTTACATTTATTTGAGTCCAATTTTCTTTAGTAGATCCCAATGATCTAGCTTTAGTTGGACATCACCATATGTGAAACTCAAAGAGTTCTCACAACTACTTTGGTTAAAAATTTATTGAGACCATAAGTTGCAATCTTAAGTATTTCTCACATTAGTGACCATATGTTGTGGAGTTCAATTATGTCTTTTAACTGCACCATGCATACTGAATAATTTAATGCAGTGTATTATAAGACAATTCCACAGGCCTTTAGGAGAAAACAAAAGGTTATACTTTAGTTGTCTTTAGCAGCTTTCTTAATGGGATTTCTTGTATTGCCCTTATACTTTATTGAGACAAAGTTTGTTAGAAACTTATTAGTTCATCCTTATTGTTGAAGTTCTCATCATGTATAATTTTGTTGTTGACATATGGAAAACTTAATTAGCAGACTTCTTAATTATACAGAGAATTAATGCAAAATAATTATCATGCTTGCACTAAACTTTATAATATTTCAAAATTTAAATAAATTAGAATCATCTTAAAGATTCGAGCACAATATTAGTATCAAGTCTTTGGACAAAAAATACTAATTTAAATGATGCTCTCATGCAGTAGTCAAATACTGACAATAAAACTGTCAAGCAATAGCCTTCCTATGGGCCGACTTATTACTCACATGTCAAACCAAATAATTGTCACGTATTTACCACCACAGGTACTTGTGTATTTCTGCCAAATATTAATCTACCTGTGGGCCGATCAATACCCGCATGAAGATACACTTATACAACATTATTAATTGGGGACCCATCACAAGACACCTTGTGCAACATTAACCTCGTCTGTGGACAAAAAATTAACTGCAGGGGTAATCTTGGTGTAATAATCAAGTATTGATAATAAGTTCTGTCAAACAAGAGTCTATCTGTGGACCGACTAATGTTCACATGAACAATCCAAATAATTATCACATACTTATTATCACATGTATGTTATTATTCTGTCAAACTGTGCCTACCTGTGGGCCGAACACAGAACACATGAATAATTACACACCCATCTATGTAATTTCAATAAAGTCATACTTCACACACAGAGGCTGCTATGGCAACATGATGCTTCGATTGACTAGATTGAAAATTACTAGACTAATTAAATAAATATTAAAATATTTAATTTAATTAAACGACATTTAACTGTCTCCCCAATTTAATTTAATTTTATTCCACTAACCAAATAGGAATATTAGATGATTCACTACCTTATAATGATGAAAGATCTCCTAACTTAAATAAGAATTTCAAAGCCTTATTTACAATAAATTAAACTAGGCCAATATTCTTATATTTATGTGAACATAAAACCAAATCTTGTATCAATATTGAAGCATATTGGAACATCACGAATGCCACACAATCATGATAATTAGAATAATGAACTGTATCAATCATACAAAATAATTCAATCCATTAAATACCATTAATTACAATAAATTATGTCAATACATAATCATGTACCTCAACCATAACATGAAGGTGATATAAGTAATCAACTCATCATAAAAAAATCATCAAATAATGTGCTATATGGGCAAATATCAATTAGAATTGAATGTCACGGCATATAAATCTTATTTGCCCTCTACACGAATTGAATACATGATAATGCTCACAAAACTAAAATAATTTAATTACGTAAAATGTTGCAAAATAATTAATTGGGCAAAATAAGTAACAATAAATTAAATTATTAAATTACCACACTATAGAATGCATGTCATACCAACCATATTATGACATTACCAATCAATAGTCTTTTGAATGACACTACACGTTTATGTGTCAATCAATCTGCACCCACATACTTAAATGATGCAACACATGTTATACAATCAATATTTTCTAAAATTTAAGTATGAGCAATTCGATGTCAAACCAATTATTTGATGATTAAATTTCCCCATTAACCGGATCCAAAATATTTAACCATGATGTCATCAAAATCACTTAAATAATTAAAATTAATATAATTCTTAAGGTAGATTACTTGATTGAGATACACATGATACCAAATTTAAAAAGAATTTTTTTTTTAACATCTCAACGACACATGAAGCAAGTATAATTCACTCACCGAAATAGTTGAAATGATAGCACCAAATTTGAAACTGATTTGTGATCCCATAAATTAATCCAAATTCACGAGTCTTAAAATAACCGAAGTTAACATCAGCAAACCGAATTTTTATCATTACATTTAAATGTGATTCCGCAGAATTCGTTCACTTGAATCGATATATAAATCTCAATTTAAATAAGGTTATTAAGATCTGAATGAGATTTTATGAATCAAATCTCTCTTTAAATCCGATAACATCTAATTGACATAAGCCAAACTTGAAACAAAAATAATGCCAATAGTTTCCCTCTCAAAATGCATAACTGAATGCAAGTACATTATATGATGTATCGATTATACTTGAGTGGCTTACTCTAATTTATCATGAAATTAACAAAGATCGCCAGTAAAACACTTTATCACTACGGCTCATGACTATTAAGTCACTAAATTTCATAAATATCAATGTTATTGATAAATAAATTGACCAAAACACCTTATGACAGTTAGAAAAAGCTTTAAGAATACTATTAGAGTTTCTGAGAGCATTTAAGAAAAGCTTTAGTGGTTAAAATATATATATATATATTGCCTTTGGTCATGAATCCAAATGGAATTATTTCAGATTCCAAACTTAAAAAATTCTACAGAATACTCATCAAAGTGGAAATCTAAATCCGTAATAGAAAAAAATACGAAAATTTATTTCACATCTTAATATCCAAATATTAATATTACGAATCTCAGAGAATCATAAAAGGGTGGCTCTGATACCAATTGTTGGAAATTAATCCATGAAACCTTAACCCTGTTATGATTAACAAGATCTACACCATAAAGCGGAAGCGTACCTGATCCAATGAGTCTCTAGGTGGAACACAGAACACGAACTCAGGATCAGTGGTTATATGACCTTCCTCAACTAAGCCCTTCTTATTCCTTATGGGGACCGTAGTAATCCCTCCCGATGGGGAGAAGGGAAGACGATGTGCGGCTTAGTATATTGGGGACCATAACCGGGTAACCTTATATACTACTTTTAATTAGGCCACCCATTATCACCTATTTATGTAGTATTGGGTATCTACTCAATAAACCCATATCATTTATTATTATAGCCCATGGACCTTTAACCTTAATTGGATCACTTAATTAAGTCCATAATATAATTGAATAGCTAATATAATTGCATAATAATATATTGCCCACAATTAGATTATAATGGAAATTAATAAATTTCCAACATTCAAAACTTTAAGGCGTATTGTTAAATTCATGAGTATAAAATGATACATAGAAACAACGCAAATCAAAGGCATAATAAAGATAGCATACTTTGTTGTGATTTTCGTGCAAAAGAATAAAAGGCATATTAAAGACAAGCAAATCGAGGGCTTACACTGGCAATAGGCAATGAGTTCGTGATCTTGTGTGTTTTTGCAATAATGACCTCCCAAGGAAAAGCTGTAAGAAACAGAGAGAAGACATTAGGGGTAGTGCTGATGAAATTACTTTGATGAAGAAGAAAAAAAAAATCAAGTGTATCGAGCCTTACAGTATGTTGATGAAGAAGTTGATGAAGAAATCAAGTGTATCGAGGCTCTTATTATATAGTGAGGAGACTCCACCAAATTATGGAAATTATTCGCATAATTTAAATCTCTTAAGATTTCAAGGGATTTCCTTTACTAATTTTAAGCAAAGATTTGCAAATCGTCCTGATGAGCAGGAAGCAAATGTGTGCCATATTTCCTCTCTTCCATAATCTTAAAATTAAGCAGGGAAAGAAGTTGATTTGGGCTTGTAAGAATAAGTTGGGCCACTTGAGAAATAGAAAGTTGGGCTAAAAAAAGAATTACTTTATTTTGTTGGATAAAGTAATTTATAGAATTTAAGAGCCCAAGTTACGAATGTTGGAGGTAGATTCGAGATTGAAAACTTTTTGCTATTCCTTCACATCAAGACATGGCATCCGTAAACAAATCGCAAGGGAGCATTTGTAAGCAATTAAAATTTACGGTCCAATCAAATGGCTACATGTGGATTTTCTTCATTAAATTAATAAATAATTGATAATTAATTTGAACCCAACAAATTAAATGAGCTTAAATTAAATGAGGTCTGACCCAAGTCAAGTAAGTCCAATTCAAATGAAGTCTGACTTAAGTCAAACAAGCTCATACAAATTAAATTAGGCCCAAGTAAAATAGGCCCGATCATGATCCAAGCAAGTTGGAGCTCAAGCCCGTAGAGTAAGGCCCAAATAGCCCTAGACTTCACCTTTCACCTATATAAAGGGGCCTCCTCCATTCATTTGAGGAGACAGATTCAAGCACTCGAAGACGACGACGCTCTTGAAGAGATCGAGAACACGAGCAACGCTCCCTCAAGTCTTCAAAACTTCAAGCAAAGAACAAGTCGAAGATCTTCAAGCAATCTTCAAGTCTTCAAAACTTCAAGAGAAGAACAAGTCGAAGATCTTCAAGCAATCTTCAAGTCTTCAAGCTTCAAGCGAAGAACAAGTTCAAGCATCTTCAACTTCAAGTTAAGATCTTCAAGCAAGTCTCAGGATCTTCAAGCTCCAAGCGAAGAACAAATTCAAGCATCTTCAAGCTTTAAGTCAAGAACGGCCTTCGATCTTCAAGCTTCAAGTCAAGAAAAGCTCAAGAACATCTTCATGCAAACATCAAGTCAAGAACGACCACTGATAGGCTTTTTCTGCGCACTATAATTAAATCCTCAAGTGTAAGGATATCAATTGTAGCAGCAAGCACCCAAGTTAAATTATCGATCCCACTGAGACAGCTAATTATTTATTTTACTATTAATTACTAATTAATCAGAATTGAGTAACCAATTTCCAATGTTTTGTTGTGAATTAATCTAATTAACGAAATATTAAATAACTGAATTAATTAAAAGCAAGGAAAAATAAAAACAAGTGTCTAATCAAGAGATGACAAACAGTTCTAATGTATCAGGTATTGACCAATTAATTTGGGTTATTAAACTTACGATTGCTCATTCATGCAGTTTCACTGAAAATACACCACATATCCCTGTTATCCCACCGAATATGATTCGATTCAAAGCTAACAGTATAATCTGGTTTAAATCCTAAGGTGCGCAAATATTACCAAGCCTTATTCCTAGATACTAATCAAAGCAAGCAACAATACCTCCGGATGGTAAGCCCGACTAACAAGATATTTTCTGGAATTACTACAAGGTTCTATTCACTTCCTACTTGATTGTCTAATTGCATTGTTCCACTAAACTAATCAAGTATTTGATTTACCAGTTCATGGAATTAAAGTGCTTATAGCGGAGCTACTCTAATCCCTAACAGATAGACAATACCAATCATGAACGCACACAAGCTAACACAATAATCCAAGCATTATAGCGGATGTCATGAATATATTATGAAGACGTTACGAAGCAGATTAATATGTCTTAGTAAAATAAGTAAAATCAAAAGCTCAACTGCATAAAATCCCAATCTTTGGTCTAAATCCCCTAATCAATTAAATCAATCCATCAAACCCTAGAACTGTATAGGAAATTAGCCCATGAGATTACAAGCAATCCTCATGGCTAAGCAATTCATAACAATAATCAAAGCAATAGAAAGGAATAGATAAGAATTGTGAAACCCTAGTGTAGGAGCAATCTCACGTTCCTTCTCCGTCTCTTCAATTGCTTGATTCTCCCTCGATTAGCACTTGGAACCCTTGTGGAATTGGATGGATGGTGGAATCAGGTTGTAATCTGATATGGGTATGAAAGGAGTGTGGATTGATGATGGTTTATGGCTGGGCTCTCTCCGATTGACGTCTCGATCTCCCTAATTGTTTCTAAGATGGATGCAGGGCTGTTTTCGCGACGAATCCGCTTCAGAATCGCGATTTGAGTGTATATATACACTGCTGCATCGAACAGGCCCTGTCTGGGCCCTTAACTGGGCCGCTCGGCACCTTGCTCGAGCCGAGCTCATGGCGGAGCGGCCCCCAAACCTGCCGACCAACATATGGTTGAAACGGAAACGTCGTGTAGGCTCTGAAGGCACCCCACTCGGCTGAAAATTCGCAAAAAGTTGGTCCCGCTCGAGCCGAGCGGTCTCCCGAGCTGCGGAGACTGCACTGCACGACTTCACCGTTTTGAGCATAACTTATTCATACGGACTCCAAATTGAGTGATTTTTGTTCTCACGTGTTCCTCTCTTCCTTGGCTTTCTATCCATATAAATAACTCTCAGAAACTCCAACATTTGAATATGTAAAAAGTCATGCAAAGTGGCTGTTCGGTACAGCATGCGCAACGTTAGCACTTTCATCATAACATTCTCGTTTAGAATCCGATTGGGGTGTTCTTTATGTCAAAATGACCCTCTCTTCCGTGGATTTCCAACCATATATCACATGATCAATTTGGACTTCTACAAGAATACAGAAAATTTGTGCAACGTGGACTGTATTTTTCAGCATTCCTTCTCACTTTCACTCCTCATTCCAATTTTTAACCTTTGATCATGTTTTACCCTTCAAAACTCAACAAAACACCTTAGCAGCATCAAAATCATGTAAAATATGAAAACCATGTCATTCTATACAAAATAATGGCCACATTCTATCAAAAACGGTGTAATGTGAGACCTAAAATACGTGAAATTCCACTCTCAACAACCACCAATCCGGGATCAAGGCTTCAAGTCCCCCAGATCAAATGTTCTTTGTGGAAACCTCTCCAGTCAACGTTCAATCCGAACAAAGGTTCAACACCTCAAGATCAATGTTCAAGACTACACACCTGAGTTTGGACAAGCTTCGTTTGAAGATCCAGCTCAACACACGCGCTGTTAACACAGTTAGCATACACTCCAGTAAAAGAAGTCAAAAGTCAACACACATGCTGTTAACACAGTCAGCATACACTCCAACAAATGCTTGGTGAGTTGGGAAATAGTGATGTCTCTATGGTGTGCTTTTGATTGTAGAAGGAATTCGTATCCTATTTAGGTTGATGATGTCCCCTTGAGGAGCTCATAAGGATTATCATATAAACCCTGCAGGTGGATTTATTCCGACATAATAATGAGGTTGAGTGGTACTACTCTCGGATGAGATATTAATTAATGGAGTTGTCAATAAGTTAATTAATTAATGGGTATTGTATATCTTAAATATTGGGAGACTAACAGGCTCATAATAAGGAGCTCATAACGTAATTATGGGATTAGAATGGTAGTGCAGTAATAATATTTTAGTAGTATATATTATTATTATTATTTGACTTAAGTATAAGCTTTGGGCTAAGCTTGGATACTTAAGCCCAATGGAGGCCCAACTCTAATTTCTCCTCCTGGTCCCTGCTGTAGTCAATATATAAGTCATCTTAGCTGTCTGGAAACCCTAACTGAAAAGTAAATTACGCCTAACACTGTGAGAAGGGTGAGGGAATAGCAGATTGAGAAGATCTCAAAGATCGTTGCCAACACGACGTCGAGATTGGACTTGGGAATACAACAGAAGGTCCGAAGGTTGTTTGCAGCTGTTGTTCGTCAATTTCCATAATTTTTTCTAAAATCGTGTGGAACTCCAAACTAGATTTGTGATATACTGTTGGAAAGCCACTGAAGAGAGAATCGTGTTGACGTGTAGATCACTCTAATCAGAGATCAGATGAGAGAGTTATGCCCAAAACGGTGAAACTGCGCAGGCTGCCGGCGAGAATTCACTCTCTTCTTCAACATACCCTGGTGAAAGGTAATACGTTTCTATCTTATTGCTTCCGCTGTATTAGAAACACATGGACCCTAATGGTTCACATTAACCAAACGATCGAACGCCAATAGATGGAACAACACTCCCTATCACCCATACTGGTAACTCTCACTTACAGCTCCTATCTCGTAAATTCTTATTAACTGACGTCTTTTGTGTTCCATCCGCAAAAACAAATATATTATCCATTAGCAAGTTTACTGCGGCAAATTGTATTTCTATGGAATTTTTTTCTGATTAATTTATTGTTAAGGATCAGGCCACGGGGGCACTTCTAGCAAAAGGTTCTTTTGTGATGGAATTAATCATTTCACCACTCATCTCCCTTGAAGAATTCAGATTTGAAGTCTGCTTTTGTTGGTGTTCGTGCTTCTTCTCTACAGTGGCATGCTCGACTTGGGCATCCGTCTATGAATACAAGCACATTTATTATTAATAAACACAATTTGCCTTCGTTAAATAAATCCTCTCTTTCAGATGCAGATTGTATACATTGTCGTCTAAGCAAATCATTTCAACTGCCTTTTTTGACTTCTTCATTTACTGCATCACATCCATTGCATTACTTATTTGCTGATGTATGGGGGCCAACATCTACTACATTTGAAGGCTCAAAATATTTTGTGTTATTTGTGGATTTAATCACACGTTACTATTGGTTGTTTCCTTTAAATGCTAAGTCTCAGGCTGCATCCATATTTGCTCAGTTTCACACTTTGGTTGAGAAACAGTTCGGACAATGTATACGAAACTTTTACACAGATAATGGAGGTGAATTCACTGCATTGAGATCTTACTTAAACCAGAATGGTATTTCTTGACTTACTACAGCACCACACACGCCTCAGTAAAATAGTATTTCTGAGCGTCGCAACCGTCATATTCTTGAAGTGGGTCGAGCTTTGTTACAGCATGCAGCCCTACCTCAATCGCATTAGTCATTCGCTCTTCAAAAAACTGTCTATCTGATCAATCGCATAACACCAATTCTCAATAATCAAAGTCCATTCCAATTACTTTTTGGACAAGTACCCAACTGCACCAAGCTCAAGGTTTTTGGATGTCTCTGCTTCGCCTGGCTCCGTCCATATTTTTTAGGTAAACTCACATAGCCATCAAAGGTATGTATCTTTGTCGGCTATTCCACCTCTCAAAGTGCCTACAAATGTCTTGATCCAGAGTCTGGGAAGATTTTTGTCTCAAGACATGTTCACTTCATTAATCTCAATTTCCAGGTTCTATAGTATCACAATCCTCATTGTCTACATTGCCTCAAGATAATTATATTGATATCTCAATTCTTCCTACTCGAACTGGAAATTACGAGTATCGCACTACAGCTCCTCAAGCTCTTGAACAACCTCAGGTTGAGCCACCAGTCCAAAATCCCGTGCCTGCACCTCCACTTCCCGTTGAGCAACAACGACAACATAGCATGCGCACAAAAAGCTAAAACAATATTCATAAACCAAATCAAATCATGGGGCGTAAATCATGCACCATTATCTTTTCAAATTAATGTATGTATTAGTTATGATTTTGTAACAGTATCAAAATGTATCTATATACTGTGTACATCTTTATACAATGAAATACAATTCCTACACTTTCTATACCTACCCCTCGAAGAGCATTTACGTGCTGCAAAAGAGTTGAAAATGTGATACCAATGCTAAATAGATGAACAGTACTTCCAGCCATCCACATCATAAAGGCCATCATGAACAAATTCTTAAAAGGTGCTTGTGCTACTTCCCATGCTTTCTGTGAGAATAAAAAAGATAAACCAGTGATTACAGCAATAAAATAAAATAATATAACGCGGATACTAGAAAATTCATAGAAACTAACTAAAGAATAAAACTTCATCTTAAAGAACACTAAAGCGTATAACCAATACAAACGCTACCAGATAGTAATTGATTTTGAATAGTTTATGATTAATGGTTATCTGTCTGATATTCGGGTAAACTTAATTAAGAATATGCCATATGTAGTATATTAATATTAAAATGATCGGTTACTAAATTAGTTAATATAACAATAAGGACAGTTTTTTACGTGCATAATTTTGTTTAAGTAACTTATCAAACTACACAAAAAAATAGTAACATTTTCAGGTGCATTTGGACACCAACAAAGAGAAAATTCAGGAAAGCTAACTTTAAAAGCACTAATTCAACCCATAGTTAATAGTAAGCAACACTTTGCAAACCACTTGACTTCGAATCTTAATCACATTATCCATTCTTCTGTAAAAGAAACCATATACTGAAGCACGAGTTTAACAAAATTTCTAATCATCGTCTACATATTACAAAAAAAATAATCATGTTTTAATAAGATAGTATAATAGATCTCAAAATAGGAAGTTGAATTTCTTCGAACACAAGCATGTCTCAACAAGAAATGAACTTTCTATCAATTATGAATACATTCAAATAAAATTAATCAAATCAAATTAAGTTAGCGTAATTTTGACCTGAGCTTTACAGTTGGCTTCAGCGTTCTGTTTGCTCATAGCCGAATCATCCTACTCAAAAGGGGATAAATTCATAGAATTTTGATACCTGGACAGAGTTAGATGAAATCGGGCAGCGAAAAGTGATAACGGAATATATGATGATTGCCGAAACTTTCAGCAGCTATTTTCAAATCTCAGCCGATTTATATGTTGCAAACCATCACAACACTCCCTATCTCCACCGAAATACCGTCGTTAATTGGTGGCAAGCAGCAGCTGAAAAATCAATCGAGAAGAAAAATGGGAGAGAGAGTTGAAGAGAGAGAGCACGAGTATGGTAGAATTGGAAAAATAGCGTGTGAACTGATGGAACCCTAGAATGAATTGGATATTTTTTTTAAATAATTCGGGTCGGATCGATAATGTGGGCAGCAGGGTCTGAGTTGGGCACACAGGTCTAAATACGTGTTCCCGGGACACAGGAACTTTTGCCTAAATTATTTATGAAATAATTAACTTTGATGAATATTAAATTTTCTTATTTAAGTGTCACTTTTTATTAAAAAATCTTCTTTTTATATTTATCTTACAAAATTTTTATTGAAAAATTACATTGAACTATTATCACTTTTCTTTTATCAAATATCATTATTTAATAATAATTTAAAAAAATGTTATCACTTTTTATATATAATGTTCAAATAATTAAATTAAATTTAATTAACAACAAAAATTTATCATCACATTCTTCAGAGATGAAAAATTTAAAAAAATTACTAGATGCTGAATTATCAAATTATTTATAAATTAAAGGTATTACAAAATTTAGAGTCCGACTAGGGTGCACCTGGACGATCTTAACCGTTAGATTAATTTCAAATTTGATCTTCATCATTAAATAATAATATAATTAAAATTTTTTAATTAAAAACTACTCCACTAACCCTACTTTACCTTATAAATGTTGGGGTGCACCCATCCCCAAAATTTAATCATCAAATCACATGGTTGAATAATAAATTGATTACCGTAGAAAAAAAAAAAGCACGCATCATTGTTGCTTAATTCATATCCATAATTCACGCGCTATAAAAATGGATCTATTTGGGATTCGTCTCACATAATGAGATCTGTGAGACGGTCTTATCCAAGTCTTTACCGAAAAATTGATAGGTTAATTAGGAGTATGATTATTGAAATATTGAAATTTTATGAATTAGATATTAAGAAACCGTCAATAATTATTAGTTTTTACGCATTTAAAAGTTAATATTTATGAAAATAAATTACGTAAACAACCATATATAATATATAATGGCAAAAATTTGTGTGAGACCGTCTCACGTAAGGATTTACATGATACGGTCAGAAAGTGATAACTTTTATACTGAAAAGTGATACTACTAAATTAATAAAAAGTGATAATGTTATTTCATGAACAATTTATAGTATAAATGAAAAATGATAACATTTCATAGCGAAAGTGATAACATTTTATAGCGAAAGTGATAACTATATATTTTAAAAAGTGTAAAATAGTCTCACATGACGCGGTCTCACGCAAGACCTACCTATATCTAATTTGCACTATGAAAAAACTATTTTTTACCAACGGAATATTCCGTTGGTAAAGGCCTTAATTCCATTGTTAAATTGGATTACCAACAGATTAACAACGGAATCCGTTGGTAAAATTCCGTTAATAAAGTGGTGGTTGGTAAATTTTTAGCAACGAAAAATCAATTTCGTTGATAAATAATTACATTGGTAATCTTTGGTAATTTATATAATGATTCATTGGTAATTCGTTGGTAATTACCAACGGATTGAATTCCGTTGCTAAAATAGAGAATAAATTCGTTGGCATTCCGTTGCTAAAACAAAAATGTCATTTTTATTGTTAATCCATTTGCAATTACCAAAAGATTGAATTTCGTTGATAAATTTGGTTGCTAAAAAAATATATATATTTTTTTTTTTAGGGTTGGTTAGTGGCCATCAATCTTTTCCACTAACGTTTTTATAAGGAGCTATTTGACTATAATTTTGAGTTAGTATAATTATTAAAGCGACAATAACAATAAATTAAGATAATGAATTTCTTAAAAAAAGGTAATGAATTTATTAAAATTATGAAAATATATGATTGAGAAATTTTAATTTTAACTATATTAAGAATAGGAGAAATTTTTAATTTTAATTTTAATTTTGTAAGTTATTCAAAATTCCAAATTTAATCTCCCTTCATTCATAATCATGTATATAAATATGTTTTTGTTGACGTAGATTAATGATTATAAACATTTTATAAATAAGGTCTAGATTTCGGGTGTGATTTAACTCTTTTATTCACCTTATATCCTAATTTACCTAAATTACTCTCTCTAACGAAAGTAAATTTTTATAGATCAATACATGCCAAAATACAGTATACATCATCAAAAATGTGCTATACGCATTGCAAAATGACAACTCATACGCTATAGCCTACATACAAATGTGCTATAAACGTGACATACCCAAAAATTTACAAGGTAAAGTAGTTTTAAATCAAGTTTGGCTTAACAAGTCAAGTTATTAAAGAAAAATATAGTAAAATAGCTTTAAATCAAGTTTGGCTTAACAAGTCAAGTTATTAAAGGAAAACCTAGACTGACCCGCATCATTAACATAAAACTAACTCCATACTTTACTTTTCATCTCATCTATCAATTTATCAAAATCAAAATTAAATTAAATCCCTCAAAAACAGTCCCTCATCACTTTAGCATCCACTCCTTCAATCTTCCTTCCTTTGCCCAACCATTTGATTGTGTGGATGCTGAAGCCATACATTCCATCATCAAGATGATCTCAAAGTTTATTAATAATTATTAATATAATAGGAAGGAATATTGTATGGCTTCTAAGTTTTCAATTTCTCTTTTATAACAAATTTAAACAAAAATAATATGCCACATTATTATTACAAAGAAAAGGAAATTCTAAGTAATTATTTAAGAGATTTAAGTATCCACTTTTATTTATAAGGCAAAGAACTGTGTGACCGTCTCAACGAAATTATTTACATTTAATCCACACATCATTAAATTAAATCTCTAAAAGTGATTAATCATGAGGGATCTTGATGGCGTGAGAAGGCCATAAGAGGAATGATCCTTAGCCATATCACTACTTTTACCCAAACGGATAAACGGGCTGCAAGATCCAAACCCGGAACCACGCGGGTACGGGTCATCACACTCCTTACCACTATCCATTTCACCCAACACCTTGCAAAAAAGATCAACTTCACATGGAAGCATCAAAGGGCCTTCACTATGGAACCCATATTCCATCTCTGCATCTTCTAGAAGCATCTTGAACAACGGATGGCTGGCGAATTCGATCTTGATCACGAACCGCTGCTTCTCCTCTCCAACGTACACCGAAAAGCAGCCGCTTGGAGCCACCTTGTGCTTCTCTTTGGTGGAGCTATGCCATGATTTGCTCTTCGTCAACAACTTGGTGGTTGTGGAATTGGGACGACGACTCTTGTTCGACAGATACCTCTCGAGTTTCTTGAATATGGAGCTCTCCTTCCTAATGATTTCCATGGAATTCCATGTACAATTGGTTGACACTAAAGTGATGATCACCGATTGATTTTATGAACTTATATGGGGTTGTTTTCAACCTCTATTAGAAGCCAAATCAAAGAGGGATTTGTATATTGGCTTTATGTATTGCTCATGATCATTGATAAGGGATTAATTTGTTATACCAATCAACCATCTATCATGGGATCTGATTTTTTCTTTGTACTAATTCTAGATATTCTCGTTTCCTTATTTATCATATTGTACAACTACTAGTATATTAGGAGTTTTAGATATATATTTAATAAATATAAATGTATCCATATATTAATAGCTACAATATATATATTCATATATTACATTTTAAGTTTCATAATTAATATATATATATTTAAAAAAGTGTTTTCTCTATCATGGTTATTTATGCATATTTGTAACGGCATACAGATTAAAAATTGTTTATTTTTAAATGTATAATATACAAAAATAGGGATAAGTTGGTAACTAAAAAATAAATAAAATGGTTAGGAATAATGAATAAATGTGAAAAAAAATAATGTTTTTGGGAATTTGGAATTAATAAATTAAGGGTAAAAAATAGGTAAGATGTATGTTGCATTTTTAATATACATATGACAAATTAATTTAATTAATTTTTATTTACTAAAAATAGACGTATTTAGATAAAGTGTGCATAAATTAATATTAGTGCACGAATTGCACATGATATTTTGTTGATTGAAGTTAAATCACAATTTTTGTTTTAGCTATAAATAAATAATTTTCAAAGTTAATATTCATCTACTATCTAAAAAGATAATCTGTTACTTCTCTAAAAACAAAAAAACTACTCTTCAAAAAATAAATTTTTATATATTAAGAGTAATTTTATAAAATCAGGATTCACGTGTGAACTTATCCACACCAGACTCACTTTTAAATGGAGAGATCTTGTGTGAGATCGACCCACGGTTAAATCATTTTAAGCTTTTTTTAATTAGTTGTTACTTTTTATTAAAAATATTATCACTTTCCTTTTAAAATGTTATCATTATATGATATTATCATTTTTCATTAATTGAGTATTAATTTTCATCATAACACTTATAACTTTTTATCCATCTCATATTAATCACGATCTCACGCAAGTTTTTGTCCTTTTAAATTATATGTATTCTAAATGTACATTTTCTATTACCATTATTAATCCAACAAAACAATAAAAACAAAGTATATTATTTAATGTATTATATTTCAAAATATATTACCATTATATCTTTCAATATACTATCATTATTTTATTTTGTGAAAATAATAATTACGAAACTAATTTCTATTAATTATTTATATTTTAAAAGGATAAATTAAATACATTTTTATAGGCAATATATTTAATAAAATAAGTGAAAATAAATAAGAACAAATTCACATAGCTTAATTAAAACTAATCAAATGAGTTTTAAAAAAAATATTAATTAAGGAATATTAACAAAATGATGAGACCTCTGTTTAAAAAAAAAATCTAGTTTAGAAAACTACTTAAGATTTAAACACTTCAATCATTGTAATAAATCAACAATTGACTCTAATGGGTGATCGAGAAATTGATTGAAATTAATCAAGATTCTACCATGATACTTGGATCACTTTGGAGTTGGAAATGTTTTCAAGAATATTGTGGGTTATTTAATGAAAGTAAAGAAAGTTGAACATTGTTATATAGCACCCCATCCAGCTGCCCCTTGTTTTTGTCAACAAGTTAACGAAACTATTTCTGTAGTTCCCTACGTTGGTAGATTCTTCCCCTCGAATTAGGAAAAATGGGATTCGCTATACCAAAGTGTGTTCCAACATTCAAATAGAACACACTTTTAGAATAGACAATCGGGTCTTCGAAAAGATTGAACGTCCCGGATATTTTTACTCGTTTGTACGGAATAAAAATTAAGAATTATTATTTTTTAATATATAATATAAGAAAAAGTAGGGATAAACTGATAATTTTGAGGGATAAATTGATAATTTTGAGAGAAAAATAAATAAAATAATTGTTGGAAATAATAAATAAAGTGTAAAAAAGTAAATAAATTAAGTTGTTGGAATTGATGAATAAAGTGTGAAAAGTAAGTGGATGTATAGTGTATTTTTACAATTTATAGAATATTAAGTAAAGGCAAAAACTTGTGTGTCCTCGGGGACATACCGTGTCCCCATGGAAACACAAGAATTTAAAGTATTAAATTAAATTCTTGTGTTCCCATAGGGACACGCTGTGTCTCCGAGACACAGGAGACCAACTCTTAAGTAAAAATACTGGACAACTCAAAATGGAAAGTGATGAAGGGGGTTGTTCTCATAATTTTATTAAGACAAAAGTATTGAATATAACCGATTGCACATACAATTTTGTAGTTCATACCTTGGTTCCAAAGTTAAGTTCACATTTATTGTTCCACGTTGTTTAAGAAAAATTACTTTCAAACTTTTTTTTAACACTTTAAGAATAAAATAGTATTTTTAGGTAATAAATAATGTGTGTGTTAAAAAGTTACGATAATTTTAACTTTAAAATGTAATTTTAAAGTTTTGTATTGAGAGATTGTTTTTTTATAAGGTGAACTTTATTATAGGACGGACAAGTGAAAAAAAATAGTAAACTTGAGAGCCTGGGACGAAGTGAGTATTATTTTAAGGCAACGTCTTGTGTGAGACCGTCTCACATAAGGGCTTACGTGAGACGACCAGAAAGTGATAACTTTTATATAGAAAAATGATAATAAATTATTAAAAAGTGATAATGTTATTTCATGAACAATTTATAGTATAAATAAAAAGTGATAACATTTTATAGCAAAAGTGATAATAATTTATAGCGAAAATGATAACTATTTTAAAAAGTGAAAAATTATCTCAAGTAAAACAGTCTCACGTAAGACCTACTATTATTTTAATTACTGTTATTGTTTATAATTAGTCATAACCTAAAAAGTGATAATGTTATTTCTCGTGTTTCATTACTTGTTTTAAAAGTATAATTTTAATTTCTCATATAATGTAATGTTAAAAGGGTTGCACGTAGAGCCTTTTGCGCGCAAATACTTTTTTTTAGTGTAGGTGTTGCTTGAAATCCTCTCATGTAAGACTATTTTAAATTTGTTAAAATAGTTATCACTTTCGCTATAAAATATTATCACTTTTGTTATAAAATGTTATCATTTTTTAGAGTGTAACTTGAGTGTAATCATTCTTATCAATTGAATTGGTGAACTTGTAGTTCCCACCATTCTTAATTAATTTCTCCTCCTTCATTTATATATACTCCCTCCGTCCCGCACAAATGGTGCATTTTATTTTCTTGCACGTGGATTAAAGAATATTATTATTTAATGTGTAGTGGGTAGTTGTATTAGTGGGAGTGTGGACCCCATATTTTAATTATATTAGTGTGTGAGTGTGGGACCCATGTATATAAAAAAGAAATATGACCCTTTGGGTGAGACGACCAAAATGGAAAAAAGAGACTCTTTGGGCGGGACGGAAGGAGTATATTTTTTATTTTTAAATTTATTATACTTAAATGACTATTATACCCTAAACTCTAGGAGTAAAATATACCCTAAATTACAAGGGGTGAAATTACAATTATACCCTAACGCTAGGGGTAAAGCATACCCAAATCACAAAGATGAAATTACAATTATACCCTAAACACTATGGGTGAAATTACAATTATACCCTAACCCTAAACCCTAGGGATGAATATACCTGTTGATGTGTGTTCTTAGCTATTTATAGACAGGATTAAAGATGAATATATTAACGATAAACTACACTAAAAATGATCACAACAAACACAATAATAAGAAATTATGGGAGAAAACAAGAGATACAACTGAAAAGCCTTAACCAGTTTTTATTACTCTTCTTTAGAACAACACTCATAAACCCTCCAATTACAAGTGTAATGTCAAAAGTGAGAAATGAGTAACCTGCTTCTCTCATGTGAGAGAAGCTATTTATACTACCAATAAAACTCTAGTGATTGTCCAATCCTATCGTGCCACCTGGACAGAGACAAACTGCCATCAATGGCTGTTGGTAACCCGACGACTTTTCGCAGCTGGTGTAGTGGGCTACCTGCTATCTTGCAGGGTGCAGCAAGTCTTTCCCTATCCTTTGCTTGCTTCCCATTGGTGGAACGAAGAGAGACGTGCCTGTTGTTCTTGTCCGCTAGTGTGAGAGTGTTGTCCAAGGCATCCTCTCTTATCGTTATTCTTGTCTTTTTGCCTGCCACCACTAGTTGTTCCTTCAGTCGTGTATGTACTTTCTCCAGCCACTCTGATGATCCTCTCTGTCTCGGGTGGGTCGGTTCCTGAGGTTCTGGTATTCGTCCGAACCCCTGGACATCTCCCCTGGTTTCGGGGCAGAGATGTTCTGACGAGGGGTCTCGGTCTTCTGTCCTTTCCGTGGGTTTCTGCTCCGTGACCTTTTCCTGGCCTCATCTTCTTGGGCCTTCTTGGCCTCTGTTGATGGGCTTATCTTTTGGGCTTCTTCTTAGTTCTTCTTCAAGATGTGTCTTTTGGGCCCAGGTCTTCCCGTTTGGGTCTCTATCAATCCTTAATTTGTCCTTCTCTTCCTTCTTGGGCCTCTTTGTAGCTGGGCTCCTGTCCCCTAGTGCACTAGCTTATTGGGCTTTCAACCCATTGTGCATGGGGATATAATATCCCTAACAGTAGCCCCTCGAGCCTGGATAATCGTAGAATCATAGATTATCTAAAAACGACCCATATTTTTGTGCGTTATATCCCTCATACTTCGGCGCGTGCAGTTTTTATTTTTCTACCTCTGTTTCTTTTTTCGGTTCACCCTTCTTCATGTTCCTTAATTATCGTGGTTGCCGTAATATTCTCATGAGGTTGGGGGTGTTTTCGACATTTGTTATTATTTTTAAATTTCAAAATTCGAAAATTTTGTCAGTTTGCTTCTTCTTTTTTCTTTTCTACTCCCTCGATCTTTTCCTTTTTATCTTTCTTGGTGGTTGCGATTCCTTTGCCCTGTACGCTCTCCCTTTCCTTCCAGGTACCATTCCTCTCTTTTCATCTTCTTTCCTTTCTTAACCTTGTTTGCCAGTGTTCATGAATTTTTCTCATCGCTATCGTTTTAGGGTTTCTCTTCTTCATTCCTTCTGTATACTGCTCTCCTTTTCGCCATTCTTTCGTGAATATAGATCACAAGGGTGGGTTCAATTTCCCCTTCAAAATCCCCTTCTCGAACGATTGATTCTTCGCTTGGGAGTTCTAAGTCTCTTCCTCCTCATCGAGAAGAGGGCTCGAGTTTCCGTTCCCGTTCCCCTTCTAAGCTCTCCTTCGATCGAACGATTGCATATTTTGTATCTAATTTACATTATTTTATAATCCCCAAGTTGCCAACGCCGGTCCCGGGCTGGTTGCTCATCTCGAAGAGCTTCTTAAGTGGGAGACTGGTGTAATATTTTCCGCCGAGAATTTCCCCTCTACCATTGACGATTCTTGGTTACATAAGAATGTCATTATTGACCTTGGCAAATTTCAATGTGGAGATGTTATTGAATTTTCCTCCATTCTTCTAATGCTCGAATGTGTTTTGCCCCACCGAATGCTGTTGCGGCTTATGAATTACAACTTGAGCTCGGTCTTCGATTTTCTCTTCATCACTTTATCCAGAATAATTTTGAATTTTGCGATAGCCCCGGCTCAGTTGGCTCCCAACGGTTGGGCGGCCTTGATGGGGATCATAGTTCTTTTTCGCCTGATGAAGTATTCATTTTTTATTACCTCCGAGATCAATTTCTTGTACCGACTTACTCCAAATAATATGATAGAAGGATATTATTATTTGGTACCTCGTCACACTAATCTGGTTACCTCTTTGCCTAGTTCGGTTAAGAAATAGAAAAATCATTGATTCTGGGTTCGTGGTCCGTGGAGAGGGCCCGCCGTCTTCGATTTTGAAGACCCTCAAAATCCCACCGTGTTCCCTAGGCGTTCCTTCTTCAAACCGTTCTCAGTGCGTGTATGTTTTTCTGGCTCCCATCTTTATTTTGTGAAATATTCTAACTTTTTCCTCTTATTTTATGCAGTAAGCGAATCGTGCACTCTCGAGAAGTTATCGACTGGGTTTCAGGATGGTCTCGTCTGTGTTTGTGAACTTTCTGAGAAGGATCGCCATTTCCAATCCGTTCTTTCTGGTGCTAACCTTTACACTGCTGGTTTTACTTCATCGGCTATAGCTATGCCTTTTTTGTTGCTACATTTCCTGTTTCTTTCCTTTGGTGCTTTTGTAATGGTGTTCTCCATCCTCCCATCCTGGCTTCTTTCTCGTATTGATCTTCCTTTTTTGATGCTCAGGAGAGGAGAAGCGTCTAAGAAAGGAGAGACGTCTCATGTCTGATATTGCTCGCATTGCTACTCTTTCCTCTGCTCGCAAACAAGCAACTCTTCGAAAAGTAAAAAAGAAGGTGTCTCCAGCTCCATCTGAGAAAATTTTCGAGATCCCTCTCGTTGTGCAGCCCCTACAGGCCATCAAGATTCGTGATCCATCTGATCCTCTCCCTCCGAGGCGAGATATTAGTACTGCAAAGGGAAAGGCCTCGGGTGCTGGAGAGAAAGTTTCCCGAAAAGGTTTGAAAGCCCCGAAGTCTACCAAGGATAGTTCCAAGATCACTGTTGCTAAATCCGTGGCTCCAAAAAGAAAGTATCATCGGCAGGATGAAAGTTCTGATAAAGAGACCCGTGATAGTACTGCTCTTGTTGTTCGTCCTCCTAAGAAGGTTCAGTGCTGGTGGCATTGGTGTCGGCTCCTCTAGTATACCTGAATCCGTCCCTCAGGAAACCATGGATATTTGTGAGGTCAGCTCATCTCCCTCACATGAAACCCCTGCCAAGTCTCTGGCTGATACTTCCAACTTTTCTGGTGTCCCTTTCTATTTGCCTCCTGAGTATCGGACTTCTCTCGATTCGAGCCTCCCGGGAACTTCTTTTGAAGGTCCCTCAGGCGATTCTGTTCTTTATTGCTCTCCTTCAGAGATTTGGCGGTATTATACAGGAAAGGTTCCTTTGTGCTCCTGGGATTTCGACCGTTCGTCCACCGAGCCTGCCCCTCCTACTCTACCCATATTGAAGGGTGCTACTCCTTATCTTCCTGTGAATCAAGCGATTGATCGAGAACTTTCTGAGAAGTATGGTAATATTGAGGAAGCGAGTAAAACTTTCATCCGTAGCTAGGAGCCCTTATTTGATTTCGATGCTCCTGCCTGTTTGGCCCATGCTGCTGCCTTCTCTTTCAAAGAGTGTACCAAGGATATCTTGTCTCGTATGGAAGGTACATCTGCCGGGGCCTCTCTTCAGTGTGCCGCTAGCTATGCGGGTCGGCAAGCACTCCATATTGCCAATTCCATTCATTACATTTCCGAGCTAGAAAGGCACGAGTCTCAGTTGCAGGATGAGGTCACTTTACTCTCCAGTAAGGTCAAATATCATGATCAAAAAGCCTACGAAGCAAGTACTGCTGAAGCTCAAATCCGAGAAGAGTTGAGGGTCGAGTAGGATAAGGAAGGTGAGCTTTAGAAGAGATTTGAATCCCTACGAGCCCAGTAAGAAAGTTTGTTGGCCAGCTATGAGAAGGAAAAAGTTACTTTGGAGATGGAGGTCAAGACACTCTCCGACAGAGTTGCAGATATGGAGGTTGGGCAACGGGAAAAAATTAAGACTAGGGAGGATCAATTCCGTGTTGACTTGACCCATGTCCAGGATAATCTTCATTCCCTCCAGATGTCCTCTAGCAAGGAAATTGAGAAGGTGCGTCAAGAGAAAGAGGCTTCCGAGGCTCTACTTAACCTGAAGATTATGGAGGCCAATGATGCAGTCATAGAGGCTCGAAAAGAGCGAAATGAGGCACTGGTTGATGCGGATCGTCTCAAGGATAAACTTCTTCTAGTACAGGCAGACAATCTCTATTATCAGGACGTGGTCATCCCCAAAACTAAAATCTATTGCTTCTGCTCCTCTTCTGCCGCTATGGCCAAGGCATCTTCTGAGAGGCCTTATCCTGAATGTCTGGATGGTATGCGTGATATCCTTCGCCAGGCCCTCAGTCAGGAGAGGAGGATGCCTCCAGGTGAGTCTTTGAAGGACGAACTTGATTTGGGGTTGCTTGGTGAGTATTCCGATTTTATCACCAACACTGAGGCTCCTGAGGATAACCCTGGTGAGGTTTCGGAGGGGGCATCGGAGAGGCCTTCGCTGATGAAGTCCTGGAGTTTGCCACTGCTGACTCTCCAACTAATGACCCTTCCTCGGAGCTTCCCTCCGTGTCCGTGGGGTGACTATCCAGGAGTCACTTGCTGAACCTGAGGCTCTTACTTTACCTAAACCCACCGACATGCCTGATAAAACTTCTGTTATGGCCGAGTCAGACCTTCATCCATCCGAGTCTATTACTGTGGTTCCTTCCTCTTTCGAAACTATTCTCCTATCTGGTAGTACTGGGATGATCGATATCTCATTGGATTCAATGACTTCCGAATCCCTTTTGGGCCTTCCGAATGTGTGCAGCCCTAAAGTGGTAGCTTGAAGTCTACGGATAATTTTATTAAATCCCCAGTATTAAATCGGATGTATTCCCCTCTTTGAAGTTTATCATGACTATTCTTTGTATTTTTCTCTTTTTTCGAGTGGTAGGATTTTCTGTGAGTCCCCCACATTTGTAATCCGTCTCTTATGAAATGAAATATTTTTATTTACTGTTGATAAGTCTCGTAAGGGTATTCTGGTAACTTACCTTTATTTTAGACTTAATTAACACTTTCTGTCGTGGTGTGGCACGTCCTTGATCAGGTGCCACGTGATCCATCCGGGCCTTCCTTATTCCTTGGAAGTTGTGAAGTCTCTACATCCCAGCCATTCGATATTTACTGTTTTTAGCTCATCATTTCCAGTCATAACGTGTGCTTCCCTCTTTTTGTCAGATATCTTACAATCTTGGTTTTTCAAAATTCAAATCTCTTGCATATTTCCTCATATTCTCCCTTAACTGTTTTCCCAAATTTTCATCATTCACTGGGATCTTCCTTATCCCTTCTACTTGTCAAACCCTAGCTCTTGTGTCCTCTATATAAAACAATGTCTGGTGAAGGAACTCCACCGCCGATTGATGTTCAAGAGGTGAATACCTCTGATTCTACACCGGAGCACCATGTGTGACCTGGTGTGCGTAGTTCTAATTGGCTTCGTAGGATGCTGCGTCCCAACTTGAGGGACTTGTCTATTTCCTCATCCTCTGGTGGTAACCTGGCTTTCTTTTTCTCTTCCAACTGACAGGAAGTCCCCGTCGTGCCAGCCTAGGTGTTGGTGGTATGCCGATACTCCTCGATGAGGAGCTTGGTGGCCTTTTGCCTTTGAATGTTATGGATTATGTTCCAGCTCATCGGGATATATGTGATGTGGGTGCTGCCCTGGCGGTGTGGCTCAATGTCTTGAGTGGGTGCCTCTTTCTCGACTCTCTGCTGAGCGCCTTGGCGAGATTCATCAGATGTACAGTAACTCAGACGTTGCTTTCCTTCCTCCTGGTGATAACGTTCTAATTTTTTAGCCTCCTACAAAATGCACCGCCTTTTATTATTCTCTATTCCTTGTTGGTTTGCACCTCCCTATCCCTCATATTATCGATTTGTTATTACAGAGGTGGAATATGGCCATTGGACAATTATTGCCCTCTTCTTGGTTGCGTCTGGTATCCACAATGTCTTTGTTCCACCTATTGGGTCACACCATCCGAGATCCTTTCTAGCTAGAGTACTGCTTTTTCTATGTTCTATCTGGTCGTTTCGATGGCTTTCACGATCTACTTTCTCTTGGGAATAATCATTTCGTTAGTGCATTTGATGTCATTGGACGGAGCTGGGAACATGTCTGGTTCTGGTTGAAAGGAACTTATCATCTCCAGGTGAATGACGTCCCTGTAACTTTTTTCTGTCGGTTCCTTCCCTTAGATAAATATGAGATTCTTCAGTCTTTTCAAGGCTTTAAATTGGTCTTGGGTTTTTTAACATCATCGTTTATTATTTATCTTGTGCAGGTCCCCCTCACCGTCAGCTTGCGCAGTTAAGTGATGGGTTCCGCTGAGTCTATAAGGTTCTGTCCTTGGGTGGGAATACCTACTGTGCCTCCCCTCTGCTTCAAGAGCCTATTCTTGTTTTGGCTGGGCTATCTACTCTTGGCCGTGGTGTGTCTGCCTATTTTTGTAGCACTCACGAGCAAGAATACTCGATCGTTGTAGTAGTATATCCCAAGAAAAATTATCAATCCACAAAGGAGTTATGTTCAGACTAGCAAAATACGCGAGCTCATGTTCATGTTGTTTTTATAAAGATGATCGGGGGTTTTGAGATGATTAACAACTAAAGCAAGTAGCAAGTAAATAAGAGAGCGAATAGGAGAAATGACAAGTAAAGATGAATGAAAATAAAAGAAAATGGGTACTAAAGTTCAAGTATGGAAAAACATGGGATTAGAAACATCCAAGCACACTCGATTCATATTATCATGCAAAAGGAATTCAACTCAATTGATGTAGACTAAGGGTGATCACGATTATATCATAAGCTCCCTTTCGGGTTACAAAGGTTGTTGATCCATTTTACACTCCCAAAAGCACTTAAGATCAAAGCCCAACATTAACCCCTTCCATCTAGGTACTAGTTAGATTAAACTCTCCCTTTTTGTGTACTAAGGCCAACGAATGGATTGGTTCCCCTCATTGAATTCAAATATCCTTTCGGTCAAACCCAAACTCAATGTCTATTCATGCCTTCCTAATACTATAGAGGGTCGTTTCCGTCTCACTCCAAGCAATACATACATGAGCATTATGATAGCATTTAATTACCATAAATCAATTCATTGATCAACAATCCATTAAACCAATAATCAATTATGAATAACAAACCATGCCATCACAATATAAAGACAATTAAACTCCATGAATAGAAATCAACATCAATTAAATCAAAAACCAATTTAATCCACATGATAATATAAATCTCATATGCTCTTCATGTCCCCAATCCCACTAGAGGGATTAGCCTAACATGATAAAAGTAACAAACACATAAACGATTCATTACAAATATCCATAGTCTAAATCCAAAAGAAAATCAAAGGAGATGTAAATCTTCCCTAATAATTTCTTGTAGGAGATCTTCAATACTCATGGATCTTCTTCTCTAGCTATTGATTTCTTGAGATCTCTCACACCTAATGGAAGGGATGAAGTTTTGATGGAGAATAAATGGAGATGATGAAGATGGATCAAGATGGATGAAGATGGATGGAGATTATGGTGTGAAATTGAAGGAAAGGTGTGTGATGTGTGTGTAGAGGATGGGAAATCCGGTCTTATCCTTCAAAATGTTGAAATGGGGTCTATTTATACCCCATGTTGGCCTTCTCGAAGATTTCAGCAATTTTCTGTGTTTTTGCACCAACACGGCTCGAGCTCCGCCGCACGCCCCATGTTCTAACACAGCACACGAGTCGTGTTCCGCACTGGGCCACAGGAGTGGCCGTGTTGTGTAATCTGACGTCCTAACACGGCTTTCTGGACAGGCCCGTGCGTGGTGCACGGGCCGTGTATCTGTACTGGGCACGGGTCGTGTTCTGCACTCGGCCACAGGCGTGGCCTAGTTGGTGTTTCGGGTGTCAGCGCACGGCCATTCTGATAGGGTCGTGCGCTGCACACGGCTCGTGTTGTGCAGCTTCTTCTCCTCTCTCACTGTTTCGGCTCGATCTTCCTCGTTTCAACTCTAAATTTAGATCTGCTTTTTCCTATGCCTTCCTTATCATATCTAGCATTCAATAAAAATTGAAAATATTAAGTGTAAGCTCATTCACACATATTTCCATAAAAACACAAAACACAACCAAATAACATACAAATACGTATAAAATAATACGAAAACACATATAAAAAGATACTAAAATCTAGGTTAAAATAGCGCCAATCATGGTGCCAGCACTGGTATTTCTTCTTTTCATTCTCTTGTGGTTTCTGTCTCTTTGTTTTTCTAATGAACTTCAAAAAGCTTTATCTCTAGTAGGGTCAACTGTTTCGATCGTCGGTTCCTCTTTGACACGCCACAAGTATGTATATGAATTTTCTGATGAAGAAGTTGATCCTGATTACTCCGCTCAGTCCCCCTCTCACGATGAAGAGGAAGAGTTTGAGGTTCTGTCGGTCGACTCTGGAGATTTCCTGATTGAGGTAGACCTTCGAGTTAAACAACTAACTCATCTCAGGCCTTTCCTTCCTATGTCTCCTCCTTGGGAACAATCCCAGCATTCTACCGCCACGCCTCCTGGATTTCCCATTCCCGTCGATGTCGTCGGGACTACAGCAGTGTCATTGCTTGGGAAATGGTGTCGCGGTACTTATGAGCATGGTGAATCTTCCCGTCAACCCGGCATTACTTTCGTTCCTTGTCGATCTCTTTCTGTTGGTGAGTTTGATATTCTTGCTAATGAGATGAGGGTGATAATTTCTTCGGCTCATGAATCTTTGTTTTCTCTATGTCCCATGCATTCTCACCACCGGTATCTTTTTGTAGATCCTCATGTTGTCGAGTCTGAAAGTGAAGAAGATCCAGAGGAGGATCCAGACTTGACAGAGACTCATGAACTTGGGATGGAAATTGACTCGGGGACTGAGGATTATGATATGATGATCGGTCCTGAGAGAAGGGTTGTTTCCCCAGCTATTCACGAGAGAGAAGTTGATGCCAGTGTTCATCCCTCCGACTTTCAGGTAATCCCGACTATTTCTCCTATTAATCCAAATTCTGAAGGCCCGAAGCTGCTGAGGCCTAAAGCTGAAGGTGAAGGTGACCCCGTACCCACGGGTCCTGTCATTGCCAATGTCGAAACCAAAAGGTTGTCGTGCCCGTGGGAAGAACATTGTTGACGAATCTACCGAGCCTGACGAGCTTGACTTGCAAAAATTAGGGAATTAGGGCTTCGTTCAGGGTGCTTCTCGCTGTTTCTGCTCATTATTGATCCTAGTTCTCTTCCGCGGTTTCTGCTCATTATGAATCAGTATCGGCTATTTGCCAGTCAGTTGGTAGGTAGTTCCGAAGGGTCCTCCGTTGGTCTTGAGGAAAGGTTGAATGCTTTGGAAGCTGAGAATGCAGAGCTATCTTCTATTGTTGCATATCAGAAAGGATAGTTAGAGACTTTGGATTTTGAAGTGGGGGTAGAGCAAGCCACTCTTGAATCTGTAAAGATAAGTCTGACTGAAGTGGAAATTGCTCGAGATGCCGCAAGGGTTGAGGCTGCTAAAGCCCAAGCAAGGTTTGTGGAGATGGAGGCTCGTGTCCGCATGCTGGAGGATCGTGTTATCCATCCTAGAGCCGCCGAAGAAAGGGCTATCCAGGCCGAAGCCAGATTGAAGGAAATGGAGGATAAGATGGCTGACCTCTTTAAATCTCTCAGTGGGCGGAAAAAAGATTGATTCTCTCCTCTTTTGTTTCACAGGTTGTTGTTTGTTTTTTATCCCCGTGTGGGCTAATACTTTTATCATTACGCTATTTTGTAATTCTGCATTCTGGATTTCTCCTCCCCCTTTTCTTGCTATCGCTGGGTGATTGTTATGGGATACTGTTTTCTACTTCTTATGGTTTATGCATGATTGAGTCAGCCGTTGGTTGATTTGAAATTATGGATATGTGTTTATGTTTATGAAGTGCCGTGTACCTTCATTTTTTTCTTGTCCATTATGTGTATGTTTGCATTCCTTTCCGAGACTCTATCTTCCTGTCCGCACGTCTACTGTCCTAACGCTATCTGATCTGACTTTGGTCGATCCTTCTTTGGCTTATTGATTTTTATTCCACTCTACTGAGATTACGAAATATCTCTCCCTTGTAGGTTCCACAATTGCCTCTTTATTCTGATTCCAATTACTTTTATTCCGAATTCACCTTTAATTCGCATTCTATCCCATTCCGATGAGGCTTCAAAGTTTGTCTTTTCAAATTTGCCTTTCCATTCCAGTTCTGATAACTTTTATTCCAAACTTTCTTTAATTCGTATTTTATCCCATTCCGAAGAGGTTCCAAAGTTTACCTTTTCATTCCGATTCTGATGACTTTTATGCCGAGCTCTTTTAATTCGCATTCTATCCCATTTCGATGAGGCTCCAAAGTTTGCCTTTTCAGATTTGCCCTTTCGTTCCGATTTCGATGACTTTTATGCCGAGCTCCTTTTAATTCGCACTCTATCCCATTCCGATGAGGCTCCCAATTTTGCCATTTCATTCCGATTCCGATCTTTTTTTTCGCCTTTTGTGTTGAGGCTCCCAAAATTTCCGTTGTAGTAAACTAACTTTTATTTCAATCCTCAAAGTCTCCCTATATCGAGAACTCACGTTGTGTCTTTTATTCCAATACCAATGCCCCTCCTTTTGTTTTAACGTGCCTTCCGCTTCCAATTTAGGTTATTCCTTTTCGAGCATACCTATCCTTTAACTTCGATTTTATTTCAGCCATTGGTATTCTATAGTCCCTTTGTTTTATTCTTGTGGCATTCTTTCTAAGTTGATGGGGGTTATATTTACAAATTAACATTCCAAGTGCAATGATACCCCCAAAAAGTAAGTATTCTCACCCATTTGATCTTCCCAAATAATAATATCCTTAACCACCTAGTAAGAATTTTCATACAATTTTCACTTTTTCTGTAAATCAGCTGATTTACTGCCCCCTTTGGCCTAAAGCCTTGATTCCCACAGAGTATGGCATAATGTCTTGATTAAAAGCTATAGCAAAAGTTGAATCACCAACCTCATTTATCATGCTTTTCACTTCATTGGTAGTATTTCTTCAGATGTTGTGCGTTCCAAGGATGTGGTATCTTCTTACCGTCTACTTCCTCTAGTTCGTACGCTCTTCCTCCCAATATTCTCTTGATTAAGTAAGGACCTTTCCAGGTCTGACCGATGCCTTGTGTCGCCGGGCCCAATATCTTTCAGAGCACCAGCTCCCCTCCTTTGAACCGTCTCAGCTTCACCCTGGAGTTGTAGAATCGTTTGGCTCTTTGTTTATATATAGCATTGTGCATTTCAGCTCTCAGTCTCCTCTCTTCTAGTAGATCCAATCTTTCCTGAACTAGTTTTTTATTCTCCTCTTTAATGTGGAAAGCCATTCTCGAACTAGGTCTTTCGATCTTTACAGGGATCATCGTCTCAATGCCAAAAGCCATTGAGAAAGGTGTTTCATTAGTGGGCGTTCGCATCGTCGTCCTGTACAACCATAAAACCCCCAACAATTCTTCTGGCCAACTCCCGTCCAGCTTTTCTAGTCTCGCCTTCAGAGTATGCTTGATTATCTTGTTCACGGCCTCGACATGGCCATTGGATTGAGGGTGGGATGGTGTAGAATACCATTTTTTGATGCCGTAGTCCTCACAGAACTTTCTCAACATTGCATTATCGAATTGTTTGCCATTGTCTGTGACAATTGCGTAGGGTATGCCGAAGCAACACATAATGTTCTCCCAAATGAACATCTCTACTCTTGCCTCCATGATAGTTGTCAAGGCCTCGGACTCTGCCCATTTCATAAAGTAATCCACTGCTACTATAGCGAACTTGATTCTGCCTTTCCCAGTAGGTAGCGGTCCTATCAGATCAATCCCCCACTTTACGAATGGCCGAAAGCTGAAAACTGATGTTAATTGCTCTGAGGGCATTCTTGTGATCGATGCTAACCTTTGATAGATAGCATAGGCTCGTGCATGCTGAGTGGCATCTTTTTCAGTGTCAAGTACCCCTGTCTGATCACCTTATGGGCCAAAATGATTTCGCCCATGTGGTTCTCGCATATGCCCTCGTATATTTTTGCCAACACATACTTTGCCTCTTCCAGATTCAGGCATTTCAGAAGTGGGGATGAATATTCCCTCTTGTACAACTTTTCCTCGATCAACACATATCTCGCCGATCTTAGCCTTATCTGATGGGCTTTATTCTTGCCCGAAGGGATTAGTCCTATTTCCAGATAGTTCCTGATTGGGGTCATCCATGACTCCTCGGAAGGTAGGTCGGTTAAGACCCAAACACTGGTATTTGATGGTTTTTCCTATTTCACAATGTTGATGTTGTTGAGGTCTTCTGCGTTTGATGTCATGGCCAGCTTGGCTAACGCATCCACCCCCATGTTCTCCTTCCGATCAATTCATTTCAGAAATATGTATTTGAACCTCTGTAGCATGCCAGCAGTTAATCCCCTGTAGTGACTCATCTGGTCATCTTTAGCTTCATATTCCCCTCGCATCTGGTTCACTACCAATTGAGAATCTCTATAAACGAGCAACTCATCAGCACCCATGGCCAACACCATTTTTAATCCATTTAGTAGGACCTTATATTTCGCCTCGTTGTTAATAGCCAAGAAACCAAACCTGACTGCAGTTGAGAATGTCTCACCAGATGGGGTTTGGATGATGATTCCGGCTCCTGAAGCTGATGCGGTGGCTGATCCATCCACATGCATTACCCAGGGTTTTCTCCTTTCTTCTCCGATTGGCATAGGGAAGGTTAGCTCTACTATGAAATCGGCCATGACATGTTCCTTGACCGCGTTCCTCAGTAGGTATGCGATATCAAATTGTCCCAATTTGACGGACCACTTGAGTAATCTTCTAGCTGCATCCGGCCTCTGGAGCACTTGTCTCAATGGAAATATTATCAACATCTCTATGGTATGCTCCATGAAATACGGCCTTTAGCTTTCTCGAACTCATAACGAGAGCATAGACTACTTTCTTCATTACCGGATACCTGAGTTCTGCATCCTTCAACGATTGGCTTACGATGTATACCGATTTTTTATTCTTCTCCTCCGTCTTGAGTAGTACTGAATTGATCGCCATTTCCGATACTGCTAGATATAGCTGTAGTGTTTCACCTGGTGATGGCTTAGACAGAATTATGGGATTCGATAGTTCTTTTTTGATCTCATCAAATGCCTTTCCACAATCGTCTATCCATTCGAATTTGGCCTTCTTTATGACGTCGAAGAAAGGTTGCACTTGTCTGATGCTTTCAACATGAAACTATTCAAGGCGGACAGCCTACCTGTCAAGTTCTGAGCCTCTTTCATGTGCCTCGGTGGACCCATCTTTAGGATCACTTCCACTTTTTCCGGATTCATCTTGATTCCCCTCGAACTAACCAAGTATCCGAGAAAGTTCCCCTTGCTTACTCTAAACGTACATTGCTTCGGGTTTAACTTCATTCCATAATGCTGGAAGATTCTGAACACTCTCTTTAGGTGATCAAAATGGTCAGTTCTTTTTAGGCTTTTCACTACTGTGTCATCCACGTATACCTCCACTATCTTTTCGATCTCTCCTTCAAACATCTTGTTCACTAGCCTTTGATAGGTCGCCCCTGCGTTCTGCAGACTGAAGGGCATGTTGTTCCATTCGTAGACACCATTCCGCAAAAAAAGCCGTATTTACCTTATTGTCCGGATGCATCGAGATCTGATGGTACCCCGAGAATGCATCCATGAAGCTCATGACTTCATGTTCCACCGTGGCGCCAACCATCTGATCAATCGATGGGATGGGGTAGCTGTCTTTGAGGCATGCCTTGTTTAAATCTATGAAATCAATACATAATCTCCACGATCCTTCCTTCTTATTTACCATAATTGGATTTTGTACCCTTATCGGGTATTTACAATCGCTGATTCTTCCACTAGCCAACAGCTTATGCACTTCCAATTCCATAGCCGCGTTCTTCTCTGGGCTAAATTTTCTCTTCTTCTAGTGGAATGGTGGGATGCTGGGGTCGATGTTCAATCTGTGACAAGCGTACTTTGGGTGCACTACCGGTATTTCGTTCAGGTTCCAGGCGAATATGTCCAGACTCTCTTTTAGTAGTTGGGTTAGCTCCTTCTTGAATTCGTTTTCCCATTCCATCCCAATCTTAACTTTGATGTCCGCGTTCTCTGGGTCTAGCTGAACTACCTTTGTTTTTCCTAACACCGAGACTCCTTCCTGTATTTTTATTCTCGGATCCTCATCGGGTGTCACCGACTTTCGCCTCGGCTCCTTTGCCACTGTCTCCCCCTTTTCCATTTCTTGATCAACTGGATTTGGATGCACTTCGATTATTGCGAGGAGCACATTATTCCCTTATTTCTCTTCTTCTTTCCCTTTCTCAATTTCCACGATCACACCTGGTTTGTTCTCTCTTTGCTCCTCTTCTCGCAGTTCTTTGATTTCCATTTCTATTTCATGACTCTCTCCTTCTTCCATGATATTTTCAAAACTTAGCATCTCGTAATCCTTGTCGTGATAACTCAAGCCCTCTACCTTTTCTATGAATGAACAATCTCTTGCCCTCATTTGATTTCCTATCACGGTTGCTACCCTACCATCTGCTATAACAAATTTGAGGCATTAATGAAGGACTGATGAGATAGCTCCGAAAGCGTGGATTAACGGGCGCCCCAATATACAGTTGTATGTAGAGGCATAGTCTATAACTTTGAATGTTAGCTGTTTTTGCATCCGGGTCATTCCATCTGAACCTTCCAACTGGACGGATAAATCAACCTCTATGGTTGGCCTGGTCAATGCATTACCAAATCCTCTGATCTCGTCACTACAGGGTCTCATCCTTCCAGATTTTCAAATACCTCCTTAAAGATTATATTGGCATACGCCCCGGTATCTACCAAACATCTATGAACTTTGACTCTTGACAGCACGGGTAAAATGACTAAAGGGTCGGAATGAGGAGTACTTACCCCGTAGAAGTTCATTTCTGTGAAAACGATGCCAGCTTTCGTTATCCCTCGTGTCTGTGAGGCCAGCGACCTACTTGAGTGATTTATTGACTTAAATCTCTCAGCTCTGCCTTTCTTCTCCTTTTTGATGTAGCGGTGAATGCCTGAGAGGTTCCGACATAAGGAATCTCCTATACGGGATCCATCATGTGTATTTCTCCGGGTTTGAAACCCCTCGGGGCTTGCCCTCCTATCGAACACTGGTGGACATCCTGGTGGCAGAAGAGGTAGAGGCATCGCTCCTCCATTCCGTCCTCTGTCCGGGGACCTCTATCGACCTAGAGGAGGAGGAAGATTAGCATCTCTCCAATACACCCTTCGCCTCGGAGCCTACAGTATTCCTCTCAACTTCCCTTCCTTGAGTAACTTCCATAATTTCGTGATTAAGCCTTGGCACTAATCAGTATTGTGTCCATGCGTCTGGTGGTAACTTCCGAGGATTGGTGAGTTCTGATGTTCGTAGGATTAGTCTCGGTGTCCGAAAGATCTATTGATCTTTAACGTAGTAAAAGACCTCAGCAACGTTTATGTTGGTGTCCGATTTCAATTCTTCGTACATTTGTTGTACCCCAGTATCCTCTGTAAAATGTTTGAACGTAGCAAGTGTTTTATATTCCTTCGCTCCCCCTATGCTCACTTTCTTCCTGCCCGGCTCTGCCGAGGTGCTTTGATTGTTCACTTTCTTTGCCATCTTAGAAATGTCCTCAACTTGGATGTATTTGTTTTCCATGACCATAAAGGCCGCGTAGGAAGCGGACGGCTTAAGTTGTATCATTTTCCACAAACTAGTCTCTGGGTGAAGTGCTCCCATCATCGTGATGAGGCATGCTTCGTCCCCCATGACTTCCCCATTAACCTTTGCTCGTTGAACCTCTTCAGAAAATCTCGCAATCTTTCTGTCGATCCCTTGCGAATGTTAGCCAACTTGTGTTTCGGTTCCTTAGGTGCCCCAAGGTACGAATACTGCATCAGAAAAATCTCCATCAGTTCTCCCCAGCTCTTGATGGATACTGTCGGAACCGCTCTAAACTAGATGTGGGCCTTGTTTCCTAGGGTTAGAGGGAACATCCTGCACAATGTTATCTCGTTCGCGCCTTGAGCCATAATACACATAAGATATTTTTCAATATGAGAGTAAGGATCATAATCACAATTAAAAATTATGCTGGAGGAAAACTTGATTCCTTGTTGCCGAGGGGCATTACTGATTTCTGCCGTGAAAGGTGAGGGAGCCACCGCTGATTGGAGGAGTCCTCCCATTCCGGACATCTTTCTTTCCAGATCCGCGAAGCGCTTATTCACTTCCTCATTTATCAAGGCTTGTAGGTCCCTGGCTGGGGCATTCAGAAATGCATCTCTATTCTCCGACTACATTTCTATCCCGTCTCTATCCGTCTCGACCCACTTCGTGAGGCGGGTCTCCTGTTCCTCCCATTCGTGGTAAGGATAGCTCAGTCGTGGGTAGATCTTCCCATGAAGGATCTCGGCTCTCCTGTGAGTATGGTGTCAAAGATGAATAGGATCTATGATTCTTTGGCCTTCTGCTTCGGTTATGCCTCCTTTGAGAGATAGATGGGGTTCTTCGTGGGGCTTCATCTTCCACTGGCACTTCCCGAGTTGCGGGTCGACCTCTCCTTTAGTTTTGCAGGCAGGGCTGGCGATCCTTCTTCTCTTGGTCTTTCCCTCGATGGGGGGTGTCCCGCCTCTTGATTTTATCCGGACCGTGGTTGTCTTCGAGAGTCATCCCTCATGGATACCTCCGGGGTTGGGGGATTCCTCATCCCCTGATTCCTTCCTGGTCGTGGTTGCCTTTGGGCTCCCATTTCTGGTCGACGGAGGTATTCACTGCGTCTTTCTTCCGTCGTAGTTTCGTTCACGCTCACCCTTTCTCCGGCATTCCTCCTCCGTATGAAGTTGATAGTTTCTCTTACATCTCCTCCGCTGTGTTTCTTTTCTGGCATCCTTCATTCTCTCGAGATCCTCCCGTAGATCGTCATGGCTTCCCCTGTGAGGGCTGCTAAAACTCAACCTCTCCAGTTGAATCGGAGGAGCTTTCATGGTGTACTCATCGATCACCCTTCAAATTTTTCATTCATCTCTTTCATTTTCTGGGGTCGCCTAAATTTGAGAAAGGAATAGACCTCGCCGGAGTGGGTACTTCTATGGCTGGTGCGCTGATTTGGAAATTATTTCCACTCCCGGCCACATTTTGCTGAGCCCTGGAATATTCTCCCCTCTCTTTATTTCTGGGGATTGTAAATCCTTCACCTCTCATCTCACAATAAAGAAAATAGAGTGAGAATAAAAGGAACTTTTTTCACCCAAGTTGAATTAATCGAAAAGAACAAGTACAGCTAAGTGTAGCGTTCCCACAGACGACGCCAATTGTTGATGTGTGTTCTTAGCTAATTATAGACAGGATTAAAGATGAATATATTAACGATAAACTACACTAAGAACAATCACAACAAACACAATATTAATAAAGTATGGGAGAGAAGGGAGATCCAATCTAAAAGCCTTAACCAGTTTTTATTACTCTTCTTTAGAACAACACTCATAAACCCTTCAATTACAAGTGTAATGTCTAAAGTGAGAAATGAGCAATCTGCTTCTCTCATGTGAGAGAAGCTATTTATAATACCAACAAAATCCTAGTGATTGTCAAATCCTGTCGTACCACCTGGACGGAGACAAACTGCCATCAATGGTTGTTGGTACCCCGACGACTTTTTGCAGCTGGTGTAGAGGGCCACCTGCTGTCTTGCAGGGTGCAACAGGTCTTTCCCTATCCTTTGCTTGTTTCCCATTGGTGGAACGAAGAGAGACGTGCCTGTTGTTCTTGTCCACTAGTATGAGAGTGCTGTCCAAGGCATCCTCTCTAACCATTATTCTTGTCTTCTTGTCTGCAACCACTAGTTTTTCCTTCAGTCGTGTCTGTACTTTCTCCGACCACTCTGATGATCCTCTCTGTCTCAGGTGGGTCGGTTCCTGAGGTTCTGGTATTCGTCCGAACCCCTGGACATCTCCCCTAGTTTCGGGGCTGGGGTGTTCTGTCGAGGGGTCTCGGTCTTTTGTCCTTTCCGTGGGCTTTCTGCTCTATGGCCTTTTCCTGGCCTCATCATCTTGGGCCTCTTTAGCCTCTGTTGATGGGCTAATCTTTTGGGCCTCTTCTTGGTTCTTCTCCAAGGTGTGTCTTTTGGGCCCGGGTCTTCCCGTTTGGGTCTCTGTCAATCCTTGATTTGTCTTTCTCTTCCTTCTTGGGCCTATTTGTAGTTGGGCTCCTTTTCCTTGTGCACTAGCTTATTGGGCTTCTGCCCCATAGGGCATGAGGGATATAATACCCATAACAATACCCTAAACCACAAGGGTCGAATTATAATTATACTTTAAACCCTAGGGGTGAATATATCCTAAACTACAAGGGTAAAATTGCAATTATACATTAAACCCTAGGGATAAAATATACCCTAAACCACATGAGTGAAATTACAATTATATCCTTAGAATTAATCCTAAACCCTAAGAATAAATAATAAGTAAATATTAGGGTAAAATATATCCAAAATCATAAGTTGAATATACCCCTAAAATTAAATTTTTAAAAAAAAAAAAAAGAAAAAAAGAAAACAAAACAACAAAATACTACTCTCTCCGTCCCAAATTCATTTTCACATTTACTGTAGATACAGAGTTTAAGAAAAGATAATTTTTTACTTACTTTTGGGGGTAATATTATATTTTTGGGTAATAAATAAATGATAAAGTATGTTATGTGTGTTAAAAAGGTGGTGGCAAATATGAAATTAAAATATGTTAGAACTTAGAAGGATATAAGTTAGTTACTTTTTCCTTTTATGAAAGTGTGAAGTTGAATTTGGGATGGACCAAAACGGAAAGTGTGAAGTTGAAGTTGGGACAGAGAGAGTACAAAACAGAGCCTGGTGTTAAGGGTGGAAAATGGGAGGGAAATGGGGTATATAAATGGATGTGAGGTTAAGAGTGGGCCCTACCAACTGTAAATTTTAGGTTTAGTGGACTAACTCTACCTTAGTTATTGTCCACTTTTTATTTACATTATAAATTATTTATGAATTAACATTATCACTTTTTGTTAATTGATTATCACTTTTCATTATAAAAGTTATCACTTTTTGTCTATCTTATATATGTCTTTACGTGAGACAACTCACACAAGTTTTTGGCTTTCTTTTATGAAATTGTATAAAAATTAAAAAAATTATCCATTTGTTAAAGTAGATTATCATATGCTTATTTAAAGGAAAATTTTCAATTTGAGTCTCATGAGAATTGTTGTTGACTTGCAAAAACAGTCCCACATATGGACTGGTCCTAAAACTTTTACTTTTGGTCCAATCTATTTATTTTTGGATGGAAACCGTTAAGTAAGAAAATCGAGAGAGAAAAATTACTTTTTTTCCCATAAAACTCTATCCTCTTACCTATATGATAATCGCAACATCCTCAAGCTATATAGTTTTCACAAACCCTAAATACATGTCTCAATTAACCTTGAATGTATCTTCAATTTCAAGCTCAAAACCTTCAAAATAGCTTCGACTTCCTACATCTATATCATATATCTTATTGCTTAATCACCAACTACCACAAAGCTCCTGAGCCAGCTAACTTGTTTGCTACATTAAGAATTTTGAAATCACTTGAATGCTAAGATCAAAATCATGTGCATTATCCAAGTTATTAACAACTGCCTAGGTAATGATACATAATATTCAATTTAAAACCAAATAATTTATCTTAATACACAAATTAAACCTAATCGAATCTGGTTAACCTGCGCACAAGTAATTGTCTAAAAACATCACAACTCCAAGATGAAATCCAACACAGCTCGATTGTGTTATACGAAATTCCATTACTTACAATATTTTGTTAAATGACCACCTCATCTAAAAGTTTAAGCTAATAGAGAGTTGAATCATTTAATACTTAATCAATATACTCTAACACGCCCCCTCACATGTAGGCGGGGTTAACTTTTGCCTCAAGCCTTGCATGTGAAATTTTCCATTAAATGGGTGGCGATGAGGTTCGAACTGTTGGGTTGGGTTTTCAAATATGTGAAGAGCCCAATAGCCAACAAGGTAGTAAAGCACAAGTAGGCCCAATACTTGGTGTTATCTTGTCCTGAAAGTAATTGAGGGAAGATAGAAGAAGAAAAAGAGGGCAAAAACAAAATTCACGTTTTTGAGAGAGAATCCAGCGCAGTAATATTACAGAGGCAATAACAGGAGTTTCAACCGTCGGATGAAAGTGAATTTTGGTTAGAACATTTGAAATTTGAGAAAATACATTCTGAACCGTGGAGATCATGTTTGAAGCTTTGGGTTGACAAGAATAGGCCGAAAACAAAAGCAGGTTTTTGGGTGATTCAGTTCTGTGCAGTCAAGGGGAAAGAGTCGTTTCTCACAAACTAACCATTGGATAGAGCTGTAATTTGGATAGAACGTTAAGGACACAGAGAGGTACATTCCGGACAGTGGAGATCAGGTTCTGACGTTCTTAGAGGTGCGAACACTGAATGGCAGTTGGTATTATTGGGTGAGGTCTTTCTAATCCGTTGTTTGTTATCAAGTGTTGAGTGTCTTGATACGTTTGTGATAGTACGTCTGTAGTGGCAGATTGTAACTCTTGGATTTTTATCTCATAGTGAAGTTTTTAGTAGGCTTCGGTCCAGTGGGTTTTACTCCTCACATTGAGGATGTTTTCCATATTAAATTGCTTGTGTTGTGCGTTATTGATTACTTGCTTTATTGTGGATCATATTATTAGGATTGTTTCCTGCTAGATTCACACAAAAGAGGGATAATTGATTATTCTGCTGTGTAGATGAATAGTTTATTATTTGATTATTCGTGGTTTATTCCAACAAAGTGATATCAGAGCGGGTTGCTGCTCTGTGCCTTGTGGTGAATATGGAAACCAATACTAATGGAATGGTGAATCTCAATGGTTCTAATTATCATGTGTGGAAAGGCAAGATGGAGGATCTTCTCTATGTGAAAGATTATTATGTGTCTATATTTAAAACTAAAAAGTCTGATGATAAAACAGATGATCAATGGAAAATATTGCATCGTCAAGTATGTGGTTACATTAGGTAGTGGGTGGACGATAATGTATTGAACCATATTAGTGGAGAAACACATGCATGGACATTGTGGAAAAAGTTGGAGAAACTATATACTAGAAAAACTAGGAACAACACGTTATTTCTAATCAAGCAGTTGATGAATCTGAAATTCAAAGATAGCACTCCTATGGCGGATCACTTGAATTTATTTCAGGGCATAATTAATCAATTATTGAAAATGAATATAAAGTTTGAGGATAAAATACAGGGCTTATGGCTTCTTGGTATATTATCGGCTTCTTGGTACATTGCCGGATTAACGGGAGACATTCAGGACATCTTTGTCTAATTCAGCCCCCAATGGTACCATTACAATGGATTTGGTTAAGGGCAGTATTTTGAATGAGGAAACGAGGAGAAAATCGCAGGGCCCTTTACAACAATCAGAGGTTTTGGTTACAGAGAAGAGGGAAAGAAATAATAATAAAGGTCCAATAGGCAAGCAAAAAGGCAAGAATAAATCCAACAGACACAGCAAGGTTGAGTGTTGGAATTATAAAACTCCAGGACATATAGCAAGGAATTGCAGAAAATCCAGGCAAGATGACAAGAAAGAAAATGGAAAAGAAAGGAAGAATGAAGAAACGAAAGATAATGATCGAGTGTCTGCTGCAACATGTGATTTTCTTATCTTTCGTGATTATGTAGTTGTTAATCTTGCATATGGTGAGAGTAGTTGGGTGGTTAATAGTGGTTTATCTATACATGCAACATCTCATAAAGAGATGTTCACATCCTACATGTCAGGTGACAATGGAAATGTTAGGATGGGTGATGATGGTTTAGCTAAAGTCATTGGCGTTGGAGATGTATGTTTGCGGACTAATAATGGTGCTACACTAGTTTTGAGAAATGTGAAGCATGTGTCTGATCTTCGATTGAACTTGATATCTGTTGGGAGACTTGATGATGAAGTTTTCTGCAGTGTGTTCTTCGATGGTTAGTGGAAGCTTACAAGAGGTTCTTTAGTTGTTGCTAGAGATAAAAAAAGCATTCCTCGTTGTATTTGATGCAAGCAAAGCTACTTGGTGGCTCTATTAATGCAGTTAAGAATGAGGGGATAGTTGAGTTTTAGCATAGCAAACTCAGTCATATCAGTTAAAAGGGATTGAAGATTTTAGAGAAGAGAAATCTCATTCCAGACTTGAAGAATGCATCTTTAAAGAAGTTCTCTCACTGTTTCGCGGGAAAGTAAACTCGAGTTGCTTTCAAGATCTGAACTCCTTCCAGAGCATCAGGTATACTCAATTTAATCTATTCTGATGTTTGTGGTCCTATGAAAACAAGAACTCTTGGTGGAGCTTTATATTTTGTTACTTTTATAGATGATCACTAAAGAAAGACCTGGATCTATACATTGAAGACGAAAGATCAAGTGCTCGATGCATTCAAACAATTTCATGCCTTAGTTGAGATACAGACTGGGAAGAAGTTGAAATGTATCAGATCGGATAATAGAGGGGAATACATTGGTCCTTTTGATGAGTATTGTAGGGAGCAAGGTATCCGACATCAAAAGACTCCTCCAAAGACTCCTCAGTTGAATTGGCTTGCAGAAAGGATGAACAGAATATTGGTCGAGAGAGTAAGATATCTGCTATCAGAAGCACGATAGTCTTCATCATTTTGGGGTGAGGCTCTGAGTACTGTTGTACATATTTTAAATTTTACTCCGTGTTTCGTTAGATTTTGATGTTCCAGATAGAGTTTGGTCAGGAAAGGATGTTTTCCATAATCATTTGCGAGTCTTTGGATGTAAGGTATTTGTGCATATTCCCAAAGATGAGAGGTTTAAGTTGGATATGAAGACTCGACAATGTGTGTTTCTTAGTTATGGCCAAGATGAGTTTGGTTACAGACTTTATGATCCCATAGATAAGAAGCTTGTCAGAAGTCGGGATGTTATGTTTGTTGAGGATCAAACCATAAAAGATATTGAGAAGACGGATAGCTCAGTTTCTACACCTGGTGATGACTTAATTGACTCAAAAATTGTTCCTCACGGTCAAGGTCAAGTAGAAGCTGAAGTGGAGAATCAGGATCAGCCTGATTTTGGTGATGATGAACATGTCGATCATTCTTTGCAAGATAAAGAGGATACCGATCAGCCATAACCATATGATGTTCCAGAACAGGAGGTTCAAGAACAACCTAGAAGAAGCAGTAGAGCTCATATACCTTCTAGGATGTATCCTCCTGATCAGTATGTGCTTTTCACCGATGGGGGAGAGCCTGAAATCTATGGAAAAGCAATTCGTGGAGAATACAGGAATGAATGGTTGGAAGGAATGAAAGATGAGATAAAGTCCTTGCATGGAAATGACACATTTGATCTGGTAAAACTACTAAAGGGAAAATATGCTTTGAAGAACAAGTGGGTGTACAGGATAAAACAAGATAAACACATCTCAAAGCCTCGATTCAAAGCTAGATTTGATTGTTAAAGGTTTCAGTCAGAAAGATGGAGTTGATTTTGAAGAAATTTTCTTTTCGGTTGTAAAAATGTCTTCAATTCGTTTTGTGCTTGGTTTGACAGCTAATATTAACTTGGAGATTGAGCAGATGGATGTCAAAATCGCTTTTCTTCATGGTGATCTTGTTAAAGAGATATACATGGTGCAACCTGAAGGTTTCAAGGTGAAGGGAAAAGAAGACCATGTGTGCAAAATGAAGAAAAGTCTCTACGGTTTGAAGCAAGCAACTTGATTGTGGTATCAGAAATTTGAGTCAATTATGGGGGAGCAAGGCTACCAAAACACTATTTTTGATCATTGTGTGTTTGTTCAGAAGTTCTCGGATGATGATTTCATTATATTATTGATATATGTTGATGATATATTGATTGTTGGCAGGAATGTTTCAAGAATTGACAGGTTGAAGAAATAGTTGAGCAAATCCTTTGCCATGAAGGATTTGGGTCCAACAAAGAAAATTCTTGGCATTAACATCACCCGAAATAGAGCAAATAAGAAGCTACACTTTTCACAGGAGAAGTATGTTGAGAAAGTGCTTGAGAAATTCAATATGAGTGAAGCTAAAGTGGTTAGTTCTCCTCTTGACACTTATTTTAAGCATGGTGCTCATCATAGTCCTTCAATCGATGAAGAAAAGGAAGCAATGAGAAGAGTCACATATGCTTTAGCCGTTGTAAGCTTGATGTATGCAATGGTGTATACGAGGCCAGACATAACTCATGCAGTTGGTGTTGTTAGCCATTATTTGTCTAATCCGAGAAAGGAGCATTGGAATGCTGTGAAGTGGATAATGAGATATCTACGAGGTACGTCTAGTTTGAGACTCTTCTTTGGAGGTGGGAAGCCCGAGTTAGTTGACTACACAGACTCAGATATGGGATCTGATGTGGACACCAGAAAGTCAATTTCTGCTTACCCAGTGACATTCGTAGGTTGTGCTGTGTCATGGCAATCAAGATTGCAAAAGTGTGTTGCACTCTCCACAACAGAATCAGAGTACATCGCTGCAATGGAAACATGTAAAGAGGTGTTATGGTTCAAAAAGTTTATGGAAGAGATTGGACTGAAGCAAGAGAGATATGTAGTATTTTGTGATAGTCAGAGTGGTATCCATCTCAGCAAGAATGCTGCATTTTATTCAAGATCGAAGCATATTCACATGAGATATCATTGGATGAGGGATGTCATCAATAATAAGTTGCTTGAGCTTGAAAAGATTCATATAGATGATAATGGTACTGACATGATGACGAAGACATTGTCTAGAAAGAAAGCTCGAGGTATGTCGTGCGATAGCTGGAATGGCTAGTCTCTCCACATAATTGGAAAGGGGGAGATTTGTTGGGTTGGGTTTCCAAATATGTGAAGAGCCCAATAGCCAATAAGGTAGTAAAGCCCAAGTAGGCCCGATACTTGGTGTTATCTTGTCCCGGAAGTAATTGAGGAAAGATAGAAGAAGAAAAAGAGGGTAAAAATAAAATTCACGTTTTTAGAGAGAATCCAGTGCAATAATATTGCAGAGGCAATAACAGGAATTTCAACCGTCGGATCGAGCTGAATTTTTGTTCTTACGTTAGGAACTTGAGGAAGTACATTTTGAACGGTTGAGATTGTGTTTGGAGCTTTGTGGTGACAGAAATAGGTCAAAAACAAAAGTAGATTTTTGGGCAATTCAGTTCTGCGCAGTCGAGGGGAATGAGTCGTTTCTCATAAACTAACTGTTGGATCGAGCTGTAATTTGGACAGCACGTTTAAGACACACAGGGGTACATTCCGGACGGTGGAGATCAGGTTCTGAGGTTTCTAGAGGTGCGAACACTGAACGACAGTAGGTGTTGTTGGGTGAGGTCTTTCTAATCTTGTTGTTTGTTATCTGTTGAGTGTCTTGATACATTTGTGATAATATGTTTGTGGTGGCAGATTGTAACTCTTGGATTTTGTCTCATAGTGAAGTTTTTGGTGGGCTTCGATCCAGTGGGTTTTACTCCTCACATTGAGGAGGTTTTCCATGTTAAATTTCTTGTGTTGTGCATTGTTGATTACTTGTTTTATCGTGCATTATATTATTAGGATTGTTTCCTGCTAGATTTACACAAGAGAGGGATAATTGATCATTTCGCTTCGTAGATGAATAGTTTATTATTTGATTATTCGTGTGTTTATCCCAACACGAATCATGTATCTTTGTTAACCATGGGCTCTGATACCATGTTAAACGATCATCTAATCTAAAAGTTTAAGCTGATAGAGAATTGAATCGTTTAATACTTAATCAATATACTCTAATATATTGGTGGCACCACCCCTCTGTCAATTCTTGTATTTATATTCTCATCTCATTTCGAAATCCGACCATCATTTCCCACTCAGCATAATATAAATTCAGCGATAAATTTTCAATTTTGTTAGTGAGAGAGAGAACATATAGAGGACTAAGGAGAAGCGAGGGTTGGAGCAAATAAAATTCCAGTGAGACTAACTTTGCAAGGAAAAGGATTATTTTAAAATTTTAGTGTTTTTTCGAGGCCAAAATGAAAATTTTCCAATTTAAAAGAACGTGTTATTATTTATTTGTAGGATTTGGTGGAATAATGAGGTATTAGCTAGATTCATGTATGCATGCGTGTGCCAAATGTCCTATGTGAGGTATATCCTCCATTACCCAATTGTTATAGACCTTTAGTACTTAATAAAACAGTTGAAAATATGATAATAATGCGTATATTAAATTAGTATAATGAATTATGTAAATTTTGATTAAGTCAATGAGGTTCTTGTTTTATGTAATCGAAATTAATCATCATGAGACTTATATTATTTTTGACCGATTCTAGTATATTACTATTTCATTTTATCGTATATATTAATTACAATTTATTTATAATTTTAATGTGTATTATTCTAAAAATACAATTTTATTACCTTTTTATATACAAGCATTTAACTCGTGCGTTGCACGGAAATAGATTTTAAAAAATTGAATTCTATTAATATATTTATTTTAATAGTCAACGTACTTATATACATAGATGGCGCGCACATATAAACACATGATTGATTAGCCGCTACCTCTAAAATTAACCTTAGTATTAATGCACATATAATAGAGGAAGTACTTTCTCCATCTCATCTTAATGTTTATATATTTTCAATTTGAGCGTTCTATCATAATGGTTATATTTTCCTTTGTTATATGGACGACACAAAATAATTATGAACCCAACTACAACAATAATACAACTATCCATTATATACTAATATATTATTTTTCTCATCTCAATACATACTAAAATGCTATATTTCTTAACCTCGTGCGAAAAACAAACGTAATTATTAGAAATATGCCTAAAAGGAATGACACGTTTATTCTTGAAATTATAATTATTCCATGGTCATGAATTTTTAACACTGTGAGCTCGAGATCTTTAGTAATACAATGATAAAATTTAAAGTCTTGCCTCAATTTAATACATAAATAACTATAACTATCAATTTAAATTCAATCATAAAATTTTAATAATTACAGAAAAGTACAATGAGTCGTGAATATGTCTAAACAAATTGATAGTCCTTCCAGAAAACGTTTATAGTTATAATGATAGTATTTTTATATTTTATGTATTTTTAATGAATAAATATATTTATGATCTTTAATTTCACACTCATTTTTTTGTTGAAAATATATCAACGTGAAATAAGAAAAGCCAAAAGCAATTTATGTAATAAATGAGGAAATGATTATTACCATATAAAAACAAAATAAATTAAGAAAACAACATAAATGGAGGAAATTTTGAGAAGAGAGAATCAAGAAATTGATGAGAAATTGGTGATATATTGATAAGAGATTTTGACTAAATTTTTTAGCGGAAAACTTTAGTTGACCTTATGTGCTTTTATATATATATATATATAGATTGATATAGATTCTACAAATTTTTTTGAACAATTATCACTTTTCTAGTTATTCATTTTAATTAAAAAGGTCGTATTATTTCTTATTTATATCATGAAATATATATATTTTGAAAGATGATTTTAACATTAATTTTTCTCATTTGGTTGTGAAAAAAGCTTTATTAACACTCAAAGGCCTATAGTCAATAGCTGAAATTAGTGTTAAAATTTTGTTTTGTCAAATAACTATATGAGATTTTAAATTATGTCATAAAAAAGATATTTATATAAATTTAGTATTATAATTATAAGATTTCGTTCAATTTTTTTAAAAATTTTTCACACTGGGAAAACCAACAAGCTTTGCTGAGGTGGTAAATTAAAAAAATAAATTTAATAATGTCTCATGTTAGCACTCGCCCTCATGATTCAAATAAATCCACCTATTCAAAGTGTTATATCTTAGTGCGTAGGATGAAACAACATTTTGTGTGATACATTGAGTATTTGAATATATAGAAGCATAATATGAATATTAGTTGTGTGTTTAGACGTTAGTTGATAAATAAAATATTAATAGGTTTAAATGCTTGTATAATATTTTTAATTAATATAAAAAAATTACTCCCTCCGTCCCGCAGATCTTGACACATCTACTCTCTGTAAATGTGTCAACTTCTCCGGGACGGAGGGAGTATAATAAATTAAATAAATATAAATATATAAAATTAAATCAAAAGACATTAGCGAATCATCGATGCCTATGTCTGTTGTATATATATTTGGAAAGACATCGATAGATCATCAATGTCTATGTCTATCATTTGTTTATTAATTTTTATCTTTTAATATAACATCAATTATTTGAAAGTTAGATACCGATGATTCACCGACATCTATACTCATAAAACATTAGATAAATCATCGAGCTCTTTCTATGATTTTTCTTACAGAGGTCAAACCCTTTCACGGTTTTGTTGTAGTGGTCTAAACCTGGAGTGTATATATATATATATACAAATACAATTAACGAATTATTGTGTATTTCAATTTAATATGGAGTTTTAATATGATCAACCCTCTAGCTAAGTATTCATAATTATTTTTATATGCAAATATTATAATTCTTAATCTGTTTACCGATTTTAATAAATACCTCCCCTCAAGTTTCCCAATATAATAGAACATTCACTACACCAATAACGCTGATAGACATCGGTTAAAAATCAATGTCTATTTCACCAAGCAGCCGATGTTGAAGCCCCCGATGTTGAAAGTAGGCGCAGATAGATATCGATTTTTAACCAATGTCTTTTCCATTGTTTAGACATCGGTTGCACTCTTTAACATCGGTTATCCACCGATGTCTTTTAACAAAAAGACATCGGTTGCATTCTTTGACATCGGTTATCTACCAATGCCTTTTCTAGAAAAGACATCGAATAGGATAAAAAGACATCGGATATAAATCGATGCCTTTCTCGGCAAAGACATCGGTGAAGACACATTTAATATCGGTTATTAACCGATGTCTTTCCATGTAAAGACATCAGTTGCACTTATTTGACATCGTTTTTCCATTGATGTCGTACATAGCATAGACATCAGTTTTACATCAATAGATATCGATTTTACATGATGTCTTTTATATTTTTATTTTTATTTTTATTTAATTTTATACATAAATTTATTATATTATTTATATAAGATTAAACAAAATTGTGCTATACAACTAAAAAATTATGATTTTTTTACAAAAATTTCAAATATTTAATTTAAAATACACAGTAAATCATCCTTTAAATCTAAAAGTATAAGAATATCCTAATTAATTAAATTCAAACACCATTTTTACATAAATAAAACTTAAATTATTACTAAAACCTCCTGATCAAGAGATACACGACCTATTATTTCCAATCCACGTATCCGTGAGACATTGCATGAATACCATTAAAGTTTCCAGACTTCAAATCAGCTTTACCAGAGAAAAACATGAATCATCAATTTTCCCATTCAGAAACTGCAAGAATTTTGAAAGATCAAATTAATAAATTGGTCATCATAATATACACAATGGAATTTAGGCAATTCATCTTTATCGTATCATCAAAATACATAAAATGGAATTAAGGTAACTAAGTAAAAATGAAATTGCTTATATATAGGCATATCAGAAAAACTAATTAGCCTACCACCATCACATGCCTAACAAACTATTTGATAATAAATCAATTACAATAAAAGTAAAGTATGTAATACAACAAAAGTAGTACCTTCAAATGAACAACTTCATTATCTTCAATAACTAAGACCTTTTCGGTTTGCTCAACCAGAGCATTGACATCATTTGACAAAAAGAATTCCTTTGATTGTCCATTGCTTGAAAGAAGTTTAATATCATTAAAAGATGGCCCAACAGTTGCCTCATTAAACTCCTACAAAAATAGGGATACTTCTATTAAAGCACATTTACTTAATATTACAATTTTCTACCCCCAAAGATATTGATGCCAAAAAAATGCGAATTTAGAAAGTCAGAGAAGAATTCCATAATACGGAAAAAGATAACTTCTACTATTTTAAGTATATTACTGATCTACAAATATATGTAAGCTGAGTATGAGAAAGACCTAAATTTTTTGTATAGGAATAACTTCGCTAAAGTTCATCAATATTAAAAAAAATACTAAAAAATAGCTTATTTTAGCAAGAAGGGTCAATAGAACTTACTTTCACTCCAAGGAGCAATGGACTACCACGTTTGCATACAATCAATACAATAGGAAAATGACAGCTTTTAAGAATGAGAGCATATGTTCCTTCAAGATGCCTCATAACTTCAAGCACAAGTTGACTAAACGTCACACTACTGTCACCTACAAGAAAAGAGTAAGAAATTCACACCAAGATCAATTGAGAGCCAAAAAATGTAAAGACAAATATAAAAGTTGAAAAAAAGATCAAACAACAACCCTTCAACCAAACAACTCATTTATTTGAGATGCAATGAATATTTAAAGTTATTTCTTAATTTGCTAAATTCCAAAAGTTTGATTTTCTTTGCAATCAAATAATAAGGCGTGATTTATCCAACAATTAACACTAAAAAATTAATTAATTAAATAAAACAATAAATAAAGGTTGCTTTATAGGCATGGAAGCAAGATACCTTCTTCTTTTGAATTGTCAAAGATGAACTTTGCAATCTTTGGTATGACTTCTATATCAGTTTCAAATTCAAAAGTAAAATCACGTCGAACTAATGTCTCTTTTAACACCTAAAATATAATTTATATAGTCATATTCATGAGATAAGCAAACAAAACAACTACACTAAATTTCTCAAAATCTCAAATTAATTAACATTAAAAAACACAAGACAAGCTCATATGCACAATATGTTCCTCCACTTTAAGTTACTTTACATCATCACTCAACAGAAAGAGAGCTCTCTCTCATTTCAAAACTCTAAATTCTCTCATAAAACTTCCAACATGTTTTTAAATGTTACAATCCCAACAACACTGCAGTCTTCTTCAATCATCCACACATACTTCATTTACTTAAAAAGGTAATTAATTGTCATTTTCTATTTGTTTGTTTATCTGCCATGCAATCATGAATATTACATAAATAGTGCAAACTGCAAAGTAAATTACAGTATTTAGCAAAATGAGCGTACCTGTTTGGTGTACATGACTAAGTTGGATAAACTAAAAAAGTAAAGTATAACCAACAACTGGAAGATAAACTAAAATTTACTTTTTTACTTGTGTCTTGTGCCAGCAAAGTTGGAACTCTTCTAGTATGAAATAAACCTTAAATGATAAAAACAGAAGCTCATCACGGCAAGACCAAATTAAAATAAAAAAAGAAGCATTTTTAAGAAAAGATAAGTTAATGATGGTGAATAAAGTGATCATAGGTATTAGCTTTAGGAAAAATTTTAAGAAGTGTATAGTATTCATCTGCGCTGCTGCTTTCCATGGTGGCTTATGTTTCATAGGTAAAATGAGCAAATAATCATATCAACAAACTTTAAATTTCATATGGCAAATTGGAAAAGTAAACTAAATGAACAATGAAATATTACTACATTGCTAAGAGAGGTTGGATGAGGAAATTCAATACTTAGGCCATTAGGCCTCTTGACAATGGCCCACATATAAGGACAGAAATCCCAACACCAACACAAGTAGTTGAGAAATCAAAATAGTACATGTATATGTAATTAATTTTGCATAACAAAGTCAAAAAGTATGATAAAGCAGCGTCACACTCCATAAGCAACACAATAATATTTGCATATTGTCAAAACAAGATAGTGCATTAACAATTCAACTATCAACCAAAAGATAATTCACTGAGGGTTTTTGACTTGAACCAAACTTTTAAGACAATTAGTACTATATAGAAAAGAAGATAAAAATCAATTTCTTTCAAATCAATGTGAAAACATGAAGTTGCCTCAAATACTTAAATTCGTCTACAAAAACTACATCTATATTACGAATATAAGTACAAAATTAGAAACCAAATAATAATGGAGTGAAAAAAGTTTCTAGCAAGTTTTTATGTCCATGGGAGCTATGGTGGTCCCTTTTCTTTACAGCAACAACAGTTCCTGAATTATTCTTTGAATCTTAAAAAAATATATTTAGGTATCATTAAATTTTAATGTTGGTTAAAATATATTAAAGAAAAGACAAAAATAATTAGAACAAATAAAATTTAAAGGAAATAACGGAAAGTAATTAAAAAATTTAAAATATATATAAAAAACTAAAATAAAAATAATATATATTATTAAAAATAAAAAATAAATTTATTATAAATAAATACAAATAAGAAAAGAAAAAGAAATTATAACAAAATTAATAAAATAAAATTTAAAAAACACAAAAAAAAAATTGATAACGTAAAAAAGAAAATACATACGAATAATAAAAATAAAACAGAATCAAAACGAAACAAAAAAATTAAATAAAAAAAATATAATCAAAATAAAACCATAACAAAATGAAATTTTTTTAATTAACTGATAAAAAAATTAATTATATAAAAAATAAAAAAATCAATAAATTACATACTAAAAATTAAAAGAAAAAAGAAAAACAGAACTAAAAGAAAAAATCAAAAAAAAATAATTAAAAGAGAATATAAAAAATAGTAATAGTAAGTAAAATATAAACGAAAGTAAAATCATAAAAAATTAATTAAAATTTTTTTGTAAAATTAATTATGACAAAAAATGTTCATTGAGTAGAAAAATCATAAGATTATAAAATTATATACTAACAATTAAAAAAAACAAAAATCAATAAATAAATAAATAAATAAATAAATAAAATTTTAAGAAATATAAACACAACAACAAAACATAATCAATAATAATAATATAATAATAATAAAAACGAATACCTTTCTTTAGAATTTGAAGAAATTTTTTGTTCGTCATGATGAATAAATTATGTGTGTAAAACGAATTAATAAAAATTCTTATTTATAGGTGGAGAGGGGATAAATATTCTAAATTTTAAAGTAAATATATTTATTTATCTATATTAATTTTTAAATGATAATAATTGATGATTTTATATTCAAATCTTACAATAATATATGTATTTTTCTATATTAAATTTTAATTAATATTTAGAATAGTTGAGATTTTTAATTTTAATTAAAAATTAAAATAATTGAGATTAATTCTAATGATGATACCTCATCAAAATTAAACTCTCCTTTAGTATATTATATATATATACGAGTACATGTTCCCGCATAATATGCGATGTATTATATTTTATAAAAAAATAATTAGATAATTTAATATTAAATGCATATTGTAATTAAATGCATATTATAAAGATATGCATTAATAATATAATATTAATTAAATAAATAGAAAGATTATATGTGATATTAAATAAAAATAAAAATATTTATTCCTAACCAATCAAAAAATCAAAATATATGATTAAAGTTGGTGTTTAATTTAAAGATATACATGAATAATAATAATAATAATAATAATAATAATAATAATAATAATAATAATAATAATAATAATAAGTTGGATATATTATTGATTGGTTTAATTATCTATTCCTAACCAATCAAAAAATATATAATTAAATGTGGTATTTAATTTATAGATATATATGAATAATAAAATAATAATAAATAAATAAATAAAAGTAGAAAGATTATATATATGAAATTAAAATAAAAAATACGATAATTAACCAAGTTCATACTTTTAAAAAGTTATTTATAGCAGCGTATTCGCAATTAGTATATATAACTATATCTATATATATATATATATATATATTTAATTGTCAATATAAATTTCACATATTTTATTACTCCCTCCATTCCATAGAAGTTGATATAATTTTTTTTGGGCACGGAGATTAAGGAGTATAATAATTTAATGTAAAGTGGAGTAAAGTGAAGTGAGAGAAATAATATTTAATGTGTAGTGGGTAGTTGTATTAGAGGTGATATGTGGGCCATGAGAATAGATTAATTGTTTTTTGTGTGGGTCATGTATTAAAAAGGAAATGTGTCAACTTTAGTGTGACAAACCAAAAAGGAAAGTGTGTCAACTTCTATAGGACGGATGGAGTAATTGTCAATCAATATATTTTCTCCATCTTTTCCATTTTTACTTGTGGTTAAGCATGGTTTTTAAGTTGTTTAGGTATGATTAAATAAAACAAAATATTGAGATGAATTGAATTAATAAGTGGGTGAGGTGATGAATTAATACTCACAGCAACAACGGATTTGATATTGTCATCTATAATTGAAAAGCTAGGGTGTTGAGTTTCAGAAGAACATCAACCAAATCTTCTCCATCCATCACACCATTACTCCCACTCTCCCTCATCAATACCCTCTTCTTTCTATGATCATCGAGTTCATGAATGCCGCGATCAACACAGTCAGGTCGAATGATTTTCCACGTGTCCTTCGGATGGAATCAACCACAGATAAGGCAACATCCTGCCTCATGTGCTCCATCCACCTTGTTAGAGTAATTGATTAAATATTAATTTTTTTATCAACTGATTAAATATTATTTCATCCCAAATTAAATTTCACAGTATCTACAGTACTAGATAAGTGTAGGACAGAGAGAATAATTTTTTTATTATCTAGAAATACAATATTATGCTATAAAAATCAATAAAATTTGTCAAAAAATAATTTTTAACTTCGTCTATAATAAGGTGGAGTTTGCTTAGGACGGAGGAGTAAATGATACTAGACCAGACATACCTCACGTTGTTGGCGTTCAGAAAACGGGAGACGCAGACACCGCGCATCGTAGTCGATGTAGGGGCTCAGAATTACGTCGGTGTAGTCGTAACTGATCACCCGAGTGGCCACACTTCTCAGGCGATCAGCAAACGCCGGTTCATGGATTTTCAGCACCTGCTTCGTGATGTCAGCCGAAGATACGACGACGGTGGAGACCTCACAGAGCTTAAGGTGCACCAGCGGGCCGTAGGTGTTGGCCAGCTCCCTGAGTAGGTGGTGGTACGGAATGGATAGTATGGCGTAGTGCGTTAGCCCCAGCGCAGACGCAGCAGCGATGGGCCAGGTTTTGGTTTCGGTGTGGTGTCTTTGTTGGGTCGGGTTAGCACGTGGGAGAAGGGGCAGCTACAATATATGGTTCGTTTTGGTTGTATGAAGGAAGGGAGTGAGAGAATGAAGAGGCTGGAATGCCACATTTGGTTTTCTTTGAAAAAGCTTTAGTTTTGTGTACGATGCTTCCTCTACCTCTGCCTTCATATCTATGTAAACCTAGTTAACAAAGTAACTTAATTTCTTATCTATATATGAAAAACGCAGCCTAATTAACATTAAGTAATAGGCTTAGTTATATTACAAATACTTGTGTAAATCGGGTTTACAATGTAAACCATGTGGTCCCCCTTTAATGCAGGGCAGATTCGCTGATCTGCCACAATTCAGTGTTTCGTCCATAACTATCTCCATACACCTCTAATTAATTCTCAGTTGGTGGCATTGGGAAGTCAACTCAATTATCTTTCCAGCCATATATTATTGACCATCAGATTCTAAGTATGGAGGGAGTTATGGCTGTTCAAATTCAGTTCAGTAACTTCGAATTTTAATTTATGATGGAAGTTTGAAGGTTATTTCTTTTATTTTATCTCTCTACTCTTTCTCCTATATATACATGATGTAATGGAGATTTAGATCAGATTATGAAGATTAGAAAATTATGAATATTGAATCAAGATTGAGAATAGAGTTCTCATTTTCTTGTTGATCCTAATTTGGGAGTCGAATTTTACATCCTATATTCTTTCTTCTCTTTTCCTTGTTATCACCCCTCATCACCCTTCCAATCTTATATACCCTATGTATTGCTAGAGTATTTAAATTAAAGGTGATCATAGAATTTACAAAGGTTCATGATATAAATCCAATTTACAAGAGACTTACTCTAGCTATATAAATATGCCCCAAACAATCTTCACGTTGAGTTTAAAAAACAATTTATTTTTTTTTTATATCATTTTTTTGATTTTGGAGTAGTAGCCTTTTTTTTAGTAATAAAATAATGAAAAAGTAAAAAATTTTTGAGATGCTTATAATGTAATGAAACAAATAAATAATGAAATGATGGGAGTATAACTTTAATAGCACCTTCGCCCTTAAAAGACAGTGTCTTTGCGTGAATTAATATTTTGATCATTTAACCACTTCTTTAGTGGGTTATGTTAATATTAATTGGACTAAATGTCTAGAGAATCGACGGTCTATTTATAGTTACTGCATCTATTTTATTGAAATGAAATTCTTGTATCTTAAAGCAAATGGTTTAATAGTAATTTGTAGGGCATAATTTTTCCTCCAAAATATATTTATGATTCCGCCATATACGTACATATAAAAGAATATGTAATTTTCCATGAGGAAAATATCAATTTTAGTCCTTTATGATATGCCAAATTCAATTTTAGTCCTCAAGTTTGGTAATTTCTCAAAAGTAATCTTTCAGTGTCCGCTTTTAGTAATTTTTGTCCACTTTTGATATTTTTTGTCCACTTTTGGTCCTATAGGATAGACCAAATAAGGACTAAAAGTGGACAAAAAGAATTAAAAGTGGACAAAAAGGAATAAAAGCGAACAAAAATGATTAAAAGCAGACACTGGATGACTACTTTTGAAAAATTATCAAACCTGAGGACTAAAGTTGGATTTGGTATATCTTAGAAGACCAAAATTGATATTATCCATTTTCCGTGCAAAAAGTAAACGTATACCTTATTTCAGGACGGATGGAGTAAATCACAAATATATATAAAATGCATGTTTAAGCATGTGTAGGTGGTGAAAGGGGAAGAAGAGGATTAACATGAAAGAGGGAGCCTGTCAACCAAGCCAAGATGACTTCCTCGTGTCTACTGATCGATCGAGAGAGATTCTCATTCGTAAAAGATAACGAGGCAAGTCATTCTTGGCTGATAAACAAGGGCTCTTCTCTTCATGTAAGCCCTCTCTTCCTCATGTAATTGCATGCCTTATGCTCATCATTTCTTGCTGCCAATTAATCACTATTTATAGCAATAGTTTTGCTCAAAACTGTCCTTTTCTTTTGGGTTGACCCTTTTCCAAGTGGCCTTATCCATTAAATTGATCACAAATGTTTGAATAAATGTTGCCCATGAAATGCAGATTCTTGCAGATATATATTCCTAAAAATATGCTCAGAATTAAGTAGAGGAATGTCAAACTTGAAATCTTGTGGAATTTATAACATTATATTTTATGAAATTAATTTTCTTTAATTTTTCGTACTTGTTTATCATGTGTTTCTGCTTCATTTTTATTTATGAAGGATAATTTATCAATCCAGGTTTCCGTGTCATTAGTTATATAAATTTTTCCATATATATATATATATATATATATATATATATATATATATATATATATATATATATATTTTGTCTTTCAAAGACTGAATGGATATCCGTGCTCATTCTCGAGAGGTGCCTGTTTTATTTTACTTGCATTCTCTTTTCAATAGTTAGTCATTGCATTTCCTCAACATTAGTGTTATAAGATAGATAAAGTGGAGATGGATTGTGAGATGTATTATTGACTTATAATTATTAAAATAGGTTTATTATATAGATAAAATATTTTTATTGATAATTAAAGTATATTTGTAGTAAATCATATTCTGTCTATTTTATTCATAAGTCTCATTTGATTTTTGCACGTGAATTAATGAGTATTACTATTTTATATATATTGGATAGTTATATTAGCAATGAGTGATGGACCATATATGGAGCCTTTTTACTAAAGGGGGAAATAGGAACATTTGAATGAGACATCCAATATAGTAAAATGTGGATTTTAAGTCGGACAAAGAGAATATTATAATACCCTACAATTATATTTTATTACATCATTCATCAAATTTTAGAAAAATATACTTTAGCAATCAATAAAAATATTTTATTTATGTAGCAATTACTATACTTTAAAACGTCTCACAAATCATATTACATTGACATTCCCGAGACTTTGTTTCTTCATTCCTCTTTATCGCATAGACTAGAGTAAAAATTAAATGCTAATTTTGCTTCTGAGTTTTCAGTTTTTCTATTTAAACAAGTTAAACAAATACTAATATGCCACATTATTATTACAAAGAAAAGGAATTCTTAAGTAGGGTATTATTTAAGAGATCAAGTATCCGCATTTTTTATATGCAAAGAATTGTGTGAAACCTGACATGATTATTTTCATGAGATAAATAAGAAATCATAATATTTTAATAAAAAGTGATATTAAATTAATAAAAAATAATAATAGAGTTATAAACTATTTATTTATGAATCTATTACTATATATAATGAGCCTTGCACCTGTTCATGCCCAGTTTCCATCCGGTGGCCGGTCAACATTTCACATACGTGGCGGTCTACCTTAATATCTCACTCCAGGTGTCCTGAACGTCTCCTCCCTTATTTGTTGTCCCTGTTCTTCTGCTTCCATTCCATTTCTTTTCTCTCAGATGCACCGTTCCACCATTCCCAATTCCAAATACTAAATTCATGGCGCTTCTGTGTTTTCAAAATGAAGCTGCGTTTTGTCTTCGGAGTCACGATCGTCGTAATCAGATGTAAATAGACATAGGTATGTGTGATAGGTCTCCTCCCCTTTTACTTTATCTCTTTATTTTCTTCTCTCTTACATATGCTCTGCTTTAGTTGATCCTCATTCGGTTTATGCAAAGGCAAAGCATATTCAATTGAAAGAGAAAGCCCTAGTTTTAATATCTTCTTGAATTGCAGGGTTTGATTAAAAGACAAAGCGTGTTCGTCGGGGATCTTCTATACATCTCAGACCATCCTTAATTGCAGGCTTTGACTAAAAGACAAAGGTACTATGAGCCTAAACCCTTTCTCAAGTCTCTTTGATATTGGTTTAATTTTCGTGGGTTCTTGAATTTAGTCCGTTCTTCTTAATCTTTCTCCGTTCTTCTAGGTTTTTTATTTCTCTCTGTTCTATTCTTGAATTTGATTAGTGTTGATGGATTTACTAGCGAGACTGCAAAATATGTGTTCCCAAATAGGAGGTTTGAGATCCGAGTTTTGAGGAAAGACATTGATGTCTTGTAATTTTGAGTACATTCATGGTTTGATTTTGCAATAGAATTTTTTTTAATTTATATATATATATATATATATATATATATATATATATATATATATATATATATATATATATCTTTTTTTCCTTTGGTTTCTACATGCCAACTTGAAGTCCCAGAACATAAGAGGAATGCCCAGAATGAGATTAGAGAAGTAGAGGTACTGTTTTGTGATTTTTGGTTTGTGGATCAGTTGTGAGGAAGATGCATTAATCATTAATGGATAAAAAATGAGTGCATGCAAAAATTGAATGAAAATTGAAAGAAAACAAATAACTAACGTTGCTTTGCAATCTTGTGGATGATCCAATCTTATCACTATGAGTTATAGGGATGTTAAAAGTCATTGAATGATATTAATAGGGTACATTTTGTAAGTTTTAGGCACTATTCTATCTCAATCAATCCATGATAATTGGTCCCATAAAATAAAGTCATCTTTATATTTGTTACAAGAACCAATCAATTAGCTCAGGTGTGTGTATTTTTTACTTTCTCTGTATCAATTTCCTTGGGACTCTTTTCTGTATCTCAGGTCATCGATTTTGAATTTCGGGCTTCACATTAAATTCGACAAGGTATGTTAAACTCAAACGCCTGAGCCAATCTTCGAGTGTGAAATTATTCCAGTTTTGTTGCTTTGGTGGCCAATTTTCCTTTAGAACTGGATTTTTTACTGTGATTTCATGAAATTCAACATTCAGACCTTTGACCTCGTCATGAGACGCGACCACCAGCGGCCTATCAGTCACAAGAGGCACCACCCCATGGCTTCAGCTTCGGCACTCACGTATGAAATTATGATTCATTAATTTTCTTTTATCTCTTTCTTGTACGGCACCGCTTTTGTTTTTCATCTGCATGCGACTCCTCTCCTTTTTTAGGACTTCATTCACTGCACATATAAATTCACTATCGTGGATTGTTTTTTACTTCACATTTAAATTCATTATCGTGGATTGTTTTTGCCTTCAAATATATTTGTTATCATTTTCTATTTGGACTACTTGCAACAATGATTGTCAAGTATGCTTATTGATGAATTTTAACGTTATATTGTATTTCGATTTAGATATGATATTTGCCCATCGGATGTGAAAGATGAACTTTTATTGAGCCTGATTGACCACCATACACAAGATACAGATAAAGATAATTTAATGGTGTATTGATTTTAGCAAACTTTCACATAAAAGTATGAAGATTTAAGATAAATTTTTATTATTGTTGCAAAACCTGTAAAGAAAAAGAAAAATATGTTCTTTATCATGAAGCTGGTGGTTCTTTAGTTAGACAATTACTAACTATAAGTATACTTGAAGCTTCTATATAATAACTTGATCAAGCATGTTGCAACTGATGTTTTAAACTTCACCAATTCCTTTAAAATATGCAATATTTGTGAGAATGGAATAAAACTCAATATAGGAATGTTCTCAGAAAGAGGAATGAAACCCATTCCCATTGATTGCACTTCAACTAAGTAATAAGGGCATCAATTTCTTGTTATGTGTGTTGGACAGGGTTGGATGTATATTAAGTATGCTCATGGAAGGTATTCCAACTGTTATGAGGGAGCTTTTATTTGTGTGATAGGGTCAATGTGTTAGATTGTATAAATTGTGGTATGTCTACTTTTAATCTCAACTCTTGTAGAAGATTTATGCAGAGGCCAAATATGTATTATTACATTAACACCAGCTTCATGTGCTTTCATTGAAACCGCAGGTGACTTTGCAAAACGAATATCTCAAGTTGCAACATTTCCATTAACTGAACATGAAGGTGACCATGGTTTGATGAGGTATCTGAGCTGTTTAGTTATTATGCTTTCTTAATTCAGCAAAGGATGTATTATTACTTACTTTCTTGAATTATGTAACATGCCTCTTAGAATTTCTCTTTACTCTTAGAATTCACTATGCATCTTCTTTTCCTATTGTATTTAGCATTCTTGTGGTGATTTTTTACTCTAGAACTTACTATGCCTCTTTGCTACTAATGTGCATCATGTTTCATTAACTAATAATGAAAATTTTGTTTTGTCTTTCACTAATATATTTCTTTTTACATTTTAAGAAGTTCCTTCATAAGTTTTTGAAACTGGAGGTAGTAGAGGAATAAATAATCTATTATTTGGAGTGAAGCAGGTTTATAACTAATTATAAAAATATTGTATCTGCTATTGGTAAGCGAATGATTAATACTATATATTATAAGAAATGTGCGAATATTAATATTTTATCAATCATATGTTTGCTTGCATTTGAAGATTATTTTTTTAGCAAGTAATTTAGGCTTGTTCAGAGTTGCTCTATGTTACTTTCAGAAGTGATACTACTAAATCTTACCATTTCTATTTTTGTTTGTTATCATGATCTCTTGACTATCTTTCTAATTTCATTTGTTATCATGATATCTTGACTATTCATTAGAAAAAGTCAACTGATATAACAGTGTCTACTGTCTACATGAAAGCCTGGTGTTGGTGCCATCAAAACTGCCATTTGAGGTATACATCATTTTCCACAACTATGCATCACACAATACTATTCACCATGTCTCTTTTATTAGTTTTGCAAGCTGCACATGAGTGAATACCTATTTCTTTGTCATTAATTTGGAACTATGAAGTTTTGTGCTTGTATATCCCATCATCCTTTACTTCAACTCTTTATTTAATTTCAACATTTTCTCAATTTATTCTTTGGATCATGATTGCTGCTTATTATTTTGTAATATTGAACATGTTTTATTTAAAGAGTTAACTGTATCCCCAGCCAAATATCATTTTCAATGTTTCGTATAAAAATAATTTAGTAGTATAACTGCCAACCTTCACAACATACAATTTTGAGTTATATGTACGCATCTTTATTTATTTTAAACTGGATTGTGCCATGTAAACATCAAAATATATACACGCGGTATGAGCTCATTGTTTGTTCGACTGGTGTTTCCATTGATTATTGCTCCTTCTGTCCCAATTATCTCTGCTTCTTCAACTTTACTTAGATACACAGTTAAAAATTTTTTTACCAACTTTATTGACTTTTGATTGTTATGTGATATTTTTGGGTAATAAATAAATGATAAAAGTAAGTTCAGTGTGTTATGTGACTAAGGGAATAGTAAACAAACTGGTATGTTACTTTTTTTTTAAAACCTCGAATGAGAAAATTTGTGGAGAAGGCCATTGATTTTAGTCTCTTTATCTTCTAAAAACCATGCTCAACCTCTCTTTGTCTATTTTTTTTTAACTTGAGTGAGATGATTTCATCTTAATTGAGTTAGTTTGCTGTGGACACTTTTTTTTTTCTAGAATTTTGAAATTTTAAATTGATTACTTAGCAAGTTTAAGATGCCTAGCCTTTTATATGCACTCAAGTATTGCCTATTTGTTTTACTGGTTTCAAAGTATGATGAATCCAATTAAAATATGCTTAGCTAAGTGGATGGCTAGGAAAGATGTCTCAACTCGAATTGCCCACCTTGGCTAGGTTGGTTAGTATGCATTCTTGACACTAATATTTTATCGTAAATAAAAAAATGATTCATGGTTCTCTCTCATTGTCATTGTCATGCACTGACGCACTCTTGCTGGATGTGAACTTCAGATGTCTAGAATGGTACACCGCTAACGCACGACTGTTTACTCTTCATCTTCTTAGTCTGTTCGGTGATATTGTTTGATTTTCATGCATATATGTTCTATATTGTACAACTCTTGTGATGTTGCCTCCTAAACTTGAATAGTATTCACCAATTACTTTTAGATGAAATATGTCTCATGGTGATAATTATTGACATTTTTTGTGTCAGATATGTTGCAGGACTACAAGTAGACAACTTGTGGGAACAATATTATCAAAGGGAAATGATGGAAACTAAATACGTCTAAATGTCCGGGCTAGCACCTCATAGAGGTGCTGCTCTTTGCCTAGTATTTTATAATATAGATAAAAGTAATAATATTTTAATAAAAATTAATAATTAATTACAATAGTGTAAACTAATCTTCTGTAATAAAATCTCACATGAGTGTGCCCCTATTTGTAATTTATCTGTATTTGTCTCAAATATGTTTAAGAAATAACTTATGATATCCGCACTCTAACCAAATTTGGCTATCAATATTTATGGACAGTACTCAAACCAATTATTACTAATTTAATTTGGACAAAAACTTGTGTGAGATTGTCTCATGTAACCCTTATGTGAGACGATCGAAAAGTGATAACTTTCATAACGAAAAGTGATACTAAATTAATGAAAAGTGATAATGTAATTTTATGAACAATTTATAATGTAAATGGAAAGTGATGACATTACATAACGAAAATTATAACTATTTTAAAAAGTGTAAAATGGTCTCACGTGAGATGATCTCACACAAGATCTACCCTTTATTTTGCAGGTATCTATATTCTAGTGTTTAAATTAATACTCCCTTCATCTTATAAAAGTTTACAATTAGAGCAAAAGGTGGCGTCGCTCACTCCATATATGAGTTGTGCTGATAAAAAATAATACTTTTCCCATTCTATTTATAAGTTTCAATTTATTTTTTACGTAAATTAAAGAATATTATTATTTTATTTATAATAAATAGTTATATTAATAATGAGTGATAATCATACGGAACATTTTAAAGAGAAAAAATAGAGGACCTCCAAGTGAGACCCAATATATATCTATATACTATATATACTAGGAGAGTGGCCGGTAAGTTGGCCAGTTATCCTTCGGTGGTCGGTTGCAAGAGTTCACACATGTCAGCCCCTCCTTACCTCTCTGATACGTGTCCCGCGAATCTCTCCCTCTGCCTTCATCTCTCTTCACCCTGGTGTCGGTTTTCATTGACCCGCCTTCCTCGCTCTCCCTCTCCCTTTCTCGTTCTTCACATCATCTACTTCTACCTTAATCTTGCGCAATACGACTGGATTCCTTCTCTTGGTAGATGTAAATGTCGGCGCCGTAAATGTCACTCTCGCAGCCTCGCTCTCTCAGCATCCTCTCTGTGGTTTTCAATTCTCTCTGTTCCCGACTGGTGTTTGATTCTCGCGGATATCGGCTTATCGCTTCCACTTTCTCCAACGCCTGCCGTACTTCTTTCCCTTTCAACCGACGACCTCATGGTAGGCAACTGCACTTTTTGTTAATTTGACCAGTCTTACTTCAAATTGAAATTGATTATTGTGTTAAGCTTCGAAATTCAACTGAATTTCATTCTTTTCAATGTAACACCGTTGCTAAGGACGGAGCCACGTTGGGGCCAGGGGGCACTGGGCCCTGAACTTTTAAAAATAATTAATATATATGTAAAAATTATTTATATTTTTGTATTATAGTTCAGTGGTTGGCGTGCCTTCCCTTCACAGGATGGTCACGGGTTCGAGCTTCGTGAATATCATTCCTTCTTTTCACTTTTTTTTTTCTTTTTTAATTTTCCTTTTCCTCCCTGTTATTTTATTTTATTTTATTTACGTTTTGCCATTATACTCATTTATTAAGAGATCCAACTTTATATTATTGTGAACATTTTCTCATGTTTTCTTTATTCATTATCATTTTTATGTAAATTCTTTATTTTCCTCATTCCATATTTCAATTTAAATATAATTTAGTTAATTGATTTTTCTTTATTGTTGTCATTTCTTTTATTTCTATTAATTCATTTAAATCCTAAGAATAAATTGTGATAATATATGTGTTAATAATAATATTACATATAAAAATATGTTATATGTATCATATAATATTATTACATGATTATATTATTATTTTAATTAATAATTATATATTAGTATGTCTTTTCTATCCCTTCTTCTCTCCCATATAAAATTTTTTCTCCAACAATTTTCACCTTATACATATTAATAGTATAAAGATAACATAATTAACTTCATATACATTTTACTTGAAAAAAATCAAGTTACTTAAAACACATAACAAATTTTAATCTTTAAATATTTTTTAAAAATATTAAATTAAATTATCTAAGAATAACACTTTTTTAATTCATGTACAAAAATAAAAGTAAAAATTTTTTATCGAACAAAGGAAATCGGGCCCCCCTCGATGATTTTTCTGGCTCCGTCCCTGACCGTTGTTGTCTTGGGCCGTTTCTCCTCCATCAGATTATGTGCTAGAAATCGATGGTTGATTTAGAGGAAATGGTAATTAGAAATTATAATGAATGATTCGTGAAGGATTAGTTATGCCTATGAACTGCTTGGTAAAATAGGCTAAGTGTGAATTAGTGAGTATGACTTCTTTACTCATCTTCTTGGTAAAATTGCGTAAGTGTGAATTAGTGAGTAGGAGTTCTTTACTCATCTTCTTGGTAAAATTGCGTAAGTGTGAATTAGTGAGTAGGACTTCTTTACTCATCTTCTTTTGATCTTCTATAAGATGGTAATTAAATATTGTGATACTGTTTATTGATTTCAAAATATTTGCTTCATTATATTCCAAAGTCCTTTATTCCATTCAAGAAACATCAAGACAATGGAGCAAATGATATATTACGAAGACAGAGTGACTACATGATTTGATGGAGTTGCATTAGGTTCATAATTTTAAGAGCTGATTGCTTGCTAATTCTGTTGACATTGTGAATGAGTTTATAAATAAGACAACTTCCTACTAGGCAAATAAGAATACTGCAATTTACACCCATTGTAGGGCTTATTTATATTCTAATGTTTGCATTCTTGTTAATAATTCTAATAAAAATTGCTTTCACGTATTAATAATCACTTCTCACAACACACTGCAGGTTTAACCATCAGTTCATTGCCGATCAGCACCATCCTCTACAACAGAAGCCAACAATTTGAAGTCATGGTATTATTCTCTTTCTGCAATATATTATCATTATACTTTCGTATGCTATACAATATTCTCCCTTACATGAAACACAAACCATTTACATGTGTACACTACACATACAGTGTGAGTTTCGACATGCTACTCTGTGATGACACTAGGACATTGGAAACTATGATTCAAAAGCAAGAAGCTGAATGCTACAAGATACCGCTGGAGAAAAGTTAATGGAAGATGAAATACAGGTTTCTGCTTTTAAATTCATTCCATTCCTAAGTTACCACTTATAACTCACCAATATGGCATGAGTGAAAGATCATGTAGGACGTATATAAGTTTGCATTGCTACAGGTTGAGATTAAAGCTTACGTATGAACATTTCTTAAATGCTTCCAAAACCACTGACCAGGATCTTATAGATAATGCATAACTTTAAACTATTACTTCATTGAGCTTTGCTTGTGTCTTCAAGCCAAACTAATGATTCCATTTAGAGGATCCAAGTGGCAAAAATAGAACTATTTAAAAAGAGGTCTATTACTTCAACCCCATTAAGTCTTTCATTATAACCAAAAGAAGGAAATTTAATTTAATTCAGTTTTGAAATACTTGAGATTCAAGCTAAGACAGTGATGAATTTAGTGGCCCTATTACTTGAGTACATTTTGGTTTTGACTGCGTTGTGTAGTTGATGGTGTGATTTACATTCAAAACCATATAAATATTCTTCTTATTCTGTTTGCATTCCATGAAATCATAAAATAGACTTTTAATAGGAAGCAATTTTATTTAACAGTACTTGGCAAAAGCAACATTACGGAAATTCATATAAGCACTTGTTGTTTGATAATGCCCCTTTGTAATTATATAGGAATCATTTGCCAAGTTGTATAGTTATTTAAAAATAGGTATATTACTTCAACCCCATTATGCATTTTTAACCACAAGGAAATTTAGTTTAATTCAGGTTTGGAATACTAGAGATGCAAGCTAAGACAGTGATGAACTCAGTGGCTCTACTACTTGAGTACATTTTGGTTTTGACTGTGTAGTTGATGGTTGATTTATGTTTAAAACCATACGAACATTATTCTTATTTTGTTTGCATTCCATGAAATCACGTGTTCCATTTTAGATAATTCTACTTTTGTTAACTAATTTACAGCTAGATTTTTTGTAATGAAAATGAAAATAAATAGTGAAAAGAAAAGAGTAACTTTTCCAGCAAATTGAAAACAAAAATTAAAAGACGCATGAAAAATCTAATACATTTCATTCCTAAATTACTACTCATAACTCAGCATCTCTACGATTTCTATGAAAATTATGGAAAAAGGCTAAATGTCTACATGAGTACTAAACCTCTGTTTTTTACTTGTTAAACTTGGAACAATTTAAGACTGAGATTGAAGAGTTTAAAGGGGAGATTATAGCTGATCAACCCTGGCTATGGATATATGTTGAGACATGTGGGAAGCTGATATAAAGCTTCAAGAGTACTAAACAAAAATGCTTAAGACAAAAGATCTCATTTCAAGAGTTTTGCATCTTGGTGAAGTAAGCGAATCTATAGTATATACTTCGATACAACATAAAAATTATGCATATGTTCATCTGAATACTGCATTCAGTGATATATTACACACATTTGCTAATTCAAGTTTCTTTTTAAAAATGTATGGGACTTTTCTAGATTATAAATTGTAAAAATTGCATATCAAGCCATACCTTACTGTTATTTGCGCTGAATCTTGCAAAGATAAATGGAAGCCTGAATGTGTGCTTCTTGTATTTGATTGCAGGCCCCAACATGAACCTTTACTCTTGATAGCAATCTTCCGGTGGGACAGTGATATGGAGCAGGCCAATGATCGTGGCGAGAAGGGATTGAAGCAGCTGCTTCTCTATCGGCAGAGACATCAAGCCGGCAATCATCTTGATTGATTATCTTAATTAATCTATCAATATTTATGAGATTTCATATTTCCTTTTGTGTCTTGATAGGTAGTATTATTTAAGCATTGGGTTTGGGTCTATGTAACATTATCAAGAATATTGAGAAATAAACTGGAGCCAATTTGGCTATTTGGACTTTGTGTCTTATTTTTTGAGTGCTAACAATTGGTCCGACCTGCCGGATCACTCACACGAGATGACCAATACACACAGCGAACAGAGGATCGAAGACCTGGAGTCGGGACAGGTTGAGATCAAGGAACCATTGGAGAAGATGGCAGCTGAGCAATCTAGTGTGGTTCAGCAGTTGAAAGAAATCACCGGAGCATTAGCCGGTCTGACGGCGTCGATGGTGGTTTCCCGGTCGACAACCGGGACGACGGCACGACGGCAGACGATCGAGGAGGTCGAGTTCGCCGCGGCTTTGAGGACGACAATGACGGTGGTTGAGAAGTCGGCCGCCCTGCCATTGCTACCTACTTTTGATGGCACTGACCCTATCGGTTGGCTCGCTAGGGCCAATCAGCAATTCAAACTACATCAAACGCCCGTGGACTTGAGAGTATCGGCAGATATTGTGGATATGGAGGATTCTGTGTTGTACTGGTTTTCATGGATTCGGGCCAAAAAAACCAGACCTAACGTGGGAGGAATTTTTGAGGGCCCTAATGACTCGTTTCGATGCCCATTTCAAGGGGAGTCCCTTTGAGAGGTTAGCGGTGGTGGAGCAGTCAGGAACGGTCGAACAATATATAACTGTGTTTGTGCAGTTGGCAAGTCAAGTGCCGGGTCTGAGCGATGAACATTACCTTGGATATTTCATGAAGGGTCCGACTGAAGATGTCCGTAGCTCCCTCCGCCTTTTGCGCCCACAAGATTTAGAGTTGACAATGGATTTGGCGCGGGATGTGGAGGTGAATCTCACACTGATCGGAGGTGGGCGCAGTTTGAAATTTAGTGGCAGTTCGGTTGGGCGGCCCACTGCTTTCTTTGGCCAATTTTCGGCCGCAATCGGGTACCCCCAGCGTTGAGGACTAGCGGCCCTCCGGTATATTCAACAGGGTCGTCGGTACCACGGGCTTTCAACCGCAACCAGGCACCGAAATTAGCTTCGATGGGGCAATCTGCCCCACCATCTCGATTTACCCGGATGACGCCTCAGGAAATAGCTGATCTCCGCGCAAAAGGATTATGCTTCCACTGTAAGAAACAGTACATGCCGGGGCATCAGTGTTCCATGCAACTGCTGAATGTGTTGATGGCAAAGGAGGATGAGGTGATGGATTTGCAATGTTTCGAGTTCCATGAGAAACCAGAGTAGAGTAAAGGAGACGGAGAGGCTGCCGATCTTATGAATGAAGGAGAGAGGGATGAGGCGGTGCTACCAATGTATTCAATGGCAGGGATCACCAGTCCTTGCACCTTGCGTATTGGAGGGTTGTTGCAAAGACGCAAGGTGACTATCTTGATTGACGGCGGGGCAAGCCATAACTTCTTATCAAGCAAGTTAATGGGCTGCTCAAATTGGAGCCGGATCAGTCGAGCTGGTTTGGCGTGCAGCTTGGTGACGGACGTCGCCAAGAATCGCAAGGAGTTTGCCATGGAGTGGAGTTCTCAGTGGCCGACACACAGTTGAGGGCAGATTTCCATGTGTTTCCATTAGAAAGAGTGAACGTGATTTTAGGGGTGGCTTGGCTAGCAACCCTGGGGGAGGTAAAGACAAACTGGGCGAACTTGACGATGACCTTCGATTATGAGGGCAAGCGCGTGGTGGTGCATGGGGACCTAGCATTGTGCCGAGGCCCTATCGAGATTCGGGAGTTGGTTTGGACTCAAGACACGGAGTTGTGGGTCTTGGTGATGGAGGGGAGCTCATCGAGGGTCGTGGAGCCAACGTCCAAAGGGGTTTCCGATGTGTTGGCGCAGTTTGAGGGGGTATTCGAAGAGCCGGAGGGGCTGCCCCCAGCTCGAGGAACAGAGCACCGAGTCGATTTAACTACGGGGGCCGAACAGTATCGGTTAGACCATATCGATACGGTCAGGCTCAGAAGGATGAGATTGAATGCTTGGTCGATGATATGCTCTTGGCAGATATAATTCGCCCCAGTTCCAGCCCTTTCAGCAGCCCAGTATTGTTAGTCAAAAAGAAGGATGGGAGCTGGCGATTCTGTGTGCACTACCGGGAGCTCAACAAAGTAACAATATTGAATAAGTATCCCATTCCGGTCATCCAAGAGATGCTAGACGAATTGACTGGCGCGGTGATATTTTCTAAGATAGATCTTCGTTCTGGTTACCACCAAATCCGAATGGAGGAAAGGGACGTCTATAAAACAACTTTCAGGACTCACAGGCACTATGAGTTCCTAGTTATGCCTTTTGGCCTAACTAATGCGCCGGCTACATTTCAGTCGGCAATGAATGATCTCTTCCATCCTTACTTGAGGAAATTTATCTTGGTATTTTTTGATGACATTTTGATTTATAGCAGGTCGTGGCAGCAGCATAAGGAACACTTGAGGTTGGTCTTACGCATATTGCAAGATAATCAGTACAAGGCGAATAAAAAAGTGTTCCTTTGGGTGCTCGAAGGTGGAGTATCTGGGACATGTTATATCCTCTGTGGGGGTGGAAATTGACCCGGAGAAGGTGAGGGCTGTGGAGGAGTGGCCGAGCCCCAGGAATGTCAGGGAGGTTTGAGGATTTCTCGGTTTGACCGGTTATTATCGTCGATTCGTTCGCGAGTATGAGCAGATTGCGCGTCCGTTGACAGTTTTGCTTAAAAAATCGGCTCCTTTCCCGTTTGTGTGGACAGAGGCGGCAGAGGCTGCGTTCCAGAGATTGAAGGTGGCTGATAGAGATGCACACACTCAATAAATAAATAAAATAAATAAAAGACACGAAAATAATCCCTCACGGAGAGTGAATTCTCCGCCACAAGCCCAAAGGCTGCACTCCTTCAAAGAAGGCCACATAGATGAACTCTGCCACAAACCAATGTGGTTGCAAAATAAATATTTCTTATTGATGTTTTCCTCCTACAATAACATACGGTATTTAAAGAGGCTAAAGCCCACAATCACAACCCTAACCCTAATTACTAATATGGCAAAAATAGGAAATAAGGAAATAAGAAATCAAATAATCTAAACCAAGGAAATTATTGACTAGAAATAAAATACTAAAATCTCTCTATCAACTGTCTCCCCCTCCGAACAGCCTTGACCCCAAGGCTGCAATAAACCATATCCATTCGGTTCAACGGTGATTGGAAGGAAAAGTCGGGTCTCCTTCACAAAGGAATCGATGGACCCTAAGAGTTCCCCACCATCATCCTCCAATAGAACAGGCAGAACACTAATTTCCATATGGCCACACAAGGGAGAGTCGTGAACCACAAAAAATTAGGCTACGTTTTCAAGCCTGCCCATCGAGTATAAACCATCAAAAAGAGGAAATGCTGTCTTCGGTAGCTCGACCAATGGGGTTGGTAGTACCACAGGCAGCGGAAGGTCCATCCGTAGTAGCTTGATCGATGTGGGTGGCGGAACCAAAGCCAGTGTGTTGGCGACTGGCACGGCTGCAGGAAGGGATGACCCATGTTGCATAGTGGGTTGGGTGCCCTCGAAAACAAACACCATATCAATAGGGATTGGTAGTGGCGGCAAAGGCGGCGATCCCATCAACCAGAACCCCTCCAATTTCTTGAGGACGAGGTCAAGTTTGTTCTCCATGTTATTGCATCTCTCTATTACCACTGATTTGAATATCTCTTTCCCAATGGTCATATTGATGAAGAGAAATGGCAGGTAGGACCAATTGATAGAGATGCACACACTCAATAAATAAAATAAATAAAAGACACGAAAATAATCCCTCACGGAGAGTGAATTCTCAGCCACAAGCCCAAAGGCTGCACTCCTTCAAAGAAGGCCACAGAGATGAACTCTGCCACAAACCAATATGGTTGCAATATAAATATTTCTTATTGATGTTTTCCTCCTACAATAACATACGATATTTAAAGAGGCTAAAGCCCACGATCACAACCCTAACCTTAATTACTAATATGGCAGAAATATGAAATAAGGAAATAAGAAGTCAAATAATCTAAACCAAGAAAATTATTGACTAGAAATAAAATATTAAAATAACTCTCTATCTGTGGCATTAACCACGGCGTCGGTGCTGGCCATGCTTGATTTCAAGAGGCGATTTGTGGTTGAATGTGCGCTTCCGGAGTCAGGGTCGGCGCCGTACTCATGCAGGAAGGGAGGCCGATTGCTTACTTTAGTAAGATATTGGCGGACAGAACCATCACTAAGTTGGTCTATGAGAGAGAGATGATGGGGTTGGTTTTGGCGGTCAAACATTGGAGGCCATATTTGTTGGGGCGTCAGTTCACTGTCCGCACCGACCATAGCAGTTTGAGACATCTCTTGTCCCAGAAAATTGTTACACCGTCACAGCAGTATTGGGTAGCTAAGTTGATGGGGGTATGACTTCATCATCGAGTACAATCCTGGGCCCGCTAACTCTGCGGCGGACGCCCTCTCGCGCATGGGTGAGGACTGCAGCTCCCCTCCTTGTTAGCACTCAGAGAAATTGATTAGGGTGAGTTGGTTGACGTTATGGGAGAGCAAACATGGGACGACTTCATCCAAGGCATGTTGAAGGATCTCCAGAGAGACCTTAGTAGCCGGCCGGGGTTTAAAATTCATAGAGGAAAGGTGTTTTACCTTGGGCGTGTGGTGTTGGCCTCCAATTAGGAGTGGATTCCAGAGTTGCTTAAAGAATTCCATGATTCGCCGGTGGGAGGTCATGCGGGTGCTTTACGCACTTATAAGAGGATGGCCGCCAGCGTTTATTGGAGAGGCATGTTTCGGACAGTGAGGGAGTATGTGGCGAAGTGTCTCGTGTGTCAGAAGGCAAAGTATGAAGCGTTGTCGCCGGCTGGGTTGCTACAGCCATTGTCGGTTCCGGAGTTGGTTTGGGATGATGTATCAATTACTGTGTTGCCTAATTCTCAAGGGTATAACGCAGTGTTGGTTGTGGTGGATCGACTCTTTAAGTACGCCCATTTTATTACCTTGAAAGGCATTCGCACGGCGCGAACGGTGGTTGAGGTTTTCATGCGGGACATTGTCCGCCTGCATGGGATTACGAGATCCATCATTAGCGATCGTGACCCTTTTTTCGTTAGCACCTTTTGGAGGGAGCTTTTCAAGTTTTCTGGTACGCAACTAAAATTCAGCTCGGCGTATCATCCTGAAACTGATGGCAAACAGAGGTGATGAATAGGGTGTTGATATATTTGCATTGCTTCGTTGGAGAGTAACCGAAAAGGTGGGCCAAGTGGTTACCGTGGGGGAAATACTGGTATAATACAGCGTTCCAAACGGCAGCGTGTATGACACCGTTTGAGATGGTGTATGGTCGGCTGCCTCCCTCCCTACAAAGGTACTTACCGGGTGAATGTAAGACTGCGGCCGTGGCGAGTTTGCTTCAGAGCTAGGATGTGATGATGGCACGCTTATGGGCTAATTTAATGTGTGCAAGGGATGTGATGGTGCATTCGGCAAACCGCCACCGCCACGATGTAAGCTATGGAGTTGGCGAGATGGTGTTCTTGAAGGTGAGGCTTTATCGGCAACTGACAATGGCACAAAGGCCCCACCATAATCTTGCTGCAAAGTATTAAGGCACTTTTAAGGTGCCTGCGCTCATCGGGCCCGCCGCCTATAAACTGGGCTGCCGGAATCTAGCTGGATTCATCTAGTCTTCCATGTTTCGCAACTCAAGAAGGTTTTAGGGGATCATGCGGTGGAGGACAGTTTGCCAGAATCTTTGGAATTGCCAGAAGTTTCGGTGTTCGAGCCAGAGGTGGTGTTGGCCGTGCGTAGCGTGGAAGAGAATGGCAGCATGGTCGACCAGGTTTTGGTGAAGTGGGTTGATCAGTTGGAGGAGGATGCTAGGTGGATAAGCAAGAAGGATTTCCAGCAGCAATTTCCTTGGTTCAACCTTGAGGACAAGGTTGGTTCTGAGGGTGAGGGAGTTGATATGGAGCAAGTCGATGATCGTGGCGAGAAGGGATCGAAGCCGCTGCTTGTCGATCGGCGGAGACGTTAAGCCGGCAATACGTGATCGTGATCGTTCTAATCATCTCGATTGAATGGCTCAATCATCTTGATTGATTATCTTAATTAATCTATCAATATTTATGAGATTGCATATTTCCTTTTGTGTCTTGATAAGTAGTATTATTTAAACATTGGGTTTGGGTCTATGTAACATCATCAAGATTATTGAGAAATAAACAGGAGCCAATTTGGCTATTTGGCAGACACTTTGTCTCTGATTTTCTGAGTGCTAATAGACAACCCGACAAAATACATACTCTATCATATTTCACTTTACTGACCAAACTCATTCCCCACACCAGCAAGAATTATATTATACGAGTTGCCCCATACACTGCAGAACTTCTCCCATAATAGTTTCCATCCCCCTATATTTTGTGCTGTTAGTGCTGCTGCTTTTCAATGTAGCTCACATAATCATTGCATTTTAAATACGGCTTATTTTTTGTCAACTCTCACTTTCTTTAAACTTATTCATGTACTAATTAGAAAAGAATTTCTACTACACGTCGCTCTTTGGTTCTTCAAGAAAAGGTCGACTAATGATATAAAAAATTGACTCTTCTCCTGTAAAGAACCTTTGTGTTTTGATATGTTGTCACTTGTGACCCTTACCACGATATTTGCCTGGGTTTTAGTCTCTATTGGTAATGAGTTGCAGGAACCATACTATGCTCAAAGCTTTTACTCCAAAATTTTATACTGAATTGACGAACATGAAATCTGCTATATTTAACTGTTGCTTATATTCTCATTCTCCTAAGCAGAGATATATCCAAAAGTTCTTCACAACTTGGACAACAAAAGTGTCTTTATCAACTGCAGAAGACAATGCTTAAGGGAATTCCAGATTAATCTGCAACGACCATGTGTTCATTATGGTAGATCTTACATCCATTACATGAGATACATTCTGAGTTCTTAAACATACTACTATAATTTGGAATATCATCATTGTCTAGCTTTCCAATGTGCGTTCTTTTCCCCTCTAAACTTAGAGCCTTACTAATCTTCAGTAATACTTACTAGCTATTAGCAGATTAAGAATTATAAGACTGCTATTAATCTTTGGTGTGATGTTTACTAGCTATTGGAAGATTAAGTTATAGGAGACTAATTTTATCTTACTGTAGTACAATAATATATACGATACCAAACGGAAGCTTATGTCAGAATAGCTTATAATTATAAAATATAAAAAAATATCCCAGTTAATTTCATTTATCTACTTATATTTGAATGTCACATCTCACAACTTTTAAGTGATAGATTTTTAGATTTAAGTGATAGATTTTAGTATTGCTTATTGAACTTCTTTCTGTTACCATAGTAACTAAATAAACAACAAAACAGCTATGGAAGTAAAACATCATGCGGCAAAGGCGTAAAAAATATATCAGCTAAGCTTCTATGTTGTTCTCATTAATAAATTATACTTTATACGAGTTAGGTCCATGTACATAATACTTTACTCTTTCGTAAGTTAGGAATTGAGAACAATTTCCCTTCAGATTGTTATTCGTTCACGTAAAGCAATTTCTTAGTCTATTTGATCGGTAACCAAAACTCCTCCACTACAGCTAACCAAAGAAGACAGCTTAATGTTGCTCCCAAAGGTTTCTACAATACACAAAAAAATTCACATTATTCACATACATAAGAATGAAAAATCAAACAAATATGCCATTGTCATCTATACAAATAGGATTAAAGCGTAATTTAAAAAAAAAACTAATCTTTCTTACTTCAATGGGTAATAATTTGATGATGTCTAATTATTTCTTGAGTATTGAGAATGTGTATAATTATTACTCCATAACTTATAAAACTGACGTTGTGATGATTCTTACTTCAATTGTAATTATTTGGTGTTGTCTAATTATTTCTTATATTCACGTCGCTATTGTTATAATCCTTCCTGCTTTTATTTTTTCGAGGTATTTCCCTTCCTCTTTACGTGACATTATCTCCTTTTTTCCCTTTCACTCTGAGACAAAAGTTGTCTCATTTCTTCCCTACATTTTAACTTTGCAGTCGTTTCACCTTATGTTGCAAAGATAAGCTTGAACATTTGCCTTTCCTCTTCTCAACTGATATTTACTAAGTGTGTGCGTTGCCTTCCACAACGTTGGATTCTATGATGGCCTCTCGCTCAAGCTCTCAAGGAGCTCAATGGCAATAAAGTTGACGCATCACTCTCTTTTTACTGAAAGTACAAGGTAATTGTTTTACGCCATGACTTGTGAAACTTTTTAACAACACAGTTACACAATAAAACATGTTACCTTATTCATATTATTTTCAATTGTTATAAACCCTTTTTGGTACAGAAAATGAATAAGATTTAGAATGTTATAAGCTGATACCTAAGCAAATTTCAACTATACTCACATTAGGTGCTTGATGAAATGCTTGAATAGAAATTGGTTTAGAAATCATGCTCTTTGGGTTCATGTGAGAACTTCAATTGTGACAGCCTTATACACATGAGTAATACTTGATTTGGGATATGAATTACAAAGCATATGGGCAATGATTCATTAATTCTTTTGTTCTGAGATGAGATTCAGGCCATACAGTAATAACAAGTAGTAATTTCTGTTTGTAAGTTGATGTGAACTTCTTAGCATAAAACAGTAGTTGTACACCCTCGTATCTTACAATAACCTTACATGGGCCAACTGATTATAGTGCTAGAAATTATAGACGCTCATAATATACAGGCCCATCTCCGTGCTCTTTTTCAATAAACAATAACATAAGAGTACAGAAGAACATAATGAAACTTTACACTAATATAATTATTTTATAGATAACACATGTGAAGTGTTCCGAAATCTTTACAAATTATACCTTATATTTCCGAACTTGTAAGTCTCAGAATAAGATTAGTTATTTAGGTTTTTAACCCCGTTCATTTCTCTTTTATGTCATTGTCCTGATTAAATCACGAAAAAAAATACACGCATTGTTCTCAATTCAATTCTTTTATCTTTGTGTAGTGACTATTCTCTTCGATTCGACTACAAGGATATTTCATGATAATATCCTCTTTCTCCTTGGGTTTCCAGCTCTACTTACTTTGCCAGCAGGTAATAACCTAAGTAGATATCAATTATCAGCTCCACCTCATTTATCTATACCTTTAACTATTTAATCATATGTGGCAGCATCAGGTTGCACTAACAGAAAATTTTGTACTGATACCTAATTCTATATAATTTCTGGTTATTTACATTGTTTATAAGCAGAACATTAATCATAAAAATTAAGCTATGTTTTTATTTTCATTGTTAGATGGGTAAGAATAATTTGAGTATATAAATGTATTGCACGAACAAATGAAAAAGTTTGTGTATGAAATTAGCTTATAAATTATTTGTATAGTACTCCATTCTTTTAACAAAATTACAGAATACATCTCCTCCACTTTCTATTCAGTGAATAAGTAAAATAATTTGTTATAACTAATGCAGTACAAATGTTCTATGAATCAGCTATACATTAGGGCAAATATAAATTTCTCCCTTCCATATTTCCAACAAGGTCTGTCATGTGAGCTCTATCTTAACACTTCTCATTTTGCACAATTTCTGTTATTTTTTAGTGCGTGCAATCTATTTACATGACGTTCGCTTTATATCATATCTGCCCTCTCATATTCAATTTACTTCTTACGTCCACGTACTGTATAAATATTTCACAGAAAATCCCCAATTACATGGCATATAAATGTAATATTTTCTTTTGAATAAACCCGGTGCTCAGATCTCTCACGTTGTGGGTATCAATGCTCAGAGCCAACGTTATCGCCCTTCTAATTTTATAATTTAAAAATGTCAACTCTATTGCTCATAATTGTACATTGAATATAAAAAATATTGCCACTCATCAATATATTATCAGTTATTGTTATAAGAATCAGCTTAAAACTACTTTCACATCATTTTTTAAGGGTTAATTGCATAAAAAAAACCACCTTTACGTTAGTTGCAAATTAGTCCCAACTTTAAGATTTTTGCGAAGAAAACCACGACATTTCAAATGATTTGCAAATTCAGCCCATGGGCAGCAAAATCTTGCTGCCCGGATGGATTAAATGATTTTTTTAAGAACATGAAATTTACGTTGCCTCTCTCCTTCCTCTTTGTCCCCTCTCTTCCTATTTCTCTGCATATCTTCTCATCAATTCACTCCTCCTTCCTCTCTATCATCATTCCACCAACAAAGCAAACAAACTAAATCTCTGTGTCCTCTCTCCACCTACGGCTCCAATACTCTCGTCTCTCTCCCGCTCGTCCTTCCCCGCACATTTTTTTCTCACCACTTGCTATACACTCCAAAACCCACAAACTATTTTGCCTACAAGATGAATTGAAATGATAATCGGAGGAGGGATTGGAGGGGTGCTCGGATTTAAAAAAAAAAACTGAAGAACGCGGAGGAACAACTCCAGATCGAGTAGTGGTGTGCTGATTTTCCAACTTGATGAATGAGAAAATCTGTGCGGGTACTATGGATTTTTCTTTTCGATTGATGTTCTTCTTCCCTTATTTATTTATTTATTAATTTAACTGTAGAATCTTTTGGGTTTTCCCCTCTTTTTGGATTTTTCCATCAAAGATTTTTCTTGTTTCTCCCATTTATTTAGTTGTGGGTTTGAATGCTAAAGCCAATATTAAAGGAGAAAATGTGGACGCCAACGCCATTTTGTTTAAATAGGCAGGCAATTAACAGGGGTGTGTGTGTGTTTTTGTATTAGGGAGGAAAAGCATCACATGGGCTTCATTGGAGCATGAAAGAGACAAAGGAGATGCTGGAATTCTGCAAGGAAAAAGCTTGAGTTCCACCATTGAAACAGTGAAGATGGATTACATCAACACTGCGATTGAGAGGCTGGAGTAAAAAGACGTTCGACACAGATTCGTCGTTGACGTTGCTGGGAGCAAAATTTGAGCAATGAGTCTAATATATTATGCATATTATTTTTCTTATTTTTCATGTGAAAGCAACGAGCTGTGGCTTAATTTTCTTATTTACTCATCATGATTATTTGTATTGCTTTGCCTATTAAAAAAATGTCATTTAACATGGGCTCGGTTTGCAAACTATTTGAAAGGTCCTGATTTTCTTTGTAAAATTCTTAAAGTTGGGATTAATTTATAACTAACATAAAGGTGATTTTTTTAAGCAATTAACCTTTTTTGATAAAATAAAAGTTTATATCTTTTACATATCATCAAGGATTCAAGATAAAAAATTTGGGAAATAAATAGTATGAAAACTGGAGAGGCATTTCACTAAAACAGAAACGCTAAATACAAATAAAAATAACACTGCCGCTGCCTTCACACCTAATAAATTAAGAGGGTGGCTATTTGCACCCTCAATTCTACTAAATAAACCCCCATAAAATCATAGATTAAAATATTCATATTTGTTAAGACGTAAATACCCTTTATAAATTATAAATTAAGATTTCTTATCCTAATTTCTATATATGTTAAAAGGAAAATTACTTGTGATGGGTCAAACAACTTAAAATTTTGTCTAAATGGCCTTTGACCAAAATTGTTTTATAATATTAATTAAAAAAGTAAAATAAAAATTTAATATTTACAATATTGAGAATTAAATTTTCCTTTAATTAAAATTTGCCCCAAATCTTTCAAAATCAAGAGCATGATGAAGTTTTTCATCGTTGGTGAAACAAATCTTTCAAAATCAAGAAGGCTGGTGAAGGCCCAAGAATTTTTCAAAATCAAGAAGGCTAGTGAAGACTCAAACATTATTCGTTCGTTGGTGAAGACAGACTCATGACAAACTGATTCTTCTTCTCTTCTCAGGTAGTGGGCTTGAATTTTCTATGATTCTTCTCCCTCCCCAATTCTCATATTTTTTTTTATGCTCTTGGGTTGCACTTGGTATGGAATTAATATTCGATAGATACTTGTTTTTTATGATGGAATTTTAGGCATGACAGTAATAATAATGATGTTGAAAACTAACCTTTGAACTTTATGCCTAAAGGTGTTCGATGAAATGCTTGAGTGAAAATTTTGGGTTAAATTAAGTCTTCCATTATGAATTTGAGTTTGCAACAAGGTAAATGGTCATACTGTTGCAGAACATATATGCTTATATGCACTTGTGGATTCTTTATCTCTACGACTCATGCTAGCCATAATTCCCTGTAAATTTGATTTTCCTTACATTGTCGAGGCAAATTATAATTTTGCACTCTTCCATTACATCTTCAATGTTTAATCCCTTTTTCTTGTACCTTTGTTCTTGAATTTTTTGACATTAGATTCCATTAACATCCCCAATAAGTCATCCATGAAAAATTCATCCCTGTCATTGCATTTTCTCGTTGGTTAATGATACACATTAGCAAGGATTGAATTTTACTTCTAATGGCTTTCATTCTTCATATTTAAATCACTCTTTTGACCACTAAACCCCCGTTCAACATTATTATTATGATTAATACAGAAAATATAATGAATTGAATAGAGAAATCGTGGGAAAGACACAAAATATCTCAAACGCATGAATTTGGCAGATTTTCGGATGCATCTGTCACCTTTTAGAAAAATGAACATAACTCCTTGTAGAAAATTCCAAACGACTCTTTGCTTATTGCGTTAGAAACTAGACTGATAGGGCTTTCCATCCGTATATTATTCATTGTCTAACTTTCTTCTGATCAGTACCGGTTTTTTTAAAGATACCCTATGTGCTGAAATATTTTCTTCATCATCTATGCTTTAGTTACCTAAGTGTTTGTCTTCTCACATGTCTCCCTATCTCTTGAAGATGATTGTCTTTTTCACATGTCTCCATATCTCGTGAAGATGAGTCATATACTTTTATCAATAATTATAGGATCATGACTATGGAGTTTGCTTATAAAAAAGAGGTTGTGGGTCGAGCGAAGATTTGACAACGATTGTTCTACAAATCTTTTTAATTTTGAGAAAGTTATAAGTCCTCAGCAAGGAAAGGATAATCATGTTTTGTTTAAGTTTTTTTTCCTTTAAATTATTTGCTTATAATTCTAACACTAAATTTAAATGCAGATATGATTGTGGTATGTCCACTGCAGATATAATTCTAACACCCAATGAGTACTTTCTTCCTGCCTTCCAAAGCTTATAACTGTTATAGATATTTGAAATTATCTCAATCTAAGACATGTCTACATGCTATTGATGTCATCTTCCGAATTATGGTTGTGATTAGTGCGTTAAAATGTGAAAATATTTTGATCCATGATTAATTTTAATTTTAATTACAGTAATTCATAAAAATATATTATTCTATTTTAGTATTTTGTTGAAATATATTATAATTAAATCAGTTTGTTTTGGATATGTAGGGGAAAAGAGAGATGATGGAGAAAAGATTATATGGTAGCTGATTTACTGCAAAAAAAAGGGAAAAAACTTATTTTGAATTCTTTAGTTTATATGTAAAACAGTAGTGTTATATATAGTGTGACCACAAATTTCATCATCACTTGTTTAAATGAATTTCGTTTAATGTTAAGTTGTTTTTCTACTATTTTGTTTATTTTTACATAACAACATAAAAATTGTCAAATGAAATTTTATAATCAAATGGAAAAGACTATTAAATTTTGGAAGTTCCCTAAAATCACTCAAATTTTGAATAATGGAGTGCAAGTTCTTATAACAGAATAGTTCTGTTACGGGTCAGACAATACAAAATTAGCTATTCATTAGAAAAATCAATTAAAATAGTATATAATAATGGTAAAAGTGAAGTTCTGTTACTAGGAATGCCCCAAGAATCACTCCAATTTCATATAACGGCGTGCAAGTCGTTATAATGAAATGATTCTATTATGGTTCAAAAAAATGCTATATTGATAATCCACTAGAGAAACAAGTCAATGATGTTTAATAATAAAGGTAAAAATGTGAGCTTTTGTTTAGGAGGGCCCTAGAATCACTAGAATTTCGAATAACGGCGTTCTCGTTATAACGGAATGGTTACGTTATGGGGTGAGATAATGCTAAATTGACTATTCACTAAAGAAATCAGTCAAATGATGTACAATGAAGGTAAAAATAAGAAATTTTAAATGAGACGACCACGGAACAACTCGAGTTTTGAATAACGACATACAAGTCGGTATAACGACATGATTCGGTTATGGGCATAAACGCTCATATTTTGTACGTACCAATCAAGTAGTTAATTAGATCAAATATTAAACACCTACTTTGATTTCATCATATTGCTACAAACTTATTCGAAAATACAAGTGTATACTTATGATCTGTAATAGTTCGCATCAAAACTTATCATATGTTACTTGGAACATTAATGAGATATTTCATAAATGAGTCAATATCAGTATTCTTTTGTTACATTATGATAATATTAGGCTTTACATCTACATATAGAGATCCGAGCAAGTCCAATACCCTAAAATGACTCAAATTTTGAATAACGAAGTGCAAGTCGTTATAATAAAATGGTTCCGTTATGTGGCCAAACAATGCTAAATCGGCTGTCTACTAGAGAAACAACTCAAATGGTGTAGATTGAAGTTAAACGTGAGAAATTTTGATTGAGACAATTACGGGATAACTCGAATTTCGAATAGCGGCGTGCAAGTCGTTATAACAGAAATGATTATGTTATTAGCATAAACAAATATATTATCGTACATACCAATCGAGTAGTGATTTTGGACCTGATATTAAACACCTGCTTTGATTTCATCATATTTCTACAAGCTCATTTAAAATACAAGTGGATACTTCATATTTGTAATGCTTTATATCCAAACTTATCACATGCTAATTAGAACATTTTTGGGATATTCCATAAGTGAGTCAATATCAGCATTCTTTTGTGACCTTATGATAATATTAGGCTTTATATCTATATATGAAGATCCGAGCAACTCTAAGGCTCCTAAAATCACTCGAATTTCAAATAACATCGTACAAGTCGTTATAACGGAATGGTTCCTTTATGTGGCCAAACAATGCTAAATCGGCTATCCACTAGAGAACCAACTCAAATGGTGTACAATGAAGTTAAAAGTGAGAAATTTTGACTGAGGCAACCCCGGGATAACTCGAATTTTGAATAACGACATACAAGTAGGTATAACAAAATGATTCCGTTATGGACATAAATACACATATTTTTGTATATACCAATCAAGTAGTGATTTGGACCTCACTTTAAACATCAACCTTGATTTCATCATATTACTACAAGCTCATTTGAAAATTCAAGTGAGATACTTCATATTTGTAATGTTTCGCATCCAAACATTTATACTTCATACACTTATTCATATGACATGTATGAAATAATTCATATGTGACTCAATATAAATATCCGTTTATTAGTTTATCCAAATATTATGTTTTGACATTGTATGTGAAGATCTAATCGAATGAAAGGCCCCTAAAATCGCTCGAATATCGAATAACGGCGTGCAAGTCGTTATAACAGAATGATATCATTATGGGGTCAGACAATGCTAAATTTTCTATTCACTAGAGAAATCAGTTAAATAGTATACAGTGATGGTAAAAGTGATAAACTTTTACTGAGACGATCCCGGGATAACTCGAATTTTGAATAAAAATATACAAGTAGGTATAACGGAATGATTCTGTTATGAGCATAAACACTCATATTTTTGTACATGACAATTAAGTTGTGTGTTTGGACCTCATATTAAACACATGCCTTGATTTCATAATATTTCTACAAGCCCATTCAAAAATTTAAGTGGGATACTTCATATTTATAATACTTCGCATTCAAATTGTATACTTTATATACTTGTTTTATTTAACATGTATGAGATACTTTATATGTGACTGAATATCAACATCCATTTGTTAGTTTATTAGAATATTAGTTTTAACATTGTATGTGGAGATCCAAGCGAATGAAAGGACCTAAAATTGATCAAATTTCGAATAACAGTATGCAAGTCGTTATAACGGAATGATTTCGTTATGGGGTCAAACAATTCTAAATTTGATATTCTCTATAGAAATCAATCAAATAGCATACAACGATGGTAAAAGTGAGAAATTTTGACTGAGACGACCTCGGGATAACTCGAATTTTGAATAACGATATACAAGTGGGTATAACGGAATGATTCCGTTATGAGCATAAACACGCATAATTTCGTACATGATAATTAAGTTGTGCGTTTAGATCTCATATTAAACACATGCCTTGATTTCATAATATTTCTACAAGCCTATTCAAAAATTTAAGTGGGATACTTCATATTTGAAATACTTCGCATTCAAACTGTATACTTTATATACTTGTTTTATTTAACATGTATGAGATACTTTATATGTGACTGAATATCAACATCCATTTGTTAGTTTATTAGAATATTATGTTTTGATATTGTATGTGGAGATCCAAGCGAATGAAAGGACCCTAAAATCGATCGAATTTTGAATAACGGCGTGCAAGTTGTTATAACATAATAATTCCGTTATGGAGTCAGACAATGCTAAATTGACTATTCACTAGAAAAATATATCGAATGGTGTATAATGAGGTAAATGTGAGAAATTTAGACTGAAACGACCCCGGGATAACTCAAATTTTAAATAACGGCATACAAGTTGGTATAACGAAATGGTTACCGTTATGGGCATAAATGCTAATTTTTTAAAAATTCATAAAATATTAATAATTTAGTAAAATCCCCCATTTTTTATTTTACAAAATTGTCCCAAACTTTTATTATTTTCTTAAAAGTCCCTAAAGTATTAATAATTAAGTAAAAACCTTATTTTTTAAAGGAAGGCCATTTACACAAAATTTTATAATCTCAGGGCTTTTAAATAAAATTTAATATTGACTAGGCCTTTTAAATGGAGATCCCTATTATAAATTAAGATTTATTATCCAAATTTCTATATTCACCCGAGATTTGGAAGAATGAATGAGATTTGGATTTGACTGAATTGTGTTCGACTAGACACTTGTTTGTTCGAGTATGAACGTAATATGGAAATACACATGAATTTATTTTTGTAGTTACCGCCGATCCCCTCAACAATGATCAGATCAGGGAAACCTTCAAAATATATATATATATATATATATATATATATATATAACTATCAATTCATTGATATTATATTATTGCAGAGAACTATATTTAGTCCCATACCATCCGAACCGAAAAACTTGTTGGGGGCGGTTACTGAGTAAGAACCGGTGTTACGAAACAAGGAATAAGGGTATGTTCGGTGTATTGTCAGATGCAATACAAGCCCTTTTGGGTGGCTCTCTCAAACCTCTTTTCAGCCTGCTTCTGTAATTATCATCTTTAACTTTGTATTTTTCCTATGGGACTCCCTCTGATCACATGATCTATCTTCGACAGGGACCTGGCCATTGGTGTACAATTGGAAGGGAGAAAGGGTTGACCCAATTAAGATATTTAATGGGTTTGTATTTAATTAAGGGCAGAATAGTCTAAAATGGGGTACGTTTAGTAATACATGCATATATCTTTTAATTTTGATGATGTTTATTTAGTAATTGGGGTTTATTTAGTAAAATTGGGGTGTAAATTTAACAAACCCTTTTTACAGGGATAAGTATTACATTTTAAATGTTATCTATTATATAAATTAAATATTATTTGCACCGCCATAATCAACAGTAATCACACATAAGGAATGATTTTTATATTTTAAACTTTTTCTTCTACATTTATTAAATAAAAAATTATATCATGTAGTAGATAAATATTGGAATACACAGAAAGTTCTTATTAACATTTGGTAGCTCGGGGAATTAGGATACATTAACATACAGGTTGAATAGGTGCTACCCACCTAGTATATAAATATAAATACCGTTTAAACAAAAGAAGTCGTACTTTGAAATCAACAAACTCGATTTATGGGAATACATGAGTTGTGATTGTACAAAACATAATTATATATAGGTGAGATATTCTGGTTTCTCACCCAGAGTTTATTGACTTTGCGATTTGTTAATTGAATTTGCGTGAATTAAAATTAAAAGATGAAACGCAATTATAATTTTTTTAATGAAAAGTTATCGATAAATTATTTAATTAATAATTTGTAGTATAAAAGATAAATGATAATATTTAAAAAAAATCATAACATCTTTAATAAAAAGTGATAACTAATTAGAAAAATGTAATTTTATGACTGTCTCTTACAAGTCTGCCCCAAATTAAAATAGGGACAAGAAATTTAATTTTATAATTAAGAAGTTTCTATTATAAACAAGTGTGATAATATTTTTATTATAAAATATACTCCATTAAATAAAAATGATAAATATATATTTTTTTAAAAGTAAAATTTTCTACAACGGTTGTCATTATATATACTCCATCCGTCCCGTCCTTATAGTTACGTTTGTTTTTTGCACGTGGATTAATGAGTATAGTATTTTAATATGTATTGAGGTAAGAGAAATAATATTTTAATATAAGTGGGTAGGTGTATTAGTGTGATGTGTGGGTCATGGAGAGAGAAATAATTAATTTGTGTGGATCTCATATGCTAAAAGAGGAAATGTAACCACTATGATGGGACATCCAAAAAGGAAATATGTAACCATTAGGATTTGACAGAGGGAGTATATATATATATATATATATATATATATATATATATATATATATATATATATATATATATATATATATATATATATATATATATATACACTGATGCTCGTTTCTACAATTGTTATCTTATTTATATGTACTCTATTAGTCCCACAAAAGTTTGTATGCCTCTATCGGCACGGAGATTTAGAAAAGTGATAACTTTTAGGGATATTATGATATTTTTTTGTAATAAATAAATGATAAAGTATGTTAGGTGTGTTAGGTAAATATAGTTTTTTTGTAAATAAAGTGTATGAGGAAGGGTGATTGCGTTTGATATTTTACTTTTTTTAAGGAATATGCAAACTTTTGTGGGACAATCCAAAATAGAAAGTGTGTCATATGAAATGGAACGAGTGAGTATATCATTCTGATTGTCAAATATATATATATATATATATATATATCATTCTGATGCTCGTTTTGTATTAAATAATCTCTTTGACTTCTGAAATTAATGGTTACATATTTAATATATCCCAAATGTCATTTTACATGTTATATATATATATATATATATATATAATATAATATATGATCTCATCAAAAGTTGATCATTGGATTGGTTCAAGAATATATATATATATATATATATATATATATATATATATATATATTCTTGAACCAATCCAATGATCAACTTTTGATGAGATCATATATTTCAACCCCTTGTTTAATTTTTAATTAAATAGACGATATGTGTCAAATCAATGTATATAATAAATAGATGATATGTGTTAAAATTACATTTTAAAATTATTGTCTAATATTTAAAATTTATATTTATTTTGCGTTTTGATTTGGTGATTAGTGATAACTTCATGTAAAAAAAATTAATATGTTAAAGGTGAACGATGATACGTGTGAGACAGGAGTATTAATTAATGCAAAGAATAAAAGATGAGAGAGAATAGGGAAAATATATTAATTGATGAGAGATAATATATTATTAATATTTGATGGGTTGATTGAGAATTTATAAAGTTTTTAGGTGTATAAAAGGTAATTTTTAAAACTAGAAATTCTAAACGTGCGTTGCACGTTGATGGTATGTTATACTTTGTAATATGTTTTAAAATGGATTATAATTTTAAATTTTATGTATATAAAAAAAATGATATATATTGTTTATATTTTGGATATTTTTCCACGTAGATGAGTGTTTGTACTAATTAAGTAAATCTTTCTTATTTTCGATAGAAATATTTAGTCTATATCTCTAACATTTTTCTAAATTCAAGATTTTTTGGATGGAATTTAATAAATTTAATGATTAATATAAAATAAATTGATAAATAAATATACATTTTCCATTTTACTTTATTTTCCATTTTACTTTATTTAATTCAAGGTTTATATTTTTTTTTATGATCCACATGCAATATTAATACAATTATCCATTTCTCATTAAATATTATTTCTCTCATTATACATTAAAATATTATATCTTTTAATCTATGTGAAAATTATGTGATTATGATGATTGAGTAGATATATTTAGGAAAAAACTTAATATTTTTAATCAAACATTTATAGTATTCATATTTCAATCTTTTCAACAAAAGAAATTATACTTTTAAAACAAATTATTATATCCTATACACTTTGTGCAGTCGATGAAAGAGAATTTAGAAAATCAAAAGATTGAATTATCACAAAGAGAATTTAGAAAATAATTACCCTCCAAGATGTAATTTTTCTGACAAGAAAAAAGATCCTAAGATGGCTACAATGATGGTCATCAATGGACTAAATGCTGTAGCAAAAAAGGACATCTCTGTTCCATCACAATTCCTTGAACATAATATGCAATGCCTGATGAAACAATACCCTGTTACCAAATAAAAATCAAATCTTGATTTAGCACTTTTTTTAAAAAAATCATAAAAATTTGAGGGGCAGACCCTAGAAGTGATGGATTCTTACAGCATAGGCAGCAGCAAACAGATTCATGTCCCAACCTATAGACCAAGCACTTGCTGTTTGCTCCATTACAAAACTGAGAGCAGTGGATTGAAGTGTTCCCAAGAAACACACAATTGCTATAAGTGACAGCTGGGCTGTGTATTTCCTCATTGTAAGGGCCTATATATTCCATCAACCAACTTTTAATTTTCTTGAAATAAGGAAAAAAGGGTATTATAAGGAGTAATAATCTACCTGAAGGATGAAGAAAGAAGCCCATGAAAAAGTGGCAATGATGAGAAGAACAGACCCCTTAACCCAATCTTGATGAGTTGTACTGGAAATCATGCTTATGACATGTCCTTTGTAGAGTGCAATAAGCATAGCTCCAACAGAGCTGATTTTCACTACAGCTTCTTCGCCTTTTCTCATTCTCATGACAGCTCTGTCCAAACCTTCATGGACTTGTCCTGCAGAGGAATGATATGAAAAGGCATAGATCTTTCGATACCTATTCTTCGTAGTTTAGAAGAAAGTCAGTGCATGCACCTTCTCCACACACGTATTCGAATGGTTCTTCTGATGATCCTTGTCTCTCTATAGTAGTGCCATCTTCAAGTTTACAAACAAAAATCACTGCAGATTACATCAGTTTTTAGACTTCTAATGAATATTTAAAAACAAAGAATGTTATCATTTTAGTTTTACCAACCTTTTGCGAGGGAACCCTCGTTAGGATGATCATACGCTTCGCCCTTTTTCGTTATATTCTTCATGATCTTGCTGTATCCTCTGACATCAACCACACCTGTCCACGAAACCAGTTCAAGATGAATGGTCAACTTTTGATGGGGTTGATTAACACCATCAATCCCAATTCCACAGTTTTTAAGACCATCTACAATGTAAGCTATGAAGTTAAGGTAGGCAATCAAATGTATCAACCATCAAAGAGTTTTAAAAACCTACAAGACAACTTCACTGACACCTCAGCTTTATTAAATATTATCGTAGTAAGACCAAAGCTATAATAAAATTCTTGAATATGAAAACAATACTAATTGTTTCAATCTTTTTATTCATAGTGAGCTCTTATTGATATTTTTCTATCTATGTATCACGGAATAAATTAATTAGTTAAGCTGGAACGTTTGCTAAAGTACTTATTAAGAGAAAACAGTATCTATAAAAAAATAAAACAGTAAGAACAAAGCAACTAAGTGAAGAATCAATAAGTGAGCATGAATGCATAGTGCATTCTGAATGGACATCTTATGCATTGATTTCTCTTAAAACATATATTTATGATATTTTCACCCCTTTGATCTCAAATCATGGTTGAGCCTATTGATGGTATCTTGGAAAAATAAATATAGATGCTTCTTGCATCAACAACTTGGAGCATGACAACTACATTTCATATTTATGGCCAAATTTTGTTCATTAATGAGATATACAGCATCCAGTGAACCACATAGTTTTAAGGAGGGATTTAAGAATATAGTCATTCAATAATCATACGATGAGCAGCATATAATCTAATCTCTTCTCTTCTACCATTCTTCTGTGTTAGAACAACTGATTAAAGAGAAACTTCAATCAACGCAAATTAACACCAAAAGTTAATCAATATCTTTGATCCCCAACCATATCAGTTAGCGTACCTCATTGACCAAAATGCAGAAAATAGTTTTAAAAAAATATATTAAAAATGCAAACATCAAACAGAAAAAAAAACAGTAAAATTTTTTTCAATATTCAACTATCGCCTCGTCCTCATCAATAACTTGTTGAGTCAACTCAGAGTCGTGAATCATAAAAAGTTGGGAGGGAAATAAATTCTTATAAATAACTAAACATAAGTACGAAAACCCAAAATTAGCAACAAATTTCCGAACCCATGAAAACATAAATTAAGGAATAATCAGATATCTCCATAATCCACCCACATAAACAGAATGAGAAGAGAAAAATGGTGAAAATTCTTATATAAGAAATCAGTGTTTCTCCAGGCCTCTAGCAGCATCAAGAAGAACATAATGGCTGAACTGTCAAATAACAGTTCTTGTGGGTTTAGAAACAGTAGAAGTTATCATATTATTACAATCATTATTCCAAAGAAAGGAAACCATAATAATAGAACAAACATTATAGGAAAATTTGCATCCAAGAAGCCAAGTGGTTTCCTTCGTCAAGATAAAAGAACGCAGAGCTATACATTATTTAAAACATGTTATTTCAATTCTAAGGAGTAAGCTAACTTGGTTAGTGCTGCAAGATCAAGATTGAGAATGTCCTGCAAGATAGTTAGCAAGATCAAGAATGTCCTGCAAGATAAAGAAATATTGAGTCAGCAAGTGAAACTATAATTAGGGACATTCAAAATGCACACGAATTTTGCTAGTAGGGACATCTTTGGTTTGCAATCTAGAAACAGGATATTTGACACTGATAAAGGTTATAGAAGACTTAAAGAGCCGAAGAGCGATGGACACCCAACGAAGAGCGTACAAGATTGAGAACCGAGTATCTAGCATGGCGGGAAGGTTTATGATTTTGAACAACCATCTTCATTCGTCCAATATCGTTACTAAAATTATAAAGTTACCAAATAAAATTGATACAAAAGAATTAAATTATTATTCATCGAAAATGTTAAAAATTAGATATTCTCACCAAAAGCAACGCTGAACTTTACACCTTCATTTGAACCACAATTGTTGTTCAGATCGACTCCAAATGCAACTCTGAATATTGAGTCAAGTGTCAAGTTCATGAAAATGCCTGAATTGCTAGCAACCAATCAAACCGCCAGCAAGAAACATTGTCCCAAATGCTTCTTGCCTATTTTCTTTATATCCTGGGTGGAACTTCTCTCACATGTACTCTTACGTCCAAAGACAGCAGTATAAATATTAAGTTGAACTAATATCTTGATACCTGGTCATCAGCGCAAATTAACTATCTCCTATCATACTCACAAACGATTTAAAACACCTAAAGCACATTATCAAGCTAAAGCCCGAGCACTGTTTAAACATGCCCAAAATATAAGAGTGACAAATTAAAGGCAGATTGCTTAAAAATCCACCTTTCGAAGAAAATTTTGAATTATCAGTACCTTACAAATTTTGAGTTATGGCATGTCAAAATTGAAGGCCATGCAACTTGAGGCAGTAAGCCACTAAATTTCTTCCATAATGCAGAGCTAACAACAGATGAATGCTAATCACTATAAGAGAGTGGCAAATTATAGGCAGATTGCTTAAAAATCTATCTTGCAAAGAAAATCTTTAATTACCAATAAATATCTTACAGATTTTGAGTTGTGGTCTGAGTAATACTTCGTGCCACTCTCTTACATCTAACACCCTGAAGATATGGATGTGTGTATCACTGAAAAAAGCAGAAATGCTTGAATTGGAAACTAAAATAAATCACTGCACTACTTACTTCAATGTTCTCAACAATCTTTACAACTGGCTAAGAAAAAAATGTAATTATAAGTCACAGCTAATGCTTCTTGAACAGATGGGTTATCTAATTAAATCAATTCGTTAGAAACATGACAAGAAATAAGCTTGAAGTGAAAATTAATACACACTCGAGCACACTATATTCAAGCAATGTGATCCATTAACAACTACAAAATATACTTCAACCAATTTAAAACTTCATCATTAAAGAAAAGGAACTATGAACAAACCTGATTATCAAAATGATTTACAAACGAAATATCGGTCTCATTCCCATGCCAAACCCATTAACATAGCACTCCAAATTCGGCGGCCCGAGCCTTATCCTATAGGAACTTGTACTCCCTCTTCCGGAAACTCATCTCTGCAAATTCCCAAATCAATGAAAAAGTAGGTTTTACCAATATACAGCAGCAGGGATTTCTTTTCAAGATTGCTCATGGAGATTGAAGTGAAACTCAAGACTTCCAAACAAAGCCCATCTCCATCCGCTCACCATTTATCACTACTCATCAACAGCGGAATCGACTGCCTTATTGAATTCCTGAGGAGTCGTTCTGAGTGTTCGGTTCCATAATGATAAATTAACACCTTCAGTTCTAGTAATATTCGTTACTTATTAGATGTGTACCCAATCTTGTGTCATGCTTAAGATAAAAGAAAAAGTTACAAAGAGACTGAAGGTATGGAGTCCATATATTGACTGGATGGTATCTCGAGAGCCATAATTTTAAGTCTTGCAAATGCATAATGGATCGAAAGTTGATACATGGACCAAATTAATTAATGCAAATTTAATTTTAAATAAATTATTAAAATAAGTAATAGTAATAAGTAAGGTTATAAAAGTAAATAGAAAAATAGTAGGAAGATAAAATGAAAAAAAAAATTTCTCAAACTCTTCCCACTTTTAATATAGTAGGATAAGTGTGTGAGTTTTAAAAACTTAAATTTGGCTTTTAAACCGGAAAAAGAACATAGCCTAAGTTGATGAAGACGAGCCTAACAATTTCGAGCTTATCGTTCGGGAAATAACAACGGGCTAAACATTGTCTTAGAGCAGCCCATTATCTTCTATTAATTATATTGCGACCTTCTAAGCATATTAGAAGTCACAACATTCAAGTTTGATCGAGTTAAATTACTAATGTCATTAAGTTTGGTAAAGTTTTATTATTAGTTGTTGATTCTCAAGTGTTTATTCCTATTCTTGGTGGGTTGTTTCAAGTTTAATAGTTGTGTCTTGCAAGCAGATCAATATAAAAGTCTTGTGAATACTTGTTAGCAAGTTTTTTTTTTGTGGATTTCTTTTAAGTAGTTAACTTATTTATACCTTTTTCTGTTTTGGGTATTTATACTCTTTTATACGGGTACAAAAATTAAGAATGATTTTTTTTAATATGTAATGTAAATAGTCGATTTTTATTGGGTGAGGTGAGTGTTTAATGTGGCTGTTATATGGTTTAATCGGACTAATCTAATATAATATGGAGAAAGAATAGAAGAAGAAGAACACAAGAATTCCCATGTTTGTGGGAGTTTAAAGTAGAGAGTTTGTTACTCTCTGTATTTTTTTTTTTTTTTGTGGAGGGAGACAATTCTCTTTTACAGTGGTGGTGATGGTGAAGATGCAGGTTAACTTGAGGTTGAAGATGAAGGTGAGGGTGGAACTGATCATGAAGATAAAGGTGCAGCTCCCCTATTATACAAGTGGGGTGAGTCTAGTAGCAAGTGGGCATTAAATGCGGGAGATACAAAATCTTGCTCTTGACCTTTGGAGATGTGAAGGGTTGCCTCGGGAGATGGGAAAGCCTGACAATGAAGTGACAGATGACTCCACAAGTCATCCATTAGCCATCCTAAGGACTCCAGCTCTGGACAGCCTCGGCAAGACAGAGTTCAGCTTTGGCATAGAGAGCTTGACAGGACAGAACTCGGTATTATGGATCTCGGTATCACGGACCTCCGTACTACGGACCTCGACAGTTTGGTAGTTCGGTACTTTGGACTTTGATCGGTCGGACTTCGATAGTTCGGTACTTCGGACCTCGGTCGGATGGACTTCTGTAGCTTGGACCTTGGTCGGTCGGACTTCGATAGCTCGGACCTCGGTCGATCGGACTTCGGTAGTTCGGACCTCGGCAGGACCTTCAGGATTGTCCTGTGTTGTATGATGGCTTAGGTGTTTGACCACCTATCACATTAGCCCCCGAGGTTGCTGCTTGTAGTGGAATTGCAAGGAGTAACCTTGCATAGAAGTGATTAGTCTCTCGGCTATAGATGACCCTTTGTTGGCCTCATTAAAAAATCTCCCTACAGAAAAACCCGGTGGAAAAAACCACAGGTAGGGAAAAAGAGTATCAACTCATCGGCGGGTCGATCATCTTAGATGTAGCTCTACTTCTTACTTCAATTATGTGGTAGCTCATCTAGAGGACTCAATATTGGAAGTGTGAGCTCCCGGTCTTCTGTCTTGCGGAATATCTTTTTTGGACGCTTTATCTTACTCTGGGCCCATGTTATAGCTTGGTGGTTGACTATGTTGGTCAGATCCGATTTAGATCATATTGTGACCCTTCAGAATTTGATTGCGGTTCCAGAAAAAGGAGTAGATGGCTACAAAGATAAGCATAGTGATTAATGCACTTTTATTTTCAAATAAAATACATGAAGGCTTAAATTATTTGAGATTTATCAAAGAGTTTATTATCCCTTGACTTATCTTTAGCCATTCGGATGATGGAGCTCGGGCACTAAGGCTCGCAGTCTTCTAGGGGCTTGATGACCTTTCTGCGAGTTATGACTCATCTTTTGGTGAGCTCGCAGTCTTCTACGGGCCTTCTCGGACTTGCGCCTAGGCCTTTCTTTGGCTTGAATCTCGTGATGTTTAAGCCTCATGTGGGAGCTTCCATGAGCTCGTACTTTAGCAATCTAGAGCTTTGCCTTAGCTATTGGAGCCTTTGCCTGGAGTTTGGTATGGCTTCTTGAGCTTAAACCTTTGGCTATTGGGCTTTAACCCCGAGCTTAGCCTTTTGGGTCCATGCCTTGGCTGCTTGGGAGCTTTTGAGCCTATGCCTAGGATTTAATAGGGCTCTTTGAGCTCACTCTCTCGGCTATCGGGCCTTAGTCCCCCAAGCTTAGCCTTTGGATCTATGCCTTGGCTACTTGGGAGGCTTCGGCACCTATGTTCGAGGTTGAGTAAGGCTTCTTGAGCTTTCTCATTGGCTGTTGGGCCTTAGCCCCCTGAGCTTAGCCTCTTTGGGTCTACGCCTGGCTACTTGGGAGCTTTTGGCCTAGGATGATTTTTGAGTCTCCACGCTCTCAAATATTCTCATGGCGGCTCGTCTTGTGGGTTTATGTGGGACCGAGACTGTGGAGAATTTCTACCTTCGGATAGGTCGGCTTTGCCTTCGATAGGCCGGCTCTGCCTTTTGGACATGTCGGATCTGTCCATGAAATGGTCCTCTCGGTCGTATCTGCCTGTGGATAGGTCAGATCTACCTTTGGACATGTTGGATCTACCCACAATATGGTCTGCACGGTCGGATTTGTTGAGTGGATAGGATCCGCCTTCTTGTGGGTTGGATCTTCTTCATGTCGGATCTTTATTTAATGAGTAGGCCAATTCTCTCTAACCCCTTCCCAGGCTTATTCTAGCCGGACGAATTGGTGTGCCATTGTCATGAATGCTTCATAAGATGCTGGAGGGTCCCATTATGCGGCCACCCACATGTTTGTCCCTGGCCGTAAAGCGGCATTAGCCAACACGGTGTATGTCTCATCGCTCATCTTTTCTCCTGTTGCCTTCTGGTCATTGAACCTTTTTAGAAAACTCCTGAGGGACTCTTTGGGGCCTTGTTTTATGTAGGCTAACTTCAGCTTGGAGTCCTTCACGCAAACCAAGTAGGCAAATTGAGACAAGAAGAGTTTTTTGAATTCTTTCCAGCTATCAATAGAGGCTGGGGAAAGTGAGCTGTACCACGTGTAGGCCGTGTCCTTGAAAGTTAGCGGGAACAGCCGGCACTTGGTAGCTTCTAAGCTCCCATAGGCAGTCGTCCACATCGTGAACTTCTTTAGGTGCACCACGGGGCCCGATCTGCCATAATATGTGCCAATTTGTGAGAACTTCACCTCTGGTTGGTACGGTTGAGAGGTGATGTTTGGTGTGAATGGGTTTCCACCCAGAGATGATTCATTCACCCCAAAATGTTGTCCTTTCTCTAAGTCATCTAGCCTTCTTTTCAAGGCCATTATTTCTTCATCCAGCACTTTCATTAAGGCCATTTTGTGAATATGGCCCTTACTGTGAGTTGCTTCCTTTTCTTTAGAATTGGAAGCCTTTGAACTTGTGCCCGTTTGGTGAAAGTTGGATGCCATGGTTTCTTGGAGTTGCAGAGGGGAGGTGCTCTTCCTCTAGCGCCAAATGTAGATAGTCAATTTTTATTGGGTGAGGTGAGTGTTTAATGTGACTATTATATAGTTTAATCAGACTAATCTAACATAATATGGAGAATGAATAGAAGAAGAAGAACACAAGAATTCCTCCCATATTTGTAGGAGTTTAAAATAGAGAGTTTGTTTATCTCTGTGTTTTTTTTGTGGAGGGAGATAACTCTCCTATACAGTGGTGGTGATGGTGAAGATGCAGGTGAGCTTGAGGTTGAAGATGAAGGTGAGGATGGAACTGATCATGAAGATAAAGGTGCAGCCCCCTTATTATAATGTGGGTGAGCCTAGTAACAAGTGGGCATTAAATGCGGGAGATACGAAATCTGGCTCTTGACCTTTGAAGATATGAAGGGTTGCCTCTGGAGATGGGAAAGCCTGACAATGAAGTGACAAATGACTCCACAAGTCATCCATTAGCTATCCTAAGGACTTCAGCTCTGTAAGACTTCGGCAGGACAGAGTTCAGCTTTGGCATGGATATGGATGTCAATCTTGTCCCAACCCGCCCCGACCCGGCCCAACCCACAAGATTTGGAGTGGCCCAAATTTGGCCCGGAGCAAAAACAAGGTGAGCCGGGCTAGACCTATACGTACACGGGGCGGGTCCGGGTCTTGACTAAGTCCCGTCCCGAGCTGTACCCGCACCGCCCCGTTAAATATAGTAATATATATAATTATATTAATTATTTATTATGATATAAATTAGTCTGTGGATCTAACCCTACCTCTCTTATCCTTTCACCAGTCACGTCTGATGCCTCCCCCCATTTCCTAACCCTAGTGCACTGCAATCTCTCTCTCGACCGCCATCCACCAGCCACCGCTCCCCGGCCACCATCCTCCCCCATTTCTCAAGTCCCAACAGTATACACACTCTCTTGAGTCTCGTCTCTTCCAAGTTTCAAGGGACTATCCACCATCAGCCGTCCGCCGTCCGCCAACCATTTCTTCGTCGGAATCTCATAATAGTCAAGGTATGGGACTGGGTTGAAAATTAAACTACATTTTGTAATTGCTCAGTAATTAATTATATTTATTTTGTGATTGCGTATAATCAGTAATTAATTTTGAAATTACTTGAATTTATTAAAAATAAAATTAACATTGGATTCGTATCAATCCTTTTATAAATCTATATTAATTATGCAGAAGATAGAAATACGTTATAACCTATTTATGATTTAAATATACTCTATATCGTATAATATATGTTTATAATTAACTGAGCATATTCAGTACTTATTTGAAACTTTATTACCAATTTTTCATATTAATTTGCCAGCGTTACATGATTAGGAATTTATAGTTTATGTTTTAATTTAGAAATTTTTGAGTGATTACAGGGTAATCCTATTTCTGATAATTTAATGTATTTAAGTATGTATATTTTCTGGTAGAATGCTTGTGGTTTGAATTGTTGGGTTGAGTACATGTTCAAAATTATGATGCCTCTCCACCTATGCCATAAATATAAAATCTGTCTAATCAAATCAACTAGAATATCTGAAAATATACTTGGTAATTTAAAACAAACCTAGTAGTCTTTTCTTAAATACTAAATCCTCCTTACAGTTGAGGTAGGGCATGTTATGAGTACAACTGATGAGTTTTTGAAGTAATTAGTTGTCTTGTTGTTCTCTTTGGTAACAAGATAGCAATGTTCAATTGGAATATTTGGTTCATGTTGAATTAAATAATACTTAATGCACCTAAAAAATTACTTAAAAGAGATTGCCCACTAATTACACCTTGGCAGGTTTAATTTCTTTCATTCCGTTTAGCTGAAAGCAAGGGGTTTAATTTTTTTTTACAGTACATACATGAAAATGCATTACTTCCTTTCTGTGTTAATTTCTAGCCACACACATGTCATCTACTCCTCATAAAAGTCAAATGTAAATTAACTACTAATTTTTGTTTTGCAGTTTTAACTTTCAACTCTATGGCTGAACTCGTAGATTTTAATGAACATGGTGATGACAATATAAGTTCACCTATGGAGATGTCGCCGAATACATCTCGATCACCTACTCCTATAAGTTCTCCAACTACACCTTGTTCTTCATCTCCAGATTTGCCAAGCTCGCAAGATGGTGCTCCATTAGATTCTGAAACTAATGCTAAACCAAATGCAGAGGTGGATGATGGAACTAGTTCAAAAACAAGATCAGTAATTTAGATGCATTATACTAAAGAGAAAATTAACGGACTACAAAAGGTTAGGTGCAAATATTGTAAAAGTTTGTTGCTAGGTGATCCAAGCCAAGGCACTAGTCATTTGAGGAAGCATTATGGTAGATGCCCAAAAAGGACTACAAAGACATATGACAACAAGTATTGCAAGCAAACTTCAATAAGGACAAACAGTTAGAGCTTTCATCTAACCATTTTGATCAGGAGTCTTCTCATAAAAAGCTAGCCCGCATGATCATTATGCATGAGTACCCTATGAAGATGGTAGAACATGTAGGCTTCAAGAGCTTTCTTAGCTCTGTGAACCCTTGTTTTAAGTTGGTGTCCAGAAACACAATCAAGAATGATTATGTGAAGATGTATGAGGCTATGAAGGTTGATGTAATGCGCATATTTGAGAAGTGTGAAAGCCGAGTTGCAATTACTACTGATATGTGGACATCTTCATATCAAAAGAAAGGATTTATGGTTGTTACTGGACACTTCATTGATACCAATTGAAAGTTGCAAAGTCGAATAATTCGATATGAGTTGAACATATTTCTTACTCAGTCACTTATTATTATATTACTTTGATTCTTTTTTTTATTTTTAATTGTTGCATTGTATTGGAAACTTTTATACTAATCATGTTTCACTTTTAAATTTCTTTTGTAGTTTTATTTATGTGCCAAGCCCTCATTCAAGTGAGGTTCTATGTGAAGTTTTGATTGAATGCTTCCTTGATTAGAACATAGAATGTAAGTTATCCACTATTACAGTGGAAAATTATACAACTAATGATTCAATGATCAATATGCTATTGGAGAAGCTATCTACGGATTCTTTGTTGGTTGGAAGAAAACTACTTCACATGTGGTGCTGTGCACACATTTTAAACTTGATTGTGAAGGTGGAATTGGATGTCATTGGAGATACGATAGAGAATGTAAGAGATAGCGTTTCTTATTGGTCGGGAACACCAAAAAGATGGGAGAAGTTTGAGGAAACAACTCGTTATCTTGGGGTACAGATTGGTAAGAAACTTTTACTTGATTGCAAGACTCGTTGGAACTCAACCTATTTGATGCTACAAACCGCTTTGGAGTATAAAAATGTTTTTTTCGCTTGAAGCATCGTTATGCAAAGTATAAGTGTGTGTCTACTGAGGCTGAATGGAACTTAACAAATGTAATATATAATAAACTCAAATTGTTTTATAATGTGACTGAGTTGTTCTCTGGTACTAAATATCCAACTGCTAATTTGTATTTTCCAAAAATATGTGAGATCAAGCTTGCCATAGGCTAATGGTTGATTTGTGGTGTAGAGGTTGTTCAAAAAATGACTTTTAATATGATGGATAAGTTTGATAAATATTGGTCTGATGTGAATGGAATCATGGGGGTAGCAACATTGTTGGATCCTAGGTATATCACGGTGTTGTTAGAATTCTATTTTAGCAAGATTTATATTTTTGAAAGTGAAAAAGAAGTGGAAAAAATTCTTGGTTTGTGTCGTGAGTTGCTTTCTCAATATGAGTTGAAAGAAAAAGATTGTAATGCAAGTTGCTCAACTGAAAATCATATTGCTGTCGACCCTTCACTATGTGAGTATGACTTGTATGCTTCCACAAGAAAAAGAAAGAGTGTGAGGTCGGAATTGGATCAATACCTAGAGGAGGATGCTCTGCCACGAACTCCTGATTTTGATGTCTTATTTTGATGGAAGTCTAATAGAGGAAAATATCCTATTTTCCATCGAATTGCAAAAGATGTTTTAGCTATTCCTGTTTCTACGGTTGCATCAGAGTCTACTTTTAGTACAAGTGGACGATTGATCAGTCCTCATCGTAGTAGGCTTCACCCTAAGATAGTGGAGGCTTTGTTGTGTGCTAAAAATTGGATACTTTCTGAAAGAGGTAATTATGTTGCATAAAGTCTATTTAATATGAGTATGAATAGTGTAATGTGATTATTTTCTTTTTGGTGATAATTTACTTTTATATATATTTTAAAAAACTCAGCAAGTGGAGAGCATGAAACAATGCTCTATGATTCAGATGATGAGAAGTTCGAGATATTGGTATGTGTAAATTTATTTTTAGTACGCTTATGAGTAATCTTTAACTTATTTCAAATTTTATTTTATCTATTGTACGATGTCTAATAATGAAGAGTATCGTGGGAAGACAGCTGCTTGAATCAGTGATGACTTATGCTTGAATCAGTGATGACTTATTTTGAGAGTTTATGGATTAATGTCTATCTTGATTCTTGAATTCTTAAAACAGATGATTGACTCCTTACTTTTATGACTCAATTTATGTTTTAAAATTTTAATATTATGTGTTTTCTATGTTTATGGATTTTAATGCTAGTATATGTTTTTAATCATAGTTTTCAGAATTATGATCCAAGGAATGAGATTACAGTGTCATTGCTGAGATGTAATATATAATTTTGATGACTGTTGATGGTGATTACTGATTACAGTGTGAGGGTTGATGACTGTTGATGGAAATTATAGTGTGAGGGCTGAGATATTTAGTGTAGATGAATAGTGATAAAAAAAATCAGGGCAGGGCGGGGCGGACCTGCCCCGGACGGGGCGGGGCGCGGGTCTGTGAAGTAGGACCCATGCGGGACACGGGACGGGTCTGAGACGGGCAATTTTGAAATGGGCCAGGTCTGGGTAGTTGACTACCCGGCCCGGCCTGGCCCGTTGACATCCCTAGGCATGGAGTGCTTGGCAGGACATAACTCGGCATTACGGACCTCGGTATCACAGACCTCGGTACTACAGACCTGGCCGTTCAGTAGTTTTCGGTACTTCGGACCTCGGTCGATCGAACTTCGGTACTTCAGACCTCGATCGATCGGACTTCGGTAGTTCAGACCTCGGTCGGTCGGACTTTAGTAGCTCGGATCTCGGTCGGACTTCGGTAGTTCAGACCTCGGTCGGTAGGACTTCGGTAGCTTGGACCTCGATCGGTCGGACTTCGTTAGCTCGGACCTCGGTCGGTCGGACTTCGGTAGCTCGGACCTCGGCAGGACCGACTTCGGTAGTTCGGACCTCGGCAGGATCTTCAGCGTTGTCCTGTGTGTTGTATGGTGGCTTAAGTGTTTGACCACCTATCACATGTAATGTAAGAAAAATTAGGGATAAATTGATAATTTTGAGATAAAATAAATAAAGTTGTTGTGAATGATGAATAAAATGTAAAAAATTAAATAAAATTATTGGAATCGATGAATAAAATACAAAAAATAAGTAAGATTTATAATGTATTTTTACCATTAATGAAATGAATAAAAATACTTGTGACACTCCAATATAGAAAGTGAGTAAAAATACGTGAGATGGAGGGAGTAAGGCTTACATCACCGGATTTTCTGCGCCATTTTCGTGCATCATCTTTTATGTTACACGTTAAGTAAAGTGATTGATATGTAAGAGGGGGAAATAAATTCAACCATTGCCCCTAGAGTTTAAGGTTTAGGGTATAGTTTCTCTATTACGTGTCGTCCATCTAATGATATGATGCAGGAGATGATGAACCAAATGTCATAGAGAATTCGAGCCGCTTAATATTACTATTTTCCTTTTGGAAAATGCTAAAATGCACACTACGATTTGAGTACGACTGTGATTCTGATCAACTTCCATAAACCTTTAAAATCAGTTTGTAGTATTATAGTTCCTGGAAGAAAAACAACTAAATAGCCGATTTATTTTACCTTGCTATGACGATCTCATTTAAATTAAAGTTTAAGCTTATATAGAGAAATCTCACAATTATTATTATTATTATTATTATTATTATTATTATTATTATTATTATTATTTTATTAATTTTATTGACTTTGAAGAGTATTATAATATTTTTATGTAGTAAAAAGATTAAGTAATTGAATGTGTGTTAGGTAAGAGTGACAAATTTAAAATTTAAGTAACTTTTGAGATTATGTATGAGTTGTTTCCTTTTTTTGGGGTGTGAATAGTGTTATGAAACGAGTAAATGTAGGAAGTGTGAAGAGTTCTTTGAAAAAGAGGGAGTAGTATTTAATCAAGTCACTCTAACACGCATCCTCACGTGTAGACGGATCAATTTGCCTCAAGCGCCCTTACATGTAGTATTTTTTATTAAATGAGTGACCGCGAGGTTATACCAATTTGTTTTAAGCCTTGCACGTGATATTTTTTATTAAATGAGTGATAATGAGGTTAGAACCCTGATCTTTTGTTAAGCCATTATTTTGATACTATATTAAATGATCACCTTATCTAAAAATTTAAGCTAGAAAAAAAGAGTGTTATTTTAATTCTTAATCGAGTCACTAACAATACTAATCTCACCACCAATTTTGGATGTCATGTTATTTTGGTGTTACATCTCATGTTTCACGTGTTAGATGACTGACCCATATGCGAGGAGAAAATTTTCAATCTTTCTTCCCTAATGTTGATATTTTTCTTTTAGGATATATAGACTATGATATCCTACGTAGGGCTGGGGAAAAATATCAAAATTTTGGTATACCGCCCTTACCATATGGAAAGATACCGATTTTACCAAAATTTTAGGTATGCCGAAGTTTTTGGTAAGGTATGAAACCATATTGAAAATTTTGGCACGATAAAGATATATAAATTATCAATACCGCAGTATTTCGGTATATACTGAAATACCGTAAAATATTCAATTTTTGAGTAATATGATACGATATACCATATACTACATGATATATGCAATTATAATTATTATTTATATATTATAATTTTAATTAAATTATATATTTACACTATTTAATTAAAAGATTAAATCTAAAATCTTACTGTATATTTCATAATTATAAATGGGTGATAAAGTTGATTGACTTTTATGATATCTTGTACTTCTTTTTAAATTACGTAGTTTTATCCTATATGAAAATTTAAAAAAAGTATTAATTTTAATGTAAGTTCCATATGGTTCTTGTGTAGATATCTTGGGTACTATTTATTTAATGATAAATACTTGTATAAACCAGGTTTGCATACATTAATTATGTAAACTCTGTCACTCTTTAGTACATAATAAATTACTCTTTAGCACATAAATTGTTCATCTTTTAAATTAAAATTAATCTTCAAATTCTTATAAATCCTGATTCATCGATTACTTTTTATAGTACATGAAAAATTACTCTTTAGAGACATAAATTATTACTTTTCCGTATAAAAATTATTACTCTTCAAAGAGTAAAATTTTATATACTAAAGAGTAAATTTAAAAAATAGGGTTTACATATAAACCCGATTTACATGAGGCTCACTCTAATTTAATTTGGTCGTTTTTGGATTGTCGTATATTTTTCTTATTATGAATATGTTCTATTAGAATTTGTTTTATAGCTATCTTTCACTATTTTTAATACAATTTCTAATTAGATTTATTGAATTTTAGGTGCATAAGGACATAGCAAAATATCTAATAGGACGGTATATACCGATATTTTAAATATGATACGGTATATTGAAATATCGGTAAGTAGAAGGTATACTATTTTCCTATACCGAAATATCGGTATACCAAACTATGGTATACCGAAAGTTTAGGTAAGGTAACGGTATGATTTTTAATATACCAAAAATTTTGGTAGGGTATTTGGTATGCCATACCGCCCACCCCTAATCCTATGTACGTGTCAATCATCATATAGTTTATAATAAGAGATGATATATATATATATATATATATATATATATATATATATATATATATATATATATATATATATGAGTTCAGTATGCCATCCACTTGAATCTCCCTAGTAAACTGAGGAGTAGTTTTTCAAATCAGATGTTTTACAATAAGAGTATTTATTCGCTTACATATCATTTTTATAGATTTTTTAAATTTTTTTGTTTGATTCTTTTTCCATCATCTTTCTCTTCTTATTTGAACTTCTATAACCCCCGATTTTGTAACGTCCTCATCACTGTATATTATTTCTTCTCATCAAATTTTTGTTATCACGTGCTAATTGATTTATTCCATTCTAATCTTACATTATTTTTCCAGTGTTCAATCTGAGTTTTTTTTCTATCTTTCTTTTGTTTTCTTTTTTATGTTGATTAATCTTACATGATTCTTTTTATGGCTGCTGATATTATTACGAATATAACATTTGAATTGTGACTAAGATAAGCAAATTTGAATTAGTCAAGCAAGTATTATGTATTTATTTATATATTATATATTAAAAGATTACTTTAATTTATATATTAAAATTAAATACTCATTGTTTTGTGAAATACAACTCAATATATGTTTGTTAATGGAAATATTTTTAATAATGTTAATTTATATACATTATAACAATAAAATGGTTTTGAATTAATAATATGGAGTAGTAATTCTTTTAACTTGCTATTTTATTGTCAATTTTTTTAAATATTTATTCTAGATAAAAATAAAATAATACTCACTTCATTCACATTTATTTTTATACTTTTCATTTTCGTATGCACTATACTTATCTTAGGGTTGTGCATGGCAATTGGATATTACCGAACCCGTACCGAAACTAAATCTAAAAAGTTTCGAATAAAAAAAAATCTATTGACTATTTGACTTTCCCGAACCGAACCAAAATATTTCACGGTATGGACTTTGATATCATGTGATAAACAGTACCAAACTGTATCGAAACCCAAACCGAAAAATGAATACAAATGTACTTTAAAATAAACTTTTATACCCTATTAAAACTCAATAATATTTTTAAATAAATTTTTATATATTTACATTTTTAAATAAAATATATTTATAAATGTATTAAATAATTATTTATATATAGTACTTAGTTATAATATTTTTAAATAAATTTAAAATAAATTTACATTTAATGTTTTAATTTATTTTAAATGCATATATTTATAAAATTACTAATTATAAATCTACATTTACATCTTATTTCTAAAATAAATATTAAAAAAATTATAAATACATTTATTTGGTAAATTCATTACACCGAACTGTATTGATCCGAACCGTGCCGAATTATAAAAAAATCATACCGTTACCGAATCGAAATTCGGTATGGTATTGAATTTTTTATTTATAAAAATCCGTACCGAACTTTCGATATGAATTTTTAAAAAATTCGTATTATTTTCCGTACCGAATATCCCTAACTTATTTTCACCACTATAAAAAGAAACATCACTTCAACGTAATATTTAAATTTATTTAATTAACATAATAATTTAATTAAATAATAATAACTTAATGAGTGCGCGTATTATGCTGGTTACATGAAACTCGGCTAAATTTTAAAAGTATTCCTGAATCTTGCTCAAGGTTTCATTATAGGCCATTTTGTATATTGGACGTGCAATTAGTTTCATATTTTTTAATTGTTCGCCGGGTTGATCCATTTTTAAATGGGTCATATAAAACCTAAAACTAAGCCCAAAAAATTTATTCCTACGTCAACCCATTCCCCAGATACTCTCCCACCACGGCAATTCTCTCACACCATGGTGATTCTCTCGTACGATGATTCTCAGTCCACCGCCAATTTTGCCGCCAGGTTTCGGTGATTCTCAGTCCACACGGTTTTGAAGTCGCGCCACTACTGTCCTTATGGTTTTATTGCGCCGCTGCCGTGTTCTGCTAATCTCGCCGCCAGGATTCCGCCGCCGTGTTCTGCTGAGTTCGCTGCCAGATTCCACCGCCGCCATCTGACGATTTCACCGCCGTTCGTGTTCTGCTGATTTTGCAGCTGTTGAAGTTTATTCCAAAAATAGGTAAAGTTAATCTTATCTCCAATTGTAGTTTCTGATTTTAAATAATATTGTTAGATTTTTTCTTCTAATATATGATTTATTCTTCTCCAATTGTATATATTTATGCTTTAGTTTATTGTAGTCTCATTGTCAATCCAATTTGTTGTAAAATATTGCCTACAATAAGTATTGGTTTCTGTTTATCTAATTTTATATATTTTATCTGTTAATTGTATAAAGGTATGTTCTGAATTGTACATGCACGATTTGTATGTTGGATTATTCTAATTATATATGTTTTCTCTGTTAATTGTACATAGGTATGATTTTAATTGTACATGGGCATGATTTGTATGTTGGATTATTTTAATGTATATATTTTTCTCGTTAATTGTACATAGGAATAGTATGAATTGTGCATGATCATGATTTGTATGGTGAATTATTTTAATTGTGTTTTCTCCATTAACTGTATATAGGAATGTTCTGAATTGTATGTGGTCAAGATAGACATCTTTGTAGCATTTTGCATTCGATGTGATGGATTTTTCTTTACTGTATATGTTTTCTCTATTAATTGTACATAGGTATGGTCTGATTTGTACATGGTCATGATTTATATGGTGAATTATTTTAATTGTATATGTTTTCTTCGTTAACTGTATATAGGTATGTTCTAAATTGTATGTGGTTATGATGAGCATCTTGGTAGCATTGTGCATTGGATGTGATGGATTTTTCTTTAATGTATATGTTTTCTCCATTAATTGTATATACGTATGGTCTGAATTGTACATGATCATGATTTGTATGGTAGATTATTTTAATTGTACATGTTTTCCCATTAAGTGTGTGTAGATATGGTCTGAATTATATGTGGGCGTGGTGGGCATCTTGGTAGCATTGTGCATTCGATGTGATGGATTTTCTTTACTGTATATGTTTTCTTTGTTAATTGTATATAGATATGGTCTAAATTATACATGGGCATGATTTGTATAGTGGCTTATTTTTATTGTATATGTTTTCTCCATTAATTATTTTCTCCTCAACCATGTAATTCCTGTTAGCATTTAAGGATAATTAAGTTGATCACCAAACTTTGTATATTTACTTGTTTGAATTATAATATTATAGTAAGGAGGCAAGGAACACCATTGTGGAAGAGCGTCCAGGAGTCAATAACTCCACCATAAACGCTCTCATTTCTTTGAAGTGGAAGGTATATTTATAAAAAATCATTAAAAATTGTAAATCGTATTTGGTTTTTGGTAGAAGAGTGTAAGAATTTTGTTATGATTGTGCAGAGAATGGCTGAGGAAGAGAAGAAAATTTGGAACAAGAAAGCTGGTGAAGCAATGAAAGCATACAAGAAGGAACTGGAAGCATACAACAAGAAATTGGCTAAAGAAGCAGCTCAAAACAATGACAACTAAAAAAGTAGAGTGACTGATAGCTTTTCTTTTTGTTCAGGGGATAATGATGTTCAATTGGGATTATGTTGAACATTTAGACTAGATTCTATGATGTTTTGGCTTCTGAATAAATCCTCTGTTATTTAATTTGGATCATTGGTAATGCAAATGAAATATCATTGGCCTATCTCTCATGTTACCGATGCAGTAATTTCTTCCTTATAAAATGATTAAATGATAATTGGTTCACTTAATTTAATTTAATATAATTACACAAATAACAGAGTTTAAATGTAGTGCTTATTCTGGAGACAAATGAACTGCAAATAAAAAATTCAAATGTTCTTTTCTATGTTATTTGTTATAAAATGTTGTCATAATTTTAAAATAGGGGATCCACTCTCCAATTGCTTTCGTTATCGACGACAGAATCATCGTGAAAAATAGTATTATCCAAACTTCAGCTTGTCGGTTTCTGTAGGCGAGACAATCATGGAACAACATCTTAACAAAAGCTATATCTCCATTTCCCTCACGTATCATCTGCCGACAAATCCTCTTCCTTCCAAAATCTGGACCATTAATTCATACATTAGACTAATTCTTATCACACTACTTGTCATCAAGTGACTTTTATTTTTATTTTTAATGAATTTTCAAACCAACTTAAATTGCAAATTGAAGGATGGTACCTCAAGAAATAACAATGCATAAATTGAATTCTTCATCTTTTAGGTCAAACTACTATTACACTTTTAGAAATTGTGGTTGTGCTAATGTATTATTTCGTGTTACATTGACTATATCCTAAAAGAAAAATATAAACGGGTTGCGTTGGATATAAATGATCTGTTGTTGACCTTACCTAGTGGAATGACACCTCCCACAAGACACAAATTTCAAAACAGTTTGAGGTTTCCTTGCCTTAATCTTCCACCCAGAAACCTGTATAAAATAAATGCTTCAGAAAATATATATGATTCATTTCCTAGTGTTTGTGTATGTGTATTTTTGTTACCTTAGATCTGGTGATTTTTGGAGGGTTCCAGCAAAGCAATGTTCTTGACCTCGGTTCTAATCTCCTACACAGTCAAAAAGTAGAAGAAAACTACTCCATTAAGTGGTTAAATGTGTTTTAGTGATGGTAATTATAAGTAACACAACATCACAATAATTACATATTATCTTGTTCAACTTTTTCAGCAATGGAAGTTGGTTTGTGTGCATGCTGACCAAGCAAAACCTTGCTCCGAACCAAGCTTACACAGCTCTCACTTTTCTCATCACTTATTGTACCTTGTCTGGACACACCTCATCTGTTCTTGCACTTGTACTCGCTCGTAGAAGCTTCGGTTCCGCCAACATCACGCGATGATCCATCTCTGATCTTGATGGTCACGGGTGATTTTAAAACTAATTCAAATGTATATAATATGAAGAAGAAGGTGTTTGTGTAACACAAAAGAAAAGACAATTCTGCAAAACTCTTTATCACTGACATTTATTTTTTTAGGGACACCAACACAAATCAATCATTTATGAGAGAAATTTTAGTAAACTAGACTAGATAATAATATAGACCACTTAATTAAGTAAGCACCAATTCAATTCTCTATCACCAGGAAAACAAAATGGAGTAGATGAAATGATTTGAGTGAAGCAACAAGACAAAGTTTATTTTGCAGATATTACGTAATACTCCAAGTAAACAAAAGAGATTCAACATCCAAAACATAAGATAACAGAGGGTTGGAAGTATGAGACCATGAGGACATGATTTTAAAGATGGAAAGCATGGAGAATGTGAGAGGGCTTTTGAATCTACTAACATTTTGAAGGATTATGAATGTTCAGAGGTTGATTTATATTCTGAGGAAACACCAGGAAGATTGAGTGCATTTTGAGAGAGAAGCAAAATAAAGAAGGTTAAAAAAAGTACTAATTCCCGTATGTCATGTATTACACCGACTACGATGCTATAATAGGTGGCGCTGGTAAGAGAAATACACTAGAAGTCGACGCCATCATCGGCGCCGATGACGCCAACTCCCGCATTGCCAAAGGCATCAACGCTAGGGACTACGAGTGTGCAATCGTCTTCCAAGAGTGAATCAAAATCCCCGACAATAAAATAAAGTACTACGAAGACCTAGCCGAAATATACGTCGATGACGACGTGTCGCCAGACTTCTACAACTAGAATCAGAAAATAAATAAATAAATAGACAAATAATTAGCGCGAATAATCAAAGAACTTCGAAATAGTACCGCCGCGATTCGTACAGGAGCTAGAGATGATGAGGGAAAGATAGAGTGCGGGAGGAACCTAGGATTTCCAGAGAGAGAAATGAAGATGAAGAAGAAAGGTGTAAGGAGCCTAGGGTTTTCGATTTTCAGAGAGAAAGAGGGGGGCGGGAGAGCGTATGATTGTGGCGGATCCAAAAAATGAAAACGGGTTAAACATAGTATATATACCACAGATCACAAAAACAGGTCGGATCCAGGTGCAACATTGCACCCAGTTACACCCAATAAATTGCCAATCCCCTATTAGGTTTAAAAATATAAAAAGAGAAAAAAAATTCATGGGTGACCTATACTCCCTTCGTTCCACAATAATAGTTACGCATCTCCATTTTAGACGTCTCACTTTAATAGTTATGTTCTCATTTTTGGTAAATGGGAACCCATATAAAACAATTACTCCATCCCTCCTAAAGAAATTATGGCACTTTCCTTTTTAAGTTGTCCATAGAAGTTGTTTCATTTTTTTTTAATGTACATGTGACTCACGCAAAACAACAAATATATTTATTTGGGGCCAACACACATCACTGATGCAATTGTCCACTACATATTAAAATATTATATTCTCAATCCATTATCCATTAAATTATTATACTTCTTAATTATAGAAGGACCAAAATTTTAAAAGTAAAATGTTACGAAACCATAATTAATATAAACTACGTGCCAAAAAAAATGTTACAACTTTAATAGAATGTAGGGAGTAATATATCCTTCGATGAGGCTCAAACATAATATTAATACAACTACCTACTTTATATTAAAATATTATTTTTGTCGTCTCAATACATATTAAAATATGGAGTATATTTTTTAGTGCAAATTAAAAACAAACATAATTATTACTTCGGGCGAAAGGAGTATTGATTTTTGCACTTGAAGTATATATATTTTTTAATTGTTACGTATAAAAAATACTCCATCCGTCCCACACTTATGTTCACACTTTTCATTTTCGTCCGTCCCATACTTATGTTCACCACTTAAAAAAGGAAACTTCACATTAACCAACAACCTCAAAAGTTATCTTAATTTCAAAAATATCACTCCCACCTAACACACATAACATATTTTATAATTTATTTATTACCTAAAAATACCACAATACCCCTAAAAAGTCAATAAAGTGGTCAAAAAATAATTTTTCTTAAACTCCGTATCTACAGTATCGGTGAACATAAGTTCGGGACGGAGGGAGTACATAAATGTAAGTTTTCATGCTCTCATGGGTGTTTCTTTTCCAAAAATAATATTCCATCCGTTCGGAAATTATGGTATTGTAGATACAGGGTTTAAAAAAATATTGTTTAGGTGTATTATTATAGTATTTTAAAGTAATAATTAAATTATAAAGTATGTTACGTGTGTTAGGTAGGGATGTTATTTTTTAAATTAAGATAACTTTTGAGATTATTGGTTGATGTGAAAGTTTCCTTTAATGAATAGTAGATATAAGTGTGGAACGGATAAAAACGAAAAGTATGAAAATAAGTGTGAGGGAGAGTAAATATTTTTAATAGTATAATGAGTGTTATTCATCGCTAGGTTAATTTATGATATAAAAGTAATATTCTGAAGATTACGTCGGTAAAAAAAAAAAAGTCACCGTTAATGTCATTAAAATACGTGGATATTAGAATAATACTGAATATAAAAGCTATCATAAATAGTCGTATTATAAATTTATTTTATTGAAAATTGTTTTAAATAGTTTAATTCCTTCGAGAAGAAACAGAGTGGTTTCCGGTCTAGCTTTTAAATTCACATTAATTAAAATGATTCTTTTATTTAAAAGAAAAAGAATTTGATATCATTACAAAAGTTTTTTACTCGCAGAACTAAATTGACGTTTAACTAAAGTTATGAGATAAAATTACCGAATTCCAATTTTATAATGAGTTAATTTTTTATAAACCGAATTTATATCATAAATTTTATAGTCCACTTAATTTAAGCATCCTCGCAATATATATATATATATATATATATATATATATATATATATATATATATATATATACTCTCTCCGTCCCGTTTAAATGTTTACGTTTGTTTTTAGCACGTTGATGAAGAAGTATACTATTTTAATAGATAGTGGGTGAAAAGATATAATATTTAATGTAAAGTGGGTAGGTGTATTAGTGTTGAATGATATATTAATTGTTTTAGGTGGGTCCCATATTTCAAATGATCTCACATAAGTGTTCCCCTTAACAAATTTGGGCCCCTTCATTGTAAATCCTGGATCCGTCACTTGTTAGGAAATTTATATTTCCTATATAATTTAATTGTGGGCAATATATTAATACTCAATTATATTAGCTATTCAAATAATATATTGGGCTTAATTAAGTGATTAAAATAAAGTAATAGCCCATGGACTACACTTATTTGATATGGACCAATGAGTAGATACCCAATATTACGCATCAGGTGATTATGAGTGGCCTGATATGTGTAATATATATAGATACCTAAGTTATGGTCCCCAACACTAAGCCGCACACAGTTCTCTCTTTCCCCACTGAAGAGATTACGAAGGTCCTTACGGAATCAAGAGGCTTTAGTGAAGGAAGGCCTTGAACCTGCTGCTGATCTTCTGTTTAATTCCGCATAAGAAGATCAATGGATCCAGGTATTCCTCTATTTAATTATTTATGGATCTTGTTGAATCATGTTAGGGTTTAAGGTGTAAATTGGATTTAATTGTTATATTTCCAATAAGTGGTATCAGAGCCACCCTAATTATGATTCTCTGAGATCTGATGAATTATTGTTGATATTATTGAATCATTTATTGATTTAATATTGCCGCGATTAATCATGTCAGTTTCGACAAATTGCATTTGTTTATGGATTCAAGATCCATATTTGACTATTGATGTTATGGACTTGATTATAAGGAATCATTATTAATTCTGTGAATGTTATTATTACTGACGTATGTAAATTCATCTTTGGAATCGTATTTCCTGTGTCATGAGTGATGGTATAATTGGTTGATTCAGAATTAATTAAATAAGAGGCCTACTATTGCTTTATTGGTTAGATATTAAACATTGCAAAGTTTGTTGTATTAATTAGTATTTATGGGAATTTTATTCCATATGATTCATGTTGAAAAGTGGAGTTAGAATACATTCTGTCATCATTAATTTAATACGAATTATGAATTTTAAAATTGGATCAAGTTGTGTTGTGCAATATTAATTTGATTATCGGATATACTAACTCATTATGAATTTATGGGACCACATCTATACAAATTTAGTTTTTGACAGCAACACCACTATTATGATTTGGAACATATTTCATTTTACGGTAATAAAGTTTTCAAATTTTTATTATTGGAATATATATTTTCTAATGATATGTTAATTCAATTTTGGAAACTTGTGATAAAATCAATTAGTGATATGTGTTCTTATTATAATTTTTGGTCTTCCAGTAATGTATGGGTGGACTGTTTATTAATTTAAGGTGTGATTTATTAAATCACGTTTAATAACAAAAACATCAAATGACCAATATGTTATCAAAATTACATATTCTGTCTCGGATTATGTGAATGTCAATTTCATTAATATCTTTAATATATCGTCAAGTGTTTATTGGACGCTATGTTGATAAATTGTGATCGGTCATCTAAATAATATGATTATCATTATTATGCTGTTAATTTTATTACTAAATTAATAGAGATTTAATTTATAAATCTCATTCAGAACCCATAATGAATTTATTTAAATTGGGGAGACAGTTCAATGTCTTTTAATTAAATTAAATATTTTAATATTTATTTAATTAGTCTAGTAAACCTTCAATCTAGTCAATCGAAGCACCATGTTGCCACAGCAATATCGTGTGTGGAGAAAAGCTTTATTGAAATTACATAGATGGGTGTGGTATTATTTATGTGTTCTGTGTTCGGCCCACAGGTAAGCACAGTTTGACAGAATAATAACGCACATGTGATAATGAGTATGTGATAATTATTTGGATTATTCATGTGAACATGAGTCGGTCCACAGATAGACTCTTGTTTGACAGAACTTATTGTCAATACTTGATTGTTGCACCAAGATTACCACTGTAGTTAATTTTTGTCCACAGATGAGGTTAATGTTACACTTGGTGTCTTGAGATGGGTCCTCAATTTGTTTTACTTATTCGTTCATAATTTGATTTATGATATGAATGTTATGTGAGTATACTTAATGTGTTCTCTATTTAGTTTCTGTTGCTACAACTCCTAACTTTACTCAACAAATCAATAACATCCCAATGCTTAATAGGACAAACTTCAAGAGCTAGAAAGAAACCCTTGAGATCGTTCTGGGCTGTATGGATTTGGATCTGGCTCTTCGGTCTGATCGACCCACTGCTACTATTGAAAATCCAAATGAGGCTAAAATTGAGAAGTGGGATTGGTCAGACCGAATGTGCTTGATGATCATGAAGCGATCTATTCCGGAGGCATTTCGGAGCTCTATTGCTGAGAGCAAAAATATCAAATCGTTCTTCGAGGCTGTTGAGCAGTACTTTGCCAAAAATAAAAAGGCTGAAGCAAGTAGTATTTTAGCTAAACTTGTCTCCATGAGGTATAAAGGCAAAGGGAACATAAGGGAGTACATCATGGAAATGTCTAATGTCACATCAAAGCATAAGGCACTCAAGTTAGACATTTCTGATGATCTGCTTGTGCACTTGGTTCTGATTTCACTTCCTGTACACTTTGGGCAATTCAAAGTGAGCTATAACACTCAAAAGGACAAATAGTCCCTTAATGAGCTTATATCTTATTGTGTGCAAGAGGAAGAGAGAGTGCAGAGAGATAGAGTTGAAAGTGCTCACTTGGCTATAAATGCTCGAGGCAAGAAAAGAAATCAACCTAATGGTACTGTTGTTGCTGCTGCTTCAGAGCACAAAGGTTGAACCTAAGGATGATAGATGCCACTTCTGTAAGAAGCGGGATCATTTTAAGAAAAATTGCTCCAAGTATGCTGCATGGCGTGCTAAGAAGGGTATACCTCTTACTTTGGTTTGTTCTGAGGTTAATTTATCCTTTGTACCTAAAGATACTTGGTGGGTAGATTCTGGTTCTACTACTCACATAAGTGTGTCTTTGCAGGGTTGCCTGCATTACCGGCTGCCAATTGATGCTGAAAGATTCATCTTTGTGGGCGATGGCAATAAAGTTGTAGTAGAGGCTATTAGAACCTTTAGATTGCATTTAAAGAGTGGCTATTATTTAGACTTGTTTGAGACATTTGTTGTGCCGTCTTTTAGATGTAATTTGGTTTCTATTTCTGCTTTGGATAAACTGGGATTTTCCTGGTCTTTTGAAAATAATAAAGTATGTCTCTTTCAAAATTCCAATTTTATTGGTGATGGTCATTTAATGGAAAATCTTTACATGCTTGATCTTATAAATTCCAATAATGTTATTCTGCAAACACATTCAAGAGGTACAAAGAGAAAATTTTCAGAGGATTATGCCATTTTGTGGCACAAGCGCTTAGGCCATATTTCTAAACAAAGAATTCAAAGGCTTGTGTCTGATGGAATCCTTAATCCCTTAAATCTTGTAGATTTTCAAGTCTGCGTTGAATGTATAAAAGGGAAACAAACTAATATGAGGAAATTAGGAGCCGAAAGAGCTAAAGAAGTCTTAAAACTTATTCACACTGATATATGTGGTCCATTCCCTACGGCATCATGGAATGGGTAACGTTACTTTATCACGTTCATAGACGACTATTCTCGTTTTGGCTATCTATATTTGATTCATGAGAAATCTCAATCGTTGGAAGTTTTTAAATCTTTCAAAGCTGAAGTAGAACTTCAACTTGGTAAGAAAATTAAGGCTGTCAAATCTGATCGTGGAGGTGAATACTATGGTCGATTTGATGGATCAGGAGAACAACGTCCAGGACCCTTTGCACTTTTCCTCAAAGAATGTGGAATTGTTCCGCAATACACTATGCCAGGTTCTCCTCACATGAATGGTGTTGCTGAACGTCGGAATCGGACTCTTAAGGATATAGTGAGGAGTATGATAAGTTATTCCTCCTTGCCAAAGTCCCTTTGGGGAGAAGCTTTGAAAATAGCAGTGTACATTCTCAATAGAGTACCAAGTAAAGCAGTTTCGAAAACCCCACATGAACTTTGGAAAGGAAAGAAACCTAGCATTAGGCACTTACACATTTGGGGTTGTCCAGCTGAAGCACGGCCTTATAAGCCACATGAAGAAAAACTGGAATCAAGAACGGTAAGCTGCTATTTCGTTGGTTACTCTGAGCATTCACGGGGGTTTAAGTTTTACCATCCCACGTCAAGAACCTTTTTCGAGACGAGAAATGCTAAATTTCTTGAGGATATTGAGTTTGGGAGGGAAGAAATTATGAGGAAGGTTGTCTTTGAGGAAGATTCTGGAGTAGATAATGATTCAATTACTTTACCGTTCATAGTTCAAGAAACAACTCCAGAGACTCATATGGAAATCACTATTCCAAATCAAGATAACATTGAAATCCTTCCTCCATTAGCTGAAGAACAAACTCAACCACCTAAAGAAGTGCCATTAAGGAGATCCACTAGAGAGAGGAGAAATGCTATTTCAGATGATTATATAGTATTCCTACAAGAACATGAGGATGGCGTTGGTTTGACCGAAGATGACCCTGTCACTTTTAGTCAAGCCATGCGCAGTTCTAACTCTCAGAGATGGATTGATGCCATGAAAGATGAGATGAAGTCTATGAGTGACAATGATGTTTGGGATCTTGTCGAATTGCCTGAAGGTGTGAAACCCATTGGTTATAAATGGATATTTAAAACCAAAAGGGATTCAAAAGGCAATATCGAAAGATATAAGGCTCGTCTAGTCGCTAAAGGCTTTACTCAAAAGGAAGGCATTGACTACAAAGAGACTTTCTCTCTAGTTTCTTCGAAAGACTCTTTCAGAACTATCATGGCACTTGTAGCTCATTTTGACTTGGAGCTACACCAGATGGATGTAAAGACCGTTTTTCTCAATAGAGACATTGAGGAAACCATTTATATGGCACAACCTGAAAACTTTATCTTCGAAGATGCAAAGTCTACAGTGTGCAAATTAAAGAAATCCATCTATGGTCTCAAGCAAGCATCTTGTCAATGGTATCACAAGTTTCATCAAATTATTACCTCTTTTGGTTTTGAGGTAAATGTTGTTGATGATTGTGTATATTGCAAGTTCAGTGGGAGTAAATATGTTTTCTTGGTTTTGTATGTCGATGATATTCTTCTTGCAAGTAATGATATAGGCTTATTGCACGAAACTAAGAGATTTCTTGTGAAGAAATTCGAAATGAAAGATCTTGGTACACCTCTTTTGTATTGGAAATTCAAATACTTAGAGATCGCTCTCGAGGTATCCTTGGATTATCGCAAAAGAGCTATATCGATATGGTTTTAGGAAGATTCGGCATGAAAGGAAACAAACCATTAGACACCCCTGTGGCCAAGGGAGAAAAATTCAGTCTTAAGCAATGCCCCAGCAATGATCATGAGAAAAATGAGATGCAAAAGATTCCTTATGCATCGGCAGTAGGAAGTCTAATGTACGCTCAAGTTTGCACTCTTCCTGATATAGCATTTGTAGTGGGAGTTTTGGGGAGGTATTTAAGCAATCCAGGGGAGCAACACTGGAAAGCGGCCAAACGCGTCATGCGTTATTTAAAGAGAACAATGGATTATATGCTCACTTATCGGAGATTGGAGAATTTGGAGATCGTTGGATACTCTAACTCCGATTTTGCTGGATGTCAAGATAGCAAGCGTTCCACATCGGGTTATGTGTTTACGTTGGCTGAAGGGGCTATTTCTTGGAAGTCTGCTAAACAGACTCTTGTAGCTTCTTCCACCATGGCTGCAGAGTTCATTGCTTGTTATGAAATATCTAATCATGCATTGTGGTTGCGGAACTTTGTCACTGGGCTGCGTGTGGTTGACGGTATCGAAAGACCGTTGAAAATGTATTGTGACAATAGTTCAGCAGTGCTATACTCCAATAACAACAGAAGTGCTACTAAAGCAAAATTCATTGAAATTAAGTACCTTGTTGTTAAGGAGAGAATTCAGAATAAACAAATTACTGTTGAACACATATGAACAAATAGCATGCTAGCAGATCCACTAACTAAGGCATTGACCCCGAAGGTATTTCATGAGCATACTGCTCAAATGGGTGTTGTTTCTGATGTTACCTTAGTTTAGTGGGAGTTTATGTTCTATGTATTGAACTTCATATTTAAGAAATTTGGAATTCTATAGAATAAAGTTTATGAACTTTTTGGTTTATTCTGAATTCACTTAATTTAATTTCCATTTTGTGATATTTGCATTGTGGATTGATCTCACTAAAGTTGGACCAGTTGGAAATAGACATGTTATTAATCACATTTTACATGTAATTTCTATGTTACTCACCATATTTGATCTATGTCATTGAGTATATTAATATGGTGATTGTCGGGGTTTAACCACGAATAATAATGTGGTGAATGCCGTGGTAATTCCATTGTTAGTGTATGAGATGGACCAGATTGTTGAAGGTAGTCTGAATGAATAGCATTATAAAGTTGTGCACTTAAGGATTCTTAATATAATTGTCTTCGGAAAATAATATATAGCCCAAGTGGGAGATTGTTAGGAAATTTATATTTCCTATATAATTTAATTGTGGGCAATATATTAATACTCAATTATATTAGCTATTCAAATAATATATTGGGCTTAATTAAGTGATTAAAATAAAGTAAGAGCCCATGGACTACACTTATTTGATATGGGTCAATGAGTAGATACCCAATATTATGCACAGGTGATTATGGGTGGCCTGATATGGGTAATATATATAGATACCTAGGTTATGGTCCCCAACACTAAGCCGCACACAGTTCTCTCTTTCCCCATCTGAAAAGATTACGAAGGTCCTTACGGAATCAAGAGGCTTTAGTGAAGGAATGCCTTGAACCTGCTGCTGATCTTCCATTTAATTCCGCATAAGAAGATCAATGGATCCAGGTATTCCTCTATTTAATTATTTATGGATCTTGTTGAATCATGTTAGGGTTTAAGGTGTAAATTGGATTTAATTGTTATATTTCCAACATCACTGTCCACCACAAAGTATGGATCTCAAACACAAATCAGCTAGAGAGTTTCTCCCAATCATGAAGACTTCACCTTTCATTTTCCTCCTTCTTCTCATCATCTCTTCATTCTCACATGCTTCATCCCACCACACTAGTTTTCTAAAATGCCTTTCCAAGAAACTCCAAAACCACACCTCCATTTCCACCATTCTTTACACCCCAATCAACCCATCCTATCCATAAATCTTGAACTTCACAATTTGGAACCTCAGATTCACTTCACAATCCACCCCTAAACTTCAACTCATCATAACCCCACTTCAAGAATCCCAAATCCCACCCATCATACACTGCTCCAAAAAACACAACATGCAAATCAGAACAAGAAGTGGTGGCCACGACATCGAAGGTCTTTCTTCCGTCTCACACCTTCCTTTCGTCATCATCGACCTGATCAAACTCAATCAAATCACAGTCAACGCCGAGGCCAAAACCACGTGGGTTGAAGCCGGCACAACCATTAGAGACATATACTACAACGCTGCCAAAACAAGCCCCACTCTAGGGTTTCCAGCTGGTCTTTGCCCTTCTGTAGGAGTTGGTGGCCACCTCAGTGGAGGTGGCTACGGCAACTTGATCAGAAAATATGGGGTGGCTGCAGATACTGTAATCGATGCAAGAATCATTGACGTCAATAGCAGAACCCTCGACAGAAAATCAATGGGCGAAGACCTTTTCTGGGCCATCCGAGGCGGAGGAGGCGCCAGCTTCGGCGTCATCTCCACCTGGAAAGTTCGACTGGTCGACGTTCCAAAATAGTCATTGTTTTCTCCATTCAAAGAACTTTGGAACACAGCGCAACTCGCCTTGTCTACCGCTGGCAGCTAGTCGCCCCGGACTCGACCCGGATTTATTCATCGCAGTATCCGTGACAAGAAATGTCACAATTACATCTCGCTTCTACTCTCTTTTCCTCGGCGGGGTCGACAGATTGTTGCCATTGATGCAAGAAAAGTTTCCTGAGTTAGGGTTGGTAAGAAGAGACTGCGTGGAGATGAGCTGGATCCAATCTGTTCTTTATCATTTCGATTCGCCCATACAAATACCTGAGCTTGTACTCTTCCCATCAAAAGGTGCGCCAAGATAAAGTCAGATTACGTGCAGGATCCCATTCCGTAGACGGATTAGAAGGGCTGTGGCGGCTTTACGAGGAACCGGAAGGTGAGGTTTCGCAGGTGCTGATGATCCCATATGGTGGAAGAATGAGTGAGATTCCAGAAAGTTCCATTCCGTTCCTCACAGGGCTGGAAACTTGTACATGCTGGCTAATGTTTTGGCTTGGGAACAAGACAAGGCACATAATTCGGACAGGTACATTTTTATTTTTATTTTTGTATGTTTATTAAATTAGGAAGTGTGTTTCATATGCACAAGGTGATTTGTAGAAATCCAGAGAATCTAGATTTTAGAATAAAACAAAACTAACCACAAAAATGAAGAATAAGAAGTAATAAAATTATTCTTCATTAGAGCTTATGGTAGCTTTTTCTCTTATTTTAAAAATCTAGATTCACTACATTTATACATGATATATTGCAAGGTTTAAAACAAAAATTAACTCCGCTTATATGTGAGGTGGCGTGTTAAAATAACTTGATTAAGTATTAAATGATTATCCTTTTTATCAGCTTAAACTTTTAGATGAGGTGGTCATTTAACATGCTTCAACCTTACAGCTCAACATATACCACAACAATACTATTTTAATCCTTCTCCACTAATTTGAAAGTTAAAAACATGCCGCAGTTATTAATTAAATTCCGACAGGTACATAAGGAGGGTGTATGACTACTTGACTCCTTATGTGCCCAAGTCGAGACTTGGGGGTGCGTACATGAACTACAGAGATCTTGACATCAGAGTGAACAACGACAGGGGGAAGACGAGCTACGAGCAGGCAAGCATTTGGGGGAAGAAGTATTTGAAGAGTAATTTCGACAGGCTTGTTCGTGTGAAAACCATGGTTGATCCGGACAACTTCTTTAGGCAGGAACAAACCATTCCACCACTGTACTAGAGATGGTCAAAGAAATGGGGATTAATAAATAATTATTAATAAATATAATATTACCATGGGCGACATGAGATTCAGTATTACTGTTATGTGTTTGTTTGTTATACTGATGCAGGATTAAATAAAATATTATTAGTTTGAAGTATGATTGTGATCATGTTGTGCCGCCTTCTGAATAATTTATATATGTACAAATTGTTTAATTAGTTCCGAGATTATTAGATCATGAAAATTAAATATTGTGGCGGTTAACTGATTTGGTTCAAATTTTATGTGTAATTTTGATACATAATCTTTTGTGTCACGTTGAAAAGCTTAAATTTTAGGGAGGAATGGTTGAATTTCTCTCTTTTTGGAAAATAATGTGTGTTAGACTCAATAGCACTTTTGGATGATAGAAATCTCTTTTCTCTTATTACACAATAGAATCCATGGTGAGACTTTTTATTGAATTAATAAAAAAAACAACTCATAAACAAACACTCCACATAAACTTAAATCCAATATTAGAATCAAATTAGAATCCTTATTTTCATTAATTATATATAGATAAAAATGTTTTTATAATTAGAACGAAGATTGGACAGATGAAGTTAACGCTTCAAGGTTCAACAGGATCCGGTTCCACCGAAAAAACTAAATTTCATGTATTTTTAATTATCTTTTATAGAATCACTATTTATAAAGATATATAATCACCAAAATTATTTTACAAAATTAAATAAATTAATTTAAATAATTATAATTCATATTTTATACATAATTTATAGCATGTCCATTCAATGCTACAGTTTATTTTAATCCAATATTTAAATACTACTATATTTTAAAATATAAAAAAGTAAAAAAAGAAAACATCATAAAAATATTAAATAAAAAGTTTTAAAAAAATCGAATATATATATATATATATATATAGTAATCGATTGGATCGGTTAAATCAATTTTTCTTGTTTAACCCGGTTCAACCTTAAAATCTATTTTTTTGGGGTTTTCGGGTTCAGTTCCTAATTCAATCAATTGAATTGGTCGGTCTAATCCAATTAAATCAATTTTCTTGTTTAACCCGGTCCAACCTTAAAATCCAATTTTTTGAATTTTTTGGGTTTAGTTCCTAGTTATATCGATTGAATTGATCGGTCCGATCCGATTTTGATAACATTGATTGTAAAATAAATTTACACGTGAAATACCATAATAAATTTACGGGACTATAACTGTAGGTTCACGTGTGAATCTTGATTACCGATTACTCTTTAATACATAAAAAATTACTCTTTATATAGAGAAATGAACTATTATTCTTCAAATTCTTGCACCATGATTTACTAACTACTCCCTCCGTCCCGTCCTTATGGTTACGTTTGTTTTTTGCACGTGGATTAATGAATATAGTATTTTAATGTGTATTGAAGTGAGAGAAATAATATTTTAATGTAAAGTGGGTAAGTGTATTAGTGTGATGTGTGGGCCCATGGAGATAGAAGTAATTAATTTGTGTGGGTCCTATATGCTAAAAAGGAAAATGTAACTATTAGGATGAGACGCCCAAAAAGGAAATATGTAACCATTAGAATGAGACGAAGGGAGTAATCTTTAGTACATAAAAAAATACTCCCTCTGGCCACTTGAAAGGTAATCGTTTACTTTTTGCGTGTGGATTAATGAGTATTATTATTATATTTAAAGTGAGTAGTTGTGTTAAAGGAAAGTGATGGTCATATGGTGTACTTTTTTACTAAATAAAAGAAATGGATACCTTTGAAGTGGACGCCCAAAATGGTAAAATGGATACCTTATAAGTGGCCGGAGGGAGTACTCTATAGATAGATGAACTATTACTCTTTTAAATAAAAAATATTGCTCCTTAAATTCTGATACGTTGTACTTTTTTATATTTTTTAGTATAATTGAAAAGTTATCTTTTATTAAAAAAAATAATACTCCCTCCGTCCCGTTTCAATATTTATGTTTGCTTTTTGCACGTTGATTAAGGAGTATAATATTTTAATAGATAGTGGGTGAAAAATATAATATTTAATACAAAGTGGGTAGGTGTATTAGTGTTGGATGATATATTAATTGTTTTAAGTGGGTCCCATATTCCAAAAAGAAAACGTAAACATTGAAATGAGACGCGCAAAATAGAAACGTAAATATTGAAATGGGACGGAGGGAGTATAAATTTTATCTTTTTAAAGAGTAATATTTTTAGACACACTCTCTTGTGAAACGGGTTATTGTGAGACGGGTCGATCCATCATTAAAGTATATTTATTTTATAGATAAAGTATGTTTATTTGTAGTTAAAGTATGTTAATAATGAATCAGGAGTATTATATTATGACACGCTAAAATCATACTTTAATGCATAATCAACATATTTTAGAAAATAATATTTTAGAAAACATACTTTAACAATCATTAAACATATTTTATTTATATAATAGGCATACTTTAACACGTCTCACAAATCATTTCACGTAAGTAATGTCTCACAATAGACTTTGTCAATTTTTTATATAATAAAAATAAAATTTCAAAAATAAAATGCATAGTGAACCATTCTGAATTTGAGTACCAGACTCATTCTTATAATAAAGAGAACATTTTTTCGAAGAATTTAATATTAAAAGTATAAAATTATCTAACTTGTGTGTTACTATTACTTTTTGAAAACACATGATTGAGACCATATCACAAACCACACTTCATGTGTATTTTATAATATTGCTCCTGATGAAATGATGGCCCTTAAATTTACTTTAGTAAATAAAGATAACATCCAATGTACTCCCAGCATCTCATAATACTTATACATTTTTTTATTTTGGTTCATCTAAAGAATATTTGTACATTCTAAAAATGGAAACAATACACAATATTAATAACTTTACAACACTACAGTATTACAAAAACATCACATTCTTTTTACACACAATCTAGTCAAAGTCAACTGTTGAGAGTGAGAATTCACGTATTTTGAGCTCTGATTTCTGTGAGAATTGAGCGCGATTTGGTCTTAAATCGAGATGAATCAGGATATGTATGGAAAAATCACGAATCAGAAGCTACTGGAGTCGTTTGAGCATAATTGTGCAGGAAAACAGGTCAGAAGTCTTTAGAATCGGAAAATACAAAATTCGAGAGCCTGTTTGACCAAGGGAGAAGTTGTTCGACCAAGACCATTTGGTCGAACGGCGAGGAAATTGAGATTCAGTGCACAGGCGTGTTGTTTCTATCATTGTTCGACCAAAGTGAAGTTATTTGACCAAGAGAGGTTTGGTTGAACGGTCGTGCGACGTTGGGTTTTACACCCCCAACGCGTGTTTCTGCGTATTTTCTACGAAAAAGCCCAGTAAAGGTCCATTGGAAGTGTTTACAAATATAAAAGGGATGCAGTTTACATCAAAAATATATCGTAGACACCACATCCATTCTACACATCATCCAAACCCTACCTTCCATCCTGAAGAGCTGTAGAGAGAGATTCATCTGTCAAATAAAGTGGAGAACCAAGTGAAGATTCAAGACGGAGAGAGACGCGAAGATTCCCATACATAGGGTTTTATTCGCTTCTTAATTTATCTTTTAATTTTTCAGACTATGTGTAAGATCTATCCAACCACCATGATTGTTCTTCGCAACGTCATGGGCTAGAACCACTTCGGTAGTTCTAGGGTTTATGAAGGTTTTATGAGTTAATTAAATTTTTGTGTGTATACTCCATACAACAATACTTGTGGTTTATTTTATATATGACTATGCATTTTTAATCCATATTCACAGTCGTTTTGTGCATCTTCAACTGTTATATAGAGTCTGAATATATATCTTGGTTGTTGATTGAGCGCGTTCACTGCTGAACAGGGTTTAATATTATGATTATAAGTGAGGGGACTCCGAAACTTCATTAGAACTATCATATATGAATACTTGTTAATTGAATTGAATTCGGGTTAATAAGTAGGATAAAGAGGATAATTTCATAGTACCTATAAAAGGGAGATCATATCGAGTTAGAGTACTAAGTGCACGGGAAATAATTGACACTGATAGTACCTAGAAAGGAGGGTGTAATTGTATTTAATGCTCCAAGGATATTCACACGCATATGCGAATGCTTACTTGTGTCTATAAAATAAATATGCATGGCCTCGTGATGCGTCCATATACCACAAGGTAGAGTCGGACAATTGACTGGTGTCATTTTCACCTAAATTTTAGTATCTTTTATTATGTGTTTTTGTGTATTTTTATTCTTTTTGTATATCATTTGGTGGTGTTATATGAAGATATGGAGATTTGTGCTTTGAAATGATAAATGTGTGATTTTCATGATTAAGTGCCTTAAATTGTGCTATATTTATGAATATTTAGAGAATTGGTAAATTGGTATAATTTGTGTGATTTTCAGGTGAAAATAGATTCTAGACACAATAAAGAAGATGTGGGAAAAAATGGAGCTCAATTCGGAGTTGAAATGAGGAAGAACGAGCCAAAGCAAAATGCTGAAAAACACAAGTCTAATTTGTGTAATTTTTCTATATTCATATGGAGCTCAAAATTAGACATATGATATATGGTTGGAAAGCCACTGAAGAGAGGATCGCGTGAGAGCAAGAATCACTCAAATTGGAGAACGGATGAGAAAGTTATACATAAAATGGTGAGACTGCGCTGCACGCGAAGATCCTCTCCAATTTGAGTGATTCTTGCGCTCACGCAAAGATCCTACACGGCCCGTGTAGGTGCAAAAGATAGTTTTATGATATCCACTTATTCTAGAAGCTTCCATGGGGGTATAAATACACGTTTTGACCACAAAATCCGGGAGAAATCATTTGGGATCAGTTTCCACACACACTAAACACCTAAATCACACACATTCATCCCCATCTCTTCCACCCTTCACTTCATCCATCCAATTCACTTGATCTTCTCAAATCCATCCATAAATACATCCATCCACCAATCTAAGAAGAGGAATTCATCATTCGAGTGAAGATTTGAGCATGTTAAAGGAGGAGAAGGCCTACTTTGCAAGAGAAGCCAACTTACCTTTAATTTGTGATTTTCTTCATTATTTGGCTCAATTGGAGCATGCTATGGATTGTATTGATTTTATCATGATTTGTAGTGGCTAGTCCTCATGTGAGGCTAGCAATGTGATTGGTTAGGGATTATGTAGATTTTGTACACCACATGTTTGATTAAATGATTGTTATGAATATTTTCTATCATGAATGCTTATTATCATTTTATGTATGATTTGTGTGGTTAAATTCTCTATTCATAGTATTAGGATGGCCATTCCAATATTATGTATAGTGGTGTAATAGAATCATTGATTGCATGAGATGACTTGGTTAGTGTGAGGAGAGGTAAGCCATACCCTTTAAGTGCTTAGAACCTCATGATAGAACATTAGTGAGAACTAGTGAGGGGAACCAACTTATGATCATTGTACCTTCATGGGAATTGAGAGTAAGACAATCCTAGGAGATTTAAAATTGTAAAAGAGTTGAGAAACTAATCACCTTGACCATAGGGGTTAGGGATACAAACGTGATTGCCCTTAATATCATAATATGAAAACCATCAATGCATGTGTGTGTGTGAGTCTACATAAGCCTTATCCATGATGTTGCTTGCCTTACATACTTTTTAGATTGTTCACCTTAATCCATATTCCATCACATTTGTATCCATCTAACTTTTAATTGCTTTTCTAGTTGTTAGTTTGTAGTATAATCAATCCTCCTTATTTGATTCGTCCTACTAGAGTAAAGCACTTCTCAAACACGGCTATCCACTTTCGTCCTTGGGTTCGATATATTATAAATTTTACACTTGGTCGCTTACGTGCTACACACGATAGATTACACTTGCTCTAAATCGATTTAACCAAAATTGAAACCAAGTTCATAGTGCCGTTGCCGGGGCAAAAGCCTTCGTTGTAACGTGTTTGAATTTGTTAGCTCTACTTAGGACATTTTTCTTATTTTGCATCTATATTTATTTTGGAAAATCTTGTTCTAACTTATTCTTCTTGATAGGTATATCAACCTTGAAAGAAGGGAAGAAGGAACAAACCAAAAATAGTAAGTGGAGAAGAATTGAAGTAGATCTTGAGAAGAAGAGCAAAAAAATGGATCAATGCTACAATAATAGAATATATGGGGGATGGCAAGGATCTTACAATGTTAATACATTCCAACCGTATCAAGGAAACACTTATCCCATTCCAAGTTCTCACAATAATCAAGTTCCTACGGTTACTCCTCTATCCAAAAATAGTGCCTTGCTTGAAATTTGTAGAAGGTATGCTCAAGGGAGTAATGCAAGGCAAAATTTTCAACCAAGTCTTCCTAGTTATGGGACTCAAAATCTTCAAAGTATACCAACCTCTTATCCTACGGTGCAACAAGAGTGGATGATTCCTAGTTCTCAAGTAGATGATATGTCTTACATGCAAGGGAGTACTTTTTCGAGTGTTTATCAAGGAAATTATCTTCAAGAATAAAGATGGCAACCACCGAGTGAAGAAGCAAAGCCATCCGTAGAAGAAAGATTTGTTCAACTCATGGAGATGATCTATGAAATGATTGAAGAAAGAAAGAGAGAAGATGAGAAAAAGGATAGGAGACTTGAGGCCTTAGAGCATCGAATGAGTCAAATGATACAAAAACGGAACACTCTTCATAAAATGGAGAATTTTGATGAAAAGATTGAAGAAAAGTTAGATGTAGAAGAGTGTTTGGGGGATAATGAAGAAGACTCAAGAGATGTTGAGCTTATTGAGGATAAAGAAGCCAAGGTAAAAGAAAGCTTAGAGGAGGAAAGTGAGTGGAGTAAAGGGCCTAAGGTAGAAGAAAGCTTAGAGAAGGAAGAAATTATATATGATTTCGTGTCCCTTGTTGATAAGAAAATTTTAAGTGAAGATGAAGAATCAAGAGAGAGTATGAATTAGACGAAGTGGAACAAGGTCTAAGGGCACTTGATGATGAGTTCGGGAGTGAAATGAGTATTTCTACACCTTTTAACTCTCCAAGTTGCATTGAATTTCACAATATTGTTTATATTGACTTTGTCTTACCTATTGATTCTTCTCAATGCCTTAGGTACAAAAGAGAGCTTGAAGAGATGTTGGGAACATATTTGATAAAAAGAAATAAGTGGTGGTCTCGAAAGGAGAGGTCAATGGAATGCAGGCTTAAACGAGTGGAATTTTTAATGCCAATCTCAAAGGATGCTACTGAGGTCGTTACTTGCCATAAATGCCTAATAGAGGAAGAAGCACAAAGATTAAAATTTGATGGCAAGAACGACTGATATCCTTGGTCATTTCGATGAGTTCTCTATATTCCGTCTTGATTGAAGACGTTAAACTTAGCGCTGGATGGGAGGCAACCCATTGTTTGTTAATTGCTTTCATTTCAATGCTTTGATTTAGTTTTCTTGCATGTTTAGTGTGTAGGTTGATTGTGATCGTGAGGAGAATGCATATTGGAGATACGAAAAATGCTCGATTTGTACCTTCACACTTCTTGCAAACTTAAAGTTCAACTCTTGTTTTACTTTAAGTTTGGGGGGATAGTGCATGGTGGACATACCTTCAATTGTTGTGATGCATATACTTCTCTACAAGAAACTCATTGGTGGAAACTACAAGGGTAAGTCCCACCACTTTTTGCAAACTTAATTCTCAACTTGTTTCGATTTAAGTTTGGGGGAAGAGTGCGTGGTGTGACTCACCACTTGAGTGTGCTTATTATGTTGATTGAGAGATCTTCTTGTAAAATTGGGAAATTTTAAAAATTTTAAAATTTTTTCTCTTGAGTATTGGTTTGATTTTGGTTAGTTTGGTTGTATTGAAGTGCATGCTAGTTCATTATTGATAGTAATTGTTGTGCTGATGGTTTTGATGAGATTTTGAGCATGAATAGGGTGTATTAGGAGTGCAAAAACAGGGCAAAATGAAGAGTGAAGTGTGAAATTTAGAAAAATAGAGAAGCAGCTACACGAGCTGTAAGAGGTGACTGTATACTGACATCAGAAGAGGCTACTCGCCCAGAGTCGAGGGTGAACTCTGAACTCGAGCTGTACAGGGGACAAAAACACAGGCTGTGTGCAGAACACGACCCTATAACACACAGCCATGCTCGAGCATCAGAAAATGCTACACGGCCACGACTGAGGCCGTGTAGCAGAACACGAGCCATGTAGTGTTCAAAGGCAGAATTTAAAAGCCTGATTTCAGAATAGTTTCAAATGCACTCATTCACTCCGTACGCATCTCAAAGTTCTAGTTCATTTTGTATGCAGCCCATTTGTACGTGCTAGCCATTTCCACCTCCAGATGCCTTTTCAGGGAGTTCACTTTACTACTCATCTTTTCCATTTGGTTAGCATAGACTATTTGATTTGATTTTGATTGATTGGATTGGCATGTTACTTCATTTGTTATGTATTTTGGAGGTTTACTTACTTTATTAGTTTTTCTTATTTTTGAATAAGGTGGCAAAATCTTGAGCTTAAATGTTATTGGATGATGAGAATATGTGCTTAATTTTCTTTTGATGGATGGAATTTTTGTTTTTGTATGTTATATGTTGTTGTCTCGTTCCTTATTTGGAGAGTCTTTGCTCATGTGTTTCGTTTGTATTTTTATTCTTGTATAGGGTTGTTTGGTGGTTTATTTCGGGATGTTGTGAGTCATTTTTGGATGTGAGTAATGGTATGTTGTTTGAGATAAGTGATGGCGAACTATGTTGAGAATCTCTACTATTTAAAATTGTGACATGTTCTATTTAATTTGTTCAATTTTGAGATGAATTGGGGTGTAATGAGTTCCTAAGGGTCCGAGCAAAATCTTGTGACCAATTGAGCCTCAACCGTACATCCATGATTAATTTCTTAATGAGTGGATCGATTGAGCCTTGATAAACTAGAACTTGCTCATGGACTACGGGAATAAGCCCGATTGATGGAGATTAGTGAGATGATCTTAGGTCATCCTTGTAATTTCATAGTCATTGCCATATATTTCCTTACCTTATACATCATCCCTAGTTAACCACTTTGAGCCTTAAAGCCTATTTCTTGTGATATTAGCACATTACAAGCCATGATTACCCACTTAAGCCTTATATATATAACCTTTGTGTGGGTGATTGAGGAGATGATAGTCTACAAGGTTTGATGTGAGAATGGTGCAAGAGAAAGAAGGAAATGGTAAACAAGCAAGAAAATGATGAAAAGAGCTCAACCAAATGTAAGTGCAACCTCAACATAAGAAAAAAAGAGCAAATCAACAAAAATATGCTCACGAAATTCAAAAGTCGAAAGAAAGGTAGCATGAAATCAAGAGAAGCTCAAGAAATCCAAGGAATGATAATGATTAGTGCTTGTGATTTGAAAAGAAAAGAAAGGAAGATAGAAACATGAAGAAGTTGAAGAAGCTGATCATCTCTTCCATTACTTACACTCGATGAGTCACTCTTATCCATAATCGCCCAACCCTTACCAAAAAGCCTAACATTACATCCAAAAGTAAAGTCCTTTTTGATCATTAGTTGAAGCCTTGGTGGCTTGTGAATGTAGTCCATGAGCAAGCCTATGGTGCGTCGGGTTCAATCGATTGATGAGTGAAAATTACCCTACTTCATAAAGTGTTGAGTGCATTTTGATATCCGACGTGAGGTTTGGACCGGAAGGGACTTTATTACTCTTAATTTTCTTAGACTTGAACTTATTAATTTTTTATATCATGATTTTAATGTTGTAGTGTGACTTGATATGATTTGTAGTCCTTGTTACTTATGATGTGTTGTTGCTTATGTTCTTTAGGTCTTTCTCTAGGTGAAAATTCCACCTCTCGTTTTCTCATTTTCGTTGCTCGAGGACGAGCAACACTTTAAGTTTGGGGGGTTGATCGGTGTTATTTTTACCTAGATTTTAGTATCTTGTATTATGTGTTTTATGTGTTTTTATTCTTTTTATAATCATTTGATGGTGTTATATGAAGATATGGAGATTTGTGCTTTGAAATGATAAATATGTGATTTTCATGATTAAGTGCCTTAAATTGTGCTATATTTGTGAATATTTAGAGAATTGGTAAATTGGTGTAATTTGTGTAATTTTCAGGTGAAAATAGATTCTAGACCCAATAAAGAAGATGTGGGAAAAAATGGAGCTCAATTCGGAGTTGAAATGAGGAAGAACGAGCCAAAGCAAAATGCTAAAAAATACAAGTCTAACTTGTGTAATTTTTCTGTATTTGTATAGAGCTCAAAACTAGACATCCGCTGAAGACAGGATCGCGTGAGCGCAAGAATCACTCGAATTGGAGATCGGATGAGAAAGTTATGCGTAAAATGGTGAAACTGCGCTGCACGCAATGACCCTACACGGCCCATGTGCTGCTACACGGCCCGTGTAGGTGCAAAAGGTAGTTTTATGATATTCAATTATTCTAGAAGGTTCCATGGGGGTATAAATACATGTTTTGACCCCAAAATTCGGGAGAAATCATTTATGATCAGTTTCCACACACACTAAACACCTAAATCACATACATTCATCTCCATCTCTTCCACCCTTCACTTCATCCATCCAATCCACTTGATCTTCTCAAATCCACCCATAAATCCATCCATCCATCAATCTAAGAAGAGGAATTCATCGTTGGAGTGAAGATTTGAGCATGTTGAAGGAGGAGAAGGCCTACTTTGTAAGGGAAGCTAACTTACCTTTAATTTGTGATTTTCTTCATTATTTGGCTCAATTGGAGCATGCTATGGATTGTATTGATTTTATCATGATTTGTAGTGGCTAGTCCTCATGTGAGGCTAGCAATGTGATTGGTTAGGGATTATGTAGATTTTGCACACCACATGTTTGATGAAATGATTGTTATAAATATTTTCTATCATGAATGCTTATTCTCATTTTATGTATGATTTGTGTGGTTAAATTCTCTATTCATAGTGTTAGGATGACCATTCCAATATTATGTATAGTGGTTTAATTGAATCGTTGATTGCATGAGATGACTTGGTTAGTGTGAGGAGAGGTAAGACATACCCTTCAAGTGCTTAGAAACTCATGATAGGACATTAGTGAGAACTAGTGAGGGGATCCAACTTATGATCATAGTACCTTCATGGGAATTGAGAGTAAGACAATCCTAGGAGATTTAAACTTGTAAAAGAGTTGAGAACCTAATCATCTTGGCAATAGGGGTTAGGGGTACAAACGTGATTGCCCTTAATATCATAACATGAAAACCATCAATGCATGTGTGTGTGTGAGTCTACATAAGCCTTATCCATGATGTTGCTTGCCTTACATACTTCTTAGATTATTCACCTTCATCCATATTCCATCACATTTGTATCCATCTATCTTTTAATTGCTTTTCTAGTTGTTAGTTTGTAGTATAATCAATCCTCCTTATTTGATTCGTCCTACTAGAGTAAAGCACTTTTCAAACACGGCTACACACTTTCGCCCTTGGGTTCGATATATTATAAATTTTGTACTTGGTCGCTTACGTGCTACACACGATAGATTACACTTGCTCTAAATCAATTTAACCAAAATTGAAACCAAGTTCGACAATATACTTGAAAGAGAGATTACTTAGTGAAATTGGATAATCCTAAGGCTACCTATTTTCTCACTTGATCGCTTTCGTTAATTTTCTATTGCCTGTCGATTTTGTTTGCTATTTAATTATTTGTTTAGGACTTAATTAATTATTCTACAAACTTTTTGTCAAGCCATAATTTAAACTAAATTAGTTTATAATTAAATTAATAATAATCTATCATTTGGGTTCGATAATATAACTTGGTTGCTTATCTAAGCTACAATCACATTCTTCTTACTTGGGGATTAATTGTGTGTAAAGAAAACACTCAACAAGTTTCTGGGCAACGTCAACTATATCACACACTTTATTTTATTTATTTTTCCAAAATACCCCCCACGTTATTTAAGAAAAACTGTTCTTTTTTATCAACTTTGTTAACTTTAAAGGGTATTGTAGTATTTTTAGATAATAAAAAAGTATAAAGTTATGGTATGTGTGTGAAAAAAGAAAATATTAAATTTGAAACTAAAATAACTTTTAAGTTGTTGGATAAAATTATTTTTTCTTTTTTTTAGTGTGTAAATTTTTGTAGTACAAATAAATGATGAAAGTGTGAAGGATTTTGTGGGACGAGAGGAGTTAGTCTCTTGGTCCCCGGGTGCACAAGGTATATAAGGGGATAATATTTTATTTTAAAGGGTATACACATCAATTAATAAGAGTATAATTTTTTCATTAAAAATATCTGATGAAATTAGGGGAGTTCGGTACGGGAAATGGTACGGATTTTATAAAAATATTCATACCAAAAGTTCAGCATGGATTATTATAAATAAAAATCCAATACCATACCGAATTTCAGTTCGGTAACGATACAATTTTCTTATAATTCTATACGGTTAACGGTTCGAAATGGATTTTCAATTGTATTTGGATAGGTACGGTTCGCATCGGTGCAGTTTGGTGTAACGGATTTACCAAATAAATTCATTTACAAAAATATTTTATTTTCTTTTCTAATATTTATTTATTTTTTAAATAAGATGTAAATGTTGATTTATAATTAGTGATTTTATAAGCACATTTAAAATAATTTAAAATATTAAATATTGTTATATTTATAAATTTATTTAAAAATATTATAGTTAATACTATGTACAAACAATTATTTAATATACTAATCATATCATATTATATAATTAAAGAAAATAAATTTATAGAAGTAAGAATTTATGCATTTGTAAAATAAAAATTAAATAATTAATAATATTTTAATATCTAAAGTGAATGATCAATTTTTATAATATGAAGTATAAATTATTAAAAAAATATAAATATTATTTTAGTAGGAAGAATTAAGTTAAAGTAGAATATAATGCTTATTTTTCATTATTGAGTTTTAATAGGCCATTTTAAAGTATATTTGTATTTGGTTTTTTGGTTCGGTACGGTTTAATTGGATCGATTCGGGTTTTGGTACAGTTTATTAGAGATATCCAAGTCCATACAGTAAAATTATTTCAGTTTGGTCCGATTCGAAAAATCAAATAGTCAATGATTTTTTTTCGATTTGTAACTTTTTCGATTCGATTTTGGTACGAGTTCGGTAATATTCAATTACCATGCACAACCCTAGATAAAATATGAATAGTATAAAGGCGAAAACTTGTGTACCTCCATGGGAACACAAGAATTTCTAGTGTTAAATTCTTGTGTTCCCATTGGGGCACGGTATGTCCCCGGGGACACAGGAGACCAACTCTAGTATAAATGGTTGATTAAAAAAATTATTTTTTTTTTCAAAAATATAAAGGATACAAATTCTTATACTAAAAGTTATACAATTAAATCCTAAAAGATGGAGTATATCTTTAAAAAATTGCGGGATTTTAGGGTACGGTATCCTGAGATAGCCGGACGATAGAGTTGCAATCCACACCATAATGATTACGAGAGCAACATAAGAGTAGTTGAACGCACTGTTCTGAAAATTGGACCGGACTGGCAGTTCAACTGGTTGGATCGGGAATCGGGCCCGGAACTGGTCCGGAAAGCCTATAAAATTATTTTTGGAGTTGAACCGATCAAAACTGGAAAACCGGTGAATCGGTTCCACCGGTTTCAGTATTTATTTTTTTATTTTTTTTCACTTATTTTTTCTTTTTTTATTTTTTTAACTTTTATTTTTATTTATTTTAAAACATAATATTTACATTTTGGATTAAATTATGAATTATAATATTGAGTAGGTATATTATAAATTAGGGGCAAAAGGTCATATAGGCCCTTGATCTTATCTTACAAGATCAAATTAGCCCCTGCTCTTTTTTTATGTTCATCCAAACCCTCTAAATTTTTAATTAAGATCAATTTAACCCTTCATTATTTAAGGATAAAACACTTAAGCACTCTCCGTTAAAAAACCATCAACGGCGTTAAAAGATACTCTAAGCATCAGATTGTTTTATTTCCATCATATTCCTTGACTACATCCATATCCAAGTAAGCTTAGTATCTTCCGATTCAAGTGCACTCTTCCTATGTACATTACCTTTTCTTGAACTTTCTTGAACATCAGTCACCCTCTCTTCTTGAATAAATTTTTTGATAATCTTCTTTTTCCTTGGACTACTACTGCTATCATCGTGATTCTTGGTGTTGCCCTTGTCGATTTTGACAGATTCCATGGCCTTCAAATACTCAGCGAATGACGGGTTAAACTTGATATCTTTATCAACAACGCCTCTACCTTCATCGCTTAAACAAGATCGGGGTAAATGCAGGATTAGTCCCATTGAAGAAAGTCACTTGCAGAAATGATTCCGTAGCCTGCAATTTTGGTCCCATTGGAGTTTTTCTTTAAAAAACCGTTAGAAATAACGGAATATGCTGACAAAAAATGAAAAATTGCAATTTTGACCCCAAAACTGGGCAAAAATGACCCCAAATCAGATTTACTATTATACCAATATTAGACCAGATTTTCATCTACTTTTCGCGCTTTAAAATGGTATCAGAGCCTTTGGTTTATTTATTTATGAATGGAAAAATTTATTATATACTTATATCACTTAACGAGAGGAGAGTTTCAAAGATATATGGAACCAAACGAAAGTTCGACATTCGAGAGTGACAGGGCTATCAACCCTGTTCAAAGTTGGAGCAACAGGGACTTCTGGCCTATTTGATATGACGATTCAAGCAGCTCTATACAACAATACTATAATGTGTTGTATAGATAATATGCAGAGAAATAATACGAGGAAGCCGATCGATTTTGGGAAAATCTTGATCGAAGGTTTAAACTGGTGGAAGCTCGGGCTAACCACACCAAAGAGAAATCTCTGAAGGAACTACGTCATATGGAGATAAAATATTCTAAAGAAGTACCAAGGAATATAGTAAAAATTTGAAGTTTCACCGAGATTCATGGACGTATCCCCAAATAAGAATAATAGAGGAGACGCCCGAACCAAGGTCCAAGATAAATTGGCAAGCTCTATCACTTTGCATACTGGACAGAATGACAGAGTGGAAGGCAATCGAGGAAGATAACTCTAAGATGAATCAAGATCTTAGAGAAATACAAAAGACGGTGATATTCTTTGGAGAATATTGCTAGAGCATATCCAAGATAATGTTCGAGATCAGCCTTAAGATGGATAAAGTGGAGAAGTTGCAGAACAAGCAACTCGACCTCATCATGAAGCTGACAGAACAAGTAAAGTTCTTGGAAACTAAGGTGACAGGAAAAAGGCCAGGAGGAAGGTTACCACCAACCTTCGGAATAGAACCCCTTTTATATCAAAAGGGGAAGACGACAGAGGTCACAAGGCCAAAGTCCGAAAGTGAGAAGATGATTGCTATCCTTCGAGGAGAATCCACATCCACGGATGGAAAGAGCAAATCTTGAAGACGTAAAGATCTATATGAGTCCTTCCAAGGACTATCAATTGTAGATCTAAAGATGAATGTTGGAGATGTTGGCTTTTGGATCATTTGGTTCAACGTGATCGTTAGGAATTCAAGTAAACGGTTACAACGGAAGTAAAATAAATGTTTACCTTTCTTCTGGATTGATGTAGAGGATGATCTGCAGTAGAGAACCACCTCTTGATCTTCTGCTGTATGACCCAAGTTGAATCTTGCTGTTGTGTGGACAACAATCTACAGGATTCTCTCAATCTGTTTCTCTCCCTTGATTTCTCACGTTGAAACGACGCAGGAATCTTAGGGCAACTAGAAACTGAGATGACTTATTTAAATGGGCTACAGCAGGGACCAGGAGGAGAAATTGGACTGGGCCTCAATTGGATTTAATTAACCAAGCTTAGCCCAAAACTTATAATTAAATTCAATAATAATAATATAGTCCACTAAAATATTATTACTGCACTACCCATCCAATCCCAATATTATGTTTTGGGCTCCTTCTTATTATGAGCCCGAAAGTCTCCCCATGTTTAAGATATACAATGCCCATTAATTAATTAAGTTACTGACAACTCAAATTAATTAATATCTCATCCAAGAGTAGTACCACTCAACCTTTTATCATGCCGGAATTAATCCACTTGCAAGATTTACATGATAAACCTTATGAACTCCTTAAGGGGATATCATAAACCTATGACGGACATGGATTCCTTCTACAATTAACAGCACACCATAGAGACAATACTATTTTCCAACTAACCGAGTTTATTGATTTAATTCATTTAAATCTCATCCATTGATGAATCAAAGAAATATATACTGCCTTACGTGTCGAGGTTATTGTGTAGGGATTAAGAGCACGAACATCTATAATAACAGAGATCAAGTTCTTCTATATAGACAGTACAAGTCAAACGATCTCAGGCGGTCCTACTCAATACACAAAGCAGTGTACTAATGTGGTTCTATGGTCAAGACAAACTAATACCAAATCACACTACAACCATACCGATAGATAGTCCCCGTCTATCTTGGTTGTGAGCATCTTTTTATACTTTATAAGGAAATCGATAATATGATCTTCCGTGTGTTGTCGCACAACATATTATCTACAGTATAAAGTAAATGGACTTTTGCACAAACATATAAATAAACAATTTATAATATGCAAAAACGTTTGATCATATGATTCTCATTTCAAATAAAATCGTTAAAACATTGTTCAATACAAAAGCAAGGCTTTTAGTATACAAATCTAACAATCTCCCACTTATACTAAAAGTCTACGCTGCCATATTAGCTGACACGCATCTAATCCCCATTCCTTCTACATGCCCATCGAACGCTTTTGCTGGAAGGCTCTTAGTAAAAGGATCAGCCAGGTTATCCTCCGATGCAATTTTAGCGACAACGACCTCCCCTCTTTTAACGATGTCTTGTATCAAGTGGTACTTGCGCTCAATATGTTTACTCGCCTTATTAGCTCGTGGTTCCTTCGAGTTCGCTACTGCACCACTGTTATCACAATAAATTATGATCGCTTTGGGCAAACCAGGAATCACATCCAAGTCCATTAAGAAGTTCCTGAGCCATACTGCTTCTTTAGCTGCCTCAGAGGCTGCTACATATTCAGCTTCCATGGTAGAGTCCGCGACGCATTTCTGCTTCACACTCCTCCATATAATGGCTCCTCCTCCAAGAGTATACACATAACCCGAGGTGGATTTACTAGCATCCCTATCTGACTGGAAATCCGAATCAGTATAATCCAAAGGTAACAAAGTATTTGCCCGGTAAACCAGCACGTAATCCCTAGTCCTTCGTAGGTACTTCAAAATATGCTTTACCGCAGTCCAATGTCCTTGTCCTGGATTACTTTGATACCTACTGACCATGCCCACAGCATAACAGATATCCGGTCTCGTACATAGTATAACATACATGAGGCTTCCCACTACCGAAGCATAAGGGACCAGCTTCATTGCCTCTATTTCTTGTTGTGTTTTAGGACACATCTCCTTAGATAGAGGTATTCCATGTCTGAAAGGTAGAAAACCTTTCTTGGAATCTTGCATGCTAAAACGAGTCAGGATTATATCAATATACGAAGCTTGGGATAAACATAATATTCTTTTCTTGCGATCCCTTATTAATTTGATCCCAAGAATGTGTCCAGCTTCTCCTAAGTCCTTCATCTCAAACTGCTTGGACAGCCATACCCTTACGCCTGACAATACTTTTACATTATTTCCAATGAGCAGAATATCATCCACGTATAGTACAAGAAATACCACTACGTTTTCATCACACTTCTTGTACACACATGTTTCATCCGGACATTGAATAAATCCATATGACTGGATTACTTCATTAAACCGGATGATCCATGATCTTGAAGCTTGTTTCAATCCATAAATGGACCTTTTAAGCTTGCACACAAGATGCTCTTCGCCCTTTGCAATGAATCCTTCTGGTTGTTTCATATAGATGTTTTCCTCAAGACTTCCATTAAGGAAAGCTGTCTTGATATCCATTTGCCATACCTCATAATCCATATGAGCAGCAATAGACAAAAGAATCTGGATTGACTTAAGCATGGCCACAGATGAGAAGGTTTCCTCATAATCGATTCCTTCTTTCTGAGTATATCCTTTAGCCACAAGCCTTGCTTTAAAGGTTTCCACCTTACCGTCAGATCCTCTTTTTCTCTTATAGATCCACTTGCATCCAATAGCTTTTACACCATTGGGTGGTTCTACAAGCTCCCAGACTTGATTAGAATACATGGATTCTATCTCAGATTTCATTGCGTTTTGCCATAATTGAGCATCTTTATCTTGCAGTGCCTCGTTGTAATTCCATGGGTCAATTTCATGTTCACCCGGGACCAAGTCGGATGACTCTCCCAATCCCATGAATCTATCCAGTTGTCTGACAACCCTCCCACTATGACGAGGCTCCGCAGGCAATTGTGTATCAGGTGTAACACGCAGTGCAGTGTCCTGTGGTATATCTTCTTGTACAGTTGGTATTATATTTGGTGTTTCCCCTCTAACTTCCTCTAGAACAATTTTACTCATGGGTTTGTGATCCATTATATAATCCTCTTCCAAAAATCTGGCGTTCGTGCTCACGATCACTTTTTGGTCCTTAGGACTATAAAATAAATCACCCTTCGTTCCTCTAGGATACCCTATAAACAGACAAACATCAGTACGTGATTCTAATTTATCAGCATCTGCATTTAACACGTGTGCCGGAGCACCCCAAATCCGAACATGTTTCAGACTAGGCTTGCGCCTTTTCCACAGTTCTGTGGGTGTAGAGGCTACCGATTTAGAAGGTACTAAGTTTAGAATGTAAGCCGCTGTTTCTAAGGCGTGTCCCCAAAATGAATTTGGTAATTTTGAATAACTCATCATTGATCTTACCATTTCCATAAGGGTCCTATTCTTTCTTTTCGCTACACCATTCTGCTAGGGTGTGCCCGGTGAAGACAATTGGGATTCAATCCCATTTTCTGATAATAATTCTTAAACTCTCCCAAGAGGTATTCACCACCACGATCAGATCGTAGTGTTTTGATATATTTACCAAGTTGCTTTTCCACATCAGCCTTATATTCTTTGAATTTATCAAAGCATTCAGACTTGCGGCGCATCAAATAAATATATCCGTATCTTGAATAATCATCAATGAAAGTGATGAAATATTCAAAACCCCCTCTTGCCTGGACAGACATAGGACCACATAAATCGGAATGAACCAATTCCAACAAATCTTTAGCTCTATACCCCTTTGTCTTAAAAGGCCTTTTAGTCATTTTTCCTTCCAAGCAGGATTCGCAAGTTGGATAATTTTCCACTACTAATGAACTCAGAGGTCCATCAGCTATCAACCTTTGAATCCTACTTAAGTTAATGTGACCCAGTCTTAGATGCCAAAGATATGTTTGGTTCATTTTAGAAGGTTCCTTTCTCTTATTAGTAGATGTATCATTCGTTTTAATTTGTTGCATTGTATGAGAAATTGGATTAAGAGTATACAAATTATCTATCAATGTACCATCACAGATAATAATTCTATCTTTCCTTATAATAACCTTGTCATTAAAATAAACAGAATATATATCCATAAATAATTTAGAAACTGAAATTAAATTCTTTCTAAAATGCGGTACATAAAGACAATTCCTCAAAACAAGAGTTTTATTCTTATTGAAAAATAAATAAACGTCTCCCACTGCGACAGCTGCTACTCTTGTAGCATTCCCCATGAGTATGGTAATCTCTCCATCACTGAGCTGTCGGGTTTGGTGGAACCCCTGCAAAGAATTGCAGACATGGTCAGTGGCTCCCGTATCTACACACCAAGTGTCAGCAGATACAGCCGCTTAACCCGATTCAACAACTAGTATATAAGACTTACCATTCCTGTTCCCCTTCAGAAGAGGGCAGTCTGCCTTGTAGTGTCCCGGCTGCTTGCATTTGAAGCACTTGCCTTTAGGCTTCTTGACCGCACCAGTCATTACTTTGACTTGGTTCACCGATGCTGAATTTCCTTGCTTCTTTTTCTTCCTACCGCCCTTCGGCCTAGGATGAGCAACATTTTCAGCAACATGAACCTGAGGAGGTCTACGAAATAGTTCTTCCGCCGCCACAAGTTCTGTCAGAAGTTCCGCCAACGTGTACATATGTTTGTTCATGTTGGCAATTGGATCGTGTGGTTCAACGTGATCCATTAGGGAAAACAGGCAAATAATCAGCGGAAGCGAATATAAACTTGTTTACCGTACTTCTGGGTTGATGTAGAGGATGAACCGTTGCAGAGAACCACCTCTCAATCTTCTGCTGTATGTCCCAAGTCAAATCCTGCTGCTGTGTGGGCAACAATCCGCAGGATTCTCTCAATCTGCTTCTTTCCCTTCTCACACCAAAAGAGGCGCAGGAATTATCAGGGTTCCAGGAAGCTGAGTTCACTTATATACTGGGCTACAACAGGGACCAGGAGGAGAAATTGGACTGGGTCTCAATTAAATTTAATTAACCAAGCTTAGCCCAAAGCTTTTAATTAAATCCAATAATAATAATATAGTCCACTAAAATATTATTACTGCACTACCCGTCCAATCCCAAAATTATGTTCTGGGCTCCTTCTTATTATAAGCCCGATAGTCTCCCCATGTTTAAGATATACAATGTCCATTAATTAATTAAGTTACTGACAACTCAAATTAATTAATATCTCATCCGAGAGTAGTACCACTCAACCTTATTATCATGCCGGAAATTAATCCACTTGCAAGATTTACATGATAAACCTTATGAGCTCCTCAAGGGGACATCATCAACCTATGACGGACATGGATTCCTTCTACAATCAACAGCACACCATAGAGACAGCACTACTTCCCAACTCACCGAGTATATTGATTTAATACTTTTAAATCTCACCCATTGATGAATCAAAGAAATACATATTGCCGTACGTGTCGAGGTTATTGTATAGGGATTAAGAGCACGAACTTCCATAATAACAGAGATCAAGTTCTACTATATAGTCAGTATAAGAAGAACGATCTCAAGCGGTCCTGCTCAATACACACAAGTGCACTAATGTGATTCTATAGCCAAGACAAGCTAATACCAAACCACACTACAACCATACCGATAGAGAGTCCCCGTCTATCTCAGTTGTGAGTATCTGTTTATACTTTATAAGAAAACTGATAATATGATCTTCTGCGTGTTGTCGCACAACATATTATCTACAGTATAAAGTAAATGGACTATTGCATCATGCATATAAATAAATTATAAGATGCAATCATTTGATCATATGATTCTCATTTCAAATATTGTTGTAACATTGTTCATACTAAAGCTAGACTTTTAGTATACATCCAACAATCTCCCACTTATACTAAAAGACTATGCTGTCATGTCTTCTGCCATACATCTGATTCCTACTCCCACTACACGACCTTTAAAAGCTCTCGCCTTAAGGTCCTTGTAAATGATTTACTAGGTCATCATCCGATGCAATCTAGGCGACAAGAACCTTCCTCTCATCATACGATTTCTCGTAACAGGTGGTACTCGCGCTCCATGTGTTTAATTGCCTTATGGACTTGTGATTTCTTCAAGTTTGCAACTGCACCAATATCATCAATGTAAATTGTGATTACCTTGGGCAAACTTAGAAACACTTCAAAGTCCATCATGAAGTCTCTAGAGTCATATAGATACTTTGGCTGCCTCATAGGCTCCAATTCATCATCTTTCCATGATGGAGTCCGGAGTCTGAAATATATTTCTATATAACACTCCTCCACATTATGACTCTATTTTCTAAGATTAAACACATAACCTTTGAGGTGAATTTACTGCCGTCCAATCTGACTAAAAAATCCGAATCTACGTAATTCGCAAGAAGCAGTGAATCTGTCCAGTAAGTCCACATATAATTTCCAGTCCTTCTCAGGCACTTTATATATGTCTTACCACAGTTCATCATTCTTGTTCCGGGTTACGTTGATACCCACTGTTCATGCATTCAGCAAAACAGATATCCAACATCGTTCATAGCATTCCTTAGATTAAGCTTCCTTATTCGCCGAAGCATAAGGAACCGCTTTCATCCTCTTTATCTTCTTCTTGTGTCTCAAAGACACATTCACTTAGATAAATTTACATGCTAAACAAGTATGGACTGTATCATTTTATGAAACTTGAGATAAGCATAATATCCTTTCTTGTGATTCGTATTACCGTGATCAAAAGGATATATTTTGCCTTTCTTAAGTCCTTCATCTCTACCGCTTTATTAACCATACCCATACGCCCGATAATACTCTTTCATTGTCTCCAATGAGCAAGATACTATCTACGTTAGTACAAGAAACACCACCACGTTTCCGTCACTCTTTACAACACACAAGACTCATCTGCTCATTGATTTAAATCCATGCCACAGGATTACCTAATCAAAACAGATGCTTCACGATCTTAAAGCTTGCTTTAGTCCATCGCTGGACAATTTTAAGCTTACTATCAAAATGCTATTAGTACTTTGCAATGAATCACTCTGGTTGCTTCGCATAGATGTTTTCCTCAAGACTTCCAATCAGGAAAGCTGTCTTTGACATCTATTTGCTGTTCCTCATAGCAGCAATAAAAGAATCCGGATCAACATAAGCATAGCTACCAGCGAACATGTTTCCTCATAATCGAACCATTTCTTTCTGAGTACACTTTTTCGCAACAAGCTTTGCTTCCAAGGTTTTCACCTTTCCATATGATCCTCTTTTATTTCCTTTGACCACTTGCAATGGTTTTTACACCATTTAGTGGTCATACAAGTTCCCAGACTTAATATAGAATCCGTAGATTCTATTTCAACATTCATTGCAACTTACTAAGATTCCGCATTTTCATCTTATAGTGCTACGTCGTATCCGTGGGATAATACCATGTTCACTAGGGATCAAGTCTCACGACTCTCCCAAAACATATATTTATGGGTTGTCATACAACCCTCCCACTACGACAAGGCACTACATGTAATTGTGTATCAGACGTGACACGCGTTGTAATTTACCTTGTGGTATATCCTCTTGTACACTTGGTACTTATACTTAGTGTTTTCCTCTCACTTCCTTTAGAACAACTTATACATGGGTTTGTGATTTATTACATAGTCCTTTTCCAAAAATCTAGCTATTGAGTTAACAATTATCCTTCGATCTTTTGGACTAAATAAATCACCCTCCATTTTTCTAGGATATCTCATATACAGACAAACGTTTCACGAATTACTGTATCTAGGGCATATCCATAAAATAAATTTAATTATTTCAAATAATTCATCATCTATCTAATCATTACCATAAGAGACTTATTCCTTCTATCCACCACACCATTCAGATTGGGGCATACCCGGTGTAGTCAACTTGAGATTTAATCTCAACTTCTGATCAATAGCTTCTAACTATCCCAAGAGGTATTCGCCATCATGATTAAATCGTAATGACTTAATATATTTTCCATAACGCTTCACTGTACCAGCCTTACAATTCTTGAATTAATCAAAGAACTTAGACATGCAGTGCATCATATAAATATATTGGTTTCCAGAATAATCTTCAAATATTCATAACCACCTCTCGCCTGGATAATATTATGTTCACTTAAATCAGAATGAACTAATTCCAACATATATATCTTTGGCTCTACACCCCACCAGTTAATCATTTTTACTTCCAAGCAAGACTCGCAAGTCCGATAGTTTCCACTTCAGATAAACCTTACGGTCTATCGGCTATCAACTTTTGAATCCTACTCAAGTAAAATGAATTAGTCATAGACGCCAAATGTATGTTTAGTTCATTTCTGAAGGTTCCTTTCTCTTACTAATATTAGAAGATGCATTATTTAATTACTATTTATTGCATCTGTGGGATGTACATGATTCAAGAGTATACTTTTTATCCACCAACGTACTTTAACGGATTATAGCCTCATTCCTCATTACTATGACCATGTCATTTAAATGAAATGAAGTATCCATCCGTTAATGCATAGAAAACGAAATTAAATTCTTTCTATGAAACGTACGTAAAGACAATTTCTCATAATCTATCGTTTATTCTTATCATGAGATAAATAAACAACTCCCAGAGCAATAGCCACTACCTTTGTAGTTTTACCCATGTTATTAACAATCTTATCCTTACTCAGTGATAAACATTTAGTAATTCCAGTATCTACATACTTCGTGTCAGTAGATGCCATCACTAATCATGTTTAAACCATTAGTAAATAAGATATTAAACTTGTTCACATCATGATGAAAAATGTCTTTCTTTTGCCACATGTTTTGTTAGAAGTTTCCCACCATATACAACCTCTCGTATTTCAGGTAGAACTTGCTCAAAACATCCAGGCAAATTGTGAAGAATAAATTGATTTAGGTTTCCCTTTCAATTTCTATTCCAAGCTTTTCCAATTCATTCATCAATTCAACCATGATCTTCTGCCTTTTAATTTACTCAAGTATCCGAAGAGTTACATGAGATCATCATATTTCTATGAACCTCTCATCTCTTCACTAGAGACTTTAATTGGCATCATGAGACGTCCTTTGTGAGAATACATATGTATTTTCTTAAGCAGTAATTTTCAAAACTAAGATTCTTTTCTAATCAACTAATTTGGACAAGTAAATATAATTTCTTTTAGTAAACAAATAGTGAGATGATAACATTCGAAATTCAGAGAATCACAAATAAATTTACCGATCAAATCTTCGAATTTTATTCTTTTATATTGATTCCCTCAAAATAATATAAAATAAAATTCACCGACATCTCAAGCATCGTGAGTCTGCAAGCCACGATAGTGTGGACGTTTACAAACCCGAACATTTACAAGAGAAGGTTTTACCTATTAATTTCATTTGTCAACCTAACTTTATGACAAAATAATTAATAGTCGGTTCCTCTTTAGCCATGCAAATAACAGCAGTGACTCCGATGGGGAGGATACTTATTATTTACACCTAAGTGTACACCATTATTTAATCCCAAGTCCGCGGCCCAAGTTTGTGTGCCTTACAGATGGAGAAGTACACACGCACTCGGATAACTTTCTACGATTATCAATTACAAGATTGTACCAGTGAACCGCATATAAACTCATCCGATAGGGAGGAAGGTCTATGCCAACGCGCAAGTTCATATGCATCACATTACAAACGTAATTATTTAATGAAGTCTGTTCCAGCAATCCATGAATAAAACTCATCCGATGGGGAGGAAGGCTCTAATGCCGACGCGCAAGTCTATTCACATTGCTTAACAAACCAATAATGGAGGCCGCGGGAATTTATTACAAATCCCCTCTCCCACTTAGTTATTTAAACACCGAGGGTTTTTAACATGCATATAATATTCCAGAATAAAATATACAACTAAGACATGCTTCTATTAACAACAATTTAAATAAATAAATCACATAGAACATGCCTTTCACATATACAACAATAATTGACAATTAAATCAATTAATCAGTTATATAACATAATTAATTGTATAAATGGTGGATCAATTAATTGTGCCCAAGAGCAACAAATAAGCACAAAATGAGCAGCAGATTAAATAATTAATCAAGCCCATTATCCATGGCCCATAATCTTAGCCCAAAATCAAATTAAGTCCATCAAGCCCACTAGCACAAAATTAGTCCATTAATAAAATTAATTAATCATGCTTGGCCCATTACCCACAATTAATAAAAAAAATACAGCAATCAAAGCCCAGCAGCCCAAAACATATTTTAATTAAATTGGACCCCTAAGCCCAAATTTCTTTTAATTAAAATTGGGCTCACAATCCCAGCCCAAAACCAAATTAAAATAAGAATTTGAGCCCTATGCCAATCCCATATTGCCTGGCCCATTAGGAAACAAGGCCCAAAGAAGCTGCAACCCTGCCCTAATTCGATCAGCCGCAACTTCCTTGCACAGCCACAACCATCACACACCGCAAGCAACCGGCGCAACCAGGTGTCACTGCCGCCGGCGCCGCCGCCCAGAGACCATCGGAAACGCGCCGTCATGGCACCGCGACCGAAATACCACAAACGTCAGACGCCGCCCAGAACCAGCAGACCCAATATTCCCGGTAGCCGCCGCCGACAGCCAACCGCTGACCGACTGGGATCGGTCGCACATGCAGCCTGCCGCACCTGCAGCCATCCCCTCCGCCAGCCACCGTTCGCCGAAGACCAAACACGATCGGACAACAACACTGCACCAACCTTGCCGTGAGGCTGCTCCATCTGTCGCCGGTCGGTGGTCCCAGCGACCCGTTCGGATTCCGTGTCAGACGCACTTGGACCTGCACAAATCCGATTATCCAGGGAGATGGCTCGCTCCGATTTATCTTCTGATACGCCCGAATATGGAGTCCGAACTACCCAGATCGACGATCTGCCGCAGCCCAATCCAGCGCCGCCATCCAGCAACCGAGCAACAACAGCCCCTCCACAGTACGCGATCAGAAATGCCAAGGAACTCTCCAGATCAGATGCGCCAGAACTCCAGTTCACTTGCCTTCCGTCGCGCAGCCGCCAGGAAGACACCGGCGAAGGCACGCCTGCAATCTCATCCGTCAGCCGCATCCGTATCAAGCCTCGTCGTCGTCTTGAAACTGAAGCCTTCGACACCGACCAGTCATCACCAAGGCTGCCGATCGCTGGCCTGCCTTTCTTCACGGCCGACGAGAACAGAAAAGGGAGCAGTCTGACTTATTCTTCGTCGCTATTTCTCACCCATCAAGCCGTGTGTGTGTGTGAGAGTCGCGTACAGTAGGCGAATCGTACGTTTGGGTTTATCCATATGTGTACAGAGCATTCAATACAATAAACACACAGCCATATTATCGACAAAACATACATATGATTCATAAAACATGCGATTACATCCAGATCAAATCAATTAATCTTATAATCACATAAACCCCAACCTTACAGTTCACGTTTCACCACGAAACCAACGCTCTGATACCAATTGTTGGCAATTAGATCGTGTGGTTCAACGTGATCCGTTAGGAAAAATAGGCAAACAATCAGCGGAAGCGAATATAAACTTGTTTACCGTACTTCTGGGTTGATGTAGAGGATGAACCGTTGCAGAGAACCACCTCTCAATCTTCTGCTGTATGTCCCAAGTCGAATCCTGCTGTTGTGTGGGCAACAATCCGCAGGATTCTCTCAATCTACTTCTTTCCCTTCTCACACCAAAAGAGGCGCAGGAATTATCAGGGTTCCAGGAAGCTGAGTTCACTTATATACTGGGCTACAACAGGGACCAGGAGGAGAAATTGGACTGGGCCTCAATTTAATTTAATTAACCAAGCTTAGCCCAAAGCTTTTAATTAAATCCAATAATAATAATATAGTCCACTAAAATATTATTACTGCACTACCCGTCCAATCCCAAAATTATGTTCTGGGCTTCTTCTTATTATAAGCCCGATAGTCTCCCCATGTTTAAGATATACAATGTCCATTAATTAATTAAGTTACTGACAATTCAAATTAATTAATATCTCATCCGAGAGTAGTACCACTCAACCTTATTATCATGCCGGAAATTAATCCACTTGAAAGATTTACATGATAAACCTTATGAGCTCCTCAAGGGGACATCATCAACCTATGACGGACATGGATTCCTTCTACAATCAACAGCACACCATAGAGACAGCACTACTTCCCAACTCACCGAGTATATTGATTTAATACTTTAAATCTCACCCATTGATGAATCAAAGAAATACATACTGCCCTACGTGTCGAGGTTATTGTATAGGGATTAAGAGCACGAACTTCCATAATAACAGAGATCAAGTTCTACTATATAGTCAGTATAAGAAGAACGATCTCAAGCGGTCCTGCTCAATACACACAAGCGCACTAATGTGATTCTATAGCCAAGACAAGCTAATACCAAACCACACTACAACCATACCGATAGAGAGTCCCCGTCTATCTCAGTTGTGAGCATCTGTTTATACTTTATAAGGAAACTGATAATATGATCTTCTGCGTGCTGTCGCACAACATATTATCTACAGTATAAAGTAAATGGACTATTGCATCATGCATATAAATAAATTATAAGATGCAATCATTTGATCATATGATTCTCATTTCAAATATTGTTGTAACATTGTTCATACTAAAGCTAGACTTTTAGTATACAATCCAACAGTTCATACCATAGTTCAGGCGGAACTGCTCAAAACCTCCTAGGCAAGCTTTGGAGTATGATATCGACCTGGGTTTCTCCATCGATTTCAGCTCCAAGAATTTCCAACTCATTGAGTTGGCCCATCATCCTAAGGACATGTTCCCTTACGGGAGTGCCCTCAGCCATTTTGGTGTTCATCAAGACCGACATGCCCTTTGACCTAGCAGGACGACTCTGATGTCCGAAGAGTTCCCTAAGATTATGCATCATATCATAGGCGGTCTCCATGGCTTGATGCTGAGTCTGAAGCACATTTAACATAGATGCCAAAATGTAGCATTTAGCCATCCTATCAGCCTTGACCCACCTATTATAAGCATTTATTTGCTCTTCGGTAGAGGCATCAGTAGGTGCCGGAGGACATTCCTCAGAAAGTACAAAGATATAATCTTCAGCAGTTAATACATTGTCCATGTTTCACTTCCAGTCAACATAGTTAGTGCCAGTAAGTTTATGCTTTTTAAGTATAACAGAAAGTGAGTTGAGTGCCATTTGAAAATCCTGAGAATCATAAATAATTAAACATATCAAACACTTCGAATCTATCAATTTATATTGAATTCCTCAAACAATATAAAATAAAATTCACCAACATCTCAAGCACCGTGAATTTGCATGCCACGATAGTGTGGACGTATACAAACCCGAACATTTACAAGAGAAGGTTTTACCCAATAATCTCATTTGTCAACCTATCTTTATGACAAAATAATTAATAGTCGATTTTCTTTAGCCATGCAAATATCAGCAGTGACTCCGATGGGGAGAATACTAATTATTTGCATCTAAGTGTACACCATTATTTGACCCCAAGTCCATTGCGCAAGCTTATGTGCCTTACAGATAGAGAAGTACACACGCGCTTGGATAATTTTCTACAGTCATCTTAAAGAAGTTTGTACCAGTGATCCGTGAACAAACTCATCCGATGGGGAGGAAGGCTCTAATGCCAACGCGCAAGCTTACTCACATCACTTACAAACCAATAATGGAGGCCATGGGAATTTATTTACCAATCCCCTCTCCCACTTAGTTATTTAAACACTGAGGATTTTTATTTAACATGCATATAATATTTCATAATAAAATATACATCCTAGCATGCTTCTATTTTAAGTAATTTTAAAAAAATAAATTACATAGAACATGCCACATATATAACAATTAATTGTCAAGTAAAAATAATTAAATCAATTATATATTATGAATTAATAGCAAAATTAGTGGATCAATTAAATGGGCCCAAGAGCAACAAATAAGCCCAAAATGAGCAGCAGACTAAATAATAAATCAAGCTCATTGTCCATGGCCCATATACTCAGCCCAAAATCAAATTTAAGAAATTAAATCCACCAAGCTCATATGTCCAGCATTTAAAAAAATTTGGCCCAACATGGTATAAGCCTAATTTAGTGGCTGCTCCTCCACGTTTACACCCAGCCGCCACAGGGAGTTCCCATCGCCAAGAATTCATCACGCAGTAGCGCCGTCAACCTACCAACCGCACCCACCATCTGCCGTCTCCATCTAGCGCACCGTGCCTGCCACGACATCGCCTAAAACCTCAATAGGAATCGCCGGCAGCGAGTAGGAATATACCAGCGAATTCACACTGGCGACCATCCTCACCGGCCGCCATGAAGACCCGTTCGAAAACTGCCTCAGACCTGACTGGAAGTGGTAGAGACCCGATCGGAAGAACGATCGACTCGCCTGGAACCTTGCACGACAAGATAGATGCGGCCTGCCCCAGCTTTTTTTTACTAATCATCAGCGGCCTTGCATTAGACCAGATCAGTCGTGGCTTCAGATTCTACTGTAGTCACCATGGAAGCATTCGGAGGTCGCTTAGGCCCACACGGAACCTGTCGTCAACTTGCTCGGAGCCGCCATCGACTCGCCCAGGGACGTCGCTGCTTGGAGTTGCCACTACAGCCATCGTTGTTGACGATGGCTTTCAGCAGCCCACACCAACTCGGCCGTCTGCAGTCGAGCGTCGGCAATCCAGCAGTGTCTCGCCCGCATACCATGTGCCACCTTCTCCACGATTAAACCGCCTGGAGAATTCATGCCACCCTCCAGCCGCATCCTTGTCGAGGCTGGTCTTCTCCATCGGCCACTATCACTTTCTTCCTTTCAGCCACGCAAACCACATAAGGCCCATGGATTGTCATCAAAAGCCTTTCACAATGGCACTCGCAAGCCGATTCCCAGCAATCCAGATATAGGGTTTTCACGTGTAATACAAATATATACAAACCCTCTTGATCATGCTTTCTTTCTTCAGCCAGTCGCCATCACGTTCAAGTAATAAGGCCGTATGTGTACAGCGTGTACAATCATGATAATCTCATGCCAATATCATCGACAAAGCATATAGGAATTATGATAATTCACACATATACAATTCTTAATATTCATACTTTCTATTCGACAATTAAACACACGTATAGCACGAAATCCTTACCTAACCTCTCACATTTCACCACGAAACCAACGCTCTGATACCAATTGTTGGCTTTTGGATCATTTGGTTCAACGTGATCGTTAGGAATTCAAGTAAACAATTACAGCGGAAGCAAAAAAACGTTTACCTTTCTTCTGGGTTGATTTAGAGGATGATCTGCAGTAGAGAACCACCTCTTGATCTTCTGCTGTATGACCCAAGTCGAATCCTGCTGTTGTGTGGGCAACAATCTACAGGATTCTCTCAATCTGTTTCTCTCCCTTGATTTCTCACGTTGAAATGGCGCAGGAATCTTAGGGCAACTAGAAATTGAGATGACTTATTTATATGGGCTACAGCAGGGACCAGAAGGAGAAATTTGACTGGGCCTCAATTGGATTTAATTAACCAAGCTTAGCCCAAAGCTTATAATTAAATTCAATAATAATAATATAGTCCACTAAAATATTATTATTGCACTACCCATCCAATCTCAATATTATGTTTTGGGCTCCTTCTTATTATGAGCCCGAAAGTCTCCCCATGTTTAAGATATACAATGCCCATTAATTAAATAAGTTACTGACAACTCAAATTAATTAATATCTCATCGGAGAGTAGTACCACTCAACCTTTTTATCATGCCGGAATTAATCCACTTGCAAGATTTACATGATAAACCTTATGAGCTCCTCAAGGGGACATCATCAACCTATGACGGACATGGATTCCTTCTACAATCAACAACACACCATAGAGACAATATTATTTCCCAACTCACCGAGTTTGTTGATTTAATTCATTTAAATCTCACCCATTGATGAATCAAAGAAATATATACTGCCTTACGTGTCGAGGTTATTGAGTAGGGATTAAGAGCACGAACATCCATAATAACAGAGATCAAGTTCTTCTATATAGACAGTACAAGTCGAACGATCTCAGGCGGTCCTACTCAATACACAAAGCAGTGTACTAATGTGGTTCTATGGTCAAGACAAACTAATACCAAACCATACTACAAACATACCGATAGATAGTCCCCGTCTATCTCGGTTGTGAGCATCTGTTTATAATTTATAAGGAAACTGATAATATGATCTTCCATGTGTTGTCGCATAATATATTATCTACAGTATAAAGTAAATGGACTTTTGCACAAACATATAAATAAACAATTTATAATATGCAAAAACGTTTGATCATATGATTCTCATTTCAAATAAATTTGTTAAAACATTGTTCAATACAAAAGCAAGGCTTTTAGTATACAAATCTAACAGGAGAATCATCAAATTCCCAACAACAATCGCAGGCTCAGGAAGATCGAAGCCAAAATGAGGGAACCTCTGGATCACATGAAGTCAATGAGGCAAGACAAGAAGACACATTCTAACAACTAGGAAACTTCAAAATGAAGGCAATAGGAATGTCTACAGGAGCAAGCCGAGTTCGAGGATCTAATCTACACAACACCCCATATGGTCGGTCTCACCTTGAACCGATAAATCCATACAGGTTGATCTTAAACCTTGACACCCTCGACTTCTTAAACAGAGAAACTTTGATTGATTAATGGACAAATGCCATGAAGATCGCCGGAGAAGCACTAGAGCTGGATAAAGAAGGGTTCATAAGATTTCTAACCATGAGCTTGGAAGGATCAGTAAAGTGCGCCTGGGAGGTATTCTCAGACGAAGTCAAGAAGGAGACTATGGAATGCGAAGATCTAGGCAACATTGTTGATCGCATGGCCAAGATCTTCAAGATCCACTTCATCGGAGTAGGTTACTTCGAAGGAATGGAAGAAGAAAAGAAGAATAAGTATAGGAATGCCCTATACAGCCTAGAACTACTTGACATATGTCACGTAGATGAGTACATCAAACTCTTCACAGAGTATAGATGGAAATCAAAGATCAAGGAGGAGGAAGTATTCCACCTATTCTTTGCCAAGATTCCAAGCCCATGGAGGAAAATGCTGATCAAAGAGTATGAACCATGTGAGCTGGATTCAATAGCGAGGAGGATGTCTTTTCTCAAAGCCAAGATTACGGACTGGTGCCATCAAGCATCGCTACACAAGAACTACAAGAGATTAAAGGGAATCACAAGACAGTACCCTGATGTTGCGAGAATAATGATCTTCCAACTATCATTGGAAGAAGTCCAAGAAAGCAGAAAAGGATGAAGAAAACTCATCCTTATACACAAAGGAGCGGAGGATGAAGGTCCAGAAGACTAAGATCCTTTTGGTCCAAACAAAAGGCCCGAAGCTATAAATCGGGGTAGAGGTCTGGACCATCAAGGTGGAGTTCAAGAGGTCAAACCTCATCCTCAGGATCAAACCAGAGGAGTACCGGGAGAACTCCCACAAGAAAGACATTCCAAAGAGCAGCTACTCGAGCCAATGAAAGATTCAATGATTGTAACTGCTATACGTGTGGAGCTAGGAGGCACATCTCACCAGATTGCCCAGAGAACCAGAAGCGAGGAGTACGATAGTTCAAAATCACTCCAGAAATAGAGGAAGTTGTTTACTTCCAAGAGCTAGTTAAGGTATATCAATTCGAAGATATACCCTCAGATGAGAGCATCTATGAAGAAGAATTCCTTAGCCAAGACGAGTCTTCTGAAGATGAGTCAGAGTGAGGAAGAAAACATTAGACATGAGATGTAAGAAGATACGTCAGGATTCTTTTTCCAGATATCCATTTCTCATAAAGTCCTTATGAGAATTATGAAGGAGGATCCAAGGCTCAACCTATACGATGGATTCACCGTGGGAAGGATGGGCAAGTTCTTTCCAAGCTTCAAAAGAAGAAAGCACAACATCATATATAAGGTGACCGAAGGGGAGATTTACATCCCAATGGAGCTCATAGGAAATATGATGGAAATACAACTGGTTCCTTATGAAGAAATCAGGAGGGAGCTTGGTAAGCTCTCGAAAGAAGTATCCAAGATAATGCCTTGGGTTCATATAGGAGCTATTCGAATCCTCATCAAAGCTACATTCAAAGACGGAATCGATACGCCAATCGATATTGCCATCTTTGATAAGAGGATCAAGAATCCAAGAGAAGCATGCCTGGAAGGAATATCAGAAAACTTGTATGCAAGTAAGGTGGCATCCTACATCTATCTGAGGATTGCCTATAATCTGGCCGATAGAGATTTTAGTAGAGCACTCACCCTTCATCAAGATTTCAAGAATAAAGACCTGATGAAAGAAGGGAACCGACCCTTTTCTATCACCTACAGTATCTCATATGCTCTATCCAACACTCATCATTTAGATTTATTCCAAATGAAGGAGTATATCGAGATACCAGAAGTGTTTGAAAGGGTTGCATGTGCAACCAGGCCAGAGATCATGGAGTTACCGCGATTCACGACATGGATTTGTGGATCAAGGATAAGCTGGTCTGGAGTAGACAAGATAGCCTCAGATTCGAGCAAAGAAGGATTTCTTTCCAAGAAGACAGGATGATCAGCGAGAAATGGGAAAGAAACCAATCGTGGAGGTAATCCTGGAACTAGAGAAGTTCACAACCAAAGGTGAACTTAAATGCCCAGAAGGATGGAGAGTAGTCGAAGTAATATTCGATATCACTAAAAAGGAAAACTCTATTCCTTGTGATGTCTTGTATTATCTTCAACAACCAACAACTGGGAGATACCAAGGACAACTCAAATTAGGTGATCTTGAGCTAATAATCGAAGGAGTTGCAGGAAGATTCCCAGAACAACTAGTGCTGGTATTAGAGTTTCTCGAGGATCACAAACCTTGGGAACGATTTCAAGATGGAATGGAGTTCACGGTCAAGGGAAAGAGATATAAAGTCCAATAGAAAGGGATTTTATACGCTCTGATCCACCCATGGCCACAAGTCCGTTCTCAATATATATCATTGTTAGGATGATATATAAGGAGCATCGTGCAGAATATTTTGAGGACTACAATCATTCAAGAGCCGGGATCTGCACAACAAAAGAAGGAGTCTTTCCGAAAGACTCAGGTGAAGAATTGCCAATAGTACTAGGAAAAGATTTCTCTCAAATGGTGCTAATCCTTAGCAGAGGAATCAAGCAGGCAAAAATCATGATCGAGGGAGCAGATCGTACCCCGTGGTACAAGGTACAAACTCCACCAATATATTTCCACGACACAGGAGCATATATTCTGTTAGGAAATAATTTCCTATAGATATACAAGCATTTTACCCAAGAAAACGCAACAAGGAGACTTATTTTCACAACCCTTTGTGAACATAAGATCATCGCACTAAGACTGCGTAATGCATTTCAAAGAAAAATGGCAATCAGATTTTGCAGCAAGCGTGGTGATGAAGGAAAACTTAGCCATCCAAAGATGAACGATCGAAGGAGATATGGCAAAGTAGTCCTTCAGATGAGAACCGAGACTAGAGGATGATGGAAGATGGAAAAACTAAAAGAGAACACAATCAACCATCTCAAAGCAAGCTTGTGAGAGAGCTTACAGAGAGACGTCACAATCGAAGAATAGACATCTTTGAAGGACGTCAAGAAGAAGATACAGAGGAACTTCATATCCTGATGGGATAAAAACAAGCTCAAAGCCTCACTCAAAGTAAAAGAAGGAAAGGAGCATGAGTTTGTAAGATACAAGCCTATCCTGATGAACCAAGAAGATCGAAAGGATATGCAGGTAATACTTAAGGAACATCTGGACCTTAAGTTGATATCACCAGGAGTATCTCCATACAGTAGTCTAGGATTTCTAGTCCAGGACTTGTGATCAACTACAAAGGGATCAACAACATCTTGGAGTTCGATGGATACTATATACCAAGTAGAGAACACTTGGTCAACTGTATCAAGAATGCCAAGGTATTCTCAAAGTTCGATTGCAAATCTAGGTTCTACCAGATTATGATGGAAGAAGGAAGCAAAAAGTTCACAGCCTTCTCCACACCACAAGGCCATTACATCTGGAATGTCATGCCTATGGGCTTGGCGAATGCACCCCCAGATATACCGAAGAAAGATGGATAATCTTTTTAATGATTATTTCTCATTCATGTTCGTTTATGTGGATGACATTCTTATAGCCTCAAGGAATATGAAGAAGCATCTAGCGCATCTGGAAATATTTTCAGAGGTATGCCACAAGGAAGGATTGGTGCTTTCTGAAAATAAAGAAGTAATAGCAACAAGACATATCGAGTTTCTTGGAGTCGAGAATGATGAATCTGGAATTATTCTACAACCACACATTGTGGAAAAGGTTCAAGGATTTCCTGAAGATTTCAAGGACAAAAAGCAATTCCAAAGTTTCTTAGGAGTTGTCAACTTTGCTAGAATGTTCATCAATAATCTGGCGCAATACAGGAAGGTGTTCAGTCCTCTGTTGAAAAAAGATGCTGAATTTAAATGGGAGGAATCATACCGAGCAATGGTTAAACAACTAAAGGAGTTTTGCAAGAAGCTCCCCAAGCAAGCCATACCGAATGACGAGGATGAACTAGTACTATATACAAATGCTAGTGACCATTGGTGGGCAGCGGTTCTAACAAAGTCCACACCTGAAGGAGAGGTGCCATACAGATACTGAAGTGGACTCTTTGCGAAGAATGAAGCTAAGAGATGGCACATCAATGAAAAGGAGTTTTTGCGGTTCAGAAAGCATTCAAAAAATGGCCGCTATTTCTTCTCTCGAAGAAATTCATCCTTAAAATTGATAACACAAGCATCAAAGCCTTTTTGAAAAATAAAATTGGTTCTAAACCAGAAAAGGCTAGACTATTAAGATGGCAAGCATAATGCCAATATTATGATTTTAATATTGTCATTATTAAATCTGTTGATAATGTTTTGGCAGATTTCCTGACGAGAGATGGAGGGAGCTGAAATAGACTCCATCCTGACTGTTTCAAGACACCTGATGGACAACCTGGAGTTGCTCCAAAGGGAATTCGAGAATCTAGCACTCATTGCAATGCGTGCTGGAAAATTACAGGAAAGCGATCGAACCAAAGTGTCTAATCACATACGAGTCTGTATTCGCAATAATGCGAGTCTCTTCGAGTCCTTACGAGAGCCACTCCTCTGGGCTATTGATGGTAATAGCAATGGAAAAAAGGAGAGTAGTCGAGAACGGGGCTCTAAACCCAGAGCAAGAGATTCAAGTACCCTTAGCATAAGTCCTAGTCTGGAACCTCCAAAAGAGGAACCAGTCTAAGGAAAAATCAAAGACCTGGAGTCACATCTAGAGTCGACGAGTCAGCCCAGCACCTCTGGGGTCAAAGAGGGAGAAATCAACCTTAGGCCTATGGCAGGCACTGCTAAGGTTGGTATTAACTTAGTTGATTTCTCTTATTGGCAGGAATACCAGGCCAGCTGGGAGAAATTGAACACCAGACAAGGAATCCGACCGTAAAAATGCTGGGTGGATATATCGGGGGAATATCCTTGAGTTTGGTTGCGAGAGGGCTCAAATCCAATGGATGTAAATCAATGGTATGACTTTGGAGCGTTAGCCTCGATCTATACTGTTGTACCAGATTTCCTAGAACTTGCAAAACTTCTAGATTGGCTCGAAGAAAAAGTTTTCAAGGCATGGAAAAACAACTCGACTCTATCCAGAGATGATGTATTGGAGTTGTTCTTCACCAGTGCGGCCCCAGAACCAGTCGGGAAGGGCAACCACGAGGCCTTCCATTTTATCAAGCTAAGAAGACCCAATGTCTCAGCATCAAATAAGATTAAAGAGTCTTCTGGAAAGGAACCAGTCTTGGTTTCTATCTTTTCTAAAGAACATATCTTTACGCGGAGAGCGAGGGGTTTATATGCCTGCATCAAAGCCATGATGGAGGTGAAGTTCCCATTCAAGTTCGAGCATAAGTCTTTGAATGGATCTTTCCTGTGGAATACTTTAATAGGGAAGAAGACAGTGTTTGCAGAGAAGGCGTTCCAAGAAAAACAAGAACTTCTCTGGAAAAACAAGAGTCCGGTGAGTAAACAAACTCATCGGAGATATTATAACATGGCCCATTTCGGGCAATGGACAAACAAGGTATGTTCGAGCTGTTCCATCCAAACAGAGCTGGAGTTTGGAAAAGGAATAAGGCTGGGCATAGGGATGATCAGAACTGCTGATCCACCCCCAAAGGAGACACGTGGAAAGAAGAGGGTAAAATCTCTTCGGAATACCTAGGAGCCGGGAGAATCATCAAGCACTAAAGAGGACAAATGACTCTTCAAAAAAGCAAGAGCCAGGTGACCTTTCTGAAAGGGTAAGAAACATGTGACCGACAGGGAAGATGACCCACAAAAGGGAATCCAATAAAGAAACCAACCAGCTATTAGCATCCAACGAGAGGTGACGTAAGTAGTGACGTCGCAAAAAAAAACCAATAAAGGAGTGGGACCAGCCAACTACTAAAGTTGGGATCTAATGTAGATGACGTAAGTGCTGACGCAAGAACAATGACATGAGCAGTGATGTCACAGAAGATTTGGAGGCTTTGAAATCCGAATTTCAAATCCAAAAGCCTCTATAAATAGGTGTGTTGAGGAAGCAGAAGGCATCAACCATCACCCTCTGTTTTCTCTTTCTAAAATAAACATTGTATTACTTTCTTTTCTTTGTATGAGTGTTCTGAGTGCAGCTACAATAAGTAGCTAAAGGAGTTATCTCCTCTTGTTCTGTGAGGATGAGTGTATAATAAATTCTCCATTTAATAAATAAATAATCTTGGGCTTCTGCCCACATGTAGCCTTCTATTTTTTTGGCAACCATAATCTCCATACTTACCGACAAGAACAGTAGCAGCATCCTGTACACCCGGTGTAGGAAATAAACCAGGGTTGTGTTGAGATCTGCTGAAGGAACGAGATTGATCCATCACACTGCGGGGCACGTGGTTGGCTTTGAGGAGCAGCTGTAAAACCTCCCGGATACCCGGTGGATTGACGGTAAAAAAAGGTACTGTTACTATTTTAAGCTGGTTAGCTATGAGATTAATATTGTTTAATTAATGTACGGAAGCATGCTGGGCCTGATATGGTCGTAATGGACTATGTCTATTTTGAAAAATAGAAGGACGATGAAAATCTGGCAATATAAATATGATATAAGTTGATTAGGGGTGATAATTTTCAAAAACTATTTTGGGACTAAAAGTACAACTGCTAACGATTTCCGTCCATTTTTAATGAAACAGGACCAAAAATGCAACTTTTGGAACTAGAAAAAGGTTTGGGACTAAAAATGCAACTGGGATACTCCAACGGGACCGAAAGTGTAGTTATCCCAAACAAGATCAATGGAGATCTGCAAAATTGGAAACCATGAGGGAATAATGTATTATGGGTGCAACGCCCAAAATCAGATGATTCATTCTCAATCTCCCACAATCCGGTAAATTTGTGGTGGACCACATAGATTAACCCGTATTCGTGCCTACCAGACCGGATCATGAATTTCACCATGTCGAGCTCTCTCTTCCATGCCGCCTCACACAAAATTATGTCTCCTTCAATTTCACTTCACCACCATGCTGCTAATGTGCCTCCGTGAGCGAAACGACACCATTTTAGCTATGAGCTCGTGGTGGTCGGTGCCGCTACCGCTGACCTGATGGCAAATCACAGCCATCATTGTGCCATTGCAATGGACGCTGTCGTAATTTTACCAGACATCGATGGATTTGAAGAAAGTACGAGAAAGGAAAGACGAGTGTGAGCAACAAACTTGAGATTTAATGGGCTTGAAGGTGAACGACACGGGTGTGAATATGAAGCTTTTGAAGGAGTGAATTATGTAGCCATTAAACTCCATTGAAACAAGCTTCATAGAACTTACATGCTTCTAACTGCAATCAGTAGAGATCGAATGTAGAGAAAGAAAAATTGAAAATGGGAGGGTTCTGATGGCGTACCCAACTTGTCGTCTAGATCTTAAGAAAATGGAGAGAATGAGTGTTTTCTCAACACACAATATTAATCCCCAAGTGTGAAGGATGCTATTGTAGCTTTGATAAGTGACCAAGTGATTATCGAACCCAAAGGACGTATTATTATTAATTTAATTTTAATCTAACTTATTAAGACTAGTATGGCAATAAAGTTGTGATGATTAAATAACCAATAACAAATAATTAAAGGAATAATTAAAATAAACAAGCAGTAGAGATTAAACAAAAGTGAACAAGTGAGAAGTAGGTAGTTCTTCGGTCCATCTAGTTTTACTCATTAACTTCCCTTCCGTGTATCAATGTCTGACTCTGTCTTGTGGAGTATAGACGCATCACTAAGCCATGCAAATCTACTCTATAGACACAAGTAAATAAGCGTGTGACATGTGTGAATATCCTTGGAGCAAGAGATATAATTCACCCTCCTTTCTAGGTACTATCAGTATTAATTATTTCTCGTGCACTTAGTACTCTAACCTAATATGATCTCCCTATATAAGTACTATGACGTTATACTCTTTGTCCTACATATTAACCAGAATCATATTCAATTAACAAGTATTTATATAAGATAGTTGTAATGAGACTTCGGAGTCCCCTCACTTAGAATCATAACATGTAATCCTGCTCAGCAGTGAACGCACTTAATCAATAATCAAGATATGTATTTAGACTCTACATAACAATTAATGATGCACAAAACAACTCTGAGTATGAATTAAAGACACATAGACTTATATAAAATAAACCAAAAATAGTGTTGTACGGATTATACACACTGAAGTTCAATTAACTCATAAAATCTTCATAAACCTTAGAACTACCGAAGCAGTTCTAGCCCATGATTGATTGAAGAACAATCATGGTAGTTGGATAGATCTTACCCATAGTCTTGAAAATTACAAGATAAATTAAGATGCAAAGTAAACCCTAGATGCAGGCGCCGTCGCATCTCTCTCCATCTTGAATCTTCACTTGGTTCTCACTTGATTCGACAGACGAATCTCACTCTACAGCTCCATGGATGTGGTAGGGTTTCAGATGTTGTGTAGAATGAATGTGGTAGTGAACGTCTCTTTTCAGCTGCGTAGGGTCTTTCTTTTATACTTGTAAGCTCTCCTTATGGACCTAGGATGGGCTTTTTAAGCAAAAACACATACTGAAGGTGTAAAAATACAGATTGGGAGATTTCTCACGCATCGGTTTGACCAAGGCCCCTGGTCGAATCAACCAAGGCCCCTGGTCGAATCAACCAAGGCCCCTGGTCGAATCAACCAAGGCCTGGTCGAACAGGCCTATAACAACTTGGCAGGCTCCTGGTTTCTACTGGAATGACTAGTCAAACCAAAAGATTTGTGGTCGAACCTCACCTGCGAAAAGTTATGCTTTTGGTTCGACCACAGTTCGACCAACACTCCTGGTCGAACCGCACTGTCATGGTCGAACCACACTTCTGCTAACTTTTGGCGCCTGGTTCGACTAGGGGTGCTGGTCGAACCACCCCAACCGGGTGCCTACAACACCCCTTCTCCAGTTCCGATCACTTATATCCCATTTTCCTTCGATAATCTGCTCAAACAGCCTTACACGCACCTGATTCGTGACTTTATACTACATATCTCGATTTATCTTGACTTAAGATCAAATCATACATAATTATCACAAGAATCAAGGCTTAAAACACATGAATTTACACACTCATCAAACCCCCAAACTTACATGTTGCTCGTTTTGAGGCAACGAAATCAAACCATAAGAGTAAGTGTAAATTTCACAAGTCCATCTAGTCAAGTACAATACATACCTACACATGTAATTCTATCAACTTAAAACAAGTATCACTCTCATCATATATTTTATTCACGCAAAACATCACTCAATTAAAATACACCTCAGAGTACTAAGTCATCTAGCTCACAAGATAAGTATTTACTCTCGCTCTCAAATGTAAAAGATGTACACGTTAATGGATTAGTATATACGCTCAATTTCAATTCATATTCCCGTGTAACCATAAGCTTGGCAAGGGTCTCAAAAATCAACTTATAATCACCTTATTACTAGGATCACAAAGGACTTGCTTTTGGGTTGTAATGTTTGCTCTTTGGTAAAGGTAGGAAAATATTGATAAAGTGACTAATTCACTAGTAGAGAATTACCTTGGAATTTTGCTTTTCATCAAACAACTTCTTCTTTCCATCTTATTCTCATGATCTTTGCAATTCAACTTTTCCTTCTTCACGCTAGCATCAACATCTTTATTTCTCCTTTCTTCAAGGTACAAGGATACCAATTTCGGGCACTACCCTTCTAAGCAGTCGGGGTACTGGTTTCAGGCACTACCCTTAAACAAGATTTAACCATCCTTTTCTTTTCTTCACATCGCTCAACCAAAATTTTTCTTCCTTTTCTTTAAATTCAAGCTAGCATTTATTCACCTCAACTCTCTACTAATGAATAAGGTTTTCAACAAGGCTCAATCAAAGGATGAATAAAGCTTTTTATCAAGGCTTGCCAAAGAAAAAGCTTTTAAATGGTCAACAGGGCTTCTAACGATTTATACAGTATATGGGAAAGTAAATTTTGGCTTAATAACTCATATCAACAATAATATTCTAAGATCATGTCCTCATAACTAATTAATCATAAGTCTCACACAAGACTCCAAGCCAAGTTCTAGAATACAGTCATATGAATGATTCCCACAAGAATAAACTATCATATACGGATGTAGCATGATTTCATGAGGCTCAAATTCTCACATGGGTAAATAGATTCCTAAGCACTCTTCATAGCATATAATCAAGATCAATTTCACAATGAACTCCACATATTTAACAAGTTATACATGCTTCTCATCAACAAAATCAACACATGCAAAATATGAATGCAACATACTTAGCAAAGAACCCCCAACATATCAATCAATATAAGTATCACCAACCAATCCAACCTCAAGTATCAAGTATCACACCTCAATCCAATCTCAAGTCATTATACGTACATGCCATTCACACCACAAATACCCAACCTGTAAAGAGAAAAAGAGAATGGGGATGAGATGAAACAAATAAGATAAAAAACCTGGCGCCCTCTACTCTTCCGGAGTATCATCATCATCATCATCATCTTCGCCTCTGCGCCAATCACCAAAGTCTCGCTGTAGGGTATCCACCTTCCTATCCAGAACTTCATAGTTATCATTCAAATCCCCTAATCTCTGATCCATCACCACATAGTTAGCATGCAGCGCATTGTATCTCATATCGAGCGCGGCATAGCTCATGGTAAGCAAGCTCAGCTGGCGGTTCGTCTCTTTCTGATTGTTGTTCAGGTTGGTAAAGTGCTCATTCATCAACCTAAACTGCTCCCTGTAATACTCTTTAGGACCGCCCCAATACTGCTGTTGTGGCTGTGCTGGATATGGTGGTGGCGGCATCTCATGCTGCTGCAGAATATCCATTCCAGGATGGATAGGCTCCTCCTCATGCATCTCAACATTCTCTTCCTCATGCTCTCCGCTGGAATGAACACTCGTAAGGAAGGGAACTTGATCCCTTTTTTACAGTGATTGAACATAAAACCTCCGCAGTCACATGAAAGTACGTTGGCCTCTTCAATTCAATGAAACAACGGATGCCCACTTGATCGAACATTCACATAATATCATCACGGATATGCATTCTAATCATGGCCCCATCATCCTGGTACCTCGTTTGAGCAATCTTATCAGACATATCGCCCCATCGATCTTTTATCTCCTCCCAATTCTCCATTCGAATCTTAAAATCCCTAGGCAGCCTCTCCTTAAGCCTCAATTTCTTAGTAACCTCGTCCTCACGAGGCTGCCTATCCTGTCTCTTCTTAGAACGAACTTCAGTCTCCTTTTCTTTTCCTACAAAATAATATTTCAATACCAAATGGATACAAGAAAGGCAAACTAAACCTAGTTCACAACAAACTATACATGAAACTTTACTCAAGACTTCAAGTTAAACACGTATAATCAATTTTAGCACATCATGCTCAAACTTCATGTGTTCACAAATTTAGCAACAAAACCATACACATGCTAATTCAATTCTACTTCACATTCAACTTTTCAATAAAAACTATCAACAATTTTAACAACCACATCACTTCCTTAAGCATGCATCTATCAAATTCAACTTAAAATTCAACATGCTTCACTTCACCACTTCAATTACTCAAAAATTTCACGTAAACATCAAGGTCTAACAACAAATCAATATTTAAAATCGGACCCATCACTTTTATATGAGACTTCAAATAAAAATTCAAATTGCACCATGAATCCATATAAAAACGAGTTCAATCAACTTACCTACTTAAAATCAAGCAATAGAACTTCAATCCTAGGGAAATAGAGTCAAGAGAACATACCTTTTGATCCAGCCATGGCTTTTATGAACAAATTATGAAAAATCCCCAAATTGGAATGAAGAACCCTAGTTTTGCACTAAAACGCTCCAAATCCATGAGAATTCGAGTATGGGAAGGATGGAAAGTGGTTTAATCAGAGTAGAATGAACCCAAATCAAAGTTTAGAAGAGAGGATTAATGGTTCAGAGAGGATTCGAGTGAGGGTGATGTGAAGAATGTACGAAATAGGGGTGAAAATCAGACTTAAAACATGACTTACCTGTGCGGTTTGACCCGAACCAGGTGGTCGAACCATCTCGTCGTGGTCGAACCAGGCTTCTGGACAACTTCAGTACTTTGATTCGACTCGAACCACTGGTAGACCAGGAAGTCATGGTCGAACCAGCCTGTAACATACTTTCAGGTGGCTGGTTCGACTCGAACTCTTGATCGAATCACACCCCTCTTGGTCGAATCGACCTGTAACAATTTCTCTGGTCTTTGATTCGACTCGAACTACTTGGTTCAACCAGCCTCCCTGGTCGAACTGAGCTCCTGATCCTTCAAAATCGATTCTTCTTCGTCCTCTGCAAACTTCAAGCTCAAAAACAATCATTAGGTACCAAAACAGAGCAAATCTAAAGCTAGAGAACCACATTAAGACTTAATAATCAATGTATATATACTCCGCATATGACTCAATAAATAAAACACTACTAAACATTAGGTAAATTGCAAAAAAAATTGACACAATAAAATTGGTTAAAGTTTTAATATGCCGTAAAAATTCAACTCCCCTAACAAATGTTACAAAGAAAAGATTATAACTCTTAGTGCTACGATGAGGTAAGTACATCACACCCCCCAAACTTAGTAGAAACCATAGGTGAAACTAAGTTTGCAAGAAGATGTAATTTTTGATAAGTAAGCACGTTAAATATAAAAATTTCTTACTCACACTAATGAAATAAAGCAATAAAACAGGAAGAAAAGCCCCCAACAAGTACTCTTGTTTAACGTCAGAGAGTCACGACGGTACCAAATCAATGCAAGGTATCCTCAAAGACAATGCAAGCATCATCTGGCGACTTGTAATGCTTCAATCGATACCCATTCGCCGCTATGATGTCTCCGTCTTTGTCCATGATCTCAAAACTCCCCCCCACGCAGGCTCTATGGATAATGAACGGTCTCATCCACTTTGATTTTAATTTTCTTGCAAAGTGCTTCAAACGAGAGTTAAAGATTAATACCTCATCACCTGAATTCCTTGTAAGTTATATTCGAATCATGCCATTTCTTCATTCTTTCATTGTAGATCACCGAATTCTTGTAAGCTTGATTTCTGAACCCGTCTAGTTGATTGATTTGAGTCAACCTCAATTCTTTTTGATCCTTAAGACACAATTTCAAACTTCTCAATGCCCAAAAGGCTTTATGTTGAATCTCTACAAGTAAGTGGCATGGCTTCCCATAGACAATTTGATAAGGGGGCATGTCAAGCACAGTCTTGTACGCAGTTCGTAACCCCCACAAAACATCATCGAGCTCCATAGCCCAATCCTTCCTATTAGTTCCGACTACTTTCTCCAAAATTTGTTTCACTTGTCGGTTGGAGACTTCGGCTTGCCCATTAGCTTGAGAATGATATGGTGTAGTGACCCTATAGTTAACACCATAATCCTTGAGCACTCTTTCTAGAAGCTTGTTGACGAAGTGGGAACCTCCATCACTTACAAGTGCTCTACGGACTCCATAGCAGGCAAAGATATGTTTCTTCAAGAAAGATAGCACGGTCTTTGAATCATTCATGCGAGTGGAAATGACTTACACCCACTTAGAAACATAATCCATCGCTAGAAATATGTAGAAAAATCCATTGGATGGGAAAAACGGCCCCATAAAATCGATCCCCCATACATCGAAGAGCTCAATAACAATGCTCGGCTGAAGTGGCATCTCATCTCTTCTACTTATGTTTTCTATTCTTTGACATCTATCGCATGTCGCTATATAGGATTCACAGACTTTAAACAAAGTAGGCCAATAAAGAGCAAATTGAAGTACCTTAGCTGCTTTCTTTTGGGCTCCGAAATGCCCCCTGTTAGGTTGTGCATGGCAAAAATCAAGGACACTCTCCATCTCCATCTCAGGCACATACCTATGGATGATAGAAGTTGTACGAATCTTGTAGATGAACGGATCATACCATATAAACGTCTCAACATTCCTCTTAAACTTCACAAGTTGATACATATTGAGATCTCTTGGAATTTCTCCTACGGCAATGTAATTGATATAATCCGCATACCATGGATCCACTCCTTGAGTAGCTACTACACAAGCTCTTTCTGCTCCTTCAGCAAACACTGCCATGATCTTCTCATCAGGGGACATCTCCTCTATGTATTTAAATGAATCATCACAATGCTCCTTTATCTCCAATATTGAAAGGTGATCCGCCAACACATTCTTCGTACCTTTCTTATCTCGGATCTCCATTTCAAATTCTTGCAGAAGAAGGATCCATCTAATGATCTTTGGCTTTGCTTCCTTCTTCTCCATCAAGTACCGGATCGTAGAATGATCTGTGTACACAATGGTCTTCATGCCAACCAAATACTGTCGAAACTTATTGAATGCATACACAACAGCTAGAAACTCCTTCTCAGTGATAGTGTAGTTCTTTTGTGCTACATCAAAAGTCTTACTCGTATAGTAGATGGCGCAGAACTTCATCTCATTCATCTGCCCAAGTACCACTCCAAGTGCTTGATCACTTGCATAATACATAAGTGCAAACGGTTGAGTCCAATCCGGTGTGATCAAGATAGGTGCAGTAATAAGTGCCTCCTTCAAAACCTGAAAAGCTGTTAGACATTCTTTATAAAAAATAAAAGGAACATCCTTTTCAAGTAAGTGAGACAACGGTTTGGTGTATTTGGAGAAGTCTTTGATAAATCTCCTATAAAATCTTGCGTGTCCAAGGAAGGACCGCACTCCCTTCTCATTAGTAGGTGGTGGAAGCTTCTCAATTATCACCACCTTTGCTCTATCAACCTACAATCCCTTAGCCGAAATATGATGCCCAAGTACAATCCCATCTCTCACCATGAAGTGGCACTTCTCCCAATTCAAGACAAGATTAGTTTCTTGACATCTCTTCAAAACAGTAGATAGGTTAGATAAACAAATATCAAAGGAGGAACCAAACACAGAAAAATCATCCATAAACACCTCCATAATTTTTTCTATCAACCCATCAAATATGGCCATAACGCATCGCTGAAATGTAGCAGGTGCATTACATAGTCCAAAAGGCATCTTTCTAAAGGCAAAAGTTCCATAAGAGCAAGTGAAAGTAGTCTTTTCCTGGTTCTCGGGTGCAATCATGATTTGATTATACCCCGAGTACCCATCCAAGAAACAGTAAAAATCATACCCTGCAAGGCGATCAAGCATTTGATCCATGAAAGGAAAAGGGAAGTGGTCTTTGCATGTATTTTCATTTAGTTTCTTGTAACCAGTACGCACACGCCATCCCTTATGAATTCTAGTGGCTAGAGTCTCGTCATCATCGGCTTTCATAATCTTCATGCCACCCTTTTTAGCTACAACATGCAGTGGACTCACATGGAGACTATCACTAATTGGATATATAATTCCTGCATCTAGCCATGTTAGGATTTTCTTCCTAATCACTTCTTGAATTGCGGGATTTACTCTCCGCTGATTCTGAATGCTACTCTTGGCTTCATCTAACAATCTTATCTTATGCATGCAATATGATGGACTAATACCTTTCAAATTATCAAGAGACCAACCAATTGCAGACTTATACTTCCTAAGCACATCTAATAACTCATCGAGTTGATCATCAGTTAGAGAAGAAAATACAATTACCGGGTATGTTTCATTGTCACCTAGATAAGCATACTTCAAGTGCTCCGGTAGTTGTTTCAACTCCTCTTTCTTCTCTTCTTTTGTTGTGCTTTCTCTATCCAATGGTAAGTACTTCCTAGTCCACTTCACCTCTTCAAACTTGGTCCTTTGTGATTCATACCTGTCATCACCTAAAACAAGTAGGTTTTCAAAAAATTCAATACATACCTCATTGGAGAGCTCATCTAGCTCTGTGGTGGAAAAAGTAAGAGACTCCGCTAAGCATGTCTCCAATGGATCTTTTAAAAGGATCAAAGACATATCTTCCTTCACGGTCTCCTCCACCACATCAACGCTGTGACATTGTGTCTCTATTGGCATCTTCATTGCTTTATCAAGGTTGAACAAAACCTCTTCTTTATTCATGCGCAGCCTTAGCTCCCCTTTTTGAACATCAATCATAGCTCCAGCAGTAGCAAGGAATGGTCATCCTAAGATGAGGAGAACATTATCCTTGTCATCTTCCATCTAGAGCACAAGAAAATCCACAGGAAATACTAGTTTCTCCACTTTTACAAGAACATCTTTGATTACACCCTTCGAAAAAGTCATAGATCTATCCGACAATTGTAGAGCAATCGTTGTGGGAGTTAACTCCCCCAAACCAAGCCTTTGAAATATTGACAATGGCATCAAATTGATGCTTGCCCCAAGATCGCACAAGGCTCGTCGTGTCGGCCTCTTTCCAATCTCACATAGAATAGTGAAGCTTCTCGAATCTTTTAACTTAGCTGGCAGCTTCCTCTGTATGATTGAGTTGCAGTTCTCAGACAAATTCACAGTTTCAATTCTGTTCAAGCTTCTCTTCTTCAAAAGTATGTCTTTTAGAAAGCGGGCGTAGTATGGCATATCCAAGAGTGCTTCAAAGAAGGGAATGCTCAAGCTTATCTGGTTTATGATATCTAAAAACGTCTTGAACTTTTCTTCCAATCTCTTCTTTACTAACTTGAAAGGAAACGGAGGAGGTATCTTAGTCTTGGGAATCCCCCATTCATCACGTTCAACCTTCTTCTCTTTATCCTTCTCGGCTCTCAGTCTCTTTGCTCTTTCCCATTTTTTCTCCGCTATAAGCTCAGTATTCTGATCTTTGGATGGTACTGGAGTAGCATCAACATCAAGTAAAGCATTCGACGTGGAAAAAAGTGCCGAATGAGGTGGTTCGACCATAGTTTGACCATGAGTACTGGTCGAATCAGGTGAGTAGTGGTCGAATCGTGCTTCAGAAAAAACAAGATATCGTGGACAGGCTTGTTCGACCACGGTTTGACCAACAGGGTTGGTTGAACCATAAAGGTCATGGTCGAACCGTGCTTCAGACAAAATAGAGTGTCGCGGACAGGTTGGTTCAACCTCGGTTCGACCAACAGGGTTGGTCAAACCATGCTGGTTGTGGTCGAACCGACCAGCTGGAGCTTCCAAAATCATTTTCGGTGTCATCGGCCCTTAATACTGAGTTCCAGACCTCAACGTGATGGCGTTACACTGCTTCAGTTTACTATACTTTGAGATGGGAACTTACCCTTCTCTACAGTTTGCGTCAATTGGTTAAAATTCCCGGTCATCTCCCCCATCAACAACGTCAAGTCCTTCATCTGCTTAGATATATCCTCATAATTTGCATCAATCTTTGCCTCAAGCTTTGCCTCTAGGCGATGCACTCTTGCATCATTCCTTGCCATGTACCTGTTCACCGTATCCTCAAAATTAGATTTTTCTTCTTCGACCTTAGCACCCGGATCAACACCAACAGGAGGTTGTACTGCTGTATTAGAATTACTCCATGAAAACTCCAGCCTCCTTGGTTGCTGATAATTACCAAGGGGACCAGGATTACTCCATGAAACATGCGCTATTTTTTCAAGAACATAGGTGCCTCTCACTCGATCAGTTGGCCAATCTCTCGAATTCATTGAAATATCCTCGAAGAGCTTTTCATCCTCAACGGATGACTTTATAAGAAATGCTCCATTCGATGAAGCATCTAGTAAAACTTGAGAATCACAGTCCAATCCATTATAGAAAATACTGATGTATTGAGCTTAAGATAGCCCATGTTGTGGACACTTCCTAAGCATGTCCTTTAATCTGTCCCAAGCCTCATGAAACTTCTCATTACCACTGATAGCAAATTGATTGATTTCTTGTTTCATCTTAAACACCTTTGAATGTGGCATGTATCGCTCCAAGAATTTTAATTTTAATTGCTCCCAGGTAGTGCATTCAGAAGCATCAAGAGTATCGTACCAATCTCTCGCCCTTTCAGTAAGCGAGAACTTAAACAAGATGATCCTCCTCGCATCTTCATGAGTTCCTGCATCCTTTTGTGTACTTGCATTACCAAGGAACTTATTCAGATGTTGCTGAGGATCTTCAAAGGTTCTCCCAGAGAAGGGACTCCTTTCAATCATGCTGATCAGAGCAGGGTGAAGATCAAAATCAGCTCCGGCCCCTCTTGCTCCTAACAGCAAAGCATTTCCTCCTCTGTTGTTCTCAAAGACTTCACGGATGGCAAGATTATCCAAATTCGCCGACATGTTAACTGCTTCTGCTTCCAAGTTGTTTTCGGTTGCAGCTGTAATCGTTTGCGAGTTCAGCTCTTCAACTTCAACTCCTAGATTAAGATCTTCAGTTGGTACTACGTTCTTATTCCTGTTCTTCTTCTTCTTCTTCTTTCTCAACGATGCACCGATCTCGGGATTAAAAGGTGCTAACTCTCCTGCCCTTGATCTAGTGTGCATACACCTAAGAAAAATAAGCGTTAGAAAATAAAAACAAGAATCAAATAGTCCCAATTAAACTAGAAATAATAAACTAATAATTAATGTCGTCCCCAGCAATGGCGCCAAGAACTTGATGAGCATTTTCTCATCACATAACATTAATCCCCAAGTGTGAAGGATGCTATTGTAGCTTTGATAAGCGACCAAGTGATTATTGAACCCAAAGAACGTATTATTATTAATTTAATTATAATCTAACTTATTAAGACTAGTATGGCAATAAAGTTATAATGATTAAGTAACTAAAAATAATAATTAAAAGAACAATTAAAATAAACAAGTAGTAGAGATTAAACGAAAATGAACAAGTAAGAAGTAGGTAGTTCTTCGGGTCATCCAGTTTCTAGGTACTATCAGTATCAATTATTTCCCGTGCACTTAGTACTCTAACCCGATATGATCTCCCTTTATAGGTACTATGACGTTATACTCTTTGTCCTACTTATTAACCCGAATCATATTCAATTAACAAGTATTTATATAAGATAGTTCTAATGAGACTTCGGAGTCCCCTCACTTAGAATCATTACATGTAATCCTGCTCAGCAGTGAACGCACTCAATCAATAATCAAGATATGTATTCAGACTCTACATAACAATTAATGATGCACAAAATAACTCTGAGTATGAATTAAAGATGCATAGTCTTATATAAAATAAATCACAAGTAGTGTTGTACGGAGCATACACACAGAAGTTCAATTAACTCATAAAACCTTCATAAACCCTAGAACTATCGAAGCGGTTCTAACCCATGATTTATCGAAGAACAATCATGGTGGTTGGATAGATCTTATCCATAGTCTTGAAAATTACAAGATAAATTAAGATGCGAAGTAAACCCTAGATGTGGACGCCGTCGATCTCTCTCCATCTTGAATCTTCACTTGGTTCTCACTTGATTTGATAGACGAATCTCTCTCCACAGATCTGTGGATGATGGTAGGGTTTTGGATGTTGTGTAGAATGAAGGTGATGGTGAACGTCTCTTTTCAGCTACGTAGGGTCTTTCTTTTATACTTATAAGCTCTCCTTATGGACCTAAGATTGGCTTTTTGAGCAAAAACACTTACTGAAGGTGTAAAACTATGGATCCGGAGATTTCTCACGCATCGGTTTGAGCACGGTTCGACCAATACGCCTGGTCGAACCGTACTGTCGTGGTCGAACCACACTTCTGCTAGCTTCCGGCGCATGGTACAACCAGGGGTGCTAGTCGAACCACCCCCATTTGGTCGAACCGGGTGCCTATAACACCCCTTCTCCGGTTCTGATCACCTGTATCTTATTTTCCTTCGATAATCCACTCAAACGACCTTACATGTACCTGATTCGTGACTTTTCACTATATATCTCGATTTATCTTGACTTAAGATCAAATCATACATCATTATCACAAGAATCAAGGCTTAAAACACGTGAATTTACACACTCATCAACAGCCTGGTAGCTACATCTTTTAACATCATTCAACAATTTTAACGGATGGTGCCTAATTGTTTTATTTATTTAAATGAGGGGCTAAATTGATCTAGATTAGACATTTAAAGGGTTTGAATGAACAAAGAAAAAGATAAAGGGCCAATTTGATCTCATGAAACAAGATTGAGGGTCTATATTACCCTTTGCCCTATAAACTATGTTTGAAGTATAAATTATGAACTAAAAATATTTTTATTCAATTATATTTTGATTTTAAATTGTACTCAACAAAAAGGTCCCCATTTTACTATATTGGGTGTCTCATCCAAATATTCACATTTTCCTTTTTTAGAAAAAGGGACCCACATATGGCCCACCAGTCACTACTAATACAACTACCCACTACACATAAAATAATAATACTCCTTAATCCACATGTAAAAAGCAATCGGTGACCTTTCATCTGGACGGAGAGAGTATTTTAAATTTTAAAAAATAATTTAGGTGATTATATATTTTTATAATTGGTAATTTATAAAATATAATTAAAAATACGTAAAATTAAAATTTTCGATTGAACCGCTCCGACCGGTTGGACCTCGAACCATTGCCTCTTCCAATTTGTTCTACGGTCCAGTTTTCTAATCAGTGATTGAACGTGATAAAAATCTAGAGGTACATAAATATATCTAACAAAATCTTATGTTTAATTATAAACTCTGTAATTATTGCATAATACTCCCTCCGTCCATCCTCAATGTATCAATTTGCTTTTTGCACGTGGATTAAGGAGTATGATTATTTTATGAATAGTAGGTAATTGTATCAGTGGATGGTGTGGGTCCCATATTTTATTTGTATTAGTGGAGGGTGTGAATCCCATAATCCAAAATGATAAAATTAATAGATTAACAGTGGACGGAGGGAGTATATTGTCTCGTATTTTGTTCTTTAATAGGACGAACAACGAAGCTCTATAAACTCTATATTTAATAATTTATACCATTAAAAATAAACAAGCACTTGGGTGAGATCGTCTCATGAATCCAGACGAATTATCTATTAACCGAATTAAATAATTTCAAAAGACCTCTTTGGTAGTTATAAAATTAGAAAATTAAAAAATTAATTATAAAGTAAAATATATTGGACCTAAGTAAACTTAAATGGTTTTTTTAGTTAATATCAAATTAGAAAATTTAAAAACTAATTATAAAAGAGAAATTAATAGGGCCATAAATATATATATATATATATATATTATATTTTATATTTTTCTTATTTAATTTATATTTTTTTATTTAAAAATGTTATAGTTAAAATTTATTATTCATTTAATTTATATTTTAATTTAAATATTATAAATTTATAAAATGTGATAATATTTTTTAAAAAATTTATATTTTTTTAATATAAAAATACTAATCAAATAAAAGAGATAATTTTTCATTTGAATTATGTCATGAATAATTCATAATGTTAAAGATTAATGTGAGTCCGTCTTTAGAATAACTTCCATGAGAAGGATAAGAAATGATAAAAATGATATCAAAGTGATGAAAAGAGTGAAAAGTAATATTATCACGGTGATATGAATTATTTCATAAACAATTTATACCATCAATAATAAAAAGTGATAATTTTTTTAAAAATGTGAATTTCATAAATAATTTATAGAATTAATAAAACGTGATAATATTTTTAATAAAAGTGATAACTGACCAATTGAATAAAAGTGATCATGAATTATTTCATGAATAATTAATAGAATGAATAAAAAGTAATAACATTTTTAAAAGAAAGTGATATGTGATCAATGAAAAAGTGAGAACCATCCAATTGCACTATTTTATGAATCATTCGTGAAATGAATAAAAAATTATAACAATTTTAATAAAAAATGATATATGATCAATAAAAAGTGATAATCATACAAATAAATTAATTTATGATTAAAACATGATTTATAATAAATATGATTTTCATCTATCAATATTTTAAAAATAAAAAATAAAAAGATAATTTCTTTAATAATTAATAAATGACAAAGTCTCTTGTGAGACGTTATTTATATGAGACGATTCGTGAGACGTGTTAAAATATACATATAATATAAATAAAGTATGATTAATGATTTTAAGGCAAGTTTTTTTAAAGTATGATAAATAATGAATTAAAGTATAATTTTGAAGTGTATATGATTCATTATTAACCTACTTTAAGCATCCATTTCATTAGATTGAAAGCAGGCGCGCCAGCTGGTTTCCAAATGCCATATTGAATTTTTAATGCTTTTAAATATTTTCTAAATAGACTTTCTTATGAGAGGTATTTTTAGACAGGTAGATACAATCACTAAATTATGCTTATTATATAGGTAAAGTATGTTATTTTAATTATAATTGATTAACTTAACATAGCCACATACGGCCCTTATTTCACTTAATTCTTTTTTAATTTAATTTAAAATATAATTCTTTTTAGGGCAAGACCCGTCTCAAAAAACACCTCTAATGAGAAAGTCTATTTAGAAAAATATTTTTTAAAAATAAAAATTCAATATGGCATTTGGAAACCAGCGGGCGCGCCTGCTTTCAATCTAATGAAATGGTTTAACTTCTAATGGTGTACCATTAGGGGCCCGCCCCTGCCTGGGGATTGGTGGAGGAGGTAAATCGTAGGATGTGCCTCAAGTGGCTTATAGGGAGGGCTCACTGTTAAACTTGTCTCAAGTGGCTTATAGGGAGGGGGTCAAATTCATGCCAGGATTCGAACCCCCACCCTGCAGCAACCAAGCTCAGCTGGAAGGCCTTTCCACCCTCCCTCTACCACTTGAACTATGCCCTGGGGGAAAATGGTTTAATTTCTAATTACTATATGAGGGGGCACAATTAGTATATAATGAAATGGTCTTATTTCTAATTACTATATTAAGGCAAAATAAGCTTCCAAAATTAGATTTAAAAAATATGAGAGAGCATAATTAGATTAATAAAGTATTTATGATTTTTTTTTAAATTGTGAGGGGGTGAAGTATTATTGGTTAATTGATTTTGAATACATCTTTTTAAATTTTTTTAAATGAAAATTTTATTTTTTGTTTTGGCTGAAATTTTAATTAAATAATTATATTTGGTACACTCTTTATCTACCTAAGCCCAAAGTCACCACACCCAAATTTTCTTTCAATTTTATATGGATGAAATTAAGTTTTTTTTTTTATTTGGGTTGTAATACTCATTTTAGGACTTTGTATTAAGCTAATAAATTATATTCTAAGTAATTATAATTTCTACTATTTCTTCAAATCTCATATAAATTAATTCTTTATTTTTTCAAATTTATTTTTTAACTTATTGAGTTATTTATTTTAATGCTATGAATTAAATAATTTTTTCTTAACATCTAAATTAAATTATTATTAATGTTACTGTAACAACAAATATTGTATTTATAAAATAATAAATACAAAAGAAATTTACAATGATAATCCGAGATGGATTGAGCTAGAGAATTTGAGCGAACAGTCTCTAGCTACCCTCTGATTCCTCTCTTGAGTTGACTTTCTTGATTTTATCAACTTTTTGGAGTCGGATCTTTGGATGAAGCTTTTCCGAGCTCGAGGTTGACTTGAAACTTTAAACGTTTATCCGGAGGCGTCGAGCCTTTGTTCGAATCAAACGTTGACTTGAAAATTTGTTGTGAGGTATGGCGCTCAATTTGGTAGAACGTTGACTTCACGGAGACAGATGGATGAATTTGATATGAAGAACACCGGATCAAAGAGGTTTAGCACATTGGTCTTTGATCGGCTGTTGTTCTTGACTTGAAGATGACTTGAACTTGATTTGAAGATCTTGAGTGTTCTTCGACTTGATCTTGATCTTGAACTTGAACTTGGTCTTGACTTGAACTTCACTTGACCGGATCTTGATCGAACTTGATTTTCACTTGAATCTTCAGAGTTCTTCAGGTCTTCAGGATTTTCAGAGTGAATGGAATGAGGACTGAAGGTCCTTATTTATAGGTAGAGAAAATAACCACTTGAGAGATATTTTCTCCTTCAAAAGATATGTTGGGCTTTTCTCCTTTAATTAAGTCTGCTGGACTGGATATGGGCCTATTTAATTTAAATAAGCCTGCTGGATTTGACTTGAGCCTATTTAATTTAATTAGGCATGCTGGGATTTTGACTTGCTGGGCTTATTGACTTGAGTCGGGCCCACTTGACTTGAATTAAGCCCATATGACTTGAACTAAGCCCATTTAACTCGGATTTTGGGCTCAAATAATTATATTAATTATTAATTATATATTCATTTATTTTAGGAATTAATTTATTTAAATTCCTTAATAAATAAATATTTAATCAATATTTAATATATTAGGCAATAAAATTTAATTACCTACAAATGTCCCCTTGCATTTTGTTCACTGAAATAATTTTGAAGTAGACAAATTGCAATAATTTTCTTCCCTTTTATTTGCCAATTAATTTCCTTGACTACTCAATCCTCTGGTAATTGGCATCCATCAAAATTGCCATGGCCCAATTGATATATTGAATCACATGTTCTCAATTCGAATTTCTTCCATATCAATTTTCTTTTATTGATACACCTTTTTCTATTGGGCTTGGACTATTTGTAGATAACCATAATCTTGCCACAAGGATCGGACGTATCAAACTCCCTTTAATAAATCTCATGGCGTCGAATGAAGTAAATACGTATCTTGACTTTTCATCTCATATCTCAAACCTGATAGTAAAAGGAATTTGAAATATATATATATATATATATATATATATATATATATATATATATATATATTTCGCAAATCTACCCAAATATACATGCAATCTTCAAAGGTTATCCATATGAAATTCCACCTATATATAAGAAGGAATCATGCCCTCAATTTTCCTCACAACACAAGCAACGTGTTGGATATTTCTACTAGTTGTCGCTGACACTTGGTTTGTTTATCTCTTTGCAGATTCTTCTCAATCAAAAGGCCATCATAATATCAGAACTCACGTCTGCACTCATCAATGACCACAGTAGCCCTCTTCTTCTCATACCACCCTTCTCTTTTACTGTTTTTTTTTATCGCTTTTGTTTTTTATTTCTTGCTCTTTTTCTCTGCATATACATGTTTCTTTGCTTTCGCCTTTTTTCTTTCTTTCCTTTCCACGCAAAAGAGAAGAGAAGAGAAGACCTTAACATACACAAGGAGTCAAGACTAGTGACGTCGAGGTGGAGAGCGATCGACGGCGGACCACCCATGGTGGTTGCTTGTCGGGCTCACACTGTGAGGTAGAGAGCGGTCAACAGCGGGCTACCCATGGTAGCTGCTTGTTGGGCTCGCACCTCCGACGAAAGTGGGTGGAGAGGTGTTACAGACCTCCGAAGACTGATTTGAAGGCTGAAGTTAGACCAATAGTGTCGAGGTGAAGAGCAATCGACGGCGGACCACCCATGGTGGTTGCTTGTCGGGCTCGTACCGTGAGGTGGAGAGCAATCAATGGTAGGCTACCTATGGTAGTTACTTGTTGGGCTCTCATCTCCGACGATGTTGAGGTGGAGAGTAATCAACGGCGGACCACCCATGGTGGTTGCTTGTTGGGCTCGCACTTTCGAAGACATTGATATGAAGGACGGGAGAACGGTCGACAGCAGACCACCTATGATGGCTGCTTATCGAGTTCGTACCTCCGGCAGTGTTGCCGTAAAGAGCGGGAGAGTGATTGATGGCAGACCACCTATGGTGGCTGCTTATCGAGCTCATCCGGCAGCATTGATTTGAAGAGCGGAAGGTGAGAGATCCGACGGGAGGCGGTGACACAGCGGCAGAGAGAAGGAGCTGTAGATGACGGCATGCTTTGAAGCAGCGACTGCGGTGGAGCCAGTGGCGGCTATTTGCAGCAGCGGATGGTGATCTAGCATGATATTGGTGCGAGAAAGATCTGGCGGTGATCGACGACTGATGAGAGTGAAAATAAGCATGTTTTAATATCCAATTTAACACCTTTTTGATTGATATTGTAGTCTTATATGAGCACAAATGTCTTATATTCATTATATGTGAGAAAAAGGTGCATTTGAGGTGTTTTGTTGTGTTTTAGGTGGAAAAAGGATCAAAAGAGCCAAGTTTGAGAAAAGGTGCAATTTGTGCAAGAATGCTGATAAACGCACATCCAACTTGTGTAATTATTCTGTATTGATGTGGAGCTCTGAACAGGAAGTGTGATACATGGTTGGAAAGCTACTGAAGAGAGGGTCGTTTTGGCATAAAGAACATCCCATTCGGAGTCCGAACGAGGAAGTTATGAGCAAAGTGGTGACGCCGCGCGAGCTGTGCCGAACAGAATTGCAGTGCTACTTTCCATGGCCTGTTACATATTCAATTCTTGGAATTTTTGTGATTTCTTTATAGGGATAGAAAGCCAAGGAAGAGAAGATCGCGTGAGCGTAAAAATCACTCAATTTGGAGGTCGGATGTGAAAGTTATACACGAAACGGAGAGACTGCGCAAATCCAGTAGCAGGGTTCAACCTGTGGTTCGACCTGTGGCAAGTGGTTCGACCTGTTTGACGAGGTCGAACCTACGTGCGGGAACTTACGTATTTTCGAGGCCAAAACGCATGGGATCACTTGAAAAGCCCATTCCAAGCCCTAGAGACGTGATTACAAGTATAAAAGGAGGCTCATGCAGTCAAGAAAAATATCACCAATCACCGAGGAGAGGCCACAACATACAACACCCCACAAGGGGGGATCACCCCCCATCCATCATCCACTTCCTTTCCTCCATCCATCCATCACTTTGAAGATTCGTTTGTGGAATCAAGAGGAGAACCAAGAGGAGGATTCAAGATGGAGAAGGGCATGAAGACGCCATATCAAGGGTTTATTCGTTTCCTAATTTATCTTGTATTTTTCGGACATTCGGGTAAGATCTATCCAACACCCATGATTGTTCTTCGAAACATCATGGGCTAGAGCCTTTTTGGTAGAACTAGGGTTGTGAAGGTTTTATCTAGTTAATTGAACTTCCGTGTGTATACTCCGTACAACACTACTTGTGGATTTATTTTATATATGATTGTGCTTTCTTAATCCATATTTACGGTCGTTTTGTGCATCTTCAATTGGTATATAGAGTCTGAATATATATCTTGGTTGTAGATTGAGTGCGTTCACCGCTGAACAGGATTCCATGTTATGATTCTAAGTGAGGGGACTCCGAAGCTTCATTAGAACTATCATATATGAATACTTATTAATTGAATTGAATTCGGGTTAATAAGTAGGATAAAGAAGATAATTTCATAGTACCTATAAAGGGAGATCATATCGGGTTAGAGTATCAATCCTAGGGGGAAATAATTGATACTGATAGTACCTAGAAAGGGGGGTGAAATTATATCTCTTGCTCCGAGGTTATTCACACGTGTTACACGCATGTTTACTTGTGTCTATAGAGTAGATATGCATGGTTTAGTGATGCGTCCATATTCCACAAGGTAGAGTCGGACATTGACACATGGAAGAGAAGTTAATGAGTAAAACTGGATTATCCTAGAGCTACCTATTCTCCTACTTGATCCACTTTCGTATTCTTCGAGTGATAGTTTATTTTATTTGTTATTTAATTTAGTATTTTAGTTATAATCAAACATCAAACTCTTATTGCTTTGTCTTAATTAATTTAGATAATAATTTAATTGATAATACGCCGTCCCTTGGGTTCGATATTCACTTGGTCACCTTTCGAAACTACAATTGATATCCTTCATACTTGGGGATTAATTGTGTGTTGAGAAAACGCTCAACAAGTTCTTGGCGCCGTTGCCGGGGACGGCTGATATTATTGATTTTATTATTTCTAGTTGATTAAGATTTTTTTTTCTTCTTTCTTTTATTTGTGATTATTTATTTCTATCTAACCTTGAATTTTTCCGAGTTACTTGTGTGCTTGAAAAAGGAGGGGAAGGAAAGGAACGAATAACACATTGAGCTAAACATGGCCGGAGCAAGGCAGAATCCGGATAATATTGCCATACGTGAAATTTTCACGAACTATGGAATTGGTAACATGGGGTTGATAGGAGCAAGGGGGGAAGATAATGATTTTGCGATAAATCCCGCTCTTATTAACATGGTAGAGAAGAATCCCTTTTTTGGAGATTGGTTTGAAGATCCATATCAACATCTCCGAAGATTTCTTGGTTATGCAAACACTCAAAAGGGAGCTGGAGCTAATGATAATGCTAGGCGGATCGCCTTATTCAAGTTCTCTTTGATTGATAAGGCGGAAGCTTGGTATGAGACTCTTGATGCCACAGATTGCACTACATGGGACCAACTGCAGCAGAAGTTCTTGGAGAGATACATGCTACCCTCAAGGATCTTAAGAATGAAGCAAGAGATCACTCGATTTGTTATGAATCGGGGTGAGAAATTTTATGAGGCTTGGGACAGATTTAAAGATATGCTCAGGAGGTGCCCACAGCATGGAATGTCTAAGGCTGAATACATAAGCATTTTCTACTATGGATTGGATTGTGAGTCGCGTATTTTTATTGATGCATCATCAGGAGGAGCGCTGTTATCTAAGACAGCACTTGAAGCGGAAAAGTTATTTGAAGACATCTCTATGAATACACGTGACTGGCCTGTAGAGAGAGATAGAGGATCATATGTGCTTGGTAAGGTAGCACAGGTTGAACATCAAGTGGTGAAGTCGAATAGGGATGATGAGATCGTCTCTAGTTTAGCTAACATCAACAAGCTACTAGAGTCCCAGCAGACGCAGATTACAAAGTTGACACAAAGGGGGCCTAGTATGAAGCAGCAAGAAGTGAAGAGTGTTGAAGATACCTTCCATCGATACATGGCTGAGAATGATGCAAGGATTGATCATCTTGAGGATACCATGAATGTTGATCATGCAGATTCATCTAAGCAGTTGAAGGAGCTTACTTTGATTATGGGACAGATGACCGCGAATGTGAATCAATTGACAGAAAAATTGGAAGATAAAGCCATCACATTAAGGTCTGGAACGCAGTACGAGGGAACGACGAGGCCGAGATCAAATTTGGACATAGCTAATCCTCGGTTCGACCAAAACACAGAGGGTTCGACCTGGCATACAGGTCGAACCATGGTTGAACCTCTTCATCCGGAGTGCTCTGTTTTGTCGCAGCAACAGTTCGACCACGATCGTAATGGTTCGACCAACCCAGCAGGTCGAACCCAGGTCGAACCGGAGGATATAAACTATACAGTGAGGCAGTTCGACCTAGGGGGCAGTGGTTTGACCTCTAACACTGGTCGAACCCTAGTCGAACCTCAAGAGCAGAAAGAGAGCAGTTTTCCAGGAGATAGGTTCGACCATTACGTACCTGGTTCGACCTCTCAAATAGGTCGAACCCAGGTCGAACCTCAAATTCAAAAAAAGAGCCGTTGTCCAGAAGGTAGGTTCGACCAGTACGTGCCTGGTTCGACCTGTTCCACAGGTCGAACCCTGGTCGAACCCATCCAGAAGTTGTCCATTTCTACGCCGAATGTTCCGCATGATGTTGATGTTACTCCAGTACCATTACATGAGCAGAATACTGAGCTTTCAATGGAGAAGAAGTGGGAAAGAGCGGAGAAGCTTAGACTGCAGATGGATAACGAAGATGTGGTTTTCTCTCTTGATCATGCAATGAAGATGCCCATGGAGACTCAATCGTGCAAGAGCATTGATATGGTTTTTAACTTGTTTAATCTTGATTTTTCTAAGATAGGTGATTCTGAATTTAAGTGGAAGATTGACAAGGGGGTGTCTAGACAGCTATGGGAGGAATGAAATTTCAATGATCATATTTTTGTGACCAAGAAAGGTGAGGTGTTGAGTGTAGACAAGAAGAGGGAAAGAAAGTATTTGAGGGTGAGGATGCGACAAGACGGTCCTCCGATCAAGTAGTCTACAAAACGGTAATCCGTCGTGACTCGCCGACGTTAAAAATGAGCGCCTGTTTGGGGCTTGCCTTTCTGTTTTATTGTTTTATTTCTTTCGTGTGAGTAAGAAATTTTTATATTTGAGGTGCTTATTATTCGGCAATTACATCTCTTTTCAAACTTAGTTTCAACTTACGTTTTTACCAAGTTTGGGGGGGTGTGATGTACTTACCTAAACGACTGAGGCGGCTGCTTCGCTGTCGACCTCTCACCTCGGCCACCGGATCCCATCACCCACTGTCCGTTGCCGCTATCACCTCATCACACGGTGGTCGATCAGCGATGGTGAACGGCGAATCCGGCTGGAGCTTTGCTCACCATTCTGAGCGGTAGATGGGCATCGTGGCATTTGGCTTCGGAGCGATCGGCGTCAGGCGATGGCGTCCGTTGGAGAGGCCGCGGTGGGAGGCAACGGCAGCTAAGCATCGGCAGGAGCGGCGAGATGCAGCGGCGGTCCAGATTGAGGGGGAAGCAGGCGATGGCTTTGAAGGAGATGCTGATGAAGCGCGGAGCTGGCGGCGGTGGTAGGCTTTGCAGCGGTGTCGGCGGCTGAACGGCGAGCAGCCGGCAAATCTTGCGAGGTTGAGCTGTGTGTCAGTGGCTGACCTTGGCGGACGGTGACCTTGATTTGCAATATCCGATCGGATTTTCAGTGCCGGGCGTCGGTGGTTGACGAACAGCAAGCAGATGACATGGTGTTTTTCGGCGGCATCAACGACGGGTCGATTTCAAGTGACGGCACCCTAGTGACAAGCAACACGACTAGGTTTGGCCGGAGCGAAACCGAAGGCGGAGATGAGGCAGACCCTCGACGGTGCGAATTCCGGTTAAGGAGTAGCGACAGACGAAAGGTGGCATCAACGATGGTGGTGCTTCATGATTCTGAAAGTGGCAGATTTAAGCGGCAACGTGTGGCGTTGATTTTTTTGAGAAGAGGAGGAGTATTGAGTAATTCCAATTTGGGGAAGATCTGTTCTCCGTCAGTGTGGAGCAAAAGAGAAAGAAAAGTGGCCCTCAATTTTGACTTCCTTGTACTAATTTTGACTTCCATTTGAAACCATTTATTTTCTCAATTTGGGCTTTGATCAATTCTCCTTTATTTGTGCTAGGCCCATTGTAATGAGATTATATCTATCTTGGGCTTCAATTAAGTCAATTGCTCCAATCATTTGGGCCAATCATTACTTTGAATCAAAGAGAAATATTTTTGGGCTTTGACTGCATCAACTTTATTTGATTTTCCTTGGTCTTGCTGGATGGCAATTATGATGGTTCTAATTAACTTATGATCAGATTAAATTTACCCCCATAAAATAAGCCTATTATTTTAGGCTAAATTAAGAGAACTTTTGAGTGAATTAAATAATAATTCAATCAACAATTCTTAATTTAACAGTTTACAATTCAACTCCTTTTCCTTCTTTTTCTCAACGACTCTTAAGATCTTCAGAAATTTGGAACTTCTTCAACATAGTAAGAATTCGAATTTCTTTAAACACCATAAACTTTTTTTATTTCTTCACTCAAATTTTCAACCACCGTCTTCTCTTTGTCAACTTTTTACTTCTTATCCCCTTCATATTTCAATTTGTTGCTTGCTTCACCGACTTGATGGGAATGACCTGGATTATGACTGAACTTAGCAGAGTGCTAAGCTGCCTACGTACCTCCTTGTAGAGGATCAAGTCATAACGTAGTTCAAAGGGACTTGATTTGATTTGATTTGGATGGGGGGTGCCGTACACAGTTTAAACTCATGCGGGCCAAGAGTGACTATTCTTTAACCACTTTAGATAAAGTAGGATATTTAATGCTTTAACCACTTAAAATATCTGAGTGGGGTGAATCAATAGTTTAACCATATATAATTACCTTTGGTGAGTGTCGTACACAGTTTATACTCATGTAGACCAGGAGTTTGTCGTACACAGTTTACACTCATGCGGACCAGGAGTAACATGCAGTTTAGGCTCGTGCGTCAAGGAGCGTTCCTTGGATTTGACTGGATTACGCATAGTAGCGTTTTAGGAATTTGCCATTTATAGGGCCGATTCCTACACCATCTTCAGATATCAACTTGTATGCACCATTTGTATACACTTCTTTCACAACATGTGGGCCATTCCACTTGGGCAAGAATTAATTTCCAACTCGGTGAGTGATGACAATAGGCCTTCTTACAGCAAGGACTAAGTCTCCGACTTGAAAAGAATGTATCTTTACTTTCTTGTTAAACGTTCTGGAGAGGCGAGCTTGATAGCACTCAAGTCTCTGTTGTGCTTCTAACCTCTTCTCATCATGTGCCTCTAATTCTTCGAGATGCAGTCGTGCGTTCTTTTCTTCAGTTAAACCTTCTTGTATGGCTATTCTCAAAGATGGTATTTGCTTTTCAAGGGGCACCACAGCTTCAACCCCATATACAAGAGAGTACGGAGTAGCTTGAGTAGGCGTTCTATAAGTAGTTCGATACGCCCATAAAGCTTCATGAATCCTTTCATGCCAGTCTCGCTTTGACTTGGAGACCACCTTCTTCAACAGATTACACAGTGTTTTGTTGAAGGCTTCGGCAAGCCCATTAGCTGCTGCATTATACATAGAAGATTTTCTTTGCTTGAAGTCAAACTTCTCACAAAGCTTATCAATCAAAGAGTTACTGAATGGCCTCCCATTGTCTGTGATAATGTATCGAGGCACTCCATACCTATATATGATGTTGATGCGGATGAAATCAGCCACATTTTCTTTCTTCACTTCCCTCAAGGGTACAACTTCCGCCCACTTGGAAAAGTAATCCGTGGCAGCCAGAATATAAAGATGGCCTCCGGAAGACTTCGTTAATGGCCCCACCACATCTAAGCCCCATGCATCAAATGGCCACGAAGAAATTGTTGGGTGTAATGGTTCGGGAGGCTGATGAATGAGATTTGCATGAAACTGGCACGGCTGACATCTTTGTGCATATTCTATGCAATCCTTTACCATAGAAGGCCAGTAATATCCCATCCTCTTGATTCTGAAATGTAACTTGGGTCCAGACTGATGGGCGCCACATATTCCAGAATGAGCTTCCTCCGTAGCTTGAAGAGCTTCTTCATCACTTAAGCATCTTAAGAGAATACCATCAAACGATCTTCTATAGAGTGTATCCTTGTAATAGAAGAATCGTGGTGCTCTACGCCGGACATCAACCCTTAGGTGTGGATCATTGGGAAGCTTATCATACTTTAAGTACTCCACGAATGGTTGACGCCAATCTTCTTTCTCAATATCAAAAACCTCTATAGCGCAATACTCAACTTCTTCACCATCTTCATCTTCGAAGAAGGGAGGTACCACCCAACTTTTGCAGATCGGTACTTGAAAAAGCGCTTCGGGAATTGCTATGGTTGATGCTAGCTTTGCCAAAGCATCGGCCTGCTTGTTCTTACTCCTTGGTGAATGTTCAATCTCTACATCTCCAAGCCAATTCATAAGCCTTCGAGCATAGTTATAATACGGAAGCAATTCAGGTTTCTTAACCTCATATAAGCCAAGCAGCTGGTTGATTATCAACAACGAATCTCCATATACCTTAAGGTGTCGCTGCTTTACATCCACTGCCATCTCCAAACCAAGTATAAGAGCTTGATATTCAGCTACATTGTTAGAGCAATTTTCAGTTAGACTGAATGAATATGGCAAAACTCCTCCATCTGAGGTTACAAATACTACTCCTGCGCCGGCTCCTTCTCTGTGAGCAGCTCCATCAAAATACATCTTCCAAGGAGGAGTGATTTCAATAGCCAATATATCTTCATCGGGAAGATCATCAGACAATTCCCATTCGGCAGGCATGGGATGATCAGCCAAGAAATCTGCCAGCACTTGCCCTTTCACCGCTTTTTGAGGGACGTAGATAATTTCAAATTGCTGCAATTGGAGATACCACCTTGCGAGCCTATCAGAGAGCACTGGCTTTGACATTACGAACTTTAATGGGTTGGCCTTCGAGACCAAGTAAACAGTATGAGCTTGAAAGTAATGCCTTAACTTTTGAATCGCAAATATGAGAGCAAGACAGAGCTTCTCAATTGGTGAGTACTTTAACTCATTTGGAGTTATTGTTCTACTCAAATAGTACAACGCACACTCCTTCCCTTCATCATTATTTTGTGCAAGCAAGGCTCCAACTGATTTTTCTTGAGCAGATACGTAGAGAATTAATGGACGTCCGGCTATTGGAGCAACCAACACTGGCGGCCTCACCAAATATGCTTTAATGCTGTTAAATGCATTAGTACAAGCTTCATCCCATTCAAATGGGCTGCCTTTTTTCATAAGATGGCTAAATGGTTGGCATCGGCCGGCCAAATTTGCTATGAATCTTCTTAAGTACGCCAGCTTACCTTGCAAACTCTTGAGCTCATGTATGTTTCGGGGCACCTGCATCTTCATTATCGCATCAATCTTTGCTTTGTCAATCTCAATGCCACGATGTCGGACAATGAATCCAAGGAACTTACCAGAAGAGACTCCGAATGCGCACTTAAGCGGGTTCATCTTGAGCTGGAATTTTCTGAGACGCTCAAATATTTGCCTTAGATCCTTAAGATGGTCCTTTTTCTTCTTTGATTTTACTACAATGTCATCCACATAACATTCGACATTCTTATGAAGCATGTCGTCGAATATCCTTTGCATAGCTCGTTGATACGTAGCGCCAGCATTCCGCAAGCCAAACGGCATAACATTATAGCAGTATATTCCTTTAGGGGTGCGAAAGGCTGTTTTCTCTTGATCTTCCGGAGCTAGGCTAATTTGATTGTAACCAGATGATCCATCCATAAATGAAAGCACTTCATGCCCGGTCGTTGCATCAATCATAAGTTCTGTGATTGGCAGTGAAAAATCATCTTTTGAGCATGCCAAGTTCAAGTCATGGAAGTCAACACACACTCTAAGCTGCCCATTTGTCTTCCTTACTGGCACAATGTTAGAGAGCCAAGTGGGATACTTGACTTCTCGTATCTTTCCCGTTTCAAGGAGCTTATTAACCTCAGCTTCAATCAATGGAACCAGCTCTGGTCGAAATCGACGCTGCATCTGCTTAACTGGCTTGACTCATTCCTTTACTGCTAGATGATGAACCGCCACTTTTGGATCTAATCCGGGCATCTCCTTGAATGACCAGGCGAACACGTCTCTAAATTCTTGAAGAAGCTCAATATAACCCTTTTCTTCATTGGCTGTCAACAAAGCACTTATATAGGTTGGACGTGGGTCATTAGCATCACCCAAGTTAATCTCCTTTAATTGGTCAACAGTAGTTTTGACACCCTCTTCAAATTCTGGAGGAGCATCATCAGCATCTTCCTCTTCAGCTGAGGTCTCCTCTCGTATAGTAACATGATTTACCTCGGTAACTCCTTCCAGGAATTCTTGCCTTTGAAAATGTGGATTAGACCTAACTTGTTCATTTTCTCCGACTTTAACAATACTCTCCACTACATAACCATCTCTCCTCATTTCGACAATCTTGCCTCGTAGATCTCTTTCTGCATTGTGTAGATTTGTTTGTATGATAACAGAATGAACAATATCTGATGATCCTACACTTTCCCGATCATCTTCTTCACTTTGGGTGAAGATTATTGTTCGCTTCTTAGCTTTCAACACTGTGTCACATGATATAGTCAGGAAATGTCGTCTTTTCATGCGAGATGGGATCCGACTACGTATCTTTGGGAACCTTGGAAACTTGGAAGTCCTTTTAGCTCCAACTGGTTTGAGTCTTTTGAAAACTGAGATTCTTTCTGCCTTTCTATCCTCTTCATGAGACTCTTCTTCTTCAGAAAGAATTTCATCTTCAGTGATGTAGTTCGTGTTAGCCCTTTTGATCGCAATGCGAACAGGTTTCTGTGGAACATATCCCAACCCTGTCCTAGTATACTTGGTAGTGCGACCATTACTCTTCAATGTCTCTTGAGTGGTATTAAATTCACTAGGAGTCTTACGAGACTGTTCATTCATCATAGCTTTTTCTTGAGGGTTATAACCAGCTTTCATAAGAAGTTTGTAAGCTTGTGGGCTATATGATTTGGAAACTGCCGCCTCGAATACATCTCCATGCTCAGTTTTAGCTCCTTAAATTGGGCGAGTGAACCCTTTGAGTGGAGGAGGAAAGGGCTTCTTGGTGTCAACCTTAGTTAGAGGTAGTGTCAACCCTTCTACAGTCTTGATCCACCGTTTACTTTCAATAGACTTTGTGGATGAAACATCATCTGCATTCTCTCTTTCTTGTTTATCATCACCTTTCTCTTGCGATGAACTTCCTTCTGGCTTGACAGCCTTGCTACTTTTCAGAAAATATCTAGCATCTGCAAAATATGACTCAGCTTCTGTGAATGGCCTTTCATCGCCAAGCACCTTTTTTATGTTGCCTCCATCGCAGTATTTGAAGCATTGATGTAGCGTAGAAGGAATCACTCCATTTTCGTGCAACCATGGGCGCCCCAAGAGCATGTTATATGATGTTTTAGCATCAATGACATGAAACAGAACTGTTGAGAGCATCTCATCTATCATTAAGTCCAAGACTGTTGTACCAAGTGTTCTCTGGCCTTCTTGATTGAACCCATGAATTGTCAATCGACTACTGTCGAGCTCGTTGGTAGGAATTCCTAACTTCTTAAGCGTGGATAGGGGCAAGATATTGACAGCTGAACCTCCATCAATCAATATTCGATTAACCCTTTGCTCTTGAGTATAACCAGTTACGAATAAAGGTCGGTTATGAGATTGTGAACCGAGCAGTAAGTCTTCCTCTGTGAAGGTTATTTTTATAACATGGGTCTCACTTTCGTTCCCAGACTCACCCTTAAGTAGCTGAGCTTCGCTTGCCATATGACATGAAAAATCACCGCCTGCAGAAATAAAGTTTGCAGTTGCATCTTCATTTAGAAAGATCTTCCCTTGCTCAACCAATCGCATAACTTTGTCTTTAAAGACAAAGCAATCTTTAATAGAATGACCCACCAGTCTATGATACTTGCAATATTTCGGATTGTCAATTTGTCCCGCCTCTTCTGGTCACTTCATTTCAGGAAGCTCGATAAGTTTATCTTTGAACAGATCATCAAATATGCCTGGGACATCTGAATCAAGGAATGGGTACTTCCTTTCTTGCATCTCTTTCAAGGTCAATCTTCTTTGCCCCCTTTCTTGGGGATCACTCCTCACTTTATCTTCCTTTTCGTTCTCATTCCTTCGAAACTTGACAGTTGGTGCATTTGTCGCCATGGACTCCTTTTCAGAAGATTTGTTGTAGGGTTTGCCCCCTTTCCTGGCCTCTTGCTTTTCTTTATACTTGTAGGATCCAGGAATCGGTGGTTCAACCACTCCACTTATCCCCATGCTTAGCTCCATGTCATGAGCTCTTGTGGCTAAATCTTCAAAGGTTTTAGGCTTAATCCCTTGAAGTATGTAACGAAGGCTCCATTGCATTCCTGCTATGCACATCTCAATGCCAGAAACTTCAGACAATCGATCTTTACAATTTAGGCTCAAATTTCTCCATCGATTAATGTACTCAATTACTGGCTCTTCTTTTAACTGACGAGTGTTAGTCAACTCTATCATGCTAACCGTTCTCCTAGTGCTATAGAAGCGATTAAGGAATTGATATTCCATCTGATCCCAACTGTCTATAGAATCAGTCTCCAGGTCGGTGTACCATTCAAAAGCATTTCCCTTTAGAGAACGAACAAATTGTCTCACCATATGATCTCCGTCAGTTCCAGCATCATTGCATGTTTCAATGAAATGTGCTATATGTTGTCTTGGATTACCTTTTCCATCAAACTGTTGGAACTTGGGGGGTTGATAGTTCGGTGGCATCTTCAAGTTGTCAATCCTTCTAGTAAAAGGCTTAGCGTACATGAATGAAGGTTTGGAGCTCTCTTCAAATTGGTCCTTCATTGTCCCGAGTATAATACTTTTTAGTTGGCTGATAGGAACCATTCCATCATGGGAAATGTTCAATTCTTCTTCAATCACCCTCTTCCCCGTCGACTGGCGTTTCGCGGAGTTATTTACTTCATTTTCAGCATCTTCATCTTGCTTTTCGTTTGCATGGCTAATTTCAGCACCAGCCATTTTCTCCATCAGTTTGAAAATCAAAGTACTTTGTTCTTGGTTTTGTTTGGCAAGTGCAGCAACGGATTCAGTTAAGCTTGCCAACTGTTCTTCGACAGACGAAGTGTTTATTGCCATCGTCGAGGCTATGGATGAATCTGATGATGGACTTTCTTCAGATAGATGAGTTGAGCCAACAAGGTTGTCCTCCTCGTCTTTAGCATCATAAGGTATTCCTTTGGGGATAACTCCCACTAAAGAATTTGTCTCCGAAGAGGTTTCAGACCGTGCTTTCCTTGACATACTTCTAGTTGTCACATTAACGTCTTCAACTTGCAATTCTGAAGACTTGAAGACAGAAGCTGATCTGTTGGCTTTGACTCCTAGCGGAACCATCTTACTTTGCTCGAAGAGGAGATGAGAGGTAGAAACTGTCCCACTGAGCGTGCCAAAATTTGTAACAACAAATATTGTATTTATAAAATAATAAACACAAAAGAAATTTACAATGATAATCCGAGATGGATTGAGCTTGAGAATTTGAGCGAACAGTCTCTAGCTACCCTCTGATTCCTCTCTTGAGTTGACTTTCTTGATTTTATCAACTTTTCGGAGTCGGATCTTTGGATGAAGCTTTTCCGAGTTCGAGGTTGACTTGAAGCTTTAAACGTTTATCCGGAGGCGTCGAGCCTTTGTTCGAATCAAACGTTGACTTGAAAATTTATTGTGAGGTATGGCGCTCAATTTGGTAGAACGTTGACTTCACGGAGACAGATGGATGAATTTGATATGAAGAACACCGGATCAAAGAGGTTTAGCACCTTGGTCTTTGATCGGCTGTTGTTCTTGACTTGAAGATGACTTGAACTTGATTTGAAGATCTTGAGTGTTCTTCGACTTGATCTTGATCTTGAACTTGAACTTGGTCTTGACTTGAACTTCACTTGACCGGATCTTGATCGAACTTGATTTTCACTTGAATCTTCAGAGTTCTTCAGGTCTTCAGGATTTTCAGAGTGAATGGAATGAGGACTGAAGGTCCTTATTTATAGGTAGAGAAAATAACCACTTGAGATATATTTTCTCCTTCAAAAGATATGTTGGGTTTTTCTCCTTTAATTAAGCCTGCTGGACTGGATATGGGCCTATTTAATTTAAATAAGTCTGCTGGATTTGACTTGGGCCTATTTAATTTAATTAGGCATGCTGGGATTTTGACTTGCTGGGCTTATTGACTTGAGTCGGGCCCACTTGACTTGAATTAAGCCCATAAGACTTGAACTAAGCCCATTTAACTCGGATTTTGGGCTCAAATAATTATATTAATTATTAATTATATATTCATTTATTTTAGGAATTAATTTATTTAAATTCCTTAATAAATAAATATTTAATCAATATTTAATATATTAGGCAATAAAATTTAATTACCTACAGTTACATATTAAATAAAATAATATATTATATATCACCGATTTCAAAAAATATCTTACTATAATGGAATTCATTAATTAATGAAATTTTATTAAATATAAATCTATTATTATAACTACTATAATTATTATATAGGTACATTATTATGAAATATAACATGTAAAAAAAATTTTATATATTAAAGTAAAATACATTTTCAAAATTAGATTGCAAAAGTGTGTGGTTGCAAAAATAATAATTATAACAAGTTTTAATAAATTTAGCTTGGTTATTAAAATAATTAAAAATTAAAAAAAAAAGTTTCTTCATGGTATCGATCCATGAACTTACAATGATGTTTTGCGCATGATATGCATAATTTAATAAAATTAACGACATTCAACGATTAAAGAATTAAAAAAACAAGTTAATTGAGATGAGATCCTATCTGTCTCACGAAATAAGATCTGTGAGAAGGTTTCACCCAAGTCTTTGTCATTTTTTTTTTGTTTTACTGAATTAAGTATTCTTTAAATGCCAATTTTATTAGTTATAATTACACTAAGAATGGATAATTATTTAATTCAAAATAAAATTCATTAAGTAATTCAAGTTCAATTTTTTTCAAAACTTAATTTCAATATTGAGTTGAATATATCAAATTATTATAAATTTTATTTCATAAAGTGCATAGAATAAAATAATACTTCCTCCGTCCCACGTATTTTTATCCACTTTCCATTTTGGGGTGTCCCACGTATTTTTACCCATTTTATTTTTGGCAAAAATACATAATATTTTATTACCTACTTTTTACAATCCCAACAACTTTAATTACTTTTTACACTTTATTCATCATTCTCAATAACTTTATTCACTTTTTCTTTTTAAATTACTAATTTATCCCTACTTTCTCTTACATTATATATTAAAAAAATAAAACGTCTTAATCTCCGTACCCGTACAAACGGGTAAAAATACCCGGGACGGAGGGAATAGTAAATTTTAGTAACACCATAAAAATTAAATATATAGAAATAAATATAGGTGTATAAATAAAGGATAACTTGCAATATATTGATATGAAATAAATAGAGAATACATATTTTTCACTCAGTTGAATTTATACACTTTAAGATATTCTTTTCTATAGTCAAAGCACGCGGGCACTGTATAAATTAATTAATTTAACATAACCACACAGACTCTTATTTCAATTAATTCTTTTATTAATTTAATTTAAATTACTTCTTTTTAGATAAGTCTTTTGTGAGACTTTATTTTACTTAATTCTTTTTAATTTATTTCTTTAGGGCAAATCTTACGTGAGATCGTCTCAAGTGAGACCATTTTATATTTTTTAAAATAGTTATCATTTTTGCTATAAAAATGTTATCACTTTTTTCATTTATAATATAAATTGTTCATGAAATAGCATTATCACTTTTTTATTAATTTGATATCGCTTTTTATTATAGAAATTATCAACTTTTTATCCATCTCATTTAAGTCTCACACAAATTTTTGCCTTTTTTTAATTCATAAATAATACATCTCTCTCACACGCACACCCCCAAAAAATAAATAAATAAAGTTCATTTACTTCGTTTTTTTATTTTTATGGGTTGAACACTCTAAATAAATACCCTAAATTTTCTATATTATTTAATTTAGACAAAGACTTGTGTACAACTTCCAATTGATATAACCTCAGGTACAACCTTCTTCCTTCACCTTTAGTATGTGTTTTCCTCTATTTTTTTAAACTGTTGCTGTTGCTGTTTTTTTATTATTATTTATTTAATTTTAGGGATATAATTGCAATTTTACCCTTGTGGTTTAGGGTATAATTTATCCATACGGTTTAAGGTATAATTGTAATTTTACCCTTGTAGTTTAGGGTATAATTTATCCCTAGGGTTTAGAGTTTAGGGTATAATTGTAATTTTACCCTTGTAGTTAGAGGTTTCAAAATGGGTTGGGCCCGCGGGCCGGCCCGCCCCCGCCTCTAAAAAAGGTAGGTTGGGCCATAAAATTTGCAGCCTGTTTGGAGACTGGCCTAAACGGGCTGGCCCAAATGGGGGCTGGCCTAGGCGGACTCAACCCAAACGGGGGCGGGTTGGCCCATTTGGGCCCGCCACAATTTTTTTTTTTGCAAATGGTCAAGTGTTTAATATTCCAAATATTTGTTGTTCCTTTGTTAAATATTTTTTAAAATAATGAATTAAATCATAACATAAATATTCTAAAATCTAAACATTTTGTACCTAAATATGTAAATAATTTAAAATCCTATTTTGCTTGATTTTGAATTATTTTTAATTTTTGAACTTTAATATATAAATAATAAATGTATACATATGTGGATTAGAAGCAAATGCAAATTATTAACATTTAAGATATCTAATCATTTGAAGATTGACAAGGATATAATCATATAATTGATCAACATGAAGATTGAGAGGTTTATATTATGATGTTATAATAGATGAGTTTTGAATAGACTTTATAATTATGTTTTGAGCTTTATGATTGACCTTTAGAACTAGTAAATTTTTTGTGATTTAATTTGTGTTATTCGAGGATAATTAGACTTACATTGTTTTATTTAAGATTCTTAAGAAATATATAATTAGTAGAATTTATATTGTTTGATTGATGATCTTTGTTTATGTTTAATTGTTCATGGAGCCATTTTGTAAAATCTATATTTATATTTTAATTATCTAATTGATAGTATAGAGTTTGTAAGAGCGTCCATCATTTAAATATTTTATTTTCAAATAATAATAATGATAATTATAATAATATAGTTAAAAAAAAAGAAAAAGAAAAAAAAAAGCGGGTTGGCCCGCCATAACCCGCCACCCACCTTTAAATGGGTTGGGCTTAGCATTTCTAGCCCGTACCCGCCTAGGCCCGCCCCGCTAAGCCCGCCAAAAGACGAGTTGAGGTGGGTTTTGGCCCGCCCCGCCCCGCCCAGCCGGCCCGTTTCGACGGCTCTACTTGTGGTTTGGGGTATAATTTATCCCTAGGGTTTAGGGTATAATTGTAATTTTACCCTTGTGGTTTAGAGTATAATTTATCCATATGGTTTAGGGTATAATAGTCATTTAAATAAAATAAATTTAAAAATAAAATAAAAACAACATTAATGAAGGAGCATGAATTAATTAAAAAGGGTGGGGATCAAGGTTGTATCAATTCAATTGGTACAACCGGTTGTACCTAGTCCCTCTCATTTATTTATTTAACTTCATAGCGACATGATATTCAGCTCCATTTTTAAGGAATCATAATATAAAAATAAGCTCGGATAAAAAATAATAATTTATAGTATAAATAAAAAGTAATAATATTAAAAAAAATAATATCTTTAATAAAAAGTGATAACTAATTAAAGAAATTGTAAAATTTTCTTATTCAAAACTACCCTTATTTGAATAGTGAGAGTTTACTTTTAGGCTTCCATCCATTCTTATTAAATTGGCTGTTAACATCCCCCAAACTAAACAAGTATACTGTTTAAACAAAAATAAGTGGAAAATAAAAAAATTACACTCGATCCATAATCCATATATAACCCTCACAACACTATATCAATCGAACAATAACTTCCATGAAAATGCAAATCTCTGTTTGACATAAGCAATCATCAATCTACACTAGCTGAGACATTGTGTTCCACAATACTTTGCACAACTTATAATTTAACTAAATGCTCATGCAATCATCAATGCACATGTGACAAGAAACCAAAACATGGTGGATCCTTACAGTTTAGATAGGGTCGGGTAAATTTGGGTATTTGAAAGAACCGGGTGAATTTTAGAATCCATCAAGTCACTAAAGAAGCAGAGGGAATGATGTGTTACCGGGTTTCAGATCCTTCAATTCGAACGCAACTCTATTAACGTTAAAATTTTCACATAACGAGTGATGACAGGGAGAAACACTAAATGAGGCAGGTGTGCTACCTTTGAGTTAGTCTACTGTGTACCGGGTTTACACTGTAAACCCCCGTGGTCCCCCTAGTAAATTCTTGTAAACTTTGTGGTCCCGCTTAATTTAAATACCCTAACTAAACATAAGGTATAATAGAATTGTAAGGAAGGACCACAGAGTTTACACCGTAAACCCGATTCACAGGAGTATTTGCCTTTTATCATATGGTGATATCAAGGTAGGCAAAGATAGAGCAGTTCCCTAAGCAACAAAATGCCACCACCATACCTGCAAATTCAATGATCTCCCATATTCACTGCCCAATTTCTCCCTATATAAACCGGGCTAAGCTCCTTCTCCCAACCATCCCACAAACGCCTGCTACAATAGTATTTGCTTAAAACTACCAATTACCCAACAATGCCACCCATAGAGAATGGTGTTGCTTAGATACTGCAGCAATCTTGGAGGCTAATTCCAAGATCAGCGTGAAAGATACAGGAGTGGAGACTGAAGACAAAAATGGACGGGAGGAGGGGAAGCTGACCCCTCAGCTAGAGTAGGCTTTACCTTGATAACAAAACAGTAAGGAATTAATTAAAATAATCAATACACATTAATAACAAAGATCTAATTTTATGCCAACACAGCAACAGACCAACTCCTACATAAAGAGTTTGATATGAAATGCAAGAGCTGCCATGCCAGGAAAACTTTTAACCTAAGATGAACATTAGTACAAGAATTCAGTAGGTAATTAATGAATGCTTACAATGATAGAACTAAAGGAGGATTCATGAGATGTACTAAGGATTCCCACAATTTTATAACTGAAAAAAACGATTGGCATAGTCGTGATCATAGCCCATAAAAAGAACAAAAACTCAAGAAAAATTCAGTAAAACTTCAGTTGTATGATGCCACGCTGGAAAAAGTAAAGGAAATCACAACTGAGTCTAGAGGATCTGCAAACATACTCGAGAAGGTAATTTAGGTGCAAGATCATTGCGTGCTCGATTCCTTGCTTTTGTTTCTTTCCGCGTATAATACTTCAAGAATTCAGGAGCGTTGCACTTGCGGTAATAAATATATGGAGTGCGACAACGAAAACATGGATCGATTACTATCTTCTCCAGCGCATCACAGCTCTCCAACAAATGCAACATCAATTCCAACTCGCTCACGAATCCACGATACCCTACAAATCTCACCTCCTTCAGACGAGCATGCGAATCAACAGCCATTCTCTCCATCTTCCTCTTCTTGAAACTTGATCCCGTGGACAAGGCCTGCAAATGAGGACTTCTCATGAGCTACATAAATGCAATGCAATGCCGTATTATATAGATGATGCGGCAAAATTATTACCTCTACTACCAATATTTCCAAGCAAGGGCATGCGCGTAATATATTAGTAATCGGTCGCATAGAGCGCACCGAATTCCCACCCGCATTCAAAACCAATTGCTTAAGACCGCTCAATGTCACTGCTGAATGTAGCATTTCAGTCTCCTGTGGATCAACAATTGAAAACATCAAACTTATAGACTACAGACATCAACTAAACTAAACAGAAACATCTTTAATTTTAATCTAATATACCCAATAAGTAAAGCAGCCTTCTGAAATATTCAGTTTTGCTAGTTGCGGAAGGATACCCGAAAACATCACCATAACATCTCTCAACTTACGAGTAAAATGTCCTCCAATAGAAACCTCGACAAGCAGGGGAACATTCTTAAGAATAAAATGCTGCAGTGAATAAGTATAGTCCTCGTATTTGAGAAAAACAAGACTTGCATCACGAATCTCAAGTGAAACAAGATTTTCACACCATTGTAGTTCCAAATATTTCAAAGGAAGAGATGGTCCAATAATCTTTAATGTCCGCAGTTCTCCAGACCTTGAAACGGATAAGTGTTGGAGAAGAGGACAGTTGCGTACGAAAAACTCCAGAGCTTCACTGCTTACATTCACATTGTTCATTCTTAATTTCTCGAGGTACTTGAAATGGATCGAATCACACTTCCTCATTGAGCTCCACTCTGAACCAGCAGGACAATCTTCCCTGCCTTTAAACAGACTACTATATGGGAAAGTGTAGCATTCATCATAAGGGCGGGGAAATTCAGAGTCGCCATCATCGGCCAACTCCAACTCAAGCCTCTTAACCTTCCTTACCAGAGCATATTTAACCCATCTATCAATATATTTTTCACTAGTTCTGTCCAAATTGAAGTACACCCGGAAGTCCTCGATGTCACAACTCTTTCGTAATGCTATGACATGATCAACCCATCTAATATAGTTCGACCTTCCCTCATTGAGTGTCAATCCCCGATCACGTGCTATATCCACCTTCAGTAACGACTTGAAGTCGTCAAAATGCAGCCTAGTTGAGAAGGTCCATAAGTATCTCCATCGACGAGAAAGTAGGCTAGTTGTTGCAGATTCCTTTAAGGGTAGAAGAGACAACATAAACACCAATAATTCATCTGGAAGCAGGCTGATTCTATCAATTGCACTATTATGATCCCCACAATCCCCATTCACACTCTCAACCTCAACCACAACCTGGGGATGAAGAGATGATTAAACATTAGTGAGTCTTATAAAGCTATCATGAAAATTTAATATTTATTAGTTTCAAGGGATATGATAACCCATCCCCTAAGTTTTATTCCCTTGCTTTTTATCAAGGAAATTAAGAGCTAGGTAAACCTATATAAATCAAATTAGCGTGCAAACTCCCTTAATTTTAGCTACTCCCTCCATCCCACACTTATCTTCACACTGTTTCGTCCGTTCCACACTTATCTTCACCACCCAAAAAGGAAACTTCACATCAACCAACAACCTCCAAAGTTATATTAATTTCAAAAATATCACTTTTACTTAACACACATACTTTATACTTTTATTACCTAAATATACCACAACACCCCTAAAAAATCAATAAAATCAATCAAAAAATATTTTTTCTTAAATTACGTATCTACAATACCAGTGAACATAACTATAGGATGGAGGGAGTATTTTTTTTAGGCTCATCATCATCGAGCAATATTACCCAACGTGAATCAAACACTTCCAAGAGAATAACTTCAATGTTAAAAATATGCCAATATACTAGTGTGTTTAACAATATAACACACGGTTTCAAATCTTTAAAAGCAGACCAAGGAGCATATAACACTAATATATAAAGTTGAAATCATAGAGCAACAAGTATGAAAGAATCAACCTTCAGTCGTTTAGCCATCATAAACCTTTGACACAGCAGAGCCAAACCAGGTAGAGGCGGATGGGTAAATGATGGCTGCAGGGTTGGATGACTTTTAACGTAAAACTCTGGGCCCTAAAAGATGGCCCGTTTCTATTTCGCTGCTTGAATTGAACCCTAAATTAAAAGTAAAGAAAATTCTGATCATCTACAAACTTTGAAAACAGAACACACCATATTTCCAAATTTAAGAACCTCAATTTAATTTCGGTTGAGAATCGATCACAAAGTCGATGGTATTATCCTCTTTCGAAGCCGCCTCGAACAACCTGGAACAATCTCCAACCCAATTTAAACAATCCAACTCGAAATTCTGAAATTTTATAAATTCAAACATCACTGTTGGAAATCATTTGACCGAATGCTTCGAAATTACATAAAATTTAGAATTGGAATATCAATTGCCCGATCACTGGTAATGTAGTTGTTAAATATTTTGCCTTGAGGTTTTTCAAGAGTTTAAATTCATATGAAATATGAAAATTTTGAGAGATGGAGTGGTGATGGCGGCGCCGGTGGATGGAGTTGATATTGTTGCTTGAGTTGAGTTGGTTGGTCTCATCTCATGAGCCCGATGCATGATAGTATAAGTTTGAATTCACTATAACATTTTGTTCTAAACTATATACAGTATACTACACCTTAACTAATAAAAATAATTTTTTTAATAAAAAAGTTAATAATAGTATAAATATTTGATTAAAAAAATTAAATTTTTAAGTTTTTATTTAAGAAAATCAAGCACATTTCTAGAGGGTATAATACTCTTTAACAATTAATAAAAGTATAATTTTTTTATTGAAAAAATCGATTGAGATATTAAGAGCAATGATTAAAAAATCGCGCTGGATCGGCCGGTTCAATTGGTTGAACTGGTCCGGATACAACCTAAAAATCACTTCTTATGTTGAACCGGGAAAAATCGATTTGAACCGGTTTAAATCAGAAGCCGCCGGTTCCATTTTTTTTATTTTTTGTAAATATACACTCCCTCCATCTCATTTCAATCTTTATATATTTTCAATCTTTATATATTTTCAATTTGGGCGTCCATTTTAATCTTTATATTTCCCTTTTTAGTAAATGTAACCCACACAAATTAATAATTTCCAATTTGGGGTCTCATTTCAATCTTTACATTTTTCTTTTAAGTAAATGGAACCCACACAAATTAATAATTTCCAATTTGGGCGTCCCATTTCAATCTTTACATTTCACTTTAAGTAAATGGAACCCACACAAATTAATAATTTCTCTCTCCATGGACTCACACATCACACTAATACACCCACCTTAATCTAGGTACAAAAAGCAAACGTAAAGTTTGAAACGGGACGGAGGGAGTATATATAAATTTTTCGTACTGGAATCTGAGTCATTGACTAATTTAAGAGTCAACATCCCAAGATTGGATGAATGCAAAGAGAGGGGAGTAGTGATCATTATATATAGAAGTACAATACCCCTTATCTTTAATAAGTTTTCAATGTGGGATATTGAAGTTGTGAAAAAGAAGAGAGAAATGATGGTCTTTATATATACATCTCCAATACATCTTTCACTCTTATAATTAACCAATGTCAGATCTCCCTTTCTATAAGAATATACATTTAACTACATGTACTTTATCACTCATTATTTTTTTTAATTTTGAAATAAATAAATTTATTTGCTTAATAGTATCCAAATTCAAATAATTGAAAAATATATTTTAAATGAATATTGATTAAAATTAGAGTTAACAAATAAAAATAATTAATAATTTTCTTTTCATTTTTATTTCAATTCTCATATTCTTAATTAATTTTCTTTCAATTTAAAAGTAAATTTAAATTAAATTAGCTATTAATATAAATTAAAATTCATTTAATATTCTCATTTAACTTTACTCTTTCATCCATTATTTTTCATGTATGTTAATATAAATTAATAAAATATTATTAAAATTTAAAAATATGTAATTTATGTTTTTTCGGTAGAACCGCCCGGTCCGACCTTGAATCGTTAGGGTCACCGGTTCGGCTTCCCGTCCGATTTTCTAATCAATGATTAAGAGTATAAATGTTTAATTAAAATTATTAATTTTTTTCTAAAAAATTAAGGGTATAAATTTTTATATTAAAGAAAATCATTATATTTAATATTAAAAGGTATAATTTTTGTCGAACTTGAGAACACAGTGTCCCGGAGATAGGATGTTGGCCCTAGTTCATGGTTATATGAGTAAATTTACACCTTATACTTCTTTGTCCCGAGAAAACTTGCATACTTTTTTTTTTAAATTGCGCACTTTTCTTTCTATTATGTCTTAAAGGTGGTGCTTCTTTCGGGTGTAAATAAAAATAAGGATTGAATTTAATGTTAGTTGAATTTAATACATCCAAATCTATATTTATTTTGCGAGATTTAAGTACAATAGTTTTTAAATTTATCTCAAATCAATATGTAAAAGTATAGATAATGGACGTGAGATAATATGATGTGATGTGTGTAAAAGGAATGTGAATTTACATAATTCAATTTTATAAAACCCTTTTATTAAACCCCCAACTAAAATAAAGATTGAATTATATAATTTTTAATATGACAGAAAAAATCTAAAACAAACAAAGTCTTGCACATCTAAAAAATGGAAAAATAATAAATCCAAATCTATATTTATTTTGCGAGATTTAAGTACGATAGTTTTTAAATTTATCTCAAATCAATATGTAAGTATATAGATAATGGATGAGATAATATGATGTGATATGTGTAAAAGGAATGTGAATTTACATAATTCGATTTTATTAAACCCTTTTATTAAACCCCCAACTAAAATAAAGATTGAATTATATAATCTTTAACATGATAGAAAAAATCTAAAACAAACAAAGTCTTGCACATCTAAAAAATGGAAAAAAAAGAATTTAATTAAAATTATTTTTTTTTGAAAATGATAAAGGAGGTGTGAATGATTTTATGGAAATATTAAATAAGGGAGTAATATACTGTAGTATATTAAAATTATAATAAAATCATTATTCTATAAATACATGCATAAAATATTTTAATGTAAGTTATACTCTTCTTTTTTCTTTATCCGCAAATAATAGTTGTTAGTATAATTAGTAGTTAGTCACTAAGCACTCTTATTTCCCCTCCCCCAACTAAAATAAAGTTTGAATAAAATATTTTAATGTATGTTATACTATTCTTTTTTTATCCGTAAATATTAATTATTAATATAGTTAGTAGTTAGTCACATAGCACTCTTACTGTCCCTTTTCCAAGTCTCCTCATAATTCCCCTCCTAATTCGTTCCCAATGGAAATTGAACATGGGTCCCACTTTAGTAAGGAGCCCAGTAACCAAATAAGCTAGCCCACCTGGTTAATGTAAGTTATACTCTTCAATAAAAGTTTACATTCCTAAAACAATAATAAAGTTAATAACCTCCCCTAACAATTTTATAATACTCCATTACAACACCGCAAATACGCACCTAACATATTTTATTATATTTATTTAAAAAAAATTCAAAAGTATCACTTTTTTAATCTATATATTAAAAAAATATAAAGAACGGTGTGAATATTATAAAAGTAATGTGTATAATTAAAAATGTATAAATATTTATAAATGTATCATCACATAATCATGTTAAAAGATTAAAATACACGATAAACAAAAATTGAATTAAAGTCTGCAGAAAATTGAACAAAATAAGAAAATATAAAATAAAATAAAAAAATAAATATGTAATATTAGAATATAAAATAAAAATTTATAATAACGTTCATCATGGTTCGAACCTGCATCCCCATGAATGAAAAAGCCTTAGTAATCTTGACACATGATTTTCTGAATTACTTTTTGTATTATCTTATGCGTTAATTACATGATTCATATTTAAAATAATATTATCATTCCCTTTAAAAAATACATTACATGTCCCACCACTTCCCTCTAATACACTACTCACTATCCATATAATAATAATATTCTTTAATCTACCCGTAAAAAGCAATTGATTACCTTTGGATTGGCCGGAGGGAGTATATAATGTTAAACACATGTGTAAACTGAATTCACGGTGTACACTTTGTAATATTTCTTTCAATCCTATTATACTCTATGTATTACTAATGTTTAAATTAAAGGAGGACCATAAGGTTTAAACGGTAAACCGATTCATATGAGATAACTCTATATAGATATATAGAAAAATTGAGGGGCGGCCAGGAAGCTCATAGTGTCCCCTGTGGCTTTATGATGTATATATATAGCATGCAGATACGTTTAAGATGAGTAACAATCGATGTGTATATAGTATGCATGCATGTTTAAGCATGTGTAGGTGGTGAAAGGGGAAGAAGAGGATTAACATGAAAGAGGGAGCCTGTCAACCAAGCCAAGATGACTTCATCGTGTCGATCGAACGACATATTCTCATTCGGAAAAGATACGAGGCAAGTCATTCTTGGCTGATAAACAATGGCTCCTCTCTTCATGTAAGCCCTCTCTTCCTCATATAATTGCATGTCCTTATACTGATTATGTTTTCTTGCTTGCTGCCAATTAATCCCTTTTTATAGCCATAGTTTTGCTCAAAACTGTCTTTTTCTTTTGGGTTGACCCTTTTCAAGTGGCCTTATCCAACAAATTGATCACAAATGTTTGAATAGTTGTTGTTCATAAAATGCAGATTCTTGCAGATATATACTATTTCTAAAAATATGCTCAGAGGAATGTCAATCTTGAAATCTTGTGGAATTTATAACTTTTATATTATGAAATTAGAGTTCTTCAATTTTTTGTAGTTGCTTAATGTGTTTTTGTTTGGGTATATGTATGATGCGAATAATACTTGATCATTTTTATCTACTAGTATAACCCCGTGCACGCGCGGTGAAAAAGAAAGTTTGTATAAATTAAAAATTACATTTGAAAATAATAATATAATTTAAAATTATATTAAAAAAAGAATTGATATAATGTACACGTGGGTACACTAACACCAGGATCCATATTATAAAACGGGTCACATATATAATTTTAAAAAATCCCCAAATGGATCATTACACAGTAGTGCATCTCCCGAGGTGCGCTCCATCCTCCTCCTCTCACTTTCTTCTGCACTGCACCCGCCGTCGCTCCGGAGATCTCACCCTCCGCGTGCTGCACCCGCCGCCGCAGCTCCGGAGATCTCACCCCCGTGTCCACTTATGTCCCTAAATCTTAATCTTTGTACCGTTCTTTTCAGATCTACTCAACCTCTGCTCTTCCATCCCTAAGATCTCAACCTCGACGAATATCGTCGGAAGTCTGCACACTTTTTCAGCCATTCCTTGTGCGATTCAGTGATATGCTGTCATCGAAGGCAATTACGACGGGGATTGGGAGGAGTTCTCCAGCGCCAATCTGTAATAGGCTAGGAATTATTGGAGAATTATTATTTGAAATTTTTTTTTTACATTGTTTAGTATTGGAGTTTTCCTTGTAGAATCCATACCAGAGATGAACAATGTCAAAATGAATGAATTCAGATGGTTTAGGATTGGAATTTTCCTTGTAGAATCCATACCAGAGATGAACAATGTCAAAATAAATAAATATATTTACTTAAAAAAATACTTCTTACTGTATTAGTTTTACTTTATTAATGTATATGCTTTCATTTATAAATGTATTATACACTTTACTTTGAAGTATAACATCAATAATAAAAAATACACTTATTAAGAGAAGCTTATACGCTATTGATTTATAACTTATACACTTTGATATTAAATGTGATGTTATTATATTATGTTAAATTATTTTTTATACAATCATAATGAGCAAATGTATTAGTTGTAATTCATTAGTGTGTGTATAATATATAAATATATTATTTTCATTGATATACACTCCTATTTATTAATTTCATTTTAGTATAAAACATTATACATTTATTAATAAATATATATATATATATATATATATATATATATATATATTATTGAATTAAAAAGTATACATTTATCAATATAAATTTTGGAGAATTATGAAGTTTGGATTATCAATAAAAAGTGTGCATTAATTAATCAATATAAAGTATACATTTTCTTATTAAAAGGTATACATTTATCAATATAAATTTTTAAACATGGACATTAGAACATGGTCATAAGAATTATACGGCTCCTATTAGGACCAATCATGCTATCTATCTAATGTATTATTTTTGTACTAAAATATAAAGTTAAAAATGAATGTGATAAAAATATTGATGTAAAATATTAATTTTAATACTTTTAGTTTTTGAAAAAAGATACATACATTTATTAAAGATACATTTATTAAGAATAACATGTACCATTATTGAATTGCAACTAATACAATTATTAATTATCAAAATGTGTCAATCGATTTAATTAATAAATACATTTAAGATATAAAAATAATACATTTATTTTATATAATGTATACACTAGTTAATTAAAACTTATACAATTACTAATAAATAACTAAAAAATATTTGATACATTTATATTTAAAATTAATAAATACATTAAAGAATAAAAAGATATACATTTATATTAAATAAAATATACACTAGTGAACATAACTCGAAAATGCTACAATATCACTGCACACTTGATCTTATCGATCTCATCTCTGATTCTCTACTGTTCAATTCTCTATTGCACACTTGATCTCATCTTCTCTCAACCTCAGATGCATTAGCATCTACCAAACTCCCAAACTCCCTCACTTTCAATCATACAAATTCAACTAATTTCATACTCTGTAACAATGAAAATTTTTAATCATACAAATTTAACCAATTTCACACTCTGCAACAACGAAAATTACAACAATTAAACTTTAATCGAAAAATCAAAAAGATTAATTAGGAAAGGTATGCAGAAAAATCGAAAAGATTAATTAGGAAAGGTATGCGAATGAATTTGAACCAACAGAATAGGTATGCCAATGGATTTGAACAAACAGGGATATGAATTGATTGAAGAAAGCACAGGTTGAGAGACAGAATTTAGAATTCCCAACTGCATCACTACTAGTAGATCTGCGATATCTTCATCCTTGCCGGAGAAGAAATATGAAGAATAGACATCATTCTTACTGGGGAAGAAATATGAAGAATATTCAAAATCCACCACTGGATCTGCTGCGCCTGAACCACTGCTTTCTTCTTCTTCTTCAATCGCTACTTTATTTTAGCTAAATTGACCGACTTAAGACGGCGAAGGAGAGCGAGCGAAATATGAAGAATATACATCATTCTTACTGGGGAAGAAATATGAAGAATATGCATAATCCACCACTGCCTCCGCCGTGCCTGAATCACTGCTTTCTTCTTCTTCAATCGCTGCCTTATTTTAGATAGATTGACTGACTTAAGATGGCAAAGGAGAGCGAGCGCCGCCATGTGACGTCCGGCGAGCCTGTGGAAGGATGAAAGTATTGGCGTTCGATCGTTTAGTTAACGTGACTCGTTAGGGTTCCATACGTTTCTAACAAGCAGCGGAAGCAAGTAAACAAGAAACGTATTACCTTTCACCAGAGTATGTTGAAGACGATAAATTCTCGCCAATAGTCTGCGCAGTGTCACCGTTTTGGGCATAACTCTCTCATCTGATGTTTGATTTAAGTGATCTATGCACCAAAACGATCCTCTCTTCCGTGGATTTCCATTAGTATATTATACGTCCTGTTCTAAAGTCTGTACGATTTTATAAAAATCATAGAAGGTGGCGGACAGCAGCAGCATACAACCTTCCAGTCTTCTGCTGTATTCCCAAGTCCAATCTCGACGTCGTGTGGGTGACGATCCTCGAGATCTTCTTATTATGTTGTTTCCTCACCCTCCTAACAGTGTTAGGCGTGATTAATCTCATAGATTAGGGTTTTCGGAAGACTGAGATCACTTATATATGGGCTACAGTAGGGACCAGGAAGAGAAATTAGAGTTGGGCCTCCATTGGGCATAAGTATCCAAGTTTAACTCAAAGCTTATACTTAAGTCCAATAATAATAATATATACCACTAAAATATTATTACTGCACTACCGTTCTAATCCCATAATTACATATGAGCTCCTTCTTATTATGAGCCCGTTAGTCTCCCCATGTTTAAGATATACAATGCCCATTAATTAATTAAGCTACTGACAACTCAATTAATTAATATCTCATCCAAGAGTAGTACCACTCAACCTTATTATCATGCCGGAATAAATCCACCTACAGGGTTTACATGATAATCCTTTGAGCTCCTCAAGGGTACATCATCAACCTATGACGGACACGGATTCCTTCTACAATCAACAGCACACCATAGAGACAACACTACTTCTCAACTCATCGAGTTTGTTGATTTAATTACATGTAAATCTCACCCATTGATGAATCAAAGAAATGCATACTACCTTACGTGTCGAGGTTATTGTATAGGGATTAAGAGCACGAATATCTATAATAACAGAGATCAAGTTCTTCTATAAGCCAGTATAAGTCGAACGATCTCAAGCGGTCTTGCTCAATACACACAAAGTGCACTAATGTGATTCTATAGCCAAGACAAGCTAATACCAAACCACACTACAACCATCCCGATAGAGAGTCTCCGTCTATCTCGATTGTGAGCATCTGTTTATACTTTATAAGGAAACTGATAATATGATCTTCCGTGTGTTGTCGCACAACATATTATTTACAGTATAAAGTAAATGCACTATTGCATCGAACATATAAATAAATTATAAGACGCAATCATTTGATCATATGATTCTCATTTCAAATAAATTGTTATAATATTGTTCATACGAAAAGCTAAACTTTTAGTATACAATCCAACAATCTCCCACTTATGCTAAAAGACTATGCTGTCATGTCTTCTGTCATACATCTGATTCCCACTCCCACTACACGACCATCAAAACCTCTCGCCTTAAGGCCCTTGTAAATGGATTTACTAGGTCATCATCCGATGCAATATTGGCGACAACAGCCTTCCCCTCATCATATGATTTCTCGTAACAGGTGATACTCGCGCTCCATGTGTTTAATTGCTTATGGACTCGTGATTCCTTCAAGTTTGCAACTGCACCATTATCATCAAAATAAATTGTGATAACCTTGGGCAAACTCAAAAATACTTCAAAGTCCATCATGAAATTTCTAGAGTCATACAGATACTTTGGCTGCCTAATAGGCTCAAATTTATCATCTTTCCATGATGGAGTCTGGAGTCTGAAATATATTTCTATATAACACTCCTCCATATTATGACTCTACTTCCTAAAATTAAACACATAACCTTCGAGGTGGATTTACTGTCGTCCCTATTTGATTTAAAAAATCTGAATCTATGTAACCCACAAGAAGCAGCGAATCTGTCCGGTAAGTCCACATATAGTTTCTAGTCCTTTTCAAGTACTTCAAAATTATGTGTTACCACAGTTCAACATTCTTATTTCAGGTTACCTTGATACCCACTGTCCATGCATTTAGCAAAACAAATATCCGATCTCGTGTATAGCATTCCTTAGATTAAGCTTCCTTATTCACCGAAGCATAAGGAACCGCTTTCATTCACCTTTAACTTCTTTTGTGTCTCAAGACACATTTCCTTAGATAAAATCTCTTGTTAAAATAAGTAAGGATCGTATCATCTCATGAAGCTTGAGATAAGCATAACACCTTTCTTGTGAGCCGTATTACCATGATCCAAAGGATATTTTTACTTCTCTTAAGTCCTTCATCTCATACCGCTTTATCAATCATATCCATACGCCCGACAATACTCTTTCATTGTCTCCAATATGCAAGATACTATCTACGTATTGTACAAGAAATACCACCACGTTTCAGTCACTCTTTTCAATACACAAGCCCCATCTGAACATTGATTAAATCCTTGTCACTGGATTTACCTCATCAAAATGGATATTTCATGATCTTGAAGCTTGCTTTAGTCTATCGATGGACACTTTTAAGCTTACTATCAAAATGCTCTTAGCCATTTGCAATGAATCACTCTGGTTGCTTCACATAGATGTTTTCCTCAAGACTTTCAATTAGGAAAGCTGTCTTGACATCCATTTGCTATTCCTCATATTTCATATGAGTAGCAACAGATAAAAGATTCCGGATCAACATAGGCATAGCTATCGGCGAACATGTTTTCTCATATTCGAACCCTTTCTTTTTTAGTATACCTTTTCGCAACAAGCTTTGCTTCCAAGATTTTCACCTTGCCGTATGATCCTCTTTTATTTCGTATGACCACTTCCAATCGATTTTACACCATTTAGTGGTCCTACAAGCAGCCAAATCTAACTTAGAATCCATCGATTCTATTTCATTCATTCATTGCACTTTGCTAAGATTTCACATTTTTATCTTGTAGTGCTTCATCGTATACATGGGTCAATTTTATGTTTACTAGGGACCAAGTCTCATGACTCTCCCAAAATATATATCTTACGGGTTATCGAACAACCCTCCCACTATGACAAGACACTACATGTAATTGTGTATCAGACTGACATGTGTTGTAGTTTACCTTGTGGTATATCCTCTTGTACACTTGGTACTAATACTTTGTGTTTTCCCTTTCAATTCCTTTAGAACAATTTATACATAGGTTTATGATTTAATACATAGTCATTTTTCAAAAATCTAGTGTTTGTGTTAACAATCACCCTTCGATCTTTGGACTAAATAAATCATCACCCTTTATTTTTCTAGGATATCCCACAAACAGATAAACATTCATACGAATTACTGTTTCTAGGGCATATCCATAAAATGAATTTAATAATTCCAAATAACTCATCATCTATCTAACCATTTCCATAAGAGTCTTTCTCTTATTAGGATTAGAAGATGTGTTATTATTTGTTGCATCCGCGGTATGACTATGATTTAAGAGTGAACAAATTGTGGCCAACGTACAACAGCAGATTATAGCTCCATCCTTCATTAATATGACCATGTCATTTAAATGAAATGGAGTATCCATCCGTAAATGCATAGAAACTAAAATGAAATTCTTTCTATGAAAACGTAGCCAAAGACAATTTCTCATAATCAAGCATTTATTCATACCGTGAGATAAATAAACAACTCCCACTGCAATAACCACTACTCTCATAGTATACCCATGTACCCAATAATAATCTCATCATCACTTAGTTACACGCTTTTAGTGATTCCGGTATCTACACACAACGTGTCAGTAGATGTCATCACTAATCATGCTTCAACGACTAGTGAATGAGATACTAACCTTGTCCATACATTGATAAACATGGATTTACTTTGCCACATATTTTGTCAGAAGTTTCCCACCATATACAACCTCTCGTATTTCAGGTAGAACTTGCTCAAAATATCCAGGCAAATTGTAAAGAATAAAGTGATCTAGGTTTCCCTTTCAATTTCTACTCTAAGTATTTCCAATTTATACATCAAATTATTCATGACCTCATGCCTTTATAACTTACTCAAATATCTGAAGAGTCGCATGAGACCATCATATTTCTATGAACCTCTCACCTCTTCACTAGAGACTTTAATAGGCATCAAAGGACATCCTTAGTGAGAATACATTTATATTTTCTTAAGCAGTAAAATTAAAAAAAACATGATTCTTTTCTAATCATCTACTTTTGGACAAGTAAATATGTTTATTTTAATTAAGAATAAGCGAGATTAAACCATTTGAAATTACAGAGAATCACAAATAAATACACCGATCAAATCTTCGAATTTTATCCTTTTATATTGATTCCCTCAAAACAATATAAAAATAAAATTTACCGACATATCAAGCACCGTGAGTCTGCAAGCCACGTTAGTGTGGACGTTTATAAACCCGAATATTTACAAGAGAAGATTTTACCTATTAATTTTATTCGTCAACCTAACCTCATGACAAAATAATTTATAGTCGGTTCCTCTTTAGCCATGTAAATAATAGCAGTGACTCCGTTGGGGAGGATACTAATTATTTACACTTAAGTGTACACCATTATTTGATCCCAAGTCCATTGAGCGAGCTTATGTGCCTTACAGTTGGAGAAGTATACACGTGCTCGGATAACTTCCTACAATCATCAATTATATATTTGTACCAGTGAACCGCACATAAACTCATCCGTTAGGGAGGAAGGCCTATTGCCAACACGCAAGTTCATGTGCCACATTACAAACAATAATTATTTAATGAAGTATGTACCAGCGATCCATGAATAAACTCATCCGTTAGGGAGGAAGGCCTATTGCCAACACGTAAGTTTACTCATATCACTTACAAACCAATAATGGAGGCCGCGAGAATTTTTACCAATTCCCTCTCCCACTTAATAATTTTAACACCGAGGGTTTTTACATGCATATAATATTCAGAGTAATATAGACAATCTAGCATGCTCCTATTACAGCACATAAGGCAGTAAATCAAATAGCACACAATTCCAAATATATAACAATAATTGACAAATAAAGTAATTATAACAATTATATAAAAGGAATAAATAAAAAAATGCCAAACAAAAAGGATTGACTTAGTCAACAAGTAGGCAATTAGGCTATACACAGTAACTTGTACAAGAAGTTAATAAACTTGTACCCCAAGCCATCCATCCCTCACGGAATCAACTGCCCGGAGATCATCACGAACAGCAAACCGCACCAGCCTTCTATGCTTGTCCTACCCGCCGGAAAATAGTAGCTCGTCGGAACCTCACGACCTACAAACAAGAACCGGCCAGCAGTGTGCCAAGTTGCCGTCCACCGCTGCTTGCTAATGACTAGCCGACAACTTCTCTAGCACACCAAATGTTCCGTTGCAGCACCCTACCGATGGTGTTCCAGCTATGCTGCTTACCACCGGAGATCATCTCAAGAACTGGTCAGACCAGAGAGCGGTCTGCTTCCCAGCCATTGCACCATCAATCTCTTGCCGGAGGAACCAACGCTAACAGCTTTGCTAAGCGTCCGCCGACATGACTCATGCGGCCAAGCTTTTCCATTACAGACGTGCACGTTTAAGCCACCGATCGTGCAATGACCAACTTCAACCGTGCCGGCTAGCCAAGACTTCAGCGTATTCAGTCACCAAGTAGTGCCCAATGCCAGCCTTCAGTAGACTCGCTCGGTAAGCCACGTAGACCCAACCAAGCCAGCAGGGAAGCTCGCCCAGAATCATGGAGGACTTTCTCGGATTGCCCTCTTGACGTGCCCAGAATATCCAATCGACTCTCCCAGAAAATTCGTAAACTCGCATGTTAATGTCCTCCGATCAGCAGTGTGTGCTTCACACTTTTCGTCGCGCCACCTGCTGTAGTTTTCTAAGCATCTGCCGCCGTTGCAGCCAGTGCCCATCGTTCTAATAACTCTGTCATGCTGCGACTGGCGTGCCGCCATCACCCTTTGAACTAGAGAAAATACAATCCAGCCCATCGACTACCAATGCGCTGTCGTCATCAGTGTCTTCAAGTGCCTTCATTGGGATGCCTCAACAACAGCAGCGAACAACCACAGTTGGCAATTGGCATCGTGGCCCATGCCGACGTTGATCGCAACCAGCCGTGTTGCTTCTGTCCGTGAATGAGGCCATCAGTGATCTAACACACGTCTGCCCAGCGTGCCGCTTCCAGCTTTCAATGATGGGCCATCGTGAAGCCTTGCCTTGCTTGCTCACCAACACCACATGGCACACCCCACCCATGCGGCTGTTGCCAGCCCGACAGCTGTGTGACACCAGCCTTGCCGCCGCACATCCAACGTCCATCACACTCACGCCGCGATCGTCCAACCCCACTTTACCAAGACTCAATGATTTCCATCGCTTTGGCGATAGAGCAGCGCTTCTGGCGCCACCGTGCGCCGTCGCCACCAAGTCCAGTTGGCAAACAATACCGGTGCAGTTGTGTGCCGTGATCAACAACATAGAGTTTTCCATAGTATCAAAATATTCTAAAACCCTAATTACATATAAGGCACATAAACCCTAGCCTAATGTTTCACGCTTCACCACGAAACCGAAGCTTTGATACCAATTGTTGGCATTTGATCGTTTGGTTAACATGACCTGTTAGGGTTTTATATATTTCTAACAAGCAGCGAAATCAAGTAAACAAGAAACGTATTACCTTTCACCAGGGTATGTTGAAGACGATGAATTCTCGCCACCAGCCTGCGCAGCGTCACTATTTTGGGCATAACTCTCTCATTCGATGTTGGATTTGAGTGATCTATGTGCCAAAACGATCCTCTCTTCTGTGACTTTTCATTAGTATATCATAGATCCTATTCTGAAGTATGCTATATTTCCAAGTCCAATCTCGACATCGTGTGGGCGACGATCCTCGAGATCTTCTCATTCTGCTGTTCCCTCACCCTCCTCACAGTGTTAGGCGTGATTAATCTCATAGATTAGGATTTTCAAAAGGCTGAGATGACTTATATATTGGCTACAGCAGGGACCAAGAGGAGAAATTAGAGTTAGGCCTCCATTGGGCTTAAGTATCCAAGCTTAGCCCAAAGCTTATACTTAAGTCCAATAATAATAATATATACCACTAAAATATTATTACTGCACTACCGTTCTAATCCCATAATTACGTTATGGGCTCCTTCTTATTATGAGCCCGTTAGTCTCCCCATGTTTAAGATATACAATGCCCATTAATTAATTAAGTTACTGACAACTCAATTAATAAATATCTCATCCAAGAGTAGTACCACTCAACCTTATTATCATGCCAGAATAAATCCACCTGCAGGGTTTACATGATAATACTTATGAGCTCCTCAAGGGGACATCATCAACCTATGACGGATACGGATTTCTTCTACAATCAACAGCGCACCATAGAGACAGCACTACTTCCCAATTCACCGAGTTTGTTGATTTAATTACATGTAAATCTCACCCATTGATGAATCAAAGAAATACATACTACCTTACGTGTCGAGGTTATTGTATAGGGATTAAGAGTACGAACATCCATAATAACAGAGATCAATTTCTTCTATAAGTCAGTATAAGTCAAACGATCTCAAGCGGTCCTGCTCAATACACACAAAGTGCACTAATGCGATTCTATAGCCAAGACAAGCTAATACCAAACCACACTACAATCATCCCAATAGAGAGTTCCCGTCTATCTCGATTGTGAGCATATGTTTATACTTTATAAGAAAATCGATAATATGATCTTCCGCGTGTTGTCGCACAATATATTATCTACAATATAAAATAAATAGACTATTTCATCGAACATATAAATAAATTATAAGACGTAATTATTTGATCATATGATTCTCATTTCAAATAAAATGTTATAAGATTGTTCATACGAAAAGCTAGACTTTTAGTATACAATCCAACAGAAAGGCGAGAGTGAGGAGAGGAGTACGGGCGTAAGGAAGGAGAACGCGAGAGAGATTAGAGAGAAGAAGAAACGGTAAGCCCTAATGACCCATGGGTAAATTATATATAAGTAGTCGGGTCAACGGGTCAAAAATTGACCCAATTGTACTTTAACAATTGGGTACAGTAGACTTTGCCTTAAAAAAAAATTTATAATCGTACATATTTTTATCATGAATATATAAAAGAAAATACTTATTTTATTAACTTTTTGGAGTAATAAGTATTTTAGATATAATAATTAAATAACAAAGTAAGTTGCATGAGTTGAATGATAATTTATTAAATTTTTTTAAAGAGTAAACATAACTATGATGAATTAAAAAACTATCTTTTTTCTCTTAATAATATATTTTCTCTACAAAATGTTGAAATTAAATTTAATCATTAAAAATATGAATCATAATATATATATATATATATAATTAATTAATTAAGGCTAATTATATTGTGCACCCTATGATAGGGTGCATCCACTTTAAAAAACGTATACAAATATAAATAAAAATATATACAATTATAAACTAAAATTTATACAATTTAATTATTAGTTTTTTAATGAAAAATTGAGTGTAAAAAATATACAATTATTAAAAAATATGTACACACTATTGAATAAAAGTTATACACATATGGATGCTAGTTTTTTTAATGAAAAACTCAGTGTGAAAGAAATATACAATTATTAAGAAACACATATACAAAATAAAATAACATGTACAAAATAGAATAAAAAATTATAGACATATGGATGCACCCGAGTGCACCTAATATCAACTCATTAATTAATAAGTTAAATTTTAATTTAAAGCAAATAATAATAATAATAATAATAATTTTAAGAAGAGTGAGGCTTGCATGCGCCCGGGCGCACGCCATGCGCCTTTAGAATTTAGCATTATGGATAAGGGTACATTATTTTGTTCTAAAGGATATACACTTTAATTAATAAGGATGCACTATTTTGTTCTAAAGGATATACACTTTTCATTAATATTTTTTTATTTTTCTTCAGAAAATAAAGGGTACACATCTTTATACTAAAGGATATACAATTTAACACAAAATTCTAAAGGCACACGGAGTATGTCTCATGTGCCCTCTATGCGCTCACCCAGGCGCACGCAAATTTTTGCCTTTTAAGAATAGAGTAATTGATGGAGTCTCTCGTGCACACACTACACAGATTTAATCTAATTTTATACGATTAAAAAAATCGTTTTTTACTTTTTTTTAGTAAAAAATTAATACTTTAATATTTCAACGAATATTTTTCGATGAAAAATAATAGCTTTATTAAAATAAATTTTGAATGATTATATTTAGGTATATACAATTTAAAATAAAATATTACTCCATACCCTTAATTACCTTATAGTTATGCACCTGATGCACAAAAGACATATTCTAATTTAGAAATAAATTTAGTTAGTCGGCTTCCGTCCCACCCTAATGATAACGCTTTTATAAATTATATATGAAGTGTAATCATTAGGACGGGACGGAGGAAGTATATAATTAAAAAAATTATAAACTAATTTTATTATGAGCAATCTTGGGTGAGAACATCTCACAATCACTATTTTACATTTTCGTAATTAATCATCATTTTTATTTTAAGTGTCATCATTTTCATTTAAATGTTATAATTTTCATTTATATTACTCCCTCCGTCCGCTTTCAAGGGTATCATTTTTTCATTTTGGGCGTCCGCCCCCAAGGGCCTTTTTATCCACACACACCCACTAATACAACTAAAAAATGGGACTCACACCTCCACTAATACAACTACCCACCACATATTAAATAATAATACTCTTTAATCCTCGTGCAAAAAATAAATAGTACCCTTAAAGGCGGACGGAGGGAGTATTAATTATTCATAAAATAATTTATGGTACCGTTACTATTTTTTTTATGTATTTATGATCGCAATTATGTTTAATGAGATAATTTTTTAATTAAACCAAATGGTTATTTATCTAACATTATTTTATAATGAATTTATAGCATAATAAAATAAAGGGATATAAATTAAAATTTAGTACTTATTATAAGGAATATCAAAATCAAAACAATATATGAGTACAAAATAATTTTAAGGACATATATTCAATAATACACAATATAAAACATAAAAAAATAAAAATTGATATAAGTATTTATTACAATAATGTTAATCCAAAAAATATAAATATCGAAAAAAAATATTAACAACATGAATACCAATAAAAATTTTCAACTATATAAATTCCAAGAAAATATATTTTTATCAATAAAAGTTTAAAGAAATTATATACTTCCTCCATATATTATCAAGTGAAATGAAATAAGGATCTATATTATAGTAGTAATTATGTAGTAAATAAATCTTATCACATAAAATTTAAGTAATCCACTAAAAATAAAATTTTCAAAATTTAATATTATATATAAAAATTATTAATATTTTATTTGTTTATAACGTTACATGTAAATGAATTATAAACATTGCTTACTAAAAATAAGATTTCTTATTCCTAACATGCAAAATTAACTGCGATGACAATGTAACAAATTTCGTATGATGTTGAGCTACACTGACACTGCCACCTTCAACACTCACGCAGAGAGGAGCGGGTCGAGACGCTGTATAAAGTCAGCGGCACATGGAAAGTTCTTTTTTTCAGCTCTAAAAAAATAAAAATAAAAATGTAAGAAATGAATACAATGATTATAAAATTAAAAAAGGATATTTAGGTGATGTTTGGTTTGGGATTACGTGGGATTTGAAAACCATAAATAATGTGTTCTATATTTGTTTTGGATTTTGAGTAGGGTAGATTTTAACTTTATGTCAAATCAATGTATTAATTTATTTAAAAAGTTAAATGAGAGAGGAGAGATAAAGAGAGAAAGTGTATTAATTGAAGAGAGAGAAAAATGGTGTACCCCACCATTAGGGGCCCCCATCGCCCCTGCCCTGGGGATTGGTGGAGGAGGTAAATCGCAGGATGTGCCTCAAGTGGCTTATAGAATTGAAGAGAGAGAATGTAGTAGGTATATAGGGGAGGTTTTTAAAATTTGGATGTGGGTTTTGGAAAACCAAAACTTGCATTTAAAATCCGAAAACAAACATAACCTAAGGATATAAAATCATTTTTATCAATAAAAATTTAAAGAAATTATATACTTCCTCCATATATTATCAAGTGATTTGGAATAAGAATGTATATTATAGTAGTAATTATGTACTCCCTTCGTCCCAAAGACAAGTTCCCGATTACTGTAGATACGGAGTTTAAGAAAAAGTTACTTTTTACTTTACTTTTAGGGGTAGTTTGATATTTTTAGGTAATAAATAAATTATAAAGTAAGTTATGTGAGTTGTAAAGGGGTGACAATTTTGAAATTAAAGTGTGTTGTGGGGTTATTGATTTGTATGTATTTCCTTATTTGGAGCTGTGAACTTGTTTATGTGACGGACAAAAATAGAAAGTGTGAATTTGTTTATGGGACGGAGGGAGTAGTAAATAAATCTTATCACTTAAAATTTTGGTAATCCATTAAAAATAAATGTTTCAAAATTTAATATTATATATATAAATTATTAATGAAATATTAACTTTTAAATAGCATATATAATTATAAATTTATCAAACCAAATAAATATTCATTATATAAAATAAGAATCGTCATCATAAGTACTCCATATAATTATAAATTTATCAAACCAAATAAATATTCATTATATAAAATTAGAATCATCAACATAAAGACCAAATTCATCTATTCTCAAAACTCTGGATTTATTGATCAAGTATTCTTTTATTTCCTCAACCTTCACAACGAATTCACCGTGTTTTAATATATATATATATATATATATATATATATATATATATATATATATATATATATATATATTAATTTACATCATCACTGTTTTAATTATTTTATTTATAAGAGAAATATCAGTAAATTCACATAATCATTATGTTTCAAAATTTTTCTTTAAAGGAGGACTATTGAACATTCATCAAATTACTATATTTCAATTGTTTTATTGATAAATTTTGTATATATTCTTTTGAAATTTCAATAATACAATATATATATCCTTATATTTCATTAATTTTCATCAATTAATGATTCAAACTTCTTTATAATCTTTATTTATTTTTCTATAAAAATATCATTAATAATTTATAATTAATATTTTCTAATTAATATTTTTTATTTGCTAAAATATTTGACAATTCTATAATTAAAAATAGCACCACACAAAGTCATTTCAAACGTTGATCTTTTTCATTTCCACTTATTCATTATTTTGCAAAATTCTTTTTCTTCTCGGCTACACTTTCCTACAACCCTATTATCACAGCACGTCGGCAAGGTTAACATCACCACATTGCCAATCCACCCTCTCTAAAGTTTGGCACCCTCTCTAAAGTCTAATAATACGCTGTAGATCATCGCATGTCGGCTTACCATCCATTCTTCCATCGTTTGCACCATGCCACAGTCTAATAGTACTTCGTAGATCCATCCATTCTTCTCATAGCTTGAACCATGCCACAACTAGAGCCTGCCAATCGGGCACAAGAGTTCCAACGCCGCGGGCTACCTCTTCAGCACCTCCATCACCACCGATATCTTCTCGCATAAGGCTCACTTCTATCGGGCTAGACACTTACACAATCAAACCTGTTTAATGTATATAGCCAAACGTATCTTCTTGAAGAAGTCTCATTTTATCGAGATACACAACCTATTGTCTGCATCCACCCTATGCCTATGTTTATTTCTTTTACTTTTCAACCTCCATCACCACCGATATCTTCTCGCATAAGGCTCACTTCTATCGGGCTAGACACTTACACAATCAAACCTGTTTAATGTATATAGCCAAACGTATCTTCTTGAAGAAGTCTCATTTTATCGAGATACACAACCTATTGTCTGCATCCACCCTATGCCTATGTTTATTTCTTTTACTTTTCAATATAATTTTAATTTTTTTATTTGATTTTTTTTGCGGCAACTTCTACTACACGCCATTGTTCTGTTATTATATATACTAGTAGCTAACCCGTGCGTTGCACGGTATGTGTTAGTTTTAGGGCAACAACTTCGCTTAATTTTATGATTTTTGACCGAATAATATTTATTTGAATTATATGATTTGTTTGAGAAATAGATGACCATGATTGGATTATTATAATTATTTAATTATTTTAATGGGTAGCTCAGAGGTGACTGAGATTTGTTTAAGAAATAGATGGTAAAGATTGAATTTATTCTAGATTGGACTAAATTATTTACTAATTTGAAAAAATTATAATTATTAATTTCAGCAATTGAGCTTTGCTTCCCCGGTTTAACAACAACCAGAGCTCCAACATTGTGCTGAGTCATCGACTTCACAGCATCATACACCGTATCATCGGTGGTGCACTAGAACCAGGATCCATCTGCACCCTTCCCTTTGGCTTTCTGAACATCAGATATAGTAGTGCTTTCGAAATTGTATAGATTCGTCGTATGACTTCCTACCATCCTCACACAATTAATAACTCAATAACAAAGCACTTGGAGTTGTATGTACAATTAATCATCAATTAAATAATAATTAAAGTGAGTGAAATTAGTCTTACATGTGGAGATGATTAATTATAATAAATTAGGGATTATGGGCATTATGGGCACCCGTGCGTTGCACGAGATGTGTTATTTTTAGGGCAACAATAATTTCACTTAATTTTATGATATTTGAACCGAAATATATGGTCAGAATTTTACCCTTTGAAAACATTATGCCATAAACCCTAAAACCCTAAACCCTAAAACCCTAAACCCCTAAATCCTAAACCCTAAACCCTAAATCATTTGATGGTTAGGATTGGATTTATATTTAATATTATTAATTTTTTAATAAATAATGTTTTGATTCTTAATTTGAAAAAGTCATAATTATAATTATTTAATTATCTTATTTTCTAATTTGAAAAAGTTATAATTATAATTATTTAATTATTTTAATGGGTGGTTGAAATTTTTTTGAGCTTCTCTCATTCGGTTTTGGTGTGGTTTGAATCTTGTTGTCGTATTATATCTTTATTTATTTTTTTTAATTATCTCATAATACGAAAAATTAAAATGCAACAATAAATTTTTTTTTCTAAATTATAGGATCAGATTCTATATTACTAATTTATACCATTCAAAACCATTTATTATTTACACATCTTAGTGAATTAACGAACCCTTTCAAACGCAATATTGGTTATAATATAAATAAAAGAATGTTTCATCTGAAACATGTAGATATTCGATGTTTATTGCAGGATAAGTTATTTTGAAAAATTAATACTCCCTCCGTCCCATCCAAAAAATCTATTTTTTCCATTTTGGTCGTCCCACCCAAAGAGTTCACTTTCTTTTTTACACACATGGGACCCACACACACCCACTAATACAATTAAAATATGAGACTCACACTTCTACTAATACAACTACCCACTACACATTAAATAATAACTCCTTAATCTACGTGGCAAAAAATAAAAACTACCCTTAATGTGGGACGTAGGGAGTATATAATTGAGTTCAACTTAAAAAATGCATGCTTTTTTTTTGTGGATAAACATTGTGGGTGGCTGATATTTGTTTAAGAAATATATGGTCAGGATTGGATTAATATTATTAATTTTTTAATAAATAATATCTTATTTTCTAATTCATTATTAATTTTTTAATAAATAATATCTTATTTTCTAATTTGAAAAAGTCATAATTATAATTATTTTATTATTTTAATGGGTGTCTGAGATTTATTTGAGAAATAGATGACCATCATTGGATTTATTTTGGGTGACTAAGATTTGTTAAAGAAATAGATGGTTAGGATTTGATCATATAGAAATATTATGCCACAAATCCTAAAACCCTAAAAGCCTAAACCCTAAACCCCTAAAGTTGTTGGGATTGTAAAAAGTAGGTAATAAAATATTATGCATTTTTTCTATTAATGGAATGGGTAAAAATACATGGGACAACCCAAAATGGAAAGTAGGTAAAAAAATGTAGGATGGAGGGAATATTATTAATTTTTTAGTAAATAATATATTATTTTCTAATTTAAAAAGGTCATAATTATAATTATTTAATTATTTATTGGGTGACTTAGATTTGTGAAATAAATGGCCAGAATTGGATTCATTATAATTATTTAATTATTTTAATGGGGCAGATTTGTTTAATAAGTAAATTGCCAAAATTGGATTTATTCTAGGTTGAACTAAATTATTTTCTAATTTGAAAATCTCATAATTACAATTATCTAATTTAATTATTTTAAATAAATAAATTGCCAAAATTAGATTTATTCTAGGTTGAACTAAATTATTTCCTAATTTGAAAATGTCATAATTACAATTATTTAATTTAATTATTTTATTGAGTGGCTGAAATTTGTTTGAAAAATAGATGGTCAGGGTCAGGATTGAATTTATTATAAATATTTAATTATTTTCAAATTTGAAAAAGTTATAATTACAATTATTTAATTTAATTATTTCAATGGGTGGTTGAGATTTATTTGAGAAATAGATGGCCAGGATTTGATTTTTTTTTGTTGAGATTTGTTTTGAAAAATAGATGGTTAGGATTGGATTTATATTTAATATTATTAATTTTTTAATAAATAATATCTTATTTCCTAATTTGAAAAAGTCATAATTATAATTATTTAATTATTTTAATATCCCAGATTATAGGTCGTTCAAATTTTTTTACTATAGAACGCTTAATCCGGACGGTTTAAAACCAAATTATAGGCTGTTCAAATTTTTTACTGTAGAACACTTGATGCAGACGGTTTAGAACCTGAATCCTACATGTATTACGTTCTTGAGTTGATTCTCGTTGAAGAATTCGAAGAACTATTCAGACAATTTTGAAATCTTTGATCTTCTTAGAGAATCGTTCTCGGTGTGTTTGAAATGAATGGAGGAGGGCTCCTTATATAGGTAAAGGGTGAGGAAGCCCCATATATAACTCGCAATTTGATTGGTCAATGGATTATTTGACCTAATTCTGTGGGCTTGGGCTGATTGGTCAATGGATTATTTGGTCTAATTCTGTGGGCTTGGGCCTTTCCATCCCTGCAATTTGATTGGTCTATTTAATATTAATAATTTTTTAATAAATAAAATCTTATTTCCTAATTTGAAAATGTCATAATTATAATCATTTAATTATTTTAATGAGTGGCTAAGATTTGTTTTAAAAATAGATGGCGATGATTGAATTTATTTTGCTTTTATATAATTTGATTGGTCTATTTAATATTATTAATTTTTTAATAAATAAAATCTTATTTCATAATTTGAAAATGTTATAATTATAATTATTTAATTATTTTAAAGAGTGGCTGAGATTTGTTTTAAAAATAAATGACCAGGATTGGATTTATTCTGCTTATATATATATATATATATATATATATATATATATATATATATATATATATATATATATATATATATATATATATATATATATATATATATATATATATATAGATGAAAGATAATTTTTCCGTCTAGATTTCTAGTATCATTTGGTATAAGTAGCGATATGCTATTTATGGTATACCAATATATCTAATTCTACACTGATAATGAGCTATTTGTAAAGGAGAATGATGTTAAACAAATAACACCCAGGAGCCGACGGAAAATGGTAAAAGGAGTATATACTACTACTTTCGTCCAAAAAAAATTGATGCATTTATCTTATATCACGTAAGATAAATTAAATGTGTTAGACGCATTTATTTTATATCACATTATATAAGTTAAATGTCTCAATTTATTTGGGATAGAGAGTACATATAATTTAAAAAAAGATTGCACTTCCAAACTAAAGTGTTCTAGTTAATCAGCAACGCACTATAATTTCTACATAAATAATGTCTCAGATAGATTTAAAAGAGGATATTTTTTCTATTTTGGTCGTCCCACTCAAAGGTCCCCTTTTCTTTTTTACATATATGGGACTCACACATCCCCTCTAATATAATTAAAATATGAGGCTCACATTCCCACTAATACAACTACCCACTACACATTAAATAATAATACTCCTTAATCTACGTGTAAAAAAGCAAAAATTCCTCTTACGTCGGGACGAAGGGAGTATATTTAAATTGTTTTTATTGTATTAATATGATTATTTAATATTCACCCAGTTCTATAGAACGATTCACACTTATTTTTTAATTACCAAAATTGACTTTTGTGTGCATTTAAGTATTTTAAACATATAAATTAAGGTAAAATAATGTTATGTGGGTTAGGTTTGAGTATATATTGTTTCTATTTATTTATTTATTTTTTTGTGAAGGGTTTTGTGGACTAAATAAATAAGGGTAACTGTTTTATGGGATGAATAGAGTAATATTTTATTAATTATATATCGCATTCCAAATTTTTCCCCCTAAATCCATCCCAAGTAACACCGGAAATTAAAAATACAAAATAAAAAAAACAACTCTTGCATGAAACCGTCTCACGTCAGACTATTTTTACATTTTCTTAAATAATATTCTCTCTGTCCCATCACAAGAGTTACATTTTACTAATTAGGGCGTTCTGTTACAAGAGTTACATTTCTTTTTTTAGTATATGAGACCCACATAAGTTAATAACTTTATTTTCATGGGGCCCACATACAACACTAATACAACTACCCATTATATATTAAATTATTGTATCTCTCAACCCACTATATATTAAAATACTATATTTTTTAATCTCCATACAAACAATGTAAAATGTAACTCTTTTCATGGGACGGGGGAAATATAACTTTTTATGAAAGATTATTATTTCTCATTAAAAACATTATCACTTTTTTATATAATAATTTACCGCACCTGTACTATTTAAAAAAAATGGATATAGGATGTGCCAGTTTGTTACATTGTTTTTTCATTAGTTTATTGCACTACATCTTCTTTTGTTGGGTTTAAGAGATAAACAAAGAAAAAAAAAATTCAAAATAGTGTTTGTTTGGAGTGATAGGTGGGGTAATGAAAATAATATTAGATATAGTATAGAGTTTTATTATTGATACTTTTAAAATTTTTCATCTACTTTCCTTATGACACTGATGTTATTCTTATAGTCAAAATTGAACAAGTGGCCCTTAATTTTATTTTTCAATTAAAAGAAAAATAAAATCACACAATAAATTTATTTTAATATTTAGAATAAACTATTTTACATCTCTTGTTTTCCAAAAATAAAATAAAAAAATAATGATAATAATCAAATAAAAATAAAAAAATATTTTACACAAATCATCAACACTAAATATAACTATGATCTACCTGCTCAAAAAAATATTTTACACAAATCATCAACACTAAATATAACTATAATCTATCTACTCAAAATATTAAAATACTAATAAAATATATATATATATATATATATATATATATATATATATATATATATATATATATTTTTTTTTTTTTTTTTAATTATCGCAATTCCATCTATACAAACTGGATACATTATCCTACCGTTTTAGTTAGCTTGTTCGTATATTTTATTTAATTAAATGTATCATGTAATATTGCATATTTAATTACTCTCATTCTGATAGCTTCAGCTGAAACGATTAAATTTTTTCTCAGTTGCTAAAATCATAATAGTCTAATCACTTTGTTTTCAAATAATCCATTGTAATCAGAGGTTGACGAATCTCATCTCAGCCATAACACCATCAACACGTAAAAAAGTCTTTCCCCAATTGCCAAGATCATAATAGCCTAATTGTATGCAGTTTGTCTTCAAATAACCCGCAGAGGCTGACAAATCTCATCTTAAGCACACCACCGTCTACACTAAAAAAAACACAAATCAATTTGACTGCATGGCATTTGGTTAACTGATAACCATACCCAAAACAGGCCATGAGTAAGATATTGTTTGAATATTTTTAAAACTTACGAGCAAGAATATTCGTTCATTGTAGAAATATACTCCAAGGAATAAAATTATCGAACCCACAAGGAGTTTAAGTTTAGATTGAACGAACACGTTAGCTTGTGCTTTTATCGTTTTTATAAGGATGAACGGGGAGGATGATAATCAAGAACTCAAATAAGAGAAAGCAAGATAAAATAGGAGAAAATAAAATGGAGAAATGGTGATAAAGGGCAAGTAATAAGAAATGGGATTAGAAACAATCAAAGTGCCTTAGGATTCATTTTATCATACAAAAAAAATAGATGAGATAGAATTTGGACTAGAGGCGATCACGAATGTATCCAAAGCTCCCTCTCGGGTTAATAAGGTTGTAGATCTCCTAGAGACTCCCAAATGCACCTAGGATTGATGCCCAACACTAACCTCTTCCATCTAGGTACTAATTAAATTTTAATTCTCCCTTAAAATGTACTAATTAGAACTAACTTTCCCTTTTTGCGTAGTAGGGCTAACGAATGGATTGTTTCCTCTCAGCGGGTTCAAATATCCTCTCGGTCAAACCTAAATCCAATGTCCTCTCATGGTAATTCTAATACTTTGGAGGGTCGTTTCCATCTCACCCCAAGCAATACCCACATAAATTAATATAATGACACTTAATTAATATAAGCAACAAATTAACCAATAATCCATTAAATTAACATGCTACCCATAATTAACAAACCATGTCAAAATATAATTCATGCATCACAAAACTCATGAGAAGAAATCAAATACCAAATCATGTCTAAATCATATTTAATTTGCATAATAAAATAAATATTAAGTATTAATCATGTCTCTAACCCCACAAGAGGGATTAACCTAGCATAATTAAAGTAACAAAATAAATAAATAATTCATTAAATAATTCATGGAGTCTAATTCAAAGAAAATTACAAAAAGAATTAAAACTCCCCTTCAATTTAACTTGTTGGAGATCTTCAATCGCTTCTTGAAATTCCTCCTTTTGCTCTTAATTCCAAGTAATTCCAACACCAAGGATAGATGGGTGAAAGATTAGAAATGGGTTTGTGGAGTGATCAAAAGAAAATAAAAATGGAGAAGAGAGAAAGTAGAGAGAAAGTGTGTGTGGCCTCCAAAAATGAAATGAAATTTTATTGAAAATTGCTACCCTAAATTTGGAAAATGAAGGTATTTATAATGATGGAGGATCAAGGGAATTAGGGCAAACATTGGATAATGGGCTTAAGTGGAGAAATGGGATTTTTTTTGGCTAAAATTCGAATCTGCAGGTTTTTGTTGGAAATTTGACCGGAATATGAGATATTCGACCGAAATTTCTGTAAAAGCGTGTCACGCTTTTAACAAGCAGCGCTAAATCTCATATTTCCATGAAATTCGACCAGAATTTTAAGCCATGGTCGAATTTCTCCTCCTGAACCAGTTCCCTGTATTCTGGCACGCTGAAAAATTCGGACGGAATTTTTTCTCTCGAATATTCGACCCGAATATGAGAAATTTGGGTCAAAATTCTCAATTTTCTACAATTTTCCATTTTTCAGCGATCTTTCCGAATTTTCAGATGCATTCCTTTCCAAGTTTGATCATTTCAGTGACATTTCCTGTAAGGATTTACACGCAAATTACATTTCTCTTACAAACATCAATCCAATAAAAATACGGAAATAAACACTAAAAAACACACGGAAAAACACTAAATATTACTCCACACAAATACGACTCTAAAATCTAGCTAATTTTCACATTAAACAAATATAGTATAGATATGAATGAGAAATATATATATATATATATATATATATATATATATATATATTTATTTATTTATTGAGTGTATATTAGGTGCACCCGGGTGTACCCTTGCACCCATATTTGTATAACTTTTTATTCTATTTTGTATACATGTTATTCTCTTTTGTATACGTGTTTTGTAATATTTGTATACTTTTTTCACACTAAATTTTTCATTAAAAAAACAAGCATTCATATGTGTATAACTTTTTATTCAATAGTATATACATGTATTTTAATAATTGTACATTTTTTACACTCAATTTTTTATTAAAAAAATTAACAATTAAGTTGTATAAATTTTTACTCATAATTGTATATGTTTTTGCTTATATTTGTACGTGGGTGCAGACGAAGCTTCGTGTGCACCCGGGTGCACACTATATTTAGCCATATTTATTTATTTAATATTTATATATTTATTTATTTCCATCCAAAATAAATCAATTTTAATTTTTTTCCTAAATTGTTTTTTAAAAATAAAATATTTTTACACCAGTCATCTACACTAAGAGCATCTCCTAAAAACTCATTAAATGAAAATATTATTATAATTTAGAGAATCAAGTATAAAAAAGTATGTCCAATATACTCTTTAAAATAACAAAATATTTTATATAATGGTTTTAACTCTCTAAATTTGAAGAGCCAAAACAACTCTTCAAAATTAATTATATTTACTTTTTCATTACTTCCAACACACCAAAAATATTAATTACTACATATCTATGAACAAATAAATTAAGAATGATAAATATAATATAAAGAAAAAATACAAATGTAATAAATGGACATTAAAAAGATAATAAATTTTAATCTTAATCTTAATATATTAAAAGTGGCTTGAAGTTGTAAAACTTTTTTTTTTCCTTTTGTCCTTATTTTCTTTTACTACATTTTAATCCTTAGTATTAATATTTTATCTATCACATTAATGGTTAGGATACCCCCTCGAGGAGCTTCTATCATAAATTAATCAAATTAATAATTTCTAATTTTATGCTTACTTAATATTTAAATAATTAATTTTTTACGTGATGTATATTCATCTCCTCCAATTATTATATTTAATCCATTTTAATCTTTTGGTTTTTTATCTTTAATTTAAGTATACATTTTTCTCACTTCAATCACATTATTGTCCTTTATATATGTAAACATTCACAACTTCAATAAAAAGATTAGGGTTGGTTACTATCCACAACACTCCCTAAGCGTAATTAACTGATAGATACATTCTAAATTAACTCTTACTACTAACTACAAAATTTATGTATGTATTTCCCTTTTTGCCCTAATATCCAAATTTAGATTTTAAATGCAGATTTTTCTGCACGAAATGTAGATTTTAGTTAAAAATGCAAATTTGATTGGGGTTAAGTTGATTTTTTTTCACGAAATGCAAATTCGGGTTAAAAAAAATGCAATTTGAAGGAGGTTTAGTTGATTTTTTTTTCACGAAATGCAGATTTTTTAATAGTTAATTTTCTGCATGAAATGCAGATTTTTTATGTAGTTAATTTTCTGCACGAAATTACACGAAATGCATATTTATCTTCCAATTCTCGCAATTAATGATATTTTTCTGCACGAAATGCAGATTTGTTTGGGGGTTTCTAACAACATGAATAGGAATTCATGGGAATTAATCATAATTCATTATGGCAAGTCAAGGGGTTTCTAACAACATGAATAGGAATTCATGGGAATTAATTATAATTCATTATGGCAAGTCAAGAAATCTTAAAGTGAAATACGTTGAGAGTGGAAGAGATATTATTGAGATATATTTTAATTAAGGATAAATTTGGAATTTTAACTCTAAAAATTGTACCTAATAATAATTTATTTTTATGGATGTATCTTAACATAATTATACATAGGAAGTTTGTACCTACAAGTAATTATTCCAAAAGATTATTTATGCTTACAATTATTTTATTATAATTTAAATTAAAAATGAACACTATTTAATTTTAACGTATTGCATATGACCTTTTAATGTCAAATTAATGAATTTATTTTGAATAATATTAAATTTTAACATATTGCATATGACCTTTTAACTCCAAATCAATGAATTCATAAATAAATGAATGAATTGAAAAGGCTCATCAATGACATATTGCATCTTCATTCTTTCATACAAGATTTGATTTGTAATGTGAAGCTGCTACAAGTTGGCGAATGCTCTATTGCCGTTGGCCTTTCAACAAGTTGAGAGAAAAAAGCTCTTCAAAGCTTTATGAAACTCATCGACTGTAATCTTTTGTTTTATTGGTAAATGTTAGTTGTTAGTTTATCAAATTTTATGAAACACATTCACTGTAATGATGAAAACATTAGATACATGACCATAGAAGATGTGGAGAATTAGTGCATGTTGGCATGGTGGGTTGAGGATCGTAATGGAGAATATTTCAAGAAATATCTTGAAAGAATTCCCGACTATCTATGGCTTGCTAAAAATTGAATGAAGATGCAAAATTTAAATGCCAGAAGAAGGAGAAATCTATCATCATTATTATTGATAAAGTATTTTTAGTTCTATGATAAGTTTTTAGTGAAATAGTACAATTATGTATTAAATAATTTATTTATTGTTAATCTTATCTAATTAATTGTATGTTTGATAATGTAATATGTATATATTTTATTTATATAATTAAGATTGTAAATTATAAGATTTTGAAATTACAAAATGTTTCAAATAAATAAAATTATAAAATACATGAATAATTGCAAGAATATGTATAGCTCTCAATACATTATTTTTTTCCTAATTATAAGAGAATTTTAGTATCCCAAATGACGAAAATTCCTCTTCATTAATTAGATTTGTATAATACTACTTCCCGCAGCAAGGACTCAAGTTCAAAGAAAATGATATTTAACTAAATAATTTCGGGTCACTTACTATGGTATATATAAAATAATATATAATTGCTATAAATTATATTACTCAAAGAACTAATACTCATAACTATACAATTATAGATTGTGATACCATAATTGCCCCTATGTGTTTATACAATTTTATTTTTGCACAATTTGTTTCTGCACATTTTGTTTTTTCACATTTTGCTTTATAAATTTTTTTTCACATTTTATTTTTTATATATATATTTGTTTACACATTTTCATTTTAGTACTTTTTTTTCACATTTTTTTAGTCATTTTTTTCTTTCCATTTTTTTTCATTTCTTCTCAATATTTCCACCTTGATTCTCACTCCTCTCACATGCAGATCTCCGCCGTCCTTCCTGCCGCAGTTCACCACTGCCGTGCACTGAACCAGCTCGTCGTCTCCGACGGCCACCACCGAGCCGTACCGGAGCTGCACATCCTCTGTCAGCCAGTGCCGCCACGCCTCCACTACCTTTACGCTCGCGAAGTTCACCACTCGTTTATTCACCGTGTCGGAAGGAATGAGGCTAAAATCCACAAAGTAATGAGCTAAAACAGTGGAAACTCAACCATGATGACTGAAGAACCCAAGAACTTGGTTCAAAGGAAAAACAAAACTGTAGAGGTTCAAGTGAAACTCGGTACCTACCATTTCTTAGTAAAACAATTCTACCAAGTATAAACCCATATTGTGGTGTGGTTAAGTCTCTGGCTTTTAATGATTCCTAAAAGGCCAAGTAATGGCTGGTTGAGTATAACGGAGTATTCAAAATAGGAAATCACCTATGTAAGTGTGAAGTGAGTGGCCGCTTCAAGTGAAACACTTATGAATTCAAAGGGGGTCCATGGCCGAAACGGACCAAAATGTGAGAACAAGTAGAATGCGAGATGTTGATGCATTCGCACTATTGTCTAAGTATACACTAAGGAGGAGTAGTTCAAAGACATCATGTCTACTAAGCCACCGGTATACTCGATAGTGTTGGACTACGGAAGGTTCAAAGTCCCAAGCTACCTATCCGGATACATTAATATTTCACGAGAACTAGGTTGTGTGTCTACATTTTATAGGCGTCGGATTCCACTCATGCAGGGAATTATTGGAAAATTTAATTGGTTAGTAAGGATTAATTTAATAAATTAATCACCAATTAAATAATTATTTAAGTGAGTGAAATTAGTCTCACATCTAGATAGATATTTTGAAATCAATCTCAAATTTCGGGAAATGTTATGTAATTCTCTCCAACAGATTTGATACATTGTATCTGGTCAACAGTTCTGTGTGTGAACATAGATCTGTGTGTGTGAATGCAGATTTGGGTGTATGAACATAGATCTGTGCAAATCCTACCATATGTGAAGAGGTCCCTGACACCTATAAATGAGGTCATTTTCATTCATTCTAAACACACCAAAAACCAAAAGCATTTGCATACATCAAAAATAATTTGCATCTAGTAGCAATCTAGTACTTCATTCTCTTTATTTCGTCGGAGTTCCTGCGATAGCGGCGCTGCTTCACCGGAAAGGAAAGCCGTTTTACCATTGGAGAAGATCCGCCAAGACCGGAACACTACCGGGGCGTGTTTCTTCTTGCGGTAAGAGGTTCAACCTTGACTCGGCTTCTACACGCTGTTCTTTTGAAGATTCTGTACAAAGGTGTAAGAAGATCCTTTGCTTCTTCTCCTTTATTTTTCAATTGTAATTTTTGTTAGTATTGTTGTTAGTACAATCTCCTTTCTTCATTTCTTTCCATATATTGTAATGTGATTGATTGGTGTATCATTATTCCAACACATTAACACTTAATGGGCCACATACATCTGTATGAACTAATTCCAATAGACGTATAGCTCGCTCCACTTGTCCAACAAATGGAGATTTGGTTATTTTTCCCTTGAGGCAGGACTCACATGTTGGTAGTTCTTGCTCGTCCTTTAGGTCAAGCAATTTTGCCAACTTATTTATCCTTTTCTTAAAAATATGACCCAATCTTGCATGCCATAATGTGATAGAACTACGTGTATCCAATTTTTTTTATTTTATTGAAGACTAAGAATGAAATTTTGTTGAGTCAAGGTATATAAACCATTCATCAATATGCAAGTAGTGATTAAAGAAGATCATTTAGAAATGGAACAACTTCCATGTTCAAACTTAAAACAATAACCTTCTCTATCTAAAACAGGAATAGAGATAATGTTCTTAATAATCTCTGGAACATAAAGACAATTGTTCAAAACCAAAACTAAATCATTATTTAAAGCTAGATGAATAGTTCCTACAGCTAATGCAACAACATTTGCTCCATTCCCCAGCCTTAGAACCATTTCTCCTATTTCTAGCTTTCTACTTCTTCCATCATCTGCAAATCATTGCAAATGTGTGAGGCACAACCGGTATCTAATACCCAAGAAGTATCGTTAACAGATAAGTTAACTTCAACATAATAAATACCTGAACTTTTAAGGGTTGCAAGGTAATCCTTGCAGTTCCTCTTCCAGTGTCCAGTTTGATTGCACTGGTGACACTTATCATTGGACTGAGAAGTTTTCTTTTTCTTGACACCTCCCTTTGCTTTCAGTTTGTTGGGATTGTTGAAACCCTTTCTTTTTTCCTTCTTTTTCTTTGGCTTTACAGCCGTAGATCCAGAAGTGGACCCAACAAACATGACTGGTTTATCCTTTTTCATGGTGGACTCAGTTGTCTTTAACATATTGACAAGTTCAGTGAGACTTTTCACCATGTCATACATATTATAGTTGACAACAAAGGTGTCAAATGAAGGAAGAAGAGACTACAACATCAAGTCAATGCAAAGCTCAGGTGGAACCTCAACTTTCAAAGACGCGAGTTGTTCCGTTAGGGCTATCATCTTCAATCCATGTTCTTGGACTGAAGAGCCCTCAGCCATGTGACTGCGGAAGAGCTCTTTAGATATCTCATATCTTTGTTGTCTGCTATTCTCACCAAACAAGTTTTCAAGGCGTTTAAGAATAGCATAAGCAGAGGTTTGATTCTCATTTTGTCTCTGCAGCTCACTTGACATGGATGCTAACATGTAGCATCGAGCTTTCAGATTGTCATCCTGATGACGTTTGAACTTTTCAAGTTCCTCAGTCTTAGCATCAGCACCAGGTGCTTCAGGAATTAGTTTGTCAAGAACATATTCACTTTTTTCAGATTTTAAGAGAATTTTGAAATTTCTCAGCCAATCATTAAAGTTTTGTCCAGTTAAATTGTTTTGCCCAATTAAAGCAGTTATATGATTGTTTGCCATTCCAGTAGATGAATCTACAAAAGTATGAAGCAGAAAATGAGAAAACTATAAAAATTAATATTAATTTAATATAAGACCTTCAATATTAAATGACTCCCACTATTTTATTCGAATTTCATAACCCCAATGAAAATCGAAAAATCATAATTTTCTAGTAAGCTTGAGGTCCAATGAAAATCCCTCATGCCCCAATTTTATGAGCCCATGAAAAATTTTCTTTGGCAGTGAAACATTTTATAATTGTATCACTATACAACCCTCAATTTGTTTTACCTCACCTTTCACGTATACCTCAATTTTATGAGCCTATACGTTACTTAGTGTCAAACAATACCTATCAAACATTTATATAATTAAAATATCATAACACCCCACGACTCATGGCCGATGCAGTGATGCATTTAATTCATGAGCATCATTATGATAGATAAAGAACACAACTTTCTTCCACAAACCCACCCCACGACTCATGGCCAGTGGTTAAGTGTAGTAACATCATCATGTCTCTATCTTTTGATAGTAGAAATTGGCTTGTAAATCACTCCATAAAGTTGATGGCAATCATCTACTTTCTTGATCAAACCAATAACCATTTCTATAAATAACCATCAAATATCATTGTTGATCATAAACATTTAATGCTTTTATCAATAATTATTATTATACTGGACAATGATATTTCAAGAAATAATTTCTCGTTAAACACAATGTATTACTTAAACTTCATTCCAAATGAATATTTTGAATAAGAAATATAAATAACTTTTATTTAATTTTTAATATTTACACTTGAAACCAATAGAGTCATAAACTAACATTTAGCCAATTTCATTAAAATTATCAAATATATATAAAAATTTTAACTGTATAATTAGTAGTTTAAGAACAATTCTCATCCTACTGCAACAGTTAAAATTTTAGAGTAATTAATGACTGTCGAGAAACCTTTTCTCGTTGTTTCAAGTTTTTTATTTAACAATTAAATAATATTAAAACGGTTTTAATGCTGAATATATTTCAACACCGTGAACCTAGGCTCTGATACCACTGTTGGGTTCGTTATAGCGATCCGGGTGAACGCAGTGGAATTTAAAAATTAATAAATCATACATGAAAAGATTTCACCCCGGATGCTCGGAAACGATTATCGAATCCGATGTTAAAATATATTAAAAGAAATCTACGTAAAGATTATTCTTACCCTCGTAGACTTTCTTCCAGTTGATGCAAGGAGTGAGGGAATCAATTCCCGGATTGTAGCTAAAACTCCATTCTTCTCAAGAAGGGATTCAAGTGTATCCCCACTAAAGTAATCCACCAATTGAATAAACAACACAAATTTTACACTTCGCTGGTAGTGTAAAACTTGTGAATTAGAACAATAAGATGAATTTTAGATAGCGTAGGGATGGGCATGTACCGAAGCTTTTCCGAGGAGAGTAGTAGAATTAAATTGCAGATATTGAAGAATATCTTCCACAGGCACAAAACCAAAATTCTATCTTTCCTCTAAAAGCTGGAAAACTATAGCTTCATATGGATCATCATATGATTTAAACACACACACAACAATTATATAAAGTGGCGGTGGAAGAGTGCGCTACCAATATCAATATTCCACATCAAAATGCACTTGCTTTTCGTCCACTAACCTCCACTAACTGCAATAATGCTTACTTTACACTCCACTAACACTATCATTTTTTTATTCTAATTAAATAATCAAATTATTTAATTATAATAAATAGTTAACAATTTAACTATTTTTCCAATTGATAAAAGTCATTCATTTAAATTAAGGTGTTATCCTTTAAGTTTACTACTAACTCTAGCAGTAGGCTTACAACATTTGTAACTTATAAATAACAATTATTATATTAATTAATCCAATTAATAATTCACTTGAAATTAACTAATTAATTTCAAGAACCTACTAATCATGATAACACCTAACAAGTAGCGTGATCTTCTAGTGTTAGGTGAAATATCGAGTAAACCTACAAATTAACGAGTGACATACACGTACGGTCTTTCTAACAGTTAATCTCCCGATTGAGTCAAGAGTAAGAATATTAGTCGAAACTCTACTAACTCAATAACTGTGTTTCAATTTCATATTACAATGATTCATTGTGAATCTTTATTCTCATTGCCTTGGACAAGGTCTTTGAATCATTAATAATGAAATACACAGGAGATTCTCTTGTCTTAGACAAGTGTCAGATTCTATCTTAGCCACACGCAAGTCTCCATGTACATCAATATAATACCCAACATACCTCCTTTATGATTGCTAAACAATCAGAAGATAAATCTAAGTATTAGAAGAAGTACACAAGACAACCATGGTGCTTCAAGTCTAAAGACTAATTGTGTACTATCGTAATTAGAAAATTCTAATTTCGACATATCCAATAAGAATTTCATACGGATCATGTTCGATAAACTATTCTCTAATAAGTATCCTGTTACACCCTAAATTTCTAACTATTTAAAAACATCATATTTAAATAAATAACTCATTTTTAGCTGAAGCTTATAGTAATTAAAATTTAATAAGCCAAAATTCAACTTGATAAGTTATAAAATCCAAAGGTAATACTTGAAATAAATTGCATAAGTTAACAAGTCTAACAAAAAAAAATTAGTAATAATAATAAAGCTTAATGAAAATATAATTGTGCTAAACATCTTCTTTATGTCCCACCACGTCAGCTCCTCCACCTGAAATATTAAAATATTTGGGGTGAGCAAAACCACAAGCTTAGTGGAGAAACATACTTGCCAAAATTAAATACCACATGTAAATACCAAATAAGTAACATGGATCATGTAGATGTAAATGTAAATATACTGAATAAGATTTTTTAATTATTCAATTAGTAAATGCCTCGTTTATAAAGGCCAGGAGACCTATATGTACATGCATGAACTCAATGATATCACATAATAGCAATTAATAGAGTCAAGTAAGAATTTTTCCACCTTTAAAATGTATTGAGTTGACCGTATACCAAATATTGATGCAGTAGAACGTCTATCTCTTGAACTCCTTGTCGCCTATTAACGTAAAAATTATAGATAAGTCTTAACTCTACTCTCCACACCAAATAGTTGGATTGGACATGAGGCTAAAAATAACACTAGAGGCTTTAAGATAGTTATATATACACTACTGTAGTAATAATTATCAGATTATAAATAATTACTTTGAAAACAAAGTATACCATATATAGTTAATTATAAATAAATTAATAGCAAATAAGGAAACGAAAGTATGTATGGATCAACCCTTTAAAAATAATTAACTGAAATTAATAAATACATAAACACGCAAATGGGTACACTGCCACCCAACGCATACCCATGAACACAATCAAAACATCGTCCTTATTTATAATTAATGAGAATATAATTAAGTGCATAATTAATAAAAGAAAATTAGTAATATTAATTAATAATTGGATACACCTCTATAAGTACGTGAACTCTTCTGATTAGTATTATCAAAAGTCAAGATTTCATGTATAAAGATATACATGCATGATTGTAATTAAAAGGATCCATCAAATAAATATATATTATCATTTACATATAATAGTAGATATTAGACAAAATAACTTAAATATGAAAATTCTGTAAAATGAACTGATAAGTGAAAGTATTCATAGACTTATGAAAAATACAGTAGGTATTGAAATCAATAGTTGATAGATGACTTAAAAAGTGAGATGAGAACAATAATAGTATTGAATAGTATGATCGGAAAAACGTTGGAAACACAATCAGATGGCACGAACTAGAAAACTTATCATTGAAATGTGGAGAATTGTAAATGTATGATGCTTTATCTTTGAAATAGTAGAACTCAAATACTAAGAGAGGTTATGAAAAGTAAAGTCTAGAAATTGAGAACCTACTAATTTATAAGGCTTGACTCTTAAATTAATGAGTGGGAGTTATGGGGGGAGTTGAGAAGAATATGGGGGCAGGTAGGGGAGTTGAGAAGAATAAGGGGCTGGTAATATAACATCTGTATACATTTATATGTATTTATATATATATATTAATTATAAGGTGATGTATAACATACTAATATATATATATATATATATATATATATATATATATATATATGAAAGTGGTTGAGAATTTTTGATAGGAAAAAGGATCAAGAATGCAAGGTTCGAATGAAGGATGAATTCGTACCACTAGCAAGAAAGCAGACGTCCACTAGCAAGAAAGCAGTACCACTAATATATATATATATATATATATATGAAAGTGGTTGAGAATTTTTGATAGGAAAAAGGATCAAGAATGCAAGGTTCGAATGAATGATGAATTCGTACCACTAGCAAGAAAGCAGACGTCCAATTTCTATAATATTTTTGTATTTTTGTGGAGGAGCGATCAGTCGTGTGGTACATGGTTGGAAAGCCACGGAAGAGAGGATCGTGTGGGCGCAAGGATCACCTCAATCAGAATTTAAATGAAGAAGTTATGATTAAAATGGTGAGGCCGCGCAGCAGTAATCGGGATTTTCAAAAATTACATAATAATAGTGTATTACTTTATTCAAGTGGGCAATGCATGCAAATTCAATTAAATGATTGTGTGCCATGTTGGTTTAAGTTGCTGCAGCCATGTGAAAGAATCTCTATGCCATGTGAAAGAATTGTTAAGCCATGTGAAAGAATTGTGGGCTATGCACATATTAGTTGGAGATACACATCACACATGTTAATTGATTCCATTGCCCATCACTCACATACATAAAAAAAACCTTAGGACATACCATATTTAAGGCTGTCATAAATTCCAACATTAAAATAATTAATAAATATCAAATATTAGTATATATATACATATATAATATAATATAATATAAAATACTCAACTGTTACATCTACCCTTCTAAAAATAAAATTTCATTCTCGAAATTTAGTAACGTATCGTTGCCAAAAAGAGATGGAAATCTAGTATGTAAATCATCTTCTCGCTCTCACGTGGCCTCATTGTTAGAGTGACGACTTCATTGTACTCTCAATAGTGGGATATCTCTACTTCTAGATTTTTGGACCTTTCTCTCCTAAATCTAGATTGGCTCTTCCACATAAGTTAAATCATCATTAAGGTTAAGGACCATGTGGTTGATCATATGAGTTGGATCATGTATGTACTTCCTCAACATGGAGACATGGAAAACATTGTGAACTGCTGATAGCTCAGGTGCTAGAGCTAAATGATAAGCCAAGTCTCCAACTCATTCTAGTATCTCAAATAGCCCTATAAATATCTGTCTCAACTTTTCTTTCATCTCAAAACGAACCACTCCTCTCATAGTTGATACCTTCAAAAAATACGTGTTCTCTCACATCAAACTATAAGTCCCTCCGATGATTATCTGCATACGACTTCTGTCTATCCTGAGCTATTTTTATCTTCTCTCGGATCATCTCAACTTTATCAACTGTCTCCTCAACTATTTTCGGTCCCAACACTCTTTTTTTCCAACTTCATCCCAATATAGAGGTGATCTACATTTCCTTCCATACAAAGCCTCATAAGGAGCCATTCCAATAGTTGCTTGAAAGCTATTGTTATATGCAAATTCCACTAAAGACAAGTACTTCTCCCAACTGCTACCCAAATCAAGACCACATGCTCTCAACATATCTTCTAAAGTCTGGATCATCCTTTCAGACTGCCCATCTGACTATGGATGAAAAGATATACTGAAATTCAACCTCGTCCCCAAAGCACTGTGTAAACTCTTCTAAAAATTTGAAGTAAATCGGGTATCTCTATCAGAAACAATTGATTTAGGTATCCCATGCAGCCTCACTATCTCTTGAATGTAGAGTTGAGCAAGCTGTTCTATTCCAAACGTCATCTTCACTGGTAGAAAGTGAGCACACTTGGTCAACCGATCAATTATAACACATATAGCATGATTACCTTTGACTGATCTTGGTAATCCCATCACAAAATCCATGGCTATCTGATCCCACTTCCATTCAGGTATCTCAAGAGGTTATAACTTCACCGCTGGTCGTTGGTGTTCAACTTTAACTTGTTAACAAATTAAACACCTCTCAACAAAACTTCTAATATCTTGCTTCATACCTCTCCACCAGAACCTTTCCTTGAGATCATGAAACATTTTTGTTCATCCCGGATGCACTGTATAAGGCGTATCATGTGCCTCTTCCATAATTTCTCTCTTCAAATTTCATCACATGGAACACACAACCTTCCTTCATAAATCAAAGTATCGTCATCTCTAATAGCAAAGCCTTTACCTATACCTTCACTCACTCGTCCTTTCATTCTTTGTAAAAAGGAGTCTCGACTTTGAGCATTTATGATCTTCTCTCTCAATGTAAGTTGTACTACTAAACCTGACAAAACTGCATTTGTACTCTTAGGTGGTACCAAGATCTCAATTCTCATTCTAGCAAATTCATTGACCAATTTTTCTTGCTCGGTGAGCAAACAACTCATCTCTCCATTCGTCTTGCAACTCAACACATCTGCCACCACATTTGCCTTACCCAAGTGGTAATCAATGGTACAATCATAATCTTTGACAAGCTCAAGCCATCTCCTTTATCTCATATTTAACTCCTTTTGTGTGAAGATATACTTCAAACTTTTGTGATCCATGTAAATCACACATCACCTTCCATACAAGTAGTGTCTCCAAATCTTTAAAGCGTAAACCACAGCTGCAAGCTCCAAGTCATGTGTGGGGTAGTACATCTCATGTATCTTTAATTGCCTTGAAGAATAAGCCACAACTTTCCCATGCTGCATCAGAACGCAACCAAGTCCTTGTTTTGATGCATCACTGTAAACTGTAAACTCTTCTGTAGGATTAGGAATGACCAAAACTGGTGCTGAAGTCAGACTCTCCTTAAGTTTTTGAAAACTTGCCTCACACACATGCGACCACTGAAATTTCACTGCTTTTCTACTTAACCGAGTTAAAGGGGTTGCTATTTTAGAGAATCCTTCAATAAATCTTCGATAGTAACCAGCCAACCCTAAGAAACACCGAAATTCATTCACACTGGAAGGAGATCTCCACTCATTTATGACCTCCACTTTCGATGGGTTAACTTCAATCCCTTGAGCAGAAATCATGTGTCCCAAAAATGTAATCCGATGTAGCCAAAATTCACATTTCTTGAACTTCGCATGCAACTTCTCTTTACGAAATGTCTCAAGTACAATTCATAGATGCTCTTCATATTGCAACTTATCTTTCGAGTATACCAATTTATCATCTATGAAGACAATGACAAATTGGTCCAAGTACAGGTGGAAAACTCTGTTCATCAAATCCATGAACACTGCTGGTGCATTTGTCAATCCAAAAGGCATCACTACAAATTCGTAGTGCCCGTAGCGAGTTCTAAAAGCGGTCTTAGCTATATTCCCTTCTTTGATCTTGAGCTGATGATAGCCTGATCTCAGACCAGTCTTAGAAAATGTACTCGCTCAGGCTAGCTGATAAAATAAATCTTCAATTTTTGGTGGTGGAATTTTGTTCTTCACAGTTAGATGGTTCAACTCTCGATAGTCAATGCAAATTCTTAAGGTTCCGTCCTTCTTCTTCACAAAGAGGACTGGTCCTCCTCACGGTGAGACACTTGGCCGTACAAGACCAAAGTCGAGTAATTCTTGAATCTGAAGTTTCAATTCCTGTAGCTCCGTGGGTGCCATTCTATACGGTGCTTTTGACACCAGTGTTGCCCCAGGTATCAAATCTATAATGAATTTGACTTGTTGATCCACTATGATTCCGGGAAATTCATTAGGAAACACGTCTGGGTATTCACATACAACAGGTACATCAGATATCGTAACCATCTCAGAAGGAGTACCTATTATATTCACTAAATACCCTTTACAAGATCCTTTCCTCAACATCTTTACTGCTTTCAGTGCAGAAATCACTCGTGGTACAAAACCACTATTGACTTCATAAATAGTTGTTCCCTCATCACTTATAAGTGTAAGGGTTATCTTCCAACCTCGGCATCTGACATTCGCTTGATACTTAGTTAACCAATCTATTCCTAGGATTATGTCAAAGTCCTTCATGTCTATCACATATAGTTTAGCTTCAAGATTTTTCCCATTAATACATATATTGATGTCTTTCACTATAGTATGAGTATGAATCCCCTTTCTGGTAGGTAAACTAATATCCAGATATAGAGATTCATCTACCTCAAACATTTTACTACTAAGCACATTGCAAAACTTTTTGGATATGAAAGAATGAGAAGCTCCAGTATCAAATAGTGCTAAAGCAGGAACATTAGATGCTGATAACATACCTGACATCACACCCGACTCTTGTCTTCTTCCTTATTGATAATAGCAAACATCCTCGATTTCCCACTTGATCTTTGAGTAGGTCCACTAGCTGCAGGATGTGCTCTAGATTCTGAATTCATTTGTAGATGTCCCTAGATCCTGAATTCATCTGTGCTCACTTAGGGCAGTTATATGATGTGTGCCCCGGCTCATGACACCTATAAGATCTCCCTTGACCAACTAAACACATTCCCCTATGATTCTTTCCACATGTGGTGCAAAGAGGCTTAGGTGTCTGATAGTTTAGCCCAGTGCTCTTCCCAGTGTTTGCTTGTTTAGATTGATTTACACTTCTGCTTTGAGTAGCACCTTCCCACTTTATTTTTCCAGAAGTCTCAGCCTTTTTCTGTCTTGCTTCCTCCATCTGCATAGTCGTACCTAACCCCGCTGCTCTCCGATATATCTCAGCAAAAGACATAGGACCACTTCCGGCGATGATGAAGTGTATATTAGGTCGTAGTCCCTTCAGGAAGCGTTTAGTCTTCTTACAGTCTGTATTAACCAAATTTGGGGCAGATCTACACAGCTGGTTGAACTTCCTCTCATACTCAATCACTGTCATATCTACCTGCTGCAACTCAAGGAATTCAACTTCTTTCTCATCACGGTAGGAGTCGGGGTAATACTGATCCATCATGATGTTCTTAAAGTCATCCCAGGTAAGAGCTGTCATATCCTGTGCTGGTCTCATCCTCCAATAGCCATTCCACCAATGATATGCATCCTCAACTATGAGAAAAGAAGCCAATCGGACTCGTTGTGCATCAGTACACTCCATAATATCAAAAATTCTGTCCAATGTTATGAACATCTCCTCCACATACTCTGGTTCCTCACGTCCTGTAAGTTTAGGTAGGTTGTACTTTTGAAATTTCTCTGATAGATCACCTTGAGAATTTCTTGAAATTTGATTTTGAACTTGTTGCAGAACTTGGTTTGGAACTTCATGCGGAGTTTGGTTCGGGTTAGGGTTCGAAAGCGAATTAAGCAAAGCATTAGCATCAGTGGCATTAGCATTTCTATTGGTGTTCATACGGGGAGTTCTAGTTCTACGTTCGGCCCGCATTCTGCATAAAATTCGGGCTTATAATATAATAACCGCTTCACTAAAGATATAAAATCATTCTAATTTATAGGCTCTAAGTGCTATAAATGACTTGTCCTTACTGCATCAATACTCGTATTGAAATCCTTTAAAAATGTTTTAAGCTCACATGAATTCATAAAATAATAAACTACATAAATATAATTTCTGTAAATGTCATACCTCATTGGAGCTGCCATAGTGTGATGGATAGATGCTAGTATTTTTTTAAAATGGGTATACAGAATCGTATAACCACTCTGATACCACAATGTCACACCCTAAATTTGTAACTATTTAAAAACATCATATTTAAATAAATAAATCATTTTTAGCGGAAGCTTAAAGTAATTAAAATTTAATAAGCCAAAATCCATCTTGTTAAGTTATAAAATCCAAAGGTAATACTTGAAATAAATTGCATAAGTTAACAAGTCTAACAGAAAAATTTAGTAATAATAATAAAGCTTAATGAAAATGAAAGTGTGCTAAGCATCTTCCTTATGTCCCACTACGTCAGCTCCTCCATCTGAAATGTTAAAATATTTGGGGTGAACAAAACCACAAGCTCAGTGGAGAAACATACTTGCCAAAATTAAATACGACATGTAAAAACTAAATAAGTAACATAGATCATGTAGATGTAAATGTAAATGTACTGAATAAGATTTTTTAATTATTCAAGTAGTAAATGCCTCGTTTATAAAGGTCAGGAGACCTATATGTACATGCATGAACTCAATGATATCACATAATAGCAGTTAATAGAGTCAAGTAAGAATTTTTCCACCTTTAAAATGTACTGAGTTGACCGTAAACCAAATATTGATGCAGTAGAACGTCTATCTCTCGAACTCCTTGTCACCTATTAACGTAAAAATTATAGATAAGTCTTAACTCTACTCTCGACACCAAATAGTTGGATTGGACATGAGGCTAAAAATAACACTAGAGGCTCTAAGATAGTTATATATACACTACTGTAGTAATAATTATCAGATTATAAATAATTACTTTGAAAACAAAGTATACCATATATAGTAGATTATAAATAAATTAATAGCAAATAAGGAAACAAAAGTATGTATGGATCAACCCTTTAAAAATAATTAACTGAAATTAATAAATACATGAACACGCAAATGGGTACACTGCCACCCAACGCATACCCATGAACACAATCAGATCATCGTCCTTATTTATAATTAATGGGAATATAATTAAGTGCATAATTAATAAAAGAAAAATAGTAATAATAATTAATAATTGGATACATCTCTATATGTACGTGAACTCTTCTGATTAGTATTATCAAAAGTCAAGATTTCATGTATAAAGATATACATGCATGATTGTAATTAAAAGGATCCATCAAATAAATATATATTTCATTTACATATAATAGTAGATATTAGAAAAAATAACTTAAATATGGAAATTCTGTAAAATGGACTGATAAGTGAAAGCATTCATAGACTTATGAAAAATATAGTAGGTATTGAAATCAATAGTTGATAGATGACTTAGAAAGTGAGATGAGAACAATAATAGTATTGAATAGTATGATCGGAAGAACGTTGGAGACATAATCAGAGGACATGGACTAGAAAACTTATCATTGAAATTTGGAGAATTGTAAACGTATGATGCTTTATCTTTGAAATAGTAGAACTCAAATACTAAGAGAGGTTATGAAAAGTAAAGTGTAGAAATTGAGAACCTACGAATTTATAAGGCTTTACTCTAAAATTAATGAGTGGGAGTTATGAGGAGTTGAGAAGAATATGGGGCAGGTAATATAACATCTATATACATTTATATGTATTTATATATATAATTAATATATATATGTATATATATAATAATGATAAGATGATGTATAAAATACTAATATATATATATATATATATATATGAAAGTGGTTGAGAGTTTTTGATAGGAAAAAGGATCAAGAATGTAAGGTTGGAATGAAGGATGAATTCGTACCACTAGCAAGAAAGCAGACATCCAATTTCTATAATATTTCTGTGTTTGTGTGGAGGTCTGAATCTGTTGTGTGATATTTGATTGAAAAGCCGCGGAAGAGAGGATCGCGTGTGCGCAAGGATCACCTCAATCGGGATTCGAATGAAGAAGTTATAATCAAAACGGTGAGGCCGCGCAGTAGTAAATGGGATTTTCGAAAATTGCGTAATAATAGTGTATTACTTTATTCAAGTGGGCAATGCATGCAAATTCAATTAAATGATTGTGTGCCATGTTGGTTTAAGTTGCTGCAGCCATGTGAAAGAATTTCTAAGCCATGTGAAATAATCTCTATGCCATGTGAAAGAATTGTTAAGCCATGCGAAAGAATTGTGGGCTATGCACATATTAGTTGGAGATACCCATCTCACATGTTAATTGATTCTATTGCCCATCACTCACATACATAAAAAAAACTTAGGACACACCATATTCAAGGCTGCCATAAATTCCAAGATTAAAATAATTAATAAATATCAAATATTAGTATATATATACATATATAATATAATATAAAATACTCAACTATTACATATCTACATATATGAATTTGTGTCACAACACTAATATTGATGGAATACAATATTCTCGTCCGACGAGCATTCATCATAAGTATGAGCCTTTACTGAATTCTTATTTGTCCCATCTTGAAAAACTCTTGACTCGGAACTATATTTAAGACCAAAGCTCTATGTATAAATTCCATGATCACCATCATATGCGTAACCATATATTTTAGCTTAAATTGGTTTAGGAACTTTATCTAATAAGCATATGTTATAATGCACAGAATAGATAAATTAAAAACAGCCTTTAATAATATAATTTCCAATGAGTTTTTTATATTCATAATATAAATAGTACAATTATCCAATCTAATTGGTACACTGGGCATACTACTCTAACAATCTCTATGGTCTTGGGACATCTGTAGGGGCCTCTCCATCTTCAAAAACCTTGTTCTGAAAAATCAATAAGGGGTGAGTGTCTGAAATACACTCAGTGGGTTAACTTAAATGATTGCACATTTAAAAATAAATTTGCATGCCAAATATACCATAAAATGTAACATATGCCATTTAATAAAATAATTTGCACATTGTCGTTCGATAACTCATTAAAAATATTTTAGACTAAATTATTGTCCGATAACTTGTGTTAGTTGGTCTATGCGCACCGGGCCATCACCCCAGAAGACTTACCAGGATTGCCACTCGAAAGGCAAGTAGAATTTACAGTTTATCTAGTACCTGGAGCAGCACCAGTCTCAAAGGCACCTTATCGAATGGCACCAAAGGAGTTACAATAATTGAAGATCCAATTACAAGAACTCTTGGATTTGGGTTTCATACACCCTAGTGTTTTACCCTGGGGAGCACATGTTTTGTTCGTAAAGAAGAAAGATGTTTAGTTTAGGATGTGTATCGATTATCGAGAACTGAATAAACTTACCATCAAGAATAAGTATCCATTGCCAAGGATTGAGGATCTATTTGACCAACTGGGCGGTGCTAGCATATTTTCCAAGATAGATCTGAGGTCTAGATATCATCAATTGCGAATAAAGAAAAGCGACACTTCGAAGACTGCTTTTAGAACACGTTACGGGCATTATGAATTTGTTGTTATTCCTTTTGGACTTAGCAATGCACCAGCAATTTTCATGGATTTGATGAATCGTGTTTTCCACTCGTATTTGGACAAATTTGTGATCGTGTTCATTGATGTCATCTTAGTGTATTCTAGAGATCGGGAACAACATGAAGAACATCTGAGAATCGTCCTTGAGAAACTAAGAAAGGAAAAGTTGTATGCCAAATTCAAGAAATGTGAGTTTTGGTTAGACAAAGTTATCTTTCTTGGACACATTGTATCCGCTCGAGGAATCAAGGTGGATCTGACCACGGTGGAAGCAGTCGAGAAATGGAAGACACCTATGAATGTAGGAGAAATACAGAGTTTCATTAGATTGGCTGGATATTACTGAAGATTTATTGAGGAATTTTCAAAGATTGCAGGTCCCTTGACGAAATTAACTCGCAAGGAAGTTAAGCTCTGTTGGACGGAAGAGTATGAAAAGATTTTCAGTCTTCTCAAATAGAAATTGATCACTGCACCTGTACTGAAAATTCCAGATGCGACAGAAGGATTTGTCATCTATAGTGATGCTTCAAAGTAAGGATTGGGATGTGTTCTGATGCAACGTGATAAAGTAGTTGCCTATGCGTCTAGACAACTCAAGATCTATAAACAGAACTATCCAACTCGTGATTTAGAATTGGCAGCTGTGGCACATGGTTTGAAAATTTGGAGACATTATCTGTACGGAGTAAAATGTCAAATTTATACGGATCACAAGAGCTTAAAATACTTTTTCGAACAAAATGAATTGAACATGAGGCAAAGGTGATGGTTGGAATTAGTCAAGGATTACGATTGTACAATAATGTACCATCTAGGAAGGCAAATGTGGTAGCAGATGCTCTAAGCAGAAAAGGAAAAGGGGAATTAGCCTGCTCTATAACAAACCAAGAATTATTGTTGGATGAGTTCTCTCGAATGAGTTTGGAAGTCGTGACACCTCCAAGTAGAATTGAAGCAGTATTAACAGCGTTACTGATTAAGGAACGCGTGAAGATTTGGGAAGGAAAGGAATTTACTTTCACAGATGATGGGGTACTTGTCTTTGGAAAAAGACTATGTGTTCCTAAAAATGAGAATCTTATTAGAGTAATTTTGTCAGAAGCTCATTATACTCCATACACGGTACATCCAGGAGAAACCAAGATGTATCAAGACTTGAAGAATGTATTTTGGTGGAAAAATATGAAGAGGGATATATGCTTGTTTATCCAAAAGTGTATGACTTGCCAGCAAGTGAAAGCAGAGCATCAACGACCCTCAGGACTCTTGAAGCCATTAGAGATTCCTGAGTGGAAATGGGAGCACATTAGAATGGATTTTGTTACTGGTCTACCAAGATCAGTGTGAGGAAATCAAGCTATATGGGTGACAGTGGATCATTTGACCAAGTCAGCGCATTTTCTTCTAGTGAAAATGACTCACGGAAGGGATAAGCTTGCACAAATCTATCTAGAAGAAGTTATCAGATTACAAGGTGCACCAGTTTCTATAGTTTCTGATCGAGATCTAAGATTTACATTAAAATTATGGCACAACTTACAAAACGCGATGGGCATGAAGCTAAAGTTTAACACAACATTTCACCCGTAAACCGATGGTCAATCTGAAAGGACTATTCAAACCTTGGAAGACATATTGAGGGCATGCGTCCTAAATTTTTGGGAAAAGTTGAAAAAAATACATACCACTAACAGAGTTTGCTTACAACAACAGTTTTCAAGCCACGATAGGCATGGCCCCATACGAGGCACTCTATGGAAGGAAGTGTAGATTTCCACTCTATTGGGATGAGGTTGGTGAGAAGAAATTTCCAGTACCAGAAATAGTTGAAAAGACAGTAGAAGCGATTGAAAAGATCAGAAGAAGAATTTTGACAGCACAAAATCAACAGAAGTCTTACGCTGATAAGAGACGCAAAGATTCGCAGTTTCAGGAAGGAGATAAAGTTTTTCTTAAAGTCTCGCCAATGAAAGGAATTTCTCGCTTTGGAAAGAAGGGAAAACTCAAGCCAAGATACATTGGGTCTTACGAGATTTTGGTACAAATCGGCGAGTTGTCATACAGATTAGCTTTACCACCTGAATTAGCTGGAGTACATGATATATTTCATGTGTCCATGCTACGGAAGTATGTGTTTAATCCAAGTCACGTTGTTAACCATGAGGTCATAGCAGTTGACGACAACTTAACGGACGAGGAATTTTCTATAGCCATTCTTGACAGGAAAGTTCATAAGCTGAGAAATCGTGAAGTTACTTTAGTCAATGTTCAATGGAGCCAACACAATGAAGAAGAAGCAACGTGGGAATGTGAAGACGACATGCGAAATAAATATTCGCATCTACCTATACTTGGTAAGTGAAATTTCGAGGACGAAATTTTTATTTTAGTAGGGGTGGATGTAATACCCATATATATATATATATATATATATATATATATATATATATATATATATATATATATATATATATATATATATATATATATATATATATATATATATATATATATTAACTCTTGCAATTGGTAGAAGTGTGAGGCAGTGAAGAATTGAGAGGTAAGTCTCTCTCCTTATATGTTTTTCATACAATAACACACACATATACATATATATAAGCACACACGCGTGTGCTTATATATATGTATATGTGTGTGTTATTGTATGAAAAACATATAAGGAGAGAGACTTACCTCTCAATTCCTCACTGCCTCACACTTCTACCAATTGCAAGAGTTAATATATATATATATATATATATATATATATATATATATATATATATATATATATATATATATATATATATATATATTAACTCTTGCAATTGGCAGAAGTGTGAGGCAGTGAGGAATTGAGAGGTAAGTCTCTCTCCTTATATGTTTTCATACAATAACACACACATATACATATATATAAGCACACACGCTATATATGTATATATATACACACTGCAAGTTTTGAAAATTTTTTATTTTTTGTCAAAACTTATCATGTTATATACGAAAATGATCGTCTCGATGCGTAGATTTCAAATATATAAAATTTTTGTGAAATGAATTTCATATTAGTGAGAAAAACTCAGTCAAAGTTTCAACCCCTTTAATGGCATATTTTGGTTCGGCGTGAGTTAGCTTTGATATTATAGACCGTTTTGAAGCTCTCCTAACGAGGATCACAAATGTATAATTAGTTTTGAGTTTTGACCTAAAATGAGAAAGTTGGAAGAAACCCACTTTACGGTATAATTTTATATTTTCAAAACTTTAACATTTTGATACAAAATTGGTATTGATATGATCCTCACCTCACGAGAATTTCAACGGTGTTTTCGAAATTTCAATTGGAGTTGTATAACTCAAGTTGGGTCATTTTTAAAGTTTTGGGTAAGTTTAAATGAGAATTTGATTAATTATAAGGAATTGATTGCAATTTATAAATATATTTATATAAAAAAATTCATAGTTTTAAAGCTGCGTACGACAGTAAGGAGTTATGCTTTTATTTATTTATTTATTTAATATCATAATTATATATTTAACTTAATATTTTTATATTGAGTATTATTATAATTTTATATATACTTTAGCATTTTATTTATAATAATAATTTTGACTTATATATTTTTATATTAAATATTAATTATAATTTCACCATCTATATTATTTTAGGTATAAAATCTTTATTTAATATTCTTTTTAATAAAATTAATGTCATTTGTACTCATATTTTTAATGTTATGATTTATTACTAGAGTTATAATATATGATCGTCAAATTATTATTTTCTTAAAATTTTAAAATATGTATTTCTATTTATTATTTTATTTTAAATTATTTTATTTTATTAATTATTTATTTAGTTAATAATTAATTTAATTTTAATTATACTATATTAGAAATTTAGTTTAAGTACTAGGAATTATTGTTAGAAGTAGAACTCAATTTAGTATATCATTGCAGGCATATCTGAGACCGAAGAGCAAGCCTAGTCACTTTACACATTTTCAATAAGTTCAAGGTGGGGATAACTTTCACTCTTTACTGAGTGCTACATTTTATATCATGATTTCTATGTTAAGATGTGATATGTTTTACTTATATGTCATGTTATGTGTTATGTGTGCTTTTAGTTCGATGACAAATATATTTCTTCTAACACTTGTATGGGGCGATGACTCGGTGCACATATAGAAATTAACATAAGTTACTGGCTACGTCGGTTCAGTACTAAAATATATTTCGAGTATGCTAACAATTTACTGGGTGACGTCCTAGTGCACATATACCAACTAACACAAGTTATCGGATGTCGATTCGGTCTAAAATATTTTCATTGAGTTATCGAACTACAATGTGCAAATTATTTTATTAAATGACATATGTTACATTTTATGGTATATTTGGCATACATATTTATTTTTAACTGTGCAATCATTTAAGTTAACCCACTGAGTGTATTTTAGACGCTCACCCCTTATTGATTTTCAGAACAAAGATTAGAAGATGGAGAGGCCCTTGCAGATGTCCCAAGCCCATAGAGGATTTTATATTATGTCTTATATTTAAGTATTTTATAAAGAATTTTATTTCAGATATATCATCTGAACGTACTCATTTTGGATATTTCACTCTACTCGAGTGAGTAGACGCTAATATGTTATAATCTCTATGCAACTTTTGCCTTATTATGTTAACGCTTTGGGAATTTTTTATATCTATTCCGCTATGCATTCTCGACCCCATTTATTACTATATTGGGAATTGTATATCTATTAGCGTCCCAATCACCGAAGAGCAAGCCTAGTCACTTTACACATTTTCAATAAGTTCAAGATGGAGGTAACTTTCACTCTTTACCAAGTGCTACATTTTATGTCATGATTGCTATGTTAAGATGTGATATGTGTTACTTATATGTCATGTTATGTGTTATGTGTGCTTTTAGTTCGATGATAAATATATTTCTACTAACAATTGTACGGAGTGACGACTCGGTGCACATATACCAACTAACACAAGTTACTGGCTCGTGGGTTTAATACTAAAATGTATTTCAAGTATGCAAACATTGTGCTGGGGTGACGGCCTGGTGCACATATCCCAACTAACACAAGTTATCAGATGACGATTCGATCTAAAATATTTTTATTGAGTTATCGAACGACAATGTGTAAATTATTTTATTAAATGACATATGTTATATTTTATGGTATATTTGGCATGCATATTTTTTTTAACTGTGCAATCATTTAAGTTAACCCACTGAAAGTATTTTAGACGCTCACCCTTTATTGATTTTCAGAACAAAGATTAGAAGATGGAGAGGCCCTTACAGATGTCCCAAGCCCATAGAGGACTTTATATTATATCTTATATTTTAGTATTTTATTAAGAACTTTATTCTATTAAAGGGCTTGAAACTTTTACTGAGTTTTTCTCACTCATTCGAAATCCATTTCACAAAGATTTATATATATGGAATCTACGAAAGGTGCAGTGTGTGAAATATATATATATATATATATATACATATATATATATATATACATAAGTATGTGTTGTATATATATATGTGTGTGTGTGAAAATATGTAAAGAGAAGAGTGGAGAATTACTTCTCAATTGATCACTCCGGTGGAATTAGGACAAGATGATGAATGGGAGAAGAGGAGGTACGGCGTGTGGATGCATGAGTTTCCTGATATGTGTCTCTCTTCTTCCTTATATGCAGGCATTAAGGATTTTTAAATAGAATGTAGGCTTGTGGTTTGAATATAAATGGGCTGTTTACACTTATCAACAATAGCTTCTGCATGTGATCCTTGGTGGCAAATTATTCCAATTTTATCAATGAGGGCTCCACTAATTACAACTTTATTTCACACATGTTCTGCCCACTCTGTCAACCATGTGGCAGTTGATACATTGCGTTTGTGGCTCTTGCTTTGCACGCATAAACCTAAAATTCGTGGGTTTCTCGAAAACTTTGTCCGCTGCTGCACGATCTCACAATTTAATTCATAACTTCTTCATTTGAATTCCGATTGAGGTGATTCTTATGTCCATGCGACTCTCTATTCCGTGACTTTCCAACCATATCTCACATGACTAGTTTTGACTTCCACACAAATGCAAAAAAATTATGGAAAGTGTACGTCTGTTTGCTTGCAAGTAGTGCAAGTTCACCCTTCATTCTAACTTTGCATTTTTTTTATCAAAATACAACAAAATACCTCTCAAGTACTTTTTAGTCAATAATAATAATAACAATTAAAACACTCAAAGAGGTATCCAATTGGGCCAGAAAATACATGAATTTCCACTCTCATCAGGATATATATATATATATATATATAGTGGGTATTACATCCTCTCCTACTAAAATAAAAATTCCGTCCTAGAAATTTCACTTACTAGGTAAGAATAGACCCGGATATCTGTTTCGTATGTTGTCTTTACGTTCCCATATTACTTCTTCTTCATTGTGTCTATTCCATTGAACCTTAACTGAAGTAACTTCACGATTTCTCAGCTTATGAACTTTCCTGTCAAGAATGGCTATTGAAAATTCATCGTACGTCAAGGTGTCATCGATTGTTATAACCTCGTGGTTAACAACGTGACTTGGATCAAATACATATTTTCGTAGCATAGACAGTGAAATACATCATGTACTCCAGCTAATTCAGGTGGTAGAGCTAATCTGTATGCCAACTCGTCGATTTGTTCCAAAATCTCTTAAGGCCCAATGTATCTTGGCTTGAGTTTTCCCTTCTTTCCAAAGCAAAAAATTCCTTTCATTGGTGAGATTTTGAGAAAAACTTTATCTCCTTCCTGGAACTACAAATCCTTTCGTCTTTTATCAACGTATGACTTCTGTCAATTTTGTGCTGTTAAGATTCTTCTTCTGATCTTCTCAATCGCTTCCACTGTCTTTTCTATTATCTCTGGTCCTAGAACTTTCTTCTCACTAACTTTGTCCCAGTAAAGGGGAGATCTACACTTCCTTCCATGTGGTATGTATCTTTCCCAACTTTCCCCAAAATATAGGACGCATGCCCTCAACATGTCTTCCAATGTTTGAATAGTCCTTTCAGACTGACCATCTGTTTGCGGATGAAACGCCGTGCTAAACTTTAGCTTCGTGCCCATCGCGTTTTGAAAGCTGTGCCAGAATTTTGATGTAAATCTTGGATCTCGATCCAAAACTATTGAAACTGGTACACCATGTAATCTGACAACTTCTTCTAGATAAATTTGTGCAAGCTTATCCATTCCATGAGTCATTTTCACTGGAAGAAAGTGCGCTGACTTGGTCAAACGATCTACTATCACCCATATAGCTTGATTTTCTCGCACTAATCTTGGTAAACCAGTAACAAAATCCATTGTAATGTGCTCCCATTTCCACTCAAGAATCTCTAATGGCTTCAAGAGTCCTGAGGGTTGTTGATACTCTGCTTTCACTTGCTGGCAAGTCATATACTTTTGGATAAACAAGCCTATATCCCTCTTCATATTTTTCCACCAAAATGCATTCTTCAAGTCTTGATACATCTTGGTTCCTCCTGGATGTACCGTGTATGGAGTACAATGAGCTTTTGACAAGATTTCTTTAATAAGATTCTCATCTTTAGGAGCACATAGTCTTTTTCCAAAGACAAGTACCCCATCATCTGTGAAATTAAATCCCTTTCTTTTCCCAATCTTCACGCGTTTCTTAATCTTTCTGAGAAAATCATCCCCTTCTTGAGATTTCTTAACTCTATCTCTAAAGAATGGTTTAATCAGTAACGCTGTTAATACTGCTTCAATGCTACTTGGAGGTGTCACGACTTCCAAACTCATCCGAGAGAACTCAGCCACCAATAATTCTTGGTTTGTTATAGAACATGTTAATTCCCCTTTTCCTTTTCTGCTTAGAGCATCTGCAACCACATTTGCCTTCCCTGGATGGTACAGTATTGTACAATCTTAATCCTTGACTAATTCCAACCATCTTCTTTGCCTCATGTTTAATTCCTTCTGTTCAAAGAAGTATTTTAAGCTCTTGTGATCTGTATAAATTTGATATTTTGTTCCATACAGATAATGTCTCCAAATTTTCAAAGCATGTACCACAGCTGCCAATTTTAAATAATAAGTTGGATAGTTCTGTTCATGGATCTTGAGTTGTCTAAACGCATAGGCAACTACTTTATCACGTTGCATCAGAACACATCCCAATCATTTCTTTGAAGCAACACTGTAGATGACAAATCCTTCTATCCCATCTGGAATTGTCAGTACAAGTGCAGTGATTAATTTTTGTTTGTGAAGAGTAAAACTCTTTGCACACTCTTCCGTCCAACAGTACTTAACTTCTTTGCGAGTTAATTTTGTCAAGGGCCTGGCAATTTTCAAAAATCCCTCAATAAACCTTCTTTAATATCAAACCAATTCAATAAAACTCTGTATTTCTCCTACATTCATAGGTGTCTTCCATTTCTCTACTGCTTCTACCTTTGTCGGATCCACCTCGATTTCTCGAGCTGACACAATGTGCCCAAAAAAGAAAACTTTGTCTAACCAAAATTCAAATTTCTTGAATTTGGCATATAACTTTTCCTTTCTTAGTGTCTCTAGAATGATTCTCAGATGTTCTTCATATTGTTCCTGATCTCTAGAATACACTAAGATATCATCAATGAACAAGATCACGAATTTGTCTAAATATGAGTGGAAAACACGATTCATCAAATCCATGAAAATTGTTGGTGCATTACTAAGACCAAAAGGCATTACCACGAACTTATAATGCCCGTAACATGTTCTAAAAGCAGTCTTCAAAGTGTCATTTTTCTTGATTCGCACTTGATGATATCCAGACCTCAAATCTATCTTGGAAAATACGCTAGCACCGCCAGTTGGTCAAATAGATCCTCAATCCTTGGTAATGGATACTTATTTTTGATGGTAAGTTTATTCAGTTCTCAATAATCGATGCACATCCTAAACGAATCATCTTTCTTTTTTTTACAAACAAAACAGGTGCTCCCCAGGGTGAAACACTAGGGTGCATGAAATTCAACTCCAAGAGTTCTTGTAATTGGATCTTCAATTCTTGTAACTCTTTTGGTGCCATCTGATAAGGTGCCTTTGAGACTGGTGCTGCTTCCGATACTAGATCGATTGTGAATTCCACTTGTCTTTCGGGTGGCAATCCTGGTAAGTCTTTTGGAAATACATCTTCGTATTCCCGCACAATAGGAACATCCTCTATGCTCATCTTTCTGCCTTCACTTTCCACAATACTCACTAAGAATGCTTGACATCCATTTTTCTTCATCATTATTTGATTGCTTTCATTGCAGTTATAACTTGCGATACTATTCCAGCTTTCGCTCCGTGAAAAGTACATTTCTCATCTCCTGGGAGTTGGAACTGTACTTCTTTTTCACGACATCTTATTACAGCATGATTAGCTCTAAGCCAATCCATCCCTCAAATTATATCAAAATCTTTCATCTCAATTATGTAAAGGTGATGAAGGACAAGAAACGATGACATGTATTTCATATTTGATAAATAGTACATAAATAAGTAATTTTTTCTGATAAGTGAAATTTCGAGGATGAAATTTTTAATTTAGTAGAGGTGGATGTAATACCCATCTTATATTATTAATAATATTAACACTATGTACTAGGGGGATAAAATTTGCAAACAGACGTGCATTTTTCATAATTTTTTAGTATTTGTATGGAAGTTGAAACTCGTTATGTGAGATACGTTTGGAAAGCCAAGGATGAGAGGGTCGCGTGAGCGTAAAGAACACTTCAATTGGATTCCAAACGAGAAAGTTGTGATAAAGGTGGTGACATCACGTAAGTTGTGCCGAAAAGAACAGCTGTGCGATTTTGCGTGACTTGTTATACATTCAAATGCTAGGTTTTCAGAGAGTTCTTTATATGGATAGAAATTCAAGGAAAAGAGGATCATTTGGGTGCAAAAATCACTCAAATAGGAGGTCGAACAAAGAAGTTATGATCAAAATGGTGAAGCCGTGCAGCTGCCAATGAGATGTACGAAATTCACCAAGTTTTGACCCATTATGATTGTTATTATTTGATCAAATTGGCCCATTAATCATCATCCCAAATGTGAAGCCATGTGAAAGAATTGTTAAGCCATGTTGTGACTATGGGACCATACAAACATGTTAGCCCACATGGAAATACACATGTATCACCACCTTGCCATGTGCCAATGTATTCTTGATTCCATCACACACATCTATAAATACGCAACCCCATTCAACCACACACACATATATTTTGCTACCCAAATTCCTTCACCCTTCACTCATATTCTTTCCATTAACACATACAATTAGTAGTAGTGTGAGGAGTGATCAATTGAGAGGTAATTCTCCACTCTTCTCTTTACATATTCTCACACACACACACATATATATAACTCACACACATACACACACACACACACACACACACACACACACACACACACACACACACACACATATATATATATATATATATATATATATATATATATATATATATATATATATATATATATATATATATATATATATATATCAATTCTCACACACTACCCATTTTGATGGTATTCATTTTGTTGTCAAACCTTATCATGTTATATATGAAAATGATCGTCTCGATGCATAGATTCCAAATATATAAATCTTTTTTGAAATGGATTTTGTATGAATGAGAAAAACTCAATCAAAGTTTTTACCTCTTTAATGGTATATTTTGTTTCGGTGTGAGTTAACTTTGATATTATAGACCGTTTTGAAGCTCTCCTCACGAGAATCACAAAGGTATAATTAGTTTTGAGTTTTGACGTAAAATGAGGAAGTTGGGAAGAAACCCACTTCACGTTATAATTTCATATTTTCAAAACTTCAACATTTTGATACAAAATTGGTATTGATGTGATCCTCACCTCACGAGGATTCCGACGGTATTTTTGAATTTTCAAACAAAGTTGTATAACTCAAGTTGGGTCATTTTGTAATAAGTTTAAAGTTTAGTGTAAGTTTAAATGAGAATTTTATATAATGCAGGGACTTGATTGCAATTTATAAAAGTATACAATCATATTAGAAATTTATTTTTAGTAATAGAAATTATTATTAAAAGTAGAACTCAGTTTAGTATATCGTTGCAGGCATACCTGAGACAAACGAACAAGTTTAATACAACCAACTATCTCTAAGAAAATTCAAGGTGGGGTTAACTTTCACTCTTTACCGAGTGCTATAATTTTATGTCATGATTGCTATGTTAAGATGTGATATGTGTTAATGATATGTCATGTTATGTGCAATGTGTGCTTTAGTTCGATGATAAATATTTTCCTACTAATATCGTATTGGGTGACGACTGATGCGCACAGACCAATTAACACAAGTTACTGACTACGTCAGTTCAGTACTAAAATATATTTCAAACTATGCTAACATCATAATATGGTGACGACCCGGTGCGCACAGACCAACTAACACAAGTTATTGGACAACGGTTCGGTCTAAAATATTTTCAATGAGTTATCGAACGACAATGTGTAAATTATTTTATTAAATGGAATATATTACAAATGGTATATTTGGCATGCATATTTATTTTTAACTGTCCAATCATTTAAGTTAACCCACTGAGTGTATTTCAGACACTAAGCCCTTATTGATTTTCAGAACAAGGTTTAGAAGATTGAGAGGCCCCTACATATGTCCCAAGACCATAGAGGACTTTATATTATGTCTTATATATAAGTATTTTATTAAGAAATTTATTTCAGATACATCATCTGAACGAACTTGTTTTGGATATTTCACTCTACTCGGGTGAGTAGACGCTTATATGTAATACTCCCTCCATCCCAAATTCAAGTTCATATTTACTGTAGATACAGAGTTTAAGAAAAATTACTTTTTGACTTACTTTTGAGGGTAGTATGGTATTTTTGGGTAATAAATAAATGATAAAGTATGTTATGTGTGTTAAAAAGGTGATGACAAATTTGAAATTAAAGTATGTTAGAGGGATATTAGTTTGTCCCTTTTTCCTTTTATGGAAATGTGAAGTAGAATTTGGGACGGACCAAAACAGAAAGTGTGAAGTTGAAATTGGGACGGAGGGAGTAATCTTTATGCAACTTATGTTTTATTATATGATCACTTTGGAGATTTTTATGTTAATTTCGCTGTGCATTCTCGACCCCATTTATTGGGAATTGTATATCTAGTAGCGTCCCAACTCCATAGCAAAATCCTGGGGCGTTACAGGGCTTTACAGTCTGTCTTTCTGGTGCCTTGTTCCTTGGGCATTCAGATATTGTATGTCCTGGCTGTTTTCAACGATAGCAAATTTTCTTTCCCATCAAACATTTCCCGACGTGGCCTTTTCCACATACTGGACTATGAGGTCTCACTTCTTGTAGGTTTGGCGTTGGACCCTCTCCGATCCTAATTTGCTTATTTTGACTATCTTGGTTTCCATTCTCTATTATTGGTTCTTCCCACTTGCATTTTATAGGTATCTCTATCACATTTCTATTGTTATTTTTTTTATCGAGATTCAATTTCTTGAGCTCTAGAAAATGCTTCCGCAAAGGTTAGCGTTCCTTGCCCTGCTAAGATAGTGTTAATTCTGGATCATAATCCCTTCTCAAATCGTCTAGACTTCTTTTTCTCTGTATTAACGAGATGTGTCGCAAATCCAAAAAGTCGATTGAATTCTCTCTTATATTCTAGCACACTTATTTTTTCTTACTTCAGGTGAAGAAACTCACTTTCCTTGTCATCTCGGTACGACTGTGGCATGTAGTTTTGAATGATCACCTCCTTGAAGTCTTCCCATGTCATCTAAGCCTTTTCCTCAGTTGTATTGGTACGTACATAAGCTTCCCACCAAAAATCAGCATCACTCACGAACTGGAAAATAGCGCACGCAATTTTCTGTGCATCAATTCAATCGAGATAGGTAAAAATCTTATCCAATGATCTTAACCATTTCTCAGCTTTCGTGGAGTCCTCAGTTCCATTGAATGTTGGTGGATTGAAACTTTGGAATTGTTCAATTATCAAAGCTGGCTCATTTCTATGAATAGGTTCTGGTGGTGATGGTCGTGCCGAGTTTGCGTGAAATTATTGAGCCAATCCTCGAAGAATTATTACTAAATCATCTCCTAGGTTACCATAAACGTTCTCAAGATTCTCATTTGTAGGTTGGTTTTGTGGTCTTCTCCTGCTCATGATCTAGTCAAAATATTACTAATATTATATACTAGTATATAAATTAAACACACATAAAAATCCTAAAGTGTAGTCACGTCATAGTCATAGAATAGTCAATCCTAGGGTATGGTATAAAATTCTAAGTTAGATACTTGAGCAAGTCTGATGTAGGCTGCTCTGATACCACCTGCAACTCCCCGAGATTTCGCTATGGGGTTGGGACGCTACTAGATATACAATTTCCAATAAAAGGGGTCGAGAATGCACAGCGGAATTAACGTAAAATCCCCAAAGCGATAATATAATAAAACATAAATTGCATAAAGATTATTACATATAAGCGTCTACTCACCCGAGTAGAGTGAAATATCCAAAACAAGTTCGTTCAGATGGTGTATCTGAAATAATATTCTTAATAAAATACTTATATATAAGACATAATATAAAGTCCTCTATGGTCTTGGGACATCTGTAGGGGCCTCTCCATCTTCTAAACCTTGTTCTGAAAATCAATAAGGGGTGAGTGTTTGAAATACACTCAGTGGATTAACTTAAATGATTGCACAGTTAAAAATAAATATGCATGATAAATATACCATAAAATATAACATATGCAATTTAATAAAATAATTTGCACATTGTCGTTCGATAACTCATTAAAAATATTTTAGACCGAACCGTCGTCCGATAACTTATGTTAGTTGGTCTGTGCGCACTGAGTCGTAACCCAATACAATGTTAGCATACTTTGAAATACATTTTAGTACTGAACCGACATAGTTAGTAACTTGTGTTAGTTGGTCTGTGCTCATCGAGTCGTCACCAAGTACGATATTGTAGAAAAATATTTATCATCGAACTAAAAGCACACATTGCACATAACATGACATATCAGTACCACATATCACATCTTAACATAGCAATCATGACATAAAATTGTAGTGCTCGGTGAGGAGTGAAAGTTAGCCCCATCTTGAATTTTCGTAGAGATAGTTAGTTGGATTAAACTTGCTCGTTTGTCTCAGGTATGCCTGCAAGGATATACTAAACTGAGTTCTACTTCTAATAATAATTTCTATTACTAAAACTAAATTTTTAATATTATTATATACTTTTATAAATTGCAATCAAGTCCCTGCATTATATTAAATTCTCAATTAAATTTACACAAAACTTTAAACTTATTACAAAATGACTAAACTTGAGTTATACAACTCCGTTTGAAAATCCGTAAAAACACCGTTGGAATCCTCATGAGGTGAGGATCACATCAATACCAATTTTGTATCAAAATATTAAAGTTTTGAAAATATGAAATTATAACGTGAAGTGGGTTTCTTCCCAACTTTCTCATTTTACGTCAAAACTCAAAACTAATTATACCTTTGTGATCCTCGTGAGGAGAGCTTCAAAACGGTCTATAATATCAAAGCTAACTCACACTGAAACAAAATATGCCATTAAAGAGGTAAAAACTTTGACTGAGTTTTTCTCATTTATACAAAGTCCATTTCACAAAAGATTTGTATATTTGGAATCTACGCATCGAGACGATCATTTTCGTATATAACATGATAAGGTTTGACAACAAAATGAATAACATCAAAATGGGCAGTGTGTGAGAATTGATATATATATATATATATATATATATATATATATATATATATATATATATATATATATATATATATATATCAATTCTCACACACTGCCCATTTTGATGTTATTAATTTTGTTGTCAAACCTTATATATATATATATATATATATATATATATATATATATATATATATATATATATATATATATATATATATATATATATATATATATATATATGTGTGTGTGTGTGTGTGTGTGTGTGTGTGTGTGTGTGTTTGTGTGTGTGAGAATATGTAAAGAGAAGAGTGGAGAATTACCTCTCAATTGATCACTCCTCACACTACTACTAATTGTAAGTGATAAGTGTTAATGAAAAGAATATGAGTGAAGAGTGAAGGAATTTGGGTAGCAAAATATATGTGTGTGTGGTTGAATGGGATTGGGTATTTATAGATGTGTGTGATGGAATCAAGAATACATTGGCACATGGCAAGGTGGTGATACACGTGTATTTCCATATGGGCTAACATGTTTGTATGGCGCCATAGTCACAACATGGCTTAGCAATTCTTTCACATGGCTTCACATGTGGGATAAGTGCACATGGCTTCACATGTGGGATGATGATTCATGGGCCAATTTGATCAAATAATAACAATCATAATGGGTCAACACTTGGTGAATTATGGTACATCCCGCTGGCAGCTGCGCGGCTTCACCATTTTGATCATAACTTCTTCGTTTGACCTCCCATTCTTTATCATAACTTCTTCATTTGAATGTATAACAAGTCTCACCAAGTGGCACAGCTGTTCTTTTCGACACAGCTTGCGCGACGTCACCACTTTGATCATAACTTTCTCGTTTGGAATCCAATTGAAGTGTTCTTTACGCTCACGCGACCCTCTCTTCCGTGACTTTCTAACTATATCTCAAACAATCAGTTTCGACTTCCAAATAAATATAGAAAAATTATGGAAAATGTACGTCTGTTTGCTTGCAAGTAGCACAAGTTCACCCTTTATTCCAACCTTGCAAATTTTATCCCCCTTGTTTTTTTTTTAAAACAACAAAATATCTCTCAAGCACCTTTTAGTCAATATTAATACATAGCATAAATATTAATAATAATATAAATATATACACACACACACACACACATACACATATATATAAGGTGGGTATTACATCCACCCCTACTAACAAATATATACATACACATACACACACACAAATATATATAAGGTGGGTATATACTATTTATCAAATATAAAATACCTTTCATCGTCTCTTGTCCTTCATCAACTTCATGTCGTGTCATAGCGTATGCACGAACTGGCTTTACAGTCTGTCTTTCTAGTGCCTTGCTATTTGGGCATTCAGGCATTGTATGTCCTGGCTGTTTGCAATGATAGCAAATATTCGTTCTCATCAAGCATTTTCCGACGTGGCCTTTTCCACATACTGGACAATGAGGTCTCACTTCTTGTAGGTATGACGTTGAACCCTCTCCGATCCTAATTTGCTTATTTTGACTATCGTGGTTTCCATTCTCTATTATTGGTTCTTCCCACTTGAGTTTTATAGGTATCTCTATCATATTTCTGTTGTTGTTTTTCTGTCGAGATTCAATTTCTTGAGCTCTAAAAAATGCTTCCGCAAAAGTTAGCGTTCCTTGTCCTGCTAAGATAGTGCTAATTTTGGATCGTAATCCCTTCTCAAATCGTCTAGACTTCTTTTCCTCCGTATTAATGAGATGTGTCGCAAATCTAGATAGTCGATTGAATTCTCTCTCATATTCTAGCACACTCATTTTTCCTTGCTTCAGGTGAAGAAACTCACTTTCCTTGTCATCTCGATACGACTATGGCATGTAGTTTTGAATGATCACCTCCTTGAAGTCTTCCCATTTCATTCTAGCCGTTTGCTCAGGTGTCTTGGTACGTCCATAAGCTTCCCACCAAAAATCAGCTTCACCCACGAACTGGAAAATGACACACGTGATTTTCTGTGGATCATTGCAATCGAGATTGGTGAAAATCTTATCCAACAATCTTAACCATTTCTCAGCTTCCGTGGAGTCCTCAGTTCCATTGAATGTTGGTGGATTGAAACGTCGGAATTATTCAATTACTAATGCTGGCTCATTTCTATGAATAGGTTCGGGTGGTGGTGGTCGTGGTAAGTTTGTGTGAAATTGTTGAGCCAATCCTCGAAGAATTGTTACTAAATCGTCTCCTAGTTTACAATAAACGTTCTAAAGATTCTCATTTGTCGGTTGGTTTTTGGTCCTCTCAGGCTCATGATCTAGTTAAAACATTACTAATATTATATACTAGTATATAAATTAAACACACATAAAAATCCTAAAGTGTAGTCACATCATAGTCATAGAATAGTCAATCCTAGGGTATGGAATAAAATTCTAAGTCAGGTACTTCAGCAAGTCTGATATAGAATGCTCTGATACCACCTGTAATGCCCCGGGATTTCGCTATGGGGTTAGAACGCTACTAGATATACAATTCTCAATAAAAGAGATTGAGAATGCATAGCGGAATTAACATAAAAATCCCCAAAGCGATAATATAATAAGACATAAGTTGCATATAGATTATTACATATAAGCGTCTACTCACCCGAGTAGAGTGAAATATCCAAAACAAGTTCGTTCAGATGATGTATCTGAAATAAAGTTCTTAATAAAAAACTTATATATAAGACATAATATAAAGTCCTCTATGGTCTTGGGACATCTGTAGGGGCCTCTCCATCTTCTAAACCTTGTTCTGAAAATCAATAAGGGTTGAGTGTTCGAAATACACTCAGTAGGTTAACTTAAATGATTGCACAGTTAAAAATAAATATGCATGCCAAATATACCATAAAATGTAACATATGCCATTTTATAAAATAATTTGCACATTGTCGTTCGATAACTCATTGAAAATATTTTAGACCAAACTATTGTTGAGAGTGAAAATAATCGTGTTTTGGGCCTTGATTTGCCTGGAAATAGAGTACTATGTGGTCTTTTATCGAGATGAATTGGTACGTTTATAGGAAAGGCACAAATCAAAGGGAACAAGGGCTATTTGAGCATATTCATAGAGAAAAACAGGTAAAAGAGGCTCAAAATTGGAAGACACGATTTTAGAGGCAAAATCAAGGTGTTGTTCGACCAAGCTGGCTTGTTTGACCTTCAATAGGTGGTCAAACGAGAGGTGACAAGTCTAGCAGATTGCCAGAACCCGTCCAGTGTGCCAGTTCGACTTGGAGGAGTTGCTCGACCAAGATCAATCTGGTCGACCAAGAGCAGTTTGGTCGAGCAAATAGTCAAAGTTCTCCAGAATGTTTGTTCGACTAGGGGCTTCTTGTTTGACTTGGATGCTGAGATCAAACGGCGTGTCGTTGAATGCTATTTATGGTAATTCCGTATGTCTTTCACCAAATTTGACGTGTGCTTCAAGCAAAGGACCATCGTAAACCCATAAGGAGATCCTACGTGTATAAAGGAAGGGCTTCCGTAGGGGAAATAGAAGGGACACAACACAATAGCATACGGATTGGAGAGAGGCCACAACCATACTACATCCCACAAGGGGGATCACCTCCAACCATCATCCACATCCTTTCCTCCATCCATTCATTACTTTGAAGATTCGTTCGTGGAATCAAGAGGAGAACCAAGAGGATAATTCAAGACGGAGAAGAACGCGACGACCCCCACATCTAGGTTTTATTTATTTCCTAATTTATCTTGTATTTTTCGGACATTCGGGTAAGATCTATCCAACACCCATGATTATTTTTCTTAACATCATGGGCTAGAGCCTTTTTGGTAGAACTAGGATTGTGAAGATTTTACCAATTAATTGAACTTTCGTGTGTAAACTCCGTATAACACAACTTGTGGATTTATTTTATATATTACTGTGTATTTTTAATCTATATTCACGGTCGTTTTGTGCATCTTCAATTGGTATATAGAGTTTGAACATATATCTTGTTTGTAGATTGACTGCGTTCACCGCTGAACATGATTTCATGTTATGATTCTAAGTGAGGGGACTCCGAAGCTTCATTAGAACTATCATATATGAATACTTATTAATTGAATTGAATTTAGGTTATTAAGTAGGATAAAGAGGATAATTTTATAGTACCTATAAAGGGAGATCATATCGGGTTAGAGTACCAATAGGCCAGGGAAATAATTGATACTGATAGTACCTAGAAAGAGGGTGAAATTATATCTCTTTCTCTGAGGTTATTCACACGTGTTACATGCATGTTTACTTGTCTCTATAGAGTAGATATGCATGGTTTAGTGATGCGTTCATATTCCACAAGGCAGATTCGGACATCAACACACGGAAGGAAAATTAATGCGTGAAACTGGATTATCCTTGAGCTACCTATTCTCCTACTTGATCCACTTTCGTATTCTTCGAGTGATATTTTATTTAATTTGTTATTTTAATTAATTGTTTATTAGTTAATCATTCAATCCACAAACTCTTATTTCCTTTCGTCTTAATTAATTTATATAATAATTAAATTGATAATACGCCATCCTTTGGGTTCGATAATCACTTGGTCGCTTGCTTAAGCTGCAACTGATATCTTTCATACTTGGGGATTAATTTTGCGTGTAAAAAAAAGGCGCATCAAGTTCTTGGCACCGTTGCCAGGGACAGCTATTATTATTAGTTTATTATTTCTAGTTGATTAAGACTTTTATTCGTGATTATTTATTTATATCTAACCTTGAATTTTTCTGAGGTATTTGTGCACTAGAAAAAGGAGAGAAAGGAAAGAAAGGAATAACACATTGAGCTAAACATGACCGGAGCAAGGCAGAATCCAGAAAATGTTTCCATACGTGAAATTTTCACGAACAATGGGATTGACAATATGGGGTTGATAGGGGCAAGGGGGGACGATTATGATTTTGAGATACATCCCACTCTTATTAACATGGTGGAGAAGAATCCCTTTTCTGGAGGTTGTTTTGAAGATCCATTTCAGCATCTCCGAAGATTTCTTGGTTATATAAACACTCAAAAAGGTGCTGGAGCTAATGATAATGCTAGGCAGATTGCCCTATTCAAGTTTTCATTAATTGATAAGGCGAAAGCTTGGTATGAGACTCTTGATGCCACATATTACACTACATGGGATAAACGACAGCAGAAGTTCTTAGAGAGATACATGCCACCCTCAAGGATCTTAAGAATGAGGCAAGAGATCACTCGATTTGTTATGAATCACGGTGAGAAATTGTATGAGGCGTGGGATATGTTTAAAGACATGCTCAGGCGGTGCCCACAACATGGAATGTCTAAGGCTGAATACATAAGCATCTTCTACTATGGATTGGATTGTGAGTCGCGTATTTTTATTGATACATCATCAGGAGGAGCGTTGTTATCAAAAATAACACTTGAAGTAGAAAAGTTGTTTGAAGACATCTCTATGAATTTGAGTGACTGGCCTATAGAGAGAGATAGAGGATCATATGTGTTTGGCAAGGTCGCGCATGTTGAACATCAAGTGGTGAAGACCGAATAGAGATTATGAGATCATCTCTAGTTTAACTAACATCAACAAGCTACTAGAATCCCAGCAAAGGAAGATTACAGAGTTAAAACTAAGGGGGCCTAGTATGAAGCAGCACGAAGTGAGGAGTGTTGAAGATACCTTCAATCGATACATGGCTGAGAATGATGCAAGGGTTAATCACATTGAAGCTAGAATGAATGTTGAGCATGCAGATTTATCTAAGCAGTTGAAGGACCTTACCTTGATTATGGGACAGATGGCCTCGAATGTGAATAAATTAACACAAACGTTGGAGAATAATACTATCACATTGAGGTCTCAGATACGGTATGAAGGTCTGAAGATGTCGGCGAGCGAGAACGAAGGAGGCAGGGGTGTTGCTCGACCAAACTACATCAGCTTGACCATACCTGATGGTCGAGCTGAGGTCGAGCAAGCTCCGTAAAAACAGATTCATGACATTCTATTTTCGAGTGTGCTGCTCGACCAGCACACTTTTGCTCGACCAGACTATCCAAGTCGAGTAGAAGTCGAGCAACACCTGGGAACGGAAATTCCTCGATCAGGAGGTTTGCTCAACTTGGAATAGGTTGCTCGACCAGATCACCTAAGTCTAGCACAAGTCGAGCAAAATGCATAAAATTTACAGAGAGGTTTGCTCGACTTGGACCTAGTTGCTCGACCATACCACGAAAGTCGAGCAGGAGGCGTGCAACACCTGGGGAAGCAGAGGTCACGATCATCCACGTTGCTCAACTTCGACAGAGTTGCTCGACCAAACTATCCAAGTCAAATGGAGGTCAAGCAGTCCTGTTTCGCGCCTGATTCGATCCCGAATGCTACACCTACTGTTCAGAGTACTCTAGAGTCATCCCAAGAGCAGAATAATGAGCTTATAGTAGAGAAAAAGTAGGAAAGAGCAAAGAGGTTGAGAGCCGAGAAGCTTAGACTACAGATGAATAATGAAGATGTGGTTTTCTCTCTTGATCATGCAATGAAGATGCCCATGGAAACTCAATCATGCAAGAGCATAGATGTGATTTCTAACTTGTTGAATCTTAATTTTTCTAAGACAGATGATTCTGAATTTGAATGAAAGATTGACATGGAGGTGTCTAGATGGTCATGGGAGGAAGGAAATTCCGAGGATCATATACTTATGACCAAGAAAGGTGAGGTGCTGAGTGTAGATAAGAAGAGGGAAAGAAAGTACTTGAAGGTGAGGATATGAGACGACCGCCATCTGATCCAGTAGTATAAGGTTACATCCATCGTGACTCTCCGACGTTAAACATGAGCACCTGTTGGGGGCTTGCCCTTCCATTTTATTGCTTTATTTCTTTCGTGTGAGTAAGAAATTTTTATATTTAAGGTGTTTACTAATCAGCAATTACATCTCTTTGCAAACTTAGTTTTAACTTACGTTTTTACTAAGTTTGGGGGATGTGATGTTATTACCTCATTGAAGCACCAAGAGTATAATCTTTTCTTTGTAATGTTTGCTATGGGAGTTAATTTTTTGCGGTATGTTAAAACTTTAATCGATTTTGATGTGTCGATTTTTTATAATTTGCCTAGTGTTCAGTGGTGTTTCTAGTGTGTGGAGTCAATTAGATAGTCAATTGAGTTTATTTTATAGTTATCCTATTTCATTATTAATGAATATGTGATGAGGAGGTGTGCTTGGGCTTTGATGATAGAAAAGGTAAACGAGTGGCAAGGCGAGTTCTACACTGAGGCTTTGATCTGACCGAGTTGAATAACTCGAGGAGCTCGCCCATATTTTGAAGGAGAAATCAGGTGCCCTCGTTTTTTTTTTCTAATTTTTATGTGTGCTTTAAATCCATGGAGTAGAAGGATTGAGTTTATGGTTGTGATACACATGAGCTTATATTTTAAATTGTGCTTAAAATTGATATGCTTTTGAAATTGATAAAGGAATTGTACTTTAATTATATTGTGATATGAAGTTCTATGTGTACTTGTGGGATATTGCTTATCATGAAAAGTGCTCTGTTACTTGGTAAAACCCATATGAGATTTTGAGCCTTATTCATGTACATAATCACATGATATTTCTTTTTTGGTGAGTATCTTTCTTGTGTGTATATTCTAGAACTTGCCTCTTGTCTTACTTAAAACTACATGTATGTTAGATGATGGGAGATGATTTTAGGCCATCCATGAATTTATGAGTCACTTTGCCAAATAATTTCCTTCCAAGTAATTATATATCCGTAGTTAGCCCTTTTGAGCCTGAAGCCTTATTTTTTGGCAACCTACGAAGATAGCCACTTTGATTTCCTATTTGAGCCTTAAATTCCTATATTTAGTGGAGAATTAAATGTTGTCAAAGTGTGTGAATTTGATTTTGATGGAGTTTGGAAGGAATAAAATATTTGGAGCTGTACAAGTGATTATGAGCTTGAAAATAACTTGCTTAGAGGTAGTGCCCAAGACTGGTACCCCGAGATGTTAGAGGTAGTACCCGAAACTGGTACCTCAAGAGAGAAAAAAAAGAAAATAAATGAAAGAAAAAGTATGTTAAGCTTGAAGGAAAGGAGAGAAAAGAAAATTAGAAGAGCATGAAGCTGAATAGCGTTGAAGTGTAAAAATCTGCAGTACAACATATCTCCAGTTTTAATTCTCTACTAATTGAGTCACTTTATCCATATGTTTCCTACCCTTCCAAAGAGCCAACATTACATCCAAAAGAAAAGTCCTTTTTGATCTCAATATCGAATCATAATAATAGTGGCGGAGAGTTTGAGACTTTTGATAAGTTTATGGTTACGCATGCACTTGAATTGAATTTGAGCGTAAATACCTTAACCCATAAGTGTACATCTTTTACACTTGAGTCGAGTGATATATACTTCCCTTGAAAACATGTCAATGGAGCATTAGAATTGGTGGTGATTGTCTTATCTTGTATGCTATGAATTGATTATTACAAGTAATGAGAGTTGCATGACCTAAATTGAGGATATTTGTATTTTGAATGGGGTATTGGTCATAGTTCTTGTTTCCCCTATCTCTCATTCTCTTTATCTTTATTTTGTTGCATCAGAATGAGCAACGGGTAAATTTGAGGATTTGTTGAGAGTGAAAATAAGCGTGTTTTGGGCCTTGATTTGAGTGGAAATAGAGTACTATTTGGTCTTTTATCGAGATGAATCGGTACATTTATGGAAAAGGCACGAATAAAAGGTACAAGGGTTATTTGAGCATATTCATATAGGAAAATAAGTAAAAAAGACTCGGAATTAGAAGACACGATTTTGGAGGTGAAATCAAGGTGTTGTTCGACCAAGATGACTTGTTCGACCTTCAATAGGTGGTCGAACGGGTGGTGACAAGTCGAGTAGATTGCCAGAGCCCGTCCAGTGAGCCAGTTCGACTTGGAGGAGTTGCTCGACCAAGATCAATCTGGTCAACCAAGAGCGGTTTGGTCTAGCAAATTGCCAAAGTTGTCAAGAATGTTTGTTCGACCAGGGGCTTCTTGTTCGACTTGGATGATGAGGTCAAACGGCGTGTCACTGAATACTATTTATGATAATTTCGGACATCTTTCGCCAAATTTGATGTTTACTTCAAGCAAAGGCCCATCCTAAGCCCATAAGGAGATCATATATGTATAAAAGAAGGGCTTCCGCAGAAGAAAAAGAAGGGACACAACACAATAGCATACGGATTGAAGAGAGGCCACAATCATACTACACCTCACAAGAGGGGATCACCCCCCAACCATCATCCACATCCTTTCCTCATCCATCCATCACTTTGAAGATTCGTTCGTGGAATCAAGATGAGAACCAAGAGGAGAATTCAAGATGTTGAAGGACGCGACGTCGCCCACATCTAGAGTTTTATTCGTTTCTTAATTTATCTTGTATTTTTTGGACATCCGGGTAAGATCTATCCAACACCCATGATTGTTCTTCGTAACATCATGGGATAGAGCCTTTTTGGTAGAACTAGGGTTGTTAAGGTTTTTACCAATTAATTAAACTTTCGTGTGTAAACTCCGTACAATACTACTTGTGGATTTATTTTATATATGACTGCACGTTTTTAATCCATATTCACGATCATTTTGTGCATCTTCAATTGGTATATAGAGTCTGGATATATATCTTGGTTGTAGATTGAGTACTTTCACCGCTGAATAGGATTCCATGTTATGATTCAAAGTGAGGGGACTCCGAAGCTTCATTAGAACTATCATATATGAATACTTATTAATTGAATTGAATTCGGGTTATTAAGTAGGATAAAGAGGATAATTTTATAGTACCTATAAAGGGAGATCATATCGGGTTAGAGTACCAATTGGCCAGGAAAATAATTGATACTGATAGTATCTAGAAAGGGGGATGGAATTATATCTCTTGCTCCGAGGTTATTCACACGTGTTACATGCATGTTTACTTGTGTCTGTAGAGTAGATATGCATGATTTAGTGATGCGCCTATATTCCACAAGGCAGAGTCGGACATCAACACACAGAGGGGAAATTAATGCGTGAAACTGGATTATCCTTGAGCTACCTATTCTCCTACTTGATCCACTTTCGTATTCTTCGAGTGATATTTTAATTAACTTGTTATTTTATTTAATTATTTATTAGTTAATCATTCAATCAACAAACTCTTATTGCCTTTCGTCTTAATTAATTTAAATAACAATTAAATTGATAATACGCCGTCCTTTGGGTTTGATATTCACTTGGTCGCTTGCTTAAGCTGCAACCGATATCCTTCATATTTGGGGATTAATTTTGCGTGCAAAGAAAATATGCATCAATCGTCGTCTGATAACTTATGTTAGTTGGTATGTGCGCACCAGGCCGTCACCCCAGAACGATGTTAGCATACTTTGAAATACATTTTAGTACTGAACTGACGTAGTCAATAACTTGTGTTTGTTGGTCTGCGCGCATCGAGTCGTCACCCAGTATGATATTAGTGGAAAAATATTTACCATCGAACTAAAAGTACACATTGCACATAACATGACATATCAGTAACACATATCACATATTAATATAGCAATCATGACATAAAATTATAGCATTCGATAAAGAGTGAAAGTTACCCCCACTTTGAATTTTCTTAGAGATAGTTGGTTGGATTAAACATGTTCGTTTGTCTCAAGTATGCCTGCAAGGGTATACTAAACTACGTTCTACTTCTAATAATAATTTCTATTACTAAAACTAAATTTCTAATAATATTATATACTTTTATAAATTACAATCAAGTCCCTGCATTATATTTAATTCTCATTTAAACTTACACTAAACTTTAAACTTATTACAAAATGACCCAACTTGAGTTATACAACCCCGTTTGAAAATCCGAAAATACTGTTAGAATTCTCGTGAGGTGAGGATCACATCAATACTAATTTTGTATCAAAATTTTAAAGTTTTGAAAATATGAAATTATAACGTGAAGTGGGTTTCTTCCTAACTTTCTCATTTTACGTCAAAACTCAAAATTAATTATACATTTGTGATCCTCGTGAGAGCTTCAAAACGGTCTATAGTATCAAAGCTAACTCACACCGAAATAAAATATGTCATTAAAGAGATAAAAACTTTGGCTGAGTTTTTCTCATTCATACAAAATCCATTTCACAAAAGATTTATATATTTAGAATCTGCGTATCGAGACGATCATTTTCGTATATAACATGATAAGGTTTGACAATAAAATGAATTACATCAAAATGGGCAGTGTGTGAAAATTGATATATATATATATATGTGTGTGTGTGTGTGTGTGTGCGTGTGTGTGTGTATGTGTGTGTGTGTGTGTGTGAGAGAGAGAGAGAATATGCAAAGAGAAGAGTGGAAAATTACCTCTCAATTGATCACTCCTCACACTATTACTAATTGTAAGTGTTAATGAAAATAATATGAGTGAAGGGTGAAGGAATTTGGGTAGCAAAATATATGTGTGTGTGGTTGAATGGGGTTGGGTATTTATAGATGTGTGTTATGGAATCAAGAATACATTGGCACATGGCAAGGTGGTGATACGTGTGTATTTTCATATGGGTTAAAATGTTTGTATGGCTCCATAGTCACAACATGGCTTAGCAATTCTTTCACATGGCTTCACATGTGGGATAAGTGCAAATGGCTTCACATGTGGGATGATGATTCATGGCCAATTTGATCAAATAATAACAATTTTTTTATTAAAAGGAAAAAGAAAAAGAGAGTACAATAAGTAAGAAATTGACAGACGAAAATTGAATAAGTCAAACCAGCGGCTTTAAAAAGGCCAAAAATGCTGCCTTGTGATGAAGGTAGCTAACTTTGTAATTCAAACACTATCCGAGCTGCTAAAGTAAAAAATAAACTAGTGGATTGCACCTTAAAAATATTCCAATCACATCCTACAGTCCATCAAAAATAAGGCAAAACAGATAGCCTTTTAAATATGTTAAATCTTGGAGAGTTCATTCAATGGTCCTGATCAACCAAGTAGCAAAACAAACAAAAACTCCTTGAACATCCATCAGGCATAGTCAGTCAAAGCAGGAGCATATCATCAAGGAATTAACAACAAAGAATATAACTTCTCAATGACCCAAGCTCAACCAAGAAAATAAAAGTGCTAAAAGCACAATACCAGAAAGTATCATCATCCAGCAACTTAAACAATATCAGATCAATTCCAGCTGAATGAGAGAAAAAGAAAAAAACTGGACCCTCAATACTCCAACATAAGAGATCATAGATACCAACACATAAGCACAAATGGAGCAAAGTCCTGATATTAAGAAATCCAAAAAATCTAAAATTCGAGAGTACAGATGTTGTGGAAGTATGAACATCAAGTAAATTGATGATGCAGAACCAGAATCAGAAAGTGGGCAAGAGCCCCATTCGCGAAACATCAGGAGGCAATCTTTCACCTCTGAAGATAGAGCAGACAGCAAAAAATTCTGACACCGCGCACCGGTGTTAGAATTTAAGGAATCAGAAATCAGTGTGCACCCTGGATTGAGAAGCCGCTACATCCGATGGAGTAATCAGTTCAAGGTTACTTTGAATCCGATAATGGCAAGAAGGAGTCACCATGTAAAGAACATGGGCATCAAACAGCAAGGATAAACTAATCTGGACCAGTGGATACTCTTACTTGTTTTGGAGTCTCCGGCGGCGAGACCGGCTGATAATCGGTACAAGCATCGTCGCAGTCTGTATCTGTCGTCTGGTGATCTGAAAGTGTGAATCGGCGGGTAGACAAGGCACCACGGCATGAGTGATAGCAGTGAGAAAAGGGGATAATAAAAATCCCATTAAAAAACTCAATCGTCCAACGACGGAGGAATAGATCTGAATGGAGAACCCTAGAAGTTTCCAATTAAAGCCCTGACAGCGCTGGTTTAAAAGGCTACCCAGCGGACTGATGCTGCCGAAGCATGGCTCCTTGTATTGGCCATGGGAGATATCTGGTTTTAGGGCAGCGGGGAAAATCTCCTGGCGGTGATATTGCAACCGCCTTAGAGGCGAAAACTTGGGCTCATTGTGTCGGCATGAGCGTGGAGTGATGATGGCCGGTGGATGGAAAGGAAACGGCATTGGATGAGATCTTGGAACCCTAGAAGAGAAGCCAACCATTGTAGGGAGATAACACGGGTGTGTGAGCCCAGTTAATTATGGATGAGGACGGAATCCCTCTGTTGAGAATTTTGTTATAGACGACGGAGCCTATTGGGAATAATTAGCTCAAAAGCTTAGAGGGAGGGGGAAGAAAAAATTAGATAGAGAAAACCCGCTCCCCCTCCCTCTGGTTCCTCACATATGATCAAATAATAATAATCATAATGGGTCAAAACTTGGTGAATTTCGTACATCTCGTTGGCAGCTGCGCGGCTTCAATATTTTGATCATAACTTCTTCGTTCGACCTCCTATTTAAGTGATTTTTACACCGTCGCGATCCTCTCTTCCTTGTATTTCTATTGTAAAGAACACTCCGAAAACCCAACATTTGAATATATAACAAGTCACGCAAAGTGGCACAACTGTTCTTTTCGGCATAACTTGCGCGACGTCACCACTTTAATCATAACTTTCTCGTTTAGAATCCAATTGAAGTGTTCTTTATGCTCACATGACCCTCTCTTCCGTGGCTTTCCAACCTTATCTCACATGTCCAGTTTCAACTTCCACACAAATACTGAAAAATTATGGAAAGTATACGTCAGTTTGCTTGTAAGTAGCACAAGTTCACCCTTCATTCCAACTTTGCAAATTTTATTCCCCTTGTTTTATTTAAAAAAAAAAAACAAAATACCTCTCAAGCACCTTTTAGTCAATAAGAATACGTAGTATTAATATTAATAATATATATATACATATATATATAAGGTGAGTATTACATCCACCCCCTACTAAATTAAAAATTTCATCCTCGAAATTTCACTTATCAGGAAATATTACTTATTTATGTACTATTTATCAAATATGAAATATCTGTCATCATCTCTTGTCCTTCATCAACTTCATATCATGTCATAGCGTATGTCCGAACTGGCTTTACAGTCTGTCTTTCTGGTGCCTTGCTCCTTGGGCATTCAGGCATTGTATGTCCTGGTTGTTTAATGATGGCAAATCTTCGTTCCCATCAAGTATTTCTGGATGTGGCCGTTTTCACATACTGGACAATGAGGTCTCATATTCTAGCACACTCATTTTTCCTTGCTTCAGGTGAAGAAACTCACTTTTCTTGTCATCTTGATACGACTGTGGCATGTAGTTTTGAATCATCACCTCCTTGAAGTCTTCCCATGTCATCCTAGTCTTTTGCTCAGGTGTCTTAGTGTTGGGCAATTGGATCTTGTGGCTCAAACGTGATCGTTAGTAAACAGGCAAACAATAAACAGCGGAAGCAATTAAATCTTGTTTACCGTACTTCTGGGTTGATGTAGAGGATGAACCGTTGCAGAGAACCACCTCTCAATCTTCTGCAGTATGTCCCAAGTTGAATCCTGCTGTTGTGTGGGCAACAATCCGCAGGATTCTCTCAATCTGCTCCTGTTCTTTCTAACTGTCAAATGAGGCACTGACTTAGGGTTAACAGGAACTGAGATAACTTATTTATAAAGGCTACTGCAGGGACCAGGAGGAGAAATTGGGCTGGGCCTCAATTGAATTTAATTAACCAAGCTTAGCCCAAAGCTTTTAATTAAATCCAATAATAATAATATAGTCCACTAAAATATTATTATTGCACTACCCATCCAATCCCAAATTATGTTCTGGGCTCCTTCTTATTATAAGCCCGATAGTCTCCTCATGTTTAAGATATTCAATGTCCATTAATTAATTAAGTTACTGACAACTCTAATTAATTAATATCTCGTCCGAGAGTAGTACCACTCAACCTTTTTATCATGCCGGAAATTAATCCACTTGCAAGATTTACATGATAAACCTTATGAGCTCCTCAAGGGGACATCATCAACCTATGACGGACATGGATTCCTTCTACAATCAACAGCACACCATAGATACAGCACTACTTCCCAACTCACCGAGTTTGTTGATTTAATACTTATAAATCTCACCCATTGATGAATCAAAGAAATACATACTGCCCTACGTGTCGAGGTTATTGTATAGGGATTAAGAGCACGAACTTCCATAATAACAGAGATCAAGTTCTACTATATAGTCAGTATAAGAAGAACGATCTCAGGCGGTCCTGCTCAATACACACAAGTGCACTAATGTGATTCTATAGCCAAGACAAGCTAATACCAAACCACACTACAACCATACCGATAGAGAGTCCCCGTCTATCTCAGTTGTGAGCATCTGTTTATACTTTATAAGGAAACCGATAATATGATCTTCTGCGTGTTGTCGCACAACATATTATCTACAGTATAAAGTAAATGGACTATTGCGTCATGCATATAAAATAAATTATAAGACGCAATCATTTGATCAATGATTCTCATTTCAAATATTGTTATGACATTGTTCATACTAAAGCTAGACTTTCATATTAAAAGGATATATTTTGCCTTTCTTAAGTCCTTCATCTCTACCGCTTTATTAACCGTACCCATACGGCCGATAATACTCTTTCATTGTCTCCAATGAGCAAGATACTATCTACGTATAGTACAAGAAACACCACCACGTTTCCGTCACTCTTTACAATACACAAGATACATCCGTTGATTGATTTAAATCCGTGCCACTGGATTACCTAATCAAAACAGATGCTTCACGATCTCAAAGCTTGCTTTAGTCCATCGCTTGACATTTTTAAGCTTACTATTAAAATGCTATTAGTACTTTGCAATGAATCACTCTGGTTGCTTCACATAGATGTTTTCCTCAAGACTTCCAATCAGGAAAGCTGTCTTGACATCTATTTGCTGTTCCTCATAATTCAATATGAGCAGCAATAAATAAAAGAATTCGAATCAACATAAGCATAGCTACCAGCGAATATGTTCCCTCATAATCGAACCATTTCTTTCTGAGTACACTTTTTCGCAACAAGCTTTGCTTCCAAGGTTTTCACCTTTCCATATGATCCTCTTTTATTTCCTTTGACCCTTGCAATGGCTTTTACACCATTTAGTGGTCATACAAGTTCCCAAATTTAATATAGAATCTGTAGATTCTATTTCAACATACATTGCAACTTACTAAGATTCCGCATTTTAATCTTGTAGTGCTACGTCGTATCCGTGGGACAATACCATGTTCACTAGGGATTCAGTCTTACGACTTTCCCAAAACATATATTTATGGGTTGTCATACAACACTCCCACTACGACAAGGCACTACATGTAATTGTGTATCAGACGTGACACGCGTTGCAGTTTACCTTGTGGTATATCCTCTTGTACACTTGGTACTTATACTTAGTGTTTTCCTCTCACTACCTTTAGAACAACTTATACATGGGTTTGTGATTTATTACATAGTCCTTTTCCAAAAATCTAGTTATTGAGTTAACAATTATCCTTCTATCTTTTGGACTAAATAAATCACTATCCATTTTTCTAGAATATCCCATATACAGACAAACGTTTCACGAATTACTGTATCTAGGGCATATCCATAAAATGAATTTAATTATTCCAAATAATCCGTCATCTATCTAATCATAACCATAAGAGCCTTATACCTTCTACCCACCACACCATTCAGCTGGGGCATGCCCGGTGTAGTCAACTTGAGATTTAATCTCAACTTCTGATTATTAGTTCCTAACTATCCCAAGAGGTTTTCATCATCACGATTGGGTCGTAATGATATGATATATTTTCCATGACGCTCACTGTACCAGCCTTAAAATTCTTGAATTAATCCAAGAACTTAGACATGTAGTGCATCATATAAATATATTGGTTCCCAGAATAATCTTTGAATATTCATAACCACCTCTCGCCTAGATATTGTTAGGTCCGCTTGAATCAGAATGAACTAATTCCAACATATATATCTTTGGCTCTACACCCCACAGCCTTGAAAAGGCAGTTAATCAATTTTACTTCCAAGCACGACTCGCAAGTCCGATAGTTTCCACTTCAGATAAACCTTACGGTCTATCGGCTATCAACTTTTGAATCCTACTCAAGTAAAATGAATTAGTCATAGACGCCAAATGTATGTTTAGTTCATTTCCGAAGGTTCCTTTCTCTTACTAATATTAGAAGATGCATTATTTAATTACTATTTATTGCATCTGTGGGATGTGCATGATTCAAGAGTATCCAAATTATCCACCAATGTACTTTAACGGATTATAGCCTCATTCCTCATTTCTATGACCATGTCATTTAAATGAAATGAAGTATCCATCCGTTAATGCATAGAAACCGAAATTAAATTCTTTCTATGAAATGTACGTAAAGACAATTTCTCATAATCAATCGTTTATTCTTATCATGAGATAAATAAACAACTCCCACTGCAATAGCCACTACCTTTGTAGTTTTACCCATGTTATTAACAATCTTATCCTTACTCAGTGATAAACATTTAGTGATTCCAGTATCTACATACTTCGTGTCAGTAGATGCCATCACTAATCATGTTTAAACCATTAGTAAATAAGATATTAACCTTGTTCAGTTCATGATGAAAATTGGCTTTCTTTTGCCACATGTTTTGTTAGAAGTTTCCCACCATATACAACCTTTCGTATTTCAGGTAGAACTTGCTCAAAATATCCAGGCAAATTGTGAAGAATAAATTGATTTAGGTTTCCCTTTCAATTTCTATTCCAAGCTCTTCCAATTCATTCATCAATTCTACCATGATCTTCTGCCTTTTTAATTTACTCTAGTATCCGAAGAGTTACATGAGACCATCATATTTCTATGAACCTCTCATCTCTTCACTAGAGACTTTAATAGGCATCATGAGACGTCCTTTGCGAGAATACACATGTATTTTCTTAAGCAGTAATTTTAAAATACAAGATTCTTTTCCAATCATCTAATTTGGACAAGTAAATATAATTTCTTTTAGTTAATAATTAGTGAGACTAAAACTATTCGAAATACAGAGAATCACGATTAAATTTACTGATCAAAACTTCGAATTTTATCCTTTTATATTGTTTCCCTCAAAACAATATAAAATAAAATTCACCGACATCTCAAGCACCGTGAGTCTGCAAGCCACGTTAGTGTGGACGTTTACAAACCCGAACATTTACAAGAGTAGATTTTACCCATTAATTTCATTTGTCAACCTAACTTTATGACAAAATAATTAATAGTCGGTTACTCTTTAGCCATGCAAATAATAGCAGTGACTCCGTTGGGGAGGATACTAATTATTTACACCTAAGTGTACACCATTATTTGATCCCAAGTCCACTACGCGAGCTTATGTGCCTTACAGTTGGAGAAGTACACACGCGCTCGGGTAGCTTCCTACAATCATCAATTATAAGTTTGTACCAGTGTACCACACACAAACTCATCCGTTAGGGAGGAAGGCCTATGCCAACACGCAAGTTTATGTGCCACATTACAAACAATAATTATTTATGAAGTCTGTACCAGTGATCCGTGAATAAACTCATCCGTTAGGGAGGAAGGCCTATGCCAACACGCAAGTTTACTCACATCACTTACAAACCAATAATGGAGGCCGCGGGAATTTATTACCAATCCCCTCTCCCACTTAGTTATTTAATTACCAAGGGTTTTTAACATGCATATAATATTCCAGAATAAAATATACAACTTAGACATGCTTCTATTAACAACAATTTAAATAAATAAATCACATAGAACATGCCTTTCATATATAACAATTAATTGTCAAGTTAAAACAATTAAATCAGTTATATATTATTAATTAATTGCATAATAAGTGGATTAATTAAATGGGCTCAAGAGCAACAAATAAGCACAAAATGAGCAGCAGATTAAATAATTAATCAAGCTCATTATCCATGGCCCATAATCTTAACCCAAAATTAAATTAAGTCCACCAAGCCCACTAGCACAAAAAGTCCATTAATAAAATTAATTAATCATGCTTGGCCCATTACCCACAATTAATTAAAATAGGATTAGCCCAGCAGCCCATTAGTATTTAATTAAAATTGGGCCATTTGATAACAGCCCAAAACCATTTAATTAAAAATGAGCAGCCCACAAGCTTAATAACTAGGCCCAGCCCATTTGCTTTCAGCCCTAATCTCCTGCCAGCCGCCCTCATCATCCACTCGGAGCTTCTCATCCTTTCAGGCATCTCCGGCACAACCAGGGCCCGCTCCCGCCGGCGCCGCCGCCAACAGCCCACCGAAAAAATTCCGTTAGCCCGCCGCCGACAGTTCCAAGCCTTGAAGCATCACCATCGCGCCACCAGCTGGCAATCGCCCCGCAGCCGCGCCTGCCCAAACCGCCACCATCGATCATCAGCCGCCAACAGGCTGACCAGATCGAAAATCGCGCCTTTCCGGCGAGGTGCGACGCAGTCCAGTGCCGCTGCGCAGCTGCGCGATTCCCACACGCCAGCTTCGTTCCCGACGAACGCCGACCTTAGTCCACCAGATTCGGTCGAAACGTCCAGCGAGTCGTATTCGTCTCCGACAATCCGCCTGGAACGTTGCTCCCTCAGCCCACCGTCGTCCGCCTGCTTCGAATCCGCAGTCCAGATCGATCTTTCATGGCTGTCGTCGACCGTTTCCGTTCATCACCCGCCGCCGCCTCGACTCCGTCGCTCAGCCGCGTGCCACCACCAGTGCAGCCAGATTCCTCGGCGACGTGCCCCGATCTGAACGGATCTGTCTCGACCTGCGCCGATCTGCCCAGCCGGAGCTTACGTCGATCGAGATCTTAGCGTTGGTTCAGGCATCGTCCAAACGCCTCGCCGTGGAGTCTTAGCCGCTGCGACTCAATCGAACCAGTCGAACCCCGACTAGCGACCCCGGTCAGGCATCGATTTTTTTTCGTCGGATGTACACCCACCGTACAGTGTGTGAGTGTGTGTGATTTAAAGAATACAGCAGACTGATTGACTTTATGTGTATTAAAGCAGCGTGAACAGTGTATACATTCAAACTCCAATCACATAATCACAAACGTACTTCTCAACACATACAGACTTCTCAACATGCGATTAACCCATATTATATTCATTTAATCAAATAATCACAAACCTTACTGATCACGTTTCACCACGAAACCAACGCTCTGATACCAATTGTTGGGCAATTGGATCTTGTGGCTCAAACATGATCGTTAGTAAACAGGCAAACAATAAACAGCGGAAGCAATTAAATCTTGTTTACCGTACTTCTGGGTTGATGTAGAGGATGAACCGTTGCAGAGAACCACCTCTCAATCTTCTGCAGTATGTCCCAAGTTGAATCCTGCTGTTGTGTGGGCAACAATCCGCATGATTCTCTCAATCTGCTCCTGTTCTTTCTAACTGTCAAATGAGGCACTGACTTAGGGTTAACAGGAACTGAGATAACTTATTTATAAGGGCTACTGCAGGGACCAGGAGGAGAAATTGGGCTGGGCCTCAATTGAATTTAATTAACCAAGCATAGCCCAAAGCTTTTAATTAAATCCAATAATAATAATATAGTCCACTAAAATATTATTATTGCACTACCCATCCAATCCCAAATTATGTTCTGGGCTCCTTCTTATTATAAGCCCGATAGTCTCCCCATGTTTAAGATATTCAATGTCCATTAATTAATTAAGTTACTGACAACTCTAATTAATTAATATCTCGTCCGAGAGTAGTACCACTCAACCTTTTTATCATACCGAAAATTAATCCACTTGCAAGATTTACATGATAAACCTTATGAGCTCCTCAAGGGGACATCATCAACCTATGACGGACATGGATTCCTTCTACAATCAACAGCACACCATAGATACAGCACTACTTCCCAACTCACCGAGTTTGTTGATTTAATACTTATAAATCTCACCCATTGATGAATCAAAGAAATACATACTGCCCTACGTGTCGAGGTTATTGTATAGGGATTAAGAGCACGAACTTCCATAATAACAGAGATCAAGTTCTACTATATAGTCAGTATAAGAAGAACGATCTCAGGCGGTCCTGCTCAATACACACAAGTGCACTAATGTGATTCTATAGCCAAGACAAGCTAATACCAAACCACACTACAACCATACCGATAGAGAGTCCCCGTCTATCTCAGTTGTGAGCATCTGTTTATACTTTATAAGGAAACCGATAATATGATCTTCTGCGTGTTGTCGCACAACATATTATCTACAGTATAAAGTAAATGGACTATTGCGTCATGCATATAAAATAAATTATAAGACGCAATCATTTGATCAATGATTCTCATTTCAAATATTGTTATGACATTGTTCATACTAAAGCTAGACTTTTAGTATACAATCCAACACTTAGTACGCCTATAAGCTTCTCACCAAAAATCAGTTTCACCCACGAACTGGAAAACACCGCACGTGATTTTCTATGCATCATTGCAATCGAGATAGGTGAAAATCTTATCCAACGATCTTAACCATTTTTTAGATTTCGCGGGGTCCTTAGTTCAGTTGAATGTTGGTGGATTGAAATGTCGAAATTATTCAATTACCAATGCTGGCTCGTTTCTATGAATAGGTTCTGGTGGTGGTCGTGTCGAGTTTGTGTAAAATTATTGAGCCAATCCTCGAAAGATTGTTACTAAATCATCTCCTGGTTTATCATAAAAGTTCTCAAGATTCTCATTTGTAGGTTGGTTTTGTGGTTTTCTCCGGCACAAGATCTAGTCAAAATATTACTTATATTATGTACTATTATATAAATTAAACACACATAAAAATCCTAAAGTGTAGTCACGTCATAGTCATAGAATAGTCAATCCTAGGGTATGGTATAAAATTCTAAGTCAGGTACTTGAGCAAGTCTGATATAGACTGCTCTGACACCACTTGTAACGCCCCGGAATTTCGCTATGGGGTTGGGACGTTACTAGATATACAATTCCCAATAAAAGGGGTCGAAAATGCACAGCAAAATTAATATAAAAATCCCTAAAGCATTAATATAATAAAACATTTGTTCCATAAAGATTATTACATATAAGCGTCTCCTCGCCCTAGTAGAGTAAAATATCCAAAATAAGTTCGTTCAGTTGATGTATCTGAAATAAAGTTGTTAATAAAATACTTATATATAAGACATAATATAAAGTCCTCTATGGTGTTGGGACATCTGTAGGGGCCTCTCCATCTTCTAAACCTTGTTCTGAAAATCAATAAGGGGTGGGTGTCTGAAATACACTCGGTGGGTTAATTTAAATGATTGTATAGTTAAAAATAAATATGCATGCCAAATATGCCATAAAATATAACATATGCCATTTAATAAAATAATTTACACATTATTGTTCGATAACTCATTGAAAATATTTTAGACCGAATGTTGAGAGTGGAATTTCACGTATTTTAGGCCTCACATTACACCGTTTTTGATAGAATGTGGCCATGATTTTGTATAGAATGACATGGTTTTCATATCTTGCATAATTAAGATGCTACTAAGGTGTTTTGTTGAGTTTTGAAGGGTAAAACATGATCAAAAGTTCAAAGTTGGAATGAGGAGTGAAAGTGAGAAGGAATGCTGAAAAATACAGTCCACGTTGCACAAATTTTCTGTATTATTGTAGAAGTCCAAATTGATCATGTGATATATGGTTGGAAAGCCACAGAAGAGAGGGTCGTTTTGACATAAAGAACACCCCAATTGGATTCCAAACGAGAAAGTTATGATCAAAGTGCTAACGTCGTACATGCTGTACCGAGCAGCCACTTTGCATGACTTTTTACATATTAAAATGTTGGATTTTCTCAAAGTTCTTTATATGGATAGAAAGCCAAGGAAAGGAGGAACACGTGAGCGCAAAAATTATTCAAATTGGAGTCCGTATGAAGAAGTTATGCTCAAAACGGTGAAGTCGCGCAATGCAGTCTCCGCAGCTCGGGAGGCCGCTCGGCTCGAGCGGGACCAACAATTTGCGAATTTCCAGCCGAGTGGGGTGCCTTCAGAGCCTACACGACGTTCCCGTTTCACCCATATGCTGCTCGGCAGGTTTGGGGGCCGCTCGGCCATGAGCTCGGCTCGAGCTAGGTGCCGAGCGGCCCAAAATCGGGCCCAGACGAGACCTGTTCGATGCAGCAGCGTATATATACCCTCAAGTCGCGATTCTGAAGCAGTTTTGATCGCGAAAAAGCCCTGCATCAGTCCAAGAAACAATTAGGGAGATCAAGACACAAATTGGAGATAACCCATCCATAACCCATCATCAATTCACACCTCCAACACCTCCATATCAGATTAACAACCTGATTTCATCATCCATCCACTTCCAAGAGGGTTCCAAGTGCTAATCAAGGGAGAATCGAGCTATTGGAGAGACGGAGAAGGAACGAAAGACTACGTCTACACTAGGGTTTCATAATTCCTATCTTTCTCTTTCTTTTACTTTGATTTTTGATATGAATTGCTTAGCCATGAGTGTTGCTTGTGACCTCATGGGCTAATTTTATATACAGTTCTAGGGTTTGATGGATTGATTTAATTGATTTGGGGATTTAGACCAAATATTGGGATTTTATGCAGTTGAGCTTTTGATTTTACTTATTTTATTAAGACATGCTTTTCTGCTTCGTAACGTCTTCATAATATATTCATGACATCCGCTATAATGCTTGGATTATTGTGTTAGCTTGTGTGCGTTCAAGATTGGTATTGTCTATCTGTTAGGGATTAGAGTAGCTCCGCTATAAGCACTCTAATTTCATGAACTGGTTAATCAAATACTTGAACAATGCAATTAGACAATCAAGTAGGAAGTGAATAGAACCTTGTAGTAATTCCAGAAAATATCTTGTTAGTCGGGCTTACCATCCGGAGGTATTGTTGCTTGCTTTGATTAGTATCTAGGAATAAGACTTGGTAATATTTGCGCACCTTAGGATTTAAACCAGATTATACTGTTAGCTTTGAATCGAATCATATTCGGTGGGATAACAGGGATATGTGGTGTATTTTCAGTGAAACTGCATGAATGAGCAATCGTAAGTTTAATAACCCAAATTAATTGGTCAATACCTGATACCTTAGAACTGTTTGTCATCTCTTGATTAGACACTTGTTTTTATTTTTCCTTGCTTTTAATTAATTCAGTTATTTAATATTTCGTTAATTAGATTAATTCACAACAAAACATTGGAAATTGGTTACTCAATTCTGATTAATTAGTAATTAATAGTAAAATAAATAATTAGCTGTCTCAGTGGGATCGATAATTTAACTTGGGTGCTTGCTGCTACAATTGATATCCTTACACTTGAGGATTAAATTATAGTGCATAGAAAAAGCCTATCAAGTTTTTGGCGCCGTTGCCGGGGACAGTTTAATTTTTTATTTTTCTTTTATTGCTAATTTAATTATGATATATATATTTAATTTTTTAGATTTATTTAAACACGTTTTTTTTCTCTTTGAATAAAGAGATCCAGTGGCCTACAGATAAGCAGCAATGCAAGTCTGTGGAAGTAGTAGAGGACTTCGCCTTGTCTGATGCAGAGTTTGAGGGTTTATCTAATGATGCATGTATAGATTATCTTGAGAACTTGCTTGCTTTGAGTGATGCTAGAGATGAACAGAGAAGGAAGACCACTTCTGAAATGGTGAATCAGAATAAGAAGTCCACTGTTGAAGAGGAGACTGTTGAAGAGGAGACGAAGCATGTTGCTAAGGAAGAGAAACATGACAGCAAAGGAATTGAAGTGGTAGAGGAGATCGCAGGAACAAGCGTATCTCTTACTTTTTCTACTACTAACTCTAATGTGTTGTTTAATTATCTCTTGGTTGTAGGAAAAATTGATGATCCATATCTGAAGCCTTCAAACTTACCTCCAGATTTTTCTTCTTATATTAATGTTGAAAATTCTAACTTGTTTGATCCTTATTTTGCTACGCAGGGTGAGCCTACAATAGAATGGAAGATTGACAAGAAGGAATCAAGCCAGTCATGGGAGGAAAAGTATTTAAAGAGTCATATTTCAGTGATAAAGAAGGGTGAGATGGTTGGCGCTGCGAATAAGAGAGGATGGAAATACTTAAAAGTAAGAATGCGAGAAGACTATCCTCCGATCCAGTTGTTGAAAAGAGGTATCCCGTCGTGACTCTCCGACGTTAAACATGAGCGCTTGTTGGGGGCTGTCCCTTCCGTTTTATTGCTTTTATATGTCTGTGTTGGTGTAGGAGTTTTATTAGGTGTTGCTTGACTGTGGTATATACTTCTTTGCAAACTTAGTTTCTCACTTTGTTTGATCTAAGTTTGGGGGGAGGTTACGTACATACCTTGTCTTGTAGTACCGAAGTAAAATTTTTGCATTGTGTTGTTGCTTGGAGGGTCGATTTTTTGCGGATTTTTAATATTTTCAATTTATTTGATGATGTTGAGGGTTCGATTTTTTGCGATTTTCCAGGTTTCGTGTTGTTTTTGTTTGTGTTTATTTGTTTTGTGTTAATCCTAGTGTTGGTATAGTTGATTTTTGGTTCTCTATGATGATTTTCTGATTTTTCTTAGCACTTGATTATATGTGTGATTGTGTTTGAGAAGCAGTGTGAGATTGTGCTTGGATATTGAGATACTTGAAATTTATTTATGTGCATGAAAGATTAGCTATGTAACTTTATTAGGATTGCTCGTTCATTCCTACAGCCATGTGAGATTTTGATCCTTTTGAAATCATGATAAATTGCATGATTCAGTTTATTCTTGTGAGTGTCGTTCATACACACGTATTCTAGAACTTGGCTTTATATCTTGCTTGAAGCTACGTGTTTAATTAGATGATAGGAAATGATCTTAGGCCATCTTTGTTGTTTATTAGTCACTAACCAAATTATTATCCTACCTATTGAAACTATCCGTAGTTAACCCTTTTGAGCCTAAAAGCCTTATTTTTGTGGAAGCCTACGTGATTAGCCAATTGATCCATTTGCTAGCCTTAAAAATTCCTACCTAGTAGAGAGTTGAAGGAGTCAATTTGGTATCTTGAGAAGAAACATAAAAGGAGAATAAGTTGGAAGTGATGAAATTTGTTGAAGAGAGTGGTTAAATTGTTGCATAAAGGGGTAGTGCCCGAAACTGGTACCCCATGAAAAGGATAGTGCCTGAAACTGGTACCCTTATTTGAAAAAAAAAAAAAAGAGGGAAGAAGAAAAAAAATTTCAAGTAAGGATGTGGTGTTCAAAAGTGAAGGAGGAATCAAATTGCAAGAAGCATTGAAGAGCGTTGAAGAAGAAAGAAGAAAGTAAAGCTGTTTGTTGAAAAGCTGTAAGTCTTCTTTGATTCTCTACTAGTGAATGAGTCACCTTATCCATATACTCCCTACCTTTACCAAAGAGCCAACATTACAACCTAATGCAAGACCTTTGTGATCCTATTGTTGAAATTATTCCTTTAGTCGAGAGTTGAGATGATTGTCAAGCTTATGGTTACGCGTGTGTTTGAATTGACTTTGAGTGTAAACACCTTACCCTGAAATGTATATCTCACACTTGAGCGATGAGCGTAAATACTACCCGTGAGAATGGTGGATGAGCATTCCGAAAAAGTGAAGTCGTTGATTTGAATTGTATGTTCTTAGATGGATGGTTGTCTTAGTATTTGAAGTATGATTTTTGAATTGTTATATTTTCTTGGATGTGAAGTTGTGAAATTTCCTCTCAATTACTCTATTGGTTTTATATGTCGTTGCCTCGGGACGAGCAACAGGTAAGTTTGGGGGTTTGTTGAGAGTGGAATTTCACGTATTTTAGGCCTCACATTACACCGTTTTTGATAGAATGTGGCCATGATTTTGTATAGAATGACATGGTTTTCATATCTTGCATAATTAAGATGCTACTAAGGTGTTTTGTTGAGTTTTGAAGGGTAAAACATGATCAAAAGTTCAAAGTTGGAATGAGGAGTGAAAGTGAGAAGGAATGCTGAAAAATACAGTCCACGTTGCACAAATTTTCTGTATTATTTTAGAAGCCCAAATTGATCATGTGATATATGGTTGGAAATCCACAGAAGAGAGGGTCGTTTTGACATAAAGAACACCCCAATTGGATTCCAAACGAGAAAGTTATGATCAAAGTGCTAACGTCGCACATGCTGTACCGAGCAGCCACTTTGCATGACTTTTTACATATTAAAATGTTGGATTTTCTCAAAGTTCTTTATATGGATAGAAAGCCAAGGAAAAGAGGAACACGTGAGCGCAAAAATTATTCAAATTGGAGTCCGTATGAAGAAGTTATGCTCAAAACGGTGAAGTCGCGCAATGCAGTCTCCGCAGCTCGGGAGGAGGCTCGGCTCGAGCGGGACCAACAATTTGCGAATTTCCAGCCGAGTGGGGTGCCTTCAGAGCCTACACGACGTTCCCGTTTCACCCATATGCTGCTCGGCAGGTTTTGGGGCCGCTCGGCCATGAGCTCGGCTCGAGCTAGGTGCCGAGCGGCCCAAAATCGGGCTCAGACGAGACCTGTTCGATGCAGCAGCGTATATATACCCTCAAGTCGCGATTCTGAAGCAGTTTTGATCGCGAAAAAGCCCTGCATCAGTCCAAGAAATAATTAGGGAGATCAAGACACAAATTGGAGAGAACCCATCCATAACCCATCATCAATTCACACCTCCAACACCTCCATATCAGATTAACAACCTGATTTCATCATCCATCCACTTCCAAGAGGGTTCCAAGTGCTAATCAAGGGAGAATCGAGCAATTGGAGAGATGGAGAAGGAACGAAAGACTACGTCTACACTAGGGTTTCATAATTCCTATCTTTCTCTTTCTTTTACTTTGATTTTTGATATGAATTGCTTAGCCATGAGTGTTGCTTGTGACCTCATGGGCTAATTTTATATACAGTTCTAGGGTTTGATGGATTGATTTAATTGATTTGGGGATTTAGACCAAATATTGGGATTTTATGCAGTTGAGCTTTTGATTTTACTTATTTTATTAAGACATGCTTTTCTGCTTCGTAACGTCTTCATAATATATTCATGACATCCGCTATAATGCTTGGATTATTGTGTTAGCTTGTGTGCGTTCAAGATTGGTATTGTCTATCTGTTAGGGATTAGAGTAGCTCCGCTATAAGCACTCTAATTTCATGAACTGATTAATCAAATACTTGATTAGTTTAGTGGAACAATGCAATTAGACAATCAAGTAGGAAGTGAATAGAACCTTGTAGTAATTCCAGAAAATATCTTGTTAGTCGGGCTTACCATCCGGAGGTATTGTTGCTTGCTTTGATTAGTATCTAGGAATAAGGCTTGGTAATATTTGCGCACCTTAGGATTTAAACCAGATTATACTGTTAGCTTTGAATCGAATCATATTCGGTGGGATAACAGGGATATGTGGTGTATTTTCAGTGAAACTGCATGAATGAGCAATCGTAAGTTTAATAACCCAAATTAATTGGTCAATACCTGATACCTTAGAACTGTTTGTCATCTCTTGATTAGACACTTGTTTTTATTTTTCCTTGCTTTTAATTAATTCAGTTATTTAATATTTCGTTAATTAGATTAATTCACAACAAAACATTGGAAATTGGTTACTCAATTCTGATTAATTAGTAATTAATAGTAAAATAAATAATTAGCTGTCTCAGTGGGATCGATAATTTAACTTGGGTGCTTGCTGCTACAATTGATATCCTTACACTTGAGGATTAAATTATAGTGCATAGAAAAAGCCTATCACCGAACCATTGTCCGATAACTTATGTTAGTTGGTCTGTGCGCACCGGGCCGTCACCCCAGTACGATGTTAGCATACTTTGAAATATATTTTAGTACTGAACCAACGTAGTCAGTAACTTGTGTTAGTTGGTCTGTGCGCATCGAGTCGTCACCCAGTACGATATTAGTAGGAAAATATTTGTCATCGAACTAAAAGCACACATTGCACATAACATGACATATCAGTACCACATATCAAATCTTAACATAACAATCATGACATAAAATTGTAGCACTCGGTAAAGATTGAAAGTTACCCCCACCTTGAATTTTCTTAGAGATAGTTGGTTGTATTAAACTTGCTCGTTTGTCTCAGGTATATCTGCAAGGGTATACTAAACTGAGTTCTACTTCTAATAATGATTTCTATTACTAAAACTAAACTTCTAATATTATTATATACTTTTATAAATTACAGTCAGGTCTCTGCATTATATTAAATTCTCAGTTAAACTTACACTAAACTTTAAACTTATTACAAAAAGACTCATCTTGAGTTATACAACTCCATTTGAAAATCCGAAAATACCATCGGAATTCTCGTGAGGTAAGGATCACATCAATACCAATTTTGTATCAAAATGTTGAAGTTTTGAAAATATGAAATTATAATGTGAAGTGGATTTCTTCCCAACTTCCTCATTTTACGTCAAAACTCAAAATTAATTATACCTTTGTGATCCTCGTGAGGATAGCTTCAAAACGGTCTAAAATATCAAAACTAACTCACACCGAAATAAAATATGCTATTAAAAACGTAAAAACTTTGACAATTTTTTCTCATTCATACAAAATCCATTTCACAAAAGATTTATATATTTGGAATATATGTATCGAGACGATCATTTTTGTATATAACATGATAAGGTTTGACAACAAAATGAATAACATCAAAATGGGCAGTGTGTGAGAATTGAAATATATATATATATATATATATATATATATATATATATATATATATATATATATGTGTGTGTGTGTGTGTGTGTGTGTGTGTGTGTGTGTGTGTGTGTGTGTGTGTGTGTGTATGTGTGTGTGTGTGTGTGTGTGGGAGAGAGAGAGAGAGAATATGTAAAGAGAAGAGTGGAGAATTACCTCTCAATAGATCACTCCTCACACTACTACTAATTGTAAGTATTAATGGAAAGAATATGAGTGAAAGGTGAAGGAATTTGGGTAGCAAAATATATGTGTGTGTGGTTGAATGGGATTGAGTATTTATAGATGTGTGTGATGGAATCAAGAATACATTGGCACATGGTAAGGTGGTGATAAATGTGTATTTCCATGTGGGCTAACATGTTTTTATGGCCCTATAGTCACAACATGGCTTAGCAATTCTTTCATATGGTTTCACTTGTGGGATAAGTGCACAAGGCTTCACATGTGGAATGATAATTCATGGGCCAATTTGATCAAATAATAAAAATCATAATGGGTCAAAACTTGGTGAATTTCGTACAACCCGTTGGCAGCTGCACGGCTTCAACATTTTGATCATAACTTCTTCGTTCGACCTTCTATTTGAGTATTTTTGCACCCACACGATCCTCTCTTCCTTAGATTTCTATCCATATAAAGACTCTCTGAAAACCCAATATTTGTATGTATAACAAGTCATGCAAAGTGGTACAGCCGTTCTTTTAGGCACAGCTCGCGCGACATCACTACTTTGATCTTAAATTTTTCGTTTGGAATCTAATTGAAGTGTTCTTTATGTTCATGCAACCCTCTCTTCCGTGGCTTTCTAACTATATCTCACATGACTAGTTTTGACTTCCACACAAATAAAAAAAATTATGGAAAATACACGTCTGTTTGCTTGCAAGTAGCACAAGTTCACCCTTCATTCCAACTTCGCGAATTTTATCCCCCTTGTTTTTTAAAAAAAAAATAACAAAATACCTTTCAAATACCTTTTAGTCAATAATAATACATAGTATTATTAATAATATATATATATATATATATATATAAGGTGGGTATTACATCGACTCATACATATGATGAATGCTCGTCGAACGAGAATATTGTATTTCATCAATATTAGTGTTGTAACACAAATTCATATATGTGGATAATTATTAGAGAATAAGTTTATCGAACATGATCCGTAGAAAATTCTTATTGGATACGTCGAAATTAGAATTTTCTAATTACGATAGTACACGATTAGTCTTTAGACTTGAAGTACCATGGTAGTCTTGTGTGCTTCATTTAATACTTAGATTATCTTCTGATTGTTTAGGAATTATAAAGGAGGTATGTTGGGTATTATATTGATGTACATGGAGACTTGTGTATGGCTAAGATAGAATATGTCACTTGTCTAAGATAAGATAATCTCCTGTGTATTTCATTGTTAATGATTCAAAGACCTTGGCCAAGACAATGAGAATAAATATTCACAATGAATCATTGTAACATGAAATAGAAACACAGTTATTGAGTTAGTAGAGTTTCGACTAATGCTCCTACTCTAGACTCATTCGGGAGATTAACTATTAGAAAGACCATACGTGTATGTCACTCATTAATTTGCAGGTTTACTCGCTATTTCACCTAACACTAGAAGATCACGCTACTTGCTAGGTGTTACCGTGATTATAGGTTCTTGAAATTAATTAGTTAATTTCAAGTGAATTAATTAATTAGATTAACTAATATAATAATTGTTATTTATAAGTTACAAGTGTTGCAAGCCTACTGCTAGAGTTAGTAGTGAACCTAAAGGATCACACCTTAATTTGAATGAATGACTTTTATCAATTGGAACAATAGTTAAATTGTTAACTATTTATTATAATTAAATAATTTTATTATTTAATTAGAATTAAAAAAAATGATAGTGTTAGTGGAGTGTAAAGCAAGCATTATTGCAGTTAGTGGAGGTTAGTGGAATGAAAAGCAAGAGCATTTTGATGTGGAATATTGATATTGACAACGCACTCTTCCACCACCACTTTATATAATTGCTGTGTGTGTGTTTAAATCATATGATGATCCATATGAAACTATGGTTTTCTAGCTTTTAGAGGAGAGATAGAATTTTGGTTTTGTGCCTGTGGAAGATATTCTTCAATATCTGCAATTTAATTCTACTGCTCTCCTCGGAAAAGCTTCGGTACACGCCCATCCCTACGCTATCTAAAATTCATCTTGTTGTTCCAATTCACAACTTTTACACTACTAGCAAAGTGTAAAATTTGTGTTGTTTATTCAATCGGTGGATTACTTTAGAGGGGATACACTTGGACCCCTTCTTGAGAAGAATGAAGTTTCAGCTACAATTCGGGAATTGATTCCCTCACTCCTTGCATCAACTGGAAGAAAGTCTACGAGGGTAAGAATAATCTTTACGTAGATTTCTTTCAATATATTTTAATACCGGATCCGATAATCTTTTTCGAGCATTCGGGGTGAAACCTTTTCATGTATTTAATATATGATTTATTAATTTTAAAATTTTAAAATTCTGTTGTGTTCACTCGGATCGCTATAACGAACCCAATAGTGGTATCAGAGCCTAGGTTCACGATGTTGAAATATGTTCAGTACTAAAACCGTTTTAGTATTATTTAATGGTTAAATAAGAAAACTTAAAACAACGAGAAAAGGTTTCTCGACAGTCATTAATTACTCTAAAATTTTAACAGTTGCAGCAGGATGAGAATTGTTTTTAAACTACTAATTATACAGTTAAAATTTTTATATATATTCAGTGATTTTAATGAAATTTGCTAAATGTTAGATTATGACTCTATTGGTTTCAAGTGTAAATATGAAAAATTAAATAAAAGTTATTTATATTTCTTATTCAAAATATTCATTTGGAATTAAGTTTAAGTAATACATAGTGTTTAACGAGAAATTATTTCTTGAAATATCATTGTCCAATATAATAATTATTATTGATAATTTGTTATCAATATTTAATTTGATAAAAGCATTAGATGTTTATGATCAACAATGATATTTGATGGTTATTTATAGAAATGGATTATTGGTTTGATCAAGAAAGTAGATGGTTGCCATCAACTTTGTGGAATGATTTACAAACCAATTTATATAAAAGAATAGATTACATGAATCAATAATAGATTTCTAGAAATTAGTTTCTAGAAAAATGTTTCTAAAAAGAAATAATTAGATATCATTGAATTGATTTGGTTTTATTAATCTACAAATTATTTCTTAATTAATTAAGACCAACAAAATTCTTAAAGTCAATTCTAAAATTTTGTTTTGTAATATTGACTAATTGTTAGTCATAGTTCTCAACTAGTATTATTTTTAAAATGAGAAATAGGAATAATTGTTATTCTCATATCTCGTTACGGAATTATTCATTGAGAATTGATATAAATAAATTTAATATGTTAATTGTATATTTATTTATTTAGGGATGATCATGAGCCTTGGATTTTATGTGATAGTTTTAATTTATTTATTTTATTGGGACTGCGATCCTTTTTTATTTACATTTGTAAGTTATTTAAATTTATACAATGAGAGTAGATTAGTACGTGAGGATTTAATTTTATTCATTGTAAATTAGAGAACTTGAAGAAAGCCCAAAAGAAGACCCAATTGTTGATGGGTAATTAAATATAATAGAATAGATGCACAAGGCCCATAAATGAATGAGTTTTACATTATGATGTAAAAGTTTTTATTGTCCCTTAGATTGACCATAGACCCATTTTGGCTCAAACGGATCGCTTAGGTTGGCCTTGATCATCCCACCGCTTTATGTATGTATAAGATATATGCATGCAAGAATTTATTTAATGCACTCATTTGATGATAAACATTAAATAATTTACCTTAACAAGAAAATGAGGTCTTGGAAATAAAATAATCCCTAAGTTTTTGAAACTTATACAAAATTTTTCGAAAATTTTATTTCAAACAAATATGGATATGTTGAGTATGACCCATCAATCCATGCCTACTATCAAAAGATAGAGACATGATGATGCTACTACACTTAACCACTGCCCATGAGTCGTGGGGTGAGTTTGTGGAAGAAAGTTGTGTTCTTTATCTATCATAAGAATACTCATGAATTAAATGCATCACTGCATCGGCCATGAGTCTTGGGGTGTTTTGATGTTTTAATTACATGAATGTTTGATAAGTATTATTTGACACTAAGTAACATATGGGCTCATAAAATTGAGGTATACGTGAAAGGTTAGGTAAAACAAATTAAGAGTTGTATAGTGATACAATTGTAAAATGTTTTACTACCAAAGAAAATTTTCATGGGCTCATAAAATTGGGGCATGAGGGATTTTCATTAGACCTCAAGCCTACTAGAAAATTATAATTTTTTGATTTTCATTGGGGTTATGAAATACGAATAAAATAGTGGGAGACATTTAATATTGAAGACCTTATATTAAATTAATATTAATTTTTATATTTTCTCATTTTCTGCTTCATCATTTTGTAGATTCATCTATTGAAATGGCAAACAATCCTATAACTGCTTTAATTGGGCAAAACAAGTTAACTGGATCAAACTTAAATGATTGGCTGAGAAATTTCAAAATTCTCTTAAAATCTGAAAAAAAATGAATATGTTCTTGACAAACCAATCCCTGAAGCACCTGGTGCTGATGCTAAGACTGAGGAACTTGAAAAGTTCAAACGTCATCAGGATGACGATCTGAAAGCTCGATGCTACATGTTAGTATCTATGTCAAGTGAGCTGCAGAGACAAAATGAGGATCAAACCTCTACTTATGCTATTCTTAAACACCTTGAAAACTTATTTGGCGAGAATAGCAGGCAACAAAGATATGAGATATCTAAAGAGCTCTTCCGCAGTCACATGGTTGAGGGCTCTTTAGTCCAGGAACATGGATTGAAGATGATAGCCCTAACAGAATGACTCGCGTCTTTGAAAGTTGAGGTTCCACCTGAGCTTTGCATTGACTTGATGCTGCAGTCTCTGCCTCCTTCATTTGACATCTTTGTTGTCAATTATAATATGCATGACATAGTAAAAAGTCACACTGAACTTGTCAACATGTTAAAGATAACTGAATCCACCATGAAAAAGGATAAACCAGTCCTGTTTGTTGGATCCACTTCTGGATCTAAGGCTGCAAGCCAAAGAAAAAGAAGGAAAAAATAAAGGTTTCAACAATCCCAACGAACTGAAAGCAAAGGGAGGTGTCAAGAAAAAGAAAACTTCTCAGGCCAATGATAAGTGTCACCACTACAATCAAACTGGACACTGGAAGAGGAACTGCAAGGATTACCTTGCAACGCTTAAAGTTTAGGTATTTATTATGTTGAAGTTAACTTATCTGTTAACGATACTTCTTGGATATTAGATACCAGTTCTGCCTTACACATTTGTAGAGATTTGCAGATAATGGAAAGAAGTAGAAAGCTGGAAATAGGAGAAATGGTTCTAAGGATGGGGAATGGAGCAAAAGTTGCTGCATTAGCTATAGGAACTATTCATCTAGCTTTAAATAATGATTTAGTTTGGTTTTGAACAATTATTTTTATGTTCCAGAGATTATTAAGAACATTATCTCTATTCCTGTTTCGGATAGAGAAGGTTATTATTTTAAGTTTGAACATGGAAGTTGTTCCATTTCTAAATATTCTTTTTTAATCACTACTTGAATATTGATGAATGGTTTATATACCTTGACTCCCCAAAATTTCATCTTAGTCTTCAACAAAATAAAAAAATTGGATAACTGTAGTTCTATCACATTATGGCATGCAAGATTAGGACATATTTCTAAGAAAAGGATAAATAAGTTGGCAAAATTGCTTGACCTAAAAGACGAGCAAGAACTACCAACATGTAAGTCCTGCCTCAAAGGAATAATGACCAAATCTCCATTTTTTGGACAAGTGGAGCGAGCTACACATCTATTGGAAATAGTTCATACAGATGTATATGGCCCATTAAGTGTTAATGCTCGTGGGAACTATAGCTACTTCTTAACCTTTACCGATGACTTCTCTAGGTATGGTTATTTGTACCTATTAAGGTACAAATCTGAAGTTTTTGAAAAGTTTAAAGAATTCAGAACTGAAGTAGAGAAACAAACTGGCTTAAGTATAAAAGAACTTCGATCAGATCGAGGAAGGAAATACTTAAGTGCAAAATTTCTAGATTATCTAAAAGAGAATGGGATTCTCTCACAGTGGACTCCTCCTGGCATTCCCCAACTCAATGGAGTTTTGGAATGTAGGAATCGAACCTTGATGGACATGGTTCGATCTATGATGAGTTTTACTTCTTTACCTCTTTCCTTTTGGGGTCATGCCTTATAAACGGCATCACACCTATTAAATTGTGTGCCTTCTAAGGCTGTCCCTACTACACCTTTTGAGATGTGGTGTGGCAAAGCACCATCGTACAAGTACCTTCGGGTATAGGGGTGTGATGCTTACGTGAAGCAAAAAATAGGAGATAAATTGGATATGAGATCCACAATGTGTAAGTTTGTTGGATATCCAAAGGAATCAATTAGATATTACTTCTACGATACCTCGGAACAAAAGGTGTTTGTTTCAAGAAATGCTACATTTCTTGAAGAAGAATTTCTATCTAATAGAAATGGCAAACTCGTAGAACTTGAAGAAGTTCAAGAAACAACAAACCTCCCAATTGCAGTGAGTGAACTACCAGTAGAAACTGGGGCATATGATACATAATCTCTTAGGAGATCCGAAAAGATACCTAAGTTACCTAGTAGGTACACTTTGTTATTGGAAAATAAAGAAGAGGGACTCTTCTTAGATAATGATCCAAGAAGCTATGGAGAGGCAATGTCAGATATTGACTCAAAGAAATGGCAAGAACCAATGCAATCCGAGATTGCTTAACAAAATATGGACTTTGGTAGACCCACCAGAAGGAACAGTTCCTATTGGATCCAAATGGGTTTACAAGCGAAAGCTTGGAGCTAATGGGGAGGTAGTAACCTATAAGGCAAGACTGGTTGCTAAAGGTTATTCTCAGAAACAAGGAATTGACTATGAGTAAACCTTTTTACCAGTAGCAATGCTGAAATCCATTCTAATTTTATTAGCTATATATGCATATTATGACTATGACATATGGCAAATGGATGTAAAGACTTCTTTTCTTAATGGTAACGTTAAGGAACAAATCTATACAAAGCAACCTGAGGGCTTTATATAAAACGGGAGTTAGCAAAAGGTTTGCAAGCTCCAAAGATCCATTTATGGGCTTAAACAAGCTTCGAGAAGTTGGAACATTTGATTCAATGAAACAATCAAATTGTTTGATTTTTAAAAGAATACGGATGAACCATGTGTATACAAGAAAGTTAGTGGGAGTGCAGTTGCTTTTATTGTGCTCTATGTTGATGACATCCTACTTATCGGAAACAATATAGGAATGTTGCAATCAACAAGAATTTGGTGTCTAAACAATTCTCCATGAAGGACTTGGAAGAAGCATCATTTATTCTAGGAATAAAGATCTATAGAGATATATCTAGAAGGATGATCGGACTATCCCAATCCATATATATAGATAAGATACTAAAGAGTTTTAGTATGGAAGAATCCAAATGAGGATTCTTACCAATGAGTCATGGGGTTTCACTTTCTAAGGCTATGTCTCCTAAGACTGCTAAAGAAAGAGAAAGAATGACTCGCGTGCCTTATGCTTCATCAATTGGAAGCATAATGTATGCAATGCTGTGTACAAGTGATAAGTCATATTTTAGCACAATTATTTGATTAAAATTTATGTTTATTTGATTGACTTATGTGCTAATTTGGGTGCTAAATTGACTTATCTTGTCTTTGATTAATGTATAGCATTAATGTTATAATTTTACATGGAAGCAGGCTGTTTTGTGAAGAAAATTCATTGATGTCATTCAGCGTAATTATGGAAAGTGCAGCTGGAATATTCTCATATATGATCTTCCACGGTTCTAGCGATTTAAATCACTCCAAAAATCAGGCCCCAATCATGTGGAAGAAAAGATAAGAGTGGAAGAGATCTTGAGATATATTTGGAAGCATAAATTAGGAAAGAGATCAAGCAAAATAAGTGTAGATATATTTTTCTTATATTTGGGAGGCAGCAAAACACGTAAAAATCTGATCCAAGGCAGAATACACGAGTTTGGCAGCAGATTAGGTGTGAGAAGCAGTAGCACTCCAAGGCAGATTGGCGTGAAATAGAAGAACACCATCGGATATCATCTGGTTTTATTATTTTAATTTTGATTTTGCTATGAACATGCGGGGCTAATCCCCTTTTTTAGTTTAGGATTTGTGAATCTCCTGTAGAATTGTTAATTTAATTATTAAGTGTTTTTATTGAATCTTGTGTGCAAGTTTATTTATCACATGCTTTGATGTTCCTTATAGTAATTTAATAATTATTTTGGCCTGATCAACTAATTTAATTATTTTATTGCTTAATGTTAATCTATGAACTAAAATCCGTAATTGTTGTAGGAATTGGATTAAGTAACAAATAGAGATTATTCCTTCTAGGTGTAATAGAATCTAGGTTGTATGATACCTAGTCGGATTTCGTAGCCTAGTAATCCTATGTTTAGAGTTTTAATGCGTTTATGAGTTCAAATCCATAGGGTCACTCATAGATAGTTCAATTTAGTGGTCGTACCCTAGTTGATGAACATAAGAACATTCGGGTTGATTGGTTGTACCGTCAATCTAGAGATTTGAGTTTGCACATTAGGCTAGATGTTTAATTCGTATAATTAATTAATTTAGTAAACGGGAGGGGATCGACATCCTAAACTAGGCTTTTATCAATTGGTTAAGTTTATAATTAATTTTCATCTACTTTGTTATTTAAATATTGAGTTGATTTATTATTTGAGTTTTATTGATTTTTCACAATCAAAACCACCCCCTATTTCTTTTAATCGTTATGAACACTTAGGTTTAATTAAAATTCATTATACTCTCTTGGATTCGACCCGTACTTGCCATTATACTAAGTATTTTAGTAAGTCAGAAACAAATTATATTTTGGTAGGCCGGCGATAGCATATCAACAAGACCTAATGTCGTGTATGCTCTTAGTGTCACGAGCAAATAACAGTCAAATTCAGGTGAAGAACACTGGAAGGTCGTCAAGATGATTCTTAAGTACTTGAGAAGGACTTAGGATATCTTTTGGATATACGGCCCTGGAGAGCTGAAACTAGAAGGATATACTGATTCTAGTTTTCAGTCTGATGTGGATGACTCTAAGTCAATGCCAGGTTAATTATTCACTTTGAATGGTGGTGCAGTAAGTTGGAAGAGTTCCAAACAAGAAACTACTGCAGACTCTATCACTGAAGCTGAATAGATAGTTGCATCAGATGCAGCGAAGGAAGTTGTTTGGATCATGAACTTTATCCAAGGGTTGGGTATAGTTCCATTAATTTTGTTGTCCTTCATCAACTTCATGTCATGTCATAGCATATGCGCGAACTGGCTTTACAGTCTGTCTTTCTGGTGCCTTGCTCCTTGGGCATTCAGGAATTATATGTTCTGGCTGTTTGCAATGATAGCAAATCTTCGTTCCCATCAAGCATTTCCCGACGTGGCCTTTTCCATATACTAGACAATGAGGTCTCACTTCTTGGAGGTTTGGCGTTGAACCCTCTCCAATCCTAATTTGATTATTTTGACTATTGTGGTTTCCATTCTCTTTTATTGGTTCTTCCCACTTGTGTTTTATAGGTATCTCTATCATATTTCTATTGTTGTTTTTCTGTTGAGATTCAATTTCTTGAGCTCTAGAAAATGCTTCCGCAAAGGTTAGCGTTCCTTGCCCAGCAAAGATAGTGCTAATTCCGGATCTTAATCCCTTCTCAAATTGTCTAAACTTCTTTTCCTCCGTATTAACGAGATGTGTTGCAAATCTAGAAAGTCTATTGAATTCTCTCTCATTGATGAGCATTTTCTCAACACACAATTTTAATCCCCAAGTATGAAGGATATCAATTGTAGTTTCGAAGGTGATCAAGTTAAATATCGAATCCACGGGACGGATAAATATTACTTTAGTTATTTTCTAGCAATTATGACTATGTTGAGAATTGTAATTGTTGGTTTGTAAACTAAGTAACAATTAAAATAGCAAATAAATAACAAGAACAAAAAAATAGTAGTTGTGATCAAATAAGATGATAGGTAGTTCGTCAGGCCCTCCAGTTTCATTCGTTAATTCATACTTTCGTGTGTTGATGTCCGACTCTGCCTTGTGATTTATGGACGCATCGCTGACCATGCAAATCTATTCTATAGACACAAATAGATAAGTTTTTGACACGTGTGAGTATCCTCAGGGCAAGACGTATACTTTACCTCCCTTTCTAGGTACTATCATAATCAATTATTTCCCGTGCACTTAGTACTCTAACCCGATTTGATCTCTCTTTTTAGGTACTATAAAAGTTATACTCTTAATCCTACTTGTTAACCCGAATTCAATTTAATTAACAAACATTCATATAAGACGGTTCTAATAAAATCTCAGAATCCCTTCACTTAGAATTATAACAATAAACCTTGCTCATTAGTGAACGCACTCAATCAATAATCATGTTATGCATTCAGACTCTACACAACGATTATTGATGCACAAAATGACTATGAGTATGGATTAAAAACGCACAATCTTATATAAAATAAACCATAAGTAGTGTTGTACGGAGTATACACACGAAATACAAATCAACTCATGAAACCTTCATAACCCTAGAACTACCAAAGTGGCTCTAGCCCATGATTGATCTAGGAACAATCATGGTTAGATGGACCAATCTTACTTGAATCTCCAGCGGATTCTAAAAGCTCTCTTGTATTGTGTTGTTGGTGATTTGGTGATTTTGTGATGATCCTTGACTGCATGAGCCTTCTTTTATACTTGTAATCACGTCTCTAGGGCTTGGAATGGGCTTTTCAAGTGATCACACGCGTTTTGGCCTCGAAAATCCAGATAAGGTAAGTTTTCACACGACGGTTCGACCTCAGCAAACAGGTCGAACCACTGGCCGCAGGTCGAACCACAGGTCGAACCCACCTACTGGAAGTATTCTGCGCTTGGTTCGACTTCTTGTACAGGTCGAACCCCTCGAGTCTTGGTCGAACCACAGGTCGAACCACGTTACTGGACAATTTCTGCTCTTGATTCGACCAACCATCAGGTCGAACCCCCAACGTCGTGGTCGAATCTATCTTCTCGCGAACTGGTTCGACCATGGTTCGACCTGATAGACAGGTCGAACCCCTTGAGTCGTGGTCGAACCCATCTCCTGCCACTTTGCAATGCTGGTTCGACCTGCTGGAGAGGTCGAACCCTCCTCCAACAGGTCGAACCCACCTCTCTCCTTGGCGGTTCGCGTGGTCTCAACTTCGTCTCTTCGATTCTTGACACTTCCACTCCAATTTTGCTATGAAAACCACTTAAATAGCTCCACTAACACCTGGTTCATGCTAATTCACAATATATATAGGTTTTCCACCTATTTCCTCCTCAAAACTCTCCAAAACTAGCACAAAAGATGATGCCAAACTTGTGAATTTACACACTAATCAAACCCCCAAACTTACATATTGCTCGTCCCGAGGCAACCAATTCAAACCACAGGAGTCGTGTATAATTCACCAAGATCAAGTACAACACATATCACACATGCAACTTCATTAAATCAAACAAGTATTAGTTGCTTCATATATATCACTCATGCAAAACCAATCCAATCACACACCATTCGGAGTACTCAGTAATCTAGCTCACAAGATAAGTAGCCGATTGGTCAGACGACGACTTCTTAGATTCTTATTATTAGCCTATCCCGGAACCGGAATGGAATGGGATGGACAGAAGCTCTGTCTGTTGGATGCCCTTATTTTTTCTTTTTTAAAGATTTATTCTCTTTCACTCAAGTGTGTGAGGCACTATATAGGTTAATATAAACACTCATATCAATCCATATTCACGCGTAACCATAAGCTTGGCAAAGGTCTCAAAAATCAACTTATAATCAACTCTTCACTAAGATCACAAAGGACTTGTTTTTGGTTTGTAATGTTGGCTCTTTGGAAAAAGGTAGGAAAATTTAGGTGAGTGGCTTAAGACACTAGTAGAGAGTTACCTTGGGGGTTCTCGATTTCTTCTTCTTGCTGCAATCTCTCCTCCAACTTCTCCTCTTCTTTTCATGGATTTTCCTTCTTTTCCGTGCATCAACATTATCTCTTTAGACAATTCGGGTACCGATTTCAGGCACTATTCTTCTTCTCATGTATAGGCCATCAGCTGCTAAGCTTCATGCACCATGTATAAAAATAATCGGGGTACCAGTTTTAGGCACTACCCCTAAACAAGATTTAACCATATTCTTTTCATCTACCCATATTCTATCTTCCTTTTTCTTCTTGCAACACTTATTCACCTCAACTCTCTCTACCAATGAATAGGTTAATCAAGGCTCACGTAAAGGTTTATAAGGTTATTTACTTCGGCTACCAAAGAAAAGGTTTTTAACGGCTCAACGGGGCATCCAAAGGTTAATAAGATCATTAGGAAGAACAAAATTTGGCTAAGTAACTTAATCACAAAATAATGGCCTAAGATCATGTCCTAGCAATTTATCAATCATAAGTCTCACACAAGACTCCAAGCCAAGTTCTAGAATACGTTCATATGAATGATCCTCTCAAGAATAAAATATCATGATCAAACATGATTATCAAGGCTCAAATCCTCACATAGGTAAATAGAATCCTAAGTACTCCTCATAACATATAATTAAGATCAATTCCACAAGAATTCAATATACTTATCAAATTATACATGCTCTCATCAATAGAAATTAACACATGAACATATGAATGCACAAAATCAACAACCCATAAACCAAATCAAATCATACAAGTATCTGTACAGCCCAACTCATGCATCATAGAAGGACGGAATTAAGAACACACTTTCCTGGCTTGGTTGGACCTTGATTCGACCTGTGAAAGAGGTCAAATCAACTTCATCGTGGTCGAATCAATATTCTGAACACCTTCTCCTTCGGTTCGGCTTGGGTTCGACCTGCTGACTAGGTCGAACCATATCGGCTTAAGTCGAACCACCCTTCTGTAAGTTTCATGTCACCAGTTCGACCTCGGTTCGACTTTCTGAACAGGTCGAACCAAGAACGTCGTGGTCGAACCGCACTTCTGAAATTCTGCTATCACTGGTTCGACCTTGGTTCGACCTGTTGATCTGGTCGAACCATCTTGCATGAGGTCGAACCACCTCTCTGGACAACTTTTGCACCACAGTTCAACTTCTTCAGCTGGGTTCGACCTCCTGGCACTGGTCGAACCTACCCCCTGGAAGCTCCAAAACGCGTGTTCTTCAATCCCTACATACTTCAAACTTCAATACGAATCATTAGGTACCAACTAGAGCACAACTTCATCAAAAATTATTCCACAAAATATTATTCATGAGTAACTCCGTAAAAGAAAACACAACCAAAACCCACTAAACATTAGGCAAGTTGTAAAAAATCATCACATCAAAATCGATTAAAATTTTAAATATGGCGCAAAAACCAACTCCCCTAACAAACATTACAAAGAAAAGATTATACTAACGGTGCTTATTGAGGTAAGTACATCACATCCCCCCAAACTTAGTAGAAACTACAGTCGAAACTAAGTTTGCAAAGAGATGTAATTGCCAAAAAGTAAGCACTTCAAATATAAAAATTTCTTACACACACGAATGAAATAAAATAATAAAACGGGAGGGAAAGCCCCCAATATGCGCTCATGTTTAACGTCGGAGAGTCACGACGGAATACCACTCAGAAGACTACTTGATCAGAGAATGATCATATCGCATCCTCACCTTCCAATACTTTCTCCCCCTCTTATTATCCACACTTGCCACCTTACCATTCTTATGCACCATACGATCAGTAGAATCTCCTTTCTCAAACTTTATCTTCTCATTCCTGTCAATCTTCCACTCAATTTTGGAATAACTCCTATCTCCATCAAGATCAAAGTCAGGATAAGAACGAGAGTAAGGACTTTCAAATTTGTTGGTATCCGGTGGTAAGTTAGGAGGCTTCAAGTAGGCATCATCTTCTCTTCCTTTGTCTACAGTCAGCACGGCACCTTTCTCGCTCATAAAAATATGATCATTAAAATTACCTTCATCCCATGGCCGTGTAGACTCCTCTGGGTCAATCTTCCTCTTGAATTCCGAATCACCTGATGGATCCTTTTCATTGTCACCAAAATAAGCATACGTTAAGTGTTCTGGTAACGATTTCAACTTCTCTTTCTTTACTTCCATCGGAGTGCTCTCTCTCTCCAACGGCAAGTACTTCCTAGACCCTTTCGCTTCTTCAGCCTTAGCTTTCTCCAATGCATACCTAGCATCACCCAAAGAAAGTAAGTTCTCAAGATATTCAATACATACCTCGTTGGAGAGTCCGTCAAGCTCTGTAGTAGGATAAGTAAGAGACTCCATCAAACATGTCTCAAGAGGATCCTTTGACAGGATCAGAGACATATCCTCCTTCACAATCTCCTCCACCATGTCAATACTATAACACTGCGACTCCATGGGCATCTTCATTGCTTTGTCTAAGTTGAAAAGAACTTCTTCTTTGTCCATCCGCAATCTAAGCTCTCTTTTTTTAACATCAATCATAGCTCCAGCAGTAGCAAGGAAAGGTCTCCCCAAGATTAAAGGGATATTATCCTTGTCTTCTTCCATCTCTAGCACAAAAAAGTCCACAGGAAAGACTAGCTTCTCCACTTTGACGAGAACGTCTTCAATTATACCTTTTGGAAATGTCATCGACCTGTCCGCCAATTGGAGAACCACTGTTGTAGGGGTCAACTCCCCCAAACCAAGCCTCTGAAAGATGGACAACAGCATCAAATTGATGCTTGCCCCTAGATCGCACAAAGCTCGCCGTGCCGGCCCTTTTTCGATTTCACATAGAATAGTGAAGCTCCCCGGATCCTTCATCTTTTGTGGCAGCTTCCTTTGAATGATTGAGCTGCAATGCTCAGATAAATTCACCGTTTCAATTTTTGTTAAGCTCCGCTTCTTCAACAATATGTCTTTAAGAAATCGGGCATAGTACGGCATCTCCATGATTGCCTCTGAGAAAGGAATACTCAAGCTTATCTTGTTCATTATCTCTGAAAACTTCTTGAACTTCTCTTTCAATCCCTTCTTTACAAGCTTGTAAGGAAACGACGGAGGTATCTTTGTTTTGGGAATCCCCCATTCATCACGATCAACCTTCTCCACTTTCTCCTTTTTGGCTCTCAATCGCTTGGCTCTCTCCCACTTTTTCTCAGCTATTATCTCTATACTTTGCTCATTCCGAACCACTAGAGTAGCATCAACATCATCGAGAGTGTTCGGAGTAGCAACAGGCAACTTCTGGATGGGTTCGACCAGGGTTCGACCTGTGGAATAGGTCGAACCAGGCAAGTAATGGTCGAACCGCTCTTCTGGACAACGGATCTCTTTTTGAATTTGAGGTTTGACCTGGGTTCGACCTGTTGAGTAGGTCGAACCACGGCTACCTAGGTCGAACCGACCTACTGTACTCACTCTGTCCTCCGATTCGACCAAGGTTCGACCTGTTAAATAGGTCGAACCATGTCCGTCGTGGTTGAACCGTTGCCGCGACAAAATAGAGTGCTCCTGGTTGTGCAGTTCGACCTGGGTTCGACCTGTTGGATAGGTCGAACCATCATTGATTTGGTCGAATTGGTGTTCTGGAAAAACAGAGTGCTTTGAATTGTCAGGTTCGACCATGGTTCGACCTGTATGCCAGGTCGAACCATCTGTAGTTTAGTCGAACCGATGCTGCGATGCCTCCTGATCGTGTCCAGTGCATTGGTTTGACTTCTCCTGTATGGTTCGACCTTCAATGTTGGTCGAACCATGGTCGAATCTTGCCCTAGACATGTCCAAATTTGATTCCTGCCTCATAGGTCCCTCGTACTGCGTTCCCGACCTCAATGTGATGGCGTTGCAGGACCTTGGATTCTCAATACTTTGAGACGGGAACTTCCCCTTCTCAATAGTTTGAGTAAGCTTGTTAACACTCCCTGTCATCTCCCCCATCAGCAATGTAAGGTCCTTCACCTGCTTAGATATAACCTCATGGTTTTCATCGATTTTCTTTTCAAGTTTGGCCTCAAGGCGATTCACTCTTTCATCATTCTTGGCCATATACCTGTTCACAGTATCCTCAAAACCCGGATTTCCTTCTTCCACCTTAGCACCCGGATCAACACCTATCAGAGGTTGAATCGCATTATTCGGATTGCTCCATGAGAACTCCGACCTCCTAGGCTGTTGATAACCACCCGGGGGATCATGATTATTAAAGTTTCCTTGGTAGTTCCGGTTTTCTTGATCTGGATACCTAGTCCCTTGAATACTTTGACCCATGGCATAGTGTGCCTCTATCAACTCCTCTTGGATTGGTCCATCATTCTTCAACTCCTGCTGCATGATTGGTACGCTCTGAGATAATTTGCTGATTTGCTTCTGTTGGGATTCAAGTAGCTTGTTGATATTGGACAAGCTAGAGACGATCTCATCCTCTCTACTTATTTTCACCATTGCTTGTTCAACCTGAGCTACCTTCCCAAGGACATAAGTACCTCTAACTCTATCAGTTGGCCAATCCCTCGAATTCATCAAAATATCTTCAAACAACTTCTCGGCATCTATGGATGACTTTGTAAGCAATGCTCCATTAGAATAAGCATCCAATAACACTCGTGAATCACAGTCCAATCCATTGTAGAATATACTAATATATTGAGCTTTAGATAGCCCATGTTGAGGACACTTCCTAAGCATGTCCTTGAATCTATCCCATGCTTCATGAAATTTCTCACCTCCACCGATAGCAAATTGGTTAATGTCTACTTCATCTTAAACACCTTTGAAGGTGGCATGTACCTTTCCAAGAACTTTAACTGCAGTTGCTCCCAAGTGGTGCACTCAGCTGTGTTGATAGTGTCATACCAATCTCTCGCCTTTTCAGTAAGCGAGAATTTGAACAATAGGATCTTCCTAGCATCTTCATGTTCTCCTGCGTCTTTTTGAGTTCTTTCATAGCCCAAGAACTTATTCAGATGCTGCTACAGATCCTCGAAAGACCCTCCGAAAAAGGAGTTCCTTTCTATCATGCTAATAAGAACGGGATGAAGATCGAAAGCTGCATTAGTTCCCCTCGCTCCTAGAAGCCCAAAATTTCTAGCCCCATTATTTTTAAAAACCTCTCGGATGGCTAGATTATCCGGATTCGCTGCCATGTTGACTGTCCCTACTCCCGAATTAACTTCAGTTGTAGCTTCAATCGTCTGTGAATTCTACTCGTCAACTTCAACTCCAAAATTTAGAGCTTCAGTTGGATTAATAGTCTTTGCCTTGCTCTTCTTCTTCTTCTTTCTTGACGATGCTCCGATCTCAGGATTATAGGGTTCAAGCACCTTTCTTTGATCTCGTGAGCATGCACATAAAAAGAACTAGAATTAAATCAGCAAAACAAGATATTTTAAGCCGTCCCCGGCAATGGCTCCAAAAACTTGATGAGCGTTTTCTCAACACACAATTTTATTCCCCAAGTATGAAGGATATCAATTGTAGTTTCGAAGGTGACCAAGTTAAATATCGAATCTACGGGATGGATAAATATTACTTTAGTTATTTTCTAGCAATTATGTCTATGTTGAGAATTGTAATTGTTGGTTTGTAAACTAAGTAACAATTAAAATAGAAAATAAATAACAAGAACAAGAAAATAGTAGTTGTGATCAAATAAGATGACAGGTAGTTCGTCAGGCCATCCAGTTTCATTCGTTAATTCATACTTTCATGTGTCGATGTCCGACTCTGCCTTGTGGTTTATGGACGCATCGCTAGACCATGCAAATCTATTCTAGAGACACAATAGATAAGTTTTTGACACGTGTGAGTATCCTCAGGGCAAGACGTATACTTTACCTCCCTTTCTAGATACTATCATAATCAATTATTTCCCGTGCACTTAGTACTCTAACCCGATTTGATCTCCCTTTTTAGGTACTATAAAGTTATACTCTTAATCCTACTTGTTAACCCGAATTCAATTCAATTAACAAACATTCATATAAGACGGTTCTAATAAAACCTCGGAATCCCTTCACTTAGAATTATAACAATAAACCCTGCTCATTAGTGAACGCACTCAATCAATAACCATGTTATGCATTCAGACTCTACACAACGATTATTGATGCATAAAACGACTATGAGTATGGATTAAAAATGCACAATCTTATATAAAATAAACCACAAGTAGTGTTGTACGGAGTATACACACGAAATACAAATCAACTCATGAAACCTTCATAACCCTAGAACTACCAAAGTGGCTCTAGCCCATGATTGATCTAGGAACAATCATGGTTAGATGGACCAATCTTACTTGAATCTCCAGCGGACTCTAAAAGCTCTCTTGTATTGTGTTGTTGGTGATTTGGTGATTTTATGATGATCCTTGACTGCATGAGCCTCCTTTTATACTTGTAATCACATCTCTAGGGCTTGGAATGGGCTTTTCAAGTGATCACACGCATTTTGGCCTCGAAAATCCAGATAAGGTAAGTTTTCGCACGACGGTTCGACCTCAGCAAACAGGTCGAACCACTGGCCGCAGGTCGAACCACAGGTCGAACCCACCTACTGGAAGTATTCTGCACTTGGTTTGACTTCTTGTACAGGTCGAACCCCTCGAGTCTTGGTCGAACCACATGTCGAACCATGCTACTGGACAATTTTTGCTCTCGATTCGACCAACCATCAGGTCGAACCCCCAATGTCGTGGTCGAATCCATCTTCTCGCGAACTGGTTCGACCATGGTTCGACCTGATAGACAGGTCGAACCCCTTGAGTCGTGGTCGAACCCATCTCCTGCCACTTTGCAATGCTGGTTCGGCCTGCTGGAGAGGTCGAACCCTCCTCCAACAAGTCGAACCCACCTCTCTCCTTGGCGGTTCGCGTGGTCTCGACTTCGTCTCTTCGATTCTTGGCACTTCTACTCCGATATTGTTATGAAAACCACTTAAATAGCTCCACTAACACCTGATTCATGCTAATTCACAATATATATAGGTTTTTCACTTATTTCCTCCTCAAAATTCTCCAAAATTAGCACACAGCATGATGCCAAACTTGTGAATTTACACACTCATCACTCATATTCTAGCACACTCATTTTTTCTTGCTTCAGGTGAAGAAACTCACTTTTCTTGTCATCTTGATATGACTGTGGCATGTAGTTTTGAATGATCACCTCCTTGAAGTCTTCCCATGTCATCCTAGTCTTTTGCTCAGGTGTCTTGGTACGTCTATAAGTTTCCCACCAAAAATCAGCTTCACCCACGAACTAGAAAACAGCGCAGTGATTTTATGTGCATCATTGTAATTGAGATAGGTGAAAATCTTATCCAACGATCTTAACCATTTCTCAGCTTCTGCGGGGTCCTCAGTTCCGTTGAATGTTGGTGGATTGAAACGTCGGAATTGTTCAATTACCAATACTGGCTTATTTCCATGAATAGGTTCTGGTGGTGGTGGTCGTGCCGAGTTTGCGTAAAATTATTGAGCCAATCCTCGAAGGATTGTTACTAAATCATCTCCTAGGTTACCATAAACGTTCTCAAGATTCTCATTTGTAGGTTGATTTTGTGGTCTTCTCCGGCTCATGATCTAGTCAAAATATTACTAATATTATATACTAGTATATAAATCAAACACACATAAAAATCCTAAAGTATAGTCACGTCATACTCATAGAATAGTCAATCCTAGGGTATGGTATAAAATTCTAAGTCAGGTACTTGAGTAAGTGTGATATAACTAGGCTCTGATACCACCTGTAATGTCCCGGGATTTCACTATGGGGTTGGGACGCTACTAGAAATACAATTCCCAATAAAAGGGGTCGAGAATGCACAGTGAAATTAATATAAAAATTCCCAAAGCGATAATATAATAAAACATAAGTTGAATAAAGATTATTACATATAAGCGTCTACTCACCCGAGTAGAGTGAAATATCAAAAACAAGTTCGTTCAGATGATGTATCTGAAATAAAGTTGTTAATAAAATACTTATATATAAGACATAATATAAAGTCCTCTATGGTCTTGGGACATCTGTAGGGGTTTCTCCATCTTCTAAACCTTGTTCTGAAAATCAATTAGGGGTGAGTGTCTGAAATACACTCAGTGGGTTAATTTAAATGATTGCACAGTTAAAAATAAATATGCATGCCAAATATACCATAAAATGTAACATATGTCATTTAATAAAATAATTTGCACATTGTCGTTCGATAACTCATTGAAAATATTTTAGACCAAACCGTCGTCCGATAACTTGTGTTATGTTAGCATACTTTGAAATATATTTTTTTACTGAACCGATGAAGTCAGTAACTTGTGTTAGTTGATCTGTGCGCATCGAATCGTCACGCAGTGCGATATTAATAGGAAAATATTTGTCATCAAACTAAAAGTACACATTGCACATAACATGACATATCAGTAACATATATCACATCTTAACATAGCAATCATGACATAAAATTGTAGCACTCGGTAAGAGTGAAAGTTACCCCCACCTTGAATTTTCTTAGAGATAGTTGGTTGGATTAAACTTGCTAGTTTGTCTCAAGTATGCCTGCAAGGGTATACTAAACTGAGTTATACTTCTAATAACAATTTCTATTACTACAACTAAATTTTTAATATTATTATATACTTTTATAAATTGCAATCAAGTCCCTACATTATATTAAATTCTCATTTAAACTTACACTAAACTTTAAACTTATTACAAAATGACCCAACTTGAATTATACAACTCCGTTTGAAAATCCAAACACACCGTTGGAATTCTCGTGAGGTGAGGATCACATCAATACCAATTTTGTATCAAAATGTTGAAGTTTTGAAAATATAAAATTATAACGTGAAGTGGGTTTCTTCCCAACGTCCTTATTTTACGTCAAAACTCAAAACTCATTATATATTTGTGATCCTCGTGAAGAGAGATTCAAAACGGTCTAAAATATCAAAGCTAACTCACACCGAAACAAAATATGTCATTAAAGAGGTAAAAAATTTGACTGAGTTTTTCTCATTAATACAAAATTCATTTCACAAAAGATTTATATATTTAGAATCTACGTATCGAGACGATCATTTTCGTATATAACATGATAAGGTTTGACAACAAAATGAATAACATCAAAATGGGCAGTGTGTGAGAATTGAAATATATATATATATATATATATGTGTGTGTGTGTGTGTGTGTGTGTGTGTGTGTGTGTGTGTGTGTGTGTGTGAAGAGAAGAGTGGAGAATTACCTCTCAATTGATCACTCCTCACACTACTACTAATTGTAAGTGTTAATGAAAAGAATATGAGTGAAGGGTGAAGGAATTTGGGTAGCAAAATATATGTATGTGTAGTTGAATAGGGTTGGGTATTTATAGATGTGTGTGATGGAATCAAGAATACATTAGCACATGGCAAGGTGGTGATACATGTGTATTTCCATGTGGGCTAACATGTTTGTATGGCCCCATAGTCACAACATGGCTTAGCAATTCTTTTACATGGCTTCACATGTGGGATAAGTGCACATGTCTTCACATGTGGGATGATGATTCATGGGCCAATTTGATCAAATAATAACAATCATAAGGGTCAAAACTTGGTGAATTTCGTACATCCCATTGGCAGCTGAGCGGCTTCACCATTTTGATCATAACTTCTTCGTTTGACCTCCTATTTGAGTGATTTTTGCACCCACGAGATCTATCTTTCTTGGATTTCTATCCATATAAAGAACTCTCCGAAAACCCAATATTTGAATATATAACAAGTCACGCAAAGTGGCACAGCAGTTCTTTTCGGCACAGCTTGCGCGACGTCACCACTTTGATAATAACTTTCTCGTTTGGAATTCAATTGAAGTGTTCTTTACGCTCACGCGACCCTCTCTTCCGTGACTTTTCAATCATATCTTACACAATCAGTTTTGACTTCCATAAAAATATAGAAAAATTATGGAAAGTGCACGTCTGTTTGCTTGCAAGTAGCACAAGTTCACCCTTCATTCCAACTTTGCAAATTTTATCCCCCTTGTTTTTTTTAAAAAAATAACAAAATACCTCCCAAGCACCTTTTAGTCAATAATAATGCATAGTATTAATATTAATAATAATATAAATATATATACATATATATAAGGTGGGTATTACAGATGTGGTGCGGCTGCGGTTCAACGAACTGAGTATCCGGAGAGGAGTGGTGACTAGCACGTGACGGACGTGGTATGGCTCTTTCAGATCTGATAGTTCAATGGCTGTTTCAGATCTGTTTTTATTTTGGAGATAAAAGTTGAATATTCTAGAAAGAGAGGGATCCTTATTTTGAAAGGAAATTTCAGTCACTTACGTCATTTATGTTGAGGTTTATTTCCTCTTTCAAAATTCTTGTTAAATTGAAGTATTTTTGGGCTTTTAGAATTAATATATTCTTGCTTGAATATGGGCTTTTGACATAAATTGGGCTAGTCATTAATTGGGCTAGGAGGAATTAATTAAATATGTAAAATAATATTTAAAATAATAAAATATTATTAAATTTATTTTTTCCAGTTGAATCGTCGATCCGACTGATCGGACCGTTTAAACCTCAAACCGTTAGGTTGCCGGTTTGATCTCCGGTCCCATTATGAAAACACTGAAAATTAGGTGGAGGCGCAGCTGGTGGAGGATTAGGGATTTCGGGGATGGATTTGGGAAGTGGGATATAGCTAGATTTTTGTTTAAATAATAAGGGTATATGTGACATTTTAACAGATTATTTTGTAGTAAATAGTAATTTAAAATTTTTTATGTATCTTATAACAATTATGCTATAAAGTGGGTATGTTATAATAATAATTCCAATAATTTCACAACACAATTTAAATTTACATTTCACAATCCCACCTACACATGAAATACAATTTATTTGTTATTCTAAAAGATGAAATTACTTAAACCCAATTTTTCAAAATTTTAATCCTACTACATTTTTCGTTATCAAATTTTTACCTTCTATTCATTTTTTACAATTTTACCAAAAAAAAAAATACAAAATAAGCAAAGTAATAATTTATTTATAATTATATGGTGTTTTTGTTCAACATAAAGTAAAATTATCCATTGTAATAGTGATTTCACGATAGGAAACGTCATTTTTATTAATTTAATTAATTTTTTTTATTTTAAATTTTTTATCTATTAAATTTTATTAATTTTTAGAATAAAAATCAGAATGTTATATTTTTCTTTATTAAATTTTCTTAATTTTTTAGACCAACAAATCTTTTTATTTCAATGAAAACTGAGGAGAATAGAAAGGAATTATAAAATGAGAGCGAAAATAAATAAATAAAAAGACTGTACAACTCTTGAATATATTATATTATATTTTAATTTTATATAAAATTTTAAAGTGTAATTCATTTTAAGACACACTCCAAAGTACAACGTGTATATAATGTGCAACGCACGTTTAAATAATCTAGTTAAATAAAATATAAAGAGTTTGTTGGAAAAGATATAAAAATTAACTCTTTAAATTTAAAAGGGTCACTTACTATTGAATACATAAAATAATGCGTAATTGATGTAAACTACATGATTCAAAATACTATTACTCATAACTACACAATTATGATTGTGATACCATAAATACCCCTATGTACCTGCACAATTTGTTTGCACAATTTGATTTTGCACAATTTGATTTTGTACAATTTTAATTTTTGCACATTTTGTTTGCACATTTTAAATTCCGGCAGCAGGCGATGATGGTCAACGGCTGTCCAGACGGCGGTCAACGCTGGTCAACAGCTGTCCGGACGGCGGTCAACGCTGGTCAACGGTTGTCCGGCCGGAGCTCAACTCCGGTCAACGCCGATCCGGCGGGTGGGTGGATGAGGGGTAGGGTTGGTGGTTTAAAAGTGTATGGGATTATAATGTTATATTTGATATTTTACTTTAATATTTTGTATGTGAGAGTAATTATTTGAATTCCTTGTATCTCATAGTAATTTAGGTTTAAATTGTGTATTTATTAGTGATTTTTTCAATTTAAAATACTTTTTATTTTACATAAAATACCCTCTAAATTGTAAAAATATTCTTGTTGGAGATGCTCTAAATACTTTAACGATATGGTTATTTATTTAAAGGGCCTACGGTTACGTGGGCTGTCAGGTTGGTACAAGCAAAGTGAAATGGGTTGGACCAAGAAAAAGATTGCCTTAAACAAAATGGACTCTGGGTTGAAATAATACTGGAAACCTTTTTTTCTTCATTCCTCTTTAACGTATGAATGCTTATTTGCTTCTAATTAACTAGTTAGATTTTTTTTTTTTCAAATTGGTCAAAAATAATATAAATGCCACATTACTATTACAAGGAAAAAGAAATTCTTACTATTAGCATCAAAGATTATCTATAGATAGAACACTCGTATTTTCAATTAATTACATGCAGATCGGGATGGCAACCCTCGTTCATTTATGAGAACTTGTATTCCTGTATATTTATAATAATTCTACTACTTGTAATAGTCTCAAACTTGTTTAGGAAATTTGCGTGAGATTTAATAAATAATAATATTTTAATAAAAAGATATACTTACACAATCCGTAAATTATTTCATGTATAATGTAAATAAAAAGTGTTAGAAAAAAACATAATAAGAGTTATATATATATATATATATATATTAACAAAATATTCTATTGATAAAAATATTAATTTGATCATTAATAGATTAACAACAAAATCTTTTGTGAAACAGTGTTTATGTATGTAAGACGGTCTGTTTCACATGTTAAAGTATGATTGTTATATGTAAAGTATGTTTATTAATAGTTAAAGTATGTTTTTCTAAAATATAGTAATGAATAATGCATTAAAGTATAATTGTAGTATTATAATATAATTTACTACAAATATACTTTAACTACCAAATAAGTATACTTTACATATATATTAAGTATACTATAATAATCGATCGATCCGTTTCGCAAGAGATTGCCTCCATTTAGTAAAGTGGTGGTTGATAAATTTCTCCTAATGAATTTCGTTGGTAAGTATTTTTGTTGGTGCTAATAATTTTATTGACAATTCAAATAATAATTCCGTTAGTGAATAACAACGGATATTATTATTCAATTAGTAAAAATATTATAAATTTGTTGGTATACCGTTGTTAAAAGACAAATGTAATTTTTGTTAGTAATAGGTTGATAAATTTTGTTACTAAAAATAGTTTTTTTAATTGTTAACATCTTAATTAAAAAGTGACAATTAATTTAAAAAAAATCGTTGTTTATTTAAGAATACTTATGTTGCTTATTTAAGAAATATTTTATGATACTCATAGTATAACCAATTTAATTCGGTTATCAATACTTCATGGATCATTCGTACAAGTATACTACTCATTTTATTTCTTATACATTTACTATATGTTTTATTAGTGTTTAGATTAATATTTTAACACAAACTAATAATATAACAAAAATTATATTATTTGTAATTAAATACGGTATAAATATAATAAAAATATAAATAACTAGATACTTAATAAATATCTGAACTTATTGTTGTGCAATTTATATTAAAGAGTTGATCTCTTGTGTCCCTAAGGCACACCATGCGTCCATACTCTTTAGTATTAAATTAAATTTAATACTAAAAAATATGGGTGTGGTGTCCAGGAGCACACAAATTTTTTGTCTATATTATTTTTTTAAAGAATGTTCATCGCATATTTCTTTAATTAATTAGTTGCAAAATTTGAAGTCGTGTTTGATATCAGATGATGAATTTGATTTGATTCAATTTTTATTTTTATTTTATTTTCAATGGAAGTATAATGAGATTTTGATGGTGAATGTAACAAGTCAAATAATTAGTAGCAACGCAAATGCCTTCAACGGAAAAAAAAAAGGTATTTTCAATTATTAAGTCAGATTATGTGGCAGTGGACCAGAATATACAGGTGTAGAAGTAGCACCAAAAAAGTAGCCATCCTGATCAAGTAATTTCTCCGTCCATTAAACGATTTATTTCTATCTAATTGATCAATTTTATTGTGAATATCTTATCTATTTTTAATAATAAATAAAGTGTAAGATATATTACTTACTAAGACAAAAAATGCCAAATTTAAAATTAAATTTCTTTTGATGTTAATAAAAAATATTGTTTCTGTTTTGAAGTGCGAGGAGTATTGTGAAAAGAAAAAATAAAAAAAGTGAGAAGATTTATAAAATGAGTAATTAAGATATGTTCGTGCAAAATCGGATATAGGCATTTTTCTTTTTAGAATGCAGGAAGTGTTACTCCTTTTTAAAGATTTATAACCTGTGAGACGGTATCATGCAAGATTGTACAACGTTCTTTGTGAGTAACATCTTACTATTCTCTCTGGTAAGATATATATAGCCTCAAAGAGTCTCATTTCATTTTATATATATATATGGGGGCGGCTATTCGCACCCTCGAATCTACTTAACGTACCCCATTTACTACATATATACCCCAATATTTTATTGATATATTTATAAACATTAGTAAATGCATCCCAATTAAGACCATTATATCCTCTTCTCTTTATTTTTATTTTTTTAATAAATAAGAAAAGAAAAATAATCTATCTCTTCAATGCAAACGAACCCAACTCCAAAGATGCTGAAGTGAAATGAAATTATGGTCGCACCACCTGTACCTACATAATCTAAAACAGCCAAATTATCAAAATCATCTGAAAATATAAAATCTAACCAATACCATATTTGCATCAATCACAACAAGGACAAAGTATAAGAACATTTTTCTCCCCAAACTTTTAGTTGCGTATATAGTGAGTCATCGGCCTGATTCTTCTCCGTCGGAGGATCTCAAGCTTGACGAGGCCCAACTGTCAGGCCTGACATAATCCCCACGAACAGAACCAACACGCATGATACCCCAGCGTACACGAACCACCATACCATATCGACATACATTCACTAATATAATTAAAATATGAGGCTCATATATTCATTCATATAACCACCCACTACATATTAAATAATAATAATCGTTAATTCACATGAAAAAACAAATGTTGCAGATGCAGGAAGTATAAGGAAAAGTATGAATAGCTGCGCTTTGCTACCTGTTGTGCACAAGTAATTTATGCGCAGTTATTAATGCCACTAGCACTTTTGTTTTGTATAATTAATTAATCACTTGATACAGTTTAGTCATCTTTTTATTCGTAGTTTGAACTTTGAAAACATTGAATAATTCAAACATCTCCAAATAATTGATTATGTTGTCGTTTATAGGAAAAGAAGAGGAAATAAAATCATACGAAAATATTTTAAACACACATTTATAACGTGTACTTAATGGCTAATCAATCTTTGCTTAATCGATCATCCATCTCCTTAATTGAAGTCGCAAGTGCTCTTTATATTTATTATCTTCAAACTTTAAGATAGACATGTTTAATTTGCATCATCTTTGAATTTTAGTGTTTAATTTCATTCGAACTTTTGTAATTAAAAGAAAGGAAAAGTATCAAATTAGCCCTCATTTTTAATACTCTATATCTTTATTTTTTAATTATCTTTATATTTATTAAAAATATTTGAATTTCCGACTTAAAGTTGGACATAGATCGACTAAATCAAAGAAGTTATTATAGAACTACACTAAAAAAAAAGTTTTTAGAATCAAAATCTTACTTTAATAACTATTTTGGGACCAAAATCGAATACTTACTACTATTATTCGATCAGAATCGGTGTGTCACGTATCGTTCAAATGATAATTTCCGGAGAAGATTTAAATTTTCGAGAAAAAATATGAAAATCGATCAACATCAAGAGCAATAAGACTAAATTGAAAAAAAAAACTATTTAGAACTGAAATCGAAATTTAATTGTGTACTTTAAATGAATTTAACACCCGTACATTGAAACCATCATTATTAGGTATATGCATTACCACTTTTTTCTTAAAAAGGATATAATTTCTTTAATCTCATAAAGTACGGTCTTTTGTGAGACAAATGTTGCAAGTTAAACTAGAGATGCATTAGTGGTAGGATTAAATAATCAAATTTGAAAGTATTTTTTACTTAAAACACACACACACAAGGAAATATGAATTGTAACAAACTTTTCGAGATTAAATTAACGTCTTTTCAATAAAAATATATTTAAAGGAAAAAAGAACTAGTTAATATTTTTGTTGGTAACTATTTCTAATACTAATTATATTAATATAATACATATATTGGACGAGTGAGTCTCATGTAAATTGAGTTTACATATAAATTTTATTTTTTAAAATTACTCTTTACTATATAAAAAATTACTCTTTGAAGAGTAATAATTTTTATATAGAAGAGTAATAATTCATGTCTATAAATTGTAATTTTTCAAGTATTAAAAAATAATCGATAAATCAAGGTTTACAAGAATTTGAAAAGTAATTTTTTTAATTTAGAAGAGTAATAATTTATTATGTTTAAAGAGTAATTTTTTTTTTACTAAAGAGTAACAGGGTTTACATATTAACATACGTAAACCCAATTTACACAAGTGTTTGTGATATAGAACTTGTTTTATTTATTATTATTATTTTTATTTTTTATTTTCAATATGCACTCATATTTCTACTTGTTAATCGATTAATTTTTGGAGGCTAGAATATAGTATTATTATTTAGTAATAGGACTTCATTTCAAGGCATTCACTTTGTATCTCAGTTATTTTTTTACTCTACGAATTTTAAGTTGAGATTTTGAAAAGTAATTTCTCCATCAAACATTCCAAGTCCTCACTGCTAGATGAGCCACAAGATTCATTAAAAATATTTTACTTTATTTCAAAGTATAAGTTGATATATATATATATATATATATATATATATATATATATATATATATATATATATATATATATATATATATATATATATATATATTGTGTATGTAAAGATTAAAAAAGTGCAACAATTTATATTTCGATCAACTTTTTAGGAAAAATATTTTATTTGGATGAGTTGAGTTCTTTAATTAACTTTTTGAGGTCAAATGTGTCTATATTTGTGTTATTTTAATAGATGTGCTAATTTTTATAAGGTAAATCAAATTAAAAAAATGTGCTAACTTTTATGATAAATAAATATCTTTTCACATTCTCACCAAATATGTATGGTAAAACAATTGAAGCAATTGTTTTTTTTTTTTTTTTACACTGAAGCAATTGCTTATTGTGGTAATAGATTTCAAACAATTTAATTTGAGATTGATTTTGAGGTATCCATTTTATTATTGATTGTGAAGTTATCAATATTCTTTTTAACAAAAAAAGTTCGTCTCACAATTATATCAATTACTATATTCACTAAACATAAAATTATAATAATATTTAATTTACTTGTAAAAAATTAAATAATTACCTTATCCCCTAGCACATAAATTGACATACTACTTTTCTTTTTAATTTTCCCAAACAATTGATACATTTTCTAAAATAGATAATATTCTCAGTACAATCAACTTTTCAGTACAATTTATTTATTTCAAAAAGCTTTGGGATTATTAGCAGTTAAAGAAAATTAAGCAGATTAATTTTTCAACAATCATCAAAAGCTTTGGAAATATTATCTGTAATTATATACTTTAACTCATTCGCCACGCAAGGTTGTACATTCCATTTATTTTACGATGCAAATGAAATATTTCACTCCAAATATTTTTTTTAAAATAATAATACTTGTAATCATAATCCGTACCACTAGTAACGTACAATAATTGATGGTAACGATATAATATATACTAATGCAACACGTATCCAATTTTTATTTATTTATATATTTATTTATTTTCAAGCTATACAACAAATCTTACGGGCACATTTGGTTAGTTTGGCATATTCTTGGATATGATTAAACAACTTTTCACAACCAATTAAAAGAAAGAGGAAAAGAAATCTAAAGCAGACCACAAAATTTTCTTTATTAATTTCTATAAATATGCATATTTTTTTGTAGAAATTTCGAGCTAAATATCGATATATGTGCATGCATGAACATTATATTTAAATTTCATATAAAATGATGAAAATGGAGATCCACAAAAATTCGAAAAAGGAGAATGAGATGATTGTAAATCAATCATATTTACATGATGAAATTAAAACATGACATAATCCACGAAGAAGAGATAAGCCTAATAAATCATATCTTCAATAGTCTTTCATCAATATCTCTTAAAAAAAATCACGCCATCTTAAAATAATGGCCCCATTTCTAGATGCCAATTGGCACAAAATATGTGGGCATAGATTTCTTAATGATTTCAACAATTATTATATCACATCGTTGGTAGTTCTTCTATTACATACTAATACTAGTAATAGTAATACTATTATACTCCATATAGAATTGATAGATCATATAGAATTTAAATTTTTTTCATGGAGTAATGTTTTTCTTTATGCTTTAATTTTTTTCTTTCTATTTTACATGGGACACATCCCCCATCGCAAGATAATATAGAATGTAGAGTTGATATTTTGTTAGCTTCGTGTGTGATTTAATTTTGAATGAATTAATTAAGAATAAATTTTTAACGAAATAATATAATGAAGCCTATGGATAAAATTATAAACTGGAATGGTAATAATACTTCCTCTGTCCACAAAAATTTTAACATTTTTTTATTTTTGTCAATGTTTGATTAATTTTTTTCAAGAAATAAAAGATAAACATTCTTGTACTAAAAGGTATACCATTTAATACTCCCTTCATCCCATCACAAGGGTGTCAAAACTTTTTTGCACGTAGATTAAGAGATATAATATTTAATTAATGGATATATGGGGAGAGAGAAATAATAATTTAATGTATAGTGAGTAGGTGTATTAGTATGGTACGTGGGTCTCATGGAGATATATTAATTATTTCGGTTGGGTCCCATTTATTAAAGAAGGAAATGCACCTCGAGTGGGGCTCTTGTGCCCCTGGGGACACTGTGCCCCTTTGCAATTTTCGTGTCCGTTTGCAATTTAAATTCCCTAGCAATATACAGGTTTAAATAGAATAGGGAGGAGAAGAGTTGTGTTCACATGGGGACACGGGCCATGTCCTCGGGGGCGTACGAACTTTTGCCAATGCACCTCTTGTGTTGAGATGAACGAAATTGACGAAATGCACACCTTGTAGTGGGACAGAGAAAATACTAAAGAGAATGACTTTCGAAAATGCGGAATCTAAGAGCACAGTATTCCAAAAGAATGGAAGTTTTAGCCTTATAATTATTTAGTTTAAAAAAAAAAACTCCAAAAGTAAATTTTTTTAAAATAAAAATACCTCCGAAACGGAGTATTATTGTACTTTAATTACATGGAGTATCAGTTGAATAATTTAATTATAAATAAACGGACAACTAAAACTAAAAACCAGATGCAGATTCAAAATCAAAAAATTTAGGCACACCACGTTTTAGTAAAGGTTAAGTTTTGTGTTTCACAGTCTCACGTAAGTTTTTACGTGACATGAATAAAAAGTGATAACATTATTAATAAAAAAGTGACACTTAATTAACGAAAAATAATAATTATGTAGTGAACTATTTCATGAACAATTTATAGTATAAATAAAAAGTTATACTCCCTCCATACCGCCCAAACGTCACCATTTACTGTAGTTTTTGTGAGAGCTTTATACAGTCAAACGGTGACGTTTGACTGGGACAGAGGGAATAACATTTTATAGAGAACGTGATACCATTTCTTAAAGAAAGTAATAATAATGTTATAACTTTTTTATCAATCAATGAGAAGTAATAATGGTATAGTGAATTATTTCATGAACATTTTATAGTATATAAATAAAAAGTTAAAACATTTTATAGCGAAAGTGATAACATTTTATAAAGAAAGTGATAATAATGTTACAACTTTTTATCAATCAATGAAAAGTAATAATTGTATAGTGAACTATTTCATGAATAATTTATAGTATAAATAAAAAAATAACATTTTATAGCGGTGATAACATTTTATAAAGAAAGTAATAATGATGTTACAACTTTTTATCCGTCTCATGTTAGGGCTTATGTGAGATGGTCTCACACAAGTCATTGCCTTTAGTAAAATATTAATTAATACAATAAAAAACAATATTAATAAATTGAGAGGATTACTACTAGGTATACAAAAAAATTCTAAATTACTATGAGATACAAACATACAAAAATATTACTACTAACTACAAAAATATATAGTGATATTCTAATATTACCCCTACAATGTGCTACACATAATTGTTGTGTGCAACAAAAGTTCGTGTGCAGCAAAGTGTATGCAGTAAAAAAAGTGTGTGCAGTAAAAAAAAGTGTGTGCAGCAAAAAATTATGGTGGTCTGGCAGAGCTCCGACTGAGGTGACGGTTCTGCAGCTTTTCTAGTTGCCGGTCGGCGGTCCAATAGTGCTCCGGCGACCGGCCTCCGGAGCTCCGGTGAGGTTAGATTTTGGCAGCGGCGGCGGCGTTTTCCGGCGGCCGGAGGCAATTTTCTGGCAATCGGTCGGCGGCGGCGGTCAAGCGGTTTCCGGCGGTATATTTAGGGGTATATTTAGGGGTATATTTAAAAGTGTATGGATTTAGGGGTATATTTAGTATTTTACTTAAATATTTTGAATTATGTGATAATAATTATTTTAAATCAATGTATTTAGTATAAGAGTACTGTTAAATACACATCCCTTTTTATTAAATACACACCTTTTATTAAATGCACACCCCTTTTAATTTTTTAAATTTTAATTTTATTGGAATACACACCCCCTAAATAACCAATTTGCCCTTTTAAATTTGAAGATTATGCACACCTTAATATATTTATTATTATTATTTTAATAAAAGTAAACTATAAAAAAACCTCATTACATCGTTCAGATCAAACCTTGATTTCGGACTTGTACATGAAGAAAGGAAGCAGCAGTGAGAAAACAAAAACAGAACAGTATGCCATATGGATTCGACGGAATAAAAAATAATTGAATGTAAAGATCTATCACTAACTTTTAAATGTAATTCCTCCAATTTCCCTCACCACCGCCTCTAGAGTAAGAACGGTCACCACCGTAGCCACCACCACCTTAAGTGCTGCCGTAACCACCCTTACGACGACCACCATAACCTCCATAGCAAGAACTGCAGAATCCCCACTACCTCCACCACCCCTGCCACCGCGAAAGTGAAACTCGTTGACGGTAATACAATGTCCGTCGAGATCATGCTGGTTCATCGCTTCGATCGCATCTCTCATGGTCTGTTCATCCTTGAAAGAAGTAATGAATTTGAAGCTAGCCTCTGGATCACCGGTCTCGCGATCATTTATGATCTTCGATTTGATAACTTCGCCGTACTGAGAAAAGGCCTGCTCGAGTGACTGATCGGTAGAGGCCCAAGCCAATCCATCAATAAAACATCTATATTCAACCCGTCTCCAATTAGAATGGAGCGATACACACTTCTTAATATTATGTTCTATTGGAACTTACCATTGGTTTGAATCAATTATACATCCTCAAATCTTGTTCATTATTTTCTCCTAGGACGTCAAATACTGATATGTGTATTGACTATTGATTCCATTTTATGTGATAGGTATTATAAGAATCGAAGATGAAATGCTATTTGGAGATGAAGAAACATGTAATTGTTGGGGTTTCTTTGGTTTGAGTAACTTAAATCAAAGCTTTCAATATGGGGAATTTTGAGCTATATTTTGGAATCCGTCTCCATTTCAATCTGTTGTTCATCTTCTTTTCATCTCAATAAGAGTGTGTATCAAGTTTAATCCATATAGAACTTATTAATATAAAATATATATAAGGGGGGTGTATTTAATGATTTAAGGGTAATTTAGACTTTCTAAAAATATATATCTAATTATATATTAATGAGGGTGTGTATTTAGTGAGACCCTTAGTATAATTAAGGATACAAAGTGTGTACTTAGTAATTATTTCTAATAAATTAAAGCTGACACATTTTTTTAATATTTATTATTTTCTTTAAAAATATTATCCTTTTATTTATATTATGAAATAGTTTATTGATCAGTTAATTGAACAATTATAAATTTTAATCAATTAGGATTTTTTTCTCAAAAGTCATTATTTTTTTATTAAAATATTAAAATTTTTTAACCCTCTTATCTAACTTATTTTCTGAGATTATTTCGTGCGTACAATTGTTTATATAATTGAATTTAATATGTTAACATCGCCAAATCTTCTGTGTAGAAAACAATTTAAGGCATATCATCGCGTAAACTTATAACTATATAAACTTGTACAAATGTTGATTGTAGATTTGTGACTCAACTAATATATCTTTTATTATAAAAATAATAAAAATAATAATAATAATAATAAAAAGAGTTGATTTTTTTTTTTAAATTTGGGTATAATTGTATTCTGGTTTATACTTTCTCCCTTTACCCTGATAAAAACTCTTAAATAGAGATTAAGAAATTTTAATGTAGGTTTGATATGAGCTTAAATTGATTTAATAAATTTATTAATAGTGTGATTATATATTTGTTTGAGGTTTGGTAGGATAAATTTAAATTTTATTTTAAATGTATTATTAAATGATGTGAGAAAAGAAATGAAGGAGGATAGAAAAATGAATAAAAAGTATTAACTGAGGCGTGATTTGTATGTGTATATTAGAGATTTATTAAATCTAAATTTGGAATAATATTTCCATTTATCTTGCACATAGGGTAAAACTTGTGTGCACTTGACCCACCGTGCACCCATGACCATTTTCCTTCAAAAATTATACTCGATGACACACTTTTCATTTTGGTTGTCGCAAAAAGTCAAATACAATTATCCGCATATACTTTATTTACAGAAAAATCTGCCCCTACCTAATTCACCTACCTACCTAATGTACTTTAGTATTTTTTATTACCAAAACAATACCATAATACCCTTAAAAGTTATAAATTTTCATAATATATGTGTCGGATGAGGGGTGCAAACATAAATGGGATGGAGGGATCGAGTACATTTTAGCATAAAAATACTCTATCCTTAATTTTCTAAAAAAATATAATTAATTTTCTTAGTCAAAGATTAATAATCTTTTAAATAATCGACTAATTCATTGAAAAATTATACTCTCATATTAATTCAAACAAAAATCTTTCATAATAAGATATTATATTCTTAATCACTTTGAAACAAAAAATCTAACTCTTCTGCAAAAGTTGTAACATGATATGGTGGTGTTATAAAATAGTGCATCACACTATAACGAAAGGGTAAATCGCGGCTTATGATTGAAAGTAATTTAATATTTAAGAAATTAATTTTATGCATTTGCACAACTAATTAAAGGTATAAAGTAGAAAGATTGTGAGATCACGAGAAGGGAGTTTCGTGGGATTAACAACAAGCAGTAATATTATAATAAAAAGTTATATTAAAGTTGATGAGAAAGGATAGTATTGCAATGAATTATTTCACGAATAATTGATGGTATAAATTAAAATTGGTAAAAATTTTAATAAATAGTAAGAGTATCTTTAATAAAAAATAATATTAGAAAAATGTATAATTTGAATATAAATAGTAGTCAACATTAACTCTCTTCTCTTTTAACCTTTAAATTATAATTTGGTAAAAAGTTGCAAATGTTAACGACTGAAGCACTGAATTGAAATCAAATGCTTATATAAATTAGATTGGTCAGTGTCACTTTCCCACTTATTCTTAATATTTAAATTTATGTTTTTTAAGTAACTAATGAAATTTTTTGTCCATGTAATCTTGTATTACCAATAGTGGAGTTTGCACTGAATCCAAAAGGTTAACCCAAATGGACCCAAGATAATATATACTCCCTCCATACCATATTTGTCTTCACAGTTACGGTAGATATGGAGTTTAAGAAAAGTTACTTTTTGATCAATTTTATTGACTTTTGAAGGGTATTGTAGTATTTTTATGTAATAAATAAATTATAAAGTATGTTATGTGTGTTAAGTGAGAGTAGTATTTTTGAAATTAAGGTAACTTTTGAGGTTGTTGGTTAATGTGAAGTTTCCTTTTTTGGGTTGTGAAGATAAAAATGGGACAGACGAAAACGAAAAGTATGAAGATAAATATGGGACGGAGGGAGTACTATATTTATGTAATACCTACTCATCTTTAACAGTAGTATCTTTATTAATAGGTATCATTAATGAAGCCAATTATAATGGCATTGGAGACGATTGACGTATGTAAAATAGTTATCGATGGAAATCATTAAATATTTTTATTTTTATTACACCAAGCATTAATAATAAGTATTACTATGTCTCAATTCTTATTACTAGCATGAAACCCGCGTGTTATGCGGGATCATTATGTTATTACTTTTAATAATTAAATATTTTATTTGTTCATTTAAAATGTATTCATTTTATTATTTTAAAAAATTTTATAAAAAAATGCAAATAATTATATAATAAAAGCTACCAATTACACAATAAATATTATACTCATTATATATATTAATAAAAAATGTATATTTATTGAGTGAATGGGGTATTAAGATAATAAAATAGTAAAATAAAAATTTTGAATTATATTGATAGATTATTTATTTATTTATTATTTTTCTTGACATTTTCTTATACGAAGAGTATATGCAAGACGTATAGTAGCTGCAATTAAGAAAGAATGTTTAATTTTAATGCCCTTTTTATGTGGTGTATGTTGGTTTTTAACGAGAATAAAAGAAGGGGTTTCCTTGGTGCTATATAAGGAGGTCCTTGGACTTGATGTCAAGTGCACCAATTGATTGGCGATATTTTCACCTAAATTTTAGTATCTTTTAATGTTTGTTTTTGTATTATTTTATCCGTATTTTATGTGTATTTTGATTGTATTTTGTATTTTTATGGAAATATGTGAGAATGGGCTTGAACGTATGAAATCAAGTAAAAAATGAAGCAGAAATGAAAACGAGCAAGAAATGAGCTGAAAATAAGCCAACTCGACTTGCAAGACCCAACACGACTTGCAATACGAGTCGCGTTGAGGTTCGAAAGATTTTCAATTTCAGATCAGGCCAACACGACTTGACAGGCAGCAACACGAGTCGCGTTGGGGCGGCTCCAAGTCGAGTTGCAGGTCGTGTTGAGCAGAACAGGCGTCCAGTTTCAGAACGGACCCAACACGAGTTGACAGGCGGTGACACAACTTGTTAACTCGAGTCGTGCTGGAGTCCGTAGGCAATCCAGTTTCAGAGCCTCGCGACACGACTGAACAGGCGATAGCTCGAGTTGCCAACACAGGTCGAGCTAGGGTCACACGAGTTACAATTCAAGGCAACACGACTCGTGTTGCATGTTTTTGGGCCAAAAATTGGGATTTACACCTTCTAGTACGTGAAAATGTGTTTTAAAAGCCCAGTTGATGTAAATTTGAGGCCCAAGTTTAGAAGGGGTATAAATACCCTCAAGTTTAACATTTGAAGAGAGATTGAATAGGGCTTTCACTTTGATACACACATCACACACAATTCCTTCCATTTTTCACCATAATATTCATCCATTCACCATCCATTCTATCTATCTACATCCAACCATCAAAATTCTCATCCAAGTGAGGAAAAGAAGTAAGGAAGAAAGGAGAATTACAAGGAGAGGAAGAAGATCACCATTGGAGCCATCAAAGGGAGTTTTCATCCAAACTTTGTATTGAAACCTAATTGTTGATAATGATTTGTAAGGATTTAAATGTCTATGTTGATTTCCTTATGAATATGGTAGGCTAATCTCCATTGTGAGATTAACAATATGAAAGTTGTTGGATAATTTTGGGATTTGTGTATTTGAATTCATATGTTGATTGGATTTGTTAATTTTCTATCTTGATGCTTTAGATCTTGATGTTTATGATGATTTATGTGGTTTGTTGTTTTAAATATGTGGTTAGATTGAGAAGTTAATCATATGTTTAGGATGATCTATTGAATTATTTTATCATGCACACCATGTGAATTGCAAGTCTTAAAAAAATAGAGATGTCCTTTAGGATTTAGAACTCTTTGATAGAACATTCAATTTGTTAGATCGAGAGGTCGATTGATCGAGTGAGGGGACTCTCCAATTGAACTTAGTACCTAGTTGGAATTGTTTGATTGAAAACCAACCTTTAGGATTATTTTGAGACCTTATTAAGGATCTACATCCTATCCATCTCGAGAGGGAGTTTAGGTGGAATTAGTGTTGACCCTTAGTTATTAATCCATGATACATATGAATTTGATGCATTAATCCTAGAATTATCACTTCATTAGTGTTGTTAATCTCATTTTTGCTTAACTTGGAAAACCAATCACCTTCATTCTATGTTTGTTTGATTGATCATTGTTTACTTGTTTGCTTTGATTACTTTAATTTACTTGTTTGAACAACCAATCCATTGATGGTTCGTCTCTATAAAATTACAAGAAATGTGATATCGCGTAAGCTCTAGTACCTACCTCCCCTTGGGTACGATAAATTCTTTAATTGGTCATACCGACTACAAAATGGCTAATCACCAATCAAGTACACTTTAATTTTTGTATTTGATTCTATTTAAATTCCTTTCTTGTATTCTCGGTTGTGAGAATGGGGATAAAGGTGTGAATTAGTCAAAGATTTGTAAGAGTGTAGGGATAGGTGTTGGGAGAGAGAAATTATGTGTGATTGTAAAAATATTTTACGTAGTGGTATATTCTCGATCCGTGGTTTTCTCTGATTTTAGAGTTTTTCACGTAAATTCGTGCTTGCATTTTTCATTGCACACGACTTTCCCTATATATACGTCATTTCCTTTCTTAGAAAGACTTTCAAAATAAAAGCGAAATACTCAGTTGATTTAACCCTTATTACATTACATACTATATCAACATTTCAGAATAACGGAAATTCAATTTGAATCTTTTTCCCTCTCCATCCATTTTTTTTAGGAAAAATGGATGCTCTTCTTTATTTGTCCCTTAAGAATGAATGGGAATCTGTTTATCCAAATCGTGTATAGTTTCGATACCTTTTCATACAAAGTTAGTCTTGAAGTTGCAAGGCATATAGCAACCAATAATACAACTGTCACGCCCCAGTTTTTTAATAAAAAGATAGGGAGATTTATTCGTAATTCTTTGATAATATTAACCTTCAACGTGGGCATGAACAATTTAATAAAATCATTGCTAAATATCGTTTGGAATTGTATAAAAAGATTTCTCGCAGTGCATTAATTAAAAAGCTTTCGCGCAACGGATCCGCCCCGATACATCGTCGCAGCCTCAACCTGAAAAGGGTTTGGAGTGGAAAGGGGTGAGCGTTTGAAATACACTCAGTGGGTTAACTAAATTATTGCACAGTTAAAAATAAATATGCATGTCAAATATACCATAAGATGTAACGCATGTCAATTTTAATAAATTACTTTTGCACATTATCATTTGATAACTCATTGAAAATATTTTAGACCGAACCGTCGTTCGATAACTTGTGTTAATTGGTCTGTGCACACTAGGCCGTCATCCCAGTACGATGTTAGCATACTTTGAAATATATTTTAATACTGAATCGACGTAACCAGTAACTTGTGTTAGTTGATCTGTGCGCACCGAGTCGTCACCCAATACGATGTTAATAGAAAAATAGTTATCATCGAACTAAAAGCTCACATGGCACATAACATGACATATCAGTAACGCATATCACATCTTAACAAAGCAATCATGACATAAAATTGTAGCACTCGGTAAAGAGTGAAAGTTACCCCACCTTGAAATTTCTTGGATAGAGTGGACTAGGCTTGTTCTTCGATCTCAAGAATTCTTGAAAATGATATACTAATTTTATTACAAATATAAAATTAAGATTTTTCACTTAAAATAATACTTCCTTCATCCGATTAAAAGGTACGCGCTTTCTTTGTAATTTACAAAGGAAGTGCGTACCTTTCAATGGGACGGATGTAGTAATAGTGATAAAATTATAAGACAAAGACTGGGATAAAACAAGTTTTTTTTATAATTCATACAACCGGACCTTACATTGAAAATGGGTCAGATTTTAAAAATTGGGTCACATCCTTAGATTTTCTTTACGCTCTCAATCCACGTCATCAACTACGCTGCACTCCTTTCAGAGTAAAGATGAATCATACGAGAGAGGAGAGAGAAAGTGTGGAGGAGAATGACGGCATCTCTTTCCGGATATAAATATCGACCCCCATTTGATGACGTAAGCGCGCTCGTCGCTGAGGTTGTCGTTGATCCTGATACAGTAGCAGGTGGAAGAGAAGGATGGAGACAGTGAGAATGGGAAGTGCGTGGAGGAAGTTCTGACCTCGATAGATTGGAGGCGGTGGTGATTAGTTTGGTCAGAATTTGATCCGGCGGCGGTGGTCTTGTTGGCTGCGACCTCTTGTGGTTCAACCATAACCAATGGTGCACGGGCGGCGGTGGCCAGACAACAAGGTGGCATTAATATGAAGATGTTGGCTGATGAGGACTCAATCAATAGACTAGTTTGGGTTTGAGAAAAATTGAGGAGAAGTGGGGGAGATTAGAAGAGGTTTCATTTAGCGATTCTCATTTGTTGGACAGCGTGAATATTAACATGTACTTGATTCATTTTAGAGAGGGGAGAAGATGAATAATGGTAATAGATCTAATGTTTTATACATGGGATTTTGATATAGATAGTGATGTTGTAACCATTGGGGGAGCCATGTGGGGGATGAGAGGGAGGCATTGGGTCTTCAAAAATGTTGCTTTCATAAAGAATTTGTGGAGGAATGATTTATTTATGTTGCTATTATCTCTACTTGGTTACATTTTCATTGTTATCTTATAGTCACTCATTATTTGTTTAGGGATTAGAAAAACTACATTTGATGCTTAGCTTATTGCATGAATACTCCCAGTGAATTATATTGAACCTTAAAAGTAATTTTTATAATTAGCTTGTTAAAAATGCATGCTTCAATGAGAATATGGCCACTGCAAAGCTCCCCACAAACTTCATGATCAGAAATACTACACAATACCGAACAACCCCTGTGTTTATCAAGAGCCCAGTTGCATTGACTTCTAGGAAGGGATTGTGTGATTCACACTCATAAGGAGACTGAATTGTACTGAATACCTCTTCTATTTTCAACTTCTGCCAAATGTGACGCAACAAATTTTCTTGTTAAATTTGTTGCAAATAATATTACTAATTGTTGAATAAAGAATTTAGATAATCTGTTTGCTGATTGTTGGTAGATGTTATTCACACTAAATGCATTTGGATTTGTATCAATCGCGGTTGGTTTCACGATAAACTTTGATTTTAGATTCTAATTTTTGAAAATAAAGTAACTGTGAATTTTTTTTTAGAATACTCTTTTCTATTAATTGGGTTATTCTTTATAATGAATTGAGTTACTCTTGGAAGAAGTAATCTAATTACTTTTTTTTGGCGAATTTCAATAACTCATAATTACTTGGTGAATATATTTTAGATTACACTTTTTTATTAATTGAGTTACTCATTATAATAAATTGGGTTACCCTAAAAATAAAGTAATTTATAGTGAATAAAATCTTTTAGGTTACTCTTTTTTATTATGTGGGTTACTCTTTATAATCAATTGGGTTACTTTAAAAATAAAGTAATTTATAGTAAATAATCTTTTCTATTTACTGGATTACTCTTTATGTTTGATTTCTTTATATTTTTTTAGGTAACTCTTAACAACGAATTAGGTTACTCTTTAAAATTAGACTCATGTTTGATTTCTTTATATTGTAAAGTTTGGTCAACATCTTTTAGATTACTCTTTTTTATCGATTGGGTTACTCTTTATAATGTATTAGGTTACTATGAACAAGTTTTTGGATTACTTTTTATGTTTGATTTCTTAATTTATATATATTTTTTAGATTACTCTTTTTTATTAATTGGATTACCCTTAATAACGAATTAGGTTACTCTTTAAAATTAGACTCATGTTTGATTTCTTTATATTTCTTTTAGGTTACTCTTTTTTATTAATTGAGTTACTCTTATAAACGAATTAGGTTAATCTTTAAAATGAGACTCAGATTTTCTGAAAATAAAGTGAAGAATTAAATTATATTCAAAGTAAATATAAATGTAATGTTAGAACTAATAAGATGTGGATTGAAGAGAAAAAAAAATTCAAAGTATACTTTCACATCTACCATTAGAAATCATATCATCTCACTCCGATGGTAATCTCAAAAAAGATCTTCAATACCCAACAATCAATGATAAAATAATAATGAGTAAATAACAATTATAGTAGATTAAGAATTAGTGTAAGAAGATAATTTGACATTGAGATAGCCTTCTGCAAGTATTGTACACATTGGCGCACTCCTTCTCATACCCCGCTACCACCATTCACTTCGTGTAAATTGCCGATGGTGCCCCACGGGAGGGGATGGATTACATCTCTTCCGCCGTCTCTCTCGTAACATCTCCTCCGACGTGGTCTAATTCTGGAAACCCTTCTTCCTTTCTCGATTTGATTGACCTATTAATATGGCAATTTTCCTGCTATTTAAGACCATCTGCAATAAGTATTACTCCACAAATTAGTTTAAACATAGCTAGGATTAATTCAATTCAATTCTATTTTTATTAATTTATTGAAGAAGGATTTCCATACTTGTTTCCAAGAAGACTATGAAGCCTGATAATAATCTCATCTTCATTGACAGAAAAATTAACCCTCTTGAGATCAGGCCTCAAATAATTAATCCATCTCAACCTGCAACTCTACATCCAGGTAATCCTACAAAAGAAAAGCAAGAATTGTTCAATTTTAAGAATTTAGAAGCATATATATATATATATATATATATATATATATATATATATATATATATATATATATATATGAGAAAGTGGAGTGAAATTAAAGGGTACCACAAAAGATCTTCATATCTATATCAATATTTATTTTTAATTTCTTCAACTCTCAGTGGAGTTAATCATTATAGCCCCTACTCTATCATAACTAGATAGATAGCTAGTTCTATTTCTAATTAATATTAATATCTTTATGTACTCTCTCATTCCTATATGTCAATGGTAACCTATATCAAGTTATAGTTCCCACATAAGTATATAAGACAAATACTCAAACATCATCTCCAAGATGGTCAAGCTGTCTTGCCTATGCCATTTACTACTAATCATATGTATATGTATGTATAAATGATAGTAGAAAAAGGAGAGACATAATAAATAGATATGAAATTACTAAAGTAGACTTAAGAAGGCCGAAAAAATCAAGTCTTGTTATAATACGAAATCCAATGGTTCAACAGTATTCAAAGATAACTTCAAGGTCCCCAATAATACTTCCACGAAATTAAATTTATATCAACATATTAAATCGTCGGGGATACAAATTATAAGTTGCATCGTGTTTTTCATTCAAACTCATTCGCAGAAAAATTGAAAACAACATAGTAGAGAGAGAGAGAAGAGAAATGTTGTTGTATCCAGCTTCTTTATGCTTTTTATTTTTGAGAAATAGAATAGGGTACAAATTGATCAAGACAGGTAATGAGTTAATCATTGAAATAAACAAAGTTTAGATGAAAAAAGGAATTAAACAAAAAGAAAATTTATAATCATAGAAGAAAGAAAAGAAAAAATGGAACTGAAAAAATAATGAGAAAATTGTAAAGGGGGAATTTACCAGTGGAAGAGGGGGTGACGCTAGTGTCCGTACAAATCGAAGGACGCCCATAAGGAGGGAGAGTGAGAACCTAGGAGATACCGGGGCAGAGCTAGAGCGTTTGGTCTGAATCCATTACTAAAAGCCACGCACGGCCTCCCCGATTAGTTGAGCCGCATAGGCGGAGAAATGTCGAAGGGTGGAGGCGCGTGGTGGAAGATTAGGGATGGAGGGATTGTGGGTAATGTGGTTGCAGAGGCGGCGGTGGAGAGGGATAGGAGGGTAGTGGCAGTGGACCTGATGACGGTTGAGAGAAGGGGAGAATCCATGTTTTGATTTTACGAGAAGGGATCGAATTTAATCCATTTGGACCCAGTAATTCAATTATGTAGAAGAAAAGGATCCGGTTCCACCAAAATTTGGTAGGACTAGTCCTACCCTAGTCACTTTCAAATTATAATAATACTATTTAATGAAAAAATTAAAAAATTATAATTATAAATAGAAAGTAGAATTATAATAATATTTAAAATAAAAAGTTAAGTTAATAATAATATAAAATTATAATAATAAAATTAAATTATATAAGTATAAAATAAGTATAATATATATACTATATAATACGTACTATTGTTTGCATAAAACCTTCAAAACTTTATTTTTATTTAATATTATTATTCTTATTTAATATATTTTTATAAATTGCAATCAAATCCCTCCATTATATTAAATTCTCATTTAAACTTACCCTAAACTTTAAATTTATTACAAAATTAACCAACTTGAGTTATACAACTCCGTTTAAAAATCTGAAAGTACTTATGGAGTCCTCGCAGGGCGAAGATCACATGTATACCAATTTTACATGAAAATAACAAAGTTTGAAATGACGCAATTTTGAAAGTGAAGTGGGTTTTTTCATAACTCTTTCGTTTCACGTCAAAATTCAAAACTAATTATACCTTTGTGATCCACGTGAGGAGAGCTTCAAAATGGCCTATAATATCAAAGCTAACTCACACCAAAACAAAATATGCCATTAAAGGGTTAAAAACTTCGACGGAGCTTTTCTAGCTCAAATGACATCTATTTTATAAAAGAATTATATATTTGGAATCTACGCTTCGAGACGAACATTTTGGTATATAATATGATAAAAATAAATTACAAAATGAAAGATGCAAGAGAAGCAGTGCGTGTGATATATATATATATATATATATATATATATATATATATGTATGTATGTGTGTGTGTGTATGTGTGTGTGTGTGTATGTGTATGTATACGTGAATTATATATGAGTTTATATATAATAATGAAAACTTGGTTACCAAGAATTGTACAGTAACCTTATCTAAAGGTTGTCTCTTATCTGAAAAAAAAATGGCACTTGCACAAACACGTGTTATTACTAATATTATATTATTATTATTATTATTATATACATATTATTTATTAAAGATATAATACATTAAAATAAATAATATAATTTTATTTAAAATTAAATTTACAAAAATATGGATTAGAAAATACTGGGGTGTTACAACAACATCTAACTTTTATTTCCACTAATACAGTATCACATAATATATTAATAATGAATTGACCCATCTCACAACACACATAAACATCGTCTCACAAGAGATTTATATAGAAATGTAATAATATACAAATTATAGCTGCAAGATCAGAAAAAAAAAATCGAAGTTACAAAATATATAATCGAATTAGAAGAGAAAAATAAATAAATACTTTTATCAAACAAAATAAATACACATTTCAATAAATTAATCACACACAAATATATAACCAAGTATCACCAAAATATGATCATGTTACAAAATGTCACAATTCAAGATGTAAAGATAATAACATCAATTTTTTTTTGAAATACATATCAAAATAAAACCTTTTCAATACAACATTAATGATATTTTAGCTAAATAAAATAGAGACGCTCTATTTAAGATGGATTTTTGTGAGACGGGTCGACCAATTACTAAAATATGCTATTATATAGTTAAAGTATGTTAATTGTATGGTAAATAAATCTATTGAATTAAATTAATTTTTTTTTTTTAAATGACACGTAAGCATAAATTCTCTCTAAAGAAGACATATAAGAGAGTTAGAACTCTCCTTTAGTTTACTTGGAGATCCCAACTAAGTCATCCTAATTATCTTTCTGAACTTTATTCATGCTCGGAAGAACTATATTCTCTTTCCATCCCATAATAATAGTTATAAATTTTCAATTTGGGCGTCCCACTTTAATAATTATAGTTTTTGGTAGATAGGACCCACACAAAATAATTAGTATATATATCTATGGGGCTCATACACAACATTGATACTACTACCCACTATGTATTAAAATATTATATTTGTCAACTTGCTACCAATTAATATACTATATTAATAATTTTTGCACAAAATAAAGCGGAAGAAATATTTAATATTTTAATTCTTAATGACAAAATTTGTTGAAATATTAAATTTAACTTCATTTGAGATATTATGAGAATTTTAGATCAAATGGGAATATGAATTGTTGGAGATGTTTTTAAAACTAAAATTCTCTAGCATTAATTGAGCTCGTGGATATTAAGATGTAAAAGAAAGATCCAGAATAATGTAGGCGTAAGAAAAATCTAGAAAAATATTTATAGAAGAATTATCTAAATTTATTAAGATGAAGTTAGAATACAATTATCCAGAACATTGAAAAGTATAATTTTAGTAGAGCTGACAAAATAGATTGGTGGGTTGGATTGACCCAAACACAATCCATCATTTCTAAAAACAATAAATGTTATTCAGAGTTCATATCAAAAAGTTACATATATGTGTTTACAACGCAATTCAACAATAAAATCAGGCCCTAATACTTGGCTTTACATATCAAAAATTAAAAGAACAATTCTAGTCTAGCCACTTCAAGGATTATGGGATCAGCAAGTTATGTAGTGGAAGCATATTTGTTGTCGAAAAAAATAGTATTTCTTTGATCCCAAATACTTTACAGGAAAAAACTGCATTTGAAAAGGTAAAATTATAAGGATTTGTTGCTTGACAGAAGCGACAATCCCAGGACAAAATATGGAGGACTTCCCTTCACTGACTGTCAACCTTGATATTTTCTCAAACCATCGGAGAACACCTTTGACAGCCTGTGTAGAACGACTATCACCATGAGCAAATATGAGCAGATCGTCTGCAAATGCAAGGTGGGAGATGGAGAGATCCTTGCAAAAATTTGGAGTGGTAATGATACCCTCCTTCCTCAATCCTTCTGTTAAAGGTGCGACTAAAGATCTCTATACAAAGCACAAAGAGGAACAAAAAAATTGAGTCCCCTTGTTTTAGTCCTCTTTTTCCTTGGAAGAATCCTTTAAGGCAGCCTTTAATGAGTAACGAGTAACACGGAGTAGAGACAAACTCCATAATCCACGAGATGAAGATATTCAAAAACCCTAATCGAGTGAGTGCAGTTTCTAAAAATCCCCAATCAACTAAATCATATGCTTTTATTAAATCCACTTTGATTGTCATCTGAGGCGAAATTATAAAAGGCTCCAATCATAATGGCAAACCACTTCCTTAGCTAGAAGGATGCAGTCTCTCATTTTCCTTCCCTTTATAAATCCAAAGTGATTGTTCCCCACAAGGGATGTTATGACTGAACCCATACGACCTGCTAAGACTTTTGAAATAATCTTATAGACGATGTTGCAATAGGAAATGTGTCGAAAATCCTTAACAGAAGGCTCAAAAATCTTTTTAGGAATGAGAGTAACAATGGTGGCATTAATATATTTCAGAATTTTCCTAGACGAGAAGAACTCTTTTACAACATTGCACACACTTGATCTAATAACACTCCAAACTTCTTTGTAGAACTTAGTTGTATGGATTGGATCATTGGTGAGGTGGGGCGGGTTGGCCCGCATGAGCCAAATCTTATTTTCATATTTTTATGTAAAAAAAACATAAAATAAACACATGAAGATAGGATATTAAAATGAATTAATTGACGAACATCAAAAAATATATAAAAATAAATTGTTTTAAAAAATTTAAGATGGTAGGTTATTGTTGAAGTAGGCCATAAGTGGAGCGGTTGGTCTGCGCGGGCCAAACCCTGATTGATAGCTCAAAAATTTAGATAGTATAATTAGATTGGAAATGTACTTTGAATCTTAGGCGTAAAAAAAAGTACTCCTTATATCCAATTTAAAGAGTCTATTTTTTAAGTTTTGGATATCCGTCCTAAAGGGTCTCATTCCCTCTTTAGATACATGGAACCCACACAACCTACTAATACGACTATCCACTACACATTAAATAATAATACTCCTTAATCCATGTGAAAAAACAAATGAGACTATTTACATCGGAAGGAGGAAGTATTAAAGAGTATTTTATCATACCTTATTTTTCTCCTTCAAACATGTAATTCTTAGAGTTGATGTTCTACAGATTTACTCAATAATAAAACATGTGGGAACAATAAAGAATTTAAATGGAAAGATAAAGTAATTCCACCAAAACTATCCATTAGATTTACTGCATGTTCTTGTCAATAACTCGACTCTCCATATCACAACAAGTTGACACTTTTGTATTTAACTCTAGTTTTGGTCTATCCCTAGGATTTGAATATCAAGATTCTCTCTTGAAAATGTATACAGTATCTAACAAGATAATGCATTAAAACTTAATCAAAGCTCTCTAAGACTGGTATCATAAAGAATACTTCACTCAATAATAAACATGAGCACCCTTCTTCTACATAAATGGTCGATTCGCTCTCTTCTTTGAATTATTTCCTTACAGGACATCCAATCTCCTCAGTCAAGCTTCCCAAAATTAGTGACAATTGATCCTTGTGAATATTTTCTTTGTTTTCTCTTCAATTAACCGTTGTCTTATGTAAGGAGGGAAGGACTTCTAGATCAATCATTTCCTTATTTGACCTTCAATCAATCAACAATCTTTAGAGAATCTCTGTCATTCAATTTGCTTGACTAAGATGATCTTTTAGATGTTCCTTCCTGAATTACACAGTAAAATAGCGAGACAAAACATTTGCTCATGCCATCTACTAATCCAACAAACTCCCTCCTGGCATGAGCTACATTTTTTGTGAGGAAAATTATAAAAAGAAGGAGATATCATTATCACTTAAATGCATGAGTCTATGTGAACATAAGCAATAACATGGAACAATAAACATAAATATATAAAACATTCAATATCCATTCTACGATAAGTTTAAAATATTCCAGAATCAACACAATAGCAAAAAAAATCCAAAAGTAGTAATAACAGTAATACAAAACAGATTAGCTAGTAGAGATGCCATCTCCTTCTTCTCCTCCGTCATCATCTTCCTCTTCTTCTTCCTTAGCAGGTTCTTCTTTCTTAGCAGGAAGTAGAACACCATCCTTTCTCTTCTCCCTCTTAGCTCTTTCCAAGGCCTCATGCAGCTTATCCAGAGCAGTATTCTATCTATTGAGAGAGTCTTGAACATTGAGAATATCAACCTTCATCTTGTCGATCAAAGGGGAATAATTCTCTAATGTGAGTGTGGACAATTCCACCTTTTCCCATAATGTAGCCACTTTCGGGTATACTTTTAGTTCTCCAGCCATCGGGTTTAGAGAGTCTTCATCAGCCATCAATCAAACACTTCCCTTAGAAAATTTTTCTAAATAATGTAAGGAAAAGAGAGAAGTTTGGAGGTGTTGACTTTTCTAGAGAAGGCTATAATGACATCTAAAACAGATTGCCCAAAGTCAAGGTGACCTTTAGTGGCAATAGTGATGAGTGATATTTTCACCTAGGTTTTAGTGTCTTTTTATATCTGTTTTCATATTATTTTATCCGTATTTATGTGTTATTTGGTTGTGTTTGATATTTTTATAGAAATATGTGAGAATGAGCTTAAACGTATGTAAAACAGGTGAAAATGGAGCAAACACGGAGAATGGAGATGAAACGAAGAAGAAAAATAGTGCATGACCAAGCATGACTCCAGTGTTGTAGCTCGAGTCGAGCTGGCGCAGCACGAGTCGTGCGCCTCGCACGGGCCCATAAGAGATGATCGTGCGACGACATCAGAAAACCCTACACGGGCACCCTACGCCCGTGTCCCGCAACTCGAGCCGTGCCTGGAATCAAGACATGAGTCGAGTTACCAACTCAACTCGAGCTCCGTCTGCTGCCGAGAAATACCGAGAAGACATGACACGACTCAAGCCGTGTGCATGCACTCGAGTCGTGTTGTGTAAATTTTTGTTAAAAATTCAGAAATCTTCTAGAAGCTTCCCAAAGGGTATAAATACCTAATACTTTAATATTTCATCAGATTTGGGCCAGGGTTTTACTATTTTACACACCTCCTACACCATTTCTCCCATTTCACACCATCATCTTCATCCATTCTTCATCCATACCATCTACTTTCATCCCACCATCAAAAACTTCATCCAATTGAGGGAAAGAAGCAAGGAAGAAAGGAAGATTGCAAGGGGAAGAAGAAGATCACCATTGGAGGTATCCAAGGGAGTTTTCATTCAACTTTTGTATTGAATCCTATTGTTTATCATGTTTTGTAAGCATCTTAATGTCTATGTTAATGTTCTTATGAATATGGTAGGCTAATCTCCCTTGTAAGATTAGCAACATGAAAGTTGTTGGATAATTTTGGGGATTTGTGTACTTTAATTCATATGTTGATTGGGTAAATGGATTTTCTATCATTGATGTTTGAGATCTTGAGGTTTATGATAGTTTGTGTGTTTAGTTGTTCTAAATATGTGATTAGATTGAGAAATCAATTATATGCTTAGGATAATTGAGTGAATCATTTCATCAAACACTTCATGTGCATTATAAATTGTAAAGAGATTGAGAAATCCTTTAGAATTTAGAACACTTTGATAGAACATGTTATTGGTTTGATCGAGAGGTTGATTAATTGTGTGAAGGGACTCTCATTTCAAGCTTAGTACCTAGTTAGAATTGTTTGAGTGAGAACCAATCCGTTGAGCTATTCAATATTCATTTCATATCCATCTCGAGAGGGAGTTTAGGTGAATTTAGTGTTAGCCCTTAACTCTATATCCATGATACATATGAATTTGATACCTAATTCCTAGAATTACCACTTCTTGATTGTTGTTAATCTCACTTTTACTTAACTTGGAAATCCACCTTTTATCTATCTATCTTGTTTGTTGATCATTGCTTGCTTGCTTGCTTTGATTGATTTTATTTACTTGTTTTAACAACCTCCTTTGATGATTCGTCTCTATAAAATTATAAGAAATGTGAGATCGCTTAAGCTCTAGCGCCTCCCTCCCTGTGGTTTGATAAATTCTTGAATTGGTCAACCCTACTACAAGTTATGGCTAATCAAATAGGGCCATTGCCGGGGAGGCAACGGTTGCTAGTAGCTTGAAGAAGGATCATTTCGAGTGATCTTAATAGAGACATTTTTTATTTGTTTACTTGTATTTGCTTTTGAAAACCTTGTTCTAACTTCTTTTGCTTTGATTGTGTATGCAAACAAGATCCAAAGGAAAATAAATAGAACCTATTGTTTGGGAGATTGAGCATACGTTGAGAAGGAGAAGAAAGGAGAATAAATCAACAAATAGTGAGTTAATGGAGAATTTCCAAGAAGATAATCGTGTGAAGAGAGAGCATGATGTGGAAGGAGGACAAAATGTGAACGTGCAAGACAACTCACCTCAAGTCAATAATAATCCTCCTCAACAAAATTTTGGAGCTAGAAACAATCAAGCTTTGCTTCAACAAATGGTGCAACAAGTTTTAAGGCAATAAGACTTCCCCCAAACTTATGCTCCTCCATAACAAGCTTATGTGCCACCACCACCACCTCCGGTGCAACATGGATTTCAAAATAATCAAAGGGTAATTCGAGATTTTTTTATGCCAAGGGCAATACCACAAATGATGGGACCATCAATCAATGCCAACAACTTTGAATTTAAAGCTGGCTTGATTTCTATGGTGAGGGAGCAACAATTTAGTGGAACCCCAAATGAAGATCCTAATGCTCATCTAGCTCAATTTATTAAGATTGCCAACACCGTGAAGATGAATGGGGTGAGTGAGGATTGTATAAGAATGAGGTTGTTTCCTTTCTTGTTGAGGGATCGTGCCCGAACATGGCAATCCACCATTACTCCCGGTACGTGCAACACATGGGATGAGCTTACACAAATATTTTTGAACAAGTATTTCCCGCCTTCTAAGACACTTCAAATGAAGAGCTTGATTACTCAATTCAAGCAAATGCCTCAAGAGAGTTTTTATGAAGTGTGGGAAAGGTTTAAGGATATGCTTCGCAAGTGTCCACAACATGGGTTCCCGGAGAATCAATAAGTTGGATTTTTCTATCAAGGATTAGTGAATGGTCAAAGAGTGCTTGTTGATGCTTCGGCGGGTGGATCCGTACTTGGTGTGACTCCGGAAAGGGCAATAAGAATATTTGATGAGATTGCTATGAATGTTTATCAATAGCCATCGAGAGGGTAAGTGGATGCTATGGTTTTGAGAATTTTGATCAAGGGCAATAGTTTAGTGTAAAGAGTTTGAATGTTGAGCCAAGTGTGCCACAAATGCCAAGTGTTGAAGCGATAGCAACGGAAATGTTGAGGCAAATGAGTTTGAACCAAGGTGTGAATCAAGGAGCTAACATGGTTGAAGGGCTACAAAGTGAGCAAGGTGTGCTTCCTCCGAATATTGTGAATGGAGAACAATGGGCTATGTCGAAGCCAAAAATAGAAGATGTGCTCTACTTGCAAAGAAGGGGTTATCAACGGAATTACCAAAATAATTTCCAAGGTAATTTTCCACCAAGGCAAGGAGGCTTTAATAGTCAAGCGAGTAGAAGCTCTTACCCACAACAACAATGGCAAGGTAACTTCTCCTACTCTAATCCGAGCAATGCGGTTGCTTATCCTTTGGGATATCAATCGGGGGCCAAGGCACCAAACAATGAGGAAAGAACATTGATTGATGAGCTACTTGAACAATTGATTGTATCTAACAAAGCTCGAGATGAAGCTTTGAAAAAGGCGGAAGAAGCAAATAAAAAGAGGCTCAAAGCTTTGGAGTATAATGTGGGACAAATTACAAGTACCTTGAGTGCTCAACAAAAATGAAAGTTTCCGGCCACAACCGAAGTCAATCCGAAAGCTCAATGTTTGTTTGTTGATATGGAAGAGGAACGAAAGGTTGAAGAAGGGTTGGTGGAAAGCAAGGTTGTTGGAGAAATGAAAGAAGAACAAAGGCTTAAATGGATACCTAAGTGGAAGAGAGTGCAAGAAGAAAAGAAAGTGGAGGAGAAGGTGAAAGAAGAGGAGTACAAACATGATTATTGGGGTACTCCGATCACTCCATTTCCTATTCCCTACCCACAAATGTTTGTAAAGGAGGAGAAGAAAAAGGAATTTGAAGAGCATGTGAAGAATCTTAAGAAGAATTATGAGGAGAAAAAAAAAGAGCAATCTGAAACAAGTGAGTCGATGCAAAAAGGGTGACCTACAAAAGTTGGTGATCTGGGAAGTTCATAATTCCTTGTGATTTTGAAGGGAAGGGTACCCTTGATGCATTGTGTGACTTGGGGGCAAGCGTCAACGTGATGTCTCATGCCACATTCAAAGATCATGATCTTGGAGAGCTTAAGCCTACAACTATCCGTCTTGAAGTTGTAAATGGTGAGGTTGTAAAACCATTAGGAATAGTTGAAGACGTGAAGGTAAAAGTGAAAGGGCTAGCTTTTCCAGTCGACTTCATGGTGTTGGAAGTGAAGGCGGACCCTAAAGTTCCACTTATTTTGGGAAGGCCATTTTTAGCTACCGGAAGAGCGAAAATTGATGTTGGAAGAGAAGATTCATTTTTGAGCTCAAAAGGAGAGAGTGTTACATTCTTGTACAATAAGGAAACATGAGTCAAGTCTCATTTGAAGCCTCTGGATGATCTTATGGACCAAGACTCTATTCTCTTTGACAATTTAAATTCATTTCTACATGATTATATGAAAATGTCAAATTCTAACTTCTCTTCACATGATGTTAATATGATGAAAGCATCGGAGCTTGATTGGAAGCTTGACAAAGGAGAAAGAGGAAGTCCACTAGAATCACTTCTTGATGATGACTTGATGCTTGTAAGCAAGAACGGTGAAGTTGAGCTAGTGGACAAGAAGAAGGCAAAGCAAATGTTCAAAGTAAGGATGCACGGAGAGAGTGTGATGGACCAACATTTGGTCCAATAATTGTAAAATTCCGTCTGGCTTGAAGATGTTAAACTTAGCGCTAAATGGGAGGCAACCTATTCTTTTGATGCTTGTTTTGTTGTTTGGTCTTGTAGGTGGATTGTGCTTGTGAGAAAAAGGCATATTGAAGAAAAGAGAAGTGCTTCATGGATTCGAATAGGCATGTCGCATCACTTGTTGCAAACTTAATTCTCGACTCTTGTCTCAAGTTAAGTTTGGGGGGCTAGTATGTGGTGGACATTGCTCAAGTCATTGGATGCATATGCTTCTCCACAAAAAGATCATTGATGGAAACTACAAGGGTAAGTCCCACCACTTTTGGCAAACTTAAGTCTCAACTTATTTCGATTTAAGTTTGGGGAGAGAGTGTATGGTGTGACTCACCACTTGAGTGTGATTCTTGTAAAATTGACCGAATTTTAAAATTTTTCTCATGAGTTTTGGTTTGATTTTGGTCCGTTAGGTGGTGATTGAAGTGCATGATAATCCATATTTTTAATGAAATCGTTGAGCTAATTTTTTGTTGATGAGTTTTTGAGCATGAATGAAGCAAAGTGGAAACATGAATTGAGCCCGGAGATCAAGTCGAGATTCGTGGTGTATTCAATCCGGAGCTAGTGCCAACCATTTCCACTACCAAATGCCTATTGAGGGAGTTCACTCTATACTTTACCACTTCTATTAGCTTGACATGTTTTGATGTTGATTTGGATTGATGTGATTAGCATGTTGCTTCATGTGTTATGTTTGTAGGAGGTTTACTTTCGTAATTTAAGATTTTCTTTTAAATCAAGGTTGGGATGTTTGTGAGCCTAATTGATTATGGATGATATGAATATGTGCTTCATTGTCTGTGATGGATGATTTTGGTTATTTTTGCATGTTATGTGCTTTTGTTTTGTTTCTTGTTTGTTGAGTCCTTATTTTGTGTTTTGTGTGTTTTTTTTATTATTCTTGTTAGGGTTGTTTGGTGGTTTGTTTTAGAAATGTCGTGAGTCATTTTTTTGAACAATGAGTGATGATATGTTGTGGTAATAAGTGATGACAAGTTATAGTTAAGAATCTCTACACTTTCGAATTGTGACATATTCTATTTAACTTGTTCAATTTTGAGATGAATGTAGTGTAATAAGTTCCTTAAGGTTCGAGCACAAGCTTGTGAGCATTTGAGCCTCAACCGTGCATACATGGTATTTTTTCATGAGTGGATTGATTGTGTTTGATAAGCTAGAACTTGCTCAAGGACTATAGGAATGAGCCCGGTTAGTGGAAATTAGTGAAATGATCTAAGGCCATACTTGTTATTATAGTCATCGCCAAATATTTCCATACCATGAACATCATCCCTAGTCAACCACTTTGAGCCCTTAAGCCTATTTCTTGTGAATTTAGCATATTACAAGCCATGATTCCCCACTTAAGCCTTATATACATACCTTTTTGTGTGAGTAATTGAGGAGATATGGATTAGAAAGGTTTGATGAGATAGAAAAAGAAAAAAGGAAATGGTAAACAAGTAAGAAAAAAGATGAAAAGAGCAAAAATAAAGATGAACATGCAACTTCAAAACAAGAAAATGATCAAAGCAATAATAATATGCTCAAGTACTTAAAAGTTCGAAGAAGGAAGCATGCATTGAAAGAAGTTCAATCCAAGGAAAGTTGATGATTAGTGCTTGTGAACATTAAAGAAAAGAAAGGAAGAAAAAAAAGTGGAGAAGTTGGAGAAATTGGTCATATCTTCGATTACTTACACTTGTTTAGTCAATATTATCCATATCTTTCCTACCCTACCAAAGAGCTTATCATTACATCCTTAATGAAAGACCTTTTTGATCATTAATTAATACTTTGGTGGTTTGTTAATGTAGTCCGCGAGCAAGCTTATAGCGAGTCGAGCCAATCGATTGATGAGTGTTGTTTTACCACTTTAAAGAGTGTTGAGTGACATTTATAACCTATGAGAGACTTGGACTAAAAGGGACTTTATTACACTATTATTCTCTTATGATTGAACTTGTTAATATTTTTTGCATGTTATGATTTTAATTTTGTAGGATGCCTTATCATAATTTGTAACTCTTATTGTTATTGATGTGTTATTACTTGTGTTCAATTAGTCTTTTCCTAGGTGAAAATCACTCATCTTGGTTTATCATTTTTGTTGTTCGAGGACGAACAACACTTTAAGTTTGGGGGTGTGATGAGTGATATTTTCACCTAGATTTTTGTGTCTTTTTATATCCATTTTTGTATTATTTATTCGTATTTATGTGTTATTTGGTTGTATTTTATGTTTTTATGGAAATGTGTGAGAATGAGCTTAAACGTATGTTAAACAGGTAAAATCGGAGCAAACACGGAGAAGAGAGATGAAACGAAGAAGAAAAATAGTTCATGACCAAGCACGACTCGAGTGTTGTAGCTCGAGTCGAGCTGGCGCAGCACGAGTCGTACGCCACGCACAGGCACGTAAGAGATGGTCGTGCAACGACATCAAAAAACCCTACACGGGCACCCTGCGCCCATGTGCCGCAACTCGAGCCGTGCCCTGAATCAAGACACGAGTCGAGTTACCAACTCGACTCGAGCTCCGTCTGCTGTCGAGAAATGCCGAGAAGACATGACACGACTCGAGCCATGTGCATGCACTCGAGTCGTGTTGTGTAAATTTCTATTAAAAATTCAAAAACTTTCTAGAAGCTTCCCAAAGGGTATAAATACCTTATACTTCAATATTTCATTAGATTTGGGCAAGGGTTTTACTGTTTTACACACCTCATACACCATTTCTCCCATTTCACACCATCATCTTCATCCATTCTTCATCCATACCATCTACTTTCATCCCACCATCAAAAACTTTATCCAATTGAGGGAAAGAAGCAAGGAAGAGAGGAAGATTGCAAGGGGAAGAAGAAGATCACCATTGGAGGCATCCAAGGGAGTTTTCATCCAACTTTTGTATTGAATCCTATTGTTTATCATATTTTGTAAGGATCTTAATGTCTATGTTAATGTTCTTATGGATATGGTAGGGTAATCTCCCTTATGAGATTAGCAACATGAGAGTTGTTGGATAATTTTGGGGATTTGTGTATTTTAATTCATATGTTGATTGGGTAAATGGATTTTCTATCATTGATGTTTGAGATCTTGAGGTTTATGATGGTTTGTGTGTTTAGTTGTTCTAAATATGTGATTAGATTGAGAAATCAATTATATACTTAGGATAATTGAGTGAATCATTTCATCAAACACTTCATGTGCATTATAAATTGTAAAGAGATTGAGAAATCCTTTAGAATTTAGAACCCTTTGATAGAACATGTGATTGGTTTGATCGAGAGATTGATTAATTGTGCGAAGGGACTCTCATTTCAAGCTTAGTACCTAGTTGGAATTGTTTAAGTGAGAACCAATCCATTGAGCTATTCAATATTCATATCCTATCCATCTCGAGAGGAAGTTTAGGTGAATTTAGTGTTGACCCTTAATTCTATATCCATGATACATATGAATTTGATACCTAATTCCTAGAATTATCACTTCTTGATTGTTGTTAATCTCACTTTTACTTAACTTGGAAATCCATCCTTCATCTATCTATCTTGCTTGTTGATCATTGCTTGCTTGCTTGCTTTGATTGATTTTATTTACTTGTTTCAACAACCTCCTTTGATGATTCATCTCTATAAAATTACAAAAAAGTGAGATCGCTTAAGCTCTAGCGCCTTCCTCCCCGTGGTTTGATAAATTCTTGAATTGGTCAACCTGACTACAAGTTATGGCTAATCAAACAGCATGAAGAAATCTGGCTTGGATAGACTTAGATGTGATTTGTTTGTCGATGGAGTCAAATTTCAGATAGTAATTTTATGGAGAAGATTGGATGTGGTGTCTAAATCAGAAGGTGATAAGCCAGTAGATGGCCAAGTTGAAATATTATCAGAAGTAATGACACCACAAATGGAATCCATAGAAGGGATCAACTCAACACCAGAAGTAGTATCAGGGACACCCATGGCTCTAGAGATTTCAAAGAGAGAAAACTTGCAAATGCGATAGCGATAGAACATAGAATGATACTTAGGGGAGTCGGGGTTGATTAGAGCTATTTTCACCTATATTTTAGTGTCTTTTTAGATGTGTTTTCGTATTATTTTATCCATATTTTATGTATTATTTGGTTGTGTTTTGTGTTTTTATTGAAATGTGTGTAAATGAGCTTAAACTTAAGATTTTCAAGAATTTGATATTGAAGTGAGAGATAAGAAGGGCACGGAGAATGTGATAGCCGACCATCTTTCAAGGTTAGAGTTGAGGGAGCATTGTGAAAGTACTTATGAGTTAATCAAGGAGGTTTTTCCCGATGAAGAAATCTTGGAGTGTGATTGCTATCAAATTGAGGCTTTAGTGGAGCAAGAAGGAAGCCCGTGGTATGCGGACTATGTGAATTACTTGGCTAGTGGAAAGAGGCCTTATGAGCTTAATAAGTATCAATCCAAGAAGTTCTTTCATGATGTTAAAAGTTACTTGTGGGATGATCCATTCTTGTACAAGATGTGTAATGATTCTCTTGTGCGAAGATGTGTGCCCGAGGAAGAATGGAATAGTGTGTTGGAGTTTTGCCACTCTTCACCTAGTGGAGGCCATTTTGGAGTTCAAAAGACCGCTGCAAAAGTCTTACAATCGGGGTTGTATTGGCCATTTTTGTTCAAGAGTTGTAAGAAATTTGTAGAGGGTTGTGATCGGTGTCAAAGGATGGGAGGAATCTCTAAGTGGGATGAGATGCCCCTTAAGAGCTTTCAAGAAGTGGAGATATTTGATGTGTGGGGCATCGATTTCATGGGACCATTTCCTCAATCTAATGGATTCCTATACATCCTATTGGCGGTCGACTATGTCTCGAAATGGGTTGAGGCTATACCTTCAAGAACAAGTGATGCTAGAGTGGTCATGGGGTTTTTAAAGAAGCATATCTTCACAAGATTTGGAGTACCTAGAGTGTTTGTAAGTGATGGGGGTAGTCACTTCATAAATAAGCTCATGGAGAACATTCTCAAGACTTATGGAGTGAAGCATCGAGTGTCTACTCCGTATAACCCTCAAACGAATGGTCAAGCTGAAATTTCTAATCGACAAATCAAACAAGTCTTGGAGAAAACAGTGAGTGTGAGTAGAAATGATTGGTCAAATAAACTTGATGATGCATTGTGGGTCTTTCGAACCGCATTCAAGACCACTCTTGGTATGTCTCCTTTTCAAATTGTCTATGGCAAGTCTTGTCATCTTCCCATGGAGTTAGAACATAAAGCTTATTGGGCCATTAAGAAGTTGAATTTTGACATGAAAGCTTCGAAGAAGGTAAGATTCTTACAATTGAATGAGCTTGAGGAATTTAGAGAAAATGCTTATGAAAACTCAAGGATTTTTAAGGAGAAAACCAAGAGGTGGCATGATGCTCGTTTGAGGAAGAAGAGCTTTGAAAAGGGTGAGAAGGTGTTGGTATTCAATTCTCGACTAAGACTTTTCCCGGGCAAGTTGAAGTCCAAATGGAGAGGACCTTATGTGGTAAAGGAAGTACTTGATGGGGGAGCTCTAAAGGTTATGGATGAGAACGGGGGAGAGTTCTTGGTAAATGGTCATCGTGTAAAGCACTATGTGGATCCATCAAAAAGGGAGACCCTCTTTGTGGATACTTTATTTGAAAGATGATCTCAAAATTCATCTAGCTTGAAGACGTTAAACTTAGCGCTCGATGGGAGGCACCCCATCACTATCTTTATTGCTTTGTTTTTGTTGTTTGTTTGTTTTGGCCTTGTAGGTTGATTGTGCTCATGGAGAAAAATGCATATTGAAGAAAAGAGAAATGCTTCATGGATTCAAGTTGACATGTTCCACCATTTGTTGCAAACTTAATTCGTGACTCTTGTCTCGAGTTAAGTTTGGGGGGTGCTAGTGCGTGGTGGGCATAGCTTGAGTCGTGTGGATGCGGTTACTTCTCAACAAGAAGATCATCAATGGAAACTACAAGGGTAAGTCTCACCACTTTTTGCAAACTTAAGTCTCAACTCTTGTTTCGATTTAAGTTTGGGGGGAGATTGTGTGGTATGACTCACCACTTGAGTATGATTCTTGTAAAATTGGACAAATTTTAAAATTTTTCTCATGAGTTTGGGTTGATTTTGGCATGATTGGTGGTGTTGAAGTGCATGATAGTCCATATTTATAATGAAATTGTTAAAATAATGGTGTTTGTTGAGTGTTTGAGCATGAATGAGAGGTATTGGAAGCATGATGGAGCTTGAAGCTAACACTTTCCTTACCAAATGCCTATCGAGGGAGTACTCTACACCTTATCATTTTATTACTTGAAATGAATTGATTTTGATTTGGATTGTTGTGAATAGCATGCTACTTCATGTGTTATGTTTGTGGGAGGTTTACTTTCGTATATTAGGATTTCCTTTTTAATAAAGGTTGGGATGAATGTGTGCTTAATTTTCTTATGGATGATGGTATTTTGTGTTTTTGCATGCTTTGTGTTTTTGTTGTGTCTTGTTTGTTGAGTCCTTATTTGTATGTGGTGTGTATTTTCATTCTTGTCTTGGGATGTTTGGTGGTTTGTTTAGGGATGTCGTGAGTCATTTTTGAACGTGAGTGATGATATGTTGTGGTGATAAGTGATGACAAATTATGATTAAGAATCTCTACACTTTCAAATTGTGACATGTTTTACTTGTTCAATTTTGAGATGAATGTGGTGTAATAAGTTCCTTAAGGTCCGAGCACAAGCTTGTGAGCATTTGAGCCTCAATCATGCATACATGGTATTTCTTCATGAGTGGATCGGTTGTGTTTGATAAGTTAGAACTTGCTCAAGGACTATAGGAACGAGCCCGATTAGTGGAGATTGGTGAAATGATCTAAGGCCATCCTTGTTATTATAGTCATTGTCATATATGTTCCCTACCATGAACATCATCCTTAGTTAACCACTTTGAGCCTATAAGCCTATTTCTTGTTAATTTAACACATTACAAGCCTTAATTACCCATTCAAGCTTATATATACCTTTGTGTGTGTGATTGAGGAGATGGTAGCTAGAAAGGATTGATTGAATAATCAAAAGAAGTAAAGGACATGGTAAACAAGCAAGAAAAATGATGAAAAGAGCAACAACAAGAAGGCACATGCAACCTCAAAGTAAGAAAGGAGCAAATCAACATCAAAATGCTCAAGTAAACAAAATTCAAAGATAGGAAGCATGCATCAAAAGAAGATCAATCCAAGGAAAGTTAATGAATAGTGTTTGAGATTGTAAAGATAAGAAAGGAAGAAAGAAAAGTGGAGAAATTGAGGAAATTGGCAATCTCTTTGATTACTTACACTTGTTGAGTCACTATTATCCATATCTTCCCTATCATACCAAAGAGCCTATCATTACATCCTAATTAAAGACCTTTTTGATTATTAATTGAAACTTTGGTGGTTTGTGAATATAGTCCGCGAGCAAGCTTATAGCGAGTCGAGCCAATCGATTAATGAGTGTGATTTATCCTATTTCAAAAGAGTGTTGAGAGACATCGATATCCATTGTGAGGCTTGGACTAAAAGGGACTATATTACACTATTACTATCTTTTGATTGAACTTGTTAATTTCTCATGTCATGATTTTAATGTTGTAGGATGACTTAGCATAGTTTGTTGTTATTATTGCTAACGATGTGTTATTGCTTATATTCGTTTAGTCTTTTCTAGGTGAAAATTTCTCCTTTTGATTTGTCATTTTCGTTGCTCGGGGACGAACAACACCTTAAGTTTGGGGTTTGATTAGAGCTATTTTCACCTACATTTTAGTGTCTTTTTAGATGTGTTTTCGTATTATTTTATCCGTATTTTATGTGTTATTTGGTTGTGTTTTGTATTTTTATTGAAATGTGTGTGAATGAGCTTAACATGATAAGGAAGATCTAGGAAAAAGCGGATCTCAATTCGGAGTTGAAACGAGGGAGAACGAGCCAAAACAGTGAAAAAAATAGGAGCCAGCACCAACACGGGCCGTGTAGCCAACACGGCCCTGTAAGAGGTGGCCGTGCGGTGACACCTAGTCCTTCAACACGGGCAACTTAAGGCCGTGTCCAGTTGCACGAGTCGAGTTGGCAGCACGAGCCGTGTAGCCAACACGGCCCTGGAAGAAGTGGCCGTGTGCCGACACCAGAAGAGCCAACACGACCACCCTGTGCCCGTGTTACAACACACGACTCGTGTTACAGCACACGAGCCGTGTTGCGTAACACGGCCCTGTAAGGAAAGGCCGTGCGGCAGCATCAGAAGACATAACACGGCCACCTCGTGGCCGTGTTGCAGAGCACGACTCGTGCCGTGTATGTTCCTGCAGAAATTTCCAGATCCTTCTAGAAGCCTCCATAGGGGTATAAATACCCCTTTATTCAACAATTAGAAAAAGATCCAAAATTCCCATCATCTACACACACATCACACACCATTTCTTCCATTTTCCACCATCATCTTCATCCACCTTCATCCATTTTGATCCATCTCCTGTTGGATTGTATACTAAAAGTCTAGCTTTAGTATGAACAATGTTATAACAATATTCGAAATGAGAATCATTGATCAAATGATTGCATCTTATAATTTATTTTATATGTATGATGCAATAGTCCATTTACTTTATACTGTAGATAATATGTTGTGCGACAACACGTGGAAGATCATATTATCGGTTTCCTTATAAAGTATAAACAGATGCTCACAACTGAGATAGACGGGGACTCTCTATCGGTATGGTTGTAGTGTGGTTTGGTATTAGCTTGTCTTGGCTATAGAATCACATTAGTGCACTTGTGTGTATTGAGCAGGACCGCTTGAGATCGTTCTTCTTATACTGACTATATAGTAGAACTTGATCTCTGTTATTATGGAAGTTCGTGCTCTTAATCCCTATACAATAACCTCGACACGTAGGGCAGTATGTATTTCTTTAATTCATCAATGGGTGAGATTTATATGTATTAAATCAACAAACTCGGTGAGTTGGGAAGTAGTGCTGTATCTATGGTGTGCTGTTGATTGTAGAAGGAATCCATGTCCGTCATAGGTTGATGATGTCCCCTTGAGGAGCTCATAAGGTTTATCATGTAAATCTTGCAAGTGGATTAATTTCCGGCATGATAATAAGGTTGAGTGGTACTACTCTCGGATGAGATATTAATTAATTTGAGTTGTCAGTAACTTAATTAATTAATGGGCATTGTATATCTTAAACATGGGGAGACTATCGGGCTTATAATAAGAAGGAGCCCAGAACATAATTTTGGGATTGGACGGGTAGTGCAGTAATAATATTTTAGTGGACTATATTATTATTATTGGATTTAATTAAAAACTTTGGGCTAAGCTTGGTTAATTAAATTCAATTGAGGCCCAGCCCAATTTCTCCTCCTGGTCCCTGCTGTAGCCCAATATATAAGTGAACTCAGCTTCCTGGAACCCTAAGATTAATTCCTGCGCCTCTTTTGGTGAGAAAAGGGAAGAGAAGCAGATTGAGAGATCCTGCAGACTGTTGCCCACACAACAGCAGGATCACACTTGGGACATACAGCAGAAGATCGAGAGGTGGTTCTCTGCAACGATCAACCTCTACACCAACCCAGAAGTACGGTAAATATTGTTTAAATCGCTTCCGCTGATTGTTTGCCTGAAATCCTAACGATCACGTTTGAGCCACAAGATCCAATTGGCCAATAATTGGTATCAGAGCGTTGGTTTCATGGTGAAACGTGAGACGTAAGGTTTGGGTTTTTGTGATTATTTTATTATATGGTATAATCTGGATTTAATCACATATTTTTTTTAGCCTTTCGTGTGTTTCTTATCATGATAGAAGGCTGTGTGTTTGGGATTTGTTATGTATCAATTATTCATGTAATGGTGTGTGAATTATCTTATGTGCTTTGTCGAGAGTTTTTTTTGCGTGTGATTGTCGACGATTGAACACGCTCACACACACATGAATAATCCATCGACGATGCTGGACTCGATTCCCACACAGCTGCTGGAGGTTGTTGCTGGACTACGATCAATTGGTATTGCTGGGCAGTACGATGATAGTCACTAGGCGATTGCTCTGCTGCCGGTGTGGATGCAGGCAGTGGTGCATCGATGGAGTTCCGAGCGAGATCGGTCAAAGTATGGAATCGATTAGAAGGAACTGGCGGTGGTGATCGACAACAGGAAGGCTGAAGGTGGTGTTCAAGCGACTGCGAAAGGAATTAGGCGGTGAACAGGACGTCAGACCTGCCACGCTGGTTTCGGGCAGATCGACTGGTTCTTCCGGTCGAGTCTGAGGACACTTCTGGGCAGTTTCCGATCGTATCCTGCCAGTTCCGAGCGCATCTTGTGGAGCTTCCAGTCCAGTTTTCCAAGAGGGTCGCTAAGACCACTATCGACGGCAGTTGGAAGCGGCTGTGTTATCCTCGAGCAGCGGCGAGCGGCGGCAGGTGGCGCCTCTGGCGGAGCTGACGAAGCTGGTGACGGCGGATCCCAATCGATGCTGTTCTGTGCGGTGGTGGCCTTGGGTGACGCGATCCGTGGCGGATCCCTTCCGGTGGGCTGTCGGTACCACGCCAAGTGCAGCGGGCACCTCCAATGGTGTAAGGCGCTGTCGGCTGCTGTCGGGGCACCCGCCGGGAGCAGGAGTCAGGCTGTGTCTGCCGTGCGATGGCAGGTCGCGACTCGATTCCGTCAGGCTGTGGGCACGGCGCCTGCAGCAGAGGCGTCATTTTGTGTCGATGGAGGCTGACGGTGACAGCTGCCCCATGAATTGCCTTTGATTGCGGCAACGGACGTGTTTGGGTGGCTGGTGCGGCCGCCGGGCAGCGGCTGGTGGCGCTGGTGCAGACCCGGTGAGACAGTCATTTTCGGCTGATGATCTTTGCAGTATGAAGGGTTGTGATACCTATTGGGTCTATCCACTGGGCCCATATTTTTTTATTTATTTTGTGCTTATGGGCCAAGCATGATGGGTTTTGTGAATGGGCATATTTCTAGCTTGTGGGCTGCTCATTTTTAATTAAATGGTTTTGGGCTGTAGTTAAATGGCCCAATTTTAGTTAAATGGTTATGGGCTGTTGGGCTAATCCTGGTTTTAATTAATTGTGGATAATGGGTCTAGCATGATTAATTAATTTTATTAATGGACTAATTTTGTGCTAGTGGGCTTGGTGGACTTAATATAATTTTGGGTTAAGATTATGGGCCATGGATAATGAGCTTGATTAATTATTTAATCTGTTGCTCATTTTGTGCTTATTTGTTGCTCTTGGGCCCAAAATTGATTGATCCACTAATTATGCAATTAATTAATGTTATATAACTGATTAATTGATTTAATTGTCAATTATTGTTGTATATGTGACAGGCATGTTCTATGTGATTTATTTATTTAAATTGTTGTTAATAGAAGCCTGTCTAAGTTGTATATTTTATTCTGGAATATTATATGCATGTTAAAAACCCTCGGTAATTAAATAACTAAGTGGGAGAGGGGATTGGTAATAAATTCCCGCGGCCTCCATTATTGGTTTGTTAGCAATGTGAATAGACTTGCGCGTCGGCATTAGAGCCTTCCTCCCCATCGGATGAGTTTATTCATGGATTGCTGGAACAGACTTCATTGAATAATTACGTTTGTAATGTGATGCATATGAACTTACGCGTTGGCTTAGACCTTCCTCCCTATCGGATGAGTTTATATGCGGTTCACTGGTACAAACTTGTAATTGATGACTGTAGGAAGTTATCCGAGCGCGTGTGTACTTCTCTATCTGTAAGGCACACAAGCTTGGGCCGCGGACTTGGGGTCAAATAATGGTGTACACTTAGATGTAAATAATAAGTATCCTCCCCATCGGAGTCACTGCTTTTATTTGCATGGCTAAAGAGGAACCGACTATTAATTATTTTGTCATAAAGTTAGGTTGACAAATGAAATTAATGGGTAAAACTTTCTCTTGTAAATGTTCGGGTTTGTAAACGTCCACACTATCGTGGCTTGCAGACTCACGGTGCTTGAGATGTCGGTGAATTTTAATTTTATATTGTTTTGAGGGAATCAATATAAAAGGATAAAATTCGAAGATTTGATCGGAATATTTATTTGTGATTCTCTGAATTTCGAATTCTTTTATTTCACTAATTGTTAACTAAAAGACATTATACTTACTTGTCCAAATTAAATGATTAGAAAAGAATCTTAATTTTGAAATTTACTGCTTAAGAAAATACATGTGTTCTCTCAAAGGACGGCTCATGATGCCTATTAAAGTCTTTAGTGAAGAGATGAGAGGATCATAGAAATATGATGAACTCATGTAACTCTTCATATACTTGAGTAATTTAAAAGGCGCAAGATCATGATAGAATTTGATGAATGAATTGGAAAAATATGGAATAAAAGTTGAAGGGGAAACCTAAGTCAATTTATTTTCCATAATTACCTAGATGTTTTGAGTAAGTTCCTCCTGAATTACAAGAGGATGTATATGGTGGGAATCTTCTGACAAAACATGTGGCAAAGGAAAGCCATTTTCATCATAATATAAACAAGTTTAATATCTTATTTACTAATTGTTTAAACATGATTAGTGATGGCATCTACTGACACGAAGTGAGTAGATACTGGAATCACTAAATGTTTATCACTTAGTAAGGATAAGATTGTTAAAACATGGGTAAAACTACAAGAGTAGTGGCTATTGCAGTGGGAGTTGTTTATTTATCTCATGATAAGAATAAACGATTGATTATGAGAAATTGTCTTTACGTACGTTTCATAGAAAGAATTTAATTTCGGTTTCTATGCGTTAACGGATGGATACTTCATTTCATTTAAATGACATGGTCATAGAAATGAGGAATGAGGCTTTAATCCGTTAAAGTACGTTGGTGGATAATAAGTATACTCTTAAATCATGTTCATCCCACAGATGCAATAAATAATAATTAATAATGCATCTTCTAAAATTAGTAAGAGAAAGGAACCTTCGGAGATGAACTAAACATACATTTGGCGTCTAAGACTAATTCATTTTACTTGAGTAGGATTCAAAAGTTGATAGCCGATAGACCGTAAGGTTTATCTGAAGTGGAAACTATCAGACTTGCGAGTCCTGCTTGGAAGTAAAAATGATTAACTGCCTTTTCAAGGCTGTGGGGTGTAGAGCCAAAGATATATATATGTTGGAATTAGTTCATTCTGATTCAAGCGAACCTAATATTATCCAGGCGAGAGGTGGTTATGAATATTCGAAAATTATTCTGGAAACCAATATATTTATATGATGCACTGCATGTCTAAGTTCTTTGATTAATTCAAGAATTGTAAGGCTGGTACAGTGAAGCGTCATGAAAAATATATTAAGTCATTACGATTCAATCATGATGGCGAATACCTCTTGGGATAGTTAGGAGCTATTGATCAGAAGTTGAGATTAAATCTCAAGTTGACTACACCGGGTATTCCCCAGCTGAATGGTGTGGTGGGTAGAAGGTATTAGGCTCTTATGGTTATGATTAGATAGATGATGAATTTTTTGAAATAATTAAATTCATTTTATGGATATGCCCTAGATACAGTAATTCGTGAAACGTTTGTCTGTATATGGGATATCCTAGAAAAATGAAGGGTAATTTATTTAGTCCAAAAAGATCGAAGGGTAATTGTTAACACAATAACCAGATTTTTGGAAAAGGACTATGTAATAAATCACAAGCTCATGTATAAGTTGTTCTAAAGGAAGTGAGAGGAAAACACTAAGTATAATTACCAAGTGTACAAGAGGATATACCACAAGGTAAACTGCAACGCGTGTCACGTCTGATACACAATTACATGTAGTGTCTTGTCGTAGTGGGAGGGTTGTGTGACAACTCATAAATATATGTTCGGGAGAGTCGTGAGACTTGATCCCTAGTGAACATGGTATTATCCCACGGATACGACATAGCACTACAAGATTAAAATGCGGAATCTTAGTAAGGTGCAATGAATGTTGAAATAGAATCTACGGATTCTAAATTAAGTCTGGAGCTTGAAAGATCACTAAAATGGTGTAAAAGCCATTGCAAGTGATCATAGGAAATAAAAGAGGACCATACAGAAAGGTGAAAACCTTGAAAGCAAAGCTTGTTGCGAAAAGGTGTACTCAGAAAGAAATGGTTCGATTATGAGGGAACATATTCGCTGGTAGCTATGCTTAAATTGATCCGAATTCTTTTATTTATTGCTGCTCATATTAAATTATGAGGGACAGCAAATAGATGTCAAGACAGCTTTCCTGATTGGAAGTCTTGAGGAAAACATCTATGTGAAGCAACCAGAGTAATTCATTGCAAAGTACTAATTGCATTTTGATAGTAAGCTTAAAAGTGTCCAGCGATGGACTAAAGCAAGTTTTAAGATCGTGAAGCATCTGTTTTGATTAGATAATCCAGTGGCATGTATTTAAATCAATGAGCGGATGAGTCTTGTGTATTGTAAAGAGTGACGGAAACGTGGTGGTATTTCTTGGACTATATGTAGATAGTATCTTGCTCATTGGAGACAATGAAAGAGTATTATCGGGTGTATGGGTACAGTTATTAAAGCGGTAGATATGAAGGACTTAAGAAAGGCAAAATATATCCTTTTGATCACGGTAATACGGATCACAAGAAAGGATATTATGCTTATCTCAAGTTTCATAAAATGATACAGTCCATACTCGTTTAGCATGTAAATTTATCTAAGTGAATGTGTCTTTGAGACACAAGAAGAAGATAAAGTAGATGAAAGCGGTTCCTTATGCTTCGGCGAATAAGGAAGCTTAATCTAAAGAATGCTATGAACGAAGTTGGATATCTGTGTTGCTGAACGCATGAACATAAGGTATCAACGTAACCCGGAACAAGAATGATGAACTGTAGTAAGACATATATAAAGTGCCTGAGAAGGACTGGGAATTATATGTGGATTTACTAAACAGATTCACTGCTTCTTGTGGATTACGTAGATTCAGATTTTTTAGTCAGATTGGACGGCAGTAAATTCTCCTCAAAGGTTATGTGTTTAATCTTAGGAAGTAGAGTCATAATGTGGAGGAGTGTTATATAGAAATATATTTCAGACTCCGGACTCCATCATGGAAAGATGATGAATTGGAGCCTGTGAGGCAGCCAAAGTATCTATATGACTCTAGAGACTTCATGATGGACTTTGAAGTGTTTCTAAGTTTGCCCAAGGTAATCACAATTTACATTGATGATATTGGTGCAGTTGCAAACTTGAAGAAATCACAAGTCCATAAGGCAATTAAACACATAGAGCGCGAGTACCACCTGTTACGAGAAATCGTATGATGAGGCGAAGGTTGTTGTCGCCTAGATTGCATCGGATGATGATCTAGTAAACCATTTACAAGGACCTTAAGGCGAGAGCTTTTAATGGTCGTGTAGTGGAAGTAGGAATCAGATGTATGGCAGAAGACATGACAGCATAGTCTTTTAGTATAAGTGGGAGATTGTTGGATTGTATACTAAAAGTCTAGCTTTAGTATGAACAATGTTATAACAATATTCGAAATGAGAATCATTGATCAAATGATTGCATCTTATAATTTATTTTATATGCATGATGCAATAGTCCATTTACTTTATACTGTAGATAATATGTTGTGCGACAACACGCGGAAGATCATATTATCGGTTTCCTTATAAAGTATAAACAGATGCTCACAATTGAGATAGACGGGGACTCTCTATCGGTATGGTTGTAGTGTGGTTTGGTATTAGCTTGTCTTGGCTATAGAATCACATTAGTGCACTTGTGTGTATTGAGCAGGACCGCTTGAGATCGTTCTTCTTATACTGACTATATAGTAGAACTTGATCTCTGTTATTATGGAAGTTCGTGCTCTTAATCCCTATACAATAACCTCGACACGTAAGGCAGTATGTATTTCTTTGATTCATCAATGGGTGAGATTTATATGTATTAAATCAACAAACTCGGTGAGTTGGGAAGTAGTGCTGTATCTATGGTGTGCTGTTGATTGTAGAAGGAATCCATGTCCGTCATAGGTTGATGATGTCCCCTTGAGGAGCTCATAAGGTTTATCATGTAAATCTTGCAAGTGGATTAATTTCCGGCATGATAATAAGGTTGAGTGGTACTACTCTCGGATGAGATATTAATTAATTTGAGTTGTCAGTAACTTAATTAATTAATGGGCATTGTATATCTTAAACATGGGGAGACTATCGGGCTTATAATAAGAAGGAGCCCAGAACATAATTTTGGGATTGGACGGGTAGTGCAGTAATAATATTTTAGTGGACTATATTATTATTATTGGATTTAATTAAAAGCTTTGGGCTAAGCTTGGTTAATTAAATTCAATTGAGGCCCAGCCCAATTTCTCCTCCTGGTCCCTGCTGTAGCCCAATATATAAGTGAACTCAGCTTCCTGGAACCCTAAGATTAATTCCTGCGCCTCTTTTGGTGAGAAAAGGGAAGAGAAGCAGATTGAGAGATCCTGCAGACTGTTGCCCACACAACAGCAGGATCACACTTGGGACATACAGCAGAAGATCGAGAGGTGGTTCTCTGCAACGATCAACCTCTACACCAACCCAGAAGTACGGTAAATATTGTTTAAATCGCTTCCGCTGATTGTTTGCCTGAAATCCTAACGATCACGTTTGAGCCACAAGATCCAATTGCCCAATATCTCCATCATCTTCATTAATTCTCCATCAAAACTTCATCCCTTCCATTGGGTGTGAGAGATCTCAAGAAATCAAGAGCTAGAGGGGGAGATCACGAAGAATAGAAGATTCTCTTCAAGAAATTGATAGGGAAGAATCCATTCATTTTGTATTTCTTTAGATCTAAGACTATGGGTATTTGTAATAAATCATTTATTTGTTTTATTACTTTTATCATGTTAGGCTAATCCCTCTAGTGGGAATAGCAATATGAAGAGCATATTAGATTTATATTATCATGTGGATTAAATTGGTTTTTGATTTAATTGATGTTGATTTCTATTCATGGAGTTTAATTGTCTTGATGTTGTGATGGCATGGTTTGTTATTCATGAATGTTTATTGGTTTAATGGATTGTTGATCAATGGATTATTTGTGGTAATTAAATGCTATCATGATGTTCATGTATGTATTGCTTGGAGTGAGACGGAAACGACCCTCTATAGTATTAGGAAGGCATGAATAGACATTGAGTTTGGGTTTGACTGAAAGGATATTTGAATTCAATGAGGGGAACCAATCCATTCGTTGGCCTTAGTACACAAAAAGGGAGAGTTTAATCTAACTAGTACCTAGATGGAAGGGGTTAATGTTGGGCTTTGATCTTAAGTGCTTTTGGGAGTCTAAAATGGATCAACAACCTTTGTAACCCGAAAGGGAGCTTAGGATACTATCGTGATCACCCTTAGTCTACATCAATTGAGTTGAATTCCTTTTGCATGATAATATGAATCGAGTGTGCTTGGATGTTTCTAATCCCATGTTTTTCCATACTTGAACTTTAGCACCCATTTTCTATACTTGTAATTTCTCTTATTTGCTATTTTTATTTACTTGCTACTTGTTTTAGTTGTTAATCAATCTCAATCCAGCCGATCATCTTTACAAAAACAACATGAACATGAGCTCACGTATTTTGCTAGTCCGAACATAACTCCTTTGTGGATTGATAATTTTTCTTGGAATATACTACTACAACGATCGAGTACTCTTGCTCGTGAGTGCTACAAAAATAGGCAAACAGAGTCGGGATCAACAATATCCAGAGTGTGATTAGAATAGAAGTCCCTAAAAATTTTCCCACAGAAAGGCTCTAACATAGAAACAATGTCAATCAACCTAACAGATTAAAACAAGGACACTATCCCTTAACTCGAAAAATCAAACACACAAATATTATGCTCAGAAGAAAGAGACATATTCAGAAAGGTATGATAGCGATGGGCAGAGTGAGATGAGTAAAATTCTTTCAAATGAGCAGTCCCAACGTCAAATTCTTCGATGACTATTCAAGGAGAGGGAGAGCGAGGGGCAGCGGACACCGGGATGAGATTATTTGTCAAGGTTCTCTTTTCCTTTTGACTCTAAGTCACTCCAAGAGGTTTTGAGAGCCTTATTTTAAAATGTTGGACATCATATTAATAATGTCCTATTACTTTGCACTCATGACACTCTTCGATCCTTGATTCAGAATTTTTTTGTTTGTTCCTTTCAATAGTAACTTTCCAATCATTATTCTTCCTTTTTTTCAGGGATTTACCTTTGAATCACATCATCATATGAACTTAGTCGCAGTTTTAGTAAAATGTCAAGAGCAAGTGTACTCTACCGTTGTTGTATAGCATGACCAATTGCAAAATTTATAAGATTGTCGTCCCAAGGGAAAGCAAACATTGGCTAGTATCCGAATTGTTCATCGATTTATGCTTTGTAAAGATAATATGTTTGAAGGTTTGGTATTAAAACTAATGCTTAATATTCTACTCAAATAGCTAGAATGTGAACTAGATAAGTAAATGATCAAATAACGAGCAAATGATTGATGGAATGGATGTAGAATACACTTGAGAAGAGAGCAAGGCTAATCATACTTATAGTTGAGACTTGAGCTAGATATGCAAAACCCTTCATAGTAATTTTCATTAACTTGTGGATTAAAAGCAATCACAAATTTATCCCTAGTCCCTATGGCCAAGGCAACTAGGTTCTCGACCCTTTTATAAGTCTAAATCTCCTATGATTGTCTTACTCTCAATTCTCTTAAGGTACTATGATCATAAGTTGGTTCTTTTCACTCAATTACTTAAGTGTCCCTCTATGAATGTTCTAAGCCTAAGGAGGGTATGGCTTACCTCCCCTTATACTAACATACATGCACAATTCAATATATGATTCAATTAAACATCCACTCACAACATTAGAATGGTCATCCTAATACTATGAATAGAGAATTTAATCACACAAACATTGAAATGAAACATGATTGATATATCATAAAAAGAAATCCACAAATCAATTCAAATCATTACTCAAGTTCTACATATCTAACTCTTCACATCAACCAATTATATGATTAGCCCTACTATAGGACTAGCCACTAAACATGGTGTTTAAATCATTACAAAACATAATTTGCTCCATTTGAGCCAAAATAAGAAGAAAATCAACAAATGAAACGTAGATTGACTTCCCTTTCATGGAGAAACCTTCCTTCTCTTCAATATGCTAACTCTTTCAATCCTTGAAGCTTTCCTCTTCTCAAATGGTGGGTGGATGGATGGAGTGATGGATTTATGGATTGAATGTGGAGATCAAATTAGAATTTTATGGATCTAGATGGTAGAGATGGATTATGGATCTACTGTGAGAAAATATGGCGTGGAGTGTGTGTATCTGCTATGAATCTGATCTCCAATGAATTCTCGTACCAATTAGGTATTTAAACCTCTTGGGAACCTTTTAGAAGCTTCTGGAATTTTCTAAATTATCACTGAATTCGCACACTACTCGACTCGAGCTGCAGAGCTCGACTCGAGTTCCTGCACGTTTCTCGGCGTGCTACTGTGTGTTGACGGAGCTCGACCCATGTTTCGCGCATGCCGTCGCTCATGGGCGTGTAGCATTTTCTGATGCCCGCACACGACCTCCTGTTATAGGCCCGTATGCGGCGCACGGCCCGTGCTCGACCACACAGCTTGACTCGAGCTTAAGAGCTCGACTCGAATGTGGTCGAGTCCTATCCAGCTTCTTCGTTTCAGCTTCCCGACTCCATTTTTGTCCATTTCTTGACCTATTTTACATATATTTAAGCTCATTTACACAATTCTATCAATTCATACCACATTCCTCAAAATAACAATAACTCCACCAAAATTAACACAAATACGGATAAAAACATCCAAAAATACACAAATAAAGACACTAAAATCTAGGTGAAAATGACTACGATCAACCCCCCAAACTTAAGGTATTGTTCGTCCTCGAACAATGAAAAATGATAAACAAGAGGAGTAATTTTCACCTAGGAAAACACCTAACGAACATAAACCACAACACATCACAAGTAATAAGGACTACAAAATCACATTAATTATTCCTACATCATCAAACTTATAACATGAAAGATTAAAAAGTTCAATCTTAAGAATGACAATAGAGTACTCAAATCCCTTTCAATCCAACCCTCTCATAGATTATAATTTTCACTCAACACTCTTTATGATAAGGTTTTTAACATAACTCATCAACCGGTTAAAGCCGACTCACCATATGCTTGCTCATGGACTATATTCACAAGCCACCCTAGTTTCAATAAGTGATCAAAAATATCTTTATCTTAGGATGTAATGTTTAAGCTCTTTGGTAGGGTAGGAAACTTTGGATAATAGTGACTATTCAAGTGTAAGTAATTGAAGAGATGATTCCTTTCTTCAACTTCTTCACTTTCAAGCTTCCTTTGATTTCTTCTTTAATCAAAAGCACTAATCATTATCATTCCTTGGATTTCTCAAGCTCCTTTTGATTTGCATCCTTCCTTTCCTTCAACTTTTGAACTTCATGAGCACATTTTTGTTGATTTGCTCCTTTTTCTTATTTTTAGGTTGCATGTACATTATTGCTTGAGCTCTTCTCATCCTTTTATTGCTTGTTCACCACTTCCTTTCTTTTCTAGCACAATTCCTACATCAAACCTTGTAAACCATCATCTCCTCAATCACCCACACTTAGGTTATATTTCTAAGGCTCACGTGAGTTTTAAAAGCTTGTATTGTGCTTAAATCACAAAGAAATAGGCTCATAGGCTCACAATGGCTTACTAGGGATGATGTTTTTGGTAAGAAATTTTTTTTGCTATGACTCACTTATTAAGGATGGCCTAAGATCATTTCACAAATTTCAACCATTCAGGCTTCGTTTCTATAGTCCATGAACAAGTTCTTGTTTGTCTAAGTTCAACCGGTCCTCTCATCAAGAATTAACCATGGAGGCACAGTTGAGGCTCAAGTCTCACAAGCTTTTGCTTGGACCAAAAGAAACCCAATTACCTTTCATGCTTCTCAAAATTGAACAAGTTATTTAATCCATGTCACAATTTCAACAAGTAAAAAACATTAATAATGCTTCCCATCGCTCATCACATACAATGCATCATAGCTCATATTCAAAAATAACTCACTCTTTCCCGAAACATACCATCAAACCAAACCTAAACAAGAAATAAAATAGCAACAAACATCTCATACTAATCAAAGGATCAACAAACTATACAAAAACATATAACATGCATAAATCAAATCATCCATCAAAAATATCAACACATCAAATCACATCCATAACAATAAAGATCAAATTCCCATCGCATCCAACAATGAAAAATCAAACTAAAATACCAAAATAACAAAAAGAAAATCACATAAAATTGAAAATAAAGAAAATCCTAAAATACGAAACCTCCAAAAAAATAATCTAAGGTACAATCCAATCCATCAATATCAAATCAAATATCTACTCATAGCTAAACGAACTAATAGAAGTGCCTAGCACCAAAAGTACTCCCTTCATGGCTCGGGAGGTGGAGGTTGCTGATATAGATTCCAGGGCATGTAGGCACGATTTGCTCCAGGAAACTGCATGTTGAACATCATGGTCGTCATCTCCTCAATGTTGTTGATGTGACAACGAGCTTCTTCAAAGTTATGATCCATCTTAAACTGTCCAGCCTGGAGATCTCGGATCTGTATTCTATGCTCCTGCTGAGCCTGTCTAATATCACGAACATCATCCTCGAGGATGTTCCACCTAAACTGATCTCCGTGACCTCCCATCTGTGCCTCCTCAAAGTGTAGCGGCTCTGGAGCGTGCTCCTCGAACTCCACCTGATGCTCTTCTTCTTTATCTCCTAAATCCATAGGCTCACCTTCAGCTCTAAGCTCCTCTAAATCTGCATCTGCTACATTTTCCATTCCTCGTAGCACTTCTTCAACACCTTTACGGTTGGCTCGATAGAATGCTCGTACTACCTCAGAGTGTTGAGCACTAGCTATGCTTAAATTTTTAGCTGCTCTACGACCGAAGATCATTGTCAAAATAGGAGTAGGAAGAGGGAACGGACTGCCTCGATCTTGCTTAAAACAATACCTATCTCCAACACGTGCTAAGAAACCCATCCTTATTAGTGCATGAGCATTCAATCCCTCACTCACCATCAGAGTTCTCTCACCAAAATCAACTCCGAGCCCCTCAGCTATCATGGTAATCATACCTCCAATCATTACTCGCTGATGAGCTCGTCTCTTAGCTATTCTCTCTGCATGCTAGATGAATTCTGCAGTCATATTGAACTCTTTCCCATGATACAGACAATACATCATATGTAGCTCCCTCTCTACTACGGAACCACTCTTCTATCTCCTGAACACGGTGTTCGACAAAATCTTTTCCAAGTACCTCATAAATGGGTTCCGTATAGTTGTTCCTTTAGACGAGCTAGCTCGATACTCTGACTGTTGCTCAGCTCCATCATTAATCAATCTGCGCCACCACTACTTTGTGTTGTATCTCTCCACATATGAATAGATGACTCGATCCTCATCTCTGGGGCATCCAAAGTATTCATTCAGATCAGGAGATTCAACTTCATGCCACTCATCCCCTAGCTGGAACTTGATGGAAGTAGGATATTCATTGTGATTCTTCACAACCTCTAGCGTACTCAAGAATTCCGCTGTGAGGCTTCGGTATGTGGGTGGCCTCTTGTCAAAGAAATTTTCCATGTGGAACATTATGATACATGTCCCTCAAGTCATCCTCTAATCCTAAGTCAACCATAGTTTGTTGATCTTGGAATCTAGTTGCACGAACTTTTGGACAGATTGCCTCCCACCTTGAAGCATACTTTGGCCACTCATCCACCAAGTCCACATCCATATCAAATGGATGAAACCCTTCTATACTTAGATTTGCATCACAAAGTGCCAACTCCTCTTTATTAAGTACAATGAAGTCTTGTCCCCTTTCTCTTCTAGCCATCTTCATCACAAAAATTCACAATTAATGCAAAAACTTGAAATCATAATTTTGCAATTTTAATCCATTAAGCTTATGGTAGGGCCAAATAATACCAACAAGTATTTTCATTTACAAGAAATTAACAACTTTATCATGTAAGCTCACACTTCACTTATCTAATAAGCATCACTTATCATCAAGAATGCAACCTCATGACTTCACAAGTTCCTATCGAATCAACAAATGATCATTATGCACCCATCTAATCAGATTCTTGACTTCAATTCACACCAAATAATCATTTAATTGCAAAACATGGTATGCATATGTTCAACTTGCAACTTCGTAAGCTCAACTCACATAAATCATGCTAAATCTCACACTTCAATCATCATTCATGCATCAATTTCAGACCTATACTTCAGTTCAATCAATTATGCTCAATTACCAAAAATCCCCAATTTTTACTTCCATGAACCTAACTTGAAACTCTACAATCAAAAATCCCACCAATTCACTTCTCATCCAAACTCAAGTTAGCAATTTCCACTTCATTCTCATATCAATTCATAGCTTAGAATACACAAATCAACCCAATTTATGCATTTCACAACTTTCCCCAATTTTACATTCATGAACCCTAATTCAAATAAGCAATCAATTCACAAATTCATGTTGTAATTTCAAATTTAAAACTTCATACCCATGCTATAATCATCATAGCAATCAAAGCCCATGCTTTAATTTAAAGAATTATACTCCAATTCAAAGTATCAGGGTAGAGAGTTCATACCTTACAAAACTGTGGAGAATTCGAACTTTTGGATAGATGTGGATGGATTAAAGTGAAGAATAGACACTACACTAACCAATTCATATGAGTTTTGAAGGATTGAGAAGGATTCCGGAGGCTGTACGGACGAACTGGGCACGAGGCGAGCTTCGAATTCGCTGTATGGTTCTGCAGAAATGAGCCTGAAATCATGTTTTTAATCTAACTTTTGCGATCCGCTCGACTCGAGCTATGTAGCTCGACTCGAGTTCCTTATAGAACTCGACTCGAGTTCTCAACTCGCCTCTGATTGGGCATGTTGCTGCTTCTGATATCGAATCTTGACCTTGTGTACAGGCCCGAGTCTTGAACACAGGTCGAGCTTTGTACCCTGTTTCTACATTTTTTCGAACTCCGAACCCTATTTTCCCCTGCTCGTTTGCTTCTGATACAACTTATATATGCTCAAAAACTCATTAAAATCAATTATTTCCACATCTATGACCAATTAATGGACTAGCATGCACTTAGACACCATCAAACAAACCAAAACGAACCTAACTCTTGAGAAAAATTTTTAAATTGACCAATTTTTACACAAGACAATCAAGATAATCACCAATCAAGCATAAACAAGTGGTAAGGAACACCACGCACTATCCCCCCAAACTTAAATCAAACCAAGTTGAGAATTAAGTTTGCAAAAAGTGGTGAGTCTTAACCTTGTAGTTTCCACCATTGATCATCATAAAATTACCTTGTGATGATATATGTGCATTCCAACATTCAAGTATAGTCACCACACACTCTCCTCCCATACTTAAATTAACACAAGTGTTAAATTTAAATTTGTAAAGAGTGGTGCAACATACATCTTCATTCCAAATCTAGCACATCTCGTCTCCTCCATAAGTATTTTCTCCATGAGCACATTCCACCTACACACCAAAAATACAAAAAGAATACAACTAAACAAGTAAACTAACAAAATGGGTTGTCTCCCATCAAACGCTCGATTTAACGTCGTCGAGCTAGACGCATTGAAGCTCTTAACAATCGGAGAAATCCAAGACCTCATCGGGCCTCATCTTCACTTTAAACATCTCCCTAACAACCTTCTTATCAACACTTCTTGCTCCTCTAACACTTGAACTTACTTTATTGTCTCTTTTTCTCACATTTTCAAATTCCGGAGGTCCTTTATCAATCTTCCATTCAACTTGTGGATTTCCCCCAAGCTTGTTCCTTTTTGAAGAAAAATTTCTTGCAAATTCAAGTAAAAAGTTAGTTAAGTCTTCATCTTTTAAAATTTCACTTACCACTCGATCTCGATCATCCGGAGACTTAATGGGTGGCTTCAAATGAAGAACTCCCCCTTTCAAATTCTTGCTTGCTAATACCAATTCTTTTTCATTTGATCGGAGTATGAGTTTCTTCCTATCCATATCAAATTTTGCTCTCCCGGTTGCCAAAAATTGTCTTCCAAAAATCAATGGGATTAAAGGATTCGCTTGCTTCTCAACTATCATAAAATCTACCAGAAAGACAAAATCCTCTATTTTCACAAGCATATCCTCCACAATTCCATGGAACTTTACCATTGAACCATCCATTATTCCAATTTCCACATCCATTTCCTTTAACCTCCCAATGCTAAGTTTTTAAAAAATTTCCAAAGGCATCACATTAATGCTTGAACTAAGATCACATATAGTATTAAAATATCCCCCATTTCCAATTTTACAAGTAAGAACACATTTACCGGGGTCTTCAATCTTTGATGAAGCTTCAACTTCAACAATGTCATGATCTTGTTTCGACATCACCTCTTCATCACAATTACTTTCATCATCCAACAACGACAAAAATTCACCAATTATCTTCTTATCATCAAAAGACAACTCATCCTCAATATCAACTACCTCCTCCACTTTAGACACGACTTCATCACAAACTACTTCTTCAATCTTTGGAACAATGTTTGTTGTTTCCACCAACCCTTTCTCAACCTTACTTTCCATGTTACAAATGGTAACATACAAACATTGCTCCTTAGGATTAGTGATAGTGGTAGAAGGAAACTTACCCTTACGATGTATTTCACTTTGCTCGGTTGCCATTTGACTCAGTTGTGTCTCCAAAGCTTTGAATCTATTATCAATCACTTCATCTCTTTGCTTCAAATAGTCAAATATCTTAGTCATTTGATCTTCCATGGTAGACTTTCCTTCACCATTTGGAGCATTCTCCCCCGGATTGATTCCTGGTAGGAGAGTAAGTGCATTCCCTTGATTTCCATAAGATAAGTTCTCATACCTACGAGGTTGATTAAAATTCCCTTGAAAGTTACCTTGCCCCCATCCTCCTTGCCTTTGTGGATATCCTCCTCCATAATTTCTAAAATTTCCACCATAATTTCCTCGGAAGTTTCTTCCTTGCATGAAGGCAACTTCCTCAAGTGTCATCTTCGGTGGACACCATGCATCTTGCATTCCAAAATTAGAGGACATACCTTGTTGAGGTATAGAGTTAGGCATTTGACAACTTTGAGAAGATTGACCCACATTAGGCATCGGCATGCCTTGTTGAAGATTAGGAAATACTTGTTGATTTATCAAAGGCAATGACATACCTTGTTGAGGACTTGCAAGCACTTGTTGATTCACCATAGGTGTCGAACTTGGTGACACTTTCATGTTAGCATTCATCCTTTTTAAGATCTCCGTGATTGCCCTATTGGTCATGTCTTCCTTAGGCATTTCAACTTTTTTCACTTGTTGCAAGCACACTTCTTCCATCTTAGCAATTTTCTTCCTATCATACATTCTCGATGCACGATCCATGGGCCATTGACCCGTATTCAAAGCTACTTCCTCACATATGGTAATTGCTCTTTCCGGAGTTTATCCCAAAATCGAACCTCCCGCCGAAGCATCAATGAGCATCCTCTCACTTCCGTGTAAAACGGCATAGAAAATTCTATTTGTTGCTCTTCGGGGAATCCGTGTTGTGGACACTTCATTAGCATCTCTTTGAAATGGTCCCATGCTTCACTAAATGTCTCAAGTGGCATTTGCTTGAATTGAAAGATTTGCCCTTTGAGATGCAACTTCTTTGAAGGGGGAAAATACTTGCTCAAAAATCTTTGTGCCAACTCTCTCCATGTGGTATAGGATCCTGGTGGTATAGTATGATACCAAGCATTAGCTCTATCTCTTAATGAAAATGAGAAAATCTTTATTTTAACAACATCCTCACTTACCCCATTTATCTTTATCATGTTTGCTAACTCCGTAAATTTGGCTAAGTGAGCATTTGGATCCTCCATAGCACCACCACCAAGTTGATTTGCTTGCACCATGTTGATCAATCCCGTCTTGATCTCAAAATTATTCACATTCAATAGCGGGCCCATTCCATAATTCCCATATTGCGGTTGAAAATTATCACGAATGTTCATTCAATCTCCATTATGTCCATTCCACGGGGTTGGTTTTGCACCACCGGAGGAATATTCCTTGTTTCTTGTTGTGCCAACAAGTTTTGAATAATAGCTTGCATTTGTTGATTTTGCAAGTACATTTGTTAAGCATAAACTTGTGGCACAAACTCCGGATTATTGTGTCCTCCTTCATCAACCATGTTTGCATTATCCCTTATTTCTTCCATATTTTCCTCCGTAGGTTCTAATACCCCTCTTCTTTGTCTTCTCAAGGTAGCTTCTAATTCCAAGTTCAAAGGTTCAATGGATTGAGATCTAGAACGAGTTCGCATGCACCTACAAGAAATTCCAAGTTAGCTCCCAAAACAACCAAAACAAGTAGACAAATAACAAATAAAAGAAATCCTTATCAAAACTAATCAACTTCAAACTCATTACAGCCAAATGTTTAACATTTCTTCGGCAATGGCGCCATGAACTTAGTCGCATTTTTAGTAAAATGTCAAGAGCAAGTGTACTCTACCGTTGTTGTATACGCGTGACCAAGTGCAAAATTTATAAGATTATCGTCCCAAGGGAAAGCAAACATTGGCTAGTATTCGAATTGTTTATCGATTTATGTTTTGTAAAGATAATATGTTTGAAGGTTTGGTATTAAAACTAATGCTTAAAATTCTACTCAAATAGCTAGAATGTGAACTAGATAAGTAAATGATCAAATAACAAACAAAAGATTGATGGAATGGATATAGAATACACTTGAAAAGAGAGCAAGGCTAATCATACTTATAGTTGAGACTTGAGCTAGATATGTAAAACCCTTCATAGTAATTTCATTAACTTGTGGATTAAAAGCAACCACAAATTTACCCCTAGTCCCTATGGCCAAGGCAACTAGGTTCTCGACCCTTTTACAAGTCTAAATCTCCTAAGATTGTCTTACTCTCAATTCTCTTAAGGTACTATGTTCATAAGTTGGTTCTTTTCACTCAATTACTTAAGTGTCCTTCTACAAAAGTTCTAAGCCTAAAGAGGGTATGGCTTACCTCCCCATATACTAACATACATGCACAATTCAATATATGATTCAATTAAATATCCACTCGCAACATTGGAATGACTATCCTAATACTATGAATAGAGAATTTAATCACACAAACATTGAAATGAAACATGATTGATATATCATAAAAAGAAATCCACAAATCAATTCAAATCATTACTCAAGTTCTACATATCTAACTCTTCACCTCAACTAATCATATGATTAGCCCTACTATAGGACTAGCCACTAAACATGGTGTTTAAATCATTACAAAACATACTTTGCTCCATTTGAGCTAAAATAAGAAGAAAAACAACAAATGAAAAGTAGATTGGCTTCCCTTTCATGGAGAAACCTTCCTTCTCTTCAATATGCTAACTCCTTCAATCATTGAAGCTTTCCTCTTCTCAAATGGTGGATGGATGGATGGAGTGATGGATTTATGGATTGAATGTGGAGATCAAATTGGAATTTTATGGATCTAGATGGTAGAGATGGATTATGGATCTAGTGTGTGAGGAAATGTGGTGTGGAGTGTGTGTAACTGCTATGAATCTGATCTCCAATGAATTCTCGCATCAATTGGGTATTTAAACCTCTTGGGAACCTTCTAGAAGATTCTAGAACTTTCTAACCTATCACTGAATTCACTCATGACTCGACTCGAGCTGCAGAGCTCGACTCGAGTTCTTGCACGTTACTCAGCGTGCTACTGTGTGTTGACAGAGCTCGACCCGTGTTCCGTGCACGCCCTCGCTCATGGGCGTGTAGCATTTTCTGACGCCCACACACAGCCTCCTGTTACAGGCCCGTGTGTGGTGCACGGCCCGTGCTCGACCACACAGCTCAACTCGAGCTTAAGAGCTCGACTCGAGTGTGGTCGAGTCCTATCCAGCTTTTTCGTTTCAGCTTCCCGACTCCATTTTTGTCCATTTCTTGACCTGTTTTATATATATTTAAGCTTATTTACACAATTCTATCAATTCATACCACATTCCTCAAAATAACAATAACTCCACCAAAATTAATATAAATACGGATAAAAACATCCAAAAATACACAAATAAAGACACTAAAATCTAGGTGAAAATGACTACGATAATCATTCTCCCGTAGTTCTTAGTAAGAAGACTTATATGTTTCTCGAACTCAACTAAATATCACTAGTAGATCAATATCGTCCTCTAAATTTTGTTCAGTACTGAATGCTATAGATTTCTCCTTTTCAGCATGTGTATCAAAGTTTTTGTTCATTTCAAAGCATCTGAAATCACCTACGAGTTTATCCATAGTAAATTTGGCAATTTTGCTGAAAGTTTCCAAGGCAGTGACATTCTCACTGAATTTTTTAGGCAATGTTATCATAAAATTTTGAATTTGTTTTTCTTCAGACATAGTTTCCCCTAAGATATGTAGTTGATTAATGATTTTTGAGGATTTGGAATAATATGAATCAACGTTTTCATCATATTTAATCATCAATCCATCATATTCAACCATAAGACATTGGATTTTTTTTCCTCACAAAATCAGTCCCTTTGAATTGATGTTTAAGAATTCTCCATACTTCCTTAACTTCACTGCATTTGCATATGAGAGGGTGACATTGTATATCTACTGGGGGCATAATAGCATACAATGCTCTATTGTTAGAGACTATCTATTTTCTTTTGTCATCTGTCCATCATTCTATTTTCGAATTTGTTTTACCATCTGAATCGGTAACAATAGGATGAGTCCATCCTTCCTCAACAGCCTTTCAAACTTCACCATCTCCTTGAGATTTCAGAAATATGATCATCATGGATTTCCAATAATGGTAATTTGATTCATCGATAAACTGAGAATAGACGACAAAGCCAATGTCTCTAGACGACATGAAAAATAAACAGTAACACTGAGATAAGAAGTGGAGAACAATAACATGCATTGATGCCCATTGTAATTCTCTGAGTTGATGTTCCACAAATTTACTCAATAATGAAATACATTGGAACAACAAAGAATTGAAACGGGAAGACCACATCATTCTCTCAATACTATCTATTAGATTTTCAACATGTTCTTGTCAATGACTTGACTCTTCTTACCACAGCAAGTTGAGAAGTTTGTATCAACTCTAGTTTTGGCCAATCCCTAGGACTTAAATATAAAGAATCCTTCTTGAAAATAATTACAGTGATTAACAAAAGAATACACCTAAACTTAATTAAAACTCTCCAAGACTAGTGTATCGTAAAAGAATACTTCACTCAATACTTAACATGAACACCCTTGTTCAACATTAATAGTCAATTCGCTCTCTCCACTGAATCATTTCCCTACAGGACATCCAATCTCCTCTGTCAAGTTTCCAAAAAATAGTGACTAATGATCCTTGCGAATATTTTTTTTGTTTGCTCTTCAATTAACTGGTTGACATATGCATGGAAGGAAGGAAGGAATTCTAGTTGAATCATTTACTTATTTGAACTTCGACCAACCAATAATCTTTATAGAATCTTTTTCAATCAATTTACTTGACTATGATGATCTTCTAGATGTTCCTTTCTAAAGTACACATCAAAACAGCGAGACAAAACATGTTCTCATGCCATCTACTAATCCAACAAACTCTCTCTTGGCGTGAGATACATTTTTTGTGAGGCAAATTATAAGAAGAAGAGATATCATTTTCACATAAATGCATGAGTCTATGTGAACATAAACAATAACCTTGAACAATAAGATGAAACATATAAAAACATTCAATATCTATCCTACAATAAGTTCAAAATATTCTAGAATCAACACAATAGCAAAAGAAATATTCAAAAGCAATAATAATAATAATGCAGAACAGATTAGCTAGTAGAGATGCCATCTCCTTCCTCTCCTCCATCATCTTCCCCTTCTTCTTCTTCCTTAGCAGGTTCTTCTTGCTTAGCATGAAGTCGAACACTACCCTTTCTTTTCTCCCTTTTAGCTCTTGCCAAGGCCTCATGCAGCTTATCCAGAGTAGTATTTTATTTGTCGGGAGTGGCTTGAATATTGAGAAAATCAGCCTTCATCTTGTCTATCAAAGGCAAAATATTTTCTAATGTGAGTGTGGCCACTCCACATTTTCTCGTAATGTTGCCATTTACGGGGATATCTTCAATTCTCCAGCCATCGGGTCTAGAGTGTCTTCATTAGCCATCAATCGAACACCTGCCTTAGAAATTAATTTCCAAATAGCGCAAGGAAAAGAGAGAATTTTGGAGGAGTTAATTTTCCCAGAGAAGGCCATAATGGCATCAAAAACAGACTACCCATAGTCAATGTGATCTTTAGTGGCAACAACATGAAGAAATAAAGCTTGGATAGAAGTCAGATGAGATTTGCTTATGGATGGAGTCCAATTTCCAATAGGAATTTTGTGGAGATTGGATGTGGTGTCTAAATCAAAAGGTGATAAGCCAGTAGATGGCCAAGATGAAATCTTCTCAGAAGTAATGACACCACAAATGGAATCCATAGAAAGGATCAACTCAACACCAGAAGTAGTATCAAGGATAGCCATGACTCTAGAGATTTCAGAGGGAGAAAACGTGTAAATGCAATTGCGACATTGATTGGTCGTATATAGTCGGGATGACCAATTAAAGAATTTATCGAACCACAGGGAGGAAGGTACTAGAGTTTAAGCGATCTCAAGTTTATCGTGATTTTATAAGGACGACAGAATATAATGGAGGATAAGAGTGCATGTTAATGCACCTAAGCTAAAGCAAGAAACAAGATAAAAACCAAGGATAAATGATGGGTTCCAAATGATGCAAGGATGAGATTAACAACAATCATGGCATAGATAATAAAGTAATCATATAATTAATTCTAATCTCTCATGGACAAGGCATAGGAGCGATCACTAATTCCACTTAAACTCTCTCTTGAGATGGATAGGATGTAGGCCCTCAATAAGGCTCCCAAAAGCACATAGGATCGAGACCATAGCGAACACCTCCCACTAGGTACTAATTACTCTACGAGTTCCTTAATTAGATACTAAATCATAGGCAATATCCTCTTTTAAGGTACTATGAATTCACTAATGGCTTGGGTCTCCTCACCTAATCAACCAACCTCTCAATTAAGTCAATTAAATGTTCTATCAAAGGGTTCTAAATCTAGAAGGATATCTCTATCTCATTCTAAATTAATGCACATGAAGTGTATGATGAAATGATTCAATGAACTATCCTAAACACATAATTGACTTCTCAATCTAATCACATGCCCATAACAATTAATCACACATGTCATCATATACATCAAGCAATCAACAATCAATGATAGAAGTAACACAAAGCCCATTCAAGATTAAAATAAAATTGCATAAAAACTAAATTACCCAACACCAATCATGGAGCTAATCTCACAAAGGAGATTAGCCTATCATAGTCGTAGAGAAAACAATCATAGACAATTGTATCTACAAATCCCATGAAAAATCTATAAAGAAGTTCACAACAATTAGAATTAGATTCCCCCTTTGAAGGTCTTCAATAGAGATCTCCTTCTTCTTCTTGTGATCTTCAAGTGTAGATGGATGGATGAAGAATGGATGAGAGGGATGGTGTGAATTGAAGGAAATGGTGTGTGCCCTATGTGTCCAAGTGAAACCCTTGTTATCCTCTCTCCAATCTCTCTTTAAATGTTGAACTTGAGGCTATTTATACCCTCTCCAAGTTGGGCCACGAATTTAACATCAAATGGGTTTTTTACACACACTTACATGCATTGACAGGTGAAAATCTAGATTTTTGGCCCAAAAACATGCAACTCGAGTTGGCCTTACCCAACTCGAGTTGGCCAACTCGAGTTGCAGCTCGAGTTAAGTTATGTTGCGTGTAACTCGAGTTGAAGTAGCTCGACTCGTGTTGGCAACTCGTGCACTCGCTTGTTCGGTCGTGTTGTGAGGCTCTGAAACTTGGAATATCTTCGGAAGCCAGCTCGACTAGAGTTGCAAGTCGAGTAGCGACTTGACAATTCAGTTGGCTTACTGTATGATTTTTGAACGCTGCTCTGCTCCCAACTCGACTCGAGTTGCAAGTCGAGTTAGACCTTGCAACTCGAGTAAGCTAACTGGACAATTTTGGGCAACTTCAGGACCCCAACTCGACTCGAGTTGTAACTTGAGTTGGACCTTGCAACTCGAGTTAGGTACCCTCAACCCGTTTCTTGCTTATTTCAGCTCCCGTCTCCATTTTTGCTCCGTTTTTACATGTTTTACATACGTTTAAACTCATTCTCATACATTTCTATAAAAACACATAACACAACCAAATTATGTAAAAAAATACAAATAAAATAACACGAAAATACATATAAAAATACATTAAAATTTAAGTAAAAATATCACTCATCAGACATAACACAGTATGGTACATAGGTGAATCGGGGTCAGCAATATACGGGGTGAGATTAGAGTAGAAATTCCTAAAAATTTTCCTATAAAAAGGCTCTAACCTAGAAACAGTGTCAATCAACCCAACAAACTCAAGTAAGGACACTATCTCATTACTCGAAAAATCAGACATACAAATATTATGCTCAGAGTGAAAAGACATATTCAGAAAGGTACCATAGCGATGGACAGAGTGAGTTGAGTAAAACTCATTTGAACGAGCATTCCATATGTTGAGTTCTTCGATGACTATTTCATGAGAGAAAGAGCAAAGGGCAGTGGGCATTGGTTCAAGTTCATTGGTGTGATCAAGGTTCTCTTCTCCTTCTAACTCTGAGTCACTCTAAGAGGTTTTGAGAGCCTTATTTCTTCTTAAAAATGTTGGACATTCATATTGATAATGTCATATTCCTTTGTACTCACAACACTGACACTTTTCGATTCTTTATTCAGAACTATTTTGTTTCTTCCTTTCCATAGTAACTTTCTGATCATTATTCTTCCTTTTGTTCGGGGATTTATCTTTGAATCTTCTCATAATTCTCTAGTAGTTCTTACTAAGAAAACTCATATGTTTCTCGAACTCAGTTATAGATAACTTAGAAGATCCATCATTCTCTAAATTTTGTTCAGCACTGAATGCTATAAATTTCTCTATTTCATTATGTGTATTAAATTTTTGTTCATTTCGATGTTTCCGAAGTAACGTATGAGTTCATCAAAAGTGAATTTGGCAATTTTGCAGAAAGTTTTCAGGGCAGCGACTTTCTCACTAAACTTTTTCGGCAATGTTATCATAAATTTTTGAATATGTTTTTCTTCAGACACAGTTTCCTCTAAGAGATGTAGTTGATTAATGATTGTTGAGAATCTGGTAGGAATCAATGTTTTTCATCATCTCTCATCATCAATCCATCATATTCAACTATAAAACGTTGAATTTTTTTAGTTCTTGACAGAATCAGTCCCTTCGAATTGAAGTTTAAGAATTCTCCATACTTCCTTAGCTTCACTGCATTGCATATGAGAGGGTGTCACTGCATATCTACTGAGGGCAGAATAGCATATAGTGCTCTATCGTTAGAGAATGCTTGTTTTCTTTCGTCATCTGTCCATCCTTCTTTTTTCAGATTTGTTTTACCATCTGAATCGGTAAGAACAGGATGAGTCCATCCTTCTTCAACAGCCTTCCAATTGCAAACTTTACCATCTCCTTGAGATTTCATAAATATGATCATCATGGATTTTAAATAATGGTAATTGGATCCATCGAGAATCGGACGATATACGACAAAGCCAATTTCTCGAGACGACATGGAAAAACAGTAACACTGAGATAAGAAATGGAGAACAATAACATGCGCTGATGCCAATTTTAATTTCTTGAGTTGATTTTCCACAGATTTACTCAATAATAAAATATGTGGGAACAACAAGGAATTGAAACGGGAAGACCACGTCATTCCCTCAAAACTACCAATTAGATTTACAATACGTTCTTGTCAATAACTCGACTCTCCCTATCACAGCTAGTTGACATGTTTTTATCTAACTCTAATTTTGGCATATCCCTTGGCCTTGAATATCAAGAAACCCTCTTGAGAACAATTAATGTGATTAACAAGAGAATACACCAAAACTTAATCAAAGCTCTCCAAGACTAGTGTATCGTAAAAGAATACTTCACTCAATACTGAACATGAACACCCTTCTTCAACATAAATATTCGATCCGCTCTCTTCTCTGAATCATTTACTTACAGGACATCCAATCTCTTCTGTCAAGTTTCCCAAAAATAATGGCGGATGATCCTTGCGAACCTTTTCGTTGTTTGCTCTTCAACTAACCGGCTGTCTTATGCACATTGGGAAGGTTTTCTAGATGAATCATTTCTTTATTTAACATTCAATCAATCAACAATCTTTAGAGAATCCCTTTCAATCAATTTGCTTGACCGAGATGATCTTCAAGATGTTAATTCCTTCATGAAATACACATTAAAACAGCTAGACAAAACATGTGCTCATGCAACTACTTAAGATTGAAATTGGATTCGAGTAACATTATGAGATGGAACTGGTCCTCATCTATTACATACGTTATGTATACATGCACACAATAGGACATGGCATTTCCATGTTGGATCAATTCGTCGGAACTTCCCAAATTAATTGGAGTATCACGTTCCAATTTATGATAACAATGACACAATTTATTACTATTTTGTACTAAAAGTTATTAAAAAAACTTTTAAAATCAAAATTATACTATTTGATAAAAATTATAAAACCAAACTGATTTAACCTCAACATGAGGAACCCTAGCTATTCTTCATATTTAAAGAGTTTAAGGTAAGAGTAGTGTTGGAAATTTTTAATTTCCATTATAATGTAATTGTGGGCAATATATTATTATGCAATTATATTGGGTATTTAATTATTTTATGAACTTAATTAGGTGATCCAATTAAAGTGAAAAGTCCATGGGCTATAATAATAAATAATATAGGCCAATTGAGTAGGTATCCAATACTACATAACTAAGGTGATTATGGGTGACCCATAGTATAAAGGCTCACAGGTTATGGTCCCCAAAATACTAAGCCTCACATAGTTCTCTCTTCTCCCCATTGGGATGGATTACGATAGTCCCATAAAGGAATAAGGAGGCTTAGTTGAGGAAGATCATAATACCGCTAGATCTTTGAGTTCGTATTCTGCCTAGAGGACTCAATGGATCAAGGTACGCTTCCGTATTACGATTTGATCTCAGTTTATCATTATAGGATCTCAAGTATTGGGACTTATGAATTTATTTCCTACACGTAGTAGTTGCTCTTGGATATGACTACCCCCATAAAATGAAAAAAAAAATAAAAATAAAAGATAAAATAAAAATAGCAACAGTTAATTTATACTCCCTCCATCCCAAATTCAAATTCACGTTTACTGTAGATACGGAGTTTAAGAAAAGTCACTTTTTGACTTACTTTTGAGGGTAGTATGATATTTTTGGGTAATAAATAAATGATAAAGTATGTTATGTGTGTTAAAAAGGTGATGGCAAATTTGAAATTAAAGTATGTTAGAGGGATATTAGTTTGTTGCTTTTTCCTTTTATGGAAGTGTGAAGTTGAATTTGGGACGGATCAAAATGGAAAGTGTGAAGTTGAAGTTGGGACGGAGGGAGTAAAAGATTAAAATATTGGTTCCTTTTGTAGGATGTATCATTCACTTTATTATGTAATTAATCAAGATAGTTGGGCAAAGTTGGGAGGATTGTACAAGTGTCCCCTCCTTTCCCTTATAAATAGGTACCAAAGCATTTCATTATTGGACATCAGATTTAAGACTCATATTATTAATATTTGAATTCCTTTTTCCACATTTCTAAATTCTACCAGATATGGCAGCTGCTTTCTCAGGACACTGGGCATTTGCCTTTGGACTTCTTGGTACATATCCTACTTACGATTATTATTAATTATTATTATTATTATTATTATTATTATTATTTTATAGTTTCAAATTAATCTGAAAAGTTGTATTTTTGGATTTTAATTAAAAAAATTGCATTTTAAGCTCTACACAAAGCATTTTAGACAAAAATTGCAACTCTTGGAATCAATTTGAAACTATATATGGAAACTTTTTTGTATGAGAGCCTACGTGCAAGATCAAAAGTGAAAAATTTTCCTACTTATTACATACTTTATTATAGCTCAAGTGGTAGAGGAGATGGTGGAAAGACCTTCCAACTGAGCTTGGTTGCTACAGGGTGGGGATTCGAATCCTGCCTTTGGCATGGATTTGACCCCTTGTAAGCACAAGTTTAACAGTGAGCCCTCTCTATAAGCCACTTGAGGCACATCCTGCGATTTACCTCCTCCACGAATCCCCAGGGCAGGGGCGGTGGGGGCCCCTAATGGTGGGGAACATCATTTAACTCTACATACACACATACATATATATATATATATATATATATATATATATATATACTATTTATGTACTTATATGTATGTATCAAGCCAACATAATTATGATCACCATGTGATTATGGAGCAAAACATGACTTAATATTAATTTTAGAATATTGCTGGTAAATTATAGTATTAATTTTCACTTAAAAGAAAAATATTTTGAGAGAATAATGATAGTCATTTTAATGGGGTCAAATCAGCATGAATTAAGTATATGCATGTAATTTTGAGTTCAGTCTGATTTCATAAGAAATTTCTACTACCAATGGTCATTATGGAATTTTTAAAATTATTTTCTGATTTTCTTTTATATATATATATATATATATATATATATATATATATATATATATATATAAACCTTCAATTTATAATTTTGTTGCCCTTGATTTGTACACATAATTTTAATCCTTTTGCAACAAAATATTAGATCATCCCAATACAAATTCTTTAGTTAAATTGCATAGTATCTGGAATTTTTTTTTTTCCATTTATTAGATTATATAATTAGTCTGCATGGCAAATCGGAAATTTTTTATATCAATCATAAAGAGTAACGTGGCGTGCCATGCATGACTACGTACACTTTGTTTTAAAAAAAATAAAAAATAATACTCTGTACTTTAAATTGTGCATACTGTCTATATATATATATAATTTCTTAAGAATTTTTTTATATATTTTATTTTATTTTTAGAGACGTGGCATCAATTGGTGGTGTAACTCTCAATAAACAGTAGAAAATAATTACTACTTTTCAAATATGACACAACGAAACTAATATATATTAATTAAATAAGTAGATTAATTGATTTCCTATATCATATAACGTTTTGCATGTTTCATTATATTTTTTGCAGGTAATATCGTCTCGTTCATGGTGTACCTTGCTCCAATGTAAATAACTAAATCTTTCAAACTACCTCGTATTAAATTATATATAAATCCACATAACGATTGAATTAATAAAATTAAATTAATGCAGACCAACTTTTTATCGAATCTACAAGAAAAAATCGAGCGATGGATATCAATCAATTCCATATGTGGTTGCTCTGTTTAGCTCCATGCTCTGGATATACTATGCCTTCCTCAAGTCCAACACCACTCTTCTAATCACCATAAATTCCGTCGGCATCGTAGTCGAGACCCTGTATATCTTTCTCCATTTTTACTATGCATCAAGGAAGGCCAAGGTACATAATAACAAATATTCAAGGGTTGTTATTAATATATATAATTATTTTTTAAAATTAATATATTTATATTGGAAGTGCAGGTGGAATCAATGAAGATGCAGGCTGTGTTTATAGTAGTTGGGTTAGGGATTGTGGGTGTCACTCAAGGCTTTGTGAAGACCAGCTCTGAAAGAGCCATTGTTGTTGGATGGATTTGTCTAATATTTTCTCTCTGTGTGTTTGTTGCTCCATTATGCATTCTGGTAACTATATCCATCGTCATTTTATTTTATTTTATTTTATTTTATTGAATTAGCCTTTTCCCTGCAATAATTTGCCAATAAAATTATCTTTTAGAACACTAACTAAAAAAAATAATTACTTTAAGGACATCATATATTTAGGATGTTAGAACAATATATTACCTTATATTAGTAAATTTAGGACAATAAATTTTAAATTTTGCTTCATCAAATTAGAAACGAGTTATGACCTATTGAAGTGATCTAGACCTAACTTATCCTTTCAAAAGGCCACTTAAGATATAATTAATGTCTTCAAATTGATACCCCAAAAAAATGTAGTAGTATATATTATGTACATATAATAGAGTGGTGTATTAATGATTCGTTGGTAATTAGGGTTTAACCTATTTGTAATTGTCCATTAATTTTGCAGAAACAAGTGATACAAAGCAAGAGTGTTGAACATATGCCCTTTCTTCTCTCGTTTTTCTTAACCATCAGCGCTGTTATGTGGTTTTTCTATGGCCTATTTCTCAAAGATCATAACATCGCCGTAAGTACATTCATATATACATCAAATTCATAACCAATATATGTACATATTATTAATTATTAATGTATCCTTTTGGTGTGTATATGCATACATACAGATCCCAAATGTAGTAGGGTTCGTCTTGGGCGTGCTACAAATGGCGATGTACGCGGTGTACATGAGTAAAGACGAAGCGATAGAGAAGACGAAGAAGGGTGGTGCGGAAATACAAGCTCAGATCATCGCTGTGGATGAGAAGAAGGGTGAATTAAGCAGTGATCATGATCACCAAATCATCGAAATTGTGAAAATTACTGCAGTAATTAAATCAGATAAGATAATAAATCCATCTGCTCTCACTAATGATGGAGATCAACAAAGCCATCTGCATGTGGATTTGGAAAATGGAACTCAAGTTTGATGATGCTACCGTCTCATCTCATGCATCGGATTCACGCAACTTAGATAGTTTTTTTTTTTTTTTTGAACTAATAATCTAATCAACCCTTTTTTTTTTTTGGCTTTAATTATTAGATAGATATATGTAATACTGATGTAAGTGCATGGGAGACTTATCCCTCTTCTCTTTTCTTATATGCTATATTAATGAAAAATATTTCACAATTAAGCTTATAGCTAGTACTTGTACTACGTTAGTTATATATAATTGAAATTAATTCAATTAAAAATTATGTCCTCAGTTAATAAATAGATTTACAGAGGCAATAAAATAAATAAGCTATTCAAGAGGTCAACTCAATTACCATGACTACTTGAATTCGAGCTCGGTTTATGTTCATTTAATTATTGAGTTGAATCGAGCTCGATTTAAATAATAATAATAATAAATATTATTTAATTATATTGAATTAATTATTATTAAATATAGAAATAAATATAAAATATACTATTATTAAATTATTGGTAGATAAGGCTTTTTAAGACTCGAGAAGCTCGACTCATTTTGCATAACGAATCGAGCCTGTTTATGTATTTGTTTTCAATTGAGCCGAGCTCGACTTAGTAGCAACTGAAACCGAGTCCGAATATATAATACTCAAATTCGCTTGTCTCGTTTATCAGGCCTTACCCAAATTGATTATGGGGCTCCATAAGGAATATTAATGAATATGTTATTACATATTTTGTATTATACTTCTTGTTGCATTCATTAAAAAATGACACCTAAGAGAATAGGAGGGAGAAAAAAAATTGAATCAAATTTATCTTTAAGATTTGTGTTTCATCATATATATTTTTTACCTAAATTAATGTTCTCTTACATATATCACCATCCACTTCTTATATATTTATTATATATAGAGTTAAAATTCACTATATTATCCCTATTCATAATTTTAAAATTCCACATAAATTTTAAATAAACATATAAATTATGAGTCTCATTTTGTACACCGATATACATGAATAATCTAAATTATTAGATTATATTTTTATTTAATCCTAACCACACTGAATAAAATTATTTTTAAAAAAAATCAATTACTACGAACTATACCCTAACTTTTACCATATAAACATTAAAGTGCTCCAGAATTACCATAAATTATGTCCCGTTAGTTTATTTTTAAGTTTTCGTCCGTCAAATTAACGATATGTCACAGAAAGTTGACGTGGCTGGCATGTGAGTGATTAATTCTTTTCTTTTATTTGCAAAATTAATTTTTTCTTTTATTTTTCAAATTTTGATGGCAAATAAATTATCAAATCATAGCGGTAACCTCCTCGACCACTCCATCTACGTTGGCCGTTTCAATTTCACCGGCGAGATAACAACGCCATGAGATCTGCCACCTCTTTATCGTCGCGCCGACATCGAATGGTCGTGCATTACCAACTCTGCCATCGAGATCCGTGCGCCTATGTAGATCCAGCCCCGCCTCTTCACTTGACAGCTCGAAACACACACGCTGCTGCCACCGCAGTCCAACGCCGGCGTCCACCACATTCGCCGTCCTCCGCCATAGATCTGCAGATCTGTCGTTTGTGCATTCGCCGTACACCACCACCGTTTCTCTGTCGTCACACTTTCATCAGACACACCAAAAAAGCTCAAAAAGCACCAACACAACCAACATAAAAGCATTACCAGCAACGAGAGCGAATGGTGTGTTTTTTAAGCCTATCGGCGCAATTGAGCGAGGGATAGTCCTCTCTCTATTATCTAGCTCTCAATTGATTGTGACTTACTCTCGATTAAGGATTAATCCCTCGTACGAGCAGAGATTGTAGAAGAATTTGAAGATAGTGTACATCAGAAGATTCGAGAACACGGTGGTGGCAATGAAGAGCATGAATTGAAGAGGCGTGTCTGTATTGGTGTGTTTGGAACTGCATTTTACCACACCGTGATATGCAATTATTTGAATAAATTGCAATTTATTTTTTAAAGCAAAACCGTACCACACTATGCGGTACAATTTTATTTTCTTAATGGAAACCGCACCGACCGCACCATATATATTACATATAAGCTATAACATTATATATAATTATATAGTATATTATATATGTTGGACTATTATTAATATATAGGGTATTTTAGTCATTACCATGTCATTCACGTGTCACTCCCCTAATACTTAAATAAAGAAACTCTACCAATTACCAAATACTCAATTTACTACCTTCTTTCTATAATCTACAAAGTACAAATGTTGCACTTTTTTCTTTAGCATTGCTTATTTCTTACTCCCTCTGTCTAGGAGAAGTTAGCACATTTTTTTGGGCACGGAAATTAAGGAGTATAATAATTTAATGTAAAGTGAAGTAAAGTGAGGTGAGAGAAATAATATTTAATGTGTAGTGGGTAATTATATTAGAGGTGGTATGTGGGCTCCATGAGAATAAATTAATTGTTTTGGTGTGGGTCTCATGTATTAAAAAGAAAATGTGTCAACTTTAGTGGGACAAATCAAAAAGGAAAGTGTGTCAACTTCTATGGGATGGAGGGAGTACTATATAATTAATTTTCCTCCAATGCATTGTTGTTAATTATGATTGAATTGTCTTACGAATTTTCGTTAGCCACCAAAAAATTAATAGCATAACCTTATTATTTAAACTAATCTATAAGTGAAACCGTCAAATTGAAAAAAATCGTTCAAAACCACATAAAACCGTATAATCAATATCATTTGAATTACCGCGGTTTACATTTCATTACTAAACCAAACCGTACATAACAATACAATTTGAATTATGTAAAAAAAAAATCATCAAACCGCACCGTGCACACCTCTAAGTTTAGGTGCTCTTGAATTCCCACTATCGTCGGTATGAGACTGGTAGAGAAGGAGATTGTTATTTTCTTTTATTTTTTAGTCAATCAATTTTTAAAAAAAAAATCTTTTATTTTTGTAATATAACGTTTTCCATCTAAAAAAACTAACGGCTGGACTAACAGTGTAACTTTTGGGACCTAAAAAAAAGTTAGGGACCAAAACTGAAATGTGACTTCTCGAATGGGATTAAAAGTGCATTTTTCCCAAAAATTAATTATTAATTATAAAAATATAACATAAAAAATAGGGTTAATTGCATATAAAACTACTAATTTTTCTCGTATAGAAAATTAATCCTAACTTTTATTAAATAGCAAAAAATGACCTGATATTTAAGGTTTGTGAAATTCGCACCCAACGGGCAGGTGAAGACTGTCCCTGTTGGGTGCGTTTTGTAACAATACTTAAAATTTAATTTTTTTTATTTAACCATAAAAAAATTCGTCATTTTATATGCAATTGACTCTAAAAAAATACAACAAAAGAAATCCAAATCATCCACAAAAAATACAATATTAAGTTATATATATATATATATATATATATATATATATATACACGCGGTGGGGAAGAAATAAATAGCGCCATATAAATTTAAGTTATTGAATTAAATAATTTTGAAAAACTTAATTTTTTTAAAATAGTATCATAATTTTTAAATTTACACAAAAGTGATAATTTTTTTTTTAAAATGAAGAGTTTGAACATAGAAATTTTTTCGAACCATGGAATCAATTTGACACATTTACAATACTTATGAGACGGAATTGGTTTAATTTTTTTTTTGGGATGAAATCTGAAAAAAAAAATTAAAGAATTCAAAATCGTAACTATTTAAAAAAATTTTCTAATAACGTAAACAGTAGAAAACTAATTTTATTTTAAATTCTGTATGATGATGCTTTTAACAAAAACTGTCAATTTTTTAAATCATCGATGGTAACCTTTGATATATCACGTCATCTAAAGAATATTTTAGATGTTTTGAGCTTCACACATTCAACGTGCTTTATGAAAATAGTATAATACTTTTGAGCATCTAACATTTTAAGAACTTTTTATTAAATTTTTGCAACATAATTTCTTGCATGTAACTGTATATTTGTATTTTAGATCATTTCTTTCATGTTATTTAATTTATTTATCTTTTCATGTTATAGATAATCTCTACAATACACCAATATTACACTTTCCGTTTTCATTCATATTAAACTTTACTATTAAAAAAAATCACATTTATCTCTAAATTTAAAAATACTTCTTAATTACAAATTTCTCACTATTACCTAACACGCATGACATATTTTATAATTTATTTATTACCTGTCAATAAAGTTTATAATTTTTTTTAAAAAAAAATTTGGTATCTACAATAACGGCGTATAATAAGTTTGAACGGAGAGAGTACTTCGTATATTTCATTAATTAAAATATCAATTTTTAATAAAATACTATCACTTCTCGTTCATCCCACAAAACTCCACTCATGAAATAATCCCACCCATGTATTTGCCTACATATAAAGTTTCAAGTCATAATAGAAAAGATTATCTCCACTCTCTTTAATTTCTAAAAGATCGATAGTTTCAAATCATAATTATAGAGAATATCAACTCCATATAACATTATTCGTCTAATAGAATCCATTTGGTGATGCGATTATTGTGTATATGGGGTAGTATTTAAAACGGCTTATGGATTACTTTTGGTAAAGTCGAGTCAAAAGTTACACTCTTTCTCCTTAAGACGAAATTGCTCTGTACTTCAGGTGCTTACGGACTATAGCAATCGCCTCCAAGATACAACGACTTTGAATTTTGGACTTGTAGCACAACTAGTCCAAAATTATCGGCGAACGAACTACTATTTTAGAACTTTCGGACTCGGATAGGATAATTCTAGAACTAATGGACTAGAATGTAATATGCAAGTATTGAATGCAGGATTGGAATGATTTTCTGCAGAATGTGTTGGGGCTTATTTATAATAATTGAAGAGTTGTGATGTCTTTTTGGAATGGACACCTTGATTTAATCTAGGCACTTGGATCATGTCTTTTTATTAAAGACTTGATCTAATGGCTCATATTGCACCCCTCCATTTTGGATTTGAATTTGAATTTTCAAATCTTGAAGCCAAATTTACCCTCCACAATTTTGAACCACAATTGGGCCTGCGAATCAGGCCCGGCCAGACCCAGCCCGGTGACCCAACCTGACCCGTCAGGCGACCCGGACGACCCGACCCGATCCGGTGCGTACGGTGCACCCTACGTGTACCCAAGTCTAACCCATCGGACCCTAATTCGGGTCCAAAATGAGTGTAACTATGTGCGAGCATGGGTGCGGCTCGTGGCTTGGTTGGTTGCACCATGTGGTCCACACATTTAATTTAATTCAATAATGTGTGTATGTAGTAATAAGGAGTTGAATTCTTCCATCTTTTTCCAATGTGGGATAACTTCCCACTTCAACATTTACTCTTCATTTTTTTCTTATTTTTCTTGTAATTAATTGCAAACTTCATGTATTAATTACTCATTCATCCGGAATTGGATTTGAGCAAACGTATACACTAAATTCATCTACTCGAAACGTAGTTTCCAAATATGCAATTTGTTTTCATTTTCGACAAACAAAAATTACAAGAACATTGGTCAAAGTTGGGCTTGACCCACTTCTACACTTAACCAATTCCAACAATCCCCCACATGAATGTAATTAATGCATGTAGACTCTATCGAAAGTTTCGACGAACTGCTATTGCATCAGGATAGGTAGCTTCCGGCTTTGAACCTTCCTTAGTTGAATGTCATCGGATTTACTTGCTGCTTAGTGAACATGATGTTTTGAACTAGTCAGCATTTTATGTAAATCAAGTCAACGACACCCACACAATAACAATTCTAATATTCTTCGTTCTCACGTTGTGTCCAATTCGGCCCTGGACCATCTTGGATTCATAAGTGTTTTTCTCATTCGAAGCGGCCAAACTTCACACTTATATAGGTGATCTCCTATGTAGAGTATCCTGCTATACTCCACCTTTAAGGTATAGGAATCATTAAAAGCTTTTAAGGCTTACCCTCTACTACACTTCTGCAGGCTTGTACTTGATTTGAGAATGAGTTGAGATTATATTTCAAGTACTATTTCGGAACACTTATAACTTAGTTGTCTTATTGAACCATGTTCTTGGGATCTCCAATCATCATAGTTAAGTTACCGCTATAAACGTTCTTTAGTGCGTGGATTTTAAACCCATTCCCATTACTGCACTTGTCATTAGATCTCTATTTATGCCTTTTGTCAGCGGATCCGTGATATTTTCCTTAGACTTTACATAGTCGATGGAAATTATCCCACTAGAGATCAATTGCCTAACGGTATTATGTCTCCTCCTTATGTGTCGAGATTTACCGTTGTACATGTTGCTTTGTGCTCTCCCAATAGTTGCCATGCTATCGCAATGTATCATTATAGGAGGCACTGGTTTGCTCCAACAAGGAATATCCTCTAAGAAGTTTCTAAGCCATTCGGCTTCTTCACCAGCTTTGTCTAATGCAATGAACTCCGACTCCATTGTAGAACGAGCTATGCATGTTTGTTAGAAGATTTCCATGATACTGCTTCACCACCTATGGTAAATACGTAACCACTTGTGGATTTGGAGTCTTTTGAATCAGATATTCAATTAGCATCCGTGAATCCTTCGACTACGGCTGGATATCTTGTATACAGTATCCCATAACTTAGAGTATGTTTCAAATATCTAAGTACTCTTGTCAATGCTATCCAATGTTCTTTATTAGGATTGCTTGTGAACCTACTAAGTTTATGAACAGAGTATGCTATATCCGGACGTGTACAATTTGTTAAGTACATCAAACTTCTAATAATTCTTGTATATTTCTGTTGTGATATGGGTTCGCCTTTATTTTTGGCTAGATGTAAATTCACATCCACAGGAGTTTTAGCCGGGGTTAAGTCAAAGGCATCGAATTTCTTAAGTATATTCTCTACGTAGTGAGATTGTGTTAAGACAATTCCATCAGGTGATCTAGAGATTCTTATCCCTAGTATGACATCAGCCTCATCCATATCCTTCATGTCAAAATTCCTTTTCAACATGTTCTTAGTATTCACAATCACTTTGTGATTACTTCCTATTATGAGCATGTCATCTACGTATAGACATACAATTACATACTCATTAGGCGTGCCTTTTATGTAGACACACTTATCACATTTATTGATTTTGAATCCATTTGATAGCATAGTTTGATCAAACTTTTGATGCCATTGTTTAGGTGCTTGTTTTAATCCGTATAAGGATTTTATTAACTTGCACACTTTCTTTTCTTGGCCAGGGGCAACAAACCCTTCAGGTTGTTCCATATATATCTCCTCTTTAAATTCACCATTTAAAAAAGCTGTTTTGACATCCATTTGGTGTATCTCAAGATTATGCAAAGCTGCAATTGCTATGAGAACTCTAATGGATGAAATTCTTGTCACAGGTGAATATGTATCGAAGAAATCATATCCTTCTTTTTGTTTGAATCCTTTAGCTACTAAGCGAGCCTTGTATTTGCCAATTGAACCATCAGCCTTGTATTTCTTCTTTAGGATCCATTTGCATCCTAAAGGTTTGTTGCCCGGTGGGAGATCGACCACCTCCCAAGTATGATTTTGCATAATGGATTCAATTTCGCTGTTGATAGCCTCTTTCTAGAGAGGAGCATCTGGACTAGACAATGCTTCTTGTATTGTCCTTGGTTCATTTTCTAGCATGTAGCTTATAAAATCAGAACCAAATGACTTTTCCTTCTTGGTTCTTTTACTACGCCTTGGTTCTTCCTCCCTTTGAGGTGAACCTTTTTCTATAGCGTCATGAGTTCTTTTATGCGAGCTCACTTCTTGTTTTTCCTTTTTAGAAAAAATATTCTCAAAGAACACTGCATTTCTAGATTCAATAGTCATTCCCTCATTCATTTCAGGAACTTCTGACTTATGAACCAAGAAACGATATGCACTACTATTGTATGCATAACCAATAAAGATGCAATCAACTGTTTTGGGTCCTAGCTTTACTTGTTTTGGTTTAGATACCTCAACTTTTGCTAGGCACCCCCACACTTTGAGGTAACCATATGATGGTTTCCTTCCTTTCCATAATTCATATGGAGTTTTATCTCTTTTCTTGTGTAGTAGTTTATTAAGAATGTGGTTTGCCGAAAGCACCGCTTCTCCCCAAATGTTCTGGGGTAGGCCCGAGCTAATCAACATAGCATTCATCATCTCTTTGAGAGTTTTATTTTTTCGTTCTGCAACGCCATTAGATTGTGATGAGTATGGTGCTGTAGTTTGATGAATAATGCCATTTTGCAGACAAAATTCTTCAAATGGAGCCACATATTCTCCACCTCTATCACTTCGAATCATTTTGATTCTAATGCTTAGTTGATTTTCGAATTCATTCTTAAAGTTTATGAATGCATCTATTGCTTCATCTTTCCCTCTTAGAAGATATATATAACAATACCTTGTGCAATCATCGATAAATGTAATGAAGTAATTCTTACCCCCTCTTGTTGGTGCGAACTTTAAATCACATATATCAGTATGGATTAGTTCTAGAGGTGTAGTACTTCTTTCCACTGAATGAAATGGAGTTTTTATCATTTTTGCTTCAACACAAATTTCACATTTCTTTTGTGGATCTAGTTCCATTATTGGCAACAAATTTAAGTTGACTAATTTTCTTAGTGAATTTAAACTTGCATGTCCTAATCTATCATACCATATATTAGAACTCTCGGCCAAGTAAGAAATAACTTTTTCTTTATTTTTAATATCACGGTGTACAGTCATTACATTTAGTTTGAAAAGACCCTTTTCAAGGTAACATTTTCCTACAAACATTCCACTTTTGGATAGTACATATTTGTCAGACTCATACACTTGTCTAAATCTGGCTTTACTAAGCAATGATCCAGACACTAAGTTCTTGCGGATGTCAGGGACATGCAACACATCCACAAGTTGGAGCTCTTTTCCCGATGTCATCTTTAACACAATTCTGCCTAGTCCAACTACTTCGGATGTTGAAGAATTTCCCATAAATAGTTTTCTACCATTTATCGGGATGTAGGTAGAGAACATTTCCTTGTCCGAGCAGATGTGTCTTGTTGCTCCACTATCCACAAACCATTCTTGTGAATTATCCACAAGGTTCGCTTCAAAGACCACAGCTGGTAGGTTTAGTTCGGACAAGTTGGCGGATACCGACTTCTCTTCCGCTAGGTTAGCTCGGCTGTTGTTTTCCTTCTTTGGTTGACGACAGTTTTTCGCCATATGTCCGGGCTTGTCACAATTGTAGCAGTTGCCTTTAATCTTCTTTGCAGGCTTTTGCTTTTTGTCATTCCGCTTTCTCTTTTTTTTTTGCCCCGGATTCAGCCAAATTAACTATTGCCTCTTTGCTTGACTTGATTTCAGACTTTCGATTATCTTCTTCGATCCTTAGTCTCATGATCAAGTCTTCAAGCATCATTTCTTTTCTTTTATGCTTGAGATAGTTTTTAAAATCTTTCCACAGAGGCGGTAGCTTTTCAATTAAAGCAGCTACTTGAAAAGATTCACTCAATTCCATACCCTCGGCATGGATGCCATGTAAGATCAGTTGTAGTTCTCTAACTTGATCCAATACAGTCTTAGAGTCCACCATTTTGTACTCAAGGAATCGTCCGACTATGAATTTCTTCATTCTGGCGTCATCCGCTTTGTACTTCTTTTCAAGTGACTCCCATAGTTCTTTAGAAGTTTTAAAATCTGTATAAACATTATAAAGTGAGTCATCTAACCCATTTAGAATGGAGTTACGACACATGAAGTCACTATGTTTCCAGATTTGAACGGCAACTTTCTTTTGATCATCAGTTTCATCTTCTTCAACCGTTAGAGCAACTTCCGTCAAAAAAACGGGTGAGGTTGAGTGTTGTTAAGTAGAACAGCATTTTCTGTTGCCAGCGCTTAAATTTCGTTCCATCGAACTTAGGTGGTCTCTCGGCGTGAACAGGTGCAGTAGTAACAGTAGCAGGTACCGATGCAGTAGTAACAGTAGCAGGTACATCAGTAACCATCTTTAAATACAAAAAATTTCGTCTTAAGATTGTTGTGTATATGGGGTAGTATTTAAAACGGCTTATGGATTACTTTTGGTAAAGTCGAGTCAAGAGTTACACTCTTTCTCCTTAAGACGAAATTGCTCCGTACTTCAGGTGCTTACGGACTATAGCAATCGCCTCCAAGATACAACGACTTTGAATTTTGGACTTGTAGCACAACTAGTCTAAAATTATCGGCGAACGAACTACTATTTTAGAACTTTCGGACTCGGATAGGATAATTCTAGAACTAATGGACTAGAATGTAATATGCAAGTATTGAATGCAGGATTGATTTTCTGCAGGATGTGTTGGGGCCTATTTATAATAATTGAAGAGTTGTGATGTCTTTTTGGAATGGACACCTTGATTTAATCTAGGCCCTTGGATCATATCTTTTTATTAAAGACTTGATCTAATGGCTCATATTGCACCCCTCCATTTTGGATTTGAATTTGAATTTTCAAATCTTGGAGCCAAATTTACCCTCCACAATTGGCCTGCGAATCAGGCCCGGCCCAGCAAGTGGCCCGGTCAGCCGTCAGGCGACCCGGACGACCCGACCCGATCCGGTGCGTACGGTGCACCCTACGTGTACCCAAGTCTAACCCATCGGACCCTAGTTCGGGTACAAAATGAGTGTAACTATGTGCGAGCGTGGGTGCAGCTCGTGGCTTGGTTGGTTGCACCATGTGGTCCACACAATTAATTTAATTTAATTCAATAATGTGTGTAGGTAGTAATAAGGAATTGAATTCTTCCATCTTTTTCCAATGTGGGATAACTTCCCACTTCAACATTTACTCTTAATTTTTTTCTTATTTTTCTTGTAATTAATTGCAAACTTCATGTATTAATTACTCTTTCACCCGGAATTGGATTTGAGCAAACGTATACACTAAATTCATCTACTCGAAACGTAGTTTCCAAATATGCAATTTGTTTTCATTTTCGACAAACGAAAATTACAAGAACATTGGTCAAAGATGGGCTTAACCCACTTCTACACTTAACCAATTCCAACAGCGATTTGGTTTAAATTTTAACTTCACCATCATACAATCTTCCATTAATTAAGGATGAGAAATATAGTGTTTTATAAAGACGTCTCCTAATCGCATTGAAAAAGTTGGGGTTAATAAAAACAAAATGGTAGATAGAGTGACTTCAGCAAATAAATCTTGTCCGTTAATTCTTGTCCAAATTAATTACACTTAAATGTAATACCAAAGTTGAAAATTGTATAAGACGTTAATTAATTAGAATAAATGGATTTAACTTTTAATTAGGGGCACAAATTACATTAGACGTATAGTTGTTTTTTTATTTTATTTAATAGCTGATATCATGGGTGTAACCGTACATTCATATGTATATATATTTTTACTCAATATATATATATATATATATATATATATATATATATATATATTTTTTTTTTTTTTTTTAATAATTATATAGTTTCTTTACATTCAATTTTTCATTGAAAATACCAACAGAAATTTGCTAACAAAGTGTATTCATACGAATAAAATTAATGCATCTTTTTGTATTTTAATAAAAAATATATTCATGAGGCATATAAAAATAACAAATTAATGCATTCAATAAACTGTAAAATAAATTATTGTACTTTTGTACTTTTTGGTCAAAAAGAGACATTAAACATGTGATCAGTGGATCCCTTTCAAGGGCATTTTGGTCTGTTCCATTAAAAGTGGATAGAATAAATTGTTTCTAAGACTTGTTGCTACTAAAAATTACTTTTAACCAAGTGTGGCTACTTTTTACCATTATCACTAAAAAATTTGTGCGGATCAGTAATTGTAAAATTGGACCAAATTTAAAACTGATTTTTTAAAAAAAAATTGTACTCCATTAATTACATCGTCCCACAAGACATATTTTGTGGGAAGCAAATTGAACTAAATATATCAAACGGATGAGAAATTATAATATTTGAATGTAAGGTGATAGTCTTTCTGAAAATTATTTCAGGTGCAGTTCGTATTATAATTAAAAAGTGATAATATATTCAATAAAAAAATTATAACATTTTGATCAAAATTATAACTAATTAAAAAAATGTAAAGAGTCCCAAACAAGCTTTACACTATTACTGTGAGATAGAATATATAAGAATAAGTGATGAAAATTTTCATAAAAAGTACTCTTATATAATATACAATCAACAAAAAGTGATAATCCTCAATTTAACTATTCCCTCTATTCCATAAAAAATAGTAGGAATACTTTTTGTTCATTTTATAAATAAATTCACACCCACCAAATAAAAAATAACACACAGTTCAACAATTTCAAAACACAGTTTAATTCCAAAATTCTCACTCATTAAAAACTCACATGACTTACTTTATAAGTTACTCATTATCTAAAAATACCAAATTATTCTTAAATCAAATTATATGATAACTTTTCTAGAATTATGGTAACTCTTAAATTTTATTATAAAATGAAAGAAGTATTTCATAAATAATTCATATGTGATACTTGAAAAGTATAACATTCTTAATGAAAAATTATACTTATAAAAAGAATTGAAAAGATTTACTGTGATATAGTCTCATTCAAGAATTAGAGTAAGAATAAAACATGTTTAAAAATATATAAATCATTAAAAAAAAATCAATGTTTGTTTGAGATTATGCAGAATTTAAAATCATGTTTGTTTTGAATTTTTAATAGGGTGAATTTTATTTTATATCAAATTAATTTATAAAATGCGATTGTAATGATATATGTAAACGAATAAATATAAGGGGAAAAATAGGAAAAAGAAGAGACAAATGGAGAAATAATAGTATATATTAAGCATAATGGAGAAATAATATTAATTAGGTATAAAAGGTGGTTTAATTAAGAATTACATGTATACAGGGATAAATTTTAAAAATTAAAATTTGATTTCACAGATCAAAACAAACTTACTCTCGTATACCTAGATCAAAATACATATAAAATGTTGTCATATTTCACATAAAAACTTTACCATGTATTGATGATATATATTACGAAAATTGATAGATATTTTAGTAATTGTGACAACCATTTACAGATCACTAACTAATTGTCATCTTTAACAAATTCAAATCTCACATTTTAAAGAAAACTCCCCTAGTCCCAACATGTGTAATATATATTTGAGGGTCTTTGTAATATATATATATATATATATATATATATATATATATATATATATATATATATATATATATATATATATATATATATATATATATTGTCACAACAAGAAAATAAAAATTAATTTATATTATTAAATTCATAATATACTAATTATTAAATTAAATTTATATGAGAAGAAAAAATTCGTATGATAATATAAATTATTGTAAGAGTAATAAAATATTAACACTTCCTCCTCACGTTTCTATATGCTTAATTACTTACTTTTCACAGGTTAAGAAAAATGATTTTTTCACTTACTTGATTGATTTTCTTAGATTTTTTAGTGTATTTTAATATTTTTACATATAATAAATACATTATAAAGCATTATATGTATGTTTAAAGTTAACGACAATTTAAAATTAAAAGTATACTTTTACAATTGTGATGTTCAAAAATATTTTACTTTTTTAATTTCAATGAATATAGGAATGGAACAAGGAATGAAGAAAGCGTCTATGCACATAGTTGCGGACAAGGGAAGTAATTTATAATATACTAATTATTAAAATAAAAACTATACTAATTTTACAGTAAATTTATAGTTTATAAAGCTTATACAAATTTTCCTTTTAATTCATTTATATCTTTGATAAATTTGTCGTTTATTTAATGACTGAACTACATAATAATTCTCTTTAAACAAAAATTTGTGATACCGTCTCATGTAAGGGCTTATGTGAGACGGATAAAAAGTGATAATTTTTATAATAAAAAGTGTTACTCAAGTAATGAAAAGTGATAATGTTATTTCATAAATAATTTATAGCATATAAATAAAAATTAATAACATTTTATAGCATAAGTAATAACGTTTTATAACGAAATTTTAAAAAGTGTAAAATTGTCTCGTGTAAAACGATCTCACATAAAACCTGTCACTTTAATATTATTTACTACTTTATTTAATTTAAATAATTTTAAAAAAATGTTAATTATCCTGTGCACCGCTCACTCACTTTCAAAAAATTATATATTTTAAATAAAAAATACACTATTAAATAAAAAGTGTTGGCCGAATAGAACAAAAAGCGTTGGTCGAATAGGTCGAATAGAAGAAATATTTTTTTCAAATTTTTTTAGTTTTTTCTGGAAAAAAGCGTTGGCCGAATAGAACAAATAGTGTTGGCCGAATAGAACAAAATTATTGGCCGAATAGGCCGAATAGAATAAATATTTTTTTTGAATTTTTTTAATTTTTTTTCTGAAAAAAAAATGTTGGCCGAATAGAACAAATAGTGTTGGCCGAATAGAACAAAATTATTCGCCGAATAGGCCGAATAGAATAAATATTTTTTTTGAATTTTTTTTAATTTTTTTCTAAAAAAAAGTGTTTGCCGAATAGAACAAATAGTGTTGGCCGAATAGAATAAAATTGTCGGCTGAATAGGCCGAATAGAAGAATTTTTTTTTTCGATTTTTTTTTAATTTTTTTTTAGAAAAAAAGTGTTGGCCGAATAGAACAAATACTGTTGGCCGAATAGAACAAAATTGTTGGCGAATAGGCCGAATAGAAGAAATATTTTTTTTTGAATTTTTTTTAATTTTTCTGAAAAAAAAAAGTGTTGGCCTAATAGAATAATTAGTGTTGACCGAATAGGTCGAATAGAAGAAATATTTTTTCAATTTTTTTTAAATTTTTTTTGGAAAAAAATATTTTCTATAATTTTAAATATGGTCCCACTCATCCTATTTAATGCAGTCAACACTAACATAATCATGCCCTCATTATTGTTGTCCTTTATCTGACAGTTATGGGATAATTTGGGGAGTCCACCAAAATGATGACTAATAAAAATTATATATAAAAGAGGTGACTATTTAAAATTGTACTTAGTGAATAGTAACTATTATAAATTTGGTCCGAATTTTTTATACATATGATTAAGCTGCCCAAAAAGATATAAATGATTGAATTTGTAAAGGTTATCTTGTTTTAGTACGTCATGCATCAATCATATCGTTTACCTCCAATGTTTCCAGACCCCTTCTTTCTTAATTTCTTTCTTTCCTTTTTTTTTAATTTTTTTTTAAAATTTATTTATTTATTAACAACAGTTTAAATTGTGGAGTGATGTCATCTAATCTCCTGCAAAAGAGTTGTCAACTTTTTGCTTTGTTTTGGGCTTTTTCATGTCTTTTCAAGTAATAGCTATGGAATTGATCATATCTGCCATCAAAAGTATAGAGATACCATGTTTCATAAATTTTAAAATATTTTAAATTCTAAAAATAAATATTTAATTCTATAAATAAACCATGCTAAAAGTAAAACCCAAAACACTAATATTTACAAATTAAAAACTCCCATTTCAAGATACATTTGGCCAAAATATTATACATACATGATTAAATATTTGATTAAATTTTCTTAAATTCGAATGAATTACATATATAGAAATAATTAGCAATATTTTTTAAGAATTAAAATTATATTTTAAGATAAAATAAAACATGAGAAAAGGTTGCCTGGTTTTAGGGGCGTAACTAAGACAAATTTTTAGAGAGAGAGAGAGCTAGAAATAGCATATTTATCATAATTATATTCGAGCATTATATACTCAAAATAGTGTAATTTTAACTTGCTATCAAAACAAATTTAAAAATATTTTCAAATAATTCCCAATATGTAAAATTTAAAAAAAGTGTAGATTTTTTTTTCTTTTTCCATTGATTCAAACTGAAAAATTATAAAATATGTGATAAAAGTATAACCTATTTCTTTCAACTGACACAATATTCTAGGGCTTAAAATCATTATTCAAAGAATAATTGTTAGAATACTACATTTGTTCGTGGTATCTTTTATTCCATTTTCATTTTGGTATGGACACTATTTTTATACGTTTTCAAAAATATTAACTCTAGAATATAATTAATATCCTTAAAACATTAATATTACAAAAATATTATCTACTTTTTATACTTCGATTCCAATAATTTTATTATTATTTTTTAATTAGTCAATTTACCTCTATTTTTTCTTACGTTATACATCTAAAAAAGTATTTTATTCTAATTCACGTACTCACGTGCATGTGAAAAAAATATTGAAAACGGAGAAAATACTATATAGTGGTGAATTTGTTTTTATTAATATATATATGGTGCAATGCCTTATTAGTGAAGATATGAAAGATTCAAAATAATTATATTATAGATTAATTAGATATTAGTAATATGATTTAATTTGATTTGATTTTATTTATGTATATCATTATTATCTTTTATATTTGTCATTATTGTAATAGTTTTATCCTTATAAATAGGTGGTCATATTATTGTACCAAAGGAGTTGAATTTGTTTAATGAAAATGAGGATAGTCTCATAATCTCTTTTGGTATTCTTATAAATCAACGTATTTCAGAAGTATTTGAGTAGTCTATCTTCCGACGTATTTGGAAAGTCTATCTTTCGGGTATTCTTATGAATCAACGTATTTGAGAAGTCTATCTTTCGGGTATTCTTTAGGAATCAACGGTTTATAGAGTTTATTCTACGTATTATCATCATTTAATACGCTCTCGCTGCATCAGTTGGTATCAGAGCCAATTTACGATTCTCAATGTTAAATTTGAGATTTCAAGTGGTTTATGATACCATTTATGATGATCAGTCAAGAAGATGATGTTATGCAGATCTACCAACAAAATTATTTGTTGGCATCCAATCTTGTATATGATGGACCACCAATTTTCGATGAATACTCCGAAGAAGATTTGTGGTATGAACCTCTAAATTTCTATAAGTATACTGATTCGGTAGACATTATCAATTGTGGTTATGTTGATATATAATTTTTCAATAAGGAGATTGAGTATGGTGAAGTTTCCTACTGTGGCTCACCGATTTATGATGAACAAGATTCGTATGGTGGTTATGATAGCCCACCAATTTTTGATGAGGAAGAAGATGAATTTTCATGTTGCTAATGGTAATCCAATTTTTGACAAAGAGATGATTGAAGTGGTTAAAGATGTGCGTGATTCAGAAGATTCGTTTGATCTAAAAGATTCATATTTTTTTTATTCTATAATTAGTAGCAACATTGAATATGAAAGTATTATTCAAAAGGTTCATATTTTTTGGATTCTATAATTAGTATTCAATATTGAATATGAAAGTATTATTCAAAAGGAATTTGGGTTACAAGAATTTAAGGATGTTCCTGCACATCTTTGAACCTTTAGGCTCGCTATGACATATAAGGATGGATTCGAGAGCGAATTCATTTCAAAAGGAGGAGAATAGTGAAGATATGAAAGATTTAAAATAACCATAGTATAGATTAATTAATTAGATATTAATATGATTTAATTTTGATTTATTTTATTTATGTCTTTTATTATTACCTTTTATGTTTGTCATTATTGTAATAGATTTATCCTATAAATAGGTGGTCATGTTATTATTATTGTACTAAGGAAGTAGAATTTGTTTAATGAAAATGAGAGCTGTCTCATAAACTTCATTACGTTATTCTTATGAATCAACGTATTTGAGAAATCTATCTTCCGGTTATTCTTTAATAATCAACGGTTTATAGAGTTTGTTCTACGTATTATCATCTTTAATACTCTGATCTCATTGCATCACTTATTTATCATGAAATTATTTGTAAACAGTTCTAAGGGGAATAAATTGCGATTAATTATTTGTGAGCGCAATTACAAGATTATGTATATAATTTGGATTTTGATATGCCCGTTAGGCTACATTTCTTAAGTAGGATTTGTCATGTTTTGATGCTATTTATGACGATCATCCACAATATCTGATCATATCTTATAATAGCTTCACTTCAAATCAAAATAAATAAATAAATAAAAATTAGAATTGTTATAGGATCAAGGCCAATGATTTTAATATTGGACCGTATTAGCCAGTTCAAACGGTTGAATTGGGAATTGACGTTGGAACCAATTCGAACCCAAAAAATTAATTTTAAAATTGAACCTGCTGGTTGAACCGGTCTAATCAATTTTAATAATTAATTTTTATTTTATTTTATTATTATAATATTAATTTTTTTATTTTATAAATTTTAGAACATAGTAATATTTAAACTTTGAATTAAATTATGAATTATGATATAAAGTGTGTACTATAAAATTATATATTAAGTGTGATTTATAAATTATAAATATTTATTCAATTATATTTTTATTTTAAATTTAATTTATAACCTTGTAAAAAATTTAGTGATTATAAATTTCGTTGTTTCTATAAAATAGAATTGAAAATATGTGAATTTTAATTTTCAGTTGAATTGTTCCGATCTTCGAACCATTACTTCCATTACATACGATCGATATCTGGTAATACTGATTAAGAAAACTAAGCAAAACAAAGAAGATCAAATTTAGGATTATTTTGTGGTGCACCTGGTACACAGGTGCACTTAAGACTTTATAGGGTAAATGTAGTGATGTAGTGTGTAGTTAGTGTTTTTATTTTTAATTATTTTATTTTATTTAGTGGTTAGGATTAAATATAAACATGATCTAATATGTTTATATTATTCAGGTGCATCGGTGCACCCAGTGCACTGCAGTTCGACTCATTTAGTAACTTCATTCACTCTCAAAGATTTTATGAAACATAATTTTTTTTTAATAAGTAATATTTGGATTACTGAAGGAGTCTATTTATAAAATTTAAAGTGTATTTTCATGAAAGAATACACATTTTTGAGAGAATTTTAAATTTAGACAATGTGAAAAGACACAATTTATTTAATTTTTACACTATCTAGTCACCCTTCTACACAAACTCACATTAATCTACATCAAAACATTTTGACGTGATATTTCTATTCACTTAAAATATACAACAATTTTTATGTTAAAAAAAATGCAATTTTTAGTATCAATTTAAAATTATAAAACTTATTTTTAAATGAGCTCCTTAATTATAGGACCAATTTTTTTTATTTTTTTATTTTTTCTCTTCAATTATATGTTCAAAGTGCACGAATCTTATGTTAAAAAAATGCAATTTTTAGGATCAATTTAAAATTATAAAACTTAATTTTAAATGAGCTCCTTAATTATAGGACCCAAATTTTATTTTTTTTTTATTTTTTCTCTTCAATTATATGTTCAAAGTGCACGTCCAAAGATTCATAATTATCTTATTCATGGATAAAGTTATCTTCGTGATTATCTTGGATAAAGTTCGTGAGATATGTACACTGAATTATACTAATGATTCTTAGAACTAGACAAGATCGATTCTTATTAAGTAAAACAATTTTACACTTTTTAAATTATTTATCATTTTCGTTATAAAATATTATTATTTTTTATTTATATTATAAATGATTCATGATATCATTTTTTCATTATAAAAATTATCATCTTTTATCCATCTCATGTAAGCCCTTACGGTAGATGGTATCACACAAGTATTTGACGGGCTTATGTGAGACGGTATCACAAAAATATTTGACAATAATGTACATATGTTGGTTTTGTCAAAGATAAAAAGAAGGGATTTATTTTATTTCTTTGTCTCAAATCGAATGAAAAATAAAAGGTGAGGGATCCTTAGTGCTATTTAAAAAGGTGGGCCCTTCGTCTTAATATCCATTGCACCAATCAAAGACATTATAATTTTTATGTCTGATTTTTCTAAATTTCTTTCTTGTATTCTCTATTTTGAGAGTGGGAGAAAATGTGTGAATTAGTCAAAGTTTTGTAATAGTATGGTGATAGGAGTCGGGAAAGAAAATTCTGTGTGATTGTAAAAGTTTCGTATAGTTGATTAAATTTTGTTTGTCGATAGGAATGAATGAAGATTTACTTATCCCAACTGTATATATACTGCATTACTTCCTTCGTCCCGTGTTAACGGAGATTAAGAAATATAATATATTATTAATGTGTAGTGAGGTGAGAGTAATGTAAAGTGAGTAGTTGTATTAGTTTTGTATCTGGAATAATTAATTATATTGTGAGGGGCCCAATTTAACAAAAATGAAATGTAAACCTTAATTTGGTACAAACGTAAACCGTGGGATGGGGGTATACAATAACTGAATTCATTAAATTACTATGTAGGAGTATATGATCATCAGTAGCTAGTCCTATGCTGAAGCACTGATGGGTAGTTATCCAGTGGTGAGTCCTACCACCTCTTTAGGCCAAAAGAAAAACACCATTGTGCCAGACATAATTTAGTGGCGTGAAATTATGTCAATTTAGTTTATTTTTTTATCGAAAATTGATATATAAAATTGTTGGCTTTATGCACGTGAAGATCATGTGACCAAAAAATGTGAATCTTTCCGGCTGAATGTGTGACGTTGCATCTAGTTCACTAAACTAACGTGATTTTGAAAATTGTGGGATTAAATTGACGTGATAATTTGCATGATATTAATCCACAAAGAAGATTAATTACTCATAATGGGTTTAGAACATTAAAAATATCATTAGAAGCATGCATAATTAAGCTAACATGAAAATATAAAATTAGAATTATATTTCCTTCACTAAAATGTCTGAGTCTTCCCTCTTCTTTTGGTACCTTTAAATAATCTCCATCAAGATAATAATAATAATAATAATAATAATAATAATAATAATAATAATAATCTGTTGTAACTTATTGCTTATGTAATTTACCTAGCTAAACGCATTAAATTACATAATAAATTGTTCTAATATAAAATTAGTGGTAATGATCATCTCGTAACTTATAATTTATAAAGAACTTTCATTATCAAATGTTTTTTTCATTTAAATTATTAGTTCCTGTATAATGTTTATTTTGTATCAAAAATTATATTTAAGAAAAATAAGAATTGCGACTTTAAATTAATAAAAGTCATGATTTTTATTTTTATTATGCGCATTACTATTATTTTTATTTTTTAATGTGATATTGTTTATGCATTACTGTTAGAGCATATGAATTAAATATTAAATAATTATTTCTCTACTATTTTAAACTTTTACATTATCAATTTTAGATTATAGATTGTCATTTAACTTTAGTGTTAATTTTTCTTTAAACTTAATGACAATAGAGAAGATTTAAACGATTGGGATCTCCAATCAAATTATTTGTGTCAGGAATAGGTGATAGTTTTGTATTGTAGTTGGCCTTTCTAGCTTCCTCCTATAATCATTTTCCTATCTTATAAGGGTTGAGTACTCCTTGAACTTAATTTTACTATTTCAAAAAAAAAAATAAAAAATTTAAACTTGTCTCAGCAACAATCAAACCCGTTTTCTTTGGGACGACATGATTAAACACGATGAAACGAATGTTAAAGACTAGTTAGGAGTATATTAGACAAGGATCTGCTTGAGATCGTATCATAGAATGAGTTTCGTGAGACGGGTAAGAATTTAATTAATAAAAAGTGAGGACCGTTCAATTTTTTTTTTAATAATATTTATTAAAAGTGATAAATGATAAAAGAATGTAAAACGTTATGTATTACTTAACATATAACTGAAATGCAATTAATTGATTATTAGGTAATTAAATAACTTAAATAATAAATGATAGATAGATAGATTTTTTTTTTAATTAAGGAAAGTGGTAGTTTCTTGAATGACTTGGTTCTCTTTTAAGATAATATTATATTGACTTAATTTTTTAAGTTGCCCACTTGTACATAAATGATTCGTGCAGCTGGATCAGTCCAACCTAAATTTAATTCGAAGGAAACAAGTATCATAGGATATATAAGTAAAATATTGTTGCATCATAATTAAACCTTTTATATATATATATATATATATATATATATATATATATATATATATATATATATATATATATATATATATATATATATATATATTATAATTATATTCTTTATGCATGCTTTCTCATTTTACATTTTAATTTAATTGATGTAAATTGAGTAACAATTATTTAAGGTTTATAGTTTTAAGAAAAACTCAGTTAACATATGTTATAAGAAGGGACTAAATAAAATAAATATTTCATTTACAATGAAAAATAAATATGTTGTTTGACTTTGGTAAAAAAATTATTGAACCTAAGTATATTTGAAACAAATGTAAAGGGACATATTAAAAAGATGAAAGGAATCGCTTAATAAAAGTATATCGCTAAACAAAGTAATTGTGGTTAAAAAATTGCCCACTGAATCTCGTATGTGTTACATTCTCGATTATCGTTAGTTAAGTATATATAGCACGTACAATAGTGTTTTGAAGCACATATTCATCATGAGTACACTCTCAACATAACCTCAAAAATTATTCATAAAGTGGAATATTCAAAATTTACAACATGAGAAGAGATATATTTAAATTGAAATGATCTCTAAGGCCACATTTCAAGAAAATTACTAGTTAATTAATTAAAAGGGGAGATATTTTTATTAATATTTTTAATCTAAACAAAGTTGTTTAATTTATTTGGGCTCATCTTTTGTACTTAGTTTGGGTTCCTCACCATTTTGATCTTGTGCAACTATAACAATCTCCAAATTCTGATCAGCCTGAATAGGTAAAGAACAAACTGCAGGGAGTACTTCATCTAAATTCGACGTCGTTTTGGGCTTTGCATCTTGATTTGCATCTATCTTGCAATTCTTGTACATCACGTATATAATTATTTGGAGTACACCAAATATGAACCCCACTATGTTAGGAGCCTGACATATTATTTAAAGATTAATTAAGGACAAATTTATGTTATGAATCATGTAATAATAATGTGGTAGCATATGTAATAAATTCTAAATGGTCCAAGTCTATTTCGAGAATTAATAAGTTATAATGACGTATACGTACATTAGAGGTAACACAAAAATTTGTGCACGTCAATTACACGATTCTAGACTTCGCACAATTAGGTACAAAGTATTAATAATGCAACTATAAAGGTCGTAAGATAAGGTATTATAATTGTGCAAATTAGTGAAGTTAATTTGAAGAGTAATGTATGCATCATTCTCTAAAGGTATCAGTATTATGATCATAAGGTATCAACTAATATAAAAATAAACTATTTTACTCTACAAATATAATGAAGTTTTCGATCGAGTCAAAACTATAGTAATACGAATAATAGATTCGTACGACTAATGCACATTTACATACCGTGATGTAGAAGTCGTTGAGTAGTAAGCCATAGAAAAACCAAATGACGGAATTCAGTAAGAGAGTGAGAGTTAAAGAGATTGGCATGAACTCCACACTTTTTGTGTGAATCACTTGCTTCTGCATAAAACACGATTGTTATTCTTCAAAACAAAAGCTAATACTCCTATTAGTCTTACGTACATATGATAAGTTATAACTCTTTCGAGTAAAGTAAAACTCAAATATTTTGAAGAGTAACGCAAGACATTCTTGAGAGCAATACTTTCTAGAAGAAAAAGTAATAATAAATTATAACTCTTTCGAAAAGAGATAACACTATGCATTATAAAGAATGATATTTTTCAAAAGAAGAGACCTATGGTTATATATATATATATATATATTATAGTACCTAACCTAATATTATCACTTTGTACTCACAATAATAGTGATAAATTTATAATCATAATATTAGGAAGAGTTAATTAATGACCATGATGCTTAAAGGTGCGATATAAACTGATGCAGACAAGGTTACGCATATCCATCCAAGGATCTGAACCCGTAGATGAGTTTCTCTCACTAAAAAACGGGTCGAAACAAGAACCAACCCGAACCCGATTAAGTTGAGAAGAAGAAGTAGTTTCACAGCAAGAATCTGCATGCAAAAACATATTCAATAATAAAATCAAAGGAAAACTAAGAAAATTATTTTAATGTAGTACCAATTATTGAGCTAAAATCAAAATGGTTACACACTTTTGATTTTTTTTTTAAATATATTCAAACAAAGTAAAAAGTTGTGTGATTAACGGAAAATATTAAAATTCATCTTTTAAGTAAGACAAATTCCAATTTTAGTCATTTTTTATTTGCAATTCTCAATTTTGGTCCGTTTTTTTTCTTTTTGTCTAACTTTACTCCTTTAATTAATTAATGTAGTCATTTTTTTTGTCCAAATTTAAAACCAAAATTGGACAAATTCTAATATGAAGGATTAAATTTGGATTAAAAAAAATCGATTTTTTTTTTTTTTTGAGAATTGCAAATAAAAAAAGACTAAAGTTGGAATCGACCATACATGAAGGAAGAATTTTGATATTTTTTCTAAGATTAACTCCGGTTTAACTTGTGGGGATGACTGAATTTAATTACCCTAGGGCTTTTGGATGCATAAGTAATGTAAATAGAGATAAAAATAGCTTCCATGAAACAGCCAATGGAGTTGATAGTGATGAGAAGTGTTTCATTAGATTTGATGAGTGCATAATATAACCATAGCATGCAGCTCAGTAATGAAACCAAATAAGGCACTGAGTGAAACCCTTCTGTTGTTTTCTTCTTGAATATCCTATAGAATGTAGGCCTGCACCCACATTCAATAATTAATTCAATAAATCAAACTTAATTAAGTTCTCATTAATTAATATATAATATGATTCAAATTAAAAAACTAAAATGTAACATATATTTATATATATATATATATATATATATATATATATATATATATATATATATATATATACACACACGTAGAGATGTATTTTTTTTGTCATCAAATTAATGTAAAATGGCATATATATTAATTCCCATGCCTATAAATGTACAGTGGGGGCTTACACTGGGGCAAGATACACTGCGAAAGCAACAAGGTTACCTGCAAAATAAAGAAACTCCCAACATGAAATTTCATGATATATATATATATATATATATATATATATATATGTGTGTGTGTGTGTGTATCACACGTGATTTCTCGTATCATTTTGGTGTATTATCGTTTATGCCACAACTTATATGAGTATCACTATTTAAAAGATTGACAGAGAAAAAATTATAAACCTTGCCCTTTGAGTTTAATATTTTCTATTAAGCTTTAGATTTTCTCCTCCCTCCTACGTGTTAGTCATTCAGTAGTTTGGTATAAAAGATGATACATTATAATTACACAAGAAATTTAGAGATATACACAGTGTATGGTAAAATGGTTATAGCTAGAAAGAATTCGACAGAGTTAAATGTGTATAAATACCTAAAACCCCAAAGGTGAACACCATTGGATTTTGCATGGTTGAAAGTGTAATCTTAATTATAATCTCCCCTCTCTCTCTAATCAAGATTGCAAAAATAGGATTAAGTAAAGCAAGAAGACCCTAATTGATCTTCTTGAATTGATAAACTTAATGAACATTGAGGTTGGGAAATAGCACAATTTATAGAAGATAAGGTTGGGCAAGAGTATAATATTAGAATTTCAAGCCAATCTCTCAATTGTTGACACATTTACATATCATCAAAGTATTATATGTTAGTATATATACAAAATTCTGCTAGCTTGATTTCACCACCTCAATTATTTTTACTTTAATATTTTGCAATTATGGGTAGATTAATCTAAACAATCGATAAGTTCAAATTATAAATATCTCTACTACTCTCCTAACTCAACTCTCTTTATAAAACATTATTCACAATAGTAAAATAACAAAAGAAATTAATAATGCATAAGCTAAAAAGTGTTATTATCAAAATAATACAACTAACATTTTTCATGTATTTATTAAAATACAACTCATCTAACAGTTTTGGCAACAAATTAAAGTATAATCAAGTCATGTATCAATATATATGATCAAGTTGATCAATAACTTCTTTCTCAATCGAGAACATGGCTTATCCATTCAATCTTTTCTGTAACATGCATGATTGATCGATGCTAAGTTTTAATTGCCCACTTCAAGAAATTCGGGAATAAGTATGATTCACCGATATCTATTCAAAAATTTTACCATTATAAATAGGGATGATATTATAAGTCCCCTAAATAGATATCAGTAAGAAACTGATATCTTTCCATTGAATAAATATCGATGATCCATAGATATCTATATAAAAGTTATCGATATTTATGAATCTGATATTAATGATAATGAACAATAAATATCAGTGATTCACCGTTTATCAAGGTATACATATCAGTGAATCACCGATATCTTTTTCAGTATTCACCAATATAAATAGAGATGATATTAAATATAAAGACATTTATATAGATTATTAACTGATATCTTTTTATGTGATAAATATCGATGTATCACTAATATCTTTTCCAAAATTTACAGATGTAAATAATTTTTTTTTTTGTCATTATTAATGCATTCCTGTCATAAAAGATCTCTAGTTATAAAAGCAATAATGACGGATCTCCATCGTTATTGGCCTTTTTTTTTAGAAACTTGACCCGAGCTAGGGGTCGCTCGAGTCAAGCTGATGCGCAAAAGAGGCCCAGATTCACCGGATTTCATCCTTTGTTCATGTTTGCACATATTATTTTTAAGATAGGAAGCCCTAATTTAAAGATTGTATTAATTTGATCATCTCACACATTAAATAGGATAATAGGCAAAACTAATAAAAATCTATTAGCAAAAATCAATACCAACACTTTTATAACTTTTGTTCTTTTTAACCAAATGGTACCTAAAAGGACCAAAATACTCTTATGAGTAAAAATTGTAAAAATTGATATGGTAACCTATACGGTAACCGATACATTAACCGAACACTTCATTTTCTACTAAATTTTTTTTATTTCCCCACACTTCAAAATAGTATCAGAACCCTAGGTTTATTTATTTATGAATGAAAATTTTATTATGAATTCATATCAGTTAACGAGAGGAGACTTTCAAAGACTTATGGATCTAAACGAAGTTCGGTATTCAAGTGTAGCAGGACTAGTAGCCCTATTCGAAACGCATGGAGCAGGACCAGCAGCCCTATTCGAGACAGCAGGATTTATAACCCTGCTCAAGAAGAGAATTCAGAATATTATCATATTCTGAGAAGATCACAGAGAGTGGATAAATGCGATGAAATTACTCGAGAGTATTGGATTGGAGCCAAAAGGATGGAGGAATTAGCAGAGGCTCATTTCCGGACAAATGAAGAGTTATAAGAATATCGTCATGATACTAAATTGAGGAATTTTAAAGAGGTAGTAAGAAATATGGCTGAACTCTACAGTTTCACCAAGATCCATGGACGCGTCCCCAAGTACTAAGAATGGAGTAATCATGCCACCAACCTACAGAAGAGAACCTTTTAACATCAAAGGTAAAAACCATAAGGTCATAAGGCCGAAGAAGGAGAATGAAAAGATAATAGCTATCCTTCAAGGAGAATCCACATCTCCAAATTGAAAGAGCGAGTCTTGAAGAGCTACAAGACCTACACGAGTCATTTAAAGGACTAACTCTTGTAGATATGAAGGTGAACTTTGGAGATGCGTAGGAAAAAGTAATGACGACTCTCAACAACAGTCACAGGCCCCTCCCATACAACATGGCCTAGGCCAAGACGATGGAACATCCGGATCTCATGATATCTAGGAGATGAGACGAGAGGAAACAATCCCAACCAAGGAGATTTTAAACTAAAAGTAACGGGGTTGTCTACTGGAGTAAGTCGAGGAGAAACAAATATACACAACACCCTATATGGACAGTCTCACCTTGAACCAATAAATCTATACGGGTTGATTTTAAACCTCAACATTCTAGACTTTAAAAAGAGTCCTTGATCGACAAGTAGACGAATGCAATAACAATTGCAGGAGGTGCACTGGAGCTAAATAAAGAATGGTTCATAAGAATCCTAACTATGAGCTTGGAAGGATCAGTGAAGTGCATCTGAGAGTTAATCTCGGGCGAGGTTAAGAAGGAAGCATGGAAGGAGAAACCCTTGCAGATATCCTGGATTACTTGGCAAAGATCTTCAAGATCCATTTTATCAGAGTAGGTTACTTTGAAGGGTGGAAGAAGAAAAGAAGAAGAAGAAGAAGAAATATAGAAATTCTTTATACAGCTTAGAGCTACTGGACATTTGTCATGTAGACGAGTATATTAAACTCTTTTCACAAAGTATAGATGGATATCAAAGATAAAAGAGGAGGAAGTTTTCCACTTGTTTTTCGCCAAGATTCGAAGCCCATAGAAAGAAATGTTGATCAAATAGTACGAACCATGTGAGCTGGACTCAATAGCAAGAAGGATGTCCTTTCTCAAAGCCAAGATAGCGGAGTGGTGCCACCAAGCAGTTCTGTAAAAGAACTACAAGAGACTAAAGGGAATCAATAAGACGGTATTCCTATGCTATGAGAGTAATAATCTTCCAACCATCATTGGAAGAGACCCAAAAAGAAGAAAATGTGAAGAAGAGTCATCCTTATACACAGAGAAATGGAGGATTGATGTTGAGAAGATCAAGATTCTTTTGTTCCAAACAAAAAGTCTGTAGTTACAAACCAGGGCAAAGGACAGGGCCATCATGATAGAGGTCAAGAACTCAAGCCTCATCCTCAGGATCAAATTAGAGGAGTACTAGGAGAACTCTAACAAGGAGAACATTCCGGAGATCACCTGCACACGCAAATGAAAGATTCAAGGATTGCAATTATTACACGTACTGAACCCAAGAGCACATCTCACCAGATATCCAGAGAACCGGAAGTAGTGAGTACAACAGTTCGAGAAAACTCAAGAAATTGAGAAAGCTATTTACTTCCAAGATCTAGTACTGATGTATCAGTTTGAAGATATACCCTCTGACGAGAGCATCTATGTATAAGAATTCTTCAGCAGGATGAATCTTCCGAAGATGAATCAAAGTGAAGATGAAAGTTTCTGACAAGAAACATATGAGAACATGTCTGGATTCTTTTCTCAGACATCCATTTCTCATAAAACCCTTACGATAATTATGAAGGAAGATCTGAGACTCAATCTACACGATGGATTCACTGTGGAGAGAATGAAGTGGTTTCTCAACTTCAGAAAGAAAAAACATCACATCATATACAAGGTGACCGGAAGGGAGATCGTCATCCCTATGGAGCTCACGAGAAATATGATAGAGATGCAACTGATGCCTATTGATAATTTAAAAAAGGAACTCAATAGGCTCAAGAGAGAAGTGTCTCGCACAATATCTTGGATTCATATCGGAGTCATTCGAATCCTTATCAAGGTAAATTAAAAAAAAGTATCAATGCACCAATCAATATTGCATTCTTTGACAAAGGATCATGAATCCAAATGAAGCATGCCTGGTAGGAATCCCAGGGAACCTGCTGTACGCATGAAAGATGGCATCCTGCATCAATCCAAGAATTACTTACAATCTGGTGAATCGAGACTTCAATAGAGTTTTGACTTTTCATCAAGATTTCAAGAATAAAGATTTGATGAAAGAAGGGAACCAACCATGCTCTATCAACACTCATCATTTGAATTTACTCCAAATGAATGAGTATATTAAGATCTCAAAGTGTTCGAGCGAGTTGCATGTGCAACCAAGCCAGAAGTTAGAGTTACCACCGATTCACAATATTAATTTTTGGATTAGATATCAATCGGTCTAGAGTAGGCAAGACAATCTCAGATTCAAATAGAAAAGGATTCTTTCCAAAATGACAAAATTATCAATGAATGGTGGGAAAAGAAACCAATCATGGAGGCAATCTAGGAGCTGTAGAAGTTCAGAACACAAGGTGAGCTAAAGTGCCCAGAAGGATAGAGAGGAGTCGAAGTAATATTCGATATAATAAAAAAGAAAAATTGTATTATATTACTCCAACAACCAATAACTGGGAGATATAAAGGACAACTCAAAACTGGAGATATTGAGCTGATAATTGAAGGAGTCGCAAGGAGATTCCTAGAACAATTAGTGTTGTGATTCGAGTTTCTAGAGGATCACAAACCTTGGGAAAAATTAAAAGATGGAATGGAGTTTATAATTCGAGGACAAATATACAGAGTTCACTAATAGAAGTCAGAGCTCATCCAAGACTACAAGTCCATTCTCAATATATATCACCATAAGGAATATATATAAGGAGCATCATGCAGAGTATATTGCGACATATATCGATTCAGGAGTCAGTATCTGCACAGCTAAAGAAGGAGTCTTCCCTAAAAACTTCAGGGAAGATTTACCAATCGTATTAGTAAAGATTTTTCACAGAGAGTGTTGACCTTAAAAAGGGAAATCAAACAAGCAGAGATTATGATAGGAGCAGCATATCGTACCCCATGGTACAAAGTGAAAAATTGGGCCGGATTATGGACCAAATTCTCAACCCACATTAAGCCCAAGTGGAAATACATTAATCCAAAACATCTTCTTTTCAAATCACAATTTCACTTACACGCACACCAAACTGCCACCACTTCACCTCACTTTCCACCCACTTCACTGTAGCCGGAGGGAGTAATTTTTTTTTAAAAATAAAATAGAAAGTGCGAAAAATATGGGGTATAAAGGCACGTCTCCCGTGCTGATTTATTCCCCTCTACCGAAAAATATTTATTCACTCACCCACTTGTTCTGACTGTGAGATTTTTTCCTTTGCTCTTTCTCAGTCTCTCTCCATTTAACTCTCTCTCTCTCCATTAAACTTCTTCGTCGGAATTACTTCAATGTCTTATCTTGAGATTGTAATGTCCTTTTTTTTTCTTCTGTGTACAGGCCACAAAGATATTTTAGTGCTTATAATTCTCGGCAGAGCCCAAGAAGTCATAAGGTGACTTTTCTTCAATCCTCTTCCTCCTCCTACACAGTATGTCTTTTATGCGTGTGCCTCGTTCCCGCTCCTCCCCCTGCCGACCCATCTCAATGGGTTCGGCCAACACAGTCCATCCCAGATCTAATTTTCAATCCATAGCCCTATGATCAAATATGTCTCATTTAACCGACATTGTGAATGAATTACAGAGGGAGTTACGACAAGCAAACGCGGACAATGTTTCTTTAATTGAAGAATTAGTGGAGAAAATCAAAGCCACCACCGATCTGGACTAGGGAGTATCTGAAACCAGAACGAGAAGGTAATGGGAGTGGATAGGATATGGAGAAGGTATTGGATTATTAGTCAATTATAATTATTTTGATTTTTTTAATTATTTTCTCAAGACAAAAGAAGAAATACAGATACTGAGAATCCAGTTAAAATCTATATATATATATATGTGTGTGTGTGTGTGTATGTGTGTGTGTAATATTTTTATTATTTAAATAAAAAAATATAAATCTTAATGTGCGACATAGGGAGTATATATATTGTGTGTATGAAAACAGAATTGGGCCGGATTATGGACCAAATTCTCAACACACATTGTAAGCCCAAATTCTCAGCCTACATTAAGCCCAAGTGGAAATATATTAATCCCAAATATTTACTTTTCAAATCTCACTTTTACTCACACGCGTACCAAACTGCCACCACTTCACCTCACTTTCCACCCACTTCACCGTTGTCGGAGGGAGTAATTTTTTTCTAAAAATAAAATAAAAAGTACAAAAAATGTCTCCCACGGTGATTAATTTCCCTCCACCCAAAAAGCATTTATTCACTCACCCACTCGTTATAACTGTGAGCTTTTTTCCTTTACTCTCTCGCATCCTCTCTCCATTTAACTTTCTCACTCCATTAAACTTCACTGTCGGAATTGATGCAATGTCTTGTCTTGAGATTGTAATATCCTTTCTATATACAGGCAACAAAGATGTTTTAGGGGTCTTGATCTTCTGTGCCACTTTGGTGTGACATTTCTTGTGTCACCCCGTTGGATGAATGACACGTAAGAGAGATAATAGAAAATATACCCTAAGTCAATAAGTCAACCCTTGGGCCAAGGGATTGGATTTATCCACAGCACCACGTGTCATTCAATGAGAAGATGTTACAGGAGATGTTATATCAAAATGTCACAAGATATCTCGTGCCATGTTTTAGTGCTTATAATTCTCGGCAGAGCCCAAGAAGTCATAAGTAAGGTGACTTTTCTTCAATCTTCTTCCTCCTCCTACATAGTATATCTTTTATGCATGTGCCTCGTCCCCGCTTCCCCTCCTACCGATCCATTTCTATGGGTTCGGCCAACACAGTCAATCTCAAATCCTATTTTGAATCCATAACCCTGTGGTCCAATATGTCTCATTTAACCGACATTGTGAACGAATTACAGAGGGAGTTACGACAAGCCAACACGGATAATGTTTCTTTAATTGAAGAATTAGTGGTGAAAATTAAAGCCACCACCGATCTGAAACTAGAGAATATCTTAAACCAGAACGAGAAGGTAATGGGAGTGGATAGGATATGGAGAAGGTATTGGATTATTATTTAATTATTATATTATTTTAATTTTTCAAATTATTTTGTCAAGAAAAAAGAAGAAATACAGATATTGAAAACTAAGTTAAAATCTATTGAAAGTGTGAGCAAACAAAAAATAGAAAACCTTGTCCAAGAAGGTGTTCCATTCCAACAATATATATATATATATGTATATATATATATATATGGGTATTATTTTTATTATTTAAATAAAAAAACGTAAATCTTAACATGCGACATAGAGAGTATATATATTGTTTGTGTGAAAAAAGAATTGGGCCGGATTATGGACCAAATTCTCAACACACATTGTAAGCCCAAATTCTCAACCCACATTAAGCCCAAGTTGAAATACATTAATCCCATACGTCTACTTTCAAATCTCACTTTCACTCACACGCGCATCCGACTGTCACCACTTCACCTCACTTTTCGACCACTTCACCGACGCCGGAGGGAGTAATTTTTTTTCTAAAAATAAAATGAAAAGTGCAAAAAATATGGAGTATGGAGGCACGTCTCCCGCGGTGATTTATTCCCCTCCACCCAAAAAGCATTTACTCACTTACCCACTCGTTCTAACTGTGAGATTTTTTCTTTTGCTCTCTCTCAGTCTCTCTCCATTTAACTATCTCTCTCTCCATTAAAATTCACCGATAGAATTGTTGTAATGTCTTGTCTTGAGATTACAATGTCCTTTCTGTATACAGGCCACAAAGATATTTTAGTGCTTATAATTCTCGGTAGAGCCGAGAAGTCATAAGTAAGGTGACTTTTCTTCAATCATCTTCCTCCTCCTACACAGTAAGTCTTTTATGCATGTGCCTCGTCCCTGTTCCTTCCCCTGCCGACCATTTCTATGGGTTCGACCAAAACAGTCAATCCCAAATCTAATTTTGAATCCATAGCCCTGTGGTCCAATATGTCTTATTTAACCGACATTGTGAATGAATTACAGAGGGAGTTACGACAAGCCAACACGGACAATGTTTCTTTAATTGAAGAATTAGTGGCGAAAATCAAAGTCACCACTGATATGGAACTGGAGAGTATCCGAAACCAGAACGAGAAGGTAATGGGAATGGATAGGATATGGAGAATGTATTGGACTATTAGTTAATTATATTATTTTAATTTTTTTATTATTTTGTCAAGACAAAAGAAGAAATATAGATATTGAGAACCCAGTTAAAATTTATTGAAAGTGAGAGCAAACAGAAAATAGAAAATCTTGTCCAAGAAGGCGTCCTTGTCCAAGAATATACAAAATTGTTTAAGAATTGAAAAATCGAGCGATATAGGTGTTTTGCAGTAAAAAAAGAATCATGCTTCTTCACGTCAAATCAATAGTATCAGAATTTTTTAATCTCATGAAAAGTGGGCTTATTTGATTATTTACAAGAAGGGTGGTCATTTTTTTACTAATCATTTAGTGCAGTGTGCAGATATAATTACTCCCCTTTATTTAAACCAAATTATTAAACTTTTTAGAGATACTAGATATATTTGAATTGAGACATTTGAAATTTAAAATATTTGGGAGTAAAGAGATTTTGAATTTCTAATATTTCAAATGGACTCATTTAAATATTATTGGTTGAATGTATTTGGATTTATAAAAAAAAATTCCAAATCAATAAGTTTTAAATTTATAATTAAATGAAAATATTATTTATTTTTCCTAATTATTACAATTAAAATATTTTTTATGGTTAATATAATAATAATAAAATTATATAATTACAGTATACAGAAATATGAGAGAATTGAAATCATACACAAAATTTATTATGTAAAATCTTTACCAATACTACATTTTGTTTAATTTAATCATCCCACCTTACTAACCCCTCACTCACAACTACTTGTTCACACCCTCAACCCCGCCTCCTCACCCTCACCCCTCTCAACCCCCCACGCATTCACCCCAATAGTTCAAAAATTTTAAACGAATTTTTTGTGTTTCCACCGTTTTTATTCCCTCCATTCCCAACCCCACGATCACCCACAACCCCACATGCTGACGACCCGCCGACATAAGCAGCACAATCACGTCGACGTTTGCAGTGTGAATTCCTCTGACAAGCGGGTAACTCCGTCAGCAGGCCAACCAAAGCAAGCCCATCATTTCCACTATCTTCCAAAGTAATATTTATTTATCAAATATTTCATGAATTCAATCATCCATTCATACATATGATCTACAAAGAACTTTGGCAACACTATAAAATTGAGTGAATAGAAAATTCGATAACAAAACCTCTGTGACTCAATGTAACCCTTCAGGGTGCTAGCATTAGCTCAAGAACCCACAGCATGGTCGATACATTTTGCCATCCATTTAAACACTTTCAATAATGGCTCAGCGAACTTATCAAGATAGTTTTCCAAATCAAGCAACAGGTCGTTTGTCTTAAAGTACCTAAATTTCTTAAACAACGAATTTAGAGTTGTCAAAAGCCCATTCACAAAAACATATATTTCAGGCGACAAAGTCGACCATGATTTAGAGAAATCATGCTTCCCGATAATGATTAGGGCTTCACTAAGCTGAGCTTGAATTTTAGGCGGCGTGCTAACCATGAGAGTAATAATTAATGATCTAATCTGCTCCTTCTTCGGGTTCGACACTATAATTCATGCCGGGTCATTGGGTTGCAGAGCCCAGTGAGCTTTAAGATGGTTTGTGAAGTTAACAGAAGCTGATTGACGGATATGCTCATCGATTGAGGGCTCTGCCACAAGTTGGAGAACCATCAGGCCATAGTAAGCACAATGGGCAGCCACCGAGAGAGACGCCTTAGCGCGGCGGTGAGGATCAGGGAGCGTGGATAGCGTGTTATGGAAACACTGGGTGAGGAATTGTAAGGTTCAGAGGTCGCGATACTACCCCAACAACTTTCCTCAAATCTGTAGTCCCATACATCAGTCAACCCCGACGTCTATTCCACCTATAATAGTTCACCAACGCAACGCAACAGGCAAGAAAATTTAATCTGGAACACTTGAATGTGGTTTGAATATGTTTGCCCTTATTCATTCATGTTTATTAATTGAAAATCTTGAGGGCAAAAAGTTTAATAGAGCATTGACATTGAGCATAGTCACCACATTAAGCATTTTATTTATTTTTTTATATTGTTCGTTATCCCTTTGAGTTTGAACATTGTCACAACAACAAGCATGTTGATTGTTCTGTTGATTTTGATCGTTGGTTCATTTAGATTGGGTACTGAAAATTCATTAGCTATGTGAATAAAGTTTAAATGTCGTGCTTGAGTATTGTTAATTTTTTTAGGGTCTTTTATGGTTCATCAGTGATGGTTCTATGTCATGTTATGAGTTCAAATTTGAAGATATGCTTAATCCTGAGTTATCCATATGGGTCACATTCCAGGAAAAAAAATATTTAGCAAGCTCATCTTCCATCCCCAATCTAGCCAGCATATCCAATTGATCTGATCTTCGGGTTTTAGGATAATCAAGGAAAAGCTCAGCTTTTCTAACTTAGAAAGGCTTCGTACGAGTTGTTTTGGACATTTAATAGGATTAATAATTTTAAGTTCCACGATCAGTTGTACCTCCATCTCCTGCTCACCGTTGATTACGAATCATCGGAAGAGTCATTCATATTCAGTCAATAAGGTTGAAGCAAATTTCGGTGTAGGGAATTTGCTCTGTTAACTGGTTTGCGGTTTGGTCCCTACCTACAATATTAGACAATGGTGAATTTTTTGGCAGAGTATTTGGCGATAAAAAGAATATTAAACTGCCCGATATTCGAAGGAAGTTTGTCAAGAGTCTTAACGATGATGATTCTTTTAGACTTTCCGTGTTGATTGTTCTAATTTGCTTACTCATCCCTTAAGGTTTAAAATGCAATGTTGTGGACCCTGACTACATACATCTTGTTGACGACCTACATAGATTTAACACCTATCCATGGGGTCGTGTTGTATTCTGCCACCTGTTAACTGAGTTCATGACCTTAAAGATTTACATGAAAGGACAAGAGGTGGTGCACAATCGAGATAGAGAGAATATAATATTGTGATGCTAACGCATTCAGTTATGCACTGTTAGCTTGGTCATATGAAGCAATCCCAACTCTTGGAAAGTTTTGTGGTGGTTTGAGGCCTGATGCAAGTGATATAAATACACAGATGATGAGATGGTTACCAAATTATTCCCCTAGTTTTTCAGAACTAAGGAAGATGGTGTTCAAGAAGATGCGTGGGTCTGACAAATTAGTGCCAACATGTAAGTTATTTAGTGTTATTTAGTGACGTATATGGCTTGATAAATTGAATTTATGTATAACCTGTTGTTATTTCGACTAGGTGGAAGTAAAGCACGTACTTGAGCCATATGTAGAGGAGCTTAAATATGAATCCTATCATAACGTTGTCAACTAGGAGAATGAGCTCTCCAATGCTCAGTCGTCCTCTAGTGTACGTAGGCCCCTTGAGTCTTACAGACACATTCGAGAAGATTCTCCCTAGGGTGGCAATTCCCGACACGACACGATAATTGTGGGTTAGTGTTTGGTCTTATTGGGTTTGTGTCATTATCATGTCAATCCATTAAGGACACAAAAATTTTGTGTCATATTCGTGTCAACTCGTTAAGCACGATTAATATTAACAGATAACCCATTAACCCGTTAACAACTCATTAAACTGTTAACAACCCAATATAAATATAAAATTAGGTAAATATATAATAAAAATACTTATTAATAATTATAAAATATATTTACATTAAAAAAATTAGGCAAAGACTTGTGTGAGATCGTCTCATATAAGGGATTATGTGAAATGGCCAGAAAGTGATAACTCTTATGAAGGAAAGTGATAATAAATTAATGAAAAGTGATAATGCACTTTCATGAATAATTTATAGTATAAATAAAAAAGTGATAATATTTTATAGCGAAAGTGATAACGATTTATAGCGAAAGTGATAACAATTTAAAAAAAAAAGTGAAAAATGGTCCACGTGAGACGGTCTCATGCAAGACCTACCTAAAAAATTAATACTTTTAATTAGTATTTTTTTTCTTATCGTCTTGTTATCCTGTCGTATCGTGTCAACCCATTATTTTTCATGTCTGCGTCATGTCGGAACAAAATCTTATCGTGTCGTGTTCGGGTTTGCTCTTATCGTGTCGACACGAAAATCAACCCTTTAGCACGAATTGCCACCTCTAATTCCCCTCAGCCGCACCATCTCTATCGACGACTCATTATGGGACAGTGGAAAGGAAATTGATACGCTGACTGTCAGTATGGAGATGGTGAAGAGTACTCAGTCGCAGCTTCTGCAAAGCATTGAAGCTCTTAGTCGACATTTTGATGATCGATTCCCAGTAAATGCATGAAGATAATGAACAACAAGGGAAAGACAAGGGAAAAAAGAGCAACTGAATCTAGAGGGAGATGAAGAGCAACCGTTTAAAAAATATAAGGGAAGTACAGAAGAAGTTGAGCATTCCCATCGAAGAGATATCAGAGTAGTTGGTTCTGGTGTTCCCGACCAAAATCAATATCAAGTTGATAACGAGGGTTTGCAGTGGGATCAGAGAAGCAATAATGAACTTGTATGTGTTCTTATAAGTGAAATATATATAGTTCAAAGTATCACTATTTCTTCATAATTTATCCCTACATTTATCCAGCATGCAGTGGAGGTCGTTTACAATGATCCATCGAAGCGTACCAGAATGCCTAAACCACATACGATATCTCCTTGGATGGATCCTAATCACACAAAGAATAAACAGAAGAAGAAAGGAAAGGCTGCGTTAAAGGTTGGGATAGAGTCCCCTGAGGAATCTGTAAGTGAGATATATCCTCTTGATTTCATTAAGGAATTCGATATTTGGTTTGATCACGTACAAAGAAGAAGTAGCAGCTTCTATTTATCTATCGAGCCCACCAGTGATCCTGTTAATGTACCCTTTTTTAGCAATATTTATAGGCCTAAAGAATGGTTATCTGACCAGGTAACTTTCTCATTTTGCAACATATTTTAACCGTTGAGACATCTGTTATTGGTTTTGTTTGAGATTAAGAGCATTTCAGTTGATAGTTGGTCTGTGTGAATGGCAGAATATGGATGCTCTCATCCATCTAATAGTTTTTAAATCAGCTAAGTGACTAATGTAGTTCGTGCATAATTGGACAGTGGTAGATATAAATTTTTGGGTAATGTTTAACTTACCTTACACATTTGGTACATGTTCTATTTTTTGGGAAAATTAACTTGATTGTATGTTTGTTAAATGCAGAACAAAGTTACACTTTCCGGACTGAGTTCTTAGCAGCAAAAACGAAGAAAGAGTCATGGAATTAGAAGCAAAAGTTATGTGGGCTGAATAAGTTCGTATGTGATGATCTACCATCGTGGGGTCCACTGAGAAAGTGTACAAACATCGAGTCCATCTATTGAGTTGGCTTTGTTGGTGGAGAGCACTGGGTGTTGTATGCCATTGAGTTTCCAAGCCATTGCATAATCATTTGCGACACCTGCTCTAAAGCCACGAATTGTAAATATCTTGATGAATTTGAGGATTTCTCCAAGATGATACAAAGCATTATGCAGCAATACAAGGTGGTCGAACAAGCTAATTCAAATAAACCTTGGCCAGTTGAGAAGTTGAAGCACTTTCAGCAGCAGATGAATGGATACGATTGTGGGCCATTGATAGTGATGTTGTTCGATTAATTGATTAGGGGCTGGCCTGTAGATGAAGCCGATCCATCCACTTGCACACGACGTCGTGTTCAATTTTAGCACAAATTGATTAAGGGCCGACCTTGTAAGCATTAGCACTTCTTTCAAAATATTTACAACTGCAGTACCAAAGGGAACAAGTTTCTTGCTCTAATGACGGCGACATAGCCCGTCAGCATTTCTTATAAATACTTGATCCATGGCCTGAAGGATCAATGAATACTGGTCAGACACAAGAAAATGGACCATACCTCAGTATTTTCTTGATCACCAACGCCAGTTACCTAGGGAAAAATCTGATTGTTTGGGTCTTAAGTCGCCTTAACAAAAACAACCCCCCTTGTAGTGCTCCTTAAGATGATCCCCATCTACAACTACCACCAGTCATCTGAAGTGCATGAATCCATTAACACACGACCCAAGGGCAGTAAATGCAAATTTGAACTTCCCATCGGGATGTGTCATCAACTCCGTAGTGTTGCTAGGATTGTACTTTTGTAAAACATACAGGTAAGATGGAAGCCAACTATAGCAAGCTTCCGGTGAGCCGTAGACATAATAGTTCGCTCGCTGGTATATCTGGTAAGCACGATAGTACTTAATATCAATCTTAAAATATTGTTTCATGTCATAAGCTATACCCTTGGGTGTCATGACTATGGATGGATCCCTTTGTTTTTCAAAATACAACTTGGCAGTCACTCTAGAATAGCATGACCTTATTTTGGGATGATCACCACTAAGCAAGTATGAATGTGGGTTCAACTGTATACACCTCCAAATCTCGTGCTTCCTCTGTGATGCAAAGAAGAAGTTACACGATTTTCTACCCTTGCATTTTAGCTCCCACCTACTAAGGTCAGAATGGAAAACTCGAAACTCAACACGTAGTAGGTTATGCATACTAACATCTTCCACCATTTTCTTCCTGCTTGTGTATATCTTCTTTGTCGATATTTCATCAGAAGCGAGATCGTAGAATTCAGGAGTTGTATTTATTGGTTCTTAGAAAGGAGCCCTGTAGGGTACTCTATAAACGGAAGGGCTGGAGTTACTATCCAAATGATTAAAATCTAAATTTATGTTATCATTACCAATATCAGGGGTTGGGTGATAATCTCCACTCCCAATTTCTTGCTCAAAGGCATCCTCAGAAATATGACACGCTTCTAGAGTAACATCGTCATCGAAACAAGATCCTAAATCAATGTCATCAGACTCTAAATCTTCTGAATATGTGATGAATAATATTTTCACCTAGATTTTAGTGTCTTTTTATGTCCGTTTTCGTATTATTTTAACCTTTTTAGTGTGCTATTTGGTTGTGTTTTGTGTTTTTATGGAAATATATGAGAATGAGCTTAAACGTATGATTTTCAGGCAAAAATAAATTCTAAACGCAAAAAGGAAGACGTGAGAAAAAATAGATCTCAATTCCGAGTTAAAACGAGCAAGAAATGAATAATAGAAAAAACATGAGCTGAAGGTGAAACACGGCCATGTTTGGCCATGTTACAGAAGAAACACGGGCTGAAGGAGAAACACGGCCATGTTTGGCCGTGTTACAGAAGAAACATGGCCTCATTTAGGCCGTGTGAGGTGGTATGGCCGTGTTCCTGAAGAATTCGAATTTTACACAAAAAAGGCCTATTTCCCACTTAAGCCCATGATCCAAATTTTGCCCTAATTCCTTTGATCCTCCACCATTATAAATACCCTCATTTCCAAATTGAGAGAGAGAAGGGGGCTACACCTAGTTCATACACATTTTCTTCCATTTTTCACCATTCCTTTCATCCATTCTTCATCCATCTACACCTGATCCCCTCCATCAAATTCACCATCCAAGTGATCAAGGAAGCAAAGGAGAGTGAAGATTACAAGAAGAAGAAGGAGATCTCCATTGAAGACCTTCAAAGGGGGAATCTAATTCTAATTTTTGTGAATTTCTTTATAGATTTGTCATGGAATTTGTAGATTCAATTGTCTATGTTATTTTCTCTAAGACTATGATAGGCTAATCTCCTTTGTGAGATTAGCTCCATGATTGGTGTTGGATAATTTAGTTTTTATGCAATTTGATTTTAATCTTGAATGGACTTTGTGTATTTCTATCATTGAATGTTGATTTCTTGATGTATATGATTGATTTGTGTGATTAATTTTCATGGGCATGTGATTAGGTTGAAAAATTAATTATGTGTTTATGATAGTTCATTGAATCATTTCATCAAACACTTCATATGCATTAATTTAAAATGAGATAGAGATATCCTTCTAGATTTAGAACCCTTTGATACAACACTTAATTGGCTTAATCCAGAGATTAGTTGACTAGGTGAGGAGACCCAAGCCATTATTGAATTCATAGTACCTTAAAAGGGAATATTGCCTATGATTTAGTACCTAATTAGGGAACTCGTAAAGTAATTAGTACCTAGTGAGAGGTGTTCACTTTGGTCTCGATCCGTTATACTTTTGGGAGCCTTACTGAAGGCCTACATCCTATCCATCTCGAGAGAGAGTGTAGGTGGAATTAACGATCGCTCATATGCCATGTCCATGAGAGATTAGAATTAATTGCATGATTTCTTTATTATTTATACCATGATTGTTGCTAATCTCATCCTTGTATCATTTGGAACCCATCCATTTTCTTGCATTCATTTTATCTTATTTTCATTAGTTTAAGTGCATTCATTTGCACATTTATCCTTCACTCTATTCCGTCGTCCTTATAAAATCACGATAAACTTGAGATCGCTTAAAACTCTAGCACGTTCCTCCCATGGGTTCGATAAATTTTTTAATTGGTCATTCTGACTATTAACGACTAATCAAATGGCGCCATTTCTGGGGAGGCAACGGTTGCAAGTAGTTTGACCAAGAATTGTTTAGAGTGGTCTTAATAAGGATATTTTTTTATTTTTTGCATCTTATATTTGCTTTGAAAAATTTTGTTCAAATTTTTCTTTCTTTTATAGGTGCAAACCTTGAGAAAGAAGAAGAAGGAGAACAAGCCAAAAAATATGAGCTACATGGATATTCTTCGAGATATGGTGAATAGAAGAGTTCATCCCACTATGAACACACAAGGAAATTTTCAAGGATTTTAAATGCCAAATTGTGAGCCTAATTTGCAACCGGATTTCGAAGTACAAGATATGCAATTCCAACAACAAAGTTATGAGAATTTTGGAGTCCCTCATCAAATGCATCAACAAGTATACCCTCAAGTTGTGGAAGATGTTTTTCAAGAAAATTTTTCTAGACATCAAGAAGGAAATCAACCACAACTATGGGGAAATTTTCAAGACTCCAACACCTCTTATTCTACCCAAAGCGACTACAAAGAAAGGCTTAGAGATGACTTGATTGAAAAGATTATGGAGCGCTTGGAACATGAGAGGAAGTCTAATGAAGCGTGGATGGATCGAATAGGAAATTGGTGTGAAATGGTGACAAATGCAATTGTAGCATTCGGTGCTAGACTGGATTCTATTGAGCACCAAGTTAGTCAAGTTGTGCCCATCGTGGAGAGACTTCAAGAAGAGAACAACAAGCCTTCTACCTCCAGAACAACGAATCTATGCATGGCCATTAAGGATAGAAAAGAGAATAGTTTGGGGGTTGATGAGGCTATGAAAGAAAAGAGAGAAAGGGTGCCTAAGGGGTGAAAGCCAAAGAGTTGAAAGAAGAGTTGAAGGGGGAATTCGAAAGATTTGTCGAGTCTCTTGAATTTATGGTTGAAAAAGTAAAGTTTCGAAACCAAGGATTCATGCCCTTATGGAAGAGAAGAAGCCTTTGAAAACTAAGATCATGGATTCTACTCCACACAAGCCAAAACCTTCTCATTTAATTGAAATTTCAAATTCTCTTAAGAACTTCCATGATTTTATTAGATAAAAATTTGTTTGGTGATTGTAGGAAAAAGATTGCAAGAGGTCAACAACGCTTGTCAATGCCCAAATTCTTACCGGGGGATGTAGTTGAAGTTCAAAATGCATATAAATGAAAAAAGTGGAACAAGTGGAAAGGACCATTCCTTGTGAAAAACGCCTTCGGAGAACAATTGCTTGAGCTATTTAACAAGAAGGGAAATATTCTTGTGGTTGAACGAGAGAGCACAAGGCACTACTTCAAGAAGAAACCTATGATAGTACCTAAGGACTATTCAAGACCACCATGAGCTAGATAATATCGTCCGGATTGAAGACGTTAAACTTAGCGCTAAATGGGAGGCAATCCATCATTATCTTTATTGCTTTATTTCGTGCTTTCAATAAGGATTGTGAATTCGATATTGTTTTGTAATTTTTGGCATGTAGGTTGATTGTGCTCGTGAAGAGAATGCGTGTTGAAGATACGAAGGGTGCTTGATTTGAAGTGTATAGGTACGTCACACCACTTTTTGTAAACTTAACTCGAAACTCTTGTTTCAATTTAAGTTTGGGGGGATATGGCGTGGTGTGACATACTTTGTCTTGAAGGCATATACTTTTCGTATTTTGGGCTAATTTTAAAATTTTTCTCATGAGTTTTGGTTTGATTTTGGTCCGTTTGGTTGTGTTGAAGTGCATGTTAGTAAATATTTTTAGTGTAACTATTGAGCTAATGGTTTTGATGAGTTGTTTAGCATAAATGAAGTATAGTGGAAGAATGAATTGGCCCGGAGATCAAGTCGAGATTCGTTGTGCATTCAATCTGGAAGCCCGTGCCAACTATTTCCACTACCAAATGACTTTTTAAGGGAGTTCACTTTACATCTCATCTCTTCTATTTGCTTAGCATAAATTGATTTTGATTTGGATTAATTTGATTAGCATGCTAATTCATTTGTTATGTTTGAGGGAGGTTTACTTTTGTAATTTAGGATTTCTATTTTAAATCAAAGGTTGGGATGCTTGTGAGCTTAATTGATCATGGATGATATGAATGTGTGCTTCATTTTTCATTGATGGTGATTTTTATTCTTGCATGTTATGTGTTTTTTGGTTGTTTCTTGTGTGGTGTGTCTTGTCTTATTTGTTTTGTATGTCTTTATTATTCTTGTTTAGGGTTGTTTGGTGGTTTATTTTTTGGGATGTTGTGAGTCATTTTAGAATGTGAGTGACAACATGTTGTGGTAATAAATGATGACAAGTTATGATTAAGAATCTCTACACTTTCGAATTGTGACATGTTTTATTTAACTTGTTCAATTTTGAGATGAATGTGGTGTAATAAGTTCTTTAAGGTCCAATGCATAAGCTTGTGACAATTTGAGCTTCAACCGTGCATACATGGTATTTCTTCATGAGTGGATCGGTTGTGTTTGATAAGCTAGAACTTGCTCAAGGACTATAGGAATGAGCCCGATTTGTGGAGATTAGTGACATGATCTAAGGCCATCCTTGTCATTTATAGTTATTGCCAAATATTTTCTTACCTTATACATCATCTCTAGTCAACCACTTTGAGCCTATAAGCCTATTTCTTGTGAATTTAGCACAATATAAATCATGATTATCTACTTAAGCTTTATATATATATACACCTTTGTGTGGGTGATTGAGGAGATGGTAACTAGAAAGGTTTGATAAGAAAGCAAAAGAAGAAAGAAAATGGTAAACAAGCAAGAAGAAAGATGAAAAGAGCACAAACAAGAATAGACATGCAACCTCAAAACAAGAAAATGAGCAAAGCAACAACAAAATGCTCAAGTACTAAAAGTTCGAGAGGGAAGCATGCATTAAAAGAAGTTCAATTCAAGAAAAGTTGATGAATAGTGCTTGTGATCAATTAAGAAAAGAAAGGAAGAAAAAATGTTAAGGAATGGAAGAAAGTAGCTACCTCTTTGATTACTTACACATGATTAGTCACTCTTACCTAAATTCTTCAAACCCTACCAAAGAGCCTATCACTACATCCAAATGAAAAGTCCTTTTTGATCACTAATTTAAACTTTGGTGGTTTATGAATATAGTCCGCGAGCAAGCTTAAAGCGAGTCAAACCAATCTGTTAATGAGTGTTGATTTACCCCACTTTATAGAGTGTTGAGTGAAATTGATAATCTACATGAGGCTTGGACTAAAAAGGGACTATATAACACTTTATTCTCTTTTGATTAAACTTGTTAATTTTTCATGTCATGAGTTTAACGTTGTAGGATGACTTAGCATAATTTGTGGTTCTTATTGATATTGATGTGTTATTGCTTATGTTCGTTTAGTCTTTTTCTAGGTGAAAATCTCTCTCCCCTTGTTTTATTATTTTTGTTGTTTGGGGACACACAACACTTTAAGTTTGAGGGTGTGATGAGTGATATTTTCACCTAGATTTTAGTGTCTTTTTATGTCCATTTTTATATTATTTTATCCGTATTTGTGTGCTATTTGGTTGTGTTTTGTGTTTTTATGGAAATATGTGAGAATGAGCTTAAACGTATGATTTTCAGGTAAAAATATATTCTAGACGTGAAAAGAAAGACGTGGGAAAAAATGGATCTCAATTCCGAGTTGAAACGAGCAAGAAATGAATAATAGAAAAAAATACGGGCTGAAGGAGAAATACGGCCATGTTTGGCCTTGTTACAGAAGAAACACGGGCTGAAGGAGAAACACAGCCATGTTTAGCCGTGTTACAGAAGAAACACGGCCTCATTTAGGCCGTGTGAGGTGGCATGGCCGTGTTCCTGAAGAATTCGAATTTTACACAAAAAAGGTCTATTTCCCACTTAAGCCCATGATCCAAATTTTGTCCTAATTCCTTTGATCCTCCACCATTATAAATACCCTCATTTCTAAATTGAGAGAGAGAAGGGGGCTACACCTAGATCACACACATTTTCTTCCATTTTTCACCATCCCTTTCATCCATTCTTCATCCATCCATCTACACTTGATCCCCTCCATCAAATCCACCATCCAAGTGATCAAGGAAGCAAGGTAGAGTGAAGATTACAAGAAGAAGAAGGAGATCTCCATTGAAGACCTTCAAAGGGGGAATCTAATTCTAAATTTTGTGAATTTCTTTATAGATTTGTCATGGAATTTGTAGATACAATTGTCTATGTTGTTTTCTCTAAGACTATGATAGGCTAATCTCCTTTGTGAGAATAACTCCATGATTGGTGTTGGATAATTTAGTTTTTATACAATTTGATTTTAATCTTGAATGGGCTTTGTGTATTTCTATCATTGAATGTTGATTGCTTGATGTATATGATTGATTTGTGTGATTAATTATCATGGGCATGTGATTAGGTTGATAAATCAATTATGTGTTTATAATAGTTTATTGAATCATTTCATCAAACATTTCATGTGCATTAATTTAGAATGAGATAGAGATATCCTTCTAGATTTAGAACCCTTTGATAGAACACTTAATTGGCTTAATCGAAAGATTAGTTGACCAGGTGAGGAGACCCAAGCCATTAGTGAATTCATAGTACCTTAAAAGGGAATATTGCCTATGATTTAGTACCTAATTAGGGAACTCGTAGAGTAAGGTGTTCACTTTGGTCTCGATCCGTTGTACTTTTGGGAGCCTTATTGAGGGCCTACATCATATCCATCTCGAGAGAGAGCTTAGGTGGAATTAGCGATCGCTCCTATGCCATGTCCATGAGAGATTAGAATTATTTGCATGATTTCTTTATTATTTATACCATGATTATTGCTAATCTCATCCTTGTATCATTTAGAACCCATCCATTTTCTTGCATTTATTTTATCTTATTTTCATTAGTTTAAGTGCATTCATTTGCACATTTATCCTTCACTCTATTCCGTCGTCCTTATAAAATCACGATAAACTTGAGTTCGCTTAAACTCTAGCATGTTCCTCCCTTGAGTTCGATAAATTCTTTAATTGGTCATCTCGACTATTAACGACCAATCAATATGACGGATCACGAACAATTGAATTCAAAAATACTTCTAGCAGCACTATCGGACCCCATTTCGTTAAACCAATTGACCAAACCATCCTCTTGTTCCTTAAAGGATCTTGAACCATATGCGGTTGAACAGTTAAGGGAGGACGCCAATTTCCTTTGATCCACATATATCTCGGGGGCTCCCTCGTTATTGAATAGGAAACTTACATCGTCATCATGCAAAATTGAGTGTCACATTATCATCCCATTCACCGTACATACTTGAAAAATATAATAAATATATAACTTTGTTGCAATCCAATTTCATGAATTTGTGGAGTTGTGTTAAACGTTCTACGGTGTGATCGCCAGCAAGTATACGCACAGCCCCTTCATCCCCACCGACATATTCGGCCCTATTCCATATTCCATTAGTATGCACAACAACAATCTAATTCATCGTATTTTAACTGCAACTGGCAAGGGGATAAGAAACAAAATCTTTTGTTAGTTGCAATCATCTTATATCCTACTTAATTCAAACAATAGTATGTAGCTAAAAAATCCACTACAACACAGGGTAATGGGATACCAAAATTCAAGAAAATAAACAATAATTATTGTTGGATTTGAATGAGTTAAAACCATGTATCAACACTCCATCTAAACAACAAATTTAATCCAATAGAACAACGCAGGGTCCTCAACCATCCACTGATGTCCAATAAAAAAGAAACTTTTCGAGAATATATATGGACAATTTCGATTTCTCTACTACAATTGTTTAATTGTTTGAAGGTAGAAATCTTCGACAACAAATAACCACATTTAACTTTAGCCTTCAATCTCCACATAAATACTACAGAAATCTAGTTGACCATCTGTTTAAATGATTAAAAAGGAAGATTTGGAGAGCTTACCGAAAATGGGAGAAGCCGACGCCACCGATAATATGTACAGATGCGGATTCCTCATTAGCACCAGTTCGTGTATCTTGTTCTCAATCACTAACACAATCTTTGAATCTCAGTTGGGATGGGGCATGGGTGGAATTTCAGAAAGAAAGCATGCGATTAAATAGTTCTGTGCGTTGAATTTCGCCGATAACAACTTGACAGATGCCCATTCACTATCGTCGAGAATGAGCTGAGTTCGCTACACGTTGTCTATCATAGAGAATGAGCTGGGGGATGGCCGTTGACTACTGTCGAGAACTAGCAGAGGTGCACGGCATTGAATGAGATGTCGCCAAGAACAAGCTGAGAACGAGAAAGAGATGTCTGCGACAACGAGCTGAGGACGATAGAGAGAGCAAATTGTAAATTGGCAATGATTTTCCCTTACCTAATGCGAGAGAAGAATATGCTTTCAGGTGGGTGGGGTGTGGTGAATGGAGGGTGGTCATGGGTGGATATCAGGTGGGGTGGGAGAGTGGGAGGGTGGGCGGGTTTCAGAATTTTTTTTTATTTTGGTGGGAGGGGTATATTGGACTTATTGGGAGAGTTTGATTAAAAAAAAAGAATGTATTTGAATTATTGGTATTGATATTTAATTTGTGGTGTTGTGTAGTTTTGCTACAGGCACTAGAAATATTATGTATATAAAAATATTAATTGGATAAAAAATATTCAATTTTTACAAAATATGAAGTACATCAATTGTTTTATGTAGAGTTGGCATATAGGTTAAGCAAATACCGACCCATCAACCCACTGCATATTTTCAATTTGGGTCGAGGTTGACCTTTTTTTTTTTTTCAACCTAGTTAGCTTGCTATAGGCCATCGGACCATCGAGCTATTTTGGTCTATTTACCTTTGTTTGGTTTTAAAATTTTTATTTTAATAAAAATTTAAAGTTTAACTATTTTAAAATATATTCCATCTATCCCGCATTAAGGTTTATGTTTTCTATTTTAATTCGTCCCAAGTTAAGGTTTACATTTTTTTTGTCAAGTTGGGCCCACACAAAACAATTAATTATTTCATAGAGGCTCACACACAATACTAATACAATTATCCACTTCACATTAAATATTATTTCTCTCACCTCACTATGCATTAAATATTATATCTCTTAATTTACGTAAAAAAGCAAACATAAACATTAACCCGGAACTAAGGGAATATTAGAAATATATGTGTAATGTTAACTTTAAATTTAGATCTATTTTAACCAATAACCTTAGAGCACAGTTATTTAAATACTCACTCCGTCCCCTTCAAATAGTTTTTTTTTTCATTTTGGGCGTCTCACCCAAAGAAATCATCTTTTCTTTTTTACACATATAGGACTACACACATCCACTAATACAATTAAAATATGGGACCCACACTCCCATTAATACAACTACCCACTATACATTAAATAATAATATTCCTTAATTCACGTGCCAAAAAATAAAAGACCCTCTTAGTGAGGGACGGAGGGAATATATAATTTTAAAAGCAATCAAATTAAGGACAAGTCTTGTGTGAGACCGTTTCACGGTAAGATAATTTTATGCTTTTGTAATTAGTTATCACTTTCGCTATAAAATGTTATCATTTTCATTTATACTATAAATTGTTCATGGAAGAACATTATCACTTTTCATTAATTGAGTATCATTTTTCATCATAAAAATTATTATTTTTTATCCGTCTTTCGTAAATCATTACGTAAGACAATCACACATAATTGGTCCAATTACTTGATGGGTCGGGCCAAATAGGCGGTCGGGCCAAATAGGTCAGCTCTATTTGGATCTCCAATTTGAAGTCTTAGCTTAGCCTCGATACAATGTTTTATGGGTCGGTTTTCAGGTCCAATTTACCGGTTCTATTTACCCGTTTCAAATTAATTATATTCCATCTGTTCCCGAAATTTATGCACACTTTACATTGTGAGTTGTCCTATATATTTTTTTCAACGTTCCATTTATAATAAAATTATATTATACTCCCTCCGTCCCAAAATTTTTTGCACACTTTTTTTGTAAATTACAAAGGAAGTGTGCAAAACATTCTGGGACGGAGGGAGTATATTTTACTTATTTTTTACAATTTATACATTAATTTAACAACTTTTGTTTATTTTTTTTCTTTATTATTATTCTCAACAATTTTATTTATTTTTTCTCTTTACATTACTCAATTAATCCCTACGTTTTTTTTATATATATATATTATGGATTTTTTTTCATTTTAAAGTTTTTATTAAATTTTTTATAACATTAAAATATTTTTTTTAATTAAAAATAGAATTTCAAATAACACATTTATCTATAGATTTGGAAATCATTTCAAAACATTTAAAGAACACCAACTCCAATTTATTTTTATGATTTGATATTGTATTCAAGGATATGCTGGAATTTGATAAATGAGTTTATAAATTCCTCCTAAATGCAACCATAAATTTATTACCTTTTGAACGAGCTCTTGCGAAATTCATCCTTCTATTCTTGCAAAATTTGAAATTTAAAGTTGAAAATTAGTCATCACAAGAGCAAATGTAATTAAGTAGTAAGTGATGATCATCTACTATATACATCACTAAAATTGCATTATATATGCTTTTATATTTATCGATCACTCAACCAATAGAATCGGCTGCGTGGTGCCTAATAGTGGGTGTTCATCATGAAAATACTAATTATTTAAAAATAAAAATTAAAAAAAAATACTCCCTGTATCACATTTATATCATTAAACTTCCTTGTATATAGATAAAATGGACTAACGAGTATAAGATTGGACTAGACATGCATGTCGGTTCGAAACCGCCGATTCCGATTTCTGAAAATGGGGGAACTGGAACAGAATCAAGGGTAGGAAGGTTTCGATTCTGATTTGGAACAACCGGTTCCAACCAGGAACCGTCGGTTCCAATTTCACAAAATGAGAAATCGGAACTAAACCGGAATATATCCGATTTCGATTCCGTTTTGACCAATTCCCAATTTCAATTATTTTGTAAATGCCTAGGTTGGACCTTATAAACTTGTGAAATCGGAGAAAACCCAAGCTTATAGTCATGGGAAACTAGATGCTCTTTTAAGATTTTTATTTATTAATTAAAAGTAAATAAAAATAATAAAATATTATATATGCATTAAATTTGTATGGAAGGCCTCTTTTGAAGCTACATCATTTCTTGATCAATACAAGGATAGCACTATTATGTATTGAATATTAGAATTTCAAAAATAAATTTAATTAATTAATGATTAGGAAAGTATTCTAAGGGCCAACAACTTTCATCTGATTTGATTCTCAAATCTAAATAAGTCCTTTCTTTATATAGTTCGAGCTATTAAGTGGAGATACAACTTGCCCTTCTTTTGATCGTTCTCTTTATGTGGATAAGTAATATACTAATTAACTAGTCGCAATATTACTTATTGTGATTAATAAATCGACTATTAATAAATTAATTAAAGTGAGACCGGCCGTTTTACATTTTATTGGATGCTAAGTATAAATTATACCATGATAATCATGATAGATATCATTGAATAGTTAATAGGATTGATTGATAAGTGTAATTTATCTCCAAGCATTATCAATGGAATTAATTACTCCTTGTTATTCTCTTCTACTAACTTCAACCAAGCATCCCTCATGAATATATATCATTTCTTGTTTTAGAGGTGTTATTACTCTTTACTAGCAAAACTTACATGAGGATGAATTTTAAAAAATTAAAATATATAAATGTTATTTCGTGAGATGATCAAATTTATTATAAACATCTTTTATATACTCCATATAAATATCATTTTGTGAATTGGTCAAATATATTATATAAATATGTTTTATATCTTTATTTGATTTTCATGTGCGATTAAATATCATAAATAAATAAATAAAATATTTTTCAAATTTAGACCATCTTTCAAGGACATAGAGTTAATGATTTCTCGAAATTATAGAAACATTCCATGAGCAATTCTGATTATCAACCATTGTTAGTGTTTCATTCAATTTAGAAAAATCTTCTGGAATAGTCTACATGACAAAAGAAATGGTTAACTAACCCAAAGTTTGGTATAATAAATAATTGATATATTGCAGCTATAAATGAATAATTTTATTTAAAAGATTTTAATCTCACCATCATAAAATCATATTCATCCTAATTAATTGTAACAACTGAAATGATAAAAAAATTTCAAGAGAAAAATATTTATCCAAATATATTAGGGCAAAAACTCTTGTGACCTCGGGACACACTGTGTCCCCATGTGAACACATTCTTGTGTTCACATGAAGACACGGTGTGTCTTGGGGCACAAGAGCCTCACTCATATATTAGTAATTTAGAGTCAAATATTTTTTTAATTAAACTCTCTACACTGAAACAGAAATATATAGAATATTAATGAAATAATTCCATAATCATATTAGAGTATGTTTGACAATACTCCCTCCGTCTCCTTCCAAGGGTATCATTTTTCCATTTTAGGCGTCTGCCCCCAAGGGGATCTCATTTCTTTTTTTATACATATGGGACCCACACACACCCACTAATACAACTAAAAAATGGAACTCACATCTCCACTAATACAACTACCCACTACACATTAATTAATAATACTCCTTAATTCATGTGCAAAAACTAAATGGTACCCTCAAAGGCGGACGGAGGGAGTACTTAATTAACATTCAGTAATGAAAATAAATATAATTGATATTATTTGAAATGAGAGGTTATAATCTTTAATTATAATTAGATTAAATATGTTAGATGAGAATGGTGCGAAAATATGTGATAACATGTGATAAATTGAAGAAAATATAAGAAATTAGGGAGATATCAGAATGTAACGCGACAAATGATAACATGTGATAAATTGAAGAAAATATGAGAAATTTGGGAGATATATGATAAATAATAACATATGATAAATTAAAGAAAAGATGAGAAATTGGAGAGATATATGATAAATTGAAGAAAATATGAGAAATTGGAGAGATATCGAAATGGGATTGTTTGAGTGGGAAAAAAATTCTTGATTTGTTGTTTTTATATAAATATATAGATATATATATATATATATATATATATATATATATATATATATATATATATATATATATTATTAAGAGTGGTTTATGAAATAATTTAATTTAACGATTATTTTTTTATCGATTATGCATCACTTTTAGGGGTTTGTGTCTTGTGCACCTAAATGCTAAAGAAGTTCAAAAATATTACTCCATATTTTATTGTAAATAGTATTATTATTTTCAATTAATAAGTGCATTGTTTTTATTAAAATTATCGGCTTGAAAATAAATATATTAATGTTTGAATAAAAATTTTTTATTTTTTGAAAATCAAATATAATATTTACTCCCTCCGTCCTGATTTTGTTGTTAAATTTACTGTTTGCACAAAAATTAAGAAATATTTTATTTTAATGTATTGTAATGTGAGAAAAATAATATTTTAGTGTATAATAGGTAGTTGTGTTAGTGTAGTGTTGTGGGTCCACATAGGTATTTAAATATTTTATGTGAGTCTCATATACCAATAACAGAAATGTAACATTATTAATGGGACATCATTTTTTATAAAATGTAACAATATTAAGGGATGAAGGGAGTATTTCATTCAATTAATAAAAGTATACATCTGAACAGGTCGGATTTGGGTGCATGAACCTCGATCAATGTATTCAAACACACATGAATATTTTTTCACTTTAAATATATCACTTTTTATTAAAAAAAAATATCATATTTTTATTCCATCGCATTACTAATGTCGTTAGGCAATTTTTATTTTTTATTTTTCCAATTAATCATAAGGTTGCATTGTTACCAAAACCTGCTTATGTCATTAACAATGGTACCGAATTTTGTACGTAAACAGGTGCCACATTGATCATAATAACTAATCATAGTGAAAACTTTAATCATTGAATTGATTATTATCCAATGTATAGTTGTGAGATATTATAATTTATAAGGATGACATATGAACAGATGGTGTTGCGGTTTATCTCCCAACCCTTTTTGACTGTAGGATTGAAATAGAGACAAGTGTACTTGTAGAAATTTTGCATGCTTTTGTACCAAAACCTAGCTATATATCTCCAATTGTCTATGCCATCTCAATATCTTATCTCATCTTCCAGTTCTTACTAACACCCCACTAAATTTAAAAGTACAAACAATCCTATTTTTATATACTCTCATGAATCTTCGTTATTGGTAAATCCTCTTTATTAATGGATCGAAATTTAAAAATAAGCATTAAAAATTAATACTTGTTTTCGGTTTATATGAGTCTCGAAAACCAGTGATCAGTACTTTCCCGTCCCGACTAAATCTTCACATTTATTGTAGATATAGAGTTTAAGAAAAGTTATTTTTTGACCTGACTTTAATGATTTTTAGGAGTATTATGGTATTTTTAAGTAATAAATAAATAATAAAGTAAGTTATATGAGTTAAGCAAGAGTGTCATTTTTTTAAAATATGATGTAACGATAGGTTATTTATTTTAAAACTTTTATTATTTTTAAGGGTGAAGAGTGTAAGGACACAAACAAATGAGGAAATAGTGGTAAGCTTACTGAGAGGTATATATACGTTTGTTTTGGATTTTGGTAGAATATGTTTTAATTTTATGTTAAATTAATGGGTAAAAATATATGGTGATATGTTTTAATTAATTTGAAAGGAGAAATAAAAGAGATATACACAATCAATATTAATTAAGGAGTGAGAATGTATAAAAAGTGAGGTGATATGTTTTAATAATCAATATTAATTAAGGAGTGAGAATGTATAAAAAGTGAGGTGATATGTTTTAATTAATTTGAAAGGAGAAATAAAAGAGATATACACAATCAATATTAATTAAGGAGTGAGAATGTATAAAAAGTGAGTGAGTAAGGGTTAATAGGATTTACATGTGTATGTATATAAGAATTGTTTTGAAAACCTGAGTATAGATTTTGAAAACCAAAAATTAGATTTCAAAACCGAAAAATAATATATTGTAAAGAATATATTATGAAATAAATCAATAGGATGCAAATAAAACTTTGCTTTTTATATAGAGTATATACTTTCACTCCCTTAATTTTGAGTATTTATCTTATTTTTACTAATTTTATTGGCTTTTGAGAATAATGCAATCTTTTTAGAAATAATAAATAATAAAATAAGTTATGTATGTTATTTAATAATGACATTTTTTATAAAATATATGTATATATTAAAAATTATTTATTTTAAAACTTTTACTATTTTTAAGAGTGAATGTTGTCCTAAACAAACAAATAAAAAATATCCAAAAAACTGAAAAGTGTAATGATAGAAAAAGAATAAAACTCATTGTGAATGGGATATTAATTAAAAAAAAATCATTTATAAATTAATTCTTATTCAAAATGTTTTAATTTTCATTGTGGGAGTCACAGGTTTCGCGAAGCAAAGATATACAATTAATTAATTAAGGAGAAGTCTAGTGTAAAACGGTCCCACCATTTTATGCTTTTGTAATTAATTATTACTTTTAATTTAAAATATTATCACTTTTTATTTATAATATAAATTATTCATGAAAAAATTTATTACACAATTATCACTTTTCATTAATTAAATATTATTATTTTTTAAATGTTTTCACTACTTATTCGTCTCACGAAATACCTTTCGGGAGATGGTGCCACACAAGTTTTTGTCTTACTCTAATTAAAAAGACAATATTTTTGTCAAGTAGCATGATGATCTTTTGCCTCATTTTATATGAAGTAATGTTGTTTTGAAGGTGTTATGATCCTATGACCATCTCTTATTTGTCAATCAGGTATTCATTGAGTGTTATTAAAGTGTATTAGGAGCATATTTTTAATATAATTATTATACAATTTAATATGTTCACTATAATAGATTTATCAAAGCTTATGTTTAATTTATGAGTAATCCTCTCATACGTGTAAAGAAACGAGAGATCATATCAGTTAAAATAATAAATTTACCAATAAAATAGGGAATAAATCAATTAGAAAATAACTCTAATACACAAAGTATTTCTTATGCCCATAATTATGTGCACAGTTTATGTCTTTTTATATTAAAGTCTAATCTTTTCTTTTCTTTTTAATTTAGTATTAGTTTTTAAAATATAATTATAATTTCATAGTATATTTTAATTTTGTAAATCATGATGGTATATCTCAATAATATAAAAATTCATAATTAAGAAGGTTTGATAATAGACAAGCTCAAGTAAATAATACAAAATATATATATATTTTATTTCCCAAAATAATTTGAGTTAATACACTAAAAAAAAGTATTTATTAGCCATCGAATTTAGCGTAATTAGCAATGGATTAGCAACAAAAATAACATTTTTGTTTTAGCAACGAAATGCCAACGGATTTATTCTCTATTTTAGCAACGGAATTCAATCCGTTGGTAATTACCAACGGATTAGCAATGTAATCATTATATAAATTACCAACGAAATTATTAGCAACGGATTACCAAGGAATTATTTACCAACGGAATTGATTTTTTATTGCTAAAAATTTACCAATCACCACTTTAGCAACAGAATTTTGCCAACGGATTCCGTTGCTAATCCGTTGGTGAGCCAATTTAACAATGGAATTAAGGTTTCCGTTGTTAAAAAAATAGTTTTTTTGTAGTGATAAAAGTTACTTTATCAAGTAAATATTTTCAATAATATTATCCAGTCTCACAATCCATCTCAAAAGAGAGTAGTTCAAAAGAAAAATGTGATTATTAATTTAAGAGTAAATAAAAAAAATAAAAATAAATAAATAAAGTGATGTGACAAAATTGAGGAAATTCACCAACCAGGATAACATGGGCAAGTGTAAATAATGGAATCTCATTGTGGGTTGTGAGAAGCCCAAAATCATAAAAGATGGATAGGTGATAGTTGAATTATTTGGGCTTTCATTTGACCTTGTTATTTGGGCTTTCATTTATTTAAATAAGATGAGAGTTTAGAAGACCAACAGAAATTATTTTGGATTAGTTATTAGGTCTTTTATTTAAAAACAAAAAAAAAAATGACAGAACTAAATAGTAAAAGGGGAAATGATGGTTAAAAAACAGGTCCTACCGGGAGTCGAACCCAGGTCGCTGGATTCAAAGTCCAGAGTGCTAACCACTACACCATAGAACCAACTTGATATTTTTTCAAGTTAGAATTATAATCTATTCTCCTAAGAATTAGAATTAGTTTATACAGGTATAATTACAATTAAATTTTGAAAAAGGATTGTCAACACAGATATTCCAAGTAGAACTAGTAGTTTCATAAAATACACACTTTGTTCATAATTATCTTATGCAAACCCAATCGTCAATTATGTACATTTGACAAGGCAACTTAACTACTAACCAAGATCCAATTTTAACTAGGTCATTAATTTTCAATTTCAATTCATTTTTATTTGAATTACTGAATTATTAGAATAATTAAGTTGTTATTTTTATATAATAACTATATTATGAATTTAACCAATGAAAATTCTTTAAAAAAGACTTCAAATCCTCTCTCAACCAATGAAAATCTTTTAAAGAAAGTGGTAATAAGAAGCTAATAGATTGATTTTTCTCCTCACCGGTCAGCACAGTTAACATTCTATTCTACATGAAAGGAGGAATCGAATTGTTATTTATTTCTCTACATGATTTTACACAAATATGAATATCAATTAATACAAAACTTTCCAACTTATTAACGGGAGAAAATTACACATGTTTGATTAATTAGACTATTATTACATTTTATTCATACCCCATTTCCTATTCTTAAATCCGGTAAAAATCAATGAGTTAGTCTCTTATAAATCGGGTTTACATCATAAACCCTTGTAAACCATGTGGTTCCATTTAATTTAAACATCCTAGTGATAGTGATGGGGTGTATGAGTTTGGTTGAATTAATGTGGTGTTTAAATGAAAGTAGTAGGGAGAGTGTATGAGTGAAGTGAGAATTTGAGTAATTTTAAAATAATTTGGGTGGATATATACATTAAGGGTATATGTGTCATTTCAAGATAGGTGTATTTATTCTTATAATATTTATTTTTTTAAACATGATGTGTGTATTGAGAAAATGGTGTGTGAAGTAAAAAAAAGGTGTAGATATCTTGGAACTTTAATATAAAGACGGCACAAACTAAATCTAAGACACTTGGATATGAAAAAAACTCTGCAAATGGTGATATTATTAAGATTATTATAACCCGCTCCGTAAAAAAAAAATGAACAAATAAAAAAGATTATTATTACCCGCCCCCATTTCGGTAATAAGCCATCATCGACATAACCCCACCTTCTAATTTAATTAAGCTTAAGAATTGGTTAAGACATCAATATTTAGTCTAGTTTATTACAAGGAAGTTTTCGATTTTGTACATTTTGAATTAAGGCAATGTTATGCTTTCAAAAAATCAAATTAAATTAAGGCAATGTTTTATTTAATTATATATGAATAGGTAGGTGTGCACATATACATACACTATTCTTATTACTTAAATTAAATATTCTTTAAAATAAAATTAATATTTTTGTGCGAATTGCATTCACACATGTACCCTAATTTACTGATTATTCTTAAAATTTGATAAAATCAATTTTTATAGTAAGAATTATTACTCTTTTAAAAGAAAAATATTACTCCTTAAATTTTTAAATAACAACAATTCATCAATTGATTTTATAAAATAAAATCCAAATATATGTTACATGTAAAAAATATAAAGAAAAATATACTAGAAGAGATACAGTAGATTATAATAATTATATACTTTACAAAGTTCCATTAAATTAAGTAAATAAATTCTTATAATTAAACTCACGTGTGAGGAGGGAGATGGGGGTGGTAATAGACGTAGTCGAGCTAGACTTTGTCTGCCCTAAGATGGTGTTCGTTTCCGGGTTTTAAACCTAATTTTTGGATTTTAAACCCACATCCAGATTTTTAAAAGGGTAAAAGGTCATTCCCACCCCTCAACTTATGCGTGAGGATCAAATACACCCTCAATCTATTATTTTTAGCATCCAAATCCTTCAGCTTTGTTTAATCAATCAAATTGCCCCTTTATCTTTTGTAAGGAGAGCAAAAGTGTATTTTTGTTAATTAAAAAAATAAACACCACTAACAGGTGGAGTCCTTGGTTAAATATAAAAAACTTCAGCCAGAATTGTCAACATGTTATCAGAGGAGCTGAAGGAGAAGAAGAATGTCAGCAACGTCGTCGACACTGATACCAAGCTGATGACGACGGCGCGTTTGAGGAAGCGGCAGCTCTAGAAGTAGTAGTTCTGAACGCGGGAGACGACAGTTATGTTCCATCTTCTCGATATTGAGAATTGACATTCTTCTTCCTCGCTTCGAAGCAGCGAAACACCGCTACCCATTCCATCACCATCTGCTACCACCAGCGATCGCCTGAGATCCGCCACTGCATCTCCAACCACACACTGCCGGAATCCATTGACATTGCGATGCCAGCTAGCCCTGTCTCTCGCCGACGACCACCAGTTCTGCCAACGTCTAGCCAAACACGGTCGGCGCTGGTCGTGAAAACACGAACACTCCGTCAGCACTACTTCACACTGGCATCGCTGTCCATCGGAAATAACTATTGTGTGCCAACGTCACCGCCACGTTCATTCCAACCATTGAAGCTTCTGGCAATACTTAGCCGTGGAGAATCCATCGAAAATCGCGCTGCCTTCAATCCCATGCCACTTTCATTACAAGAAAAGTTTTCCCATCGTCGATCCACTCAACCCATGTTATAAATCGTGTGCAAGTATTCAAACTTAGCAAGAACTTATTGCATGAAAACACACGCACACACACTTATATTGATTGTATGAAGAATAAAAGAAAACTTAGAACACCAAGAAATATAGTGGTTCGGCAATTTCCTATGTCCACTCTTAAGGGAGAAGAGATCTTATTAATTAGGGTTACAATGATGAAGAATGAATACAACTTACATATATATCTTAACTTATGATATATATGGATAATATATGATATGATCTGCAGAATCTTGCATATCATATATGTGATCACAAACTTACTTGCCAAGCAAGATGTCCACCAACACCAGGCTTACTATCACCGCAGCCCATGGCCCATCATTCTTGCATCAATACTTACGTGTGCATTGCTGACCTTACATGCATGAACCATGCATCGAGCACAGCCATGCAAGAGTCTACTTCTCTCAATAATACTCCACCTTAGACCTTGCATCACCTCATCAAAATTCCTACTTCTCCCACCTGCTGCATTAAAGGTTGCAGCCACCCCTTATCCACTTTAGTTCATCCCAAACAAGCTCTTGCACAGCTCATACTTGACAGCAGGCAAAGCCTTTGTAAGAGCATCAGCCGAATTTTCTGATGTCTTGATCTTCTTCACAACAACTAATCCCTTCTCAATCATATCTCTTATGAAATACAATCTAACATCAATATGTTTGGTTCTTTCATGATAGCCCTGATGTTTGGAAAGATGAAGAGCACTCTGATTGTCACAAAACACTTCAACAACATCTTGTTGAATCCCAAACTCTACCAAAATTCCAATAAGCCAAACTCCTTCCTTGATTGCTTCTGTGAGTGCCAAATATTCTGCTTCAGTGGTTGAAAGAGCAACTACATGCTGATGTGCAGTCTTCCAATTCACTGCTGAACCAAATATGTTGAATACATACCCTGTCAAGGATTTCCTAGAGTCAAGATTAGCTGCATAATCAGCATCAACGTAACCCACAACAGCCTAATCCCAAGCTGCTAACCTCTTAAACTTTAAGCCTGTTGATGTTGTTCCTTTTACATATCTTAATGCCCACTTTACTGCTTCCCAATGTAACAACCCTGGCTTGCTCATAAACCTACTAACCAAGCTCATCACATAAGCTAGATCCGGCCTATAACACACCATTGCATACATCAAACTGCCAACAGTGCTAGCATATGGTATCTTGTCCATCTTTGCCTTCTCCTCATCTGTTTGAGGTCCTTGCTGTAAGGATAGGCTTAATCCCTACTTCACTAGTACAGAAACTGACTTACAAAGATCCATGTTATACCTCTTAAGAACTTTGATCAAATATGACTCTTGATGCAAGATCAACGTTCCAACTGATCTGTTCCTGCTGATTTGCATGTCAAGTATAACACTAGCTTCTCCAAGATCCTTCATTTCAAACTCTTTTCTCAGAGTTTCTTTTACTGCAGATATATCAGCTATTTTGCAAGCAATCAAAATGTCATCTACATATAATAACAAATATATGTAGCTCCCTTCTTCACACCTTATGTGCACAGCTGTCATATGAGCTTCTTTTGAAACCATATGATGTGATATACTCATCAAACCTTAAGTACCACTGCCTAGGACTTTGCTTCAACCCATACAGTGATTTGATTAACTTGCAAGCTTTATCTTCTGCATTTTCAATATTTACTCCCTCAGGTACCTTCATGTAAATGTCCTCATCCAAGTTTCCATGTAAGAATGTTGTAGTTACATCCATTTGATATAACTCAAGATCAAACTGATTCACAATGGCCAGCAATAATCTGATAGAACAATGCTTCACCACAGGAGAGAAAATCTCATTATAATCTACTCCCTCCTTTTGTGAGAAACCCCTTGCCACTAGCCTTGCTTTATATCTGATCCCACCTTCCTTACTAGTCACTGGCTTCTTCTTATATATCCATTTGCAACCAACAAGCTTCTGATTAACAGGCTTATCTACAACAATCCAAGTCTTATTCTTTTGTAAAGACAGTAGCTCTTCTTCCATTGCACCTAACCATTTATCACCCTCCTTGCCTGATATTGCTTCTAAGTATGTTCTTGGCTCATATACTTCAACATCAGATGCAACATATAGAGCATATGACACAATATTGCCTCAATGTATCTAGCAGGTGCCCTGATTTGTCTTCTCAATCTATCTCTGACCAGCTGATAGCTATTCAAAGTATTTCTGGTATCAACATCAGTTGGCTCTACTTCTTCTCTTGCTACTTCTTCCTCTTGTTCATTTTCATCAGCCTGATCACCTTCTTGTTGCTGCACTTTTTTTTCTTAAACTCCACCTCAAGCTCAAATTTATCTGGAGTAAAGGATGTTCTAGTAGTCCTTTGAACTAGTGGCATTTTTCCTTCATTGAAAGTGACATCCCTACTAACAAGAAACTTGTTAGTCTCATACCACCACAACTTATATCCCTTCACTTCTTGTGGATAACCTACAAGTACACACTTGATAGCTCGAGGATCAAGTTTGTCTTGTTTCTTACGTGCATAAACTTAACAGCCAATTAATCTCAGATAACTGTATTTTGGAGCTTTTCTAGACCAAACTTCTTCAGGTGGCTTGAACTTAAGAGCTGTGGACGGACATAAATTGATTAGGTAAGCTGTTGTTGTCACCAACTCACCCCAGAAATCTTTTGAAAAACCTCCACTGCTCATCATGCATCTTACTCTCTAAAGAAGAGTTTGATTCATTCTTTTAGCCACACCATTTTGTTGTGAAGTACCAAGCACAGTCTTATGCCTTTTGATCCCCTTCTCTTTATAGTAGTTATTAAACTACTCTGATACAAACTCAAGGCCATTATCTGTTCTCAAGCACTTAAGTTTGCTTCCTGTCTGATTTTCAACTTCTGTAAGCCATACCTTAAAAGCTGAAAATGCCTCATCCTTAGATTTCAAGATTCTTACCCATACCTTTCATGAAAAATCATCAATGAAAGATATAAAGTATCTTCCACCTCCTATGGTTGTGCTTCTTGATGGCCCCCAAAGATTAGAGTTGTATGTACTCTAGTCTTGCCTTAGTGATGTGTTCTGCAGCACCAAACCTTAATCTCTTAGACTTGTCAAGAATGCAATCTTCACACTGCTGCAGCTTGCAAGTTGAACTTATTTCTAATAGTTTCTGTCTTGCTAACTCTTGTAACCCCCTTTCACTAATGTGAGCAAGTCTGCCATGCCATACTTGAACACTATCTTGGTCTGAGTTGCATTGCTTTGTCCAGAAACCACAGAGCCTTCAAGGAAATAAAGATCATGTTTCTTAATTCCCTTCATCACCACTGAATTGTCTTTCATGACAGTAAGTATGACACCTTCTAACTGAAACTTGTACCCTTGAGAATCCATCATACCTAAAGATATGAGATTCCTCCTTAAATTTGGTACATATCTAACCCTTGTCAGAAGACTGATTGCTCCATCAAACATCTTCAACTTGATAGAGCCAATCCCCTCAATCTTGTATGCTTGATCATTGCCCAACAAAACTGATCCTTTATGATATGGCCTCAATTCAGTGAAGAAATCCTTTATGGATGTCATGTGAAATGTACATCCGGAGTCCATGACCCATTCACCCGAAACAGAACTAGAATAGATAGACAAGGCTTCAATAAAATCAGAATCAAAACTACTTTGGTTTTGTATCACCTTATTTGCATGAGGTTTCTGATTCCCTCCACTTTTAGCTATCTGTTTTGCCACCATTGTCTGCCACTTGCGACATTGCTTCTTGTAATGACCAGGTTTGTTACAATGAAATTAATTATTGCTATCATCATTAGCTAATGTACTCTGATCCTTCTGCTCTTGTTTCTTCTTATCTGCACCTCCCTTCTTGTTGTTTCTATTCCACTGGTTTCTTTACCATCAAACCTTCACCAGCAATCTGAGCATCAGAGTTTTTCTGAAGTTCTTTTGATTTTAATGACATCTGCACTTGATCCAGTGTGATCAAATCCTTGTTACCATACATCAATGTATCTTTGAAATTCTACAAAGACTTAGGAAGGGCAGAAAGTAATATCAAGGCCTTGTCTTCATCTTTAAGAATAACATCTATGTGTTGGGTTGTATACTAAAAGTCTAGCTTTAGTATGAACAATTTTATAACAATATTTGAAAAGAGAATCATATGATCAAATGATTGCATCTTATAATTTATTTATATGCACGGTGCAATAGTCCATTTACTTTATACTGTAGATAATATATTGTGTGACAACACGCGGAAGATCATATTATCGGTTTCCTTATAAAGTATAAACAGATGCTCACAACTGAGATAGACGGGGACTCTCTATCGGTATGGTTGTAGTGTGATTTGGTATTAGTTTGTCTTGACTATAAAATCACATTAGTATGCTTTGTGCATATTGAGTAGGATCGCCTGAGATCGTTCGTCTTATACTGACTATATAGTAGAACTTGATCTCTGTTATTACGGAAGTTTGTGCTCTTAATCCCTATATAATAACCTCGACACGTAGGGCAGTATGTATTTCTTTGATTCATCAATGGGTGAGATTTATAAGTATTAAATCAACAAACTCGGTGAGTTGGGAAATAGTATTGTATCTATGGTGTGTTGTTGATTGTAGAAGGAATCCATGTCCGACATAGGTTGATGATGTCCCCTTGAGGAGCTCATAAGGTTTATCATGTAAATCTTGCAAGTGGATTAATTTCCGGCATGATAATAAGGTTTAGTGGTACTACTCTCGGATAAGATATTAATTAATTTGAGTTGTCAGTAACTTAATTAATTAATGGGCATTGTATATCTTAAACATGATGAGACTTCGGGCTCATAATAAGAAGGAGCCCAAAACGTAATTTTGGGTTGGAGTGGGTAGTGCAGTAATAATAATAATTTAGTGGACTTTATTATTATTATTGGATTAAATATAAGCTTTGGGCTAAGCTTGGATATTTAATTCAATGGAGGCCCAACTCCAATTCTCCTCCTGATCCCTGCTGTAGCCCAGTATATAAGTGAACTCAGCTTCTTGGAACCCTAAGTTTTTTCCTGCGCCTCTTTTGATGTATGATGAGGGTTGAGAGCAGATTGAGGAGGTCTCGTAGATCGTCTCCCACACGACGTCGAGATCGGACTTGGGACATACGGCAGAAGATCAGAAGGTAGTTTGCTGCTGCTGTCTGCCGCTTTGAGAAATTTATATAAACTCGTACAGTGATCATAATTTGATGATCAATATACTGACGGAAAGCCGTTGAAGAGAAGATCGTCTGAGCACAAAGATCATTCAATTCTGACATCAGACGAGGAAGTTATGGTCATTCTCGTGGGACTGCACAGTCTGCCAGTGAGAATCCTTCATCTTCTACATACCCTGGTGAACGGTAATCGTTTCTATGATTTATTACTTCCGCTATGATAGAAACGCATGGTATCCTGACGGGTTATGTTAACCAAATAATCCAAATGCCAACAATTGATATCAGAGCTTCGGTTTCGTGGTGAAGCGTGACACGTTAGGCTAGGGTTTATGTGATTAATTTTTCGAAATTAGGATCGCATGTTTAGGGTTTTGGTTTTACTGCGCAAACCATGAATATCCCTATGTGAAATATACCCTATATCATATTTGTTCGTCGATGGTTGTGTGTGAGAGGATTCAACGAAAACTGTTCGTCAATTTCACATGGAAGGAAGAAATTGAGAGAAAATCCAGCGCAGTGATATTGCATAGGTAATAACCGGAGTTTCAACCATCGGATCAGGCTGAATTTTGGTCAGCACGTTCAAATTTTGTGGATGTACATTCTGAACGGTGCAGATCGTATTTGGAGCTCTGTATTGTTGGGAATACGCCGAAAACAGAAGCAGTTTTTGGGTAATTCTGTTCTGCGTAGTCGAGGGAATAGAGCCGTTTCTCAGAAACTAACTGTTGGATCGACCTGTAATTTGGAAAGCATGTTCACAACTGACAGGAGTAGATTCTGGACGGTGGAGATTGGATTCCCAAGTTCCTACAGTTGCGAACGCTGAACGACAGTTGGTGTAGTTTGAAGTTGCGCGTTGGGCTGAACTTAGTTCCGTGCAAGTAGGCCCTTAGACGAGCGACAGTTCGAGCGGATCTGCATCAGGTTCGATCGATGCTGCACCAGGTTCGAGCGGATTTGCATCAGGTTCGATTGGTCTGCATCAGGTTCGATCGATGCTGCACCAGGTTCGAGCGGATTTGCATCAGGTTCGATTGGTCTGCATCAGGTTCGATCAATGCTGCACCAGGTTTGAGTGGATTTACATCAGGTTCGATCGATGCTGCACCAGGTTCGAGTGGATTTGCATCAGGTTCGATTGGTCTGCATCAGGTTCGATCGATGATGCACCAGGTTCGAGCGGATTTGCATCAGGTTCGATTGGTCTGCATCAGGTACGATCGATGCTGCACCAGGTTCGAGCGGATTTACATCAGGTTCGATTGGTCTGCACCAAGTTCGAGTGGATTTGCATCAGGTTCGATTGGTCTGCATCAAGTTCGATCAATGCTGCACCAGGTTCGAGCGGGTTTGCATCAGGTTCGATTGGTCTGCATCAAGTTCGATCAATGCTGCACCAGGTTCGAGCGGGTTTGCATCAAGTTCGACTGGTCTGCATCAGGTTCTGCGTGAGTCTTCACAATATGATCGGACAGGGTGCCAAAGTGGTGCAGCAGGCTGCGGGGAGGTCGATCCCCATCGCAGTTGTCCGCATTCGTAATTGGTGGCGAACAATCGAATTCACTGTTATATAACTGTTTTAATTGATTTATTAATTGATTATTGTTATATATGTATGCATGATTCTCTATGATTTATTGCCTTAAATAGAAGCATGCTAGATTGCGTATTATATTTGGTATATTATATGCATGTATGTTGGAGTGTTGATCAAGTCAACTTATTTTTGGCAATTTATTTCCTTATATATAACTGCTATAATTGTTTTATTGGTCAATTATTGTTATATATTTGGAAGTATGAGCATGCTAGGTTGCGTATTTTATTTTATTTTTAAATATTATATGCATGTAAAAACCCCCGGTGTTGAATAACTAAGTGGGAGAGGGGATTGGTAAAAAATTCCCACGGCCTCCATTATTGGTTTGTAAGTGATGTGAGTAAACTTGCACGTTGGCAATAGAGCCTTCCTCCCTAACGGATGAGTTTATTCACGGATCACTGGTACAAACTTCTTTAAATAATTATTGTTTGTAATGTGATGCATATGGACTTGCGCGTTGGCTATAGTGCCTTCCTCCCTAACAGATGAGCTTATATGCCGTTCACTAGTACAAACTTATATAATTGATGGTTGTAGAAAGTTATCTGAGCGCGTGTGTACTTCTCCAACAGTAAGGCACATAAGCTTCGGCAGCGGACTTGGAATCAAATAATGGTGCACACTTAGATGTAAATAATTAGTATCCTCCCCAACGGAGTCAATGCTATTATTTGCATGGCTAAAGAGGAACCGACTGTTAATTATTTTGTCATAAAGTTAGGTTGACAAATGAAATTAATGGGTAAAACCTTCTCTTGTAAATGTTCGGGTTTGTAAACATCCACACTAACGTGGCTTGCAGACTCACGGTGCTTGAGATGTCGATGAATTTTATTTTTATATTGTTTTGAGGGAATCAATATAAAAGGATAAAATTCGAAGTTTTGATCGGTAAATTAATTTGTGATTCTCTGAATTTCAAATGGTTTTATTTCACTAGTTGTTAACTAAAAGAAATAATATTTACTTGTCCAAATTAGATGATTAGAAAAGAATCTTGGGTTTGAATTTTACTGCTTAAGAAAATACAAGTGTGTTCTCACAAAGGACGTCTCATGATGTTTTTCTAAAGTCTCTAGTGAAGAGATGAGAGGTTCATAGAAATATGATGATCTCATGTAACTCTTCAGATACTTGAGTAATTTAAAAGGTGATAGGTCATGATAGAATTTGATGAATGAATTGGAAATATATGGAATAGAAGTTGAAAGGGAAACCTAAGTCAATTTTATTCTCCATAATTGTCTAGATGTTTTGAGTGAGTTCCACCTGAATTACAAGAGGATGTAAATGGTGGGAAACTTCTGACAAAACATGTGGTAAAGGAAAGTCATTTTCATCATGATGTGAAAAAGTTTAATATCTTATTTACTAGTGGTTCAAACATGATTAGTGATGGCATCTACTGATACGAAGTGTGTAGATACTGGAATCACTAAATGTTTATCACCAACTATGAATAAGATTGTTATGACATGGGTAAAACTACAAAGGTAGTGACTATTGCAGTGGGAGTTGTTTATTTATCTCATGATAAGAATAAACGATTGATTATGAGAAATTGTCTTTGCGTACGTTTCATAAAAAGAATTTGATTTCGGTTTCTATGCATTATCGGATAGATACTTCATTTAATTTAAATGACATGGTCATAGTGATGAGGAATGGGGCTATAATCTGTAATAGTACGTTGGTGGATAATGTATACTCTTGAATCATGTACATCCCACAGATGCAACAAATAGTAATTAATAATGCATCTTCTAATATTAGTAAGAGAAAGGAACCTTCAAAGATGAACTAAACATACATTTGGCATCTAAGATTAGTTCATTTTACTTGAGTAGGATTCAAAAGTTGATAGCTGATGAGTGATATTTTCACCTAGATTTTAGTATCTTTTTATGTGAGTTTTCGTATATTTTTATCCGTATTTATGTGTTATTTGGTTGTGTTTTGTGTTTTTATTGAAATGTGTATGAATGAGCTTAAACCTACGATTTTCACTTTTTATTGGATGCTAGAGATGATAAGGAAGGCATAGGAAAAAGCGGATCTCAATTCGGAGTTGAAACGAGGAAGAACGAGCCAAAACAGTGAAGCAGACAGCACAACACGGCCAGCCGAGCCCGGAAACACGACCCGTGTCCAGTGCAGAAACACGGGCCGTGTACCAAAAATGGGCCTGTAATAAAAGCCGTGCGCGGACACCAGATTACACAACACGGCCACCCCTGTGGCCGTGTGCAGAGCACGAGCCGTATAGGTGTAAATTCTGTAAAAAAATCAGAATCCTTCTAGAAGCTTCCCAAGGGGTATAAATACCCAATACTTCAATTTTGGATGAGATTTTGGCCAGGGTTTCGACTGTTCACATAGATCACACACCATTTCCTCCATTTTTCACCTTTATCTTCATCCATTCTTCATCCACCCATCTACACTTAATCCCCTCCATCAAATCCACCATCCAAGTGATCAAGGAAGCAAGGGAGAGTGAGATCACAAGAAGAAGAAAGAGATCTCCATTGAAGCACTTCAAAGGGGGAATCTAATTCTAATTTTTGTGCATTTCTTTATAGATTGATCATGGTTTGTAAGGATTTTAATGTCTATGTTGAATTTCTTGTAACTATGAGAGGCTAATCTCCTTTGTGAGATTAGCTCCATGATTGGTGTTGGATAATTTAGTTTTTATGCAAATTGATTTTAATCTTGAATGGGCTTTGTGTTATTTCTATCATTGATTGTTGATTGCTTGATGTATATGATGATTTGTGTGATTAATTGTCATGGGCATGTGATTAGATTGAGAAATCAATTATGTGTTTAGGATAGTTCATTGAATCATTTCATCATACACTTCATGTGCATTAATTTAGAATGAGATAGGGATATCCTTCTAGATTTAGAACCCTTTGATAGAACATTTGATTAGCTTAATCGAGAGATTGGTTGATTAGGTGAGGAGAACCAAGCCATTAGTAAATTCATAGTACCTTAAAAGGAAATATTACCTATGATTTAGTACCTAATTAGGAAACTCATAGAGTAATTAGTACCTAGTGGGAGGTGTTTGCTATGGTCTCGATCCTATGTGCTTTTGGGAGTCTTGTTGAGGGCCTAAATCCTATCCATCTCGAGAGAGAGTTTAGGTGGAATTAGTGATCGCTTCTATACCTTGTCCACGAGAGATTAGAATTAATTGTATGATTACTTAATTATCTATGCCATGATTGTTGTTAATCTCATCCTTGCATCATTTGGAACCCATCTTATCTTTGCATTCATTTTATCTTTATTTCTTGCTTTAGCATAATTGCTTTCATTTGCTCCTATCCGCTCATTTCCGTCGTCCTTATAAAATCACGATAAGCTTGAGATCGCTTAAACTCTAGCACGTTCCTCCCTGTGGTTTGATAATTTCTTTAATTGGTCATACCCACTAAACTATGGCTAATCAATAGCCGATAGATCGTAAGGTTTATCTGAAGTGGAAACTATCAGACTTGCGAGTCTTGCTTGGAAGTAAAAATAATTAACTGCCTTTTCAAGGCTGTGGGGTGTAGAGCCAAAAATATATATGTTGGAATTAGTTCATTCTGATTCAAGCAAACCTAATATTATCCAGGCGAGAGATGGTTATGAATATTTGAAGATTATTCTAGATACCAATATATTTATTTGATGCACTGCATGTCTAAGTTCTTTGATTAATTCAAGAATTGCAAGGCTGGTACAGTGAAGCGTCATGGAAAATATATTAAGTCATTACTATTTAATCATGATGGCGAATACCTCTTGAGATAGTTAGGAGCTATTGATCAGAAGTTGAGATTAAATCTCAAATTGACTACACCAGGCATGCCCCAACTGAATGGTGTGGTGGATAGAAGGGATAAGGCTCTTATGGTTATGAATAGATAGATGATGAATTATTTGAAATAATTAAATTTATTTTATGGATATGCCCTAGATACAGTCATTTGTAAAACGTTTTGTCTGTTTGTGGGAAATCCTAGAAAAATAAAGAGTGATTTATGTTGTTCAAAAGATCGAAGGGTGATTGTCAACACAAACACTGGATTTTTTGGAAAAGGACTATGTAATAAATCACAAACCCATGTATGAGTTGTTCTAAAGGTAGTGAGAAGAAAACACAAAGTATAAGTACCAAGTGTACAAGCGGATATACCACAAGGTAAACTGCAACGCGTGTCACGTCTATACACAATTACATTAGTGCCTTGTCGCAGTGGGAGGGTTATTCGACAACCCGTGAGATACATGTTTTGGGAAAGTCGTAAGACTTGATCCCTAGTAAACATGGTATTATCCCAGGGATACGACGTTGCACTACAAGATTAAAATGCGGAATCTTAGTAAGTTTCAATGAATGTTGAAATAGAATCTACGGATTCCAAATTAACTCTGGGAACTTGAAAGACCACTAAATAGTGTAAAAGCCATTGGAAGTGGTCATAGGAAATAAAAGAGGATCATACGGTAAGGTGAAAACCTTGAAAGCAAAGTTTATTGCGAAAGAGTGTACTCAGAAAGAAATTGTTCGATTATGAGCAAACATGTTCGCTGGTAGCTATGCTAATATTGATCCGAATTCTTTTATTTATTGCTGCTCATATTGAATTATGAGGAACAACAAATAGATGTCAAGACAGCTTTCCTGAATGGAAGTCTTGAGAAAAACATCTATGTGAAGCAACCAGAGTGATTCATTGCAAAGTGTTAATAACATTTTGATAGTAAGCTTGAAAATGTCCAGCGATGGGCTAAAAGCAAGCTTTGAGATCATGAAGCATCTATTTTGATTAGGTAATCCAGTGGCATGGATTTAAATCAATGAGCGGATGAGTCTTGTGTGTTGTAAAGAGTGACAGAAACGTGGTGGTATTTCTTGTACTATACCTAGATAGTATCTTACTCATTGGAGACAATGAAAGAGTATTATCGGGCGTATGGGTACGGTTAATAAAGCGGTAGAGATGAAGGACTTAAGAAGGGCAAAATATATCCTTTTGATCACGGTAATACGGATCACAAGAAAGGATGTTATGCTTATTTCTAGTTTTGTAAAATGGTACAGCCCATACTCGTTTAGCATGTGAATTTATCTAAGTGAATGTGTCTTTGAGACACAAAAAGAAGATAAAGAAGATGAAAGCGGTTCCTTATGCTTCGGCGAATAAGGAAGCTTAATCTAAGGAATGCTATGCACGAAAATGGATAACTGTATTGCCAATGGCATAGACAGTTGGTATCAAACGTAACCCGGAACAAGAATGATGAACTGTAGTAAGACATATATAAAGTGCCTGAGAAGGACTGGAAATCATATGTGGACTTACTAAACAGATTCACTGCTTCTTGTGGATTACGTAGATTTGGATTTTTTAGTCAGATTGGACGGCGGTAAATTCACCTCAAAGGTTGTGTTTAATTTTAGGAAGTAGAGTCATAATGTGGAGGAGTGCTATATAGAAATATATTTCAGACTCCGGACTCCATCATGGAAAGATGATAAATTGGAGCCTATGAGGCCTCCAAAGTATCTATATGACTCTAGAGATTTCATGATGGACTTTGAAGTGTTTCTAAGTTTGCCCAAGGTTATCACAATTTACATTGATGATAATGGTGCAGTTGCAAACTTGAAGGAATCACGAGTCCATAAGGCAATTAAACACATGGAGCGCGAGTACTACCTGTTACGAGAAATCATATGATGAGGGGAAGGTTGTTGTCGCCTAGATTGCATCGGATGATGACCTATTAAATCCATTTACAAGGACCTTAAGGCGAGAGTTTTTAATGGTCGTGTAGTTGGAGTAGGAATCAGATGTATGGCAGAAGACATGACAGCATAATCTTTTAGTATAAGTGGGAGATTGTTGGGTTGTATACTAAAAGTTTAGCTTTAGTATGAACAATTTTATAACAATATTTGAAAAGAAAATCATATGATCAAATGATTGCATCTTATAATTTATTTATATGCACGGTGCAATAGTCCATTTACTTTATACTGTAGATAATATGTTGTGCGACAACACGCGGAAGATCATATTATCGGTTTTCTTATAAAGTATAAACAGATGCTCACAATCGAGATAGACTGGGACTCTCTATCGGTATGGTTGTAGTGTGATTTGGTATTAGTTTGTCTTGACTATAAAATCATATTAGTATGCTTTGTGCATATTGAGTAGGATCGCCTGAGATCGTTCGTCTTATACTGACTATATAGTAGAACTTGATCTCTGTTATTATGGAAGTTTATGCTCTTAATCCCTATACAATAACCTCGACACGTAGGGCAGTATGTATTTCTTTGATTCATAAATGGGTGAGATTTATAAGTATTAAATCAACAAACTCGGTGAGTTGGGAAATAGTATTGTATCTATGGTGTGCTGTTGATTGTAGAAGGAATCCATGTCCGACATAGGTTGATGATGTCCCCTTGAGGAGCTCATAAGGTTTATCATGCAAATCTTGCAAGTGGATTAATTTCCGGCATGATAATAAGGTTGAGTGGTACTACTCTCGGATAAGATATTAATTAATTTGAGTTGTCAGTAACTTAATTAATTAATGGGCATTGTATATCTTAAACATGGGGAGACTTCGGGCTCATAATAAGAAGGAGCCCAAAACGTAATTTTGGGTTAGAGTGGGTAGTGCAGTAATAATAATTTAGTGGACTTTATTATTATTATTAGATTAAATATAAGCTTTGGGCTAAGCTTGGATATTTAATTCAATGGAGGCCCAACTACAATTCTCCTCCTAATCCCTGCTGTAGCCCAGTATATAAGTGAACTCAGCTTCTTGGAACCCTAAGTTTTTTCCTGCGCCTTTTTTGATGTGTGATGAGGGTTGAGAGTAGATTGAGGAGGTCTCATAGATCGTCGCCCACACGACGTCGAGATCGGACTTGGGACATACGGCAGAAGATCAGAAGGTAGTTTGCTGCTGCTGTCCGCCGCCTTGTAAAATTTATATAAAATCGTACAATACTCAGAATTTGATGATCAATATACTGACGGAAAACTGTTGAAGAGAGGATCGTCTGAGCATAAAGATCATTTAATTTCAACATCAGACGAGGAAGTTATGGCCATTCTCGTGGGACTGCATAGTCTGCCAGCGAGAATCCTTCATCTTCTACATACCCTGGTGAACGGTAATCGTTTCTATGATTTATTGCTTCCGCTATGATAGAAACGCATGGTATTCTGACGGGTTACGTTAACCAAATGATCCAAATGCCAACACTATGTTCTCAAGATCTCCAATGATTTTGTTGAAATCATCAAGCTGTACAAGTAATGGCTTGTCTTCTGTCATCTTAAACGAGTACAGCTTCTGCTTTACATATAGGCGGTTTGCTAGACTCTTCACCATGTAAAGATCCTCAAGTTTCTTCCAAACCCCCCTTGCAGTGGCTTCCTTTGAGACTTCTCTTAGAGCTTTATCTCCAAGACATAGTATAATTGCACTACGAGCCTTCGATTGTGATTCTTGATCTGCTGTGTTTGCAACCCCATCAACCGCAGTAGCCTGGTTCACTGGCAACGGCTTCAAGGCATCAGACAACCCTTGTTGAATAAGGATTGCCTCCATCTTAATCCTCCATAGGCAAGTCTGATTTCTTCGAGAACTTCTCAATATCAAACTTTGTCATAACCATGGTGATTACCTTCTTCAAACAGTCGTTTGTGGCTTACTTTCCCACAGACGGCGCTAATTGTTATGAATCGTGTGCAAGTATTCAAACTTAGCAAGAACTTATTGCATGAAAACACACGCACACACATTTATGTTGATTGTATGAAGAATAAAAGAAAACTTAGAACACTAAGACTTATAGTGGTTTGGCAATTGCCTATGTCCACTCTTAAGGGAGAAGAGATCTTATTGATTAGGGTTACAATGATGAAGAATTAATACAACTTACATATATATCTTACCTTATGATATATATGGATAATATATGATATGATCTGCAGAATCTTGCATATCATATATGTGATCACAAACTTGCTTGCCAAGCAAGATGTCCACCAACACCAGGCCTACTATCACCGCAGCCCATGGTCCATCATTCTTGCATCAATACTTACGTGTGCACTGCTGACCTTACACGCATGAACCATGCATCGAGCACAGCCATGCAAGAGTCTACTTCTCTCAACAATCCACTACCGTCTCCTCCAACGGGGATACCACAGTGCTTGCTACTTCTCTTTTCAATTCGAAAGAACTTCTACTCTCATATGGATGTGCTGCTTCTCTTTTTTTAAAAATGAGAAGAACTCCACTCAGGTATTGCTTCTCTTTCTCTTCTCAAAAAATGAGAAGAACTTCTACTGCTTTTCAAGATCCACAGCTACACTTCTCAAAGAAGATGAGAAGAACTTCTTGTGCCCGACCAAGTCCAGATACCCGCATCCGTTGCATAGCCGCCGCCCGCTGTCTCTTGAAGGGATGTCGTGCTTCAACTGATTCATTTGGATCCTCCGACGGCTGAACTTTTTTATTTTTAACCATGGGCACCATCTATTAATGTTGTTTATTTTTTTAATTAAGAAAAATTCATTTTTGCTCTCTCAACAAAAGATAAAGCAGCAATTTGATTAATTAAATAAAGTTGAAGGGTTTGGATGCTAAAAATAATAGATTAAGGGTGCATTTGATCTTCATAAATAAGTTGAGGGGTGTGAGTTATTTATGGGTTTGAGCGGATTGGCTCATTGGGTTTTGTCCAAATTAACAGTTCTATATGTATTAAGGGAACAGAGGGAGTAACTTTTTTGGTAGGACGTCTTAATTAGTAAAATATAACCCTCGTGACGGGATGAAAGAAGTATATTTAATTTAACAATTTAATTTTGGTGTAATGGATAAAAGTCAGTAAATACAATTGATTCATAATTTAACTAAATTTTTAATAGAATATGTTCGTGTTGAAATTTGTAAATTATAGGTAAGATTTATTAGTAATTTTTCAATTTAACTAAATTTTGTGGTATAGAGAACCTACCCTTTTTTACTAACTAAACATTTAAAAAACAATTGTAAGAAGTGATGCTTTTTTGGGAAAGTGAATACCCTAAATAAAAAGTGATAACAAAACTTTTTTATAAAAAAAAAAACCCAAATTAAACAGTAAGCAGTTCCTCCCAACTGTAGTTTCTCGGAACCCAAATCAAACGGTAAGCAGTTCCTCCCAACTGTAGTTCCCCTCTGAGAGTATAGTTTACAACAAACCCAAATCCTCTAAACCATAGCTCCTCCTCAAATGAATAAGCTATTATTTTTTATGTTCCTAAACTCTATTCCATTCCCCTAACCTCAAACTCAACACCTCTTTCAATTCTCACAAGAACTCCAAGAGTAAGGCCCAATCTCCCCCTCATTAACCCATTCAAACACCATCCGAGGGGATTGAGCTACTTGCTGAACCGACAGGAGGAGGATTCAAGTGTGAGAGGTGATTTCATGATAAGTTTGAACTTTGTGAATTGAAATGTAGGCTTGTAGCGAGGTCTAACGAGGGGAAAAATAAACTCATAACGGTTGTAAACTAATTTGGTCTATCTCAGATCATTCATAGGAGTCCATTGCCTCCAGTATTGCAAGTAAAGACTAAAACTTGCGTGATCTCAGGGACACCGTACCCCAAATCCCATATTTTTCGAAAGTTATACATTTTAGTATTAAATGATATGGAATATTCTTTAGTATAAGAATGTGTATTCTTTATTTCTTGAAAAAAAATTTTAATCAAACATTTATACTATTCATATTTTAACTGATCTTTTTAATTAAAATAATATGCCCTTATTGATTAAAGTGTATTCTTTATAATAAAATGTTGTACCCATACACACTTTGTGCACATAGGGATTCAAGAGACAAAATCTTATATAAATTCGTGTTATGTACTCCCTCCGTCCATCATTAATCTATCTATTTTACCATTTTGGGCCGTCCACTCTTAATATATAGATACATGGGACCATACACACCATTAATACAATTAAAATATGAGACCCACAAACTACATTAATACAACTACTCACTACACATAAAATAATAATATTTCTTAATTTATGCACAAAAAGTAAACGAATAGATTAATAATGGATGGAGGGAGTATAATATAATAAAAACTAGTGTTTTGAAAAGCGGACCGGACTGGCTGGTTCAATCGGTCCGGAAAGCACATAAAACCATTTTTGGAGTTACACCGGGTTGAACCGATCAAAACCGGTTCAACTGGTTTCAGTATTTTTTTCAATTTTTTTCTACTTTTTTAATTTTTTTTAATTTTTATGATATTTCACTTTTATTTTTATTTATTTTAAAATATAATATTTACATTTTGGATTAAATTATAAATTATAATATTGGGTGGGTATATTATAAACTATGTGAAGTATAAATTATGAACTATGTGAAGTATAAATTATGAACTATAAATATTTTTATTCAATTATATTTTGATTTTAAATTGTATTTTAAATTTTAAAAATAATTTAGGTGATTATATATTTTTATAATTGGTAATTATATAAAATATAATTGAAAATATGTAAAATTCAATTTTTCGATTAAACCACCGGTTGAACTGGTCCGACCTGTTGGACCTCGAACTGTTACCTCTGTCGGTTCATTTTCCGATTAACGATTATTACTCTAAAAAAACAATGCTTTTAATGATCATACCGTAGATCCTCCACGGCCTATTTTTACCTTCGAGGAGTAATAAACTAATTATAAGTCGAAATCATCATAAAATTATGCTTATTTTTATAATAATATTCAATCAGAGGTCAAAATTATTAAGCTAAATAGAATTATCATGTACTTTCCAAATTGACTGCTATGTTCAATAAAAGAAGGTTTCCTAAAGCAAATGTCATGTTCTTATAAGTGCACTAACATTTTACATCTTAATAAATAAATAGTAACAAAAACAACTAAAACCAGTGCATCACAATGAGATTATATTAAAACAATGCAATATCACCAGGGAAAAAGTAATTTAAATGAATTAAGAATATTTACTGGTAAGGCGAGAAGAGAAAAATTTACTTTTAATTCTAAAAGAATTATCATCACATATTCCATTCTCCATAGAAATAGTCTCGTACTTACTAGTCCTAATTTTTTTGCTTTTGATTCCAATGGTTAATTTTAAATGGAAACCATTAAATCAAAAAATTAGAAAAAAATATTATTATTTTGGAAAACAAAAATAAAACTTATACTCCCAATTGGGTAGAATGACTTAATTAAATATTAAACAACAATCGATTTGATTCTAACAAATATGGAACAAACAAAGGAATAGACGGGAGAGATCCATCTAAAATGAAAGTTTTTCTATTCTATTTTTTAGACAGGAATTCGAATTAACCAATTATAAGTGCATCTTCAAAAGTAATTGTATAATTTAGAGAATATTTTGTGTAAAATGGAGAGTAATTAAAATTTAGACAGTCGTATTTTTTATCCCCTCCAACACTCTCTTTATATTTTAATTAATTTTTATCTTCTCAATATTTATTTATTACTTTTTATTATATTATATTATATTATCTCCTAATTTATTTTATCATAGATGTGAATTAATTAATATTTTTAGTGGACATTTCAAGAAAAGCAAGTGTTGGAAGTGATGAAATAGAAAATACAATTAATTTTAAAGAGTTGTTTTGGCTCTCTAAATTTGAAGAGCCAAAATCATTATGTAAAAATTTTTATTATTTTGAAGAGGCTATTGGATATGAATTTTTATATTTTACTCTTTAAATTTTAACTATTCTTTATTTTGAAGAGTCTTTAGGAGATGCACTAACATTCTTTTTGCATTGATTCTATTAGAATTTCTCGTTTTAAAGATTTTTTATTGACGAGCTATAGCAATGGCACCTATTAAAGCAACTAAAAGAATTGTTGAAACTATACCAGCTTAAGTTTTTATATGAGGTGGTTATTTAACATGGTATTAGAGTTCAAGCCTAACAAAGGTCCAGAGTGCAAAAATTAATCCCTCCTATATTTGGGGGGCGTACTAAAGTGACTTGATAAATATTAAACAATTTATTTATCTCTCTATAAACTTAAACTTTTAGATGCGGTGGTCATTCACTACAACTATATACTATGGGCTTGGGCTTTAAATTTCTCTTTTGCTTTTTTTTTCATAATCATTTTAATTTCATTAATGTTTATGGCATTATGCACGATTTGCAATGTTGGAATCAAGGTGGTAATTATAAAATCTAACTAGTAATGCGATGCACGGCTATGGAAGAAAATATAAATTTCTTCATTCTAATAAGTGATATTCAATTGAGGAATAAAATTGAGATTTTTTTATTTAAAAATATAATAAATGATGATATATATTTATTTTGGATTTTTGATATGGTAAATTTTAAATTTACACTATAAATCTATGGTAAATATAGTAGTATAGTAAATATAGTAGTATAATAGAAAAAAAATAGTAGTAAGGACTGTAATGAATATTATTTATGTAAAAATTATTTAGTAAATAATAGGAATATTATCATATTAATTAATTTAACATATTTTTAAAATCACTTATATCTCTTCCATCTTCCGTACCATCTGTATATTATTGCACATATTTTATTTGAAAATCAATACATTTTGTTTATTTATTTAATTTTTTAAAAAAAATTCAATTTTTATTTTTTTCTTCTTGAATATTATATTATTATTTTCGATTTATTAATAGAAATTGGAATAAAAATGATTTTCGATTTATCAATAGAAATTGGAATAAGAATAATAATTATAGTAGTATAGTTGTAAGGAATGTATTTGGTAAATAATAGGAATGATTATCATATTAATTAATTTAACATATTTTTAAAATCATTTATATCTCTTCTATCTTCCATACCATCAGTATATTACTATATATATTTTATTTTTCACTTTGAAAATCAAGACAATTTGTTTATTTATTTATTTTTTAAAAAAAATTCAATTTTTATTTTTTTTCTTCTTGAATATTATACTATTATTTTGGAATTTATTTATATAAATAAGTAATTTTTTTTCATCATTCAATAATATCTGGTTTGTCTTTTCTTCAATATATACATTTAAAAAATAATAATTTTATAAGTATATTTTTGTAAAATAAATTGAATTCTCAATTATACAATGTCCACAATACCACAAAATATTTATGAAATAAAGTTTAAAATTTTTTTATTACTCCTAGACAATGTTCGCTTTTGGGTTTTAAACCAAGTTTTGGTTTTCAAAATCCACATCTAAATTTTAAAAATCACCCCTATAATATACATACTACAATCTCTCTCCTCAATTAATACACTCTCCTTTTTAAATAAATTAATATATTGATTTGACATAAAGTTAAAACCTATCATACTTAAAACCTAAAACAAACATAAAAAATACTATTCATGGTTTTCAAACCCCACATAACCTCAAACCAAACATCACCCTAATGAAATAAATAATGTAAATAATATAATGTGAAATGCAAATTTTATATTATATATACTTGTGTATAGTATAAATCTATACACTATATAAAGTTCAATAATACAATAATACAATACCTTTAAATATATCTCTAAATGTATAAAAATAATAAAAAATGAGTAAACGTTATATCATTCTTTTCATTCTTTCTCATTTATTTAGGTGTTATTGACAATTTCTAATCGTTAAAATATGATGGAGGCTCTCTTGCACTCTCCCGATTCCACTCCAACTCTACCGGCTCTCCCACCACTGTCTCATTAATAAAATTTGTTATCTGTTAATTTCTTTGTTCCCTAACCGGTTATATATACTCCCTCTATCCGCTTTCAAGGATTCCATTTCCCTCTAATAGGTTGGAACCTTGAAGCGGATAGAGGGAGTATATAAAAGCAAATCTAAGCACCCTTTAATTTCAATATAATAATAGGACAACTTATAATGATTTCATAATAGAAATATTTTAGAAAATATATATTAATAAAATATATTCAGTACTATATATTTGAAAGTAATCAATATTTATTTTTTAGACCAAAATATTATGTTTCTTTTTCTCTAGAGTTCCACTATATATGAATGTATTTTCTTATTTATAATCAAAATCAATCCATTTATTTATTTTTAATCATCAAATTACAATTCTTCTACCTTTGGACAAATATAATTTTTATTATTTGGAAGCTCATTTTTAATTATGGGTTTCAAATTAGTACATATTATGACCTTTTTCCCCTTCTTCGATATTTTTTTTTTCCTTCTGTATGCACTAAAATCTATATTTTTTTCCCAATAAAAAGAATTACTCCACAATTTTGTAATAATAAGAGTATAAATATAATAACATAAATGTACATTCATGTATACTTTCTTATCTTTCGGAAGTATGTCAAAAAAAGATCAACTCTGCTGATTTCAAAATTCTCATATCAATGATATGATATATTCTCACTGACCAATTAAGAAGTGTTCAACTGCTTTTTCTTTATCATCATAAAACTCGATTCTTCTCTCTAACCTTATTTTCTTATCAAGCTTTTCCTCTCTCTTGCTCTTCAGAAATACTCCATGTTACTCTTCAGATTCTTCCTACACGTTATACTCTGACTCGTAAGAACTTACCCTCTGATTCTTCAAAAATATGTGTTGCTCTGATCCAACATTTTACTCGACTCGTAAAACCTTGTAAACCTATTGCATTCTCCTTCCTTTGATCTATCTATCTATAAGACTAAATATAGTCATTTGGAATGCTCGACTGAAGAGGAGCTTCAATCCTCAAGCATGCTTTTAACAGAGGCATAATTTTAACTTTCTTTGACACTGTTGATCTCTACGAAAAGAGAGTGGCTAATTAGATCATGATCGGCAAGGTACTATAATTGAGTAATGCACCGCTCACTAACTTGTTCCTGAAAGTCCAGAGTACGTGAGGCGATGCATTGAGGCTAGTCTTTGTTAGCTCGATGCGGACTACATTTATCTGTATTATCAGCACCGAGAGTCAACCCATCTGTGCCAATAGAGGAAACCGTGAGCTTCACAAAACATTATGATGTTAGTTTATAACAAATTGTGTCAACTTTTTCATTTTAACAACGTGCTGTGCATGCCATCACTGCAGTGCAGAATAGAGGAGGATGTTATTCACTACTAATGTCCACATGTTTCAATCCAATGCATGAAAACGAATGTAAATAGTACACTGTGAATTAATACAGCACAACTGAAAATGCTCTAACAAAATTAAAGGCTATACACTCAGTTTTATAAACCAAGAACATTTTTACTATTTGTTTGTATGTGTATGTACATTTTAAGCTGATCCCTCATGGGAATAACAATCGCCAGATACTTGGACAGTTTGTCCTTTCATGCCACTTCCAATGCATCTCTTATATCCTGCATTTAAGTTCACTCCCTTCATACAATAAAGAAAATAGGAAATAACAATTGATAGAGAGGCCTGACACACTGAGGCAAACTGAGTTAAAACTAAGGGACAGCACTTTTTCTGCCCTATATGACCCATGCAACATCTTTTTTGCCCTATCCTTTTTAAAACATGTAATTTACCCTGTTTTTGGTGTATATTCCTAATTTACCCCCCTGACACATGTCATATCTTTCCGTTTTTTTTGAAATCTCGTGATTACTGCCCAGCGGTTAAAAGTACCGCTTTTAATGGCATTGAAATTGGGGAGAGAATCTTTGACCCCTTTATCTCAAAATTTTTGTTATTTACTCCCTGTATCTCTCTCTCTCTTTTCATCGGCACTCATCCCTCCCATACTCTCCCTCTCTCTCTCTCTCAAACTCTTAATTTTTCTATCGAACACAGCGCTCCGTCCGGGCCTCCGGCGTGTCGTTCAATCCATCGTCATCTCCACGTCGAAAATTAGCAGTAGCAAATATGGATAATCAGGTATTCCGTCTTTAGGATTTTAGGGTTTTGCATAATTGCGATTTAATGTACAGAGTAGTGAATGTGGAGTTGTTACTGTAGAGTTTGAATTTGGTAACTGTTCTTGTCCCCCGAGAAAGTAGAGTCTGCACCGTATGAATTTGCCATGTCTGTTTGAGTATAATTGGAAATTTCATTGTAATTTGTAGTGTAATTGAATTTGTCGGCATATTTGTTCTAATATTTTTTAGCTTGTCCGCCAATTTTTTGGCCCTGTTTGAGCTTGTCCGCCGATTTTATGAGTTTTTTGAGCCTGTCCGCCGAGTTTCTGAGCATTAGATAGCATTATTTTGCCATTATTTCTGCTTAAAATAGTTTGTCCGCTGTTTTTGTGCCTTTACTGTGCTTGTCCGCCGCTTTTTATAGCGTAGTTGGACTTGTCCGCCAATAATTGTATTGAAAGTGACCATGTTCGTCAATATTTGTAGTACAATATAGCATGTCCGCCAATTTTTTGTCACTGTTTGAGCTTGTCCGCCGATTTTATGAGTTTTTTGAGCCTGTCCGCCGAGTTTTTGATAATTAGTTAGCATTATTTTGCCATTATTTCTGCATAAAATAGCTTGTCCGCCGTTTTTGTGCCTTTAATGTGCTTGTCCGCCGATTTTTCTAGTGTATTTGAACTTGTCCGCCGATAATTGTACGTATAGTGACCTCGTCCGTCAAGATTTGTAGTACAAAATAGCTTGTCCGCCAAATTTTTGGCCCTGTTTGAGCTTGTCCGCCGAATTTATGAGTAATTTGAGCATGTCCGCCGAGTTTCTGACCATTAGTTAGCATTATTTTGCCATTATTTCTGCATAAATTATCTTGTTCGCTGTTTTTGTGCCTTTAATGTGCTTGTCCGCTAATTTTTCTAGTGTATTTAAACTTGTCCGCCGATAATTATATGTAAAATGTCCTCGTCTGTCAATATTTGTAGTACAAAATAACTTGTCCGCCAATTTTTTGGCCCTGTTTGAGCTTGTCCGCCGATTTTATGAGTTATTTGAGCCTGTCCGCCGAGTTTCTGACCATTAGTTAGCATTATTTTGCCATTATTTCTGCATAAAATAGCTTGTCCGCCGTTTTTGTGCCTTTAATGTGCCTGTCCGCCAATTTTTCTAGTGTATTTGAACTTGTCCGCCGATAATTGTATGTAAAGTGTCCTCGTCCGTCAATATTTTTAGTACAAAATAGCTTGTCCGCCAATTTTGTGCCTTTACTGTGCTTGTCCGTCGATGTTTTTATATATAAAATGTAGTCACGTCTTATATCTAATCGAGTTAGCATGCACTGTAGTGGAGCTGGAAATGCAGTGGACTTCAAACTTGAAAAGTCGGGATTAAAGGTTATTGTAGGCCTTCCAAAGCTCTTAATTGTATACGCGAGGTGCTTACAAAGAGTGGCGATCAAACAGTGCGGAGGTTCAGAAGATCTTGTTTCGGGCATTTCTGGGATTTGGATTCAGATTACGGGTCTCCTAAAGCTTTATTTCAGCTGATGGCTCAGGAAGTTGTAATCCCTGGTTCAGATATGTACTCCCGGTACTTCAGGGTGTCTGATACAATTCTTAGCTTCACACCCATGGAGTTTATGCGTGTTATGGGACTAGGGTTTGAGGACCGTGGGGATATTGACCCGAATGATTCATATCTGCCACTTGCACACAGTTTGTTTGCTACGTTTCATTCGAAGAAGGTCCTGGTTGATGAACTTATGCGAAGATTCAGTGAAAACAAATATAAGGGCCACAATGCGGTGAAAGCGGCCAACATTCTACTGCTATACTACTTTTTGCTAGGCCGGGATACGTCAAAAGCATACATAGAGCCCTAGGTATGGTACTTAGCTGAAAATGATGACATGTGGAACTCTTTCCCATGGGGTAAGTACACATACCTAACCCTACTGCACCATATGGACTCTGTAAAAACTACGGTGCAAGAGTTAGGCAAACAGCAGCGAATCAACTTTTATGGATGCTCATTTGCCCTAGCAGTAAGTGATACTGATTTTATTGCATCAATTTTATTCTTATACTAAATGCATTTAAAAAGATATATATTGACATGAACTTACTTTGATGTTTGGTCACAGGCTTGGGCCTCTGAGCGCATCGCAGGTTTTGCAGCAATGTTGACCAATGGTCAGCCCGATCCGGATGTCAGACCTCTATGTCTTCGCTGGACATATACTGCTACTAAAAAAATTGACGACACTCAGTTTTTTAGACAGGTTTGTCACTTTTATGTGTACGCGATTAAGCTTTTGATTATCTAAGTTGGATGCATTTGGAGGCATTTTTTTGTCACCTGAGTATATGTGTTTATGTTTTATTGTTTTACTTTCAGGACCCAAGTGCCATCCTCCCTGAGGAGTCCCGCCGATCATACTTCAGGGAAACACATTCTGATTGGAGTTCTGGTTTTCAAGTGACCTTTAGGGTCTTTGGGGATCCAAAGCCAAAAGGTAAGGCTAAGGGTAAGAAACAGGTGCAGCGCTCTAGTTCAGATTCCGAAGATGAAATGCGTGGTCAAGGTGTCATTCCGGTTGCTGATACATCATTCTGGGGGCAACAAAGAACAGCAGCACCGGAGGACTTACTACGTGATTTTCATGCCGTCGGAGGGGACGACGACGATGATGACGATGACGAGGTAATGGGTGATCATGATGACAGATCTTACATACCATCTGAGGATTCGCCCCCGCGGCCATCTCAGTCTGGCTCCCATAATGCTGTAGTACCACATCTGGTAATGGCCATTCCGGAGAGATCATATCCTCCTGTGTTTGGAAGACCATAATTCCCTTCAGCCACCAACGTACTCTACTTCTTTTGGTGGATATCAGGGACCACATCAGTTTAACTTTGGTGGATTTCAGGTCCCACATCAATCACATCCGTATGGTGGAAGTGAAGGGTCACAGCAGGGTCAGTACAGTGGGTATGGAGGATCTGTCTATAGCCAAGTAGGGCTAGGGTTTCACGGATCACCTGGTAGCCCTCCATCTACCCACGATGATGTCCATCCTCAATCCAGGTCAAGTCCACAGTGGGATCATTCTGTGTCTCATCAGCAGAGAGAAGACAGTGGGGGTCTGTCTCAAGAACATTACAATCGAATAATGAGGAGAATGGATGATCATGATCAAAAAAATTTCGAACATGAAGCCCTTCTCACTCAGCTGCTGATCGAGACGATAGACTGGAGAAGAGATTTGAGAAACTGGATGCAGAGCTCGCTGATATCTGCAGGAGACAGGAGAATAGCCGCGGTGAATTTAAAAGGGTTGCTGGATGGTTGATTGGAGTACAGACCCATGTACACCGTAGCCACGAGAGGTCAATTCTTGGTAACATATATAAAATGTTTAAGGATGGATTTAAGGGTCCACCACCTGAGCCATCTACATACGAAGTACCAAGTGTTCCAGATACCTTTGAAGAACAACGGAGTGCATAGACTACACCCCCACCTAGTAGTTATGCAACACCAGGGGGTCTATTTGCCGGAGATGTAGAATTGGTACCAGGTGACTCAACAAGATTCCCTGAGGCATCCGGACCATACAGACAGGGTAGTTATTCTACTCCTGGAGTCTCAACTCTTGTAGGGCCTAGTTATTCTACTCCCGGGGACACTGGGATCAGTATGGTGTCAGCTGAAAAGCACTTCCAACGTCGTCCGCAACGCCCAAAGAGGAAAGCGACTGCAGTCCAATCCCCATACACAACTGTGGATGACGTCAAGGTCAACAGAGTGTGGGAAAAGTTCATGCTATCCCATGTAACGTAAAAAATGTCTGTAAATGTGTTCTTCTTTTATGGTTTCGTTGTTTATTATATAAAGGTTTTAACATACATGTGCAGGATCGATGTCGGCATAGGGTTCCAGGTGAGGAATGATTTCTTCGTGAGAATGATGACCCCCAAAGTCTGGCTGGATGATGAGGTTTGTAAATACAACTTAAATATATTTAGACACTAATCCCATATATCTCATCGTTGAAATATTTTTTTCCCAGCACATTGATGCGTGTTTGGCTATACTAACACAAGCCCCTGACTACGTCGGAGTTCACCCGGATCATCGAATGCAATCGTATGCTATTCTACCGTGTCAGTTTTTGGTAAGTTTTTACATGCAATACGGCGTATAATTTTTCTTATAATTTGACCTTATATTTTATAATTCTTTCTTTATCAGGCGACTTTAAAAGCAATTTGGGCTAAGCATGTTACGGCACATGGCGATGACCCCTCAGAGTTGGCCGACTTACCTCAAGAAAAGCTAGAAGTTTTGGATAGGTGGTGGAAAGGAGAGCCTTGTTAAACGTCTCAGCGGCGTTCGATGACGTGAACTTGTAACGACTGACCGGATAGTGAAACCTTGACCATTTACTGTAACCCCACCCCTCCAGCAAAGCCATCAATCGAGCATTATTATGGTTGCGCAGCTTCCCTTCCCATCTGTGCAGCACGGTAATGTTATAAATCAAATAAAAACTGCATACTAATGCTAAAAAGTGGCCATACCTCTTAAATTCATTATTCGTGTATGCCTCCAAGGCCATATTGAACTAAAACAACACATTCTTTCCAAAACTTTTGAGCCATTTCTTTAGATGATACGAACATAAACCATGGTGTGCCTCAGGGTACACAGTATGTATAGCGTGTGATATACTTTTATGCGCGTCTGAGACAATAACTAGGTCATGCGGAGCTCCGTACGATTCTTTCAACATTTGAAGAAACTAGCACCATGACTCATTATTTTCAGTGTCACCTACACCAACGGCCAGGGAAAAACATTGTGGTTACCATCCTGAGTGACTGCAACGAACACGATCCCATGGTACTTGGCTCTTATGTGTGTACCATCAATCACAATCATGGGATGGCCGGCTCTGGCAAAATCTCATATCGAAGCACCAAGTACGTAGTAGACATACCTACATCGAAGTACTTAGTACACAGATATACCTCATAATATAAAAGGGTTGTGTATTGACTTACTTGAAAGAGTTGTCATCTGCAGTTGCAAGTGCTGTATGCGTGCCTGGATTTTTCAACTTTAAGTGATGCAAGTACAAAGGTAGGGAACTGAAGGATGAACTATGGTCTCCGTAAATGTGTTCCACAGCAATATGTTTTGACTTGAGGGCCAAATTATAGGAGATGTCGAAACCAAATTCTTTACGTATCTCATCTGCCATTCCAGCAGGACACAATGCCGTGGTTTTATTGAACTGTCGAGCTGCGTAGTATCTGCCAACAGTTTTCGAACCAACTTGCCTTGGCGCATTAGTATCTGGGTTCAAACGACATACATGTGGAGGTCCGAACTTGATTACCCTCCATACTCCACCTAGGCCACTAGAATGCATCTCAAACATACAACCCTACTCCACTCGGTACTTGCAGGCGACGTTGAGCCTGTAGGTGTCAGATTTCTTGACACGTGTCTCAACTTGATTCCGCAAGTTGTACATACCCAACGCATACTGGCAATCACCTTTATTATCGAAGACACTTTTTTCATGAATCTCCACTGATGTATCAATGTTGTTGTCTTCAACTTCATTGTACACATTACACTGTTCCAAGAAACCTGCAACGATGGATTAGTTATTATTCAACTCGTATTAGAATACAATAAGGTGCAATAAATTACTGGGTCCTATATTCAACACATACCTGGAATGCTCCATGGACGGCTGCAAGACCTATCTGTGTCTTGACTAGGACGTACCGGTGTGGGCATCTGCATGTGTGTGGTAACGGGTTCCAGGAAACTCATTCCTCCTTTGGCTCTGATGTAGGAACGAACCTTTCGAACAGAGCAGTTTCAGGATCCTCATCTTCAGCATTGAGTTGATCAGCATCGCGCTCCTCATCTTGCGAAGCATCAGCACCCTCAAAATCCTCGCGATGTGAACCCTCAAATGAATCATACCCATGGCCTTGCGATCCATCGGACCCATAGTCTTGAGAACCAGCAAAACCATCAAACCCATCACCCTCTGAACCCTCAAACCCAGCAGAGGAGCACATCTCATCTCCATTCTCCACCTCTTCTTCGTCCTGCTGTTCGCAACATACTCAATGTTTAAATCAATATTTGTCGTACGACTCGACACGCCCACACCTATACTCGTGCTCGGTCTGGCCAAATCTACGGTACAATGAATATTGACAAATGGAATTTGTGACCGAAGCAAGATGGTCCAATATCTGCTCCCCACTGGCGCAGCACTAGTGTAACCATTATCAACTGATTGCTGTGGTATGGCCTTAACTGTGACAAACAGCATCGGCTCATCAACCTGCTGATACAACCCCCTTATATCCATATCATCCTTCACCTTATGTTTTGTTATACAACCACCGATGTCCACAAATGTGTGTATAATATATTTGAAATGATTCAAATCGGCGCAAACTAAACAGTGCACATGCCCAAGAATAAAATCCAACGTCAGCTGATCTGAATTTAAAACTAAGCTCGTCTGTTGGCCACGTACATACTCTAAACCTTGCCACCAGCCGCCCCACCATATACAAAAATTTCTCATTTCAAATCCAACGCCTAAACCTTTCAACAAAACGACAATTAATTGTTATATTGACACATAATTCATTAAAAATGATACGCCAATTTAGTAGGTACACACAAATTAAGCATTAAATTATCAAGCACACATGAAAGTTAAACATTAAGTCGTATGTACGCGGACAAGCTTAATTAAGGTCCTAAATCGACGAACAGGTCTATTATAATCGGAGGACATCATATAATATGCTTAAAAAATAGTCAAACATGCTCAATAATGCATTAAAAATTGGCGGACATGTTCAAAAACCACCAAATAATCGGCGGACATGCTCAATTAGGGTAAAAATATCGGCGGTCATGCTCACTTAGGAAGGAAAAATCGGCGGACAAGACCATTACGGGTGAAAAAATCGGCGGACATGATAAATTAGGGTGAGAAAATCGGCGGACACGACCATTTCGGGTGAAAAAATCGGCGAACATGATAAATTAGGGTGAGAAAATAGGCGGACATGCTCATATAGGGTAAAATAGTCGGTGGACAGGGTCATATATGGTACAGATTCGGCGGACATGCGCAAATATGGGGAAAACATCAGCGGACAGGCTCAATATTCAGCAGACAGGCTAAATTTTCGGCGGACAGGATCTACTGGGCAACTACTTTCGGCGGACTCCTTAAATTGGGCTACTATTTTCGGCGGACAAGCTGAAATACTGTCAAATAATAGGCGGATATGGACGATAAGTCTCAAATAATGGGTGGACAGCACAATTAACCATGCATATTAGCGGAAAAGTCTACGATTGGTGTACGTAGTGGTATTCATGCATATTACATGCATACTTCACCATTTTCTTTGGCGGACATGGATATATATAATCATTTTACTTAGCGGACATGCGTTTTTGAAACCCTAAAGCCCTAAAAACCCTAAAACATTCAAAGCAATAAATAAAATACAATGCAAACAGCGTTCGTATCTTACCTTTGGCTCTAACTATGGATCCGTCGATAAAAACAGTGGGTAAATGCGGGAGCCGATGAGCTTTTTATGCTCCAATAATTTGGGGATACAGATGAATGAAGTTTGAATCCACTGTGCCCAATTTTTATTTTTGTTGGTGGTGAAGTTATTTGGTTGGTGGGGATAGTTGAGAGTTTAATATGACAAGAATTTATATAAATGAACTGATTGTGAAAACAGGGCCTTTTCACCCCATTTAATGAAGTGTGTTTCAGTGGAGTGGTAGGTAGTTGCATGTGTTTAATCACCTAAATACTACTGCATGTATTAATTAATAAAAAACCTATTATAATATAACAATTTAAGGAATTTAAAATTTTAATTTCGTGCATTTTAAAATTTTACTTTTGCACTTCATTCAGCTTGTCCGCCGAATTAGGGGTTATATTTTAGTAGACTTGTTTATTTCTTCTTTAATTAATGTGGCACCCCTAAATAATCAACATATTCCCTGACACATCTATTTTGCATGCAACTGTACTTGTCAACTCATTTCCAATACAAAAAGGTGGACCATCCTTGAGGGTATTCATGGCATTGCATGTATTTTCAGGGCAATTTAGATGTATTACAAAAGGTAGGACAAAAAAGATGTTGACTTTCCCATATAGGGCAAATTGTGGTATTTCCCTAAAAGTAATTTGATCATTTTATGAAGGGTTCATGATATTACAGAATATCAGAAAGACCACTAAGCAAAACCCATTCTTCAGTCACTTCAACTCTTTCAAAGAATAAACATGACAAAAAGATAAATTCAGGCAAAAATTTGTGTGCGTCCGGGCGCACGTGAACACTTTTCGTGTGCCTTTAGAATTTTGTGTTAAATTGTATACCCTTTAGTATAAAGATGTGTATTCTTTATTTTCTGAAGAAAAATAAAAAATATTAATGAAAAGTGTATACCCTTTAGAACAAAATGGTGTACCCTTATTAATTAAAGTGTATACCCTTTAGAATAAAATAATGTATCCTTATCCATAATACTAAATTCTAAAGGCGCATGGTGTGCACCCGAACGCACGCAAGCCTCACTCATAAATTAAAATTCAAAAATCATTTTATTTTTACATTTAACTTTACTCTTTCAATCCACACTAAGTATATTAATAAAAAATTATATGTAAAAAATAAAATATTATTAAAACTACAAAATATATAATTTTTATTTTTTCGGTTGAACCGTCCGATCTGACCGATCCGACCGGTCCGACCTTGAACTGTTACGATCACCGATTTGACCTCCTATCCGGTTTTCTAATCACTGGTTATATGACATTCCTATCTTCATCCATCATGCCTAATACCAACTAGTTTACCAAACGAGCTGTTAATGTCTTTTGAATCCCGTCCCCCTTCTTCTCGTTTTTATATTAATTTTTTTATAATTTATTTCATGTTACTAATTAAATAAGTATCTTTCCCTTATTAATTTTTTGTATTTAAATATTTTTATCTTTTTCATTAACTTTTAATTATTAATTTCCTCTTATACTATAGTGAAAAGATCTTGAAAAAATCTTCAATATTCTCTAACATATAATGAACATTCTAATATTGATGGAATGATATGTTTTGAGGTGATTTTCTTGAAGCATTCGTTGTCGATGACCAAAATCAGCTATTGAAATAATGAATTATTTAAAAAAATAAATAATTGTTTTCTCAATGCTTATAATGCTTATAGATAATGAATTATTTAAAGAAAATGAATAATTATTTTTTCAATGCTTATATTGCTTATAGGATAATGCTGACGATACATGTTATAGTGACAACTACATAAATAAGTTTTTAAAACTTGAAAATTATCAAGACTTTTCTTCGATTAACAATGTATCAAGAAAGATTAAATGAATTTGTATATGTTATCAATTGAGAAAGAACTTGCAAAACAACTTGATTATACTGATTTTATTAATTTTTTTGTCGTCAAACTGTTAGGCGGGTTGTATTTAAATGATTGTTATACTATCATTAGTTTTATATTAAGAAAGTAATATTTATTATTCAATATATACATTTATTGTATATATATAAGAATTAAAATTGGGGGGTCTAAATTAAAAGTTCTACTCAAGTTTTAAAATTCCTAGGATCAACCCTGCCGATAATCACCGAGATGCAGCTGGATGTAGCTTCTGCGATACGAACATAGCAACCTTCTTTCTAAAGCCATTAAGACAAAAGGCTGTGGTTGTCCTAATAATAAGCCATAAGAGAAGTACATGTTAGTATATTACTACTTTGGTGCTACCTTAGGACGCTCAGGATTTATACTCCTTCCATCCCATTGAAAGGTTCTCATTTTACTGTATTTGATATTTCATTTAAAGGCCTCATTAGTTAAAATGCTCTACATATGGCCCATCACTCATTATTAATACAACTACACATTACACATAAAATAATAGTACTCCTTAATCCACGTGCAAAAAGTAAATTGTGGAATTTCACCTGGATGGAGAGAGTATTTCTTTAGTTTTTCCAATATATATGATCCAAAAGATAGACTAATTAAATTAATAATACTCCCTCCGTCTATTCTTAATCTATCAATTTTATTATTTTGGGTTGTCCACTCTTAATCTATCTATTTTCCCTTTTAGACACATGGGACCCCCCACACTACTAATACAATTAAAATATGGGACATACACACCCCACTAATATAACTACACACTACACATAAAATAATAATACACCTTAATTTACGCACAAAAAACAAATGAATAGATTGACTGGACAAAGGGAGTACAAAATTTCTTGTCTATTAATTGAAGACTAAAAAGAAATCATAAAATTAAGCAAAATAATATAATAATAAATTTTAAAATTTTAAAATTTTAAGATAATATTTTATAATTATTATCATTAAAATAACATATTAATTAATGAAAAATTTTATGAGTCAAATTAGAATGTACCTTGTACCAATGCACCTAGACGATCTTAACGGTCAGATTAAGTCTTAATTTAATCCCCACCATTAAATTATATTAAATAATTAAAATTTTAAATAGATAATTAAGAACTACATATTTAAAACCTATTAATACTAAGGTGCACCAGTGCACCCCAAAATCAATATAAATTTATAAGATTACGTTAAAATTTAGAATCTAACAGGGGTGTATCTTGGGCATTGGTGTACCTTATAATCTTACACATTAGATTATATTTCTATTTAACCCTCACCACTCAATAAAATAAAATAATTATAAATAAATTTACTAACTACTCACTACACCCTCAATTTAATCCTATAAACATCCGTTTTAACGATTTTATTATTTTGATCCTAAATTAATAATTTTATATTATTACTGATGGCTATTTTTTTGGTAAATCTAGTGCATCGCTATACCTGGGTTTAATGGGTTAAAAATACTTTGAATATCTATTTATATTGAGTTGATATTAGGTGCACTCGGGTACAAGGGTGCACCCATATATGTATAACTTTTTATTCTATATTGTATACATGTTATTCTATTTTGTATACATGTTTCTTAATAATTGTATACTTTTTTCACACTAAATTTTTCATTAAAAAAACTAACATCCATGTGTATAATTTTTTATTCAATAGTGTATACATGTTTTTTAATAATTTTATATTTTTTACACTCAATTTTTCATTATAAAAACTAACAATTAAATTGTATAAATTTTTGTTCATAATTATATACTCCCTCCGTCCCGTCCTTATGGTTACGTTTGCTTTTTGCACGGAATATAGTATTTTAATGTGTATTGAGGTGAGAGAAATAATAATTTAATGTAAAGTGGGTAGATGTATTAGTGGGATGTGTGGGCCATGGAGAGAGAAGTAATTAATTTGTATGGGTCTCATATGCTAAAAAGGAAAATGTAACCATTAGGATGAGACGCCCAAAATGGAAATATGTAACCATTAGGATGAGACGGAGATAGTATATTTTTGTTTATATTTGTATACTCCCTCCGTCCCATTTCAATGTTTACATACTTCTATTTTGAGCGTCCCATTTCAATGTTTACATTTCTTTGTTTGGAATATGAGACCCACCTAAAACAATTATTATATTACCATGGTCTCCATATCCAATACTAATACACCTACCCACTTTACATTAAATATTATATCTTTCCACCCACTATCTATTAAAATACTATATTCCTTAATCAACATGAAAAAACAAACGTAAACAATTAAACATTAAAACGGAACGAAGAGAGTATGTTTTTTTAAAGTCTATCTGAGTAATAAGTTAACCGGCGGGTGACGTCATTGGTCAAAGTTAACCCCACTAGCAGTGAAGCCATATCTCGCTGTAAACAGAAGACTTTTCTTTAACTCTGTTTCAACTATTCATACATAAATGTTTTGGGTTCCATTTATCTCTCTCTGCTGACTCTGCCAACCCCAATTCATCAATTCACAACCCCATCATTGCAATTCATTTTCGTTGGTTGAGAGAGAGAGAAAGAAGAGGATATTCTTCGAAAGATAAGATTATTAGGGAGAAATGAATTCAGTGGCGCCGCCGGCGTCCTATGGTGGCGCCGTCGAGGGTGCGCCGGAGGTCGTCCGGACGTACCAGGGTTGGGAGGGCAGTAATGTATTCCCAATCACTTGTTTCGCTTTATCTTGCCTTTTTTAGATGAATTTATCTGCTGTTGGAGAGAAGTAGTCATTAGGTTTGAGGTTTAACAATTTTTGAATTATGTTTTAATCATTTTCTGATCATTTGCTGATTTTGTGCTTAGAGAATTTAGGGGTGATGGATTTTGGAGTATTGTTTTGTTTTTGGATTGGAACATAAGCTTTGTAGAGGAAGTCGTTGCTAATATCCAACCTGTTTCTTATTTTTCTGAAGCTTTTTTTTTATCTTGTTCAAGGAATATAGGTTAACAAGGTAGGAAGTAGGGAAGTGCTCACTTTTGTAAGGACAAGATTTTCCATAATCATTGTGATTTGAAATTAACAACAGCACAAGTTGGACAAGATATTGTTGTTTGCTTGAAAGTAATGAGGATCAGAATTGTTCTCTCTTGATGCATTGTTAAAGTTAAACACTTGATTGCTTGTCTTTTAAAACAATGATCTTCAGAAGACTATGGTGTAAATCTCCAAACACATAAATAGTAGTTCTCTTTCTGTCTAGTTAAGAGCTTATATTGATATTATTGCTCTATATAAGATTGTTTGCTTGTCTATTTCTTGCAGATATTCTTTCTCGGGGGAAGGTTGATTTTCGGGCCTGATGTAAGATCAGTGTTTTTGACAGTATTTCTTATAGTTGCTCCTGCTGCCGTTTTCTGCGTTTTTGTTGCAAGGCATCTGATGGATAAATTCTCTGGTCTTTGGGGGGATGCTATTATGGTTGCATTTATTGTTTTCACAGTATATGTAAGTCCTAAATCCTACTTTGAAGTCTCATGTTGGTCTCAAATGTATCAGGATCAAGCCATCCTACTTTGAGATTCTTCTTATTTTAACTACTAACTAGTTACCCTTTGCTAAATATCAGCTTGGACAGGAGTGTGTGATTGGTCTTTTCCATTCTTTTTAATCAATCCTTTGGAATGATATATCTGTTAGCAATCAGCCATGAGAGCGATGAGAACTCCTATTATTCGTTTTTCTAAAATGATCCTATTGATTTATCTGGGAAACTCTCTCTAGCTGTCACTTGATCTCTTATAGTGCTATAGAAACAACAATCATTCTTTTTTTACGACCTCTGTTCCTGGTAGATCCTCCTCCTAATGTTATATGGGCTCTTTGTTAATGAAATTAATGAATCTACTTTATGAAGGGCCTCCTATATTTTCTGTAGTATGATCTGATATCTGTATTGGACCCATGGGTGACCACTTGTGGAGCTATATAAGTGTTTGATAAAGTTTTCTTGAAGGGAATACTGATAGGTTGCATGTGTTGGTTTTGCAAGGTATTGTAGAACAGACTTGTTAGAAAGAAGAGGATCAAATTTGGGTTAATTTGACTGCTTTAGGATTAGAACTGGCCCCTTTTGAATGGGAAGAGTTTATATTACTACAGAGCAATTGTATATCTGCCAAGTATTCCATGTGTAAATATATATAACTTTCGATTTAATAAATTGATGAGTGTGTAGGGAAAGCTGGCATTTTTTAGGTTAGAGCTATGATTAGATCAACAACTTTCACTTTGTCTAGAATAAACCTAGTGCAGTAGTGATTGGGTTGCATGTCTCATGCTTTGGACAAAGATGTTGAAATCGGAAATTGGGATTATGTTTTGATTAGTAAAAATGATTTTATTTTTCTTTTACAAGAAAACATTAAAGTTATTCCTACAAACAAAAAACTCAACACCAATCTTGAAGCCTGTTCAAGTAGGATGATTAAAATAGGTAATATTTTCTGTATTCCTGTGTGCTTATGTAACAAGTGTAATTCACATTTGATTTGAAAATATTTTGCAGGTACTGGTGCTTCTTCTATTGACATCTGGTAGGGATCCTGGTATTGTCCCTCGCAATGCTCAGCCTCCCGAACCAGAACATTACGACAATAGTATGGAATTTGTCACTGGCCAAACGCCTCGCTTGCCTCGTACGAAAGATGTTATAGTTAACGGAGTTACTGTGAAAGTTAAATATTGCGACACTTGTATGTTATACAGGCCTCCACGTTGTTCACACTGTTCAATCTGTGACAACTGTGTGGAACGATTTGATCATCATTGTCCCTGGGTTGGACAATGTATTGGAATGGTAAGATTGTTTTCTGAACCAAGACCTGTTTTATCTATCTCAGATTCTAATAAAATAAAATCATGCTTGAAATTGTTATTCCCTAAACAATCCTTTGGAGTTATCTCTTGATATATCCTTTTAAGTCATGGCAAATATCCAGATTAAATTTAGTGTGGCAACTAGGAAGTTCATGATGCAAATACAAAGCCTAATTCTGAGATATAGCGGAACAAGTTTTCTCGCTGTCTATGATCTTATGGCTTCACTTGTGATCATGTCATGATAAACAGATATGAGATATTTTTCATCTCTTGGCTAAGAATTATATCACATTGAACTCCTTAATCACATCACACCACCCATCGTAAAGAAGAAAAAACGGAAGAAATTAACTGCAGTCAATTTTGTAGTCCACCAGTGTAAGTGATGTCCCCTGCATGCAAGCTTAGCTGCTCTATTCTCTTGTTCTTGAACTCATTTCTATTATGTTGTCTGTACCCACCATGTTCCACATCCATAATTAAGCTATAAATGTTGATATCAGCACAATGGTTTCTGAAGCATATATGCTCAGACTTAACCCTTTTTTGATTTTGGGTGCAGAGGAATTATCGGTTCTTTTTTATGTTCGTCTTTTCAACGACGCTGCTTTGCTTATATGTCCATGGATTTTGCTGGGTCTACATTAAGAAGATAATGGATAGTGAGGAGTGCTCAATATGGAAAGCAATGATTAAGACACCTGCCTCCATCGTTCTAATTATATACACTTTCCTAGCACTATGGTTTGTAGGCGGGCTTTCAATCTTTCATCTCTACCTTATCAGTACAAACCAGGTTACTTTCATATTTATATCTGTCGTTTTCTTTCCATTGATTATCCTCCTTTACATGTTCTTATACCTCACTGAATTGAATCCCTGCTTTTGATAGAACAGTGTGTGTGATTTTTGACTGGCTGTTAAATAGGTGCTCTCTTTCCAAGCTACTGGTCAATAGATACTTTTTTTACAGTCACTATCATAGAGAATTTCGCTTAGACATCTTCACTATTCCTTCTTCGGCTCATACCCAAAAAAGTAGGCCATGTCCATACCCGGGTGTATGTAGACTTGGTAGAATATTACTCTTTTGGATTTAGGGTTTAATTATCGGCTTAAAAGATTAAAATTGAATTGGTGACTAGAAACAAGTTTTTGTCCCTTTTTCTGTGGGTATGTATGAGGATTTTGCTAATATAAGATAAGATTTCATCAACTCTTCACTGATATATAGTTCAATTAAAAGACTATTTTGATGATTCAGAACTTCATACTCCCTTCGTCCCATTAGAGCTTTCACACTTACAAATTTGTCACTGTTAAAACTTTTTTATTTTGTGGGGTAATGTAGGAGTATTCTTTATGATAAATGTGTAATAAATAAAGTATAGAGTATGTTATGTGTGTTAGAGGGGGTGACATTTTCGAAAATAAAGGCGGAAAGTGTGTTTGGACAAACAATTGAGGAAACCTAAAAACTCTATTAGGACAGATAGAGTACTTTTTGCTGCATGGTCAGGATTTGTAAGCTTGGATTTTTTTTCTTCATTGCAGACAACTTATGAGAATTTCAGATATCAATATAGCAGGAGGGCCAACCCCTATCACAAAGGAATAGTTCAAAGCTTCCTGGAAATATTCTGCACCAGAATTGCTCCATCCCAGAACAATTTCCGGGCGAAGGTGCGTAGGAAGACAGAAACACCATCTCACTCGGTTAATGTTAGTGCAAGATTCGTAAGCTCGGAGTTGGGAAATGACAAGCGCGATCAAGAAAAGATAGTGTGGGACGAGCGCGTTGACAGAGTCCTCACAATAGGGTCCAATCGAATCAACATTATCGATGGTGATAACGTGATTGGCAATCGGCAATAACAGTTGGAGTTAGGAAGAAAAATCAAGATCACCACGAGTTAAAAATCTGGAAAATTGAATTTTTGTGTGTTAATGCAGTGTGTATATGTAGTTAATTTGATAGGATTAGATTTTTTTCATTTCTTCAAAATGAAAATGTACTTAGATTGTTTGGATCAGTACATTGTTTGGCCAGATCATAAGAATGTTTCAACTGTCATACTATATTCACATAATTATACCTTAAATTATAAGGTACCTGTAGGACTTTAAGGTTGTACTTTTCAACCATAACTTTAAGAACAAGTATTTGTATGTCCGATTTGATTAAAATAGTCTTTCTCACAAATGCGTTTGTATATATTCTTAGAAAATTCGTGTATGAATGTTCTGTGGAAATGCATTCTCGTATTTGTGTATGTTTAATTTCATCTGTTTAAATGCATACTCTCATTCGGGTACGTTTAAATCCATCCTTATAAAATGCATTCCTTCGTCCGATCATCCGTGTATGTTTAAATTCATCAACGTAAATGCGTGCTGGTAGCCCATTCATTAGACTTGATAAGGTTCATCATGGCCATATCTTCGTGTTCAATCTGAGCCATTACATCACTGCGAAAGGGCAAACAAACAAGCATGTGCAACAACTGCCTCATCTTTCCAGAGCTCTACAAGTCGCTAGTAAATTTAATCATACCTACGCACAATGAGCCATGAGGCAACACATCTATGCATTTATGACAGAATTTTTTTAAGAAAGTTCATTCATGCTAAGAAAATCAACAGAAAAACAAGGTTGATATATCATATTGAACTATACCCAAGACCTAGTATCATTTAATGGCAAGTCCATGTTCTATGTTACAATGATTTTTATTTCTTACAATACTTAATCTTATACTACTCTATTCACTATCTTCTACACAATCCAAAATGTTTGAGCTTCTCAACACACTCAAATCACCCAGTTTAATCAGTCCAGTTTATAGTTCACAATAAAAGTTGGTTTTCCCGAGTTTATGAGGAGTTAATCGCTTAAGAAGCGCCAAAGATTTGCATTTAATAAGCATGTCATCTTAATTCTCTAACCTAAAGAAAAAACATTATTTCCTCGATGGTGTACCCACCGTTAGGGCCCGTCGCCCCTACCGTGGGGATTGGTGGAGGAAGTAAATCGCAGGATGAAAAAAATATTATTTCCTCTATATTACCTCATGTATGTATGTACACTATTAATTTGAAAAAGGATCATATCGAAAGGCCTATATTACCTCATGTATGTACACTATTAATTTAAAAAAAAATCAATTGAAAAAGGATCACATAGAAATGCCAATTGAAAAAGATTTATTTCCCCTATATTACCTCATGTATCACCCAATTAATTTAGAAAGGTAATTGGAAAGGATCACATCGAAAAGGATCACATATAAAGGCCTATTGAAAAATGACAAAGTCTTTTGTGAGACGCTACTTTCACACACGGGTGGAAAATATATAATAAATAAATAAAAATATAAATGTATCATCAATATAAAAAAATAAATATCAAAATTATAAATAGAGTTAGTCTCTTGTGAGACGGGTTATTGGTGAGACGGATGTGAGACGGGTCAACCCGTCACTAAAGTATGCTTATTTGTGGTTAAAGTGCGCTTATTTGTGGTTAAAGTATGTCGATAATAAATCAAATTATAACACACTAACATCATACTTTAATACATAATCCAACATATTTTAAAAAACATACATTAACAACCATTAAACATACTTTATTTAAATAATCGAGATACTTTAACACGTCTCACAAACCGTCTCATGAAAGTAGCGTATCACAAGAGACTTTGTCTTATAAATAAATTAAAATATAAAAGGCCAATGGAAAAGGATCACACGGTTGCAAAATATATGATAAATAAAATAAAATATAAATACATCATCGATATAAAAAAATATATCAAAATTATAAATAAATTAAACATAAATGCATAAAAATGAATATCAAAATTATTAAGAGAGTATAAATAATTTTGAAGAATTAAAATTTGATATTTTGACCTCAAACTTTTATATGAAATACTTAGAAATGAGTTGATACCATAGGAATCTTAAATTAAAATTAAAATATAAATGCATCATCAATATACTCCCTCCGTCCCAGGCTAGGAGGACCATTTTACCATTTTGGTCGTCCCACCCAAAAAGTCTCATTTCCTTTTTTGGACACATGGAACCCACCCACACTCACTAATACAATTAAAACATGGGACCCCATACCCACTAATACAACTACCCACTACACATTAAATAATAATACTTCTTAATCCGCGTGTCCAAAAACAAATGAGACTCTTAGTTGAGACGGAGGGAGTAACAAACAAAAAAATATTTTACTACTATCTCTGTATCAGTCTTCATATATCCATCATTACTAGCTACTATATTGGACAGAGTGGGATTTGTATTCGATTAGTTTCTTACATTATCTTTCTTTGGTTAATAAATTTGATTTTATTCGTTCATTTTAGATTTGATGTGAAAAGATAGCACGTGATCATTTCCGGTAAAAATTGGACAAAATTAAACTAAAAGTCATAATTATGATCAGTGATGGTGCCATGATTTTCGATGAGGGGGTCTCAATTAATTAGAATACCATGTTTAAATTTCAAAAATAAAATATATAGCACATGTCATCTGCACATAATATTCAAAAACTTTAAAATAAAGCTAAAACAAATAATTAAAAATAATTTCATAACTAAATTAAATAATTCGATTACATCTTAACACGAAAACATAAAAGAATTAAACAAAACTACAAAATTTCCCTCATATTCTTCATATTTTGAAATCGAAACATAATAGCTTCATTGCTAATATTTTGAAACACATCCTTTTCAATGTAAGATATTAAACAATCATTCAGTAGTTTATCGCTCATCCGATTGCGAAACGAACTCTTGATGATTTTCATTGCTGAAAAAGCTCTTTCCACTGTAGCAGTAGCAACTGGTAAGATCAATGACAATTTAATTAACAGAAAAACTAATGGAAACACAATATGCTTTCTTGTGTTGACCATCTTCTGAGCAAGTTCTCCTATTCCATTTACTTCAGAGAAGTTCTTATACAAACGGATATAAAAAATAAAGTTCTCAAGTTGATTATCAAGTTCGTATAAATCAACTATAGAAAAATCAGATGGATAAAATTCCGCTAGGCGAAGAAGTCTTTTTTCTTAGCAAATGAGTCTCTAGGATCAAAACATGTCATACACAAAAGCAACTCGGTGTTCACTTCATCAAAACGAGAATTTAGCTCTGATGTTTGCATGTCAATCACTGAATAAAATAACTCAACTTGGTAATGATGAAGATTGGTCACTTTTTCTGTTCTACGTCTTGATCTTCCTTGAGGTACATAGAGATCTTCCATGTTTGGTAGAAGTATGCTGTATTTGCTGCAAAAATCTACAATCTCATTTAACAAAGTCTCCCAACCATCTTCTCTCATTGCTTGTAAATGAGCTTTTGATGCTTTTATAAGATTCATTGCATTAACAATGTCTTGATCCTTTTTTTGCAGAACTTGGGATAGTTCATGTGTGATTCCCAAAATTTTCCTCATTAGATGTAAGACAAAGACAAACTCAAATTGATTCACAATCTCTAGCAAATCAATAGCATCAGTTCTTTATGAATCATCGCTGCCATTTTCCTCAACAAACTCAAGCACATCAACAACTGAAGAAAATAAATGCAACAAGTTTATAAGAGTACCATAATGGGAGCTCCAACGAGTATCTCCAGGTCGTTTTAATGCCATTTCTTGATTCAATCCTCTTCCAGTCTTGATTTCATCATTTGCAATTCCTTCAATGATCTTTTCCATTTGCTTCTCTCGAAGAATATCTCTACGCTTACAAGAACCCCCAACAGTATTACACAAACATGTAACACTATTGTAAAAAGAACCAACACTTGTATGTTTTTTGACAACAGCAACAACTGTCAATTGGAGTTGATGAGCAAAACAATGAATATAGTAAGCAGTAGAATTCTTCTTTAGTAGCAAACTTTTTAATCCATTAAATTCTCCTCTCATATTGCTAGCCCCATCATAACTTTGGCCCCTCAAACTAGAAATACTCAAGCCATGTGAGGAAAAAAATGATTCAATACTTTTCTCAAGTGAAGCTGCAGTTGTATCACTAACATGGACAAGACCAAGGAAACGTTCAATAACACATCCATTTATATTCACATAACGTATAACAACTCCCATTTGCTCCTTTACAGATACATCCCGACACTCATCAACTAATATTGAGAACAAATTATTATCCAAATCCTTAATGATAGCATTAGTTGTCTCAAATGCGGCTGCACTTATGATATCTATTTGAATATCAGAAGATGTATGCTTGAGATTATTAGGAGCATTATGCAACACAACCTTATTGATGTCTTCATTACATGAAGCAATAACTTTCAGAAGCTCGATAAAATTTCCTTGATTAAATAATTTTTTGGATTCATCATTTCCTCGAAAAGCCAATCCTTGTGTAATGAGATAAGGCAAACAAACAATTGATGCATTCAATCTACAACGGTAATCAATCCTTGATTGTTTTGCTACCTTAGAAAAAGATACTTCAATGTGTTGACTTTGATTCATCAAATCATTACAAGCCTTTCTACATGTGACATGATCGCTATTATGACCCCCAATATGATCTTTCACTCTTTTTTTTACACCAAGAATTAAACCCTTCAGATACAAAAGCATCATGCCCACTTTCACCACAACTCTTAGAGAATAGATAACAATATAAATAAAATACCGCATCTTTTGCAATGCTATACTCCAACCAATCACTGAAAATGGGATCATCAAACCAAGATGAAACAAATTTGCGTTTTCATTTTCCATCTAATATTTGAGGAAAATTATGCTCACGCGGTTGACATGGACCTTTTAATAAGTAAGATCTACGAACCTGTTCAATTAAATTGGGTGGATAACTCCTTATATCAGGTCGTAGTCCTGGATCACTTGGAAGATTTTCCAAATCAACTTCAATATTATTATCTTGACTTGAAGATTGTTGGAAAATTTGAAGTTGAACAACAGGAGCAGGGGCAAGGACTGATGAAGATGATGTCTCCACCATAATATTTGTTGTCTTTTTATAATAACGTTTCATGATCTATGGAAGATAAAGTAAAATTTAAAGTATTAAGTATAATATATAAATCAAATAAAATTTTATCCAAATATAAATACTCAAAACATGTCACTAGTTATAACTTGACATTAATTATATTTAAATCAAACCCTAAACTCAACACATAACTAATCTCTAAGTTCAAACTACTATTAACTATAATTTAACTCAAATTTCAAACCCTAAAAAGGCTAAAATCATAAATTGAGTAAAATACAAATCATATAATAATTCTCATTTACACTTAGGATTCAAGAAGTTTATACTTATAAATACATTTAAATTACGGCATAAATATTGGGGATTGATATTAGGGCACCAACCTAAATAAATTGGGGAAAGAATTTGTAAAATATTAATAGAATTTAAATTATTATAGAAGAATTTACCTTAGGTTTTGAGACTTTGATGGAGAAGTCGGGAATAAAAATTAGCAGTCGAAAATGGTAAAGAGAGGGAGAGGACTGAGAGGTGGTGAAGTGGTTCTGAATGTTTGAGTGTCGAATCTGCAAAATTCAGGGGTGATATATCATGTTTTTTTAATTAAAAATTAAAAGTTTGGGCCTTTTTTATTTTAAATTAAGATTTGGGCCTATGTTCTGTGTTTTTTCATTTAAATTAAGAGTTGGGCCTAATGCAGGAAATTATATGGGCTATAATATATATTAAATATAAAAATTAATTAATTAATTATGAAATTACTAAAATACCCCTGAATTTTTTGAAAATTTGAGGGGGCCCAGTGCCCCCTGGCCCTGTGTACCGCCGTCCCTGGTTATGATACCAAATCGGTACAAATATCTTTTTGGGATAGAATTTAAAGTTTTAAAATATTATGAGAAAAAAAATATTTTTAACTATATATATATATATATATATATATATTATGAATCGTGCGATGACTTTAATGGTCTCAGAAAACAGATTATAAAGAGCATGAACGATAAATTTTTTAACTTTTAATCTTATTTTACTTGATATATGTTATAATAAGCTTGTCATTGTAATATTTTGTATTGAAATTTCTGGTTCTTTTCTTTAATGTAGTCGGATCGCATTGAAATATTTACTTATTCATGCTCAACAGGTAAAAAAAAAATTTAAAGAAAAATGAAATGGACAAAATTCTGGACAGAGAGTCTAGAGAGAAGTACTCATTGAAAATAAAATTAAACATGTGACTTTCTCACACTAGAATGAACTCTTGGTAAGCAGAATAGTAGTAGAATGGAGTAACTAAAACACCAAGGGGAGCTTTAAACGGTCATATGGGGCTTCAAAAGCTATGTCAAACGTGTCAACATTTAAAAAAAAATTCTTATGACATATGGGGCTTGATTTCTCCTAAATGACATTAACATAGAGTATAGACAAAAGCAAAGAGTTTCATTGATCATGAAACTTTTATACAATTCAAAATTCATTTAAGTATAGGAAGTAGAATACTAGGTTAAATCATTTCTAAATGCAAAACCATTTCTAAGCAACAAACAATATGTAGGATTTGTCCATCATTCCAGGCTGAGCCAAAAAGTAAGTATAGGTAGTAGAATACTAGGTTAAAATTTTCTAAATACAACATTTCTAAGCAACAAACGGATTTGTCTATCATTACAGCTGATCCAGCTGGTCTATCATTACAGCTGATCCAGCTGAGCCAAAAAGACTCGAAGAAACGTCCTTCCTATCGCATTCGTTAGAGGTTCCTCGGACTGTATCCAATCTTTAAGAGTCTCTGAAATTTAAAAGAAAAAAATAATTTTAATATAATATTCTAAACTATTATAAAAATTAGATAAATAACTTACAGGTATTCCAGGCAGCAGCGGCTGAAGCAGGAGGGGCGATTGCCAAAAAGGCTTGAAGAAACGTCCTTCCTATCGCATCCGTTAGAGGTTCCTCGTAGCCATTAAGAGTCTCTCAGAATTAAAAAGAAAAAAATCAAAATTTTAATATACTAATATTTAAAACTACTATAAAAATTAGATATATAACTTGCACATCTTCGAGCTGCAGCGGCGGCTGTAGCAGTTAGAAATCAAAATTTTAACATACTAATATTCTAAAACTATTATAAAAATTAGATATATAACTTACAGATCTTCGAGCTGCAGCGGCTACAGCAGTAAGGGTGGGAGGGGACTAGAGGGACAAGCAGTCTAGGGACACAGATGAAAGGTATGTAGAAGGTCCGGGAATAAATAGGAAGGATATTATCGTCTGATGTAAAAAGATAATAGTGAGCTTAAAACACATCTGATTGGTTTTTTTCGTTATCTTTCTTGGTTAATGAGTTTTTTTTTAATGTTTTACTATTATTAACTGTTTATTATTAAAATATGTATTTTAGCATTTTACATATATTGAAATTTTCACTTTTCAATTTTAAATTCCCTAAATACAAATATCTGCGCCGGCTGGTGTGCCTAGTCTAACAAAAAAAATAAAATAAATCCAATCTCAATGGGACGTTTTCACAATTTTATTTTTATTTTATTATTACTCCATTATTATTATTTTATTTTATTTTTATTTTTTTATAAATATGATATTTTCTATAAAAAATGATATTTAAATAATATTTCCTATAAAAAAAGATATTTTGGTAAAGAAAAAAATTGTAGATATTTTATTAAATATGGACAATAAAAACATTATTGTCGATAAAAAAAGTATTATTATATAAATAAAATAAAATATTATTATATAATTAAGTATAGTAAAGTATGATTATTATTATAATGCTCAAAATAATATGTTTATATTTTCCATTATTAAGTATGGGACTGCTTACTTACTATTATCAGGAGGTAAACAAATTCAATTAAGCCAGTTATTGTGGGCTACTTTAATTAATCAAATACATGACCACAATTTACAATTTCTTTATCAAATGTGGCTTCTAATATTTACTATATTTTATATGTCGTGAACATTAAATGGCTAGTTGGATATGATATGCAAAGTAATATAGAGTTGATATCTGTAACGCCCCAAGTTACGCTATGGGATTGGGATGCTATTAGATATACATTTCCCAGTATAATAATAAAGGAATCGAACAGCGAAAATAATATAAAAATCCTCAAATCAATAATATAATAAAGTAAAAGTTGCATAGAGATTATTTTACATATTAGCGTCTACTCACCCGAGTAAAGTGAAATATCCAAAACAAAACTGAAATAAAGTTCATAATAAAGTACTAAAATATAAGACATAATGTAAAGTCCTCTATGAGCTTGGGACATCTGCAGGTGCCTCTCCATCTTCTAAACTTTGTTCTCAAAATTAATATGGGGTGAGCGTCTAAAATACACTCAATGGGTTAACTTAAATGATTGCACCAGTTAAAAATAAATATGCATGTCAAATATACCATAAAATATAACATATGCCAATTTAATAAAATAATTTTTCACATTGTCGTTCGATAACTAAATAAAAATATTTTAGACCGAACCGTCATCCAATAACTTGTGTTAGTTGGTATATGTGCATCGAATCGTCATTCAATACGAGTATTAGTAAATTTGAAATATTTTTAGTACCGAACCGTCGCCCGATAACTTGTGTTAGTTGGTATATGTGCACCGAGTCGTCACCCCGTACAAGTGTTAGTAGAAAAATATTTATCATCGAACTAAAAGCACACATGACACATAACATGACATATAAGTAATACATATCACATTTTAACATAGCAATCATGACATAAAATGCAGCACTCAGTGAAGAGAGAAAATTATCACACCTTGAACTTATTGGAAGTATGTAAAATGGACTACTAAGCTTGCTCGCTCTCTGATATGCCTGCAAGTGTATACTAAACTGAGTTCTACTTATAATAATAATTACTATTACTTAAACTAAATTTCTAATAGTAAATTAAAATAAACTAATTCTTAACCAACTTAAGAAAATATAAATAATTAATCACTAAATAAAATAATAAATACAAATATAAATTTCTTTTTAAAAGTTAAAATAGCAATTTAACGATTTTAGTAATAATTCTAATAATAAATTGCAATATTAAAAAAAATATGAATACAAATAACATAAATTAAAAAAATAGATATTAAATAAAGATTTTATACCTAAAATAATATTAATGGTAAAGTTAATTAATATTTAAAAAGAATTAATCAATTAATTTAAATAAATAAAATAAATAAATAAATAAAATAATATAATGGGAATGCGTAATAATGGCAGAGGACTCGTATACTCGAGTTGTAAGAATTTCAAAATTTTCTGTTCTTTTATTTATTATTAATATATATATTTTTATAAATTACAATCAAGTCCCCACATTATATTAAATTCTTATTTAAATTTACCCTAAACTTTAACCTTATTACAAAATGACCCAACTTGAGTTATACAACTCCGTTTGAAAATCCAAAAGCACTTATGAAGTTCTCGCAAGGTGAGGATCACATACATACCAATTTTTCATTAAAATAACGAAGTTCAAAGGGGACAAAATTTTAATACGAAGTGGGTTTCTTCCCATCTTCTTCATTTCACGTCCAAACTCAAAAATAATTATAAGTTTGTGATCATCGTGAAGAGAGCTTCAAAATGGTCTATAATAACAAAGTTATGTCCCAACGAAACAAAATACGCCATTAAAGGGTTAAAAGCTTCGACGGAATTTTTCTAACACATACGAAATCTATTTCACAAAAGAGTTATATATATGGAATCTACTCTTCGAGCCGATCATTTCTGTATATAACATGCCAAGATCTACTAACGAAATGAATGATTTACAAAAGAAATAGTGTGAGAATATATATATATATGTATATTCACAAGTCTGCATATATACCTATATATTTATATATATTCATACGTGTATATATATACTCACCTTAAGCCCCTATTCTTTTATATATATATATATATATATATATATATAAAAGGACAAGAAGAAAGATTATTACCTTTGGTAACAGCAGTGTGAATCTGTTTTATCTCCCCCAAATTTACTATCCTAAACAACGATTATATATATAGATAGGAGATAAGAGAAGATGAAGATAAGTTTTTTAGGTACCTAGCCTAGTCTATCATCTGATATTTTTTACCATTTGCAGGATATATACTATTATCATTATTTATCTATTTTTATATAATTCAAATTATTATTATTATTATTATTATATATATAATTTAAAAATATAATTATAGTGGGTATTACATCCACCCCTGCTAAAATAAAAATTTCATCCTCGAAATTTTACTTACCTGGTATAGGCAGATTCGGATATTTATTTTGATGTCATCTTCGCACTCCCACGTCGTTTCTTCTTCATTGTGTCGACTCCATTGGATTTTGACTAAACCAACTTCACGATTCCTTAGCTTATGAACTTTCTTATCAAGAATGTCGATAGAAAATTCCTCGTACGCTAAGTTATCGTCGACTGCTATAATCTCGTAATAAACAACGTGACTAGGATCAAATACATATTTTCATAGCATGGATACGTGAAATACATCATGTACTCCAGCTAGCTCAGGTGGTAAAGCTAATTTGTATGCCAACTCGTCAATCGTTCCAAAATCTCGTAAGGCCCAATGTATCTTGGCTTGAGTTTTTCTTTCCTTCCAAAACGAGAAATTCCTTTCATTGGTGAGACTTTGAGAAAAACTTTATCTCCTTCCTGGAACTGCAAATCTTGCGTCTCTTATCAGCTTAAGACTTCTATCGATTTTGTGCTGTCAAAATTCTTCTTCTGATTCTTTCAATCGCTTACACTGTCTTTTCTACTATCTCTGGTCCTAGAACTTTCTTCTCACCAACTTCATCTCAATAGAGGAGAGATCTACACTTCCTTCCGTAGAGTGCTTCGTAAAGGGCCATGCCAATCGTGGCTTGAAAACTATTGTTGTAAGAAAATTCTATCAGTGGTATGTATCTTTCCCAACTTTCCTCAAAATCTAGGACGCACGCCCTCAACATGTCTTCCAATATTTGAATAGTCCTTTCAGACTGGCCATCGGTTTGTGGGTGGAATGTCGTACTAAACTTTAGCTTCGTGCCCATCGCGTTTTGTAAACTGTGCTAGAATTTTGATGTAACCTTGGATCTCGATCCAAAACTATAGAAACTAGTACACCATGTAATCTAACAACTTCTTCTAGATAAATTTGTGCAAGCTTATCCATTCCGTGAGTCATTTTGACTGGAAGAAAATGCGCTAACTTTGTCAAACGATCCACTATCGCCCATATAGCTTGATTTCTCGCACTGATCTTGGTAATCCAGTAACGAAATCCATTGCAATGTGCTCCCATTTCCACTCAGGAATCTCTAATGGCTTCAAGAGTCCTGAGGGTCGTTGATGTGCTCTCATTTCCACTTAGGAATCTCTAATGGCTTCAAGAGTCATGAAGGTCGTTGATGCTCTGTTTTAACTTGTTGACAAGTCATATACTTTTGGATAAACAAGCCTATATCCCTCTTCATATTTCTCCACCAAAACGCATTCTTCAAGTCTTGGTACATCTTGGTTCCTCCTGGATGTACCGTTTATGGAGTACAATGAGCTTCAGACAAAATTTCTCTAATAAGATTCTCATTTTTAGGAACACATATTCTTTTTCCAAAGATGAGTGTCCCATTGTCTCTGAGAGCAAATCCCTTTCCTTCCTCAATTTTCAAACGTTCCTTAATTTTCCTGAGAAATTCGTCTCCATCTTGAAATTCTTGACTTTATCTCTTAAGGAGGGTTTAATCAGTAACACAGTTAATACTGTTTCAATGCTACTTGGAGGTATCAAGACTTCCAAACTCATCTGAGAGAAATCAGCCACCAATAATTCTTGGTTTGTTATAGAGCAGGCTAATTCCCCTTTTCCTTTTCTGCTTAGAGCATCTGCTACCACATTTACCTTCCCTGGATAGTACAGATTTGTAAAATCGTAATCCTTGACTAATTCCAACCATCTCCTTTGCCTCATGTTTAATTTCTTCTGTTCGAAAAAGTATTTTAAGCTCTTGTGATCCGTATAAATTTGACATTTTGCTCTATACAGATAATGTCTCCAAATCTTCAAAGCATGTACCATCGCTACCAATTCTAAATCATGATTTGGATAGTTCTGTTCATGGATCTTGAGTTGTCTAGACGCATAGGCAACTACTTTATCACGTTGCATACACATCCCAATCCTTGCTTTGAAGCATCACTGTAGATGACAAATCCTTCTGTCCCATCTGGAATTGTCAGTACAGGTGCAGTGATCAATTTCTGTTTGAGAAGGTTGAAACTCTTTTCACACTCTTCCGTCCAACGGAACTTAACTTCCTTACGAGTTAATTTCGTTAAGGGCCCTACAATCTTCGAAAATTCCTCAATAAATCTTTTGTAATATCCAGCCAATCTAATGAAACTTCGTATTTCTCCTACATTCGTAGGTGTCTTCCATTTCTCTACTACTTCTACCTTAGACGGATCCACCTCGATTCCTCGAGTTGACACAATGTGCCAAAGAAAGATAACTTTGTCTAACCAAAACTCACATTTCTTGAATTTGGCATACAAATTTCCTTTCTTAGTGTCTCTAGAACGATTCTCAGGTGTTCTTCATGTTGTTCCCAATCTCTAGAATACACTAAGATATCATCAATGAATACGATCACGAATTTGTCCAAATATGAGTGGAAAACACGATTCATCAAATTCATGAAAATTGCTGGAGCATTACTAAGTCCAAAAGGCATCACCACGAACTTATAATGCCTGTAACGTGTTCTAAAAGCAGTCTTCGAAGTTTCACTTTGCTTGATTCGCACTTGATGATATCCAGACCTCAGATCTATCTTGGAAAACACGCTAGCACCGCCAGTTGATCAAATAAATCCTCAATCCTTGGCAAGGGATACTTATTCTTGATGGTAAGTTTATTCAATTCTCAGTAATCGATACACATCCTAAATGAATTATCTTTCTTCTTTACGAACAAAACAGGTGCTCCCCAGGGTGAAACACTAGGGTGTATGAAATCCAAATCCAAGAGTTCTTGTAACTGAATCTTCAATTCTTTTAACTCCTTTGGTACCATTCGATAAGATGCTTTTGAGACTGGTGTTGCTCGGTACTAGATCGATTGTGAATTCTACTTGTCTTTCAGGTGGCAAGCGTGGTAAGTCTTCTGGAAACACATTTTCGTATTCCCGCACAATAGGAACATCCTCTATGCTCATCTTTCCACCTTCACTTTCCACGATACTCACTAAGAATGCTTGACATCCATCTTTCTTCATCATTTTGATTGCTTTCATTGTAATTATAACTCGCGGTATTGCTCCAGCTTTAGCTTCATGAAAAGTAAACTTCTCATCTCCTGGGAGTTGGAATTGTACTTTTTTTCACGATATCTAATTATAGCATGATTAGCTCTAAGCCAATCCATCCCTAAAATTACATCAAAATCTTTCATCTCAATTACGTGAAGGTCTGCAAGTAGGACTCTGTCACTCATCCATATCTTCACATTCTTGCACAACTTTATGGTTCGGATGGAGTTATTTGAAGGTATACTAACATCAAGAGTTGATTTGTCTAACTCTTCACAATTATTTTTTACTTTCTTATACATCTTAGCAGATATGAATGAATGAGTGGCTCCCGTATCTAAAATTATAAGAGCAGGAGTGCCAAATACTGATAGCGTACCTGCCATTGTTTTTGGTTTTCCTTAGCTTCTTGCTGTGTCATAGCATATGCACGTGCTGGTCTAGCACCCGATCCTTCTGCTGCTTTAGACTTTAGGCATTCTAGTATGGTGTGTCCCGATTGACGGCATCGATAGCATATTCCAATTTTATATAAGCATGCTCCAAGGTGATTCAAGTCTACCTTTTTTTAATAAGCTCATGATCTAAATGAGTATTTCTCGATCCTGAGAGCTGATGAGAGTGAAAATAAGCATGTTTTAGTATCCAATTTCACACCTGTTTGACGACAATTGTTGTCTTATATTAACACAAGTATCTTATATTCAATATATGTGAGAAAAAGAAATCAAAAGTGCCAAGTTAGAGAAAAGGTGTAATTTGTGCAAGGATGCTCTGAAACGCACGTCCAACTTGTGTAATTATTCTTTATTTGTTTGGAGCTCTAAACTAGAATTGTAATACATGGATGGAAAGCTACAGAAGAGAGGGTCGCTTTGGCATAAATAACACTTCAATCGGATTCCAAACGAGAAAGTTATGATCAAAGTGGTGACGTTGCGCAAGCTGTGCCGAATAGAACGGTTGTGACACTTTGTGTGACTTATTATACATTCAAATGTTGGGTTTTCAGAGAGTTCTTTATATAGATATAAAGCCAAGGAAGAAAGGATCACGTGAGTGCAAGAATTACTCAAATCGGAGGTCGGATGTGGAAGTTATACGCAAAACGGTGAGACTGCGCAAGATTGCTCGACTAATGGAAGCTTGCTCGACCAGAATTATTTTGGTCGAGCGGAAGAGGTCAAGTCAAGCAAAATGTGTAAAAACTTACAGAGAGCTTGCTCGACCATTGCTCAACTTGGAGGCTTTATTCGACTTCTGAAGGCTTGGTCGAGCAGATTGTCGTTGATGCTATTTTTGGTAGTTTCGGATTTTTTTACCAAATTTGGCGTATGTCTCAAGTAAAAGCCCATCCAAGGACTATAAGGAGAGCTTACAAGTACAAAAGGGGATGTAGATTACATCATTAATCATCATATAGAGTCATATTGGATTGGAGAGATCACAGCACAATCATCCTACACCCCACAAGGGGGGATCACCCCCAACCATCATCCACATCCTTTCCTCCATCCGTCCATCACTTTGAAGATTCTTCTGCTGAATCAAGAGGAGAACCAAGAGGAGGATTCAAGATGAAGAAGGACGCGATGACGCACAAATCTAGGGTTCTTATCGTTTTCTAATTTAACTTGTATTTTCCAGACATATGGGTAAGATTATCCAACCCCCATGATTGTTCTTCATAACATCATGGGCTAGAACCATTTACTCCGTACAACACTACTTGTGGATTTATTTTATATAAGACTATGCATTTTTAATTCATACTCAGAGTTGTTTTGTGCATCATTAATTGTTATGTAAAGTCTGAATACATATCTTGTTTATTGATTGAGTGCGTTCACTTTTGAGCAGGATTCCATATTATGATTCTAAGTGAGGGGACTCCGAAGCTTCATTAGAACTATCTTATATGAATACTTATTAATTGAATTGAATTCGGGTTAGTAAGTAGGATAAAGAGAATAATTTTATAGTATCTATAAAGGGAGATCATATCGGGTTAGAGTACCAATTGGCCAGGAAAATAATTGATACTGATAATACCTAGAAAGGGGGTGAAATTATATCTCTTGCTCCGAGTTTATTCACACGTGTTGCACGCATGTTTACTTGTGTCTATAGAGTAGATATGCATGGTTTAGTGTGCGTCCATATTCCACAAGGTAGAGTCGGATATCAACACACGGAAGGGAAATTAATGAGTGAAACTGGATTTCCCTAGAACTACCTATTCTCTTACTTGATTCACTTTCGTATTCTTCTAAGTGCCTTTATTTTATTTGTTATTTAATTTAAGTCTTTTAGTTGTTAGATTAAATCCTCAAACTTAATTGCCTAGTCTTAATTATTTTAGTAAATAATTAAATTGATAATACGTCGTCCTTTAGGTTCGATAATTCACTTGGTCGCTTGCTTAAGCTGTAATTGATATCCTTAACACTTGGGGATTACTTTTGCGTGCAAAGAAAATGCGCATCAAGTTCTTGGCGCCGTTGCCGGGGATGACTGTTATTATTAGTTTATTATTTCTAGTTGATTAAGACTTTTATTTATGATTATTTAATTCTATCTAACCTTGAATTTTTCTGAGGTACTTGTGCACTAGGAAAATGAGGGGAAGGAAAGAAGGAATAACACATTGAGCTAAACATGGCCGGAGCAAGGCAGAATCTGGATAATGTTGCAATCCGTGAAATTTTCACGCACTATGGGATTGGCAACATGGGTTGATAGGAGCAAGGGGGGAAGATGATGATTTTGAGATACATCTCGCTCTTATTAGCATGGTAGAGAAGAATCCCTTTTCTGGAGGTTGTTTAGAAGATCCATATCAGCACCTCAAAAGATTTCTTGGTTATGCAAACACTCAAAAGGGAGCTGGAGCTAATGATAATGCTAGGTGAATTACCCTATTCAAGTTTTTATTAATTGATAAGGCGGAAGCTTGGTATGAGACTCTTGATGCCACAGATTGCACTACATGGGACCAACTACAGCAGACGTTCTTGGAGAGATACATGCCACCCTCAAGGATCTTAAGAATGAGGCAAGACATCATCCAATTTGTAATGAATCAGGGTGAAAAATTTCATGAGGCGTGGGACAGGTTTAAAGACATGCTCAGGAGGTGCCCACAGGATGGGATGTCTAAGGCTGAATACATAAGTATCTTCTACTATGGATTGAATTGTGAGTCACATGTTTTTATTGATGCATCATCAGGTGGAGCGCTGTTAACTAAGACAACACTTGAAGCAGAAAAATTATTTGAAAATATCTCTATGAATTAACGTGACTGGCCTACGGAAAGAGTAAGAGGATCATATGTACTTGGCAAGGTAGAGCAGGTTGAACATCAAGTGGTGAAGCTGAATAAGGATGATGAGATCGTCTCTAGTTTAGCTAGCATCAAAAAAGTTACTAGAGTCCCAACAAAAGCAGATTACAAAGTTGACACAAAGGGGGTCTAGTATGCAGCAGCAAGAAGTGAAGAGTATTGAAGATACCTTCAATCGATACATAGCTGAGAATGATGCAAGGGTTGACCACATTGAAGCAAGAATGAATGTTGATCATGCAGATTTATCTAAGCAGTTGAAAGACCTTACTTCGATTATGGGGCAGATGTCGTGAATGTGAATCAATTGACTCAAACATTAGAGAATAATGCCATCACATTGAGGTCCAGGACAAAGTATGAAGGTCTGATGATGCTGGAGAGTGAAAATGAAGAAAACAGGAGAGTTGCTCGACCAACACAATCCCGTTCGACCATATTTGCAAGTCGAACTCAGGACGAGCAAACTCTAAAAAAATAGAATCACAACACTCTATTTTCAGGTTTGCCGCTTGACCAGCACCTTTCGCTCGATCAGACCATCCAAGTCAAGTGGAAGTCGAGCAGCATCTGGCCACGGGTAGCTCTCGATCGGGAGGTTTGCTCGACTTAGACCAGATTGCTCGACCAGATTATCTAAGTCGAGCAGAAGTCGAGCAACACATGAAGAAGCATAGGTCGCGATCGCCTACATCGTTCGACCAAGGATAAGTTGCTCGACCAACTTACCCAAGTCGAACGGAGGTCGAGCAGTCCCTTTTTACGTCCGATTCGATCCCAAATGCTGCACCCATTGATCAAAACATTACGGTACTATCTCAAGAGCAGAACACTGAGCTTATAGTAGAGAAGAAGTGGGAAAGAGCAAAGAGGTTAAGAGCCGAGAAGCTTAGACTGCAGATGGATAATAAAGATGAGGTTTTCTCTCTTGATCAAGCAATGAAGATGCCCATGGAGACTCAATCTTGCAAGAGCATAGATGTGGTTTCTAACTTGTTTAATCTTGATTTTTCTAAGACAGATGATTCTGAATTTAAGTGGAAGATTGACATGGAGGTGTCTAGACAGCCATGGGAGGAAGGAAATTCTGATGATCATATTTTTATGACCAAGAAAGGTGAGGTGTTGAATGTAGACAAGAAGAGAGAAATAAAGTACTTGAAGGTGAGGATGCGAGAAGACCTCCATCTGATCCAGTAGTCTAAAAGAGATAATCCATCGTGGCTCTCCGACGTTAAATATGAGCACCTGTTGGGGGCATGTCCCTTCCATTTTATTGCTTTATTTCTTTCGTATGAGTAAGAAATTTTTATATTTAAGGTGCTTACTAATCGGCAATTATATCTCATTGCAAACTTAGTTTCAACTTACGTTTTTACTAAGTTTGGGGGGTGATGTTATTACCTCATTGAAGCACCAAGAGTATAATCTTTTTTTAATGTTTGCTAGGGGAGTTAATTTTTTGTGATATGTTGAAATTTTAATCATTTTTTATGTGTCAATTTTTTGCGACTTGCCTAGTGTTTAGTGGTGTTTCTAGTGTGTGGAGTCAATTAGATAGTCAATTGAGTCTTTCTTATAGTTCTCTTATTTTATTATTGATAAATCTTGTGATGATGAGTGTGTTTGAGCTTTGATGATAGAATAGGGTAACTAGGTGGAAAGACGAGTTCTACATTGAGGCTTTGACTTGAGGAGCTCGTGATCGTTTTGAAGAATGAAAATCAGGTGCCCTCGTTTCTTTATTCTAATTTTTATATGTGTTTTTAATTAGTATGGGAGTAATGAATTGTGTTTATGTTGGTGATCCACATGAGCTTATATTTTTAAATTTCTAAAATTCATATGCTCTTGAAATTGATGAAGGAAGTGTACTTGAGTTATATTACGGTATGAAGTTCTATGTGTACTTGTGGGATATTACTTATCATGAAAGGTGCTCTGTTACTTGTTAAAAACCCATGTGAGATTTTGAGCCTCGTTGATCATGTACATAATCACATGATATTTCTTTTCTGGTGAGTATCATTCTTGTATGTGTATTCTAGAACTTGTCTCTTGTCTTACTTGAAACTACATGTGTGTTAGATGATGGGAGATGATTTTAGGCCATTCTTGAATTTATAAGTCACTTAGCCAAATAATTCCCTACCAAATGATGTTTATCCGTAGTTAGCCCCATTGAGCTTAAAAGCCTCATTCTTTGGTAGCCTACGAGAAATAACCACTTTTAGCATCTGATTTTTTTGAGCCTTGATTGTCCTTCTAGAAGAGAATTAATAACTTTTTAAAGTGCGTTGATGGGGTTTGATAACAGCTTGGGAAGGAATGAAATTGGTGTTAAAATAGTGATTGAGTTTGAAATTGCAACTAAGGAGAATAATGGAGTAGTACTTAAATCTAATACTTCATGGAATCAAACACCCTAGGGTAGTGCTTAAATCTAGTACCTTATGGAGGATGCGCGAGGTAGTGCCCGAAACTGGTACCTCGAGAGAAAAAAGAAAGAGAAGGAAAAAATATTGTGCTAGAAATAAAAAGAAAAATAAAAGATTTGAGGAGGATGTTGTGCTTAATTGAAGTGAGTAAGAAGAATGAAAGATCATGATGGAATGCGCACTTGATTGATCCGAGTTTTGAGTCACTTATCCATATATTTCCTACCTTAACCAAAGAGCCAACATTACATCCAAAAGAAAAGTCCTTTTTGATCTCATTGACGAATCATACTTTTATTGGTGGAGAGTTTGAGACTTTTAGCAAGCTTATGGTTACGCATGCACTTGAATTGAATCTGAGCGTAAACACCTTATCCCATAAGTGTACATCTTTTACACTTGAGTGCGAGTGATATATACTTCCAGTGAGAACATGTCAATGGAGTATTTGAATTGGTGGTGATTGTCTTAACTTGTATGTTTTGAATTGATTATTGCATGTAATAAGAGTTGCATTACCTAAGTTGAGGACAATTGTATTTTGAATGGGGTGTTTGTCATAGTCCTTGTTTCCCCGCTAATTTTCTTACTCTCTCTCTCTTTATTTTTATTTTGTTGCCTCGGGGCGAGCAACGAGTAAGTTTGAGGGATTGATGAGAGTGAAAATAAGCGTGTTTTAGTATCCAATTTAACACCTGTTTGACGAGAATTGTTGTTTTATATTAGAACAAGTATCTTATATTCAATATATATGAGAAAAATGAACATTTGAGGTGTTTTATTGTGTTTTAGGTGGAAAAATAGAACAAAAGTGCCAAGTTGGAGAAAAGGTGCAATTTGTGCAAGGATGCCTGAAACGCACGTCCAAATTGTATAATTATTCTGTATTTGTTTGGAGCTCTAAAATATAAGTGTGATACATAGATGGAAAGCTACAGAAGAGAGGGTCATTTTGGCGTAAAGAACACTTCAATAAGATTCCAAACGAGAAAGTTATAATCAAAGTGGTGACGTCGCGCAAGCTGTGCCGAATAGAACGGCTGTGCCACTTTTTTTGACTTGTTATACATTCAAATGTTGATTTTCGGAGAGTTCTTTATATATATAGAAAGCCAAGAAAGATAGGATCACGTGAGTGCAAGAATTACTCAAATCGAAGGTCGGATGTGGAAGTTATGCGCGAAACGGTGAGACTGCGCAAGATTGCTTGACCAATGAAAGCTTGCTCGAACAAAATTATTTTGGTCGAGTGAAAGAGGTCAAGTCGAGCAAAATGTGCAAAAACTTATAGAGAGCTTTCTCGACCATTGCTCGACTTGGAGGCTTTGTTCGATTTCTGAAGGCTTGGTCGAGCAGATTGTCGCTGATGTTATTTTTATTAGTTTTAGGTTACCAAATTTGGCGTATGTCTCAAGTAAAAGCCCATCCAAGGCTTATAAGGAGAGCTTACAAGTATAAAAGGGGATGTAGATCACATCATTAATCATCATTTAGAGTCATATTGGATTGGAGAGACCGCAGCACAATCATCTTATACCCCACAAGGGGGGATCACCCTCCAACCATCATCCACAACCTTTCCTCCATCCATCCATCACTTTGAAGATTCGTCTGCTGAATCAAGAGAAGAACCAAGAAGAGGATTTAAGACGGAGAAGGACGCGATGATGCCTAAATCTAGGGTTCTTATCGTTTTCTAATTTATCTTGTATTTTTCAGACATATGAGTAAGTTCTTTCCAACCCCCATGATTGTTCTTCATAACATCATGGGCTAGAACCATTTTGATAGATCTAGGGTTTTGAAGGTTTTTATAAATTAATTGAACTTTTGTGTGTATACTCCATACAACACTACTTGTGAATTTATTTTATATAAGACAATGCGTTTTTAATTCATACTCAGAATTATTTTGTGCATCATTAACTGTTATGTAAAGTCTGAATATATATCTTGTATATTGATTGAGTGCGTTTACTGCTGAACAGGATTCCATGTTATGATTCTTAGTGAGGGGACTCCGAAACTTCATTAGAACTATCTTATATGCATACTTATTAATTGAATTGAATTCGGGTTAGTAAGTAGGATAAAGAGGATAATTTTATAGTACCTATAAAGGGAGATCATATCGGGTTAGAGTACCAATTGGCCAGAGAAATAATTGATACTGATAGTATCTAGAAAGGGGGGTGAAATTATCTCTTGCTCCGAGGTTATTCACACGTGTTACACGTATGTTTACTTGTGTCTATAGAGTAGATATGCATGGCTTAGTGATACGTCTATATTCCACAAGGCAGAGTCGGACATCAACACACGAAAGAGAAATTAATGAGTGAAACTGGATTTCCCTAGAGCTACCTATTCTCTTACTTGATTCACTTTCGTATTCTTCTAAGTGACTTTATTTTATTTGTTATTTAATTTAAGTCTTTTAGTTGTTAGATTAAATCCTCAAACTTAATTGTCTAGTCTTAATTAATTTAGTAAATAATTAAATTGATAATACGCCGTTCTTTGGATTCGATAATTCACTTGGTCACTTGCTTAAGCTGCAACTGATATCCTTAATACTTGGGGATTACTTTTGTGTGCAAAGAAAACGCGCATCAAGAGAATTCCCATGAGCAGAGAATTTTGTGACATTTCGAATGGGTAATATCCTATATTTAGAGAAAACTCATATTTCTACACGAAATTAAAAAAAAAACCTTTATGTACCATGTATATACTTAAATACAATATAATATTCATGTACAAGATTTTTAAGGAACACGTAATATTAGTTTACACTTAATTCATTACCTAAAAATTATAAATTATCCTCAAAACTTGATAAGTCATAATTTTACACCATTATTTTAGATAAATTCACTTCTTTACACGTGAATTGTGAATTAATTAAATGCTTATTACCACTATTTCTATTTTATACACTTTAATTTTAATTATTTGAATTGCTATTGAAATATGCTAAAATTGAGAGAAATTATACATCCAATACAATTCTGTTTGTGGCTGTTACAATTATCAAATTGAAAGGAGTTGACCAAATATTGAATAAGAAACTTGAGGATTTAAAATTGGAGTCTTACCAAATGAGGGAAATAGGGAAAAGTAAGGTCAAAAGAATTTATTAGGTTTATGTATTAAGAATTCTTGAATTCCATTTTATACATCATTCATTATTCATCACCCAGACGGCTTGGGGGAAGGAGAACGACACCACCACGAAAAATTTTGATTTTTCTATTTCAATTTTAATTTAGTTTTTAATTATATAATTTAGTTTTCTAGTCCGAGGATTGTGAACCTCCTTTAGATTAATTTCGTGTTTGCTTGTGAATAAAATTACCAACTTGACTTATGAATTTATTTTGTGATTGACTTTAATGTGAATCATGATATTTTAATTACATATTTAGATTGATCATCTTAATGTAGGATTGAAATGTTCATTAGCTATTTTGCATATTATAATTCGATATTATTATAATATTGTGAATCGAGTAACAAAGTGAGGAAGTATCTCTTGTAATCACAAAATCTAAGTTGTATGATTCGTAATCCATTTTCATAGCCTAGTAGTCCTAATAACTAAATCATAATGCACATTTAAGTTCGAACTTCTTTAAGTCGCTTGAATGCAGTTTAATTTAGAGATTGTACCCTAGGTTATTAAACTTAAGGATATTTCGGGTTAATTTAGTCGTAGCATTAACCTAGGGACTCGAGTTTATGAACTTGTAGGGATTTTAAGGATTTGATTCATTTGAATTAGGATAATGAAGGTGATCAAATCCGTTGTGAATTAGAATACTTGAGGGGATCAAATCCTTGGATTAGGTTTAAGTTTTGAGTGGTGTTAAATACACACCCCTTTTTATTGAATACATACCCCTTATTAAATACACACCTCCTTTTAATGCTTTAAATCTTAATTTTATTATATACACATCCCTAAATACCAAAATTTATCTTTTTAAATTTTAATATTATACACACCCTAAATAATTATTTTAATATAATAATAAAGAACAAAACGTTGATTACATATAATCTTTCCCAGCAACGTCGATTATGTATATATATATATATTTTTTTTTTTTCTTGGCGAGATCGTCAATTTTTCTCGTTGCAAGCCAAGCAGAAAGAGAAGTTGCAGAAGTTAAGGAATTATTTGCTGGTTTATTCAATATATAATAATACAGAACAAAACGTTAAACTCTAAAGGCAAATCTCATTTGATTTCAAGATTGACAGGGGTGTACACATAATATGTCCACTCCCACTGTGTACAAAACTTTACCTTAAAATTTTGGATCCTTACAAATATATGATTTTTAAATATTTTAACTTCATGCACACCCTAAGGTAGTTACACATGTTTAATTTACATGGTAAAACATAATACATAAATGGAAATAAGATTGAATAGAACTTGTAAAATCGTTGTGTGTCGTGAAACCAGCAGATTGATCACTCTTGGATTACTGCTACTAATCACTCAATGAACTAGATAAAACACTCAACTCATGTTTGCAGATTTGAATATGAAAAGCAATTCAATGAAAAACAGTAAATGAAAGAACAACACTCAATGGATTATAGTGGTTCGATCATGATGATCTACATCCACATTCAAAGGGAATTGAGCTCTCTTTATTGATTGATGTTTACACTTGATGGAGAAGATTAACTGTCTAATTTGATCACTCATGGATCACTAAACACTATCAAGCAGAAGATAATGATGAATGTGTTGGATTTTATACTTAAAGTCTAGTTTTTTGTATGAACAATGTTATAACAATTTATTTAAAATGAGAATCATATGATTAAATGATTGCGTCTTATAATTTATTTATACGTACGATGCAATAGTCCATTTACTTTATACTGTAGATAATATGTTGTGTGACAACACGCAGATGATCATATTATCGGTTTTCTTAAAAAGTATAAACAGATGCTCACAATCGAGATAGACGGGAACTCTCTATCGGGATGGTTGTAATGTGATTTGGTATTAGTTTGTCTTGACTATAGAATCACATTAGTGCACTTTGTGTATATTGAGCAGGACCGCTTGAGATCGTTTGACTTGTACTGTCTATTAGAAGAACTTGATCTCTGTTATTATAGATGTTCGTGCTCTTAATCCCTATACAATAATCTCGACACGTAAGGCAGTATGTATTTCTTTGATCCATCAATGGGTGAGATTTACATGTAATTAAATCAATAAACTCGGTGAGTTGGAAAATAGTGTTGTCTCTATGGTGTGCTGTTGAATGTAGAAGGAATCCGTGTCCGTTATAGGTTGATGATGTCCCCTTGAGGAGCTCATAAGGATTATCATGTAAACTCAGTTGGTGAATTTATTCCGGCATGATAATGAGGTTGAGTGGTACTACTCTCGGATGAGATATTAATTAATGGAGTTGTCAGTAACTTAATTAATTATTGGGCATTGTATATCTTAAACATGGGAGACTAACGGGCTCATAATAAGAAGGAGCCCATAACATAATTATGGGATTAGAACGGTAGTGCAGTAATAATATTTTAGTGGTACATATTATTATTATTGGACTTAAGTATGAGCTTTGGGCTAAACTTGAATACTTAAGCCCAATGGAGGCCCACCTCTAATTTCTCCTCCTAGTCCCTGCTGTAGCCCATATATAAGTCATCTTAGCTATTCTAACCCTAGAAGAGACACACCTAACACGTGAAGAGGGTAGATGGAATAGCAAATTGAGAAGATCTCAAAGATCATCGCCCACACGACGTCGAGATTGGACTTGGGAATACAGCAGAAGATCAAGAGGTCGTTTGCTGCTGCTGTCCGCCAACTTGCATGATTTTTATAAAATTATATAGACCTCAGAATTTGATGTGTGATATATCGTAGAAAGCCATGGAAGAGAGGATAGTTTTGGCGTGTAGATCACTCAAATCCGAGACCGGATGAGAGAGTTATACCCAAAATAGTGAGACTGCACAGGCTGCCGGTGAGAATTCAATTTCTCCAACATACCCTGGTGAAAGGTAATACGTTTCTTATTTTCTTACTTCCGCTGACTATTAGAAACATATAGAACCCTAACGGTTCACGTTAACCAAATGATCAAATACCAATAATTAGTAATTGAGCTTCAGTTTTGTGGTGAAGCGTGAAACGTTAGGCTAGGGTTTATGTGGCAAACATGGACTAGGGTTTAGAAATTATTATTTCTTGTTGAATACTCTATCCGGATATGTTGGTGTGGTTGTCATCGATGAACATTTGATGATGGTGGTGGCTGACGACGGTATGAGTCGAGTTGCCGATGCAGGTCGCATTTTGGCGAATGACGACGTGCAGATGGCGTAGACATGGACAGCCCGATGGCAGTGCTGAGAGGTGGCACGAGTCATGTCGGTAGGCTGGGCGGAGGGTGGTGTCAGATGCTATTGGATGCTGGACTGCTTACGGCGTGGCAGAGGCAAGCAACACAACTCTTGCCAGTGGATGGCATGAGTCGTGCAGGCATAGAGTGGTGCTGGTCCATGCTGGAGATCGGCATGATACGTGCAGGCTGGCGAGGAGATGGCGGGCTTGGTCGGCACGACTGACCAGCGTGGATGGCACGACTAGCAGTGGGCGGCATGACATGCAGCTGTGCGAGCGGCTAGAAAGCATGGGTGGTACGGATGCAGCGAGCAGGAGACATGGTCAGCACGACTGACGTTGTCGGTCGGCACGAGTGGTACGGGCGGTTGGCACGAGTCGTACCAGTGGAATGTCTGGGTGTGCATAGCGCATTGAGGTGATAGATGGCTGTGGCATTCGGCACGACTAGTGCCAGTTTCCGACACGAGTCGTGCTGGCAGATGTCCAGCGAATGCGTGGCACCGCGGGCGGCACGAGTGGCGATGGGTGTCGGCATGACCACCGACAGTAGGCGGCACAAGTCATACAGGACTGAATCATAGGCAGGCACGTTCATTTTTCGTTCGATGTGTTCTTGCAAATTCAGAGTCAAGGCAACCGGTGATATTAAACGACTTAGGACGCAAGCAATCTTGCTTATCACGTAAGGTTTCGGTTCAACAGCTGGAGTGTCGAACAAGACTTCTTAATTTAGTGGCAATTTAATTCATGATATATAACTGCCATAATTAATTTAATTGTCTATTATTGTTATATAGGTTATGTTGATATCGATGATTTCGATGATCTGGACGATATCGAGGATTTTCATAATCTGATCGATATCGATGATTTCAATAATCTGGACGATATCGACGGTCAATATCGATAGTTTTAAAATTTTGATAATCTGGAGATTTTTAAAATTTTGATAATCTGGTCGATATCGATGATTTTAATAATCTGGACAATATCGATGGTCGGTATCGATAGTTTCAAAATTTTGATAATCTGGAGCTCTTAGCCGAAATTTATGCTTGGGGGCGAACAATCGAATTCACTGGTATATAACTGTTAATAATTGATTTAATTATCTGATTATTGTTATATATGTATGCATTATTCTCTGTGATTTACTGCCTTAATTGGTGTAATAGGAGCATGCTAGGTTGCGCATTTTATTTTTGATATTATATGCATGTAAAAACCCTCAGTGTTAAATAACTAAGTGGGAGAGGGAATTGGTTAATAATTCCCGCGGCCTCCATTATTGGTTTGTTAGCGATGTGTATAAACTTGCGAGTCGGCATTAGAGCATTTCTCCCCATCGATGAGTTTATTCACGGATCACTGGTACGGACTTCTTTAAATAGTTATTGTTTGTAATGTGATGCATATGAACTTGCGCGTTGGCTATAGTGCCTTCCTCCCCATCGGATAAGTTTATATGCAGTTCACTGGTACAAACTTATAATTGATGACTGTAGGAAGTTATCCGAGCGCATGTGTACTTATCCATCTGTAAGGCACATAAGCTTGCGCAATGGACTTGGGGTCAAATAATGGTGTACACATAGATACAAATAATAAGTATCCTCCCCATCGGAGTCACTGCTATTATTTGCATGGCTAAAGAGGAATCGACTATTAATTACTTTATCATGAGGTTAGGTTGATAAATGAAATTAATGGGTAAAATCTTCTCTTGTAAATATTCGGATTTGTATACGTCCACACTATCGTGGAATGCAGTCTCACGGTGCTTGAGATGTCGGTGAATTTTATTTTATATTATTTTGAGGGAATCAATATAAATGGATAAATTCAAAAATTTGATTGATGTATTTATTTGTGATTTTCTGTAATTTCGAATGGTTTATTTCACTTATTGTTTACTAAAAAAATTATATTTACTTGTCCAAAATTAGATTATTAGAAAAGAATCTTGATTTTAATTCTTACTGCTTAGGAAAATAAAAATGTGCTCTCACTAAGGATGTCAAATGATGCCTATTAAAGTCTCTAGTAGAGAGGTGAGAGGTTCATAGAAATATGATGGTCTCATGTAACTCTTCGGATACCTGAGTAAGGTTAAAAGGCAAGAGGTCATGGTTGACTTGATGAATGAATTGGAAAACATGGAGTAGAAATTGAAGGGGAAACCTAGATCAATTTATTCTCCATAGTTTGCCTAGATGTTTTGAGCAAGTTCCACCTGAAATACAAAAAGTTGTATAAGGTGGGAAACTTCTGACAAAACAAGTGGCGAAGGAAATCAACTTTCATCAAGATATGAACAAGGTTAATATCTCATTCGCTAGTTGTTGAAGCATGATTAGCGATGGCATCTACTGACACGTTGTGTGTAGATACCGGAATCACTAAAAGCCCTCAACTAAGTGATGATGAGATTACTATGGACATGGGTAATGCTGCAATAGTAGTGGTTGTTGCAATGGGAGTTGTTTATTTATGTTACGATATGAATAAACATTTGATTTTTAGATTTTACATATGTTTTTCATAGAAAGAATTTCATTTCAGTTTCTACGTATTTACGGATGGATACTCCATTTTATTTAAATGATATGGTCATAGTGATGAGGGATGGAGTCATAATCTGTTGTTGTACGTTGGTGACAATTTGTACACTCATAAATCATATTTATCCCACGGATGCAACAAATAGTAATTAATAATTCATCTTCTAATTTTAGTAAGAGAAAGGAACCTTTGGAGATGAACCAAACATATTCTTGGCATCTAAGACTAAATCATATTAACTTGAGTAGGATTCAAAGGTAGATAGCCGATGGACTGTTAGGTTTATTGGAAGTGGAAACTATCTGACTTGCGAGACTTACTTGAAAGTGAAAATGATTAAAAAGCCTTTTAAGGCAAAGGGGTATAGAGCCATGCAAAGATATGTTGGAATTGGTTTATTCTAATTTAAGCGATCCTAAGACTATCCTGACGAGAGGTGGTCATTACGATTTAATCGTGGTGGCGAGGATCTCTTAGGATAACTTAGGAGCTATTTATCAGAGGATGAGATTAAATCTCAAGTTGTCTACACCGGGCATACCCCAGCTGTATGGTGTGGCGGGGAGAAGGAATAAGACTCTTATGGAAATGATTAGATAGATGATGAATTATTTGGAATTACTAAATTCATTTTATGGGTATGCCCTAGAAACAACATTCTTATAACGTTTGTCTATTTGTGGAATATCCTAGAAAAATGAAGGGTGATGATTTATTTAGTCCAAAAGATCGAAGGGTGATTATTAGCACAAACACTAGATTTTTGGAAAAGGACTATGTATTAAATCATAAATCCATGTATAAATTGTTCTAAAGGAAGTGAGAGGGAAAGCACAAAGTATTAGTACCAAGTGTATAAGATGATATACCACAAGGTAAACTACAATGCGTGTCACGTCTGATAAATAATTGCGTGTAGTGCCTTGTCATAGTGAAAGGATTGTTCGAAAACCTATAAGATATATATTTTGGGAGAGTCGTGAGACTTGATCCCTAGTAAATATGAAATGGACCCACGGATACGACGAAGCATTACAAGATAGAAATGCCGAATCTTAGTAAAATACAATGATTTCTAAAATAGAATCGATGGATTCTAAATCAAGTCTAAGAGCTTGTAGGACCACTAAATGGTGTAAACGCCATTGGAAGTAGTCATACAAAATAAAAGAGGATCATACGGTAAGGTGAAAATCTTGGAAGCAAAGCTTATTGCGAAAAGGTATAATCAGAAAAAAAAAAAAAAAAAGTTCGACTATGAGGAAACCTGTTCGCCGATAGCTATGCCTATGTTGATCCGGACTCTTTTATCTGTTGCTACTTATATAAAATATGAGGGATAGCAAATAGATGTCAAGACAACTTTCCTGATTGGAAGTCTTGAGGAAAACATCTATGTGAAGCAACCAGAGTGATTAATTGTAAATGGCTAAGAGCATTGTGATAGTAAGCTTAAAAGTATCCATCGATGGACTAAAGCAAGCTTCAAGATCATGGAACATCTATTTTGATGAGAAAATCCAGGTATATGGATTTAATCAATGCGCGGATGTGTCTTGTGTATTGAAAAGAGTGACGGAAGTGGTGGTATTTCTTGTACTGTACGTAGATGATATATTGCTCATTGGAGACAATGAAAGAGTATTGTCAGGCGTAAGGGTATGGTTGATAAAGCGGTATGAGATGAAGGACTTAAGAGGAGCAAAAATATCCTTTTGATCACGGTAATATGGATCACAAGAAAGGATGTTATGCTTGATACGATCCTTATTTGTTTTAGCATGTGACTTTATCTAAGGAATGTGTCTTGAGATGCAAAAGGAAGATAAAGGTGATGAAAGCGGTTCCTTATGCTTCGGCGAATAAGAAAGCTTAATCTAAGGAATGCTATGTATGAGATTGGATATCTATTTTGCTGAACGCATAGACAGTGGGTATCAAGGTAACCCGAAACAAGAATGTTGAACTGTGGTAAGACATATATTTATGTACCTGAAAAGGACTAGAAATTATATGTGGGCATACCGAACAGATTCACTGCTTCTTATAGGTTACATAGATTCAAATTTTTCAAATCAGATAGGGACGGGAGTAAATCCACCTCAAAGGTTATGTGTTTGATTTTAGAAAGTTGAGTCATAATATGGAAGAGTGTTATATAGAAATATATTTCAGACTCCGGACTCCATCATGGAAAGATGATAAATTGGAGCCTATGAGGCAGCTAAAGTATCTGTATGACTCTAGAAACTTCATGATAGACTTTGAAGTGTTTTTAAGTTTGCCCAAGGTTATTACAATTTATTTTGATGATAATGGTGCAGTTGCATACTTGAAGGAATCACAAGCCCATAAGGTAATTAAATACATGGAGCGCGAGTACCACCTGTTACGAGAAATCGTATGATGAGGGGAAGGTTGTTGTCACCTAGATTACATCAGATGATAACCTAGTAAATCTATTTACAAGGACATCAAAGCGAGAGCTTTTGATGGTCGTGTAGTAGGAGTGGAATTCAGATATATGGCAGAAGACATGACAGCATAGTCTTTTAGTATAAGTGGGAGATTATTGGATTGTATAATAAAAGTCTAGTTTTTTGTATAAACAATGTTATAACAATTTATTTGAAATGAGAATCATATGATCAAATGATTGCGTCTTATAATTTATTTATACGTACGAAATAATAGTCCATTTACTTTATACTGTAGATAATATATTGTACGATAACACATGAAAGATCATATTATCGGTTTCCTTATAAAGTATAAGCAGATGCTCACAACCGAGATAGACAGGGACTAGCTATCGGAATGGTTGTAGTATGATTTGGTATTAGTTTGTCTTGACTATAGAATCACATTAGTGCACTTTGTGTGTATTGAGCAGGACCGCTTGAGATCGTTCGACTTGTACTGTCTATATAGAAGAACTTGATCTCTGTTATTATGGATGTTCATGCTCTTAATTCCTATACAATAACCTCGACACGTAAGGCAGTATGTATTTCTTTGATCCATCAATGGGTGAGATTTACATGTAATTAAATCAACAAACTCGGTGAGTTGGGAAATAGTGTTGTCTTTATGATGTGCTGTTGATTATAGAAGGAATCAGTGTCCGTGATGATGTCCCCTTGAGGAGCTCATAAGGATTATCATGTAAACCCAGCTGATGGGTTTATTCCGGCATGATAATAAGGTTGAGTGGTACTACTCTCGGATGAGATATTAATTAATGGAGTTGTCAGTAACTTAATTAATTAATGGACATTGTATATCTTAAACATGGGGAGACTAACGGGCTCATAATAAGAAGGAGCCCATAATGTAATTATAGAATTAGAACGATAGTGCAGTAATAATATTTTAGTGGTATATATTATTATTATTGGACTTAAGTATGAGCTTTGGACTAAGCTTGGATATTTAAGTCCAATGGAGGTCCAACTCTAATTTCTCCTCCTGGTCCCTGCTGTAGCCCATATATAAGTCATCTCAGCTGTTCTAACCCTAGAAGAGACAAGCCTAACACGTGAAAAGGGTAGACGAAACAGCAGATTGAGAAGATCTCGAAGATCGTCGCCCACACAACGTCGAAATTGGACTTGGGAATACAGCAGAAGATCAAGAGGTCGTTTGCTGCTGCTATCTGCCAACTTGCACAATTTTTATAAAATCGTACAGATCACAGAATTTGATGTGTGATATACTGATGGAAATTCACGGAAGAGATGATCGTTTTGGCGTGTATATCACTCAAATCCAAGACTGGATGAGAGAGTTATGCCCAAAATGGTGAGGTTGCGCAGGCTGATGGCGAGAATTCAACTTCTCCAACATACCCTGGTGAAAGGTAATACTTTTCTTGTTTTTTTACTTCCGCTGACTGTTAGAAACATATGGAACTCTAACGGTTCATGTTAACCAAATGATCGAACGCCAACATAATGAAGAAGGTTGATCCTTATATAGGTGGCAAGAGTTGGATTCGTTTCAGCTGCACAACTGATGCCTCAGACTATCCAATGAAACTTTGACACATCAGCATCTCCCTAACAGCATTCTTAACAAACTAACTCCCCTAAATACCCTTCAATCAGTTCACTTAACCACCACAACTGGCCTTTAACCTCCAAGCCAACCCTCTTACTAAGTATGTACCCTTGCAGCCACTTGTACGTACTATTCTAATGTATAAACTCAAAGAAAAACGTATCTCATGTTCATACACCACCTGGCCGACTTGATACAACCGTTGCATGAAGATTAAGATCATGTTTTACCCTCCTACTTCTAACAATTCTCCACCTTAAAATATGTATCACACCTTTCAACAAGCTTGCTGCTGCTCAATCATGAGCAGCTCCCTCCAAGTTCACTGGAATCACATTTCAACTAAGCTCAAGCTTAGTTCAAACTTTGAACTAGGCAAGGCTTTAGTTAGACAATCTACAGGATTGACAGATGTGTCAATCTTGTGCACTCTTACAACTACATTTTCTACAAGACCCCTTATAAAATATAATTTGATATCAATGTGCTTAGTCCTTTCATGATAGCCCTGATGCTTGGCTAAATGAATTGCACTTTGATTGTCACAGAATACCTTTACACAATCCTGTTTGATACCAAGTTCATTCAGCATTCCAGAGATCCACAATCCTTCTTTGATTGCTTCAGTCAAAGCCACAAACTCAGCCTCAGTTGTAGATAAGGCCACAATTGATTGATGATTTGCTTTCCAACTTATGGTTGTTCCATAAAGAGTAAAGATATAACCAGTCAGGGATTTCCTTGTGTCTATATTTGCTGCATAATCAGCATCAACATATCCATATAACATTTCACTTTGTTCCTGCTTTTTCTGAAATTTTAAGCCTCTGTCTGTTGATCCCTTGATATACCTCATTGCCCATTTTACTGCTTGCCAATGTGGCTTACCTGGACATCCCATAAACCTAATTAGAATGCTCATGACATAGGCCATATCTGGCCTACAGCAGACCATATAGTACATTAAACTACCAACAGAATTTGCATAGGGTATCATGTTCATTTCTTCTAACTCTGATGTAGTTGTAGGATCCTGCTGTGATGATAACTTCAAACCCTGCTTAAAAGGTATTGTGACAGACTTACTTTCAAACATGTTATACCTTTTAAGAACCTTCAACAAGTAGGATTCCAGACTGAGAATCAAGCTTCCACTGCTTCTGTTCCTATTAATGGACTTCCCAAAAATCATCTTAGCTTCCCCCAAACCTTTCATGTCAAATTCTGATTTCAACATACTTTTGACTCTCTGAATGCCATCCATAGTATGACTTGCTATCAGCATGTCACCAACATATAGAAGCAAGTAAGTACACTGATTTCCTTCCTTCATGTAGTATATACAACTATCATATGAGCTTCTAGCAAATCCACAAACTGTTATGTACTGATCAAATCTCAAGTACCATTGTCTAGGATTTTGTTTGAGACCATATAGAGATTTCTTATGCAAACAAGCCTTATATTCTCTATTCTGAACATTAACACCCTCTGGTACAGTCATGAAGATTTGTTCTTCTAATTCACCATGGAGAAAAGCGATTGTTACATCCATTTGGTGAAGCTCAAGATCATACTGTGCTATTAAGGATAGTATGATCCTTATAGAGCAATGCTTAACTACAGGTGAGAATATCTCATTGTAATCCACCCCTTCTTTCTGTGAGATACCCTTAGCTACAAGCCTAGCTTTGTATCTTATATTTCCATCTGGAACAACTGAAAGCTTCCTTTTGAAAATCCATTTGCAGCCCACTAACTTTTGCTTCTGAGGTTTATTTACAATCTCCCATGTTCCATTTTTGTTAAGAGACATAAGTTCTTCACTTATAGCAATGATCCACTGACCATTCTCAGGGCTAGTTATTGCTTCCACGTAGCTTTTGGGTTCACTAGCTTCAATCTCAGAAGTTGTATACAAGGCATAAGAAACTTGATCAGCTTGAATGTATCTAGCAAGGGGATTTATTTCTCTTCTTTGTCTGTCCCTTGCTAGATGATATGTACTCAACTCATTTCTCTCTTTGTTTGTAGCTGATCTGACATCTGTTGGTTCAGAAGTTGTATCAGACTCCACCTTAGGCTCAATACTCTCATTTGATGTCACTGAAGTACCAACTTGCTCTAGAAATAGCATCTTTGTCTCATTAAAGATAACATCCCTGCTGACCAAAAACTTATGGCTTTCAAGACTCCATAGTTTGTAACCCTTTACACCAGATGGATATCCAACCATCACACACCTTATAGCTCTAGGCTCCAGCTTATCTTGCCTTATATGTGCATAGGCAAGACAACTAATCACCCTTAAGTTGCTATAATCAACATGTTTTCCTCTCCAAACTTGTTCAGGTGTTTTGAACTTCAATGGTGTTGAGGGACTTCTATTTATCAGATAAACTGCAGTAGACACTAGCTCACCCTAGAAGTTCTTTTGAAAGCCTCCACTGCTCATCATACATCTCACCCTTTCTAGGATTGTTTGGTTCAATCTTTCAGCAACTCCATTTTGTTGTGGAGTGGATGGGATAGTCTTGTGCCTCTTTATCCCCTTTCGTTTATAGAAATTTTTAAAATCTTCAGAGAGATATTCTAGACCATTATCTGTCCTCAACACTTTCAAAGTAACTCCAGTTGCATTCTCAACCTCAGACAGCCATTCTTTAAACTTTGACAGAGCTTCATCCTTTGTTTTCAAGATGTATATCTAAGCTTTCCTTGAATAATCATCTATGAAGGAGATAAAGTATTTACCCCCTCCCTTAGTCAGGGTCTTGGCTGGTCGCCATAGGTCAGAGTGAACATAATCCAAGATAGATGTGGAGCTATACTCACCTGCACCAAACTTCATCCTCTTTGATTTTCCTAGAACACAATATTCACACTGCTCTAGTTTAACTTTAGTTTCTCCATATAGCAGATTTTGTTTTACTAATTCTTGAAGTCCCCTTGTACTTATGTGTGCCAATCTTCCATGCTATAACACTGTACTATCCTACTTATTTACTGTATGAACATGAGCAGCAACAGTACATCCACACAAGAGGTACAGATCATGTTTCTTGATACCTTTCAAGAATAGATCATCTCCTTTTGTAACAGTAAGGATGCCATCTTTGGATTGAAAACTGTATCCCATGGAATCAAGCTTACCAAGAGAAATTAGATTTCTTCTTAAATCAGGGACATACCTTACATCATAAAGGATTCTTACTGATCCATCAGACAGTTCAAGTTTGATTGATCATGTTCCCTTGATTTTACATGTTTGGTCATTTCCAAGAAATACTGATCCACCATTTTGTTGCTTGAAGTCACAAAACCACTGCTTATTAGGAGACATGTGGAAAGTGCAGCCTGAATCAATTACCCATTCAGTGGCAACTTCTGATGTTGTTATTGTTAGAGCTTCAATAAATCCTCCTTCTTCTTGAGCTTGAGTTGTCTGATTTGCTTGCATTTCTGATCAGTTTCCTTACCTTTGTCAATCCCTTTCCCTTTTTCAGCCTTCCACTTGTAACAGTTTCTCTTCATATGGCCAAGGTGATGGCAATGATAGCACTTCCTCACCTTACCATCTCTGGTTGATGGTCCTTCTCCCTTGTTATCTTGTTTATCACCATTCTTGTGATCTTTCTTTTGCTTGTTATTTCTTTTGGATTGATTATTCTTTCTGACAACCAACCCTTCTCCACCTGAGTTTGATGTACCCTCAGATGCAAGCAGCAGCTGCCTTGACTTGAGTGCAAGAAGCACACTGTCAAACTTGGCAGTGCCTTGATTTACATACAACAATGTATCTTTAAAACTTTGAAATGATTTTGGAAGTGATGTCATCAGCATGAGGACCCTTTCTTCTTTTGATATCTTAACATCAACACTTTCAAGATCATCCAAAATCTTGATGAATTCATCAACTTGACTTAGTATAGGCTTTTCATCACTTATCTTATATGCATGAATTTTCTCTCTGATATGCAGCCTATATGCTAATGTTTTCACCATATACAGAGACTCCAATTTATCCCAAACACCAATAGTAGTTGTTTCCCTAGCTACTTCCCGTAATACCTTGTTCCCCAAACACAAAATTATTGTAGAATGAGCTTTACGTAGTACCTCATTATCAACCTGCACTCTTAGAGGTCCAGCTGCTAACGGATCTTTGATGATCTCGATCTTGGTTGGTGGAGGTGGCTTCAACGCATCAATCAGTCCTTGCTGTGTCAAGATCTCCTGCATCTTGAGTTTCCAGAGGCTGAAGTCTGTTTTCTCATAAAGCTTCTCAATGTCAAAGCGGGTGGTGTTCATCTTCTTGGATTCAGCTTCGTTCGATTCCCACGGGACGGCACCAATTATTGTGAAACCAGCAGATTGATCACTCTTGGATTACTGCTACTAATCACTCAATGAACTAGATAACACACTCAACTCACGTTTGCAGATTTGAATATGAAAAGCAATTCAATGAAAAACAGTAAATGAAAGAACAACACTCAAGGGATTATAGTGGTTCGATCATGATGATCTACATCCACTTTCAAAGGGAATTGAGCTCTCTTTATTGACTGATGTTTACACTTGATGGAGAAGAATAAATGTGTAACTTGATCACTCATAGATCACTAAACACTATCAAGCAGAAGATAATGATGAATGAAGAAGGTTGATCCTTATGTAGGTGGCAAGAGTTGGATTCGTTTCAGCTGCACAACTGATGCCTCAGACTATTCAATGAAACTTTAACACATCAGCATCTCCCACAACTGACCCTTAACCTCCAAGCCAACCCTCTTACTAAGTATGTACCCTTGCAGCCACTTGTACGTACAATTCTAACGTATAAACTCAAAGAAAAACGTATCTCATGTTCATACACCACCTGGCCGACTTGATACAACCGTTGCATGAAGATTAAGATCATGTTTTACCCTCCTACTTCTAACAGTGTGCATAAAGATTTTTCCAACAGATTGTTGTAAGTCTTTCTACCTGCTTCAGTTTACTATCCAGCAACAGTTGATTGCGATTTAATTAGCTCATATCAATGATGGAGTTATTCATGGCAATGGAGAGAAATGGATGTAAAACAGATGATATAACATTTGCTACGATTATTCAAGCCTCTCGTGCACAATAGAAAATTGATATTGCTTGGAGAATATTATCTCTCTCTTTTTCAAAAGATTTCAAGAGCTGCGTATAATTAATCAACTTAAGATTAGTATAAAATATATAGGGGTGTGTATTTAATAAATTAAGAGTAATTTAGACTTTTAAAAATATATTTAATAATTATATTATAATAGGGGTGTGTATTTAATAAAAAAGGGTGTACGTTTAGTCTGACTCTTAAGTTTTATTTGTTTATCTTAATTTAATATTTCTTACCATTTTAATTATTAATATTTTTATGTTTATTAGTTATTAGAATTCAATCCACACACCCTTTGGTTACTTTTAGAAATAGTTAAATTCAATTAAAGTTCAATTATTCTATGGATTCGATCCTTATTTGCCCTACTACATTTTTAGTGGATTTATTTGAAAAAATTAAAAAATAATATTTTGGAGTGTCAGCGATAACGCATCATAACTCAATTAAAAGAACTTAAAAAGAATAAAACATAAAAAATAAAATAAAAATTCTTAAACAACATGTGATAGATAACAAACATGGATCGAATCTTAATACGGAAGGAGAACTATTTTTTTTAAGGGATACAGATTAGGACATTTAGTGTGAGTGTAATTAGCACAAGATTGAGTGGCAGTAAAAAAATTTTATGACAAATTTTCTTACGTTATCTACGTGAAATAGTTTGTGAGACGTGTTAAAATATATCTATTATATAAATAAAGTATCACTACTAGAAAATTGTGAATAGATATCGGTGATTCACCGATATCTATTCAGTATTTCTACCGTTATTAATGGAGGTGTTATTAAAGATGTATAGATATCGATGATTCACCAATATCTATTCAATATTCCACTGTTATTAATGGAGGTGTTATTAAAGGTTTCTTAAATAGATATTGGTGAATCACTGATATCTATTTTGTGAATAGATATCGGTGAATCACCGATATCTATTTTAAATTCACCGATATATATAAATCTAATATTAAATATATTGAACAATAGATATCGATTAATCACTGATATCTTTCTATTTTATTGCATTTTTTTATTTATTCTATTTATAACAATAATTTTAATATATATATATATATATATATATATATATATATATATATATATATATATATATATATATATATATATATAATTCAATAATAAAATTATCAAAACGAACTAAACTTTCATTCATTAACTATTTCAAGTACACAACTAATATCAATATTCAAATTCTATTTTAAATAAACAAAGTACATATAACAAGCTAAAACTAATTACCAATCAAAATGGTATGAACAAATTATTTACCAAATATGCTGCAAAAGATATAATTAAAAGGCAAATACAAAACTTGTAGTTGCAGCTTCATCTTGAGAGAATGTAGAGTAGCAACCAGCCCTGTATCAAGTCAATAACCATCAATTTCTTTGTACTTATCAAAAGCCTCTCAGAGACTTGCATCATCTATACTGAAAGAAATCTTGCAAAGGCTGCAAGATTCAAGCACACCAAACCTCAGAAATCCTCAACCCAACTTAAGAATTATGGTAATTAAATAAGGAGAAGAGTAGTTTTGAAACTAAAAAAATATAAAACTTAATTTAGATAGAAATAGGTAGAATATTTGAAAATTTCATAGAGCTTTATGATAACATGGACTTAGAGATTGAAGAAACTGAAATCACTTCCTAAACATCAACATATAATTGAATCAAGCCCCATATAACATAATATTCAAATAATTAGGCCGACCATAATACATTCAAATGATATTCACAAAACCCACATCCCAGTTTTCTAACCCATAAATTTAATCCACTACAATTTCCTCCCCTCATTTTTTAACAGTTTACAAAGCTAGCTAACAAATTCAAGGAACTGAATAATCCTTGAAACGACAAAGTACACATAAACACTACATGGATTATCCCAATCAAAAGTATATAGGACTACAAAAATCTGTAACATTCTTTTCTAACTTCTTAAGCATCAAAATCAAGGCAAAACCTTTCCATTGTGCATGTTTTATTTTCTCATAATTAAATCAACAATACGGAAAAAGAGCAGATTATATGGAATCATGATCTATGTAACCAACACTCAAATGTAAATTCATACCATTAATCCCTCAAATAGTTGCTGAAATTGAAACATAAAGACAAACTCTAAAACAGGAAAAGAGAGGCACCCTTGTTGGAAGAAATGTTGCCATAATAGAAACCTATAACGATATAAGAGAAGCACAACAAAGATGAAACATGAAGAGTTCCTTATTAACAAGGATAGGAAAAAAGAAATATGCTAAAAATCAGAACATAACAACTGCAGCTTCGTTACATTCCAGCCTTATATTCTCGTCCAGTGGGAGAGACAACAGCAAAATTCGAGAAATTCGCAGCATCAATACGTAAAACAAAACGATACAAGAAGAAGTAACAGTATAAATTGCAACTGAGTTAGTGGCAATTATCCATTCTAAATAAGAATTTATAGGTATTTAAGTGACTTACACTCTTCTCTTCAAACTTCTCCTAATGTAATAACCAACCTTTCTTCCTACGTCATTGAGCTGAAGGGTTAAAGGCCATAGAAAGGACAACAACGATTATAAGTAGCTTACATGGTTCAAGAGGCAGAATGTCTTCAACCCTATTCAGTGGATTAGCTTGTAATATAAATCTACAATGCAGTTGATGATAATATTGGAGAAAATATCCGAGCTTCAGAAAAGCACTACGAAAATGAGACAAGCTTCAAAGTGAGAGTTCTGTTAATTTTACTGATAATAAACTTAATATCAAACTTTGAAGTCAATAAAAAGGATAATACATTCATCTTCCAACATAATAATCTTAACAAGGAGCAATATCATCTACATTTGACTTTCCATCTCCTTAAAATTTGAAAACTCCATAAACTTGCGATTCCAACTTTCCTAATCTATCAGTGATGCTAAATGAGCAAGATAAGAAGATTTAACTCCACTTACTAGATTTGAAAATCAAAGGCCAAAAGAAATAGCAGTATGATTAGTAAATCTTCACTCATGACCATTGATTAATTCAAAACATCTCTACCAACTAATAAACAGGATCAATCAACAAGAAAGATGGTTGCATGCTTAAAAAGGTAGGCCCGTGATCACTAGTTAACATGCAACTGACTCCCTAATAAAATTATGAAGAATAGAGGAAATGAATGGGTAAAAAACACTTAAAAAGTCTTCCACTAAGATTAGGGACTAATAGAAGTAAAGTAAAATATTCAATCAACGTAAATGAACCAAATCAGGTACAACTCATCGAACTCACAAAACAAAGAAGAATCCTATTTTATATCGAGTATTTTTGTTGAAGAAGGTATAATTAAGAAAATTTTAAGCAATTCTTGACTGAGATCTACATTTATATAGGTTATCAATAAAATAAAGCTGCTTAAAGTAATAAACAAATGCCGCCACTCTTTTTAGGATGAAAAGAGGATAAAATCAGAATTATACCCATTGTCAACCTGTAGTCTTGGAGCTGTTGTGGCTGTCATAAACTACCGTCTATCTGGAGACCATTCACGTGCCATTGAAAATATAGGTGGAGTTGGGAGGGAATGCAATCTGATGTAATCATGAAGAAAAAAAAATAAGAAAGATAAAAATTTGCAATGCAATTTATCTCCATTTTTTATCAAGTTAAACCAACAATGTAACTAATAAAAATTACTTAAAAACAAACAGAATTGACATAATATAACTTAAATCAAAGGTGGAGTACAACATCATATTAATTATCTTACATTAATGATTGTTCTATTGCGAAATCTAAAACTGATTAAATGATGTTATGTAAAAGCAAGTGATGAAGCCCATAGAAGGAGCTATTTTACAAGCAAAAGCACCATAAAACAATTGTGATTATCACCACTCACCAGTATCAATCTCATCCCCATTCTCATTCCTGAATTTTCTCTAAGTTAGAACTTAGAAATACAAGTTGCTCTAGGCACCTAAGAAAACTGTTGTTTTTCTTACTTGTTTTGCATTATTCCATCAAGATATCAATATTAAAGACAATCATTGCCCTCAACTTATAATAAAGCTGCTCACACCAAGAAAACTTCTATACTTCATAATAAATTTGAAAAAAATAAACGAGAGTATGATGCTATTTGTGAAATGACAAGAGTATGGATTAAATGTGAATCATGGATAAAGATGTGCAGACAAATAGAAAATGGCGTAAATCTTGTTGACAAGCAATTAAAATATCCAACATATACCAGGCTTGTACTGCTAATAATGAGTGCTAGTCTGCTTTACTTCAAAACTATATCAGTGCCAACCTGAGTTGTAAATGGAGTTGTATCAGGAACATTGCCATGTGGTTCAGTAAATCCTGCACATGTACACATTTTAAACCAAATTTAGAGAAATATCATCATCATCATCCAAGCTCATTACCAATACTCGCAGCATCTGCTGAGTGGATAAATTAAGTAGGAATATGATTAAATTTTATTCTAAGTAATTAAGAGAATATCAGTCCATCTTTTACAATTGCTTATGCAATCTTGATGGCCATATGGCTTGTTAAAACATTCAGTAATCCTGCAAAACAGTTAGACCATTGCTGGCTTTAGATATTTCAAATTAACAACTCTCTTAAAGCTAATCATGCCACATAAATTAACTTACATCACGCTTTTCCTCGAGTGAAGAAGACCAAAAGAATTCAGGAGGATGATCATACAAAACAGTTTCTCTACAATAAAAAACATAAGAAGACAATAGTGGTTAAAGTTTGAGCAAATATGAAAGTTACAATATTATAAATGAAAATTTCTTCTTATTTAAAGCAGAAATTTTATTAATAATTTCAATACAATCCCCATAGACACGAAAATATAAATATCATGCCCTTATTTAATCCCCCAGTTCAAGGATAATTCACATTGCATTGCCCTCGTCACGCACAAGAAACCATGAGCCATCCAGCCATGATACTTCTCAATCCTAGACATAGATTAAAATATAACAGCTATCATTTCATGAAAAACTGGTTTGGAAAATTATCAAATCAAAAGGTAGCTAAGCAATTTCACCAACGATATAACATAACAAAGAGGCTACTCCTTCCCAGGGACAGCACGAGCAGGGTATATCCATAATTATGCCAATCAACTATGAATGCTGATTGCCTTCACCAACTTGCCCACTTGACAACCACTAGAGTGGAACTGATGGTGGATTCTGCAGAAGCAACACACAGCTATCATTTCATGAAAAACTGGTTTGGAAAATTATCAAATCAAAAGGTAGCTAAGCAATTTCACCAACGATATAACATAACAAAGAGGCTACTCCTTCCCAGGGACAGCACGAGCAGGGTATATCCATAATTATGCCAATCAACTATGAATGCTGATTGCCTTCACCAACTTGCCACTTGACAACCACTAGAGTGGAACTGATGGTGGATTCTGCAGAAGCAACACCACATAATAATGAAGAAGCTTATTGTTCATAAAACTGTATACAAGAAACAAGAAATGAAAGTTAAAGAATATCTAGTGAACTTTCATAAATGGGTCTTGAAATCTTTCAATTTCTACATAAAAGAAATTCAGATACTTGGAGAGTCGATGCTAGCCACAACTAAAAAACACAGGAATATGTGAATCAAAATAACATGGATGATAACAGCATTTAAATGTAACCACCATCTAGCAGGAAACCACCAGGCTGCCAACTCAACTGAGCTGGTAAATGAATTTTGCTTCTAATTTTCTACCTTTGTCATCTAATTTGCTGTTAAGAACAGAGAGAGCTTCCTCAAATCGCTCATATTGGGTGTCTGATATGTTGTCAGTCCATGACAACAGATCTACACCAGGTCTTGCAAAACAGCACAGGTTATCAATATTACCATTGGTGTAATCATCACCTGCAAAATATATGGCAAACTTTGAATAACTAAATCTGTCTAAGCATTGGTTGCAGCGTTTGCTATCCTAAATTTAACCACAATAAATTTAGAAGTAAACAAATGGATAACAATAAAAAAAAATGAATTTGACCAAAAGAAAAGCTAAAAAAATTAGAAACTAGTAGTTTAAAATGAAAAGAAATGCAAAATATATATACACTGAAAATTCCCACTCTGAACGTAAATCAACTATCTTACGAGAAAAAGAACTATTGTGTAGCATAGTAGATACCATCACCAATAGTATCACCAGTTGGGTAGGTAGGGCCAAATGTCTTTCCTTATCCAAGTCCCCAATAAAACAGTCAATCGTCACCATGATATCCATCACTGCTTACTTCCAAGCTGTAAGTGTAAACAAGCATCATTAAGGGACTCCATATGCAACAACTAGAATGGGCAAACAAAGGGAGCCACTTAATTACTAAATGCTGAAAAATAAGATCGAATCTTGATTCAATTCTCTGAAGATTATTTGGGGGTTGCCTTTTGAATATGTCATTTGTGTTACATAGAATTATACATGTATTTTTCTCAAGCTCCTCTCCACCAAAACAACAATGGTTCATCAAACTCGGACTCTCTAAAATAATAAATGACACATCCAATTTATTTTAATTTCAACAACAACAGTCCTTGTTTTATTTTAATTTCAGACTTTTTAGGAGTAAGCACTTATTCATAATTTTTCAGGAGTAGTTTGCAATTTCTAAATCTCAATTTAATTTTAAACAAGAGGGGAATTCGGTTAATTTTAGCAGTTGAAGACTGAATATAGATTAAAGGAATTCTACTATCCCAGAAAAAAAGTAGGTTATCCAACTGGCTGCATCACAATGTTGCATCAGATTTACCTCGCTATCTATGTAAACTGTAAGTTAGAATTAGAGATGAAACAGTTTGAATATGACCATATCAATTGTAAAAGCTTATCACAAGTTAGACGACTAGCTTTGAAGTTTTGAGCTCAAGCATTATGTTTGCTACTTTGCAAGGAGTCAAGTATTACAATTTAATACTAACAGAGTTTGAAATCAACAGATTTCTTCTTAAGATAATATTGACTCAGATAATCAAACATGTCTCTATCACTTCTACTCGGATCACTCTATCTCAAAAGCCTCCCTAATCGAGTCTCGGGAACTGGCGAGTAATTATTAAGATTAAGAGAAAAATGAAAATCCATTATATTTTCAAAGGTTTACAAACCAAATCAACACAGGGTTTATATTAAGATTATCGCACATAGAAGGGTATGTTAAGGCTTTTTAAAGAGGGATTAAATAGTGATGAGAAGACAACCTCATACCTGAACGACGGTGGAACTAGCTGCCGGAGTGACCGGCGGGAGACGATGTCAGGTGCGTCGGCGCAGGCAAGTGCGGCTGCTGTGAGCCGGCGTTAGGTTGTGGTGCGAGCGGGGGCTGTTGAGGCCACCGCTAGGGTTCGTTGTTCCTCTCTCGACAAGGCTGGTGCGGCTGCCGCAAGCTGGAGTCTGGTGCGTCGGTGGGGCGGGAGATGGGTGCGAGCACCGCGCTAGGGTTCGTGGATCCTGGCGACAAGATTGAACAGAACAACGATGAATTCATTTTTTTCCCATTAATTAGGGCTTAAAGATAGAATTGGGGATTTTTTTGTTTTACAGTTCAATGGATGGAAAAGGATTTAATGTTTATGTTAATTCTTGATCAAGCACGATTTTAGATTTAAGAATACGTTTTTGTTTTCATTGTTGTTTTGTTTTTTTATATTTAATTTTATTTATTTTTTTAAATCATAAATAGATTAATATCATAGGAAAGATATCGGTTATCATTACCGATATCTATAATAAGAATAGACATCGCAAAAAGATATCATTAGACAATTACTGATATTTATTATAAAACTTTTGTCCTAATAGATATCAGTGCTAGTATAGATATCGGTCACTAAGCTCATAGATATCAGTTTTTTAAATTACCGATATCTATTCACTGATATCTATTCTCAGTTTTCTAGTAGTATATGTTTAATGGTTGTTATATATTTTCTAAAGTATATATACTAAATTATGCATTAAAGTATGATTTCATGGTGGTATAATATGATTCATTATTGACATACTTTAACCAGAAATAAATATATTTATCTATGTAATAAGCATACTTAAGTTATGATCGACCTATCTCACAAAAATCCGTGTCACAAGAGAATATTTCTTTATTTATTTATTTATATGTATTTTTAAATTAAGGTTTTATTAAGAGGTATGAGCAAAATGTTACATTTAATACTTTATTTTGAGTAAATGTCACTCATTATAATATTTTTTTTAAAAATACCATTTTAAAATTTCAGATATAATTATTTTTAATCTGCGACCCTTTGCGACGATACCAACAACTATTTATGCGATTTCATACACAATTTTTATACAATATCTTACGCGATAACATCAATAACTACGCCTGCAACTATACTTATTGACTCCATATACAATTTTTTTCTTTTTTCATTCAACGACTTAATATGCAACATTGCATACAATTTTATGTGACTGAACATGCGATTATGTATAAATTATACAATAAAGAGAGAAAAAAATTAAAAGTGGCACTACATTATATGTCATTTTTCCAAAAGTTTTAATTAGGACAATTTTCACCATTTCTCTTTTTTAAATTGTGTAAAAATGTTCATTAAATATGTAACTTCTAGTGTAATAAAGCATATGTTGTGTTTAATTTTATTCATTCATAGTTATTAAAAAAAAAGTTTAAAATAACAAGACTTATTATTTTCTTATGATTTATCAAGTTTCAACCGTATTATACTCTATATCCATTTTCAAAATATTTTACATTTTTTTTATTTTTATCCGTCCAAAAGAGGAAGAGTTTGAGACACATAATAAAAAGAGAAAAAAATTAAAAGTGGCATTACATTAGATGTCATTTTTTCCAAACGTGTTAATTAGGACAATTTTCACCATTTCTCTTTTTTAAATTGTGTAAAAATGTTCATTAAATATGTAACTTCTAGTGTAATAACGCATATGTTGTGTTTAATTTTATTCATAGTTATTAAAAAAAAATAGAGTTTAATATAACAAGACTTATTATTTTCTTATAATTTATATACAAGTTTCAACTGTATTATACTCTATCCATTTTCAAAATGTTTTACATTTTTTTTATTTTTATCCATTCCAAAAGAGGAAGAGTTTAAAGTCCAAAAGAGGAATAAGCCAATACAAGAGAGTGAGAAAAGTCCAACCTCCAGAATCCTTAGGGGGATAGAGTAAGCAACTCACACAAGCGCTTTTCGGGATAAAATTTTTTTCCCGTAAGTTTGACCATGTACAATTTTTGCCCCAAAAAAGATAAGATTTGGGCATTTATCCCATTATCTTTATAATTGTGCCAATGTTATCCCGTTTTCGCTGGAATTCAACATTTTCGCCGGAATTGATCACGTGCATGTCACATGATCATCGGATTTGGCATTTTCCAGCAGGATAAAATATTTTTTCGCCCCATAAGTTTTGTCATGTACAATTTTTTCCCCAAAAAAGAAAAGATCTGAGCATTTGTCCCAATATCTTTATAATTATGCCAATGTTGCCCTGTTTTCTCAGAATTTGATATTTTCACCAGAATCGAACACATGCATGTCACGTGATTATCGGATTTAGCATTTTCCATCGAATTTACTGACCTGGCGACATAGTAGCATCCACATCAACAATAATAATAATAATAATATTTTAATGATAATTTTATTTTAAAAATATACCCTCCATGATGCACTCAGTTCTTACGTGCTTCCACCATCATCGCAAACTCCGTCTTCTTGTCAATTAGGGGATTCCCCGTGTACCCTCTCACCACCATGGGCAGCAGATATACACACAAACAATAAAAAAGGCAGGTGCTTCCACCATCCTCCCTCTGCATGGCTCCGATATCCTGTGGTTGCTCGCATTGCCGGAGGGTGCGGATCGAGGCCACGTATACTGTGATTTGTTCGTTGGCGGTAGGCTCCGGGAGAGAAAGATCCAACAGCTACCGCCCATAATGGTGAGAGGGTACACGGGGGATTCCCTGATTGACAAGAAGATAGAGTTTGCGAAGATGGTGGAAGCACGTGGAGGGCACATGAGAATTGAGTTCATCAATTGAGGGTATTTTTTTAATTAAATTATCAATAAAATATTATTATTATTGTTGACGGGAATGCCACTGTGTCGCCAGGTCATCAAATTCACAGGAAATTTTCAAATCCGATGATCACATGACATATACGTGATCGATTCCGGTGAAAATGTCAAATTCCTGGAAAAACGAGACAAAATTGGCGCAATTATAAAGATATTGGGATAAATGCCCAAATCTTTTTTTTTGAGGCAAAAATTGTACATGACAAAAAAGTACTTTATCCCACTGGAAAATGTCAAATCCGATGATCACGTAACATGCACATGATCGATTCTGGCGAAAATATCAAATTCCGTCGAAAATGGAGCAACATTGGCGTAATTATAAAGTTAATGAGATAAATGCCCAAATCTGATCTTTTTTGGAGCAAAAATTGTACATTGCCAAACTTATTGGGCAAAAAAATACTCCCTCCATCCGGTTCTAAGGTATCCATTTGTTTTTTGTACGTGGATTAAGGAGTATTATTATTATATGTAAAGTGGGTAGTTATATTAGAGGGAAGTGGTGGGGCGTATTGTGTACTTTTTACTAAATAGGGAAAATGGATACCTTTGAAGCGGACACCAAAAATAATAAAATGAATACCTTAGAAGCGACAATAATAATAAAATGGATACCTTAAAGGAAAGAGTATTTTATCCCGTGTTTTTCTAAGATGATAGATCCATATCGACATCACAATCTAGAAACACGCCTTGTATAAATAAGCATACATCAAGTCGAACAGAATGAATATGGGCAAAAACTCCTGTGCACCCGGATGCACGGACCACATTCCGTGCGCCTTTAGAATTTTATGTTAAATTATATACCCTTTAGTATACCGATGTGTACCCTTTATTTTCTAAATAAAATTATTGTGTGTATCTGGGCGCATGGACAGCACTCTCGTGCACCTTTAAAATTTTGTGTTAAATTGTATACCCTTTAGTATAAAAATATGTACCCTTTATTTTCTAAAGAAAAAAAATATTAATGAAAAGTGTATACCCTTTAGAATAAAATGGAGTACCTTTTATTAATTAAAGTGTATACCCTTTAGACCAAAGCAATGTACCCTTACCCATAATACTAAATTTCTAAAGGCGCACGGAATGTGTTCCCGTGCGCCCGGGTGCACGCAAGCCTCACTCATGAATATGTCCCACAAGGTATTTTTACATTTTATATTTACCAAAAGTGGTAAAAAAACACTACTCCATCCGTCCCATAACAAGGTACGCGTTTGCTGTTTGCACGTGGACAGTTCTAGGGTCTTTATTTGCTTTTTGAACGTAAATTAAGGAGTATTATTATCATAGATAAGTTGGGTAATTGTATTAGAGGGAAGTGGTGAATCATATTGTGTACTTTCTTTATTAAATAGAGGAAATTGATGCATTTTAAGCGAATATCAGGAATAGTGAAACGCGTACCTTGTTATGGGACGGAGGGAGTATAATATTATCTATTTTCACACATATCCCAACATAATACCTACTCTTTTTTACACATATTAATAACTTTACCCACCTTTTCATTAAATTAACTAAAATATTTTTTTCTCTTTTTTTATACATAAAAAAATAATTATTTTTTAAACTATGTATACAAAATAAGTGAAACACATAAAGGAGTATTATTATTATTTCTCCGTTTCCAATATTTTTTGCACGCTTTTCATCTCCATCCATCCCACTACTTTTATACGTTCTCAATAATATTAACATTACACAATATTAACATTCTTAAAACATCACATATTACAAAATGTTTCACACTTTCACGTGCTCATATATGCTCGTGCAAAGATACATTCTAAAAACATCACATACAGTATTACAAAATGTCACATACTTTTCACATGCTCATATACTCGTGCAAGAACACAGGATGGAGGGAGTATATATAAATAAGGATTATATCTAATATTGAAGTTAAAAAAACGGTCTGCTGCAGTAATTCCTGTGGCAATTGGTTGGTCTGAGTTCAATTTTTTGAGTACAAGGTAGAATCGATGGCAAGCAATAACCTCAGTTATAAAACTCAAGCTACCAAAAACTACCAAGAGAAATGCAGTATACAGACATCTAAGTAAATGTATGATATAAACATCCAAGTAAAAGTATTCCAGTTAGATTAATGGGAACCTGAAGAAAATACAAGTACAAAAAGGTTTAGATAATAAAACTCTCTCCAAGAGCAAAGAACAAGTACTCAAGTAGCACAACTGTAACGCAAAAGGGATTTTCAGTAGACTGAAAAACCTTCATCAGGCTCCAAATCGGTTATCATTTACTGCTGTAAACGTTTCATGACGAGAACAGACATATCCATGTAGCGCTGGGCGCAGTTCGAGAGACAACTCTGTTCGCTAGAACTGAACTTGCTTCCTGGTGTTCCGGTGATGCACTTGTCCCAGCACATGGATGTGAGCTTCCCAACCATTTCATTTATCATAGCTTTTTGCTTTTCTTGCTGCGATGCCAACATAAACAAATTAATATAAATTATTAAATGAGCATCTTTCAAAGACAACATTGAGAGAGTTGCAAAAGAGAGTAGAGATAGAATAAACACAAAACAAGATAGTCCTACGTATCTTGAAAGTGCTTTGATATTCAACTCCTAAAGCTGACAGAGAGGGAGATATCAATTTGAACTTTTTCACCAAAAAATGTACAATAAACACAAACAAGATAGTCCTCACAAGAGAATACTATCATACAAAGCAGGAAAGTGCTTTGATAACCATCTCTAGCATCTAAGATACCTTTTCACGAAGTGCTAAGTGCACTAATATTTCAGACGGTACATTGAAGATCACCAATGCAGCAGCAGAGGATTTCTGTATCTCTTATTTTAAAACCAATTTTTAAGTTGGTGGGCATTGTAACAGAAATTCAGCAATTGATTAATGTTCCAGGCTTCCAGCAATCTAAAATGATAAAACTATGTTCAGTTCTGTTTAATGAAAATTTCCTTCTCAATTAGTTAACATATGTTCGCCAACATGTCTTCCAAGTTCCAACTGATGCATCACATTTCTGTATTCATCTATTCATTCTGCACATACAATTTCTTTCCAACCCAAAACAGATCCAGAGGCATAGTATTGAGTCTTCAGTTGTTTTCAAGATATGAAAATTCCATATATTATTCCAGTAAACGGCTCCCTAGGTGACAAAACTACAGAGTTGGTTTTTAAGGGCGGTATACACTAAGCATTAACAGTCTTGCCTTACATTCAGCGAGTTCAAAAGACTTCAGCATCCTTAACTTCAAACTTCATCATCATGTGTATACGAATTACGATAACATAGAAATAACTTGTACAAATAATTAATAGCTAGATAACCTCGAACATATTTGGAGTAATAAATTGAAGAAGAACAAGTGGTAAAATCCATTCAAAAAAAAAATATTCATGTGCTACCAAGTTGCACACAAATTTTTGTGTGACTGTTACTATTGTTCAATACAATGGAGTTTAATCTTTTGTATAATTGAAAAGAGTAATATCACTCGTGTATGAAAAACTATAACTATTCCGAGAAGAGTAACCATAGGTCCATAGATATTCTAAAGAGTAACACTTCCCAGAAAGGTGCATCAGTTGTATGGAAATCTCTCTCTAATAAAATAAACCTAAGATGCTTGGAATTGTGCACGTCTACAGTGTACCATAGCAACAGCAAGAAACAACTCTAGCACCAAATACACATGTAACAGAAGCTATCCTAGCAGCACAAGAACCAATCTTCGAGGGCAAGACATAAATGCCCAATGCCAGGCTTGTTAAACCTAGAACCAAAAGCTGATGGGATTTTAATGACATAAAAAAGTTTTGATTCAATTGAACTTCACAAACAGTATAAGCATTAAAACTAACATGAAATCTTTAAACCCAAGCTCATATTAATCAAGAACTGGACATTTCTTCAACCTTCTATCACATAATTTTCTCAAAAATAATAATAACAAACCTTCAAATCACATAGTGCTGTTTGTATGGGACTATACAAATTAGAAAGCTGTACTATCGAACCGCAGTCATTATGTTGACATCATGAATTCAATTTATTTAATGTAACAAAGATGAAACACTGATTGGAACAACTAAATTACTATACTGATTATAAAATTTTAGCTATCGTATTTTTTCAACTTTTCATCGCAGCAATATGATCAAAACGAGAAACAAAATTAATCTACAGCCCCTCAAACTGCGTCAAATTTCCATCACCATAATAAATCTTAATCTTACACATCACTAAAAATATTGAAGAGATGCATCACATATAGAACTACTTACATTAATAAATTGCTGCATTTCAGGGGAAAGCGATGAAGGATCCATTGCAATTTGGCGATGATATTAACGAATCCACAAGAAAAACAAAAATTGAGAAACCCTAGCTAAACCCCGCATGTAAATTTCGGCCTAAATAGAGGGTTTTAGTTATGGGCTTGGGCCCAATAGCTGGTTTTCTAGGTTTTCAGATGATTTGGCCCACTCATTTTGAACAGTCAAGCAGGCTGTAATTTATAAATAAATTGTGAAAAATGCCAAAGTAATATTCCGTCCCACGTTTACTTGTATCGTTAGTGTACGAAATTCAAGAAAAAAAATTTCACATATTTTATTGACTTTTGAAGGGTAATGTAGTTTTTTTAAATAATTAATAAATTATAAAATATGTTATGTGTGTTAGGTAAAAGTGATAAATTTGTAAATAAGATGTACTTTTAACGTTAAGATTTAATATGATGCGGAATTTAAGAAAAAAAATTTTCACATATTTTATTAATTTTTGAAGGGTAATGTAGTTTTTTTAAATAATTAATAAATTATAAAATATGTTATGTGTGTTAGGCAGAAGTGATAAATTTGTAAATAAGATTTACTTTTAACGTTAAGATTTAATGTGATGCTTCATTTTTTGAATTGTGCAATTTAATATGGGACGGACGCAAATTAAAAGTGTAAAATTTAATGTGGGATGAAGAGAGTTATTGGAAAAATGAAACCTATATAAAATTTCATTGAAAAAGTTGCACTCTTATTATTTAAAGTGTACTCCTATCCTATACTCTTTAGAAGAAGGCAAATACTTGCGTGAGACTGTAAGCAATTAACCGTCTCATGTAAGGGCTTACATGAGACGAACATAAAATGATAATTTTTGTAATGAAAAGTGATACTAAATCAATAAAAAGTGATAATACTATGTCATGAACAATTTATAGTATAAATGAAAAGTGATAATAATTTATAACGAAAATAATAATAATTTTATAGCGAAAATGATAACTATTTAAAGAAGTGAAAATGGTCTTAAATAATACGGTTTACCCTAAGAATAAAAAGTTAAAACCCTTATACACCATCTTGTGAAACGACAACTCTTTATAATTTTGTGAACATACATGTACTTAAATTATTAAGTTCCATTTTTTTTACCATTTTATTAATGATTAAAAGAAAAGTTTCTAATTTTATTTTTACACGATTTGATTGAGCGGCCTATGTAGATTATTTAGTAAATAGTGCATTCGGGTAGACGCTTGCACTTATATATGTATAAATTTTTATTTAATATTATATATAATACTCATAATAATGGTATAGTTTTTTATATTTAGTTTTTTATTAAAAAAATTTTCAAAAAATTCGCTAATAAAATGTATATATTTTTATTTATTATATATATATATATATATATTTATTTATAAGTGCATAAATTTCTAAAAATAGGTGCAAGATTAGGAATTTTATATACATAAATTTGAACATCTCCAGTCACCATTCCATTTATTTAGCTTAATAATGATATATGAACTTTTTAGATTTAAGAAAATTCAAAGGAACTTTATAGATCCATATATTATGGGGCATGGGATCTATTTCAGATTTCGTTTATGGGTCTATTTTCTATGTCATAAATGTAATATTTTTCATTTTGATAATGGACGGCTATTTACACACCTAAATTTACTAAACGAACCCCGATAACTAAATGTCCTCATTAAAATTAAAAGTTACATATATTAATTACTAGATACACCCCATACAAGACAACTTTACCCTTTTAATTAATATTCCTAAATTAAAAAAATAAATTAATTAATCACAAAATTAAAAAAAGAAAAAACGTTGACTCTCCATCTGGTTTTCACGAAATGCCTTGTTCCCCATTTGCAAAATCATAGAGATGGCTATATCTCTCCCACGAAATTGATGATCTTTCACCATTCTGCAAAATCACGCAGCACAATCCAATTATTTTTATGCATATACACAAATACAATTCAACTCCCTCACACACAAACAGACAGTGGTATATTCGTACCCATGGGAAATTCGAAATCTTGGACATTGCCAATTCCTTCCAAGCTATTTTCGGCAGCAGAAAGAGTCGTCATTTTTGTAAAGGGGGTGCAGGAAACAATTGAGAAAAAAGTAATATTCTCATAGAGTACAAACTAATAATTGAATTCAGGATATGAAATAATTATTCTCTCATCCATTTCAATGAAGGAAGAAGACATATAACCATAAAAAGAAATACGAGTGAATTGGTGAGGGATAAAGGAAACTGCGTCGATGTTGGTGAGCCGCAGCTTCGTGTTCCTCCAATCTTCCTTCAAGAAGAAGAAGATCGTCATGGTTTACTGCAGAACTTGGAGGAGTCTAGAAACAACATATTACCCGGGTGTATTTAGAAATTTCATTGGAATACATTTAGGAATTTAATTATAAATAATCTTATTTTATTATTTACAAAAGAATATTTAAGTAATCTCACATAATTATTTTTTAAATATATAAAAAAGTGGGGTTTATTTAGTTGATTTGGGAATGCAAATAGCAACTCCCTTTCATCATCTCACCATAAAAAAATTAGAAATATCACATTAATTCGTAATTTTGAATTTTATTTATATTTCAAATCTACTACTCTAATTAACAAACACGACACATTTTATAATTTATTTATTTATTAAATTAAATTAAAAGACTTCATTACTCAATAATATTAATTAAAAATTAAAAACAACTTTTCTTTAATTATGTTTATATAGTAATTGCGACATTTATTTTAGAACAACGGTAGTATTGATTTTACATAGTTAACTGCAGAGAGAAATATCTATCGTGAAACAGATAAGAAGTGATAATATTTTAATAAAAAAATTACACTGATAAAAAATGATAAATATCCAGTAAACTATTTCGTTAATAATTCATACTCCCTCCGTCTCGTTTCAATGTTTACGTTTCTATTTTGCGCGTCTTATTTCAATGTTTACATTTTCCTTTTTGGAATATAGGACCCACCTTAAATAATTAATATATCATCCAACACTGATACACTTACCCACTTTGCATTAAATATTATATTTTTCCACACACTATCAATTAAAATATTATACTCCTTAATCAACGTGTAAAAAACAAATGTAAACATTGAAACGGGACGGAGGGAGTAATATAAATGAAATAGAATAATATCTTTGATAACTAAATAAAAAAAACAAACTGGTTTGAAGTAGCATATACTATGATAGAATGCTAGCTAGTCCGAATATTGGGTGAAACATCAGCTATTTCAACTCCTGACCTTATTTTATTTGAAGCTATACATTTTTCAAATGAATGACATATATCAAAATTAATTCTTAGACCACCAAGTGCCTTTAGAATTTAATACCCGTCCTTGATACTTATTTATTTTTTATTTTGTTACGTCCTATCATAAAGTATCCATTTCATTTTTAAATTGATGTGATAATACTCAATCCCTTATTTATGGTCACACACACTCAAGTCTAATGCAACTATTCATTATATATTAAATTATTATTATATTTCTCAATCCACTACACATTAAATTATTATACTATTCTTAATTCACGTGCAAAAAAAATAAATAATTACCTTTCAAAGGAACGGAAGGAGTAGTTATTTATAGAAGTGTTCATGCGTCCGCATGCAATTCATATAAACTAATGAATAAAAATTTATACAGTTTTTGAACAAATTTCTTGTTAGATTTTTAATGAAAATTAATGGTAGCTGAACATAAAAAAAATAAGTATATTTTCTAAGAAACACATACACTATACGAAAATAAAATTAAAATGGATAGAGTGCACAAAAATTAACTCCATACATTTAAATATACGAGGTATCAACTCTATAAAAAATACTATAGATTTTCAAGTTACAAATAGCATTTAAAAAATACCTTTTCAAGTTACAAATAGCAATAAAATATAAAATGTCGAACAGAGAATCTAATTAAAAGATTGATATTACTATGGAGTCTTAATGGAGATTCTTACGCATTTCCTTCAAGATATTAATTATCATTAGTCAAGTACTATGGAGTATTAATTAATTATGTAAAAATAATCAACCCTTCAAATTAAGTTGCCACAAAAACTATGTATGAAATCATCTCACGATCTCATAAAATCTCATAAAATAATAAAAGGTGATAATATTTTAATTAAAATAAATATATCTTACAAAAAGTGATACCGGAGATGAAATAGTCCAGTAGCCGTAGCCGTAGCCATGGAATCCGGTTTGCATATATTATGGCAGATGAAATAGTAGCAATGGGGATCTAATAATCTGTAGTACTAAAAGAAAATTTTCAGAGGAGCAATCAAAGACAAGTCACTACAAAATCTATTTTATGAACGGATTGAATTTTGTTAGTAATAAATGGATTACCAACAAAAATTAACTACAGAATACCAATGAAAAAATATTCATTGTTTATTTATCAGCAAATTACCAACGAAATCATTATATTTGCCAACAAAATTATCAACAACGGATTATAAATGAAATTTAATTTTCATTAGTAAAAATTTAATAATCACCACTTTACTCATGAAAAATTACTAATAGAATTTATTGTTAATCTGTTGATAAATCAATTCAACAATGAAATTAAAATTTTTATTAATGAAATATTTTTTTGGTAAAAAAACTTTTTTTTTTGAAGTGAATGAAGTGGTCTCACCGTGCATAATTTTTACTCCCTTCGTCCCAAAAAATTGGCATACTTTTTTTTCTAATTTGTCCAACACAAATTGACACATTTTCTTTTTAAATATATAAAATCACACAATAACACATACACACCACTAATACAACTAGTACTATACATCAAAATATTATAAATTCAATTACATATTAAAATATTATATTTTTTAATCTACATGTAAAAAATAAATACATCAATATCTTTGAGACGGAGGGAGTATTATCTTTTCATACAAAGGGTCATCTTTAACTAATTAATGCCCATGGTTCAAATAAAAACCTGAGTATTTTATGGTATAAACCGAATCTTAACTCTTAAGCACCGAGCTTGAAATCATCTCCTTAGATTTTATTCGATCTCGCGCTCGAATCGAATGGAGTATGATATACACTCGAGTTGGGTTAATTTGTCTGGAAAATATTAAAGTTCGTGAATGATTTGATTTCAACTTGATTAAAGTTGGCTAGCAAGTAAAATGAATTAAGCTAGAGTTCAATTCGAAAAATATTATCCGTAACCAAATATATATATATATATATATATATCAAAACCGCTGGAGAATACTTATTTACAAGTAAAATGAACTCACTTTGATTTGACTAAAGAAATTCATTAACAAGTAAAATTCAAACATGCATACAAGCCTATCAATGAACCTATTTGAGAATATGTAATGATCAGGTTTATGAGCTCATTAACAAGAGCATTTGCTAACTTTCAAGTTGAAAATGCCTAAGTTTGAGTTTGGCTCGATTATCTTTCTAAACTTGAGTTGGTTTGTTAAGATTTACAAGCAAATTCGAAAAAAAAAAATTAGGCAAAAACTCTTGCGCTCCAGGGAACACGGAGGAATACTCCGTGTCCCCATGTGAACACAACCCTTCCCCCTCCAATCCTCTTTAAACCTATGTATTGCTAGGGGCCTAAATTGCAAAGAGACATGAAAATTGCAAAAGTGCACGGAATGTGCTCCGTGCGCCCGTGTGCACACGAGCCTCACTCAAATTTTTATCGAATTCACGCTTGAATAGCATATCTGGTTTGATTACATTCTTAAATATCACATTTTTTATATTGAATAAGAAATGATGTTTGATATATAAATATGCATTAAATATGTTTATTTTAGTTGTAAAAAAAAACTTTTAAAATATATAGTTAACTAATTAAGAAAATAAAAAATGGTGTACCCCACCACTAAGGACTCAATCATTGTCCCTAAAGATTGGTGGAGGTAAATTAATCGCAGAATGTTCATTGTTTGCATGTGCTTACAAAATATCCAATACATTCCAAAAATAGGATTTTGACTGCGCTTACAAAATGTCAAATACGTGCCAAAGACAATATTTAACTAGCTCAATTGAAAAGTCTTTCCACTCTCCTTTAGCTATGTGACTAGAGGGGTACTTAAGTAATTATGTTGGTATACATGTGGTTGGTTTGGTCTACTTTGATTAGTGAGCTGACTTTATGACTTTAAGATCATTATAAAAATGAAGAAGAAAAGCAACTTCTTCTCCATGAAGGAAAGAACATATCTCTCCCTACCCCATATTTCTAGTCAATTTCTCCATCCAATTCTCCCTCATCTTTTTAAAGATCTTACTTTTCTCAAAAGAAAATTACTTTTTCATTCTTTGTTTTTATTTTGCTTTCAAATTATACCAAGAAAAGAAGGTATCGGATTTCACTCTCTCACCTCGGACCAGTGAACCTTAGATGTCAGACATCCATCATTTTTAAAGTGATTGATAACAAAGCTAATCCATCTACTTAAAGTATAATTAAACATGCTAATTATCAAAGATTCAAATAGGAAATATTGCTTGGAAAATGATTAACCTTTTTATTAAAAATTTGTTCCAATACCAACCCTTTATACTGTTAAAGTTCTTGAATATCTTAACACCCCCCCTCTTCAGATTCAGTTGCTTAAGGAAAAAGAAACTGTCGGAATTCGATACACATATATAAAGAGCTTCCATGCAAGCTTACTTGACAACTTATCAACTCTCTTTGCATATATTATCAATCCATTGATAATAGAGAGGATGAACTTTGTTAGAGATGGAGTGAGCAAATTACCTCCTGGATTTCGATTCGAACCCACTGACGATGAGATCGTCTTCCAATACTTGTCGCGTAAGATATTCTCCCATCCTTTGCCTGCTCAAATCATCCCTGAGTTGGACGTTTTCAGCTTTCTTCCATGGGATCTTCCAGGTTAAATATTATTTCTCTCACCCTGTTTGCATGCATGATTTGGCCAACTAATTAGGGTTAATTTGTATCATGTGTAGGTGATGAATCTGATCAGGAGAAGTACTTCTTTTGTAAGAAATCAGGAGGGAGTAATATTGCAGGTGGATTCTGGAAGGCGAACGGGTCTGCGAAACGGATAATTAGTTCGAAGAGGATGCCGATTTTGGGGATGAGGAAGACACTGGTATTCTACAAATTTGGTGGCAAGAATTCATCATGTCGTGCTGTTAGAACTGATTGGGTCATGCATCAATACTGCATTGCTGCACAAAGTCCACATCATTCTCATCTTCAACAACAGTACAATTCTCAGGTTTGTTTGATTTTCATTTATATGTATATGTGTGCAACGGTGACATAGTAAAAATTTCTTAATTATGGTTGAAACGACTATTTAGGCTGCAGGAATTAATACTGCTATATTTTAAGGGTAAAGCATGAATTAAAAACAAAATGGAACACAAATAAATTATAATGATGAAATTACAATTATACTATTAAAATTAGTTATAAATTCAATGATAATGATTAAAACCTGGGTGTAAATAATACATGAACTTCAAGCTGGTTCCATGGATAGAGTGCTAATATATCATTAACCAGACACAAGTATGAAATATTATATATTCGGCAAAAATTTGTGTGATACTATTTCACAAAACTAGTTCAGTGTAATAAATAAGAAATGATGACCTTATTTAATAAAGTGATATATATATATATATATATATATATATATATATATATATATATATATATATATATATATGATCATAGAAAAGTGAAAACGTTCAATATAATTAGTTCATGAACAATTTATTAAATAGATGAAAAGTGATACATTTTACATAAAAAAAAATGATAATTATACTTTTGGTCTCATACGAGCAAACTAATTTAAATTGTGATCCCTATTTTTATTTTTTTCTCTCAAAAGTTGCAAACGATTTCCATCCAAAAGTTAACAATATGCACCAAAATTACAACTTTTGAGAAAAAAAAAAGGCCAAAAATGAATACAGACCAAAGGTGCAATTTTTCCTATAAAAAAATGATATCAAATCAAGAAAATTAAGTGAAACGATCACACACAAACTCGCTCGTTTTACAACTATGTATTATATGAGATTGGTAATGAATGGAATATATTTGCAGGGTTGTTTGATTCGAATAGGAGAATGGAGTTTGTGCCATATATTTTGTAAGAGAAGAATGATAGTGGAGGAGGAAGAGGGTGATGATACTAGCGATACAGATTCTTCTTCGGCTTCTTCGTCTTCCCCACATTCAGATTCCACTCTTTTTGGAGAAGTCTCTTCAAATAATTAGAGCTTCTTATTTAAAAATGTAGAATTCCTGAATTAGCTTAATGCAAAATATATTTATGTTTATTTTAAGCCACAAACTTGGCTTAAAAACCAAAAGTGTCTATAATGTAATTTTTATTTTTTTCGAAATGGTTCCAAAAAAAAAAAAAAAAAAAAAAATCTAGACCAACAACTTACAAAATTTCGTTAATTTAGTTTGAATTTAATCGGAAATTGTAACTTTTTTTTGTCGGAATCACACTTATGTCGCTTTGTCACATAAGGGTCACATATGCACCATGTGTGTAATTTTGATGAAATTTGAACTAAATTGAAGCAGTTTTAAAAGTTCATGTGGGACTAAATTAATTAATTTTTTCTAGAAAAACTTTTAATTATAAGACCATTTTTGAAGTAAAAGGTATTTTGACCACTTAATTCCACTACAAAAATGTTCATGTTTTGTGTGACGGTTTACTTGTGATGGTTTTGCCTCTCACAAAATTAAAAAAATAAGTAATTTTATCGAATCACAGAAATTCGATTTGTGACGGTTATTGCCCATCACAATTTGCTTTTTCTTCAAACCCTAGCCAGCAGCGTGGCTAACCAGCACCCAAGCCAACTCGGTTGAGCTGCACCATCTTTCATATTTTACACTTTTTTTTTTTCTATCTATTTATTTTGGACAGAAGGTGTGTGCTAGCCATTTGAGCTAGCTAAGTTCTTGTAACACATGTTACATTTATTACATATATATATTTATGAGTTTATTACTCCTAGATACACATTTTTAACCTAAATTACTATTAGATACATGGAATTTAAATAATTACTCTCAACTACATAATATTAAAGTAAAATACCAAATATAACCTTATACTCAATACACTTTTAAACCAACAACCCTACCCCACACCCACCCACCGGAGTTGACCGGTTGTTGACCTGCGTTGACCAGCCGATCAACGGCGTTGACCGGCCGTTGACCGGCGTTGACCAGTGTTGACCGGCCGTTGCCCGGCGTTGACCGGCGAAATTGTACAAAACAATTATGCAAAATCAAATTGTGCAAATATATAGGGGATTGGCCATTGACCGGCCATTGACCCGGCGTTGACCGGCCGTTGACCGGCGAAATTGTGCAAAACAATTATGTAAAATCAAATTGTGCAAAACAATTGTGCAAATATATAGGGGACCGGCCGTTGACCACCGATGACCGGTTGTTGACCGGCGTTGATCACCGTTGACCGGCGAAATTGTGCAAAACAATTGTGCAGAATCAATTTGTGCAAAACAATTGTGCAAATATATAGGGGTATTTATGGTACTACAGTCATAATTGTGTAGTTATGAGTAATAGTGCTTTAATTCATGTAATTAATAGCAATTATGCATTTTTTTTTGTAGCTAATAGTAAGTGACCCTATATTTATTGTATAATATTATACTCAAATATATAATACAATAATAAATCTTCCATTTTGGGCACAAAGCCATCACAAATAGGTATTAAGTTAAACGATGACATTTTATCCATTCATTAATTTGTGATGGTTTTTAAGCAGTCACAAACAGATGCTATCAATAAAGTCATCACTAAGGCTGTGTTTGGATGGATGGATTTGAGGATATTTAAAATCAACAGATTTATAAATCAAAGATTTTAAATTAATCGATTTCAAATCATGGATTTGATTTTGAATTTTTTTAGTTGTTTTTGAATGGATTTCAAATCCTTACTGAAACTGTGTCATTTGAAATCCTTCCGTTGTTGTGTAATTGATTAGATTAATATATAAAAATAGTATAAAAATTGATAAATTATATATATATATATATATATATATATATATATATATATATATATATATATATATATATATATATATATATATATATATATATATATATATATATATATATACTTATATTTCAAACCCTACCATCTAGCCTAAACCTACCCCACCCCCACCCCAGGCCACCCACCCCCTAAAAAAAATTTTTATATAAAATTTTAAATTTTAATATTTGAATAATAAAAATATTACAACCCAACCCTACTCCTACCCACCCCCCCCTCACCCCCACCAACACCACCCCTCAAGACAATTTTTTTTTAATAAATTTTTAAATTTTAATGCTCCATCTGTTCCACGTATTTTTACTCACTTTCCATTTTGGGATGTCCCACGTATTTTTACCCATTCCATTTTTGGCAAAAATACATAATATTTTATTACATACTTTTTACAATCCCAACAACTTTAATTATTTTTTTACACTTTATTCATCATTCCCAATAACTTTATTCACTTTTCTTTTTAAATTACTAATTTATCCCTACTTTCTCTTACATTATATATTAAAAAAATAAAATGTCTTAATCTCCGTGCCCGTACAAACGGGTAAAAATACCCAGGATGGAGGGAGTATTTGAATAATAAAAATATTACCACCCAGCCCCACCCCCTATCCACCCACCCCCACTCACCCACCCCCACCTCCACCCCTCAAGCCAAATTTTTTTTTATAAAATTTTAAATTTGAATATTTAAATAATAAAAATATTACCACCTAACCTACCCACACTCACCCCCACTCCAAACAAAAAAATTTTTAAATAAAATTTTAGATTTTAATAGTTAAATAATGAAATTATTACCACCCAAACCCAACCCACCCCCTCCACACCCCCACCCCACCACTCCCCAAAAAAAAAATTTAAAAATAAAAATTTAGATTTTATTTCTTAAATATTAAAATCTAATTTTTTTTTAAAAATAAAAAATTGGTGGGTGGGGGGTGGTGGGTGGGGGTGGGTGTGGGTGGATGGATAGTGTGGTAGAATTGAGCGCTAATATTTTTATTATTTAAATATTAAAAAGTAAAATTTTATATAAATTTTTTTTGGTGGTGGGTGGGTGGGGTTGGGGGTGGGGGTAGGTAGGGGTAGGGGTTGGGTGGTAATATTTTTATTATTCAAATATTAAAAATTTAAAATTTTATAAAAAAAAAAATTTTGGGTGGAGTGGTGGGGGGTGGAGGGGGTGGGTAGGGATAGATTGGATGGTAGATTTCCTTCCCAAAAAAATTATTTTTAATAAAATTTTAAATTTTAATATTTAATATAATAAAAATTTATTATTTTTATTTATTATATATAAAATTTTATTTTAAAAATAATTTTTGAATCATGGATTTGAAATCCTTCCAAAGATTAAATTAAAACAGTGGAATTCAAATTAATTGATTTAAAATCCAAAAAAATTAAAATCCACAAAATTTCAAATCCATTAAATTTGAAATGACTCGATCCAAACACAATCTAAAAGGTTTTGGTCACGGTTCAACCATCATCAATTTGTCATTTTGTTGTCACTATTCAAATTTCGATCACAAAGGTCATCACAATTCTGACGGCCTAATGGCCGTCACAAAAAACAAAAAACAAAATCGTTAGAAATCAACAATATTTTTTTAGTCATGACTCGGGTTTGAATTAGAGGAGTAGATAAAGAACTCCTATCAAGAGAACATTCATGAAAGAGCAAATAAAAGTTTTAAAATATTGTAACTGCTACATGTGTAATATGTTTCACCATATTGTGCAGATCGAAAATAATAAATAATTAGTTAGGCAAATTGGAAGAAACTGTCTACTCCCAAGATGTTATACAAATGTATCAATTCGAAGATGTAACTTCGAAGGAGAGAGCATATACAAAGAAGAATATCTTAGCCAAGAAGAAGATGTATCTAATAGCTAGCTAAGAGAAGAATTTAAAGCATCCGCAAGAAATATGAGAAGAATGTACATATTCTTTTTAGCTTTTTCTCATAACACACTTATGATAATCATTAATGAAGATATAAGATTTGTCTATGTGATAGATTCATGGTTGGGAAGAGTGATATTTAGTAAAAAAAAAACATTAATTACATCATCTGTAAGGTGATATAAAGGGAGAAATTATTATTTCCATGGATCTTAATGTGATGGAGAGGTAGCTAGTTCCCATTAAATGGAGTTTACGGTTTGAGTACTGAGATATATAATTCAGTAACAAGATCTGACCTTTGTCATCAATGTTATATTTTAATAAAAAAGTTGTTAAAAAAATTCAATTTTGTTCCAAAACTTTTGTCATTACTTCAATTTAGTTCAAATTTCTCTAGATTTTGTAATTTTCTCCGGCAACAAAAATTATAATTCCGGCGAAAATTTAACTAAATTAACTCTATTTTGAAAGCTATGTGAGTAAATCAAAATTTCTAATTTTTTGAGAAAAAATAATTAAAATAACAATACAATTCATTGTTTAAAGATAATAACATTGAAAAGAGAAAAATAAAATAAAATTCTAACATGTAAATAAATTAAAAAATACTAGAAATGCGCTCCAAGAGATTTGAACCTGCATCCTCCAAAACAAGACACAATATACTCTAACCACTTGGGCTAACTATTTTATATGGAATACTTTCTATATACTCCCTTCGTCACATTTCAAACTTTACATTTGCTTTTTGCACGGAAATTAAGGAATGTAATATTTTAATGTGTAGTGAGGTGAGAGAAATGATACTTTAATGTGAAGTTGGTAGGTGTATTAGTGTGATGTGTGTCCCATGGAGAGAGAAATAATTAATTTGTGTGGGTCCTATTTACTTAAATAGCAAAATATAAAGATTTAAATGTGACGCCCAAATTGAAAATATGTAAAAGTTGAAATAGGATGGAGGGAGTATATACTAATTATTTAAAAAATCTCAGGGGGCCCAATGCCCCCACTGATCCCACTGTGGGTCCGGTTCGGATCTCCTGTTACATTTTGATGTTATATCACATGTTACAAACCGTTAGATGATTGACACGTAGGATAAACTATTCTATAATCTAACAATCAACCCTAAGGGGAAAGGTTGAGATTTTCCTCTCCGCATACGTGTCACTCATCTAACGCGTGTAACAGGAGATGTAACACCAAAATGTAACAGGACATCCAAGATCCTGTGGGTCCGTCCCTGCTTTCCATTTCGGCACGGAGATTAAGAAAGTTATAACTTTTAGGAATACAATGATATTTTTTTAATAAATAAATGATAAAGCATGTTAGATATATTAGGTAGTGGTGATTTTTTTTTAAATAAAGTATATAGGGAAAGATGATTATTTTTTACTTTTTGCTTTTTTTTTTTTTTAAATATGCAAGTGAAATAACACATGTATCATTTTGAAAGGAGACGTGGTATATTCTGCATACCATTATTTTTTATTTTATTTTTTTTCTATTGACACCATAATGTTCAACTTTTGCTAATAAAAATAGTAAAACATTTGCAGCTGTTCATCTTCCTGAATAATAGCATGTTATTTTAAAAATTCACCACTCAAAACATTTTCTAAACTTGAACAAATCAAACCGTGTCAATGTATTTAAATATATTTTTTTTAATCATGAAAAAAATGTGTCATAATATTTATTTATCAACTGGACACAAATGATCTCATCAAACCAGGCTTTTCCCAATTCATTCACCAGGGGGGGAAAAAGTCCCCCTTTGATATTTCAGTCAATCTCTTTGCCCTCTAAATTTTAGCCTGGTTCTCCATTCCATGCATGCATCATTGAACACATAACACAATCACCAATCCATACCTGCACGGTATTGCCGCCTAAGCTACGGCCGCTCTTCCTCCTCCGCTTGGAGGAGTTCAAGACGCGCCGCTCTACCCCACCCCTCATCAAGACTCCCTCTTCCAAATTGGTGGTGCATGTGAGAGATGATTCTTCTGCATCTCAGAGTTACGCCACCCCGTTGTCTCACCAAGACGACGGGGTTTTTGGCCAGACATATGAGGAGAGCCATGAAAACACCAAGTTAGAAGAGGGGTTTCAAAAGGAGGGGTCGAGGGATGAGGCCGAATTCGAAGATGCATTGGAGGATGTTTATAACGACGAGGAGGAGGACGAGGACGGGGATGGAAGGATGATTGGCAATGGTGGCGAGTCACCAACCTTTCGATATTATTTTAAAGATGATGGAAATGACCTTGGTATATATTGATGAATTGCACAATTTTTTTATTGATTGTATGATACTAGAGCATGTTATTTTAATCTAAGTGTTGATGTTTTAATTGAGCAGATGAGCTAAAGAGTAGTGGCTTAAAAAACACGATTTCCAGTGATGATGATATGGTATCAATTGTATCATCTAAGGTAATTAACAGTACTAAAATTTTGATATATTATTTAAGGTTATTTTTATAATTATATATATATCCTTCCGTTGATTTTAGGGTGCACCTGTTGTAGGTTTAAATGGGGTTAATAGTAGATAGTTATTTTATTTTATTCAAAGATTAATTGAAAGCAAAACCAAGCAAAATTAATTTACATTTTTCTTAGAATATGGCTTAAAAATTCTTTAAAATGTAAAAGGACGACATAATATAATTATGTATGTATATATAATTTGCAATCAATATTTGGTGATATTGCAGGAGTTGTCTGATGAGAGTATCAAAGGGAGGAGAGGAAGAAAAAGAAGGAGTTTGAAGAAAGTTTTGCCAAAGAAACTATTTTGCGCCAAATCTTGATAAACTCCTTCCTCGCACTTCACAAAAGCTACTAAAAATTAAATAAATAAATAAAAAGTTAGTTTAAATTCAAAGTTAATTTTGTACATTTTATTAGGCAAAATATTTGTGTAATTTGCGTGGGATGGTCTCACGTAAGATCATGCTTATTTTTTCTTGAATAGTTATCACTTTTTATTGAAGTTGGTATATGCATAAAAATTGCATGCCCTCGGATCCACCGTGCACCCAGATCTGACGGCCTCAAAAATTTGTACCCTTTTGTATTTTGTCATATCCTTTATTATAAAAACTTTTATCCTTTATTTTTTGAAAAAAAAATCTTATCTTAAATATTAATACCATTCATATTTGAAATCACTCTTAGTTATATGAATTAAAGTGTATATTTTTTAAAATAAAATATTAAACCCTTGAACGTCCTATACGCTCGGTCTAACAAGAGATCAATTACTTATCATTTTTCATTAAAAATGTTATTACTATTCATTTATGTTATGAATTGTTCATGAAATAATTCAATGCACCACAATCACTCGTCACTAATCCATGTATTATTTTTATTAAAATATTATCATTTGTTATTTGTCTCACGAAAGTCTTCCTGTGTGATTGTCGTCTCATACAAGTGTTGAGTTAGTCTTCCAAATAGTTTAGGATGAAAAAAGACCATGGTTTATATAATAAGGTATGTAAACTAGATTTATTAGAGTGTTTGTGTTTTTTATTATAACATGAAGTTCTTTTAGTTTTTTTAATTAATTAATCAATAATAGATATTTTCAATAATGTTGCCATTTAGCATTTTTCTATTGGTACTTGATTTGTATACATACTTGCAAACTTATAACCACTTAGTAGTTTTCCATTAATGAAATCGTAAATTTCCATAATTTTCTCTCTTCTATCTTCTAACTGCTACAATGGATTTCATCCTCTTCTACCTTGATTACTTCTCAATTCTATGAATTCTACATGGTATCAGTACCAGTTTCGATCCTTTCATATAAGAAACCCTTGATTTTGGGGATTTCTTTCTGCATATGGAGATTTGGAGCAGAAGCCGTGACCGCTGCAATAAGAGCGGGCCAATTCTTAATCATCATTCGAAATTGTGATGATTAGCAGAAAGGAGAAAGGGAAAACGGATCGGTGATAGCAATCGCAGGAGAAATCCATCTCGCCGGATCGGTAACGGTCAGATTGCTCGATGCTGGCACAGAAATAGAAGCAGGAACCACCATCGTAGTCCACTGAATTGCACTGAATTGTCATACGGAAGCCCAAAGCAGAACAGGAAGAAAAATCCCCAAAATCAAGGAAAACGTAGCAATCAAATTAGAAATATCGATATATAGAAATTAATCCCCAAAATCAAGGAATTCTCACAGAAATCTAGAGATTGAAACTTGGTAATTGATACCATATAGAATTCATAAAATTGAGAAGAAATCAATGTAGAAGAAGATGGAATCCATCGTAGCAGTTAGTTTCTAACTTAGAAGAAGAGAGAAGGGAAACCTTATTTTTATTATTCGAAGTTCTAAAATGAATAGTGACAGAGAGTGGTATATATGCTATTGAGAAAGATAATCCTATGGAAATATACGGCAATACAATTGGAAAATATCTTCTAATGGATCATGTCGTAGGCACATATTATTATTATTATTATTATTATTATTATTTAATTTAAAATGGTATTGTAAAAATTATATTAAGAGTATTAATAAAATAAATTTTCATTTTAAAAATTAAGGTATTAATATATACTTGAAAGATATTTAATTTAACAATAAGAATATTACTTTTAGGATCGAGTCGAATTTCAATTTACCGAAAACTTTGCATTATTTTGTTTAATATCTACTATTAAACATAATTTTTGGCTCATTACAGAGTATTTTTAATAAATTCATTAAAAATTATGTATTTCATTCTAATTCTCTCTTTGATTCTTGTACTTAGCTGGCCATCATCTCAACAATTAATAAAAAAAAAGAAAAAAAAAGTTTGATCCAACGGTAATAAAATTCCGATCACATGTACTAATTTTGTTACAAATTTCTAGCTTTCTTGGGTGATCTTAGTTTAATTTTTACTCTTAAATTCATCAAGAACGTGTAATATCCATTTAATGACTAGCAAATTAATTGTATAAATGTATAGTTCACATGTAACCTTCTGGCAGGAGTTCTGAAATTTGTTATCACACTTTTGTGGTTGTGCAAAACCACGGTCACCGTCAAAATGAGTTAAGACTTATTGGATCAATTCGCTCCACCATTAATAACCGGTGGATTGTATTAAAGATTTATGAACCCGTTTAAAGTCGGGCTTATATGGACTATAGCCTAAACAGGCCACTAACTTAGGCAGATTGGGGCAAGCTGGCCTAACATATATATAATTTTTTAATTTATAATTTGTAAATAATAAAATGAGAAAAGACTTCTATTTTAATTTAATCTCAATAAATTTAAACTTTAAATTTAATATATGAGACAATTAAATTATGCATCTAACTCTCTTATAAGATGATAGTGGCACATTCTTCTCTCTTTATTTCACCTAATAACATCATCGAGGAACAATGTAATTTTTATTTTACTTTTCAATATTCATTTGTCACTATTTTAGTATTAAATCTCCATTATAATAATAATATTAATAGATAAAATTAAATCATAATTAAAATTAGAAAAATAGAATAAAAAAGTAGGTTAGATTGCCATGACCCGCAACTCACCGTGGAATGTATATTTAGTCCGCAGCCCCTCAAAACCCGTCAAAACATAACATTGGTTGAAGCGGGTTATGAGCCCGTCCACTCCACTCGCTCATTTTGACAGCTCTAACTTATATGTATTTTATGCCCACATTATTCTTTTTTTTCAGGATATAATTTTTCATGGTAATTCACAACCAAAGCCTTAGAAAGACTAATATTTTGATTTAATTAAAATTCGGAGTCATCACATGATATATGTCTGTTTTGAACTTTTAGATTTTAAGATAAATAATCATAACTCTTAACTTTAAATTTAAAAATATTAAAAACAAAATATTTATTTACAACTCTAAATTTAATTTATAAATCTTATGGTGCACCAGATGCACTCTAAAATTACCTTAACAGTTGTTGTGATTGATTAGTATAATAACAACAACAATAAGGGTGACACTATTGCTATCCGAAATATTTCTAAAGGCACCGAAACACCCTAAAAAAAATAAGTGAAAATACATTTGTAACCCTAATCTTAATTTTATATCCCCATATCCTAAATTACTAAATACACCCAATTTATCCACCCAATTATGCAATTCCATAAAAAATATCCTCATCCTTCGATATACACAAAGCGTAACTCTGTGCATCCAAATTATTTGGGAAATTTTTACAAAGTCAAAAGTGAAAGTCCATGACCAAGTAACGAAGAAAGCACCATTAAATAAAATATGAAACCCATTAACCTGAATGTGATATAGTTTGATTTTTTAAATTTAGACAACCTATAACCCTGCTAAAACTCAACTGACTCACCATCAAATGGGATCACATATTCTTCTAAAAAGTTAAAATAATGAAGATCAAAATCAGGTCATTCTATTTAGAATCATAATGCAAACGCACACTCCACTTCTAATAATATATTTTATTTTTGGATAGATAAAAAAAAATCATCCCCTTTGGCCACAACCATTGTAGCGCGTATAAAGTATGTTATCTCATTCATAAAAACGGGGCTGTTTAATATTCCTTAGAACTTTCTTGAAACTGCCTCCACTTGCTTTCTTCATCTTCACCGTTTGATGAAATATTTGTTGTGTTTTTTGTGTTGGGTGCACTCAGTAAATTAGGTGGGTAGTTGGGTATGTTTAGTAATTTAGGATAATGAAATATAAATTTGAGGATTGGGATTAGAAATGTATTTACACTTAATAATTTTTAGAGATTTGGGTGCCTTTAATTATGTTTCGAGTAGAAATAGACCTACTATAATAATAATAATAATAATAATAATAATAATAATAATAATAATAAAAGTCAAAATTACTATTGGCCAAAAGTAAAAAAAATACATATTTTTTTTTGTCTATTTTTACATTTAATTACCTCAACTACCCCTAATCAATCATTAATGTTATTATTATTATTATTTTTTTGTCTTGATCAACATGTGGCAATGAAGAATTATTATTATTATTATTATTATTATTATTATTATTATTTTTCATACAACGGACATGCGTCTGATTAGGTCAAAAAAATTCTTTTTTCAGGGGTGTTACTATAGGATACAAAAATGATGCATAATTGTCATAAACTACTTTACTAAAAAGCTAATACTCACAACTACACAATTATAGATTGTGATTCCAAAAATACCCATAATAATAACAAAATATCCCCAATTGGAAACGGGTCTATTCCCGTATGAATCTTTGAAAATCTCACTCTAATTCCCTTCCAAATCTCTCTCCGAATTCCTTCCAAATCTCTCTGAAAATCTTCTCTAAATCGGGGTGAATCTTCTAGTAATGTTCAATCTCTGAAAATCTTCTCCAAATTGGGTTGAATCTTCTAGTAATGTTCAATCTCATCGAAGTTGAAGAAAAGTAAGCCCTAGTCCTGCAGTTGTTCATTTCCAATTTATGTTCCAACTTAAATGCTAATCGTGCAATTATGCCTTCCTAATTTCTATTCCATGCGTGAAATTGTGCTTTCCTAATTTCCGTTTCATGCGATTCTAAGTGATTAAAATTTTCACCACCATTGGAAATTTTAATTATGCATCTCCTAATTCTGTTTGTTATTTGCGATTCCAAATCAGGTTGTAACCGGCAGCCAAAATTCAAAGTGTGGTTTTCCAATTTCTCTTCCCTGCGATTCTAAAATATTAGGATTTTGGACATCATGAAAGAGTCAGACGCCTATTGATTTGATTACATCTTATTCGATCATGAAATATTAGAAAACGTGTTGCTACATTAGATTATTAATTTCAATTAAAGATCATATTGGTATTTTGATTGTAGTGATTTGACATGTTGAATATGTCGTGAAATCTCGTTGTTCAGCAGTTGTTATTGAGCAAGCCAAAACACCTCTTTATTAAATATGTTAAATCTGCATCGAATACAGTTGTAGTAGAAGATTGCATTCTATAATCACCCGACTCTTTGGATTGTGGGGTAATAGTACGCATGCATATTGAAAGCTTTATGAAAGGAGAAGGCGTAAAAATGGGGACATTTTCTAAATCGAATGTTGCAGACTATCGAGCAAAGATGACTGATTGCTTTATTGACCCAGTAGAAAATGATTTCTTTTAGTTTGCTTAAAAACGTCTATGATAATTTTGTTGGCATGCACTTTCTTATGTTAGATTCTATTATGAAATTGCTTATGGTTGTTATGTCGGATTCTAGTTGTGCAAACTATGTTACCTGCTCCTACTTTTATATTGGCAGATGTGGAATTGTAGTGATTAATTAGGTGTTAGCAGATGTGGAATTGTAGTAAAAGTTTTTGGGCGTCCTTGATTGGTGAATGGAGGTTGATCAAGTTTATTATTTTAATGGGATTTAGTTTCTGTCTGTGTTGTCTCGTCTGAAGAAATAACGTAGTATATAAAGTGATATTTAATGTCTAAATATTGATGTTTTGTGCTAAAATTCTAATAAATCATATGTAAATGTAGGGAGTAGAACAACAATAGATCTGAGCCAAGATAAAAATCTTCTATTCCATTTTCTATCACATAAATTATCTGTTTTATACTTGATTAAAATGGGCCATCAAAAAATTTAATCAATAATCCCACATAATTGAAGCAAAAGGTCCATATTAAAACAGAAAGGGGGAAGAAAGAAGGAGAGAGAGAGAGAGAGAGAAATGTACATTTTTAACATGGCTTTGTTGCCTTGAAATATTATCAATGTAATTTTGTTGAAAATAATAGAGCATTCCATATACACAATTGAAATATTTAATTGGACAAAACAACAGTTTAAATGAGCTTCAATACTTATTACTAATTGTGTATTGATAATAAAAATAAGAGAGAGGTAATAGAAGTGGAAACAGTAGGGAAAGAACACTCAAAATTAGGAAAATCACAAAGTTTAAACTAAACTAAAAGTCACAACAGATCTCCCATCATACAAAGATTCTAAAAACTATAAAATGCCTTATGAAACTGAGTGTGACTTTAAAAGCATCAACATATTTAGTGTTCACTATACTCAATAAGTGCAAGGTAAATTTGAAAGCATAATATTCCAAAAGAATGAACCTAAACCAAATGAAGTGTTCAAAAATAAAGCGCAACAAAATCATCAAGTTGTAATCGTTGATTGCAGCAATATGATACACCTGATGAAATGAACTTAGCAACATTAACCAACTTATGGGGAATGCATTTGCACTTTTTTTTTCATAAAAAGTAAACATCAATATATGAATATTGAAAATCTTATCTTAAACATCAAATAAAGCTAGTTCAATCCAACTACACATCACAAAATCAAACCCATTTCAAGAAACCAAACACACCCACCCCTTCAAAGCATATACATCAACAATCCAATTCTCAAATCAACAGCAGAATAGAAACACAATCTAAATTAATGAACCAAATACTACATCAATAAGATTATCGGAGAGAGAGGGGGAGAGCAAGTGGTGGGATGTGAGAGAAGTCAAAGTGAAAATAAATACCCATACCTTTCTAGCATAACATCTTCAACTTGCTTTTTTCCTCTTACAAAACTCCCTATATGATGGAATTCTACTCTTCTTTGGACAACTAGGTGGTCGTTTCAATAATGGTAGAAGAATGAGAGTATTAAAGTTTGATTCGACTTCAATACGATATGTTTCGTGAAATAGATGTGTGTCGTGCATGTAAGACTCCCGATATTTTTTAACAAAAAATTAATCATTGTCATAGTTTTAAAAAAAAAAGATTTATAGCACGTACGAATCACACCTATATCATGTGGATAAGGGAAATCAGAAATCTACCACAGTTCATAAAAACATGTCCTATATTTTAAGTTGACACAAACCGAAGGTTGAGATACACCTCGTAGTCACCAGCAGTGCATAAAAGAACATTCCATAAGCGACCAAAGTCTATCAAATCTTACCATGCTACCTCTTTTGTGGGGCACAATAGTCCAGTCCACTTGGAACTTTCGATCCTCCTTGCAACAAACCATGAATTGATACCTATCTTGTTGATCAAGTGAGTTATGTAAATAAGATACAAAGCATAAAAAAAATACAAAAACTATGAGTTTAGTGAAATTGCTTTATGATACCTTTAGGAATAGAGTCTAACATATGAGTTATTGGTATGGCTCTAGCATTATTGATCCATGCATTGAACGATTATATGGCATTAGAAGTCCTTTCACCATATCTAGTAATTTTAGGAGAAAAGGCAACTGTCCACTTTTCATATGGTAAATTTGTCAGCCATTCTTCATTTCTTTTCCCTCCTTCTTGTTTGAATTTTGTAAATTTCTTGTCAAAACGCTTTGTTAGAGCATATGCAGATGCCTTGAAAAGAACACCTATATTAGACCGATTTGAGCTGCTCCAGGCCTTAGAAAATCACCCTTTCAAGCTTGTTATTATATGAAACATACAAAAGAAGTGCAAGGGCTGGTCAAAAACCAAAGAAAATGCAGACATTAAGCCTATGCATTACATTATCTCATATTTTTCTCAAAAACCATTCCAAATTTTCTGTATTCTCGGCTGAGACAATTGCAATTGCTAATGGGAAAAGCCTTATAATTTTCAAATTTATAAAAACGTGTAAGATAAAATATAAATGTTTAATGCACAAATATATAAAATTCTACTACAATGAATAATGTTACTGTTGTCACCATTCTTTGTAGTGGCATCAAGTAGAGTTCCATTAGATCAACCTTTCATAAACGTGTAAAGAGCATTGGCCGACAACTCTTAAAGCCATCTACGCAAGCCTTGAAAGCTATAAACAATCGTTCAAAATGATGAGACATAGGATTCTGCTATAGTGCATGCTTTCAGGATTTGTGGCGGACACATCAGCACAATACCAGAATCCCAAATTTGATCCATTGCTTTTTTCTATAGCAAGCTAAGCTTTCCAGTATCAAATTTTAATTCCATAACTATGTAGAAAATCATGTTTCACATTGCTCCCTCAGTCCCTCCATTGTTTGGTTTATCACTAATGCTTTCTAACATCATATTTCCAATCATGTTTGGGCACAAATGTTTGGTTATGCTATCTTCCAACACCCCAACACATTTATGTACCAAATTGACGGCATACACTTGAAATTGTGACGATATGGAACGACATTTTGCTTTGATAAACCACTTACACCCATGCATCGTTGACCTATTGCAAATTGCATGAATATATTTTGCATCATTCCTCTTATATTCGAAAAAAAAGTCATTCTGCATAGCATACTTTGTAAGTTGATCCCTAAACTCTATAGCTCTACCGTGAAACATAACACCTTTGCCATCTTTCGTTAAATTAGCCCAAGGATCATACAAAAATACTTTCTTATCAAGGGATGGACCGATATCATAGCATGACATATTTGAGATTTCACCAAACTCTTCACATTGCCAATCTAATGTTTTGTATTGCATTTCTTTTTCATGCTATGATTTGAGATAGATTATGTTAGGATTTATAAAACTATTGCCAATTGGTCATTCTTATCAACTTGATTTGCAAAGCTTGAACCATTCATACATACCTTGGCTGAAACTATATTCAGGGATATATGGTGGAAAAGAATGATTATATTCTACAGATCGACGTCGGAGATGCAAGAAATATTACAAAATGATTCAACACAACATAGGCAATCAAAATCCACTCTTTGCAACTCATTTCACTTTTCACAAATTTTGAGAATACGCATTGACCCAAGAAGTACTGGATATCAAAGAAATTAATTTGCATTACACGGCGTGTCTAACATTAAGAATAATATAATGATCCATATATGATGAGCCTCCCTATTTAATCAGCTAAAAAAATTCAAATTAGAATTCACCTGAATTGAAACAACTTGGGTAATGAATAAGCTACCAACGAATTATCATTATCGATAATACAAAGCTATTTGATGGAAAATTAAGCGTACATATGATCGATTTTTGCAAATTGTGGTTGATTGCTTCCCGCGATCAAGAGTAATTCATAAATTACTTTTGAGCAACTTCAACAAAGAACAATTCATCAATCTAATTGAGAAGTTTAGATACTTTTCTAGCTCGTAGAGTATGAAATCGAATTGAGTAGAGAATGAATCCAACTCGTAGAGTATGAAATAAGAAATCAACTCGCAGAGTATGAATGAAAGATAAAAAAATTGAAATTTGATTTGTTTCATTAAGGGCAATTTGGTCTCTTTATTGCCAATTTGTGTACTGGAGAATAATTCTTTTTTTTTGTCCTTATCACTACAAGAAAGATGGCCTATAATGATAGAAAATCCTGTCACCAAAGGCTTAAATACTGTCATTAAAAACTTATAATGACATGCATATTCCTGTCATGATCCTGTCATAATAGCCTCTCTAGATAAAGGTTATTAATGACTGGAACGCATCCTCTCATTATTGCCATGACTTGTTTAATAATAGGATTTTCTTCTAATTAAATATCATCAACCATATCATAAACCCTGTCATTATAAGTATGATTTGCCTCTTATTATATGTTCCATCATTATACATTTAGTTTTCATTAATTATAAATTAATTTTAAAATAATGACAAATAATTTTCAGACAAATTTCTTTGAACATAAAGTTAATCAATAAATTATACTCAACTAGTAATACACCCGCGCAATGCGCGAAAAAATTACACAGAAAATATAATGTAAATTATTGTATAACAATTAATAATAATAATAAATAAATAAAAATAAATGAAAAAGTCTTTTGTAAAACAATATTGAGACGGATTTAAATTTTATTGTTACCAATAGATAGTATTTTTATTGGTAGTTAATATATAATATTTTCTCCTTCTCGGTCATATGTCCTTATTTATTTTATGCACGTAGATTAAAAAATATTATTATTTTAAGTGTAGTGGGTAGTTGTATTAGTAGCGAGAGGTGGGCCATATGTGGGTCATTTTTACTAAAAAGGAAATATTGAGACCTTTTAATGTGACGTCCAATATAGTAAAATGATGATTTTTTTGATAAAACAGAGGGAGTATATAACTATAAATTAAAAAGAGCAAAGAGTCAAATATGCCCTTCATCTTATATCTTAGGATCAAGTAAGCTCTTAATTTTTTTTTTCATTTTAACCCTTTTTGTTTTTTAATTGGATCAAAAGAGCTCATCCACTACAAGAAATAGCTGGATTACCGATGGATTTATCGACGGAAAGAATCCGTCAGTAATTACCGATGGATTACCGACGGATTACCAATGAATTATTGATTTCATACGATTTATTTTTAAAAAACTTTCAATAGAAATTTCCGACGGTTCTTGCGATGGATTTAGCGACGGATGTTTTGTCCGTCGCTAATTCCGTCACTATTTTAGAGGGATTATATCCCGGAGAATTACCGACGACAAATTTCCATCGTTAAATAAAATAATTTCAGTTATTAATTTACCGACAAATTTAATTCGTCGGTAAATTTATAAAATTTTATATAAAAATAAAATAATTTTAGAATTTAATTTATCGACGGATATATTCCGTCGGTAAATATAAAATTTTATTAAAAAAATAAAATAATTTTATTCTTTATTATACCGATGGAAAAATTGCGAGGTTTAACACCTCAAATTTATCGACTGTGCTCCGTTGCAAAACATAAAAATAAAATAATTTTTAGTATTGAAATTAGCGACGGATTTAAAATCGTCTGTAAATTTAAGCATTTGCTCTTTACTGACGGATAATTTCCGTCGGAAACTATTTATAAGAGTAAGTAAAAGAAGACTAAATGCCCAATTACTAGGGTTATATTTAGGGCTGGGGAAAAATACCGAAATTTTGGTATACCGCCCTTATCATAACGAAAAATACCGATTTTACCAAAATTTTAGGTATGCCAAAATTTTTGGTAAGGTATGATACCGTATTGAAAATTTTGGTATGATAAAGGTATATAAATAATCAATACCGCGGTATTTTGGTATATGCCGAAATACCGTAAAATATTCAATTTTTTGAGTTATATGATACGATATTACCATATTAGATGATACATACAATTATAATTATTATTTATGCATTATAATTTTTAATTAAATTATATATATACACTATTTTATTAAAGATTAAATCTAAAATCCTACTGTATATTTCTTCATAATTATAAATTATTGATAAAGATCATTGACTTACATGATATTAGTACTTATTTTTTAATTAAGTAATTCTATGTATATGAATATATTTTTGTGTAGATCTCTTAGGTACTATTTATTTAATGACAAACACTTTGTAAAACGGGTTTAGATATATTAATTATGTAAACTCGGTTACTGTTGAGTACATAAAAAATTACTCTTTAGCACATGAATTGTTACTTTTTAAATTAAAAAATTACTCTTCAAATTCTTGTAAATCTCGATGTATGGATTACTTTAAGTACATGAAAAATTACTTTTTAGAGACACGAATTATTACTCTATTGTGTAAAAATTATTACTCTTCAAAGAGTTATTTTTTATATATTAAAGAGTAATATTAAAAAATAAGGCTTACCTGTAAACCCGGTTTTCATGAGACTTACTCTTATTTAATTTGGTCGTTTGTAGATTGTCGTATATTTTTGAATTTGTTATTTATTAGAGTATGTTTTATAGCTATCTTTCACTTTTCTAGTACATGGTTTTTATAAGATTTATTGAATTTTAGATGTATAACGGTATAGTAAACTATGTAATAGGATGATATATACCGATATTTTAGGTATGGTATGGCATACCAAAATATTGGTAAGCAGAAGGTATACTATTTTCTTATACCGAAATATTGGTATACCGAACTAAGGTATACCGAAAGTTTAGGTAAGGTAACGATATGATTTTTTTAAATACCGAAAATTTCGGTACGGTATATGGTATGACCAAAAATCTTCGGTATGCCATACCGCCCACCCCTAGTTATATTCCAGTCACTCCAAAAATTCCCCGCTGCTAATTGAAAAAGGGGTTTAAAAAATTTTGCCACTTCTACTCCCCACCGTGCAAGAACGATCGACCTTCGCCGCCGATACTCTCCACCGACCAAGATCACTCGCTGTTCGCCGCCTCTTCTACCACCAATGTGAAGGTTCGTAGTTCGCCGCCTTCCCAAACATAAGCCCTTCTCTCTCTTTTTCCCCATTCATCATTCGTGAGTCACAACACATTTCGACACTGACGTGGGTTTTCTTTCACGCTAGTGTGATTCTGAGGTTAATGAAAATTTCTAGATGAATGTTGAGACTAGATGAAATAGCTTCCTAATTTGTGTCGACGATGATTGGAATTTTCTAGCTAATTATTATGACGTGCGTTCATTAAATCTTGGTCTTCTATCAGTGTGGTATTTGTTAATATAATGTATATATATTTTTTAAAAGGATTTAATCTCGATCTCTTTGTCAATTCTAATATTCATGGTGGTGCCGCCTCAGCCTTCCACGAGTAAACGTATCACTCATTCAGATGTTCTTTATTGGAGTAAACTTATCACTCATTCAGATGTTCTTTATTCTTTTATTGGAGTAAACTTGTTACTTATCTTTTTTCTTTTACAGCAGAAGTTACTGCGGGCAGTAGGGCTATTTGCTGGTTCTATTGTCTTAATGTGCCAGTATGGTGATATGATGGCCATTTAAGAAATCCTGCCCTCAGGTTCGCTTCTAGATAATATAGGTTTAGTTGGCTGCACTTCTCCTTCTCTATTTCCTTACTTATCTGATTTTTAAATGAAGCTTCTGCTGACTTGAATAGGGATGACAACTCTAGTAATGTTGTTCCAATGTGGAAAAAAAGATAAAAACTTCTGTTTCTAGTATTGCTTTTATTATCCTTTAACCTTAACATGTTTTGAATGGGATTTTGTTATGAAGCTCATGGGAATGAGATGTCTCATGCTCATTTTTACATGTTACAAATTCTGTTTCTAATTAGCAGATGAGTTTTGAAGATTCTGACGTGACAAGAGAGTGTTAGTTTGAAATGAATACTGGAAAACTTGAATTATAGTGTGTTATTTATCATGTGATTTGAATATGGGGGTCCTACATATGACTACACAGCAATGGGGAGCTCAAATGAAGCAGGTAGTTTCACCCGAAACGATGTATTCATTGCCCGGATCTGATCAGGTGAGATATCATCTCTTCCATGCCAAATCTTGATCTTAATTTGTTTGTAGAAATCCATGTCTTCTGTAAGCGTCTAAACTGAATGGCTGGGCTTCATTTTCTTACTTGTTTTGTCTTCTGTATCATTTTATCTCTGTTCCAGGTTCAAAGAACGGATAATCCTACCCTTCGTAAGGGACTGGACGCGTTTGCATCTTCCATGAACCATATAGGGGACACTATTGGTTATGCTTTGGAGGTAAGTTATGCCATATTTTTCAATTACAAGGTTGCTGTAATGTGATAGTTACTTAAAATGGTAGTGAGAAGATGAACAACTAACACAAATGTTATCTTGGGCTTAAAAGTCTAGTTTGTGTTGTGTATAACCATCATCTCTCTAATGTTTAAATTACAGGAAGATAATAATTATGGAAAATAAGTCGGCCGATTTCATCCAAGAAACTCATAAAATAAAGATAATAAGGAAAGGAAACGAGGGTCAGAATCTGACGAGCCAAGAAGATCAGCTGAAGGCATCTCGCGATGTAAGGTGGCCCACTGTAGGTGACGACAAAAATATACCAATTTTTATTTTTGTGGGATCATATACAATTATTTAGGTGGAGTAATTTATCTATTTGTTCTTAATGATGTAATAGGAATTGAAGTAGGTAGACCAAATTCTTGTACTTTACTTACCCAAAATTGCTGGAAATTTAGAGACAACCTTTTGCTCATATTTGAAATTATGTAGAGTTTTTTGAATTTCAATGTTATATTGAGTGAAGAATTAATATTAGGTGGTTTTTTGAAGATTTATTAATATTGATTTTTTTTATTTTTCCTTTTGCATTTTACCGACGGAAAAATCCGTCGGTAAATTATTATTTATTTAAATTTTGAATTAACGACGGATTTTTTCATCGGTAAAAATGTCACTATATAATAACTTCCGACGAATTGACATTGAATGATAACGACGAAAATATTTTTTTACTGACGAAAAAATCCATCGGTAATTACCGACGGATTTGAAATTCCGTCGCTAAAAAATTACCGACGCAGGTTTTTGCGACAAATCTATTTCCGTCGATAATCCGTCAATATATTGTTTACCGATGAATTTTCATATGTTACCGATGGATTTTTTCCGTCGGTAATCTTGCTATTTTTTGTAGAGATCATCTTTTTTTAATTAAAACAATCAAACCCTTCTATTAGAAAAATATGGAACAATAACAATTCCCATGATTCAAATAACAATTCTGCATACCCACACTTGGGTGATGTAATCTGTGAAGAATACTGGCACAACAATTATTTCTTATCATTAATCTTTATCTTGCTTTCTTGATGCGAACATAGTTGTAAGTACGCTTCATTGGCCTGCTTTTTGTGAATAATTTTTTTTGTCTCTTTTCACTAAGTTGATTGTTGTGATGAGAAATTTAAGTGTTAGTTCATTAATGCTCCCGAAAAATTATCGATCCTTTCGTTTTCGTTTCTCAGTTTCACATGAGAATCCAAGATTTTTTTTAATATAAAAAAATCACAAATGTGTTACTATATATATTTTTATTAATAATTGTATATGAATTAACTGTGAGAACACTTATATATGGTATATGTCTTTTTTTATTAAATCTTAAATGAATTAAATAATTAATGTATTCTTAGTTTCATACGTACATTTTTTAATTAGTAATTACTTTATTATGTGAAAATGACACAAAGTAGCCACTTCCACTTAAAAATAATTTTTTGTGGCCACCTTTCTTAAAAATAATTTATTCTAGCTATTTTTATTGAAAGTGCCCAAAATGCTTTTAAAAGGGACCCATTAATCACATGTTTGGGGTCTCTTTTTTACCAAAAAGTACAAAAGTACAATAATTTATTTTACAATATACTAAATGCATTAATTTGTTGCTTTTACATGCCACATTAATATATTTATTTATTAAAATGCAAAAAGATGCATTAATTTTATCCATATGAATTTTTTTTAATTTTTTCTGGAAAAAAAATATAGGGCGAATAGAACAAAAATATAAGCCGAATAGAATAAAAATTTGGGCCGAATATAAGACATGTGGGCCGAATAGAAGAAAAAATTTATCCGTATGAATTTTTTTTAATATTTTCTGAAAAAAAATATAGACCAAATAGATAAAAAAATATAGGCCGAATAAAACAAAAATTTGGGTCGAATAAAAGACATGTAGGCCAAATAGAAAAAATTTTTTATCCGTATGAAAATCTAATTTTTTCTTGAAAAAAAAATATAGGCAGAATAGAACAAAATATAGGCTGAATAGAACAAAATTTTGGGACGAATAGAAGACATGTAGGCCGAATAGAAGAAAAATTTTATCCGTATGAAAATCTATTTTTTCTAGAAAAAAATATAGGCCGAATAGAATAAAATTTTGGATCGAATAGAACAACCATTTGAGCCGAATAGAAGAAAAATTTTACACATGAGAATTTTTCGGGAAAAAAAATATAGGCCGAATAGGCTAAGTCGTATAGGACGAATAGAAGGAATTTTGGGCAGAATAGAAGGAATTTTGGGCCGAATAGAAGAATCAATTTTCTGAGATTTTTCTATAATTTTAAGTGTGGTCTCAGCCTCCCTATTTAATGTGGTCAACACTGACATAATGATTCTCCCATGATTTTTGTCCTTTATCCTGACGGTTATGGGGTAAATTGGAAAATGCACCTAATAGTGGCTAGTAAAAATTATTTTTAATGGAGGTGACCAAATAAAATTGTACTTAGTGCATAGTGGCTATTTAAAAATTGGACCCATTACTTATTGATTTAGGAGTAGTATTTTGATAAAGAAAATAAAGGGGGTGTACGGGGGTAATCAGTAGATCACATGGAATAATAAGAAAATTATTATATTAAATTTATTTTTAAATAAATAAGTTGTTACAAATATATCAAAATAATTTGCTCTCTCTGATAATTTACTCTCTTTTCTGTTCACTGCCACAAACTTATCTTCTTTCTTTTTTTCTACATTGCTCCATGTCGCTGCCATTGCAATTTAGGTATTTTTTTTTGTTCTTGAATGTATCCTATCACTACAAAAAAATTATTTTTTAACAACGGAATATTCCGATGCAAAAAACCTTAATTCCATTGTTAAATTGGCTTACCAACGAATTAACAATGGAATCCGTTGGTAAAGTGGTGGTTGGTAAATTTTCAGTAATGAAAAATCAATTCCGTTGGTAATCCGTTGCTAATAATTCCATTGATAATTTATATAATAATTCCCTTGCTAATCCGTTGGTAATTACCAACGGATTGAATTCAGTTGCTAAAATAGAGAATAAATCCGTTGGTATTCCATTCCTAAAATAAAAATGTCATTTTTGTTGCTAATCCATTGGTAATTACCAATGGATTGAATTTCGTTGGTAAATTCGGTTGCTAAAAAATACTTTTTTGTAGTGTATCTCGAAAGCGCGATGGTGTCGGTTTTCTTGTGGTAATAACTACGAACTCATTTTTTTAAGGATTTGGTCCCTCTTTCTTTAGGTGACCCCTCGGTGACAAATTGATCTCAAAGGCCGCTCGCATAAGTGATGAGAGTGAAAATAAGCGTGTTTTAGTATCCAATTTAACACCTTTTTTTATAAGAATTATTGTTATATATTAGCATAAGTGTCTTATATTTGATATATGTGAGAAAAAGGTGCGTTTGAGGTGCTTTATTGTATTTTAGGTGGAAAAAAGGATCAAAAGTGCAAAGTTGGGAAAAAGGTGCAACTTGTGTCGAATGATGAAAAACTCACGTCCAACTTGTGTAATTTTTTCGTATTTGTGTGGAGTTCTAAACTGAAAGTTTGATATATAGTTGGAAAGCCACAGAAGAGAGGATCGTTTTGGCATAAGGAACACTTAATCAGAGTCCAAACGAGAAAGTTATTATCAAAATGGTGACGTCGTGCAAGATGTACCGAACAGAACAGTTGTGCTACTTTTCATGGCTTGTTATACCTTCAAATATTAGAGTTTTTGTGATTCTCTATATGGATAGAAAGATAAGGAAGAGAGGATCACGAGAGCGCAAGAATTACTCAAATCGGAATTCAGAAGTGGAAGTTATGCATAAAACAGTGAGACTGCGCAGCAATGCAGCTCGACTAGTAGTTCGATCAAGGCCTTCCAGTTCGACCAAAACCACTTTGGTCGAACTACGACACGGAAATCTATTTTCATCGGGTTTTATACCCCAGTGCGTGTATTTTCATGTTTTTCTTATGAATAAATGCAAGAACCTCATTAATCTACTCACGAATACTCTCTACTGATTGAAACTTATGATCACACACACACACTTAATAAATATGAATAGAAGAACAACAAAGAAAGTATAGTGGTTCGGCTTGATGAAGCCTACGTCCACTCTTAAAGATGTTGAATTTTATTGATGAATCTGAATTACAACTTGAAGGAGGGAAAACTTCTATCTTATGAACTGATAAACCCAATCTCAAGCATGCTCACGTTTATATTGAATGATGATCAGCTGCATGCTACAGGTTGTTAGTTGGTTATAACAGACTAACTCCCTTAGCTTTCATTTCCTTTCCAACTGATCACTTTACAATTGTTTGATCATGCAAGCAATTCAATGGTTCATCCTTGCGCCAACTCATCACTCATGCTTGATCAACTAGCTTAACCAATCTCCACCTTCCACGTATGAACTACTATCACACGCAAAAGCCTACCATGCATGTGTTTATACTTTCTAACAATTCTCCACCTTATAGACACTGCACTACCTCAACAAGATTCAAACACCCCACCCTGCTGTTTTAAGGGTACAGCCACCCCTTCTTTTTTTTATTGCATACTGACAAGTTCTTACACAACCCAAACTTGTGAGTTGGTAGAGCCTTGATCAATGCATCAGCTGGATTCTCTGTAGTGTTGATTTTCTTCACTACAACAGACTCCTTCTCAATCACATCCCTTATGAAGTAAAGTCTTAGATCAATGTGCTTGGTTCTCTCATGATACCCCTGATGTTTGGATAGATGAAGTGCATTTTGATTATCACAAAATACTTCAAAAATTTCTTGTTGAATCCTAAATTCTTTTAAGATTCCTGTCAACCAAATACCCTCTTTGACAGCTTCTGTGAGTGCCACATATTCAGGCTCTGTAGTAGATAATGCTACCACATGTTGATGTGTAGCTTTCCAATTAATAGCAGTTCCAAACATGTTAAACACATAACCTGTTAATCACTTTCTTGTATCCAGATTTGCAGCATAATCTGCATCAACATATCCCACTATAGCTTGATTCCAATCTGTCCTTCTCTGAAATTTTAGACCTACTGATGTTGTCCCTTTAATGTACCTCAAAGCCCATTTCACTGACTCCCAATGCATTAATCCTGGTTTATTCATGAACCTGCTGATCAGACTCATCACATATGCTAGGTTTGGTCTACAACACACCATTGAGTACATCAAACTTCCAACTGCAATTGCATATGGTATCCTGTTCATTATTGCCCTTTCTTCACATGTCTTTGGACTATTTTGTAAGGACAATCTCAATCCTTGTTTTGTAGGCACTAAAATTGACTTGCACTGATCCATGTTATATCTCTTCAAAACTTTGATCAAGTAAGATTCTTGATTCAGGCTTAAAATGCCTGCTGATCTATCTCTCTTGATCTGCATACCTAGAATAGTACTTACTTCTCTGTTCACCTTTTTGCGTGTCCCCAAGTGTAGGAAATCAATTGTAGCTCAGCGTGTGACCAGTAAAAATATCGAACCCAAGGGTTTAGAATTAAACAGATTACCACGTAAATATAATTTGCACCACAAATAATTAAGACAAAATAACTTTTTCTGAGTTTGGAAATTAATAACTAATATTGCAGAAAAATAAATACTAAATAAAATGAATAAATAGAAGCCACACTCAATCACATGTGTTTAAGTGACAAGAACAAGATAGTTTTAGGAAAATCCAATTTATCATGTGAAATAAGACAAATAGACAAGTGAATCAAATCATGTAGAATTTTATAAGAATGATCAATTAAGCATGCTAAACCACTCATGGACAAGTGAGGTTTAACAATTTTAAAGAACATAAATTCCTAGGACCAAATTAATAAGATAATTCCCTATTCCCTTTAGGTACTAAGGAAATTAAATACCCACAACCCCTTATTCGCTTTCTAGGCGATTCACATGCAAAATTCCATATAGGCTAGTGCAAGAGATCTATCCTGTATAGGTACTAAAGGAATTAGATTAGAGCTTTCTTACCATATTTCTCTTTAACAATGGTCATGCAAAGATAATAAGGTATCCTATATTGATGGTCAAACAATCAAAGGCTATATATTGGTCAATCCCTTTCAATTGTCACGAAATAACAAATATAATCATGGAACACATTCAAACTCAATCATACATCAATCAATGATAATATCATAAAAATTAAGAAACATGATTATATAAGTCTAAAATAAAATGTGAATAAGGAATAAATATTTTGCAAAAATTATCATCATAGATGTTTAAAATCTCAAATCAACATGATAAACTTTCAAACCCTAAAACTATCAAGAGGAAACTAGCCCATGGTGTTACAAGTAACAACCATGGTAAAAGATGAAAACTTACCCATGAGTCTATAAATCAAAGATAAGAAATTAAATAAGGAAGAAAAACCCTTGTCTGTAATAATTATCCGCCTTCTCTTTCCATTTTGATGATCCTCTTCCGTTCTCCTTCTCAAGTAGCAAACACCGTGACTGATTGTGATAGGTGAAAGACAGGTGATGGGTAGAGATGGATGGCGGAAGGTGATAGGTTAGGGTTTAAAACCCTAGGTGGTGTGGTGGTGGTAGATTATGCAGTTTCTCCACACTTTATGTGGTGATGAGAATGAGTATATATATGTATGAGAATGGAATAAAAGATAGGGAGTAAAAGGAAGTAGGATCTTTAAAAATTAGGAAAAATATAATTATGGAAGATATGGAGGGATATTAAATTAGGAAATAACTTGGCCACCAAGAAAATAGGAAATAGAGGGTAATTTTCGTGAATTTTCGGAATTCTCGCTGGCAGCTACGTGGCCTCACGGTTTTGAGCATAATTTCTTCATCTGATCTCCGATTGAGGTTATTCTTGCTCTCACGCGATTCTCTCTTCAGTAGCTTTCTAACTATATATCACACGACTAGTTTGGACTTCTATAGAAATACAAAAAAATTATAGAATGTAGTCCTCTGTTTTCTTGACATCTTGCACAAATTCAAGCTTCGCACTTTTAATCCATTTTTCACCTAAAAATATGAAATAACACCTCAAATGCACCAATATCTTAAATATATGAAAATAAACCATTTAGTGCTAAAATACTAATATAAATTCCACAAAACAGTGCTAAATTGGACCCTAAAACATGCAGATTTTCACACTAAACATTCTTCAAGATCCTTCATCTCAAACTCATTTCTCAGTATTTCCTTTACTGCATTTATCCCTATAATATCACCACATGCAATCAAAATATCACCTACATATAGTAATAAGTAGGTGAAATTCCCTTCTTCATTCTTTATATAAACACAACTGTCATGCAAGCTCCTTTCAAAACCATTTGATGTTATGTATTTATCAAACCTCAAGTACCACTACCTAGGGCTTTTTGTTTAAGTCCATACGGAGACTTGACTAACTTGCATGCCTTGTTTTCTGATCTGTCAACATCCACACCTTCAGGTACTTGCATGTATATGTCTTCTTCAAGATTCCCATGTAGAAATGAGTGGTTACATCCATCTGATGCAACTCCAGATCAAATTGAGTTACCATAGCAAGTAAAATCCTAATGGAACAGTGCTTCACAACTGGTGAAAAAAATTCATTATAGTCAACACCCTCCTTCTGTGAAAAACCTCTTGCAATTAATCTTGCCTTATATCTAACTCCACCTTCTTTACTTGTTACTAGTTTCCTTTTGTAAAGCCACTTACAACCAACAAGCTTCTGATCTGTTGGCTTCTCAACAAGTATCCAAGTATTGTTCTTCTTCAAGGATAACAATTCTTCTTCCATAGCAACTACCCACTTATCACTCTCTGCACCTGAAATTACTTCAGAATATACTCTTGGCTCATACATCTCAACATCTGTTGCTACAAACAGTGCATAAGATATAACATCAGCCTCTATATATCTGACAGGAGCTCTTATCTGTCTCCTTAATTTATCTCTTACTAGTTGATAGCTGCTCAAAGTCCTTCTCTCAGCTGATGTTTGACCCTCTTCTGGTGTTGGTATGTTCTGATTCCTTACTTGTTGTTTCTTACCTGTTTCAAGCTCCACCTCAAGCTCAACATGATCTGTATCAGAAACTATACCAGCTGCCCTCTTAATTAAAGGCATCTTCTTCTCATTGAAGCTCACATTTCTACTAATAAGAAACTTATTAGCTTCATAACACCACAACTTATAACCTTTTGTCTCTTTTGGATATCTAACAAGCGCACATTTAATGGCCCTTGGATCCAACTTTTCTTGTTTCTGATGTGCATATGCTTGACACCCTATAACCCTGAGATGATCATAACTGGGGAGCTTTCCAGACCATACTTCCTCAGGAGTTTTAAACTTGATTGCTGCTGATGGACACATATTAATGAGATAAGCTGCTGTAGTTACTAGCTCACCCCAAAACCCCTTAGAGAATCCTCCACTATTCAGCAAGCATCTCACCCTTTCAAGCAATGTTTGATTCATCCTCTCAGCAACCCCATTTTGTTGAGGTGTACCAGGAAATATCCTATGCCTTTTAATACCTTTCTCTTGACAATAATTGTTGAACTCTTGTGATACAAATTCTAGTCCATTGTCAGTCCTCAAACACTTAAGCTTGCACTCTGTCTGATTTTCAACTTCAGTAAGCCATATCTTGAATGATGCCAATGCCTCATCTTTTGATTTTAAAATCCTTACCCACAGCTTTCTTGAGTAATCATCAATGAAAGATATGAAATATCTTCCACCTCCCATAGTTGTAATCCTTGAAGGCCCACATAAATCTGAGTGTATGTACTCCAATTTTGACTTAGAGTTGTGCTCTGCAGAACCAAACTTACTCCTTTTTAACTTGCCAAGTATGCAAGCCTCACACTGATCCAATATGACAGATGAACTAAGATTCAATATTCCTTGTCTAGCTAATTCTTATAGCCCCCTTTTACTTACATGAGCAAGTCTTCCATGCCACAAATGTGCATCATCTTTTTCTTGTGAAGTATTGATCTGTCTAGTAATGACAGATCCCTCAAGAAAATAAAGATCATTTTTCTTGATCCTTTTTATTACTACTGTGCTTCCTTTCAAGACAGTTAGAGCTCCATTCTTAAGCCTGCTTTCATATCCTTGTGTATCTAACATACCAAGTGATATCAAATTTCTTCTTAAACTAGGCACATATCTCACTTTAGTCAGCAGTTTAACAGATCCATCAAACATTTTCATTTTAATGGAACATATTCCTTCAATACTACATGCTTGATCATTTCCTAAAAGGACTGATCCCTTATTACATTTAGTTAACTCACTGAACCACTCTTTAATGGATGTCATGTGGAAAGTACATCCAGAATCTAACACCCATTCTCCTGAAATTGAATCAGATACTACAGACAGAGCTTCAATAACATCATTCTTAGGTTGAATGTCAGTTACCTGATTTGCATGGTTCTTCTGATTTCCAGCCTTTTCTGTAATCTTTTTGGCCACCATGGCCTTCCATTTGAAGCACTGATTCTTGTAGTGTCCAGGTTTATTGCAATGGAAGCAATTATTTTTATCTTCATCTGCTGGAACACTTTGACTCTTATTAGGCTTCTTATTGTCAGTATTGATTTTCTTATTGTTGTTGCTCCAATTATTTTATTTTTTAGCAACCAATACTTCTCCACTGATCTGAACATCTAGATTCTTGTGTAATACTTTTGCTTTCAAGGCTTGTACTTGATCCAGAGTAATTGCCTTATTGTTTTCAAACAACAGTGTATCCCTCAATCCTTCAAATGATGAAGGAAGAGCTTAAAGTAATATGACAGCCTTATCTTCTGTATATAGAGCCACATCTATGTTCTCTAGATCATCAATTATCCTATTGAGCTCATCTAACTGCCCAAGAATTGGTTTCTCTTCTATAATCTTGAATGAATACAACTTCTATTTCTTATACAATCTATTAGCAAGACTTTTAACCATGTAAATCTCTTCTAATCTTTGCCAAATTCCTCTGGCTGTAGTTTATTTTGCAATCTCCTTCAGAGCCTTATCTCCTAGGCACAATATGATTGCACTCCTTGCTTTAGATTGTTGATCTTGATTAGCTACAGCTGCAACTGCATCAACCTCTGCAGCCTGATTTGCTGGTAGTGGCTTGATTGCCTTAGCCAATCCTTTTTGAATTAGGATTACCTCCATCTTCATTCTCCAAAGGCTGAAGTCTGACTTTTCTGTAAACCTCTCCACATCGAACTTTGTTGTAACCATGGTGATCTTCCACGTCAATCAGATGGCACAGACGGTGCCACTTCTTATGAATAAACGCAAGAACCTCACTAATCTACTCACGAATACTCTCTACCGATTGAAACTTATGATCACACACACACACTTAATGAATATGAATCGAAGAACAACAAAGCAAGTATAGTGGTTCGGCTTGATGAAGCGTACGTCCACTCTTAAAGATGTTGAATCTTATTGATGAATCTGAATTACAACTTGAAGGGGGGAAAACTTCTATCTTATGAACTGATAAACCCTATCTCAAGCATGCTCACGTTTATATTGAATGATGATCAGCTGCATGCCACATGTTGTTAGTTGGTTATAATAGACTAACTCCTTTAGCTCTTCTTTCCTTTCCAACTGATCACCTTAAAACCGTTTGATCATGCAAGCAATCTAATGGTTCATCCTTGTGCCAGCTCATCAATCCTTACCTCATGCTTGATCAACTAGCTTCACCAATCTCCACCTTCCACATATGAACTACTATCACACGCACAAACCTACCATGCATGTGTCTATACTTTCTAACAATTTCTAAGAAAAAGCTCATTCAAGGTCCATAAGGAGAGATTACAAGTATAAAAGAGGATGCATATCACTCCAAGGATAACCGGAACACAATCATCTTACACCCTACAAGGGGGGGGGGGGATCACCCCCCAACTATCATCCACATCCTTTTCTCCATCCATCCATTACTTTGAAGATTCTGTTGGATTGTATACTAAAAGTCTAGCTTTAGTATGAACAATGTTATAACATTATTTGAAATGAGAATCATTGATCAAATGATTGCATCTTATAATTTATTTTATATGCATGATGCAATAGTCCATTTACTTTATACTGTAGATAATATGTTGTGCGACAACACGCGGAAGATCATATTATCGGTTTCCTTATAAAGTATAAACAGATGCTCACAACTGAGATAGACGGGGACTCTCTATCGGTATGGTTGTAGTGTGGTTTGGTATTAGCTTGTCTTGGCTATAGAATCACATTAGTGCACTTGTGTGTATTGAGTAGGACCGCCTGAGATCGTTCGACTTATACTGACTTATAGAAGAACTTGATCTCTGTTATTATGGAAGTTCGTGCTCTTAATCCCTATACAATAACCTCGACACGTAGGGCAGTATGTATTTCTTTGATTCATCAATGGGTGAGATTTATAAGTATTAAATCAACAAACTCGGTGAGTTGGGAAGTAGTGCTGTATCTATGGTGTGCTGTTGATTGTAGAAGGAATCCATGTCCGTCATAGGTTGATGATGTCCCCTTGAGGAGCTCATAAGGTTTATCATGTAAATCTTGCAAGTGGATTAATTTCCGGCATGATAAAAAGGTTGAGTGGTACTACTCTTGGATGAGATATTAATTAATTTGAGTTGTCAGTAACTTAATTAATTAATGGACATTGTATATCTTAAACATGGGGAGACTGTCGGGCTTATAATAAGAAGGAGCCCAGAACATAATTTTGGGATTGGACGGGTAGTGCAGTAATAATATTTTAGTGGACTATATTATTATTATTGTATTTAATTAAAAGCTTTGGGCTAAGCTTGGTTAATTAAATTCAATTGAGGCCCAGCCCAATTTCTCCTCCTGGTCCCTGCTGTAGCCCAATATATATAGTCATCTCAGCTTCTGGAAACCTAACTTCCTGCGCCTCTTTTGACGTGAGTTAGAGAGAAGCAGATTGAGAGAACTCTGGGGATTGTTGACCACCCAACACCAGAGTTGACTTGGGACATACAGCAGAAGATCAAGAGGTGTTCTTCTGCAGTGATTCAGACTCTACATCAACCCTGAAGTACGGTAAACACATTATTGCTTCCGCTGATTTTGTTTGCCTGTTAATCCTAACGGATCACGTTGAACCGCACGATCCAATTGCCCAACAATTGGTATCAGAGCGTTGGTTTTGTGGTGATACGTGAATCGTTAGTTTGGGTTTATGTGATTATGTGATATAATCTGTATTATAAACATGTTTATCAACCAAGATAATATGTGATTATAGTTTTATCTTGGTAATCGCATATTGTTTGATAATCTACTGTTGTGATATGTTGTTGTGTATTTTTCTATGGTTTTATACACTGTACACACTTATCACACACACCAAGACGAATCCACTGCAATCTTTTGTCACGTCGCACACCCTGCTCGAAGTACGGGACTGAACGTGTGAATGAACTGCTGAGAGAAAAATCAACGGCGAGGGTGTGGAGGTGGATTTCTGGAGATTCACGTCAATCGCCGGAGAGACTGACAGCAAGCATCCGGCTTCTGTTCATCGACAACCCAGAAGTCTTCGGCTGGACGATTCAGGAGAGATGGTGCTTGCCAAGCGCTGAATGAAGCCGTGACTGAGCAGATCGGGGGCGCGCGATTTGGGGTTCACCTGATGGTGGCCGGCCTGGCGTGAGTCGATGGAGTGAACTGCTTAGAGCAGTGGTCAACGGCGATGGCGTGCAGATGGCTGGTGGCACAACTCCGGTCGGCTGGCAGGATCGGTGCTGCGATTGCTCGGCACAGCGGTGTGCGGCCGGACGAGGGCGTCCAGATGGCGGCGGCGGATTGGGCTGCGGCAGATCGACGCAGCGCCGGACTAGGGCTTCCAGATGGCGGCGGCGGATTGGGCTGCGGCGGATTGGGCTGCGGCAGATCGACGCAGCGCCGGGGAGATCGGGCGTCCAAATGGCGGTAGCGCGGAAGTGAGTTGAGTTGCGGTTTTTCCGGAAGGCTGTAGGCTCAGGCGCCGGCTGGAGCGGCCTCTTTTTTCGCCGGAGTTTGATGGCGGCACTGCGGACATCGTTGGGAATGGCCGCCAGTTGCTGCGGCACCAAGCGTCGCCGGTGGGCTGTGGAGGTGGCCGCCGGCTGGTACAACGCCTAGAGGCGCCGGAGGACTACGGCCGGCGTGCAGCAGCGGCGCCGGGGTGTCTGCTGCCGTGTGTTCGATCGGCTGGCAGGGACGCGGCTGAGCAGAGTGCGGCGGATCGAATAGGGCAGCAGCTGTTTTTTGGGCTGTTGATTTGGGCCTTTGTTGCTGGGCTTTTATTTATGGCTGCTGGGCTATTCTATTTTTGATGGTTATTGGGCTGCCCCCTTTGGGCCCAAATATTAATTAAAAGGAAATGGGGCTGCTGGGCTCTATTTTAATTAAGGAGTATTTGGGCTGATGATTAAAGGGCCCAATTCAGTAATTATATTAGATGCTGCTCAATTTTAATTTGGTTTTGGGCTTTTGGGCCCAATTTTAATTAAATGGTAATGGGCTGCTGGACTAATTAATTTTATTAATTGTGGGTAATGGACCAAGCATAATTAATTAATTATATTAATGGACTAATTGTGCTAATGGGCTTGGTGGATTAAATTTGATTTTGGGCTAAGTTTATGGGCCATGGATAATGGGCTTGATTAATTATTTAATCTGCTGCTCATTTTGTGCTTATTTGTTGCTCTTGAGGCCCAAATTAATTGATCCACTTATTATACAATTAATTAATGTTATATAACTGATTAATTGATTTAATTGTCAATTATTGTTGTATATGTGTAAGACATGTTCTATGTAATTTATTTATTTAAATTGCTGTTAATAGAAGCATGTCTAAGTTGTATATTTTATTACTGAATATTATATGCATGTTAAAAACCCTCGGTAATTAAATAACTAAGTGGGAGAGGGAATTGGTAATAAATTCCCGCGGCCTCCATTATTGGTTTGTTAGCGATGTGAATAGACTTGCGCGTCGGCATTAGAGCCTTCCTCCCCATCGGATGAGTTTATTCATGGATTGCTGGAACAGACTTCATTAAATAATTACGTTTGTAATGTGATGCATATGAACTTGCGCGTTGGCTTAGACCTTCCTCCCTATCGGATGAGTTTATATGCGGTTCACTGGTACAAACTAGTAATTGATGACTGTAGGAAGTTATCCGAGCGCGTGTATACTTCTCCATCTGTAAGGCACACAAGCTTGGGCCGCGGACTTGGGGTCAAATAATGGTATACACTTAGATGTAAATAATAAGTATCCTCCCCATCGGAGTCACTGCTTTTATTTGCATGGCTAAAGAGGAACCGACTATTAATTATTTTGTCATAAAGTTAGGTTGACAAATGAAATTAATGGGTAAAACCTTCTCTTGTAAATGTTCGGGTTTGTAAACGTCCACACTATCGTGGCTTGCAGACTCACGGTGCTTGAGATGTCGGTGAATTTTATTTTATATTGTTTTGAGGGAATCGATATAAAAGAATAAAATTCGAAGATTTGATCGGTAAATTTAATTGTGATTCTCTGTATTTCGAATAGTTTTAGTCTCACTAATTGTTAACTAAAAGAAATTATATTTACTTGTCCAAATTAACTGATTAGAAAAGAATCTTAATTTTGAAATTTACTGCTTAAGAAAATATACAAGTGTGTTCTCTCAAAGGATGATTCATGATGCCTGTTAATGTCTCTAGTGAAGAGATGAGAGGTTCATAGAAATATGATGGTCTCATGTAACTCTTTGGATACTTGAGTAATTTAAAAGGCGCAAGATCATGATAGAATTTGATGAATGAATTGGAAAAGCTTGGAATAGAAATTGAAAAGGAAACCTAAATCAATTTATTCTTTACAATTTGCCTGGATGTTTTGAGCAAGTTCTACCTGAAATACGAGAGATTGTATATGGTAGGAAACTTCTAACAAAACATATGGCAAAAGAAAGCCAATTTTCATCATAATGTGAACAAGTTTAATATCTTATTTACTAATGGTTTAAACATGATTAGTGATGGCATCTACTGACACGAAGTATGTAGATACTGGAATCACTAAATGTTTATCACTGAGTAAGGATAAGATTGTTAATAACATGGGTAAAACTACAAAGGTAGTGACTATTGCAGTGGGAGTTATTTATTTATCTCATGATAAGAATAAACGATTGATTATGAGAAATTGTCTTTACGTACATTTAATAGAAAGAATTTGATTTCAGTTTCTATGCATTAACGGATGGACACTTCATTTCATTTAAATGACATGGTCATAGTAATGAGGAATGAGGCTATAGTCCGTTAAAGTACGTTGGTGGATAATTTGGATACTCTTCAATCATGCACATCCCACAGATGCAATAAATAATAATTAATAATGCATATTCTAATATTAGTAAGAGAAAGGAACCTTCGAAGATGAACTAAACATACATTTGGCGTCTAAGATTAGTTCATTTTACTTGAGTAGGATTCAAAAGTTGATAGCCGATAGACCGTAAGGTTTATCTGAAGTGGAAACTATCGAACTTGCGAGTCTTGCTTGGAAGTAAAAATGATTAACTGCCTTTTCAAGGCTGTGAGGGTAGAGCCAAAGATATATATGTTGGAATTAGTTCATTCTGATTCAAGCGAACCTAACATTATCCGGGCGAGAGGTGGTTATGAATATTCGAACATTATTCTGGATACCAATATATTTATTTGATGCACTGCATGTCTAAGTTCTTGGATTAATTCAAGAATTGAAAGGCTGGTACAGTGAAGCGTCATGGAAAATATATTAAGTCATTACGATTTAATCGTGATGGCGAATACCTCAAGGGATAGTTAGGAGCAATTAATCAGAAGTTGAGATTAAATCTCAAGTTGTCCACACCGGGCAGGCCCCAGCTGAATGGTGTGGTGGATAGAAGGTATTAGGCTCTTATGGTTATGATTAGATAGATGATGAATTATTTGGAATAATTAAATTCATTTTATGGATATACCCTAGATACAGTAATTCGTGAAACGTTTATCTGTATATGGGATATCCTAGAAAAATGGAGGGTGATTTATTTAGTCCAAAAGATCGAAGGGTGATTGTCAACACAAACACTAGATTTTTTGGAAAAAGGACTATGTAATAAATCACAAACCCATGTATAAGTTGTTCTAAAGGAAGTGAGAGGAAAACACTAAGTATAAGTACCAAGTGTACAAGAGGATATACCACAAGGTAAACTGCAACGCGTGTCACGTCTGATACACAATTACATGTAGTGCCTTGTCGTAGTGGGAGGGTTGTGTGACAACTCATAAATATATGTTTGGGAGAGTCGTGAGACTTGATCCCTAGTAAACATGACATTATCCCACGGATACGACGTAGCACTACAAGATAAAAATGCGGAATCTTAGTAAGTTGCAATGAATGTTGAAATAGAATCTACGGATTCTAAATTAAGTCTGGGAGCTTAGTAGACCACTACATAGTGTAAAAGCCATTGGAAGTGGTCATAGGAAATAAAAGAGGATCATATGGAAAGGTGAAAACCTTAGAAGCAAAGCTTGTTGCGAAAAGATGTACTCAGAAAGAAATGGTTCGATTATGAGGGAACATATTCGCTGGTAGCTATGCTTAAATTGATCCGGAATCTTTTATTTATTGCTGCTCATATTAAATTATGAGGGACAGCAAATAGATGTCAAGACAGCTTTCCTGATTGGAAGTCTTGAGGAAAACATCTATGTGAAGCAACCAGAGTGATTCATTGCAAAGTACTAATAGCATTTTGATAGTAAGCTTAAAAGTGTCCAGCGATGGACTAAAAGCAAGCTTTGAGATCGTGAAGCATCTGTTTTGATTAGGTAATCCAGTGGCATGGATTTAAATCAATGAGCGGATGTGTCTTGTGTGTTGTAAAGAGTGACGGAAACGTGGTGGTGTTTCTTGTACTATACGTAGATAGTATCTTGCTCATTGGAGACAATGAAAGAGTATTATCGGGCGTATGGGTATGGTTCATAAAGCGGTAGTGATGAAGGACTTAAGAAAAGCAAAATACATCCTTTTGATCACGGTAATACGGATCACATGAAAGGATGTTATGCTTATCTCAAGTTTCAAAAATGATACAGTCCATACTCATTTAGCATATGAATAGACTTACGCGTCGGCATTAGAGCCTTCCTCCCCATCGGATGAGTTTATTCATGGAATGCTATGAACGAAGTTGGATATCTGTTTTGGTTAACGCATGAACAGTGGGTATCAACGTAACCCGGATCAAGAATGATGAACTGTAGTAAGACATATATAAAGTGCCTGAGAAGGACTGGAAATTATATATGAACTTACTGGACAGATTCACTGCTTCTTGTGGATTACGTAGATTCGGATTTTTAGTCAGATTGGACTGTAGTAAATTCTCCTCAAAGGTTATGTGTTTAATTTTAGGAAGTAGAGTCATAATGTGGAGGAGTGTTATATAGAAATATATTTCAAACTCCGGACTCCATCATGGAAAGATGATAAATTGGAGCCTATGAGGCAGCCAAAGTATCTATATGACTCTAGAGACTTCATGATGGACTTTGAAGTGTTTCTAAGTTTGCCCAAGGTAATCACAATTTACATTGATGATATTGGTGCAGTTGCAAACTTGAAGAAATCACAAGTCCATAAGGCAATTAAAACACATGGAGTGCGAGTACCACCTGCTACGAGAAATCGTATCATGAGGCGAAGGTTGTTGTCGCCTAGATTGCATCGGATGATGACCTAGTAAACTATTTACAAGGACCTTAAGGCGAGAGCTTTTAATGGTCGTGTAGTGGAAGTAGGAATCAGATGTATGGCAGAAGACATGACAGCATAGTCTTTTAGTATAAGTGGGAGATTGTTGGATTGTATACTAAAAGTCTAGCTTTAGTATGAACAATGTTATAACATTATTTGAAATGAGAATCATTGATCAAATGATTGCATCTTATAATTTATTTTATATGCATGATGCAATAGTCCATTTACTTTATACTGTAGATAATATGTTGTGCGACAACACGCGGAAGATCATATTATCGGTTTCCTTATAAAGTATAAACAGATGCTCACAACTGAGATAGACGGGGACTCTCTATCGGTATGGTTGTAGTGTGGTTTGGTATTAGCTTGTCTTGGCTATAGAATCACATTAGTGCACTTGTGTGTATTGAGTAGGACCGCCTGAGATCGTTCGACTTATACTGACTTATAGAAGAACTTGATCTCTGTTATTATGGAAGTTCGTGCTCTTAATCCCTATACAATAACCTCGACACGTAGGGCAGTATGTATTTCTTTGATTCATCAATGGGTGAGATTTATAAGTATTAAATCAACAAACTCGGTGAGTTGGGAAGTAGTGTTGTATCTATGGTGTGCTGTTGATTGTAGAAGGAATCCATGTCCGTCATAGGTTGATGATGTCCCCTTGAGGAGCTCATAAGGTTTATCATGTAAATCTTGCAAGTGGATTAATTTCCGGCATGATAAAAAGGTTGAGTGGTACTACTCTTGGATGAGATATTAATTAATTTGAGTTGTCAGTAACTTAATTAATTAATGGACATTGTATATCTTAAACATGGGGAGACTGTCGGGCTTATAATAAGAAGGAGCCCAGAACATAATTTTGGGATTGGACGGGTAGTGCAGTAATAATATTTTAGTGGACTATATTATTATTATTGTATTTAATTAAAAGCTTTGGGCTAAGCTTGGTTAATTAAATTCAATTGAGGCCCAACCCAATTTCTCCTCCTGGTCCCTGCTGTAGCCCAATATATATAGTCATCTCAGCTTCTGGAAACCTAACTTCCTGCGCCTCTTTTGACGTGAGTTAGAGAGAAGCAGATTGAGAGAACTTTGGGGATTGTTGACCACCCAACACCAGAGTTGACTTGGGACATACAGCAGAAGATCAAGAGGTGTTCTTCTGCAGTGATTCAGACTCTACATCAACCCTGAAGTACGGTAAACACATTATTGCTTCCGCTGATTTTGTTTGCCTGTTAATCCTAACGGATCACGTTGAACCGCACGATCCAATTGCCCAACAGATTCGTCTGCTGAATCAAGAGGAGAACCAATAATAAGGTTCAAGATGAAGAAGGACGCAACGACTCCCACATCTAGGATTTTATTCGTTTCCTCATTTATCTTGTAATTTTCCAGACATATGGGTAAGATCTATCCAACACCCATGATTGTTCTTCGCAACATCATGGGCTAGAGCCTTTTTGGTAGATCTAGGATTTGGAAGGTTTTTATTAATTAATTGAACTTTCGTGTGTATACTCCGTACAACACTACTTATGGATTTATTTTATATATGACTATGCATTTTTAATCCGTATTCAGAGTCATTTTGTGCATCTTCAATTGTTATATAGAGTCTGAATATATATCTTGGTTGTTGATTGAGTGCGTTCACTGCTGAACATGATTTCATGTTATGATTCTAAGTGAGGGGACTCCGAAGCTTCATTAGAATTGTCATATATGAATGTTTATTAATAGAATTAAATTCGGGTTCATAAGTAGAATAAAGAGGTTAATTTTATAGTACCTATAAAGGGAGATCATATCGGGTTAGAGTACTAATTGGCCAGGGAAATAATTGATACTGATAGTACCTAGAAAGGGGGTGAAATTATATCTCTTGCTCCAAGGTTATTCACACGTGTTACACTTATATTTACTTGTGCCTATAGAGTAGATTTGCATGGCTTAGTGATGCGTTCATAATCCATAAGGCAGAGTCGGACATTGATACATGAAAAGGAAATTAATGAGTGAAACCGGAGTACCCTAGAGCTATCTATTCTCCTACTTGATTCACTTTCATATTCTTCTAGTGCTTAATTTATTTAATTGTTATTTATTAATTTGCTTAGTAGTTTAATAATTCAATCCTCAAACGTTTTTGCCTTTCGTCCTAATTAATTTAGTAAATAATTAAATTGATAATACACCGTCCTTTGGGTTCAATATTTAACTTGGTCGCTTGCTTAAGTTGCAACTGATATCCTTAATACTTGAAGATTAATTTTGCGTGCAAAGAAAACGCGCATCAATAAGCAGACGTATATGTATGCTCTTTGGCAATCCGCTTTAGGAAGAGCTCATTAGGTAGTTTTTCTTCTCTTTTCTTTAGATTTTTTTTGGAGATTTTTATTTTTCTTGCAACAAAATTTTTTGATCTACCTCACCTGCAAATTTTGGTATGAATTATAGCATCACCTGTGTAGATCTTTGGTTCTCCAGATTACTCTCTTCGTTTTCTCTTCTTTGTGTCTCTTTTTGACTTATGGGTACAATAGACCTATCCTGTGAGATGTATTTAATTCAGGATTTAAGTTTTGAAACTTATATTTCTGGAATTAAGATTACACCTGACGAGAGTAAGTGGTAGACTCTGGTGATTGCTAAAGTTGATCAACTTTCTTACTATTAAATAAATTTAATTTTTGTGAAATGTGGTGTTAAGTTGATAATTTTCTTTATTCCGAGGCTTCATTTACCCTCAATTGGTTGCATTGACCAATATGTAAGCTATTATATAGGGAGTTTCAGAATTTTCGTTGCTCTTGTTATTGAAAAGCTGGTATAGTTATGAAATGATATAATTCTTGAAAATAATATTTTTTAGTTGGTTTAGATATAAGCTGGTCTTGAGTTGGATGAATGAGCGCATTCAAATAACTTGTGCTAATAGTTGTGTTTATTATTTGTATGGCTTTCACGAAGAGTGCTCTGGAATTTGAAAACTTTACAGTACTGAGAGTTTTTCCTCACACTTCTCGAGTTAATTACTCATTAATATAAATATTTTCACATTTGTCAGAGTTATCCCAAGAAAGGATCTGAAAATTAGCTAATATGGAAATTTGAAGAAGCCACACTTGCTGATTTAATGCAGAGCAAAGAATTCCTTTACAATGTTGGTACTTTCTTGTATCAAAGTTCTTGATAATAATTTGTAACCATCCGCATATTACCTAGATACATAGAACCTGTTTCGTGGATTTAAGCTCTTCTTGTGTGCTACTGCTAATATGAACTAAGATAATCAGATTGAAATTTTAATGTGAGCACGCTCATTCTTCCATAACTCCCTTAAAAAAATAGAATTTTAGATATAAGCAAGTGTTTGCAAATCTTGAAAAAAGTTTTAATATGAGCGCGCTCATTCATTCATAACTCCCTTAAAAAAATAAAATGTTAGATATAAGCAAGTATTTGCAAATCTTGAAAAATACACTCATGTAAATAAAAAATGGATTATAGAGTGCATACCTCCTTGTCCAAGAATACACATTCCATTTTTCCGTTGAATCTTCTATTGTTTTATGTAGGAACATGGCATACACAAATCAAGTTTGAAGAATTGATATCTTTGACCGGTTTGAAGAGTTGTGCCTTTGCAATAGTCTTTTGCAATGGTATTAAAAGGAATCTGCATATATTCAATAAATGTTAATACAACATCATCATAAACAATAAAAACATGGAAGGCTACCAATAAAATTGTTGACTATCTACAGTGTGAATGAGAGATTTGGAAAAATAATGATGTATCATATGTTTAGAACATGCACTATTTATAGGTGATTTGTTGCAGATGATATGTTGGTGATTTAGTGATCAGATGAAATGTTTCACCTTTCTCTTAAATTCAAAATTTAAATAACTGAGGATAGAGTATTCTTGAAAAATGTACTGTGTTACCAGCTTTAATTAAAAGTCTGACGTTGCATTAATTGAATGCACATTCCACCTACTAATATAATAATCTTTTTATACTTGATTATTGTGTAGGCTCAGTCATTGAACACATAAAGAAATGAATAAAAATAAATTATAATTCCTTCACATGTGCGTGTGCTGCACTCCTCAATAATAGAAGGGGTTAAGTTCACTTGCTGGAATATATATATTGTTAAAATTCACACTTCTATATTTAGAAACGAAAATAGGAGGGAAAATATACAAATTTCTATTTATGGCAGACTTATATATATATTCAATTACATTTGTATTTCACATCAATGATGTGTAAAAAATACAACTTGTTTATGTGCACATTCTATTAAATCTCTATAAAGAGTACAACAAGGATTTAAGCAAAATCTACCGTCATTCCATAATCTTTCAAAGTTCTCTTACTTGACATTTTTGTGGATCACCTACAAGAGAATTTTAAGAGCATGTTAGTAAGAAAAATAAAAACAAAATATTCCTTAAGAGTAATATTTTCATCAACTCTACTAAGAATATATATCTTCAACGAGTCTTCACAATATAGTAAAAGAACCTGACATGCCCAGATTCAACAAGTCTTCACAAGACATTCCAAATTAAGAAGAAACTGATATTCCTATAAAACAACTTAAATAAAATAAAATCTCTCTCAGCAATTTCCATAGTTGTCAAACGCTAATCAATGAGATAAATCAATCAATAATTTTAGGGTTCAAGATCAACTCAAGAAATTAGAAAACAAAAATAGTAAGCCAACGGGATTCAAAGATTCAACCACACTTACCAAATATTTGATTCAAAAGCTGAATTCCACATTAAAACATAAAATAATCAAATCAAACAACAAAAGTCCTGAATGATAAGCACTCTTTAATCGAAAAGTCAATAACATTATCCCAAAACTATAGTCAACTAGTTGGTCAAAAAGGAGATAGCATTGCTTTCACAAAGACCTAAATATTGTAAAGAACCTGCATATAGATACATTGAGTGAAGATCAATTATAGATTGTCCAATTGGTGCAGGAACATTATAAGTTCAAGCACAAATCCTCAATAATTGAAAGTGAAGCTGATCTACATCTTAAGAAAATCATGTCATGGCTGCTATACACATACGATTTAAACTACAGTAACTTCTACTGAAAACATCAATAGGAAGAAAAATAATAGTTGGGTGAAATCAAGAATAAGACACCAACTAAAATCAAGCAAAAGATCATTTAGAATGCACTAACCATCTACTAAATCACAATACACTGATAAAGCAGCATATCGCACACATTAAACATTGAAGAGAATTTTAATCGGCAATACAACTAGGAATTTAAGGGTTTTAGGTAAAACCTAATAGATACTTTCAGTATAAAAATAAGTATAATATTCTTGCATTCAGCCACAACTGGAACACAATAAGAACAAATGATGCATAATTATATGCCAAACAACTAATAGTAAACTTGTTGAAATTATACCATATGTAAGCTAAGAAACTAAAACCAGAAACATGTTTGGAATTCTCCTCACATGAACTTAACTGTGTAGTATAATCAATAAAATAATGGAAACTAAGAGAGTGAATGTTTAGAGTTTGGGAAATGGAGAAAACAATGAATGCTCATTGATTGAGAACTGCATGTATTTTGTTTGGAACTTAGATGGAAGATATATCCATGTTTTCTCTACATGTTTCCAAAATGTTGCAAAATTTTATTACATACCAATGAAAGTATTACAAGAGATTCACCTAATTAATCAAATAGCAAGCTAATCAATTCACATAAAAAATGAAAGAAAATCAATTCACAAAAACATTTAAGAAGAACTAGCCTTATCCATGATTCCATAAAAGTTTGATGAGAGTTTCAAACAAGTTTTTTTGTGTTAGCTATTTTGCAAGTGAAGCCTGATGTATTGTACAAGGCAAAGAAGATAATTAGCTCTACCTTTCATCGACCAAATCTTGATTGTGTTACATATTCCACAGCTTACAATGCATTATATTTTAGAGGGATGGAAGTCCTATTTAGATCATATCCAATGAAAGTAAGAAGAAGAACGGAAAAACAAAGAGAATGAAGTGATAGAAGATAGGAGGCTAACATACCACACTAAGAACTTCATTACGATTCCCTCCAGCAACCACAAATATCAAAATGAATATCCCAGTATGAATATTCCACAGGCGAATAAATTTGTTCGAGCCTGTTTCTAATAGATAGAATTTAGACAAGTTTTATGTAAGTTAATTTTAGAAAGTAATTACTAATCCTCCTATTACGTGAGATTGTACAAGTGATAGTTCACACGAATTCACTGATTCAACAACCACACAAGCAAGAGATTACATAAATAAAAATCATTGCACTTTCTTTACTCACTGACATAATAAGAAACAATTTCAGCATCTGAGCTCGAATCTCATTAATTGAATCCTCATGGCCAACAAAACACTGCAGATATGAACAGGGTCGGCTCTGAGATTTTGGGGGCCCTAGGCAAAATAAAAAAAGGGGCCCCAATCATTGAGGCCTTCACTAGCTAATAAACTCTTATTATTCATCGATTTAGACAACTTACAATAAAAATAATACACAGTATTTGCACTTTTTGAGTACATCTTGATTCTCACCATTTGATAATTTTCTTGTGTAATGTGTGTATGAAAAGTGTTTAGAAAGTTCATCTTTAGGAAATTTGAGATTATTTTCTCTTCTAGGACATTATTCCACAAATATATCTTTAATTTTATTATCAATGTTATCCCAAGCTCTAGGAACACATATATCCCACGCATAATCTTCATTCTCTAAAATATTTCATGTTTTTCAATTTCATTATCAACATCTTCATCATCTATTTCATTTTCATTGTTTAACAAATTTTTCTCATTTAAGACTATTTCATCTTAAATTACTCTAAGTAAATTTCTCTTCATCTTTCTCATTTAACTCATTTTTATTCTCAACTCCCACCATATTCATATCATACAATTCATTACTATCTTTTAATTCTTCTTGCTCATTTCCAACATGTTCATCATTTTCTTTTGCAGAACCCACCTTTATAAATTTATGAAGAGCACCTCCTTTGAGAATTAGCCTTAAGTCTTTTTTTTATTGAATATCCGATACATTTATATAGGTTGAGTACACAATGTTATAAAATAAATTAACATGTCATAAAATAAATTAACAAAAAATAAATTAAGATTAAAATTATAACATTGAAAAGAGAAGATAGGTTGAGTATACAATATCATAATAATTAAGATTACAAAATAATTAAGACTCTAACAATAGATAGGCTGAGTATAAAACGATCATAATAATTAAGATTGCAACGGTCATAATAATTATAAGAATATAACAGTTAAGAATACAACATATAGCTGTAAAAAATGAGTGTATATTGGGTGCACCCGGTGCAAGGGTGCACCCATATGTGTATGATTTTTTATTTTATTTTGTATACATATTATTCTATTTTGTATATGTATTTTGTAATAATTGTATACTTTTTTCACACTAAGTTTTTCATTAAAAAAACTAACATCCATGTGTATAACTTTTTATTCAATAGTGTATACATGTTTTTTTTAATAATTTTATATTTTTTACACTCAATTTTTTTATTTAAAAAAACTAAAAAATAAATTTGTACACATTTTTACTTATAATTGTATATGTTTTTGTTTATATTTGTATATGGGTGCACCCTAAGATAGGGTGCACCCGGGTGCACACTTTAATTAGCCATCAAAAATTTATTTACTAAATTTAATAGGAAATATATATATATATATATATATATATATATATATATATATATATATATATATATATATATATATATGGGTATAATTTGGAGGCCCCTAAGATTTAGGGGCACTGGGCGGTCGCCCTGGCAGGCCCTGGATATGAACAATAAAATAGAAAAAAGTAAATAATGTAAAAATACCAAAAAAATGTTGCATATTCTACCTCATTAGATTTAAAAAGGAAAAATAAAATATGATTACTTAGTAGTATTCTATATATGGAATTCATCATAGTGAAATGATAATATAATAGGAGAAACCTTTTTAAATAGACAAACTAAACCGACAAAAAGAAAACATAATCCCCTGATATCTCATTCCCTACCTAAAATGCATTACAATCCAAAAGACAAAACAAAATGGGAATCAACTGCTTAAATGAATCCTATCAAGACAAGAACCCTAGTCACTGTTCACAGTGGAGTTCACCATCAAAGTAAGGTATAGAAGATGTATTCAACACTCTCGCCATGTAGTTTACACATTCGGATGATTGCGATTCGGCCCAATAAATTTAGCATACCTCTTGAAATTCTTTTCCATGAGGCCATCGTTTTGGTACACACATAATCAGTAGAAAAACTACTCCCAGACGAAAGAAGGGCAACAAAATCAAATAAGTTCATAATAGTGAAATTAAGTAAAGGTGATGAATGGGATAAGATGATAGTAATGGAGCACCTACCTGGTGAACTTAGTAATCTCTGCTACGATGATGGAGGCATTAAGCAGGAAGCTAAGAGTAGAGGAGCTAGAAAAGGGTTATGAGCGAGAGTGGCGATTGACTTTTTAAAAATTAAGGAGTATTACCATGTCAGGAGTGGCTGACGAAAGTGGGTGCGGAGGTGAGAGAAGGTGTCGATTGCGGCGGCGCGAATGGGTGTCGGGTGTAGTGTCTCGAGTGAGGCACGAATAGCAGGTTCAGGAGTCGACCGGCGGGAGCAAGGGCCAAATGCGGCCGCAGCTGCCGGGACGGGGCAGCGGGTTCCTCCTTGGTGGCGGTAGTACAAGCTAGGGCTTGTAAGAAATTGGTTGATAATCGATGAATATAATTAGGTTTTTGAATTTGATTTTGGAAATTTTGTGTTATACATCTTGCAAATGTAGATTTTAATTTGTGTCTAACTTTTAAAAACACGATTTAAGTTCTAAAAAAAAGAAACGTGATAATGAGAGGCACATTTTTAGATCAATAATGAGAGGAACATTTTTCTATATTTATCATATAAGAGGATGAACACTTTTAATGAGAGGAATAAAAGTTCCTCACTAAAAACATCTTTTTTTTTCACATCTCTCATTAAAACTAATCTTTAATGAGAGAAATTAGCTCCTCTCATAAATTTTTTGTCATTAATACTCACTTTTCTTGTAGTGTGTATTTAAGAGTACTAGTACAGTGCTCGCGTACGACGCGGGTTATCGTAATTGTTATTTATTTATTATTTTTAAATATACATTTTTAAATAAAAATTAATTATATCATTTTAGGATAATTAAAAGTATCATTTTTATTTTACTAAAAAAGAAATATCTTAAGGTATATAAATTAAATCAAGTAAAAAACATGCATTCTTAATTTATTTCACATTAATAGTAAAATATAGTTATCACTAAGGTGAAGTGATCATCCTCCTCAACATAGATATCAAAATAGGATTGTTGTTTGATGTATCAATATATCAACTTTAATTAAACTTTTAGTCCAACTCAATTTAAAGTTTTCATTTAAAAGTATCAAAAAAATTATTTAAATAACGTGTTGTCGATGTTTGAACCTAAAACCTCTTAAAAATCAAACAACCAATTAAACTTTGCTACCTCATAAATTAAGAGAAATTATAAATGTCAAACACACCTAAACTTAACCGCTCACATATTTTAATTTTACTTTAAAAAACTTATTTTACTTATTAAAAATAATAAAGAAAATAATAAATCTTCCAAACCAATAATAAGAAGTTATTTCACATTTTCAAAACGTCATAAATATCTAATAAACCTAAAGTCAGTTCAGATCCCACGTGTGACGCGAGTAATCTAATATTTTCATATATGTCTTATGTTAATTATAATTATTCAGATGTTTTATAAATTTCTATTATATCAATATTTGAGTATAATTTTTTTTATAATCAAACAATATACTTTATCTATAATGTATTACATTTTGTACGTGAATTAGAAATATTAATATCTTATATAAAGAGGATAGCTGTATTAGTGGTGAATTGTGAATCTTTTTCATTAAAAAAAAAGACTTTCTGAGTGAACGATCAAAATGGACAAATTAATTATTAGCGTATGAAGGGAGTAAAATATATAGCTATTAATGTAAAAATTAGATTTATATTGACATTAAAAAAAAAAGGGGTACACGTATCATTCTTTTATTTAACATTTCAAACCCAACCTATTTTACAATTATAAAAATTAGATTAAGGTTAACTTTATTTTTAAAAAAATAAGTCTATTTTTTATTTATTAAAATTTCAGCCCAACCCATTATATAGTCAAATCCCACTTTAAAATTATAATTTAAGGGAATACATAAATAAAGAATTTAAAATAAATGTATTCATTGATGTTTGAACATGTGATCTCCTCAAAATTGTCCAACAAATCACAATAAATCACCTCACAATTTTATAAAAATCATAAATGATAAACTCACCATGACTTGACACCTCACATTTTATAAATTTTAAATTGGGAAACTTATTTTGTTTTAATATATAAGAAGATTTAAGCTTTAAAGTGTGTACCTTGTAGAAAAAAATCTTTTTTTTAACGTTAGACATACACCAAACATGGAGCAAACAAATTCTTTTTTGAAATCGCCCGTCATGCGCCACTGGATATGGGGGAAAAAAATTATTTTAATCAAAGGTGTCCGCCTATGTCACTAAAAGAAAAAAAAATTATATAACCCCACCCACTCACCAGACATGCCCGTGTTTAAAAAAAAATATTGATTATGTTCGCCCACAACCCCTGTCTACCCACCCCATCGAACATGTCACCATATTTAAAAAAAATATATATTTTGATTATGTGTTCAAAAATCCCATGTCGGCCCAGAACTCTAAGTCCTACACACGCACTGGACATGACCCATTTTTCAAAAATTTTTTTTTGATTGTGTCTGCCCACAATTCCTCCCCACCCCATCGGACATGTCACATGTTTTAAAAAATATAAATTTATTTTGATTAAATGTCTACATCGTCTGTCCGCCTATAACCCCCCACTAGACATGTCCCCCATGTTTAAAAAAAAATATTTTCATTAAGCTTCTGTCCATAAACCTTAAAAAAAATTAAAAATCACATATACAAATGCCCATCCACACCCTTCTTTCCTCATTTTTGCTTTATTACACAAAAAAAGTCAAGGTGAGCCTCATCTTTAAGGGTATTATTGGAAAAAAAAATTAAAAGCAAAAAAGGTGTATTTCAAAAGAGTTGGCAAAATTGATGTTCCATTTTTCATATTGGGCAACATGTCACACTTCACTAATAATAATAACTAGGCCTTGGCTATTCACACACACACCGTTTTAATGAATACACCCATTACTGAATACACCAACTCAAATTATATTTACACCCATCCCACTTTTACAATTATACCCTTTAATTTTAAATTAATCAAATATTCATTTACTTTATATACCAATGCACATTACTCACCATGTTCCCCACCTCATATCAACTTCACAACAAACCACATACACACACTTCACAACTCACAACTCTGAACTCCAACTCCAAAATGTTAGTCGATTGACCAAGAGGATAGAGAGAAGAAGGAAGATGAGAAAGAAGAAAGAAAAGAAGAAAAACTCATCTTACTACGTTAAAGCACTTCAATGGATGATCGATTCAGTTTAGGTAAGCTACTCTCCTTATTTTTGCACTTATGAATTTCTTGGGGTTGTTTAAAAATGTCTAGATCTTGTGTTTTACTTTAAATTTTAGTAGAATTGGGTGATTATTCTTCATGGGTATTAGTTTAATTGTTAATTTGTAGTGTTAGGATGACATATATTCATGTTAATTTCATTTGAAAATTGTATTTCGAACTGAAAATTTGTTGAAAACGGGCTGCAATTTTTGACCCTGGTCTGTCAAAATTCTTACCTCCGATCAACCGCTACTAGTCGACCGTTTATCTTTTCGATTGACCGCAATTGGTTGACAATATTACCTTTAGGTCAACCACTACTGGTCAACGGCTTTGCCTTTCAATCGACCATAACTGGTCGACGCTTGTTCCTTTCATCCGACCACTACTGGTTGATGGTGTGGTCTTCCAGCCATTCAGTTCTGTTCAACCACGCAAAAAATTTTTGATGGGTTGTGGTCGACTACTCTTTATTATGTTTGACGGCTAAGGTGGTCGATAGAAAACATTATTTTCGACCACTATCTATCGATCAGTAGGCTTTTGGTTAATAGGTGGTGATCGAACATGTCAATTTTTATGGTATGCCATTTTCTTTTTGTTTTCATTGTATTATATTACAACTTATAGGTGTCTTTAATGAACGACTTAATCACCTAACTATATTATATGAAAGGCAGCGGGAATTAGATATAATCATGAACAAGAACAAAATGTTCAGCCAACAGAATCGGAACTAGTACCTAATCCTGAATCATATAATGAGAAAACCACTGAATATGAGGGGAGAGAGGAAGTGGATGTGGATCAGCATGAGCATGGATATGGGGATGAAGTTGAGGAGGATGCGGATGGTGAAGAGTTGCTGGTCAATTAGAAGCAGCATGTAGCTTACACAATCTCGAAGGGCATTGAGCGAAAAGTACTTAAAGTCCACAATCATTTGGGTAAGTTTTTAGAGTGGGACTATATGTCGACTGCGCAGAATAGTCTATGGAGATTAATTTTTATGAATGTTGGCTATTGAGCGACAAAGACGATTTCATATCGTAGCCCAAACAAAAATACAATCCTAGCATTTATTGAGCGAAGTACCCAGAGATGAATTCATTTCATTTGTCCTTCGACGAGATTACTATTACTCTCGATAATATACATTGCTTGATAGGTTTTCTGATCACTAGAAAGCCAGTTGTGACTCAGCTTGCGGATAGGCCTTTATCCAGGGCTGAGATTCGCAACTTATTGTGTGTAGATGAGGGGGTAGCAAAGAATGAACTCCGTGGTGGTTATGGAGAGACTGCGATGCTTGATTAGCTTAAGACTACTTTCATGCGATACATGGAGTCGGATGACGCTGATATGATTCAGGCCTGAGCTCAAGCCTACCTTCTGCATAAGTTTGGGATGGCCTTATTCTCTGATAAGAAGGGAAATCGGGTTTTCATATTTTGGTTGGAGTTTTTGGATGATCTTAGTTCGTGTGCATAAGGAGCTGATATACTGCGTATTTGTACAAGAAGCTTTGGGATGCATCCGCATCTAGCTGTCGATAGATGACTGGATATACTACTCTATTGGAGGTAATTTTTATTATAATGGTCCATTATTAAGATTTAGTTTTTTTTAAATATACTCTGATTCAACTTTGTATATTCAGGCATGGATTTATGAGTACTTTTCCACTCTTGTGAGAACTCCACCCATACATAGATGGATTTCCTTTAGCTAAGAGATGGGGCTCGCAGGGACATAATGGAGCAATAATTGATAGGGTGGTAGGGCTACACCAGTCTATTAATCGTATGGCTTTGGATAAGGTAACTTTATAAATGATATAACATAATAAATTTAATTTATTGCTGTCTTAAAATCAATATACTTATCGTTGGAATTTCAAGTTATTTGGGACCCTTATGTTGATATCAGGCAAATTTTTCTACCATTTTTCCAAGGATGGATCGCTGCTAGGGATTTTTTTTGAGGCATACATGTTGGGGTGTGTAGGCTACTCAATTATGTTCAAACCATCCCACGAATCCCACTTGGCCAGAGCATCAATGGCTCAACTCCCAAGCCCGCCAGAGCGAAGCAGGTGTGGAGGTTACACGCGGACTTCTTCGATGACTGGTCCAATCATTTGTTGACTATCAAGAGCAGTAGTCATGTTTCTAACCCCAGTGGGAATGTGAGAGCAGGGATGGATGGATTGGTATAGGCAAAATGATAATCCGATTGTGGGTGATCATTTTACGTAGCCCCAATCTGGCATGAATGAGCCGCATGGCCGTAGAGTGGACCTGTACTAGATGATCTCCACAGCCACATACCTTATGGCGCCATTACTTGAAAGGTGGAGACGTGAATCCTTAATTTCAACGATAGAGGTGATAGCATGCATGGCTAGTGTCTATTCCAGATTGGGTCATGATCAAGCTAGTTTTCCTCCTCCTCCATAATAGCTTTGGTATCAGGGTTATGCCACTCTACAGTGGTAGGTATGTGACACACATGGCATTGCTTATAAGCACCAAAGCCACATTATACGTGGTTGCAACCAAGTAACCCATTTCAGGAAGGAGAAACCAATGTTTTGACGGGACTGAGAGAGTGAAACAATCTCGGGCTTTAGTGACATCATCGATATAATCTGGATCACCAAACACTCTCAAATAAAATTTCCTTCAAGAGCTCATTTCGAACTCTACCCCAAACTTCTTCACCATAATCAACTAAATCTGCTATGGCTTGAACTCCACAATGCCCATCAGCTTTCACACTTTTGTGGATGAAATGTACTTCCTGAAATGAGGAGGCAACGATGCCATAAAGTTGCATTCCAATTTTGATCGTATGGATGGACGTTAAATAACCTATTTAAATAATACTCCCTCTGTCCCATACTTATCTTCACACTTTCCATTTTCGTCCGTCCCACACTTATCTTCACCACCCAAAAAAGAAAACTTCACATTAACCAATAACCTCAAAAGTTATCCTAATTTCAAAAATACCACTCTCACCTAACACACATAACATACTTTATAATTTATTTATTACCTAAAAATATCCCAATACCCCTCAAAAGTCAATAAAGTTGGTCAAAAAGTAACTTTTCTTAAACTCTGTATCTACAGTATCGGTGCAGATAAGTATGGGACGGAGGGAATAGTATGTATTGTAAATAAGAATCGTGAAAATTGAGTAAATGCATAATTTTGTAGGAATTGTGTCTCTTTAGCTGGATGTTTCTTCGTACTGAAAACAGGCGTCAAGATTGTAGTGCCCAGATCATAGATTACTATAGTGTAAGGGGAACAACTGTCAATCTCGATCATGGGTAACTCTAAGGTTGAGAGATCCCGTTTTTTCGACGACACTTTGTTCTTTGAGTATTTTGGTCTGCGTTTGGTGCGTACAACAGCTCCTGGCTCATGTAATGATGTTGTGGTAGGGTTCACCACCTCATGCACGCGTTGATACATCAACTCCACTCTTGTGTAGTCCAACTCTCTATAGTCTGATTGGCACCCTCAAATAAAGCTCTCTACAACGTATCTAACATCTCCCGTTTATTTCTTCCTATATTGTATGGCTCTATGTTTGATTCCTCCAGAAGTCATCAATCTTTTCTAAGGGGATAGGCAAGCCCTTACTAACATACTCCGACAACTCATGGGCACATAACAAACCCAATGTGTCTCGCATTACACGACCTCCAACACTCATTCTCCTAAGTCTAAAATCTCATCATGGATGAGTTGTAGGGCGACGGTCAAGATGAGGCCATGTAGCTCTCGATAAGTGGCAATCCTAAATTTGTGTTGGATCAAGTTTATGCTTTTCTCAAAGGATTGCTTGATAGCAGTATGTGAGACTTCCATTAGCATGTGGAATTCTCCCCATCATTGTTCAAAATTACATTGACTTGTTTGAAGTTGCCTCTTTAATGCATAGTGTTGACCTTCAAAACTATATCAAATATAAAATTAGAGATTTAGGCTTTAAATGTTCACCCAAATATTGCATGAAAAAATAAAAATAATTAATTTACGAGTACTAAGTCTTTGTAAACCGACTGGTTGTGGTATTCCCATAATGTTTGATGGAATTTGTATTACACGAAACTCATCTATCTTTGCATGGACCGACCCATTCCTTACATATATACTCAACTGCTGCTGGAGAAAATTTGAATTCTTCCTTCAACCTTTGTATCCTTTGCTAAAAAAGAACAGCATTACCAGCAAGCACCAACAAATTCCAAGCCAACGTGTCATAAACTCTTCCCACTTATCAATCATATGAAAGTGTTTTTGACAATTGATGGTGATGTTCTTGTTGATATGCCACCGACAAAGGTAGTGTTTACAGCTCTGAAACACACTCCCTATGGCATTCATTAGAGCTTTCTCTTTATCAGTCACAATCAACGAAGGTAAGCACGAATCATCCATTAGATCCTTCAAAGTTCTGCAGGCCCAAGTGTAGTTATCCTCTTTTTTCTTTTTCCATAAAAACAATGGCTATACAAAATGTCAAGCCCGTAGAAGTCACACTAATAATCTCCATCAAAGGTACTCCTTCCATTCCACAATAATAGTTACACATTTTCATTTTGGGAGTCCCACTTCAATAGTTACATTTTCATTTTTGGTAAAAGGGACCTACACAAATTAATTACTTCTCTCTCCATGGGCCAGCAAATCACACTAGTACACCTACCCACTTTACATTGAAATATTATTCCTCTTACCTCACTACACATTGAAATATTATACTCCTTAATCTTTGTGCAAAAAGTAAATGTAACTATTATTTCGGGATGGAGGGACTAACAACTACCTGTTGGTTCTGTACGTATAATCTATCAGCAAAACTTGTGGAGATGCATGTAATAGATACTGGCCACCATGTTCACAGCTTAAAAATACCCTCGCCCTTTTATGACCACCACGATTTTCAGATTGCTACACCACTATCACCATCTGATTTTCTTTACCTGTGCATGACACGAACCCAAGATACCAATTATTCTCATGTTTGAAATAATTCATGCGTTTCAAACAAGTCCGTGAAGTTTTCATCCATATAAACATCTTTACTCAATTTGTCACATTTGGAGATAACACTATATCGTGTAGATGGAACAAGTGAATCATGAAAAACAGATAAATAACATAAGTATCAGTTCATGCCTACAAATTCTATCGTGTAGATGGAAGTGAATCATGAAAAACAAATAAATAACATAAGTATCAGTTCATGCCTACAAATTCTATTGTTCGACCATTGAAGGACGAAAATAGTTAAAAATTTCATCTAGTATTGGCCGAAAATAGTACAAAATTTAAGCAGAAACTTGTATGAATGTCGACTAGTACTGGACGAAAATTTTGCTCTGTGGTCGAGAGTTAAAAATTTTAACTCTTGTTGACGGTCGAAAATTCGTTAATATTTCAACCACTACTGGTCGACTAGTGATGGTTGAACATTGCTATCCTATTCAGCTCTGGTTGGTCAATTTTTTACGATTTTCAGAAGAAAAAAAAAGCACAAAACTAAACTTGAATCAGTCAAAACACATAAAAACATGTAACACTGTGAACGTTGAGCTACCTTTGTCTACCATTATGCTACATTTGTATGTGGGTGTGACTCAAATATGATTTTGTAAACTAAAATTTTTATATTTTTTAAAGTTCAAAAGAGGTGATCGTATGAAAGTTTTGTTGGAGTGATGAGTATATATAGGTATTATAATATGTTTGGTGGATAAGTGAGTGCATGAATAAGTTTAAAATAAATAGTGAGTGAGAGGTGTGTGTATTGTTTTAATTTGTTATGAAGGTATTTTTGATATTTTTTATTAAATATTAATGAAGATTGGTGTATTTTTTGTTGAAACGGTGTATGGATAGACGCGACCTAATAATTATAATTATAATTATAATAAATAATAAAAGAGTAATGAAGGAATGAAAAATGAAAGAAAATGTAGGATGTAGTTGTACTTGGGCCTCTTGATAAGTAATTGAGGTACAATCGTTCAAAGCATGGTGGCTGACCCGGCCGCCAAACCCAAACGGAATAGGTTGTCTTCTTTCGGTCTCGATCGCCAAAAAGGCCGAGACAGAGATGTATATATAATACTAATATCATAAATTTATCGCAACACATTTTTACAGAAAAAGATCAACCAAATTTATTCTCAGATATCTTCTTCCCGCAGTTTACTTGGTTTTGGGCTCATCAACATTTAGTTGTTGGTAGGAAAATTTCTCTGTAATCAGTATACTGCGCAACACAGATTGTCCCGTGCGAGATTCGATTTACTGATTGAAGATCTGATTTTTGTACGTTTTTGATGTATTTCTGTTTTGATGTAATCAGGAATTTGAATTGAAGAGGTGAAAACATGTTGGGGATTATAAGGCGGAGGGCGGCCTCAAAACTCACTCATTCTTCGGTATATATTCTTCAAATTAATTATTGAAATACGCATGCTGGACCTGGTCGTGGTGTGTGTTCCAAGAGTGTGAATGTGTGCCAGATTAAGGGAATGCTGAATGATGGATGATTTGCATCTAATGAACCATTCTTTTGCTTTTTAATTGGCTATCTAAGTTTGTAATTCTTTAATCATTTTTAATTTTTTTCCGGCTTGAAAGGGTTTGGAGAAAGGAATTCGTGATGTTGCCTCCAGGGCCTTCTCTGTCTCTGCCAAGGAGGTAATTAGAATCTCTACTTCGTTAGAAATAGTACTGTTTTGATGAAGAATTTGTGTCTCTTGTAGAAAACGTGTGATTTGACTGAAATGAATATATTATTCTACGTTACAGAAATTTACACCACATTGTGTCTAGTGGATTTCTATTGCTGTCGAATATTCTTTCGTCAATGTTCTTTTAATCTCTTTTGAGAGGAGAATTGGAAATCTAATTGTTATGTATAAAAGTTGGATTCATAGCACCTGTTTGCTTGTTCATGTGAGATGTCTAATGTTCTAGTTTTATGCGGATGTAGCTGATACAGGCTATGTGTGCAATGTACTACTCTATGTTACTCAAGATTAATGGTATACCTATCACCTTTTATTGTAGATGACAGTGCGTGATGCTTTAAATTCCGCAATTGATGAAGAAATGTCTGCTGATCCTAAAGTTTTTGTTATGGGCGAAGAGGTATCTTGAAAGTTGTAATTGGGTTTATGAGCGGGTTTTTTATTTTTTTTTATGTATTGGTGTTATTTCTTCTTGGGTTCAATAATGCATACTGACTTGTTATACGCTCTTATATAGGTTGGTGAATATCAGGGTGCATACAAGGTACGTGCTTGTTCAATCATCATGTCAATTTTAGTGAAAATCTTTCAAACTAGTTCATGATTTACTACTTGTTCTATCAGATTACCAAAGGACTTCTAGACAAATATGGTCCTGAGAGGGTTCGCGATACACCTATTACTGAGGTTGGTTTTTGTCCTTTGGTTGTGAATTCTTTGTTTTCATCAGGTGGCAAACTATTTGATTCTCAACCATCTGAAATCTTTCCTAGGCGGGATTTGCTGGAATTGGAGTTGGTGCAGCATATCATGGTCTAAGGCCTGTAGTAGAGTTCATGACTTTTAACTTCTCAATGCAGGTTAATTTTGATGTTATCGCTTTATCTTTCCTTCTATGTATTTTGTCTAGTCTCTTTTTGAGGCTGCATTTGATAGCTGCCCACAAGAACATGCATATTTTCTACTGCCATTCTGTTGTGTGCTTATAAGATTCTGTTTGGATACTCCTCCCCTGGACTAACTATGCGTAGTGTTCAATTATGCCTATAGCAGGTTGATATCACAATGTACAAAAGTAAGCCCGGAATAATATGCTTTACTGTGTTTTTATCTTTTGGCTATGTTACTTATGCTCAATGAACCATGTGTAAAACTTGCAAAACTGCACGGGGTGCTTGGTGGGGTTTTAGTGACAGAAAGTGCTAGAATGGAAGGAGCTGTTATGAGTAAGCTTATGATACAATCTCTAAAAGTGGAATATTAAATCTGTTCTGACGCAATCTGCGATGACATTTTTTCTTTCTATTTCCCATGCCCTATTCTCCAAACCACCACATCCTGACCATGTCACCATGCATCCTCCTAGTTAGTTTATTATGAATGGCAAGCTCTACCTTGACTGGTCTTTATATCATATTTTTAATGGGAACTTGACTAGCTGGTTCCCTCTCATGTCCTGCTTAACAATTTGATTATTTGGTTGTCATTTGTCAACTAGTTATGGGCTAAAGTGATTTTTTCTGCATTCTTTTCAATATGGATTCTACTCTTCCTTTCTGATTGTCTTGGACATGCTAGTATGCTACAAAACTGATTGATCTATGAAATCCAGCTTTGGTAACCATTTCATCAGAGATTTTGGCGTGCTGTATTCTTTTACTTGTTATAATATAGTTTCTATTTGTTATATCTTCCATATTATCTAGTTCAAGGCCCCAACAAGTGATAGCTCCCAAACCCCTGAAACCCACCACCTTTATAGAAATTCAGGAAAGTTTTTTGGATGTTTTAAAACATAAGCATTGTTCCTTAAGATATAGAGTTTGTTAAAAGTATATTTTAATCTGAAGAAATCTGTCAACGGTAAATCTATGATTTTAACTCAAGTAAGATGTATATTGCAGGCCATCGATCACATTATTAATTCTGCAGCAAAATCAAATTACATGTCTGCGGGTCAGATATCAGTGCCAATTGTATTCAGAGGTCCGAATGGCGCTGCTGCTGGTGTTGGTGCCCAACATTCACAGGTATAATTTTGACTCATACAACTGTGTTCTTAATTGTTGGTTGTATGGGTATGTCTTTTGTCTCTAGATCCTAAAACCAAGTCCAATGAAGTGGGAATTTCTACTATTGCTGAGTCAAGAGAAAATATTCTACCTCACTGAGTTCTGTTTGATATCCACCATTTAGCTGGACCAAATATGGTGGCAATACAATAATGAAAGACTAGTATAGATTATGTACGATATCTCACATCAGTTCCACACTTGCGTGTCAGATTGATGTGGGATGATATAACAATCCATCCCCCTTCGAAACAGACCTCCAGGACGAACACACTTCCTGTTGCAACCCACATGCCAAGGCCCAACTCTAAGTGGCAACCCGCCCTTGGGCCACCATCGGTTAGTCCTTCCCGTGGCCCGTCCGATCCGGTAGGTCAGACCAAATTGTTAGACATATACGCTGGGAGGCTAACATAGCCCAAAACCATGGTCAATGGTAAAGGTTTAGCCCCCTCTTATATGCACTTCCAAAATTTTGTGTGGAACCAGTGTAGGATATAACAGCAGATTTCTATGGTGGGCTAGAATTGGCTTCTGTCTTAAGCCTCAAACAATGTATTCAAATGTCCAAGGTTGCACCCACTAGAAATTTCCTAGGAATTGAGAATACAATCAGGACTCAGTAGTAGCTAGGAACATGAGTGGTTGTGGTCTTAGTTATTGTACTGGGACAAAAAAAAAAGATCATTTTTGTCTTGTCATGCTTCTTAGTTTAAAGCATTATCGTATTCTATCAAGATGTGAGCCCTCCAAGAAGTTCTTCATTCATCTCTTAATCTGTTAAATCATATCCAGAGTAGTTATAACTTTAGTGACACATGAGTTCTTGTTAGGGTATCATTTGTTACACATGAACACGTTGTAGAAGAAAATAACATACATAGATTCCTCGATTGAGGTGCTTTGCCACAAACCAAAATGGGTTGCAATAGATAATTTCCACATAAAGTCCTTAGGTAAACTACAAGATACAACAATTTATATTGGTTTAAGGCCATGAAGAAAGCCTTAAGACCAAGTACTACATAACAGAAAACACAAGGTTATGAGGAAAAACTAATCTGAAGTAAGGAAGTAATTGATTTGAAATCAAATTACGGAAATCAATAAATTGAAGGTGAACTCATGTCTTCTTCATCATACGTCTATGCATCTGGATAGGCTTCGGTTTCACTCTTTCAATTGCCTCCCCTGCGGCCCTACCTTAGCAGCCTTGATCTCAAGGCTGAAATCAGGAAAACATTTCACCCTCATACATCCAAGTCTATTCATCGTCATCAAAATTCTGCCATTTGATCAACACGTGTTCAATGTTTGCCCCTACTCACTGAACTGAATGATGACCAGCGCATGTTTCTACAGAAAAGGAGGATTGATTGCCAGCCGCTCTTCTAGTAGTGAGGGCGAAGCCACTGCCCCGTTTCAACAGGGACACATGAAATACCGGGTGTAAGTGCCACTCCAGAAGTAACTATAGACAGTATGCTGAAGTACCATTGTGTTCTACCATGAGAATGGTCCAAGCATCAAGGCGCTAACTTGGTGTTGCCTGCTGGAAATAAGGAGTGTTGGCTGGGGTAAGGGTGAGACTTCAGATAAATGGAGTCGACCACGTTGAACCTGAGGGATCGTCTTTGCTTGTTAGCTAATCTATTCATCCTTTCTTGAGTTATGCTGCAAATTTAATCAATGATGCTCAAGATGCTTTCCGAATAGAAGGTTTGAGGCCACCCCAAAAACATGCCTAAGTATTGTTCAGGTGGTAAATTTGGTAGACGTCAACCCGTTCCTCAAACAGAGGCAGGTATTCCTCTAAAGAGCCAATCTGGCAAGTAGTCTGTGTAGCATAGTATACATTCCGAGCGGAAGTGTCCTTAAATTGCTCCACCAATTCATGCGAATACCTTTCCAATGGAGCGTTGGGATTGCAGTGTAGATCACATGGGGCCCAAAACTCTCTCAGTCATGCTAGTAAGAGCCAATTTAACATGCTCATGAGTGTCATAGACAAGAATAAATTTTTCTACTTGGCGTGCCAAGCCATAGGGTCAGACTCCGTCGAATATAGGCTGGTCTAATTTGGGATGGCTGCACTTCATTGATGACCCGGCTCAGTGACTGCCATGTTGTGCTTGTGGGGATGACGTCAATCCCGTGGACTGCCACCATCACAGAGGGGATGGGAATAGCTGCTGGTGGAGGGACATTGTGACAGCCACCGAAGTCTGTCCCGTGGCTTCCAGATTCATGAACACAGATTGGAACATGGATTCAAGTGAGTCAAGATTATCAATATTTTTGTCTGTAGCAGTCATGAACATGGCGATGACCTGCTGATCCGGCATTTTTTCAACTGATTAGAGTCTCCCTTTCTCTATCTTGGTGAGGATGTTTGTCATGGTTGAAGAGAGATCCCGCAGGTCGGACCAATTTTTACATATGACCACAGGGTGAAGAAGAAAATAATACACACTGATTCCTCTATTGATGACCACAGAGACTAGCTATGTACAAACCAATTAGGTTGCAATAGTTAATTTCTGCCTAAAACAGTAAGCTTACAATTGTCTAAATAGGTTCATGGCCTATGAACAAAGCCTTATGCCCATGTACTGCTAAATAGAAAACCTAGGTAATAAGGAAAAACTAATCTGAATAAGGAATTAATTATTTGAACTTTTCAAGTCAAAGTACTGAAATAATAAATTAAAGATGAACTCATGTCTTCTTCGTCATTTTCCTATGCACCTGAATAGGCTTCAGGCTCAGTGTATCAGCCTCATTCTGGTTTTAGATTCAAAAGCATTTTTGGGTTTGTAATGAACTAATAGATGAATATTTATATACTATTGGTATTCTCAAGAAGAAATTTTGTGACTTTCCCTTCTTATGGAAGAAAGGATTTGCTTGCACATGACATTGTTGCTGTTATTATATTTTGAGATTGCATATCTTTTATCTTTTGCAGTGCTATGCAGCTTGGTATGCCGCATGTCCAGGACTGAAAGTATTGACCCCATATTCTTCAGAAGACGCTCGTGGCTTGCTTAAGGCTGCTATTAGAGATCCCGATCCTGTTGTGTTTCTTGAAAATGAATTGTTGTAAGTAGTATTATGGTGATGTTTTTTATTTCAACACCAATATATATGTGTGATTATGAGCCAATCTTTATTTATGTATACTTCTCAGATATGGTGAATCATTTCCTGTCTCGGCTGAAGCTCTTGATTCCAGCTTCTGTCTTCCCATTGGCAAAGCTAAGGTATATTATACAAAGTTAAAGTACATAATGTTTTTTACCTCGTGTTTAAAAATATTAATAATTTCTTTTCTGTAAAATTTATGACAGATAGAACGTGAAGGAAAGGATATAACAATCACGGCTTTTTCAAAGATGGTTGGCTATTCCCTTCAGGTCTGTCATTTAATTGTGAATGAATGGAGGTGAACTATTCATCTCTGTCAAATGATTTCCCTCTCAACTAAGCCTATATAAGGCCTCCGAAACATAATTAATTTTGTGGAGATTCATACTCAATTCTCTTGCAAAATTTGAATTAATTTTTTTGTTCTTAACTTTACTTGATCAACTTGACACTTAAGAGAAATCAGTTTGGTGTTTTATATGAAACTGCAACTCGATATATTCCTTAGTTCTTATTGCGACTTGAACATGTTTAGGCAGCTGAGATTCTTGCCAAAGAAGGGATTAGTGCTGAGGTAACTCAACAAAAGTTGTTTATTTATTGAATGCAGAGTTACAAATGAGAATTCTTTGATCCTAATCTAATTGGCCCGTCCTTTTCGTTTTCTGCAGGTGATAAATCTCCGCTCCATCCGCCCTCTTGACAGATCTACAATAAATACTTCTGTTAGGAAAACAAATAGGCTTGTCACTGTCGAAGAAGGATTCCCTCAACATGGCGTTGGTGCTGAAATATGGTCATTCACTTTATATAACTTCATGCCCCCTCTCTACAAGCCCTCTCTTTTCCCATTATATGTAGTTATTTAATCTTAATTTTTCTTTTCAGTGCTTCTGTTGTTGAAGATAGTTTCGAGTATCTTGATGCACGTATAGAGAGGATTGCTGGGGCTGATGTTCCCACACCCTATGCTGCAAATCTTGAGAGGATGGCATTCCCACAGGTTTGTGCTGTCTTGGTTTTATCTGCTGATTCATAATTGAAAAAACTCTGCATTTAATAGTGATGTGTGTTTCTTAATGCTATGAGATATTGGGGGGCTACTTTGCCTGAAAAATAGGTATGCGGCAGACTAGGTCCGTTTATACATATATGATGTCTCTCCTTTAATGGTTTAAGTTTTAATCCCCGAAGAGATTGTATCTAGTTTGATGGCCAATCTTTGATTTAATTGAGTCTTCAGTTTCTAAATTTTTTTAAATGGCAGCGCTATTAACATGCCCAAATCCTTGCACTCACCAATATTTCTTGACCAAAATTGTAAAATGACTAATTTCAACCTTAACTGAATTTAATACTAATTTTAATTATTCATGCATCCAATACGCACTAATAATTTACATCTCTCCCATTGTGGTAGGAATACTTATGGATTGTAGTAGATTGTTGAAACTTGAGACCCATAATCTAAGTTTATTTCATGTTTCTACCTTTGGAATATTATTTTCCTTTTTATTATGTCGTTTTTTCTGTTAAAATCATATTGTAATTTACTTTCTGCTTATATGTGATTGTAGCCTGTAAAAATAAAATGTGAATTCAGGACAATTTGGTGGAAAATGGTGGGATTTTTGGACAAGTTGGCCGAGAAATTATAGAATATTCTACATACCAGAGTTGATAGATCATATTTACAGTAAAATAAGGTTAATGATTATAGGTATATATTTGGCAAGTATGGAATGGTGTCAAGAGTGGCTAAGGGTGTATATATAATTAAACAGGATGGTGTGTATGTGGAGGATTTAGAGTGTTAATAGCCTGCAGATTAGAATCCCTTTTTGAATTAAAAAATATATTTAAAATAAGTAGATTATAGATATTATGTAGTAGGATTTTTGGATTTTGAAAATTGACTTTACAATTAGATCAAAACAAGTAGGTTTTTTTATTTCCAAGTAAAATTCGCATTTATAAACTGTAAACAAATATATTCTTGGAGATAATAATTTAAAAGGTCTTGTAACTTTAGGTAAATCCGCATTTAATCTTTTAACCATTTACTTTTTCAATTTTAGTCTTTTATGTCTATGTATATTTTGTATGGAAATTGATAAATGTCACCGGAATTAATTAAATAGATAGGTAAAATTATAAATGCGGGTCCACCTAAAGTTGGTTGATCTTTAAAAAAAAAAAAGCTCTGTATTATTATCCAGCTAGACGATGATGACCTTTCATCACCAGGTAACACTGTGCAGTTTAGACCTACGTAGTCAGCGGAACTTTGCCTAAAAAATGGTTAGACATGAGATGGCAAAAAGATAATTCTTGTAATTAATATGACGAAGTGAAAAAAGTTAGTTCATCATGTCATATATAATCCAATCTATTTACTCCCTCTGTCCCTGTTAAAGTTTCGTGTTCTTCTCATTTGGATGTTCTAATAAAACTTTCACACCCCAAATTTGAGAAACAAAACCCAAACAAATAACCAGTGACCCCTCAATACATTTTATATTTAAAATGTCATCCTTAGTTCTTGCCTAAGGCATATAACAATATGGAGTATTTTATATATTACCTAAAAGGTAAATTACCAACAAAAAGTCAAAAAAGTAAGTAAAAAAAAAATTCTTAAACTCTTTGTCTACTGTAGGGCAAAACTACTTCTAGGACGGTAGTAGTGTATCTCTAATGGTTGAGTGCAATTTCCCCGTGCTTATGGCTAAGTCTTTTTAATTTTATTGTTGAAGTGATTCCAATTGTGCTAAATTGTGACTTTTGAGTTATGTAAAAGAATAAGACTTGGGTGAGACTGTTTCCTTGAATTCCATGACGCATAGAAAGTGATACTACATTTTTATACTCCAAAAAGGAAATTGATACTCTATCAAGAAAAGTGCTGTTGGTCTCAGGGCATGCTGTGACAACATTTTTTTTTCTCTTGATCTGTTGTTCTTCATACTCAAAATGATCATCTATATTGTCAGGTCGAAGATATTGTTCGTGCAGCAAAGAGAGTCTGTCACAGGTCAATATAATCACTGGAAAATGCTTGGAATTGAAAAGGAACAGAAGTCATCGATATTCCTCGTATGAATTTCCTTCATGTTTATTTTCTTTATACTTCTTTGCGTTCAACTCTTGCTCAGGGAATTAGATAATTCCCCGAATATTAGTGTTGACATGTTTAGTCTAGCTAGCAACATGAACTTTTACAGGAAATAAGTTTGATACCTTCTTTTATTTATGGCAATTTTTGATGATTTAAATTTTGTAAAACAGATTGATTGAAGGAAGAGCCATAAGCTTAGCAACTTCTCTGACCCTTTGATAAATTTGAAGAACAATGTCCAAATTTCCATATTTCAAATGCTGCATTATGCTTTTATGTTATTTGGTAATTAAATACCACCATCCACCAATATAGGCTGAAGTCTCTTGTGCCCAGTGGCGGATCCAGAAAACCGCGGTGGGGTGGGTTAGGTTTATTAAATAAAATAAAAAAAAAATAATTAAAAAATAATATATATATATATTCACACACGAATTACCTTCTCGAAAGGGACGAATGATGAGTTAAATTTTAATATTTATTGTAATGTACTCATAGAATATATATAATTTAAGAAGATATATTTATTTTTTAGTTTCATTTGGGTGGGCTTAAAATATTTTTGGGCTGGACTAATCGTAAAAATACAAATTATTTACATATGATATAATGGGTTTTTGGGGGGCAGCACTAGGCTTAAGCCCCGGCTGCCACAACATACATCTGCCCCTGCTTATGCCCTAATTTAGGGCATGGAATGGACCCTTATGATTTAGGGCAGCTACTGGGTGGAGTTTCAATTCCTGCGAAACAATACTCTCTGTTATAAGCTATAATATACTGTTATTTACCATCTCCACCATTCTTCAGGGCATGAGCGGTGTTGCCCTTAATGCCTGGGTAAACCATTAAAGTCTCTTGTGTAGTTAAAATATCATGTTTTAGTTGGTGTAAAAAAATCCTCTAAAATGCATCAATTTATGTCAAATCATAGCTGCAGTCAAGAGTGTAGAGCAAAGATCATTGTTCAAACTTCTAGTTTTGATATGAATGCTTTGTCCATGAATTGAAGTTGGTTTCATGGAGTACGCCTACTCAATTTGAAAGAAATATATATGAAAGATAACGAAGTCTTAAGGACAATGTTTAACCCCTAAAGATTCGGGTGTAGATGTACGTGCGTGCGTATAAGACTTTGTATATGTTTGTCTGGTTCGGGTCCTTTAACCCGAAAAGTCTATATCCATTGTTTATGGAGCAACACTTGTGTGATACTGACCATCGTGGGATTATTTTTATTTAATTAGTTATCACTTTGTAATAAAGATATTGTCACTTTCATCAAAGACGTCACTTTTCATTTATATTACGAAATGTTCATGAAATAATTCACTAGATAGTTATCACTTTTCATTAATCAGGTATCATATTTTGTTGAAATATTATTATTTTTTATCTTGTCTCACGAAATTCCTTCTATAGTTTCATGCAAGTCTTTGTTTTGTTTATGAATTGCGTACCAACTTTAAACGCTCACAAATGGTAACCGGAGGGCATTTAGTTTAGTGCCAACTGCCAATAAATGGAACTCAGTTTCTCAGAATCTATCATAGATTTAATATTATCCCCTAGCCTTTATTATTAATTTTTACAATATAATTATAATTAATGGGGGCACCACAAAGATTCCACATTAAACTAGGTCTATGAGAAGCTCCCTCTAGCCTTAATGGTGTTCTTCTAATGCTTATGTCATCCGGATATGAAATTCTCTACTTGTTTTCTTCAATCAAGGGAGCGGTTTCAATTTATAGAGGTTAGTTTGAGAGGTAATACATTTCTTGGACTTTATTGTAGTATGTTCCATGGTTTGATCCGATAATGCTCCCTTTAAGGATTTAGTGATAATTTTAAGGTATAATTGTAGTTTTATTACAGGTAAATCTTGCGGGGAGACCGTTTCACGTGAGATCATTTTACTATTTTTTTAATTAGTTATCACTTTCACTATAAAATACTTCATCCATCCCACTTAAAGAGTCACTTTTTTTTTTTCATTTTGGGCGTCCTACCCAAATAGTCAACTTTCCTTTTTTACACACATGGGACCAACACACACCTACTAATACAATTAAAATATGAGTTCTACACACACTCTAATACAACTACCTACTTTACATATAATAATAATACTCTTTAATCCACGTGCAAAAAGCAAACACAACCCTTTAGGGTGGGACGGAGGGATTACTATTATCACTTTTTATTTATGGGAGCGGCTATTTGCACCCCCGTTCTACTAAATAAACTCCAATTACTAAATAAATCTCATTAAAATTAAAAGATAAATACATAAATCACTAAACGCACCCCATTTTAGACACTTTTACCTTTCTCATTAAACAAAAGCTATTAAACATTTTAAATAGTAGAATCTTACACAACCCATAAAACATGCACAATCGAACAATGAAGAAATAACAAAGATTTGAATAGTACTCAGAAGGAAACTTCACATTAACCAACAACCTCAAAAGTTATCATAATTTCAAAAATATCACTCCCACCTAACACACATAACATACTTTATAATTTATTTATTCCCTAAAAATACCACAATACCCCTAAAAAGTCAGTAAAATTGATCAAAAAATAACTTTTCTTAAACTCCGTATTTACAGTATCGGTCCAGATAAGTATGGGATGGAGGGAATATATGAATTAAACGCCTAAATCTAGGGGTGTACGTTGTTCATATCAAGACCACAATGCAAAAACAATCAAAGTTGAGATCGAAAGCCATCACATCTCCCCTATATATCTTCTTTGTCAAATGGTTCCTATTTATATACCGTACTACTTCTACATTCCAGAAAAATACAAATATATATTCCGATAATTAATGATTATATATAAATATATATTTATTTATTTATTGTTATTCAAATGTGTAGGGAAATATATATAAAATGAAGAGATAGAACGTTCAATATTGATTAAGTCATGTCTGTGTCGTATATTCAAATAATTCCAAATCTCAAATATAAATTAAGAGATTAATTGATTTGGCTAATAATAAATTAAAGAAGTTGGAAATACTAATCGAATAAAAAAACCTAAATTTAAAGATATATACAATCATGAATGGCTATTACTGGGAACGCCTATATTGATCTAAATGGATAAAGAACAAATGTCCTATAGTTACCCATAAGGTGTTCGGGTTCTACAATCAAACACCTTATGGATAAGAAATTTTAATTTATAATTTAAAGGGGTATTTACGCCTTAATAAATATGGGTATTTTAGTTCTACAAATTTATGGGTTATATTTAAAAGAATTAGGGTGCAAATAGCCGTGCCCTTTATTTGTATACATTATAAATTGTTAATGAAATAAAATTATCACTTTTTATTAATTAATTATCACTTTTCATTATAAAAGTTATCACTTCTTATCCGTCTCATGTAAGCCCTACGGGAGACGATTTAATATAACTCTTTGTTTTTTATTACTGTAGTTCATATTTAGTTTACAACATATCTTATCTTTTTGTTTCATGGTCTTTAGATTATGTAATTATCTTTTCTATTTACAAGGTTGTATATAAATTTTGGGGTAATTCTATAGTGCACCGGGTGCACCCATGCACCTAAAGTTTATAGGTGTAAATTAAGGATTAATGGGTAGTTATTTATTTTAAATTTTATTATTTTATTTTTTTAATGATGGAGATTAAATTAAAATTTAATTTAATGGTTAAAATCGTTTAGGTGCACCAGGTGCTCACAAGTCGAATTCCTAAATTTGTTTAATTGACAAATCAAATTGATTGCATTTCAAAATTGAATTAGGATCTTCGTATGGAAGGAAATTTATCTCTCACTATATTAACGTGAATAGTGTGCATGTTCATCTTTTTGTATGTGTTGACCAAGTAAAAATATCGAACATAGAGGATAATTTTAAATTCACTATTTAATCTAATGAATATGGCTACAGTACAACCGATTCTACCAAATATTTGATAGAACCGGATCCTATTTCTCTCATCGCTGAATTCTAGAGCAGCTTCAATGGGCTTTAATGGGATAAGATTTCAGAACGGCAACCATGATTTTGCAAGCTAAATTGATGCTATTCCTTTTTAATTTTGATTTTGTATGTGAAGTGTGCATAGATTGAAGTTAGGATTAATTTGATGAAATTCTTGAAATCACATTTCAAGCTGTTAGAGATTTATATTATTATGATTTTGAGGTTATGTGATGGATCTTTGTGATGAAAATACGCTCTTTATGCCTCTTGATTCTGGGAGGCTGTCCTGTATTTTCATTTCTTAAATTGTGGATACTTACTACTTCATTTACTAAAAAAAATGGTGTACCCCACCATTAGGGGCCCCCACCGCCCCTGCCCTGGGGATTGGTGGAAGAGATAAATCGCAAGATGTGCTTCAAGTGGCTTATAGAGAGGGCTCACTGTTAACTACTTCATTTACTAATTAAAACTGTGTAGTCAATATCATTGCTTTGTATTGCTGCACAAAAGCTACGAGAAGTAAACATTCTTGTCATTCAACATGATTTTCTTTTATAGTTAATGAGTGACTGAATATGTATTTTAAGTTTATTGAATATATATTGAAAGGACACACCAGTAAACAATGAACAATAATGATCCAAAAGCATGTTCATAGTAACTCAAATCATTATAAAGAGTAATCCAATTAATATAATAGAGTAACCTAGAAGATATTGACCAAATAGAACAATGTATAAACAAATCAATATAAAGAATAATCCAAAAATTTTATAAAATCAAAGAGTAACCTAATTCTTTAAAAAGAGTAATTTAATTATTTATAAAGAGTAACCTAATTAATATGAAAACAAATAATTTAATTCTTCACGATACATGACTTTATTTTTAAAAAATTAGAGTATCAAAGCAAAGAATAACCTAATTCTTTATAAAGAGTAATATGAAAACATATAATTTAATTCTTCACAATACACGACTTTATTTTTAAAAAAATTAGAGTATCAAATCAAATAGTAACCTAATTATTTATAAAGAGTAATCCAATTCATTATAAAGAGCGACCCAATTAATTAAAAAAATTAACCTTGTTCACTACGTATAACAGCACATGAATAAATTAACATAAAGGGTAATCCAACAGCTTATTCATAGTAACCTAAATTATTATAAAGAGTAACCCAATTAAATCCAAAGAGTAACCCTTTGTATATTAAGAGTCTCAAATCAAATAGTGATCCAATAAATTTAAGAGTGACCTAATTAATTCCAAAGAGTGACCTAATTAATTACAAAGAATAATCTATTTAATTCAAAATAGCAACCTATGTATATTAAGAGTCTCAAATTAAAGAGTGGTCCAATAATTTTAAGAGTGACCTAATTAATTCCAAGAGTAACCTAATTATTTTCATAATAAATACTTGACATATGAATGAAATTTGATACATTATTGAAAGTTTCTACCAGATCCATTAAAACATAGGAACCACTTTACACTATACTTTTACAAGCATCTGATGTTTTCCAAAATCAGACCTATTTTACACGTACATCTATAGAGATCACAACAATACACACACAAGAAAATAAATTACATCAACTGTGGGTTATTAGAAATATTATTCATTGATAGGCAAGCATAAAATTGGCGACAGCAAGCTGCAACGCTCAAGCCAAAAAGGGCTTATCCAAATCCCCGGCGATGAGATTCATATCCCTAAACATCCTGGTCCGGCCTCTTCTCCTTGCTCGTGTGGGCCGAAGGCGGCTACCACCGCCAGCTGGTAGCCTTGACCCTCTACTTGGGCTAGCTCATGCTCAGCTTCGCCTTTAATTTTTTTGCTTTCCTCCCATGCCTTGATGTAAGATAATCTTTTATCATCTTCAAGCTTTGCAAGAGCAACATCTGCACAACATCATCATTCTAAAATCAAAACAAGGTTAAGGTATATATCATCACTTAATTAATCCCTTTTCCAACTGTTTATATGCTTGTATAATAAAGAATAATGTATCTACCTCTATTCAGGGATCCTTTAAAGGTTTTCTTGGCACCAGGTTCAGGGACCTCTGCACCATACAATACAACCACAACCAAGCTTGGGTTAAGTAGATTGGTCTGATAATTGTATTAATAGATCATATTCCATGTATAATTTATTGATAGTCCAGTACTTTAAATCATTCCTAAATCACCTAAAAGAGTAACCGAATTAATATAAAAGAGTAGCCTAAAAAATATTGACCAAGTAACATCAGTTATAGACTATTAAAATTCGCCAAAAAAATTATGTTAGTTAAAACATCATTCTATATAAGTAATTAGATTACTCTTTTGAATTAATTAGATTACTCTATAGAAGTAATTAGATTACTCTTTGATATAAAAATAAAACAAAAATTATATAATACTCATTACCTATGTACTATTAGGTACAATTTAATTCTTTAGGATGCATTTCAGAAATTTGAAGAATAATTATAAATTCAAAAGAGTGATCTATCTTATCAGCTCATATTAATTCAAAAGCGTCATCTAACCTATCAGCCTCTTCAATTCTCTACGAATGAGGCCAAGTTATGATATGAAACAAACGAATTTGGGGATACAAGATCACTTTTTGAACTCGATCGATGATGGTTTACGATTCGAACTTAGGTTTTCATAAACACTAATATGGATACAAAATTATAAAATAAAACATAAAATATTAAAACTAAAATAGTAGAGTTGTTGAACACCGATCAAACTACATGAAAATAAAAGACATGGTACTGGACAACATAATATGTTATGCTAAAAAAAGAAGCATATCAATATGGAAAGAAGCATATAAGATGAGAACATCATGTTGCCATACAATAAAAGACCACCAACCAAATGGGAACATGGAAAACCATAGCCTTTTATTTTGTACAGAATCATAACAAGTATAAAAGTCAGTTAATCAACGAGCATAGATTGAGTTTGGTAAAAAGCTTTTCACTACACCACATGATTCACTGCGACTTACATGTGTAGCATATACTTCCTCCGTCCCTAGGTAAGAGTCTCATTTTATCATTTTGGTTGTCCCACCCAAAGAATCTCATTTTCTTTTTTGGACATATGGGACCCACCCACACCCACTAATATAATTAAAATATGGAGCCCAAACACCCACTAATACAACTACCCACTACACATTTAATAATAATACTCCTTAATCCACGTGCCCAAAAGCAAATGAGACTATTACCAAGGGACGGAGGGAGTATAGCCTTTTAGCAACATAATCAACATCCAACAAATTGAACCCATATTTTTCTAATTTCTCATCCACATTCATCTCAGGCTTCCCTTCTGGATAACTTGCTATACATTTTTTATAATCACTTGCTCATTCTCATCACAATCATCATCAGATCCCACATTCTCTCCAATATCCACATCGTGAATCTTCCCTACTTCCAATTTTACCATCCTCATTTTCACTTCTTTCTTTAATACCACATGAGTTGGGTAACTACAGGAGAATGCTCAGGTGGTGTAACCACATCTACACCACCACCCACTCACCTCCACCTTCTATGGTACTGGCGTTGTCTGGAAGAAGCAGGTCCGCCACTCCACCCTTCACCACCTCTGCTTAGTAGAGTTTCTCGCTGTCGTTGTCAAGATCTGTCACGAGGTGCCTATCCCGCTGTAAATCAATACCGTAGAGTCTACTACCGCACCGCACCATAGTCACTATCAAAATCCACCATTATTTGAAGGAGGAAATCCACTGCCCGGCCGTACTAGTTACCTATATTTTGATGCAACATACATGCATAAACATCAAAAGGGCAGCAAATTTAATTACTTATATTATGATGCAACATACATAAACATCAAAAGGGCAGCAAATTTAATTTCTAAAAGCAAGAAGTGTGTAATTTCAAAACACCAAGATAGAAGAAGAAGAAGAAGAAGAAAAATCATGTTTTTAGATAATTAATGAATCTCTCTAAATTATTGTAAGAAGAACCCCTAGAGAAACACTCCTTGTACACACACCCTTCAATCTCAATGCATTACCTTTCAAATCATCATAACCAGCAAACAACATCTTAATTTTATCCTTGATTTCATCCCTCGTACAAATCTCACTTCCTTCTTCCATTCTATCAATCCTCAATCCACTCCCCTACTTAGCACAAATATAATTCTGATTATGAAACTAATCTCCGAAACAGGACCAACACAGAAAAGGTACCCCAGCACACAATCCTTCGAGAGAGATATGATTGAAGGATAAAAATTATGCATTTATCATAAAATTCCCATCAAATTAACTGAATTCAAAATCTCAGAAAATTTTTGCATTTATCATAAAATTCCCCTCAAATTAACTGTCAAATTTTTAGAAATCAAACCCGAGTAAAAATTCCTCAATGAGAGAGAGACAAGGAAAGAGAGAGATGAAAAAGAGAGAGGGAGAAAGAAAAATACCTCTGACGTCGAATAAGAAAGGAGAAAATGAAGAAAATTGAAGGAACAACCTGGAGGTGAAAAGTAAAGTGACGAAGAGAAAGCCCAAATTCACGTGCTGTAGCTTGATCCGAATTTTTCAGTTTTTAACCCATTTTTATCAAAAGATCCGGTTCCACCAATTTGGAAAAAAAAAGCCTGGCCTACTCTAGTCTTTGCCTAATCTAATTATGACTACTCTAATTTAAAAAAAATTTGGGTATTTAAGTGAATTAATTAAACCTAAGATGCAGAGAATAAATACTAAAAATAATAAAATAACAAGTAAAATAAATACGATAGTGTTCAAGAGAGAAGATAGATAGTTATAGGAAATCCAGTTTAAATTAGGCAAACTAAATCACTAGACAATTGATTAGAATTTCTGTATATTTTATGGATGCAATCAGTTAATTATGTTAACCCTTTTTTAAAGTAATCTTAACACATGAATCAGGTTCAAATCCTCAGATGTAGAAGAATACTTCTTACTCCCTTTATAGGTACTTCATGCAAAATTTCATTAAAGTTTAAAGCACTAGACATCCCTTTATAGGTACTTAATAAATAAACTTCAATTCCCACCTAACAATCTAAGAAACCAAATCCTCTAAAATGGTAATTAATAGATATATTAAGTGTCCTATATTAATTATTCTAATAAATAAATGTTATATGGTTAGATGTCCTTTACCCATAACAGATTGACAAAATTAATCCCTTTATGGCACAAGCAACAAGAATAAATATGCATAAGACAATGACATATCATGAATGAGGGCAGACCATATAAGACAAAAAATATAAGTCTTAATTCAAAGCTTTAATAAAGGAATAAATATATTGTAGGTATCCAACCTAGTCTAGGTCATCTATTCGATCCAATCAAAACCTTCAAAAACTAAAACTATTCAGAAAAGTACTAGCCAATGGTTAGATATGAAAATAATCCCATAGGTCTATTATTCAAAATCAAGAAAGATAGAAAAAGAAAAACCCTAGACGCAGCGTGATTCTCCGTTCTTTCTTTCGTGACTTTGAACCTTCTCTGTTCTCCTTCTCAAGTAAGCAACACTGATGAACTCTCCGGGATGGGTGGATAAGATGGTGAATCTTGATTTCGGTATGGTGGTAGGGAAAGGGTATGGAAAGTATGAAGGATTATGGAGAGTCATGTATAAAATTCCCAAAGTGTCTCTTTTATAGTTGAGGACTGATAATTCCCAAATTCTGACTCAAAAATGGGCTTTTTCACGTCAAAAACACGAACGGGCCAAAAAAAAATGCAAAATGATGAATTGGGCCTCACCGGGCAGTGGCATGAGTTGTGCCGGGGTCGGCATGACCTTGCGCATTCCTTCTACATTTGGGCGGCACGGGCGTGGGAACGATTGCGGGCCCTGGGTGGCACATCTCGGTAGCTTTCGGCAGTTCTCGGCTGCTCTCGACAGCATGCGCTAGCATCCCTTGGCAGGACTTAGCGCTCGTGACCACCCATATACGGCATGACTGAGCGACACGACTGGCCTCTTGGCCAGCACGAGTCGTGCCGACTTCTTTTCCTCTCGATTTCGTTTTCGACTTCTATTTTTTTCTCTTTTTTACCTCGTTTTCCACCTAAAAATATGAAATAGCACCTCACATGCATCTGTAACACAATTATATACAATTCAACCATAAGATGCTCAAATACGAATATAAATATCATGAAACGGTGCTAAATCAGACCCTAAAACATACAGATTTTCACACTAATCAATAGTGAGAGGTAAATTCTAGAAAAATCTACTCTCTTGAAAACTTGAGGGGCGACATACTTGAACACAGTAAGTTTTAAAATCATACTCTAACGTTCGAAGAAGTTTTCAAATTTTTTTTTCATTTCACAAAAGTTTTCTTATTTTTAAAAGGGTTATTGCAAAAAAATCCTCAACATTTACTTTAATTGCAATTTAATTTAGGGTCAATAACTACTAGGTACAAAATTATCTTCTTATTTACTTTGTAGTACATTGACGTTATATAATTACTCACACATACAAACTGTAATGTCGTATTTCCCATATTACCCATACTTAACACTAGTGTTAAAAATCATTTTGCTTTACCTTTCTGTTCTCCTTCTCTATATAAGCAGAGATACAAACACCTTCACTGTGTGAGGTGGTGTGTGTGAGAGAGGGGTGTATCCTAGAGAGAGAGAGAAGATATTGTAGGGTGTCATCCCCACAATTAAAAACCCTAGTGAATAGTTATCGCGGCGAATTCGGAGGATGGACGTCGAGGCGAGTCAGGTTCAGCAAGCGAAATTGGCGACGATTATGGGGCAAGATCCGGTGGCATTTGAAACCCTTATATCCCATTTGATGTCATCCTCGAACGAGCAGCGATCCTAAGCTGAGTCAATCTATAATTTATATCCCACTTTCTTCTTTCTGAATTCACGACAATCCCTCAAATAGGTATACATCAATGTTAAATTCACATTATTGACTACTATGTTCATTGGATAAATGTGGGGATTGATCGATGGCTACTTTCGTGACTGCTCGCAGTGGGGGATTAATGTGAGAATCGAAATCTTTAACTTGTTTGTTCAATCCTTTTCTATTCTCCTTCTTTTGAAATTTGGGATTAAATTAAGTTTCTGAACGATTTGGGTGTTAAAGTTAAAGAATTTGGTTCTTGGTGAAGAAATTTTCTTCTCGATTTTTTATGAACATTAGTGTACATAGGTGTACATCAAAGCAGAAAAATTAATTGTGCATTCGTGTATTTGTCGGCTGCGAGTAATTCATGGAAAGTGATGAACATTGATGTGTTCTGAACATTAGTGTTCATCTTATTTTATTTGAAAATTGGCGTACATTGAAGCAAATGCGACATATGTGTACAATGGTGGACATTGATTTGTTTTGAACATTGGTGTTCATGTCATAATTTTTGAACATTGGTGTTCATGTCATAATTTTTGAACATTGGTGTACATTAAAGCGTTGGGTACTTTCAAATTGTAAACATCTGAATTTTCAGCGTGAAAATTCTTATATATTAGTGTGAAATTCTTTTGAACATTGATGTACATTAATGCAGGAAGACATCTGAGATTTCAGCCATACGTTTCAATATATGTACAGAGATGATAGAATTCAACAACACCATCAGGTCGGCTAAAAGAAGCCGTCGAATCTGAGAGGTCAGGGAATGGGGTGTTTGTATCTGGGAAACATCCTGTTAATTGCACAGATGATGGAGAAACAATCGCCGGCAGGAGTGAAGTTGTAGACGATGAAGAAATAGTCGCCGACTGATGAGAGTGAAAATTAGCGTATTTTAGTGTCCAATTGAACACCTTCTTGATTGAAATTGATGTTATATATTAGCACAAGTATCTTATATTCAATATATGTGAGAACAAGGTGCACTTGAGGTGTTTTACTGTATTTTAGGTGGAAAAAGGGATCAAAAGTGCAAAGTTGGAGAAAAGGTGCAATTTATGTATGAATGCTGAAAAATACATGTTTAATTTTTATAATTTTTTTGTGTTTGTGTGAAGCTCTGAACGAGAAGTGTGTTACATAGTTGGAAAGCCACTGAAAAGAGGATCGTTTTGGTTAAACAACACCTCAATCGGACTCTAAACGAGGAAGTTATGAGCAAAATGGTGACGTCGCGCGAGCTGTGCCGATCAGAATGGATGTTCTATTTTCCATGGCTTGTTACAGCTTCAACTCTTGGAGTTTTTGTGAGTTCTTTATATGGATAGAAAGCCAAGGAAGAGAGGATCGCGTGAGCATAAGAATCACTCAAATCGGAGTCTGGATGTGAAAGTTATATGCGAAACGGTGAGACTGCGCATTACAGTTCGACCATGAGTTCGACCACGATACAAGCGGTTCGACCACATGTCGTGGTCGAACCAGAAGCCTGAACAAGCGCAAAATCGGGATTTTTACTCCTTGTTCATGAATTTTCGTGCTTTCCAAGAAAAAACCTATCCTAGGTCCATAAGGAGAGCTTACAAGTATAAAAGGGGATGTAGATCAGACCAAGAGAATATAATAGCATAGAGAGAGGCCATAACAATACTACACCCCACAAGGGGGGATCACTCCTCAACCATCATCCACATCCTTTCCTCCATCCATCCGTCACTTTGAAGATTCGTCTGTGGAATCAAAAGGAGAACCAAGAGAAGGATTCAAGACATAGAAGGACGCGACGACGCCCACATCTAGGATTTTATTCGTTTTCTAATTTATCTTATACTTTTGGACATTCGGGTAAGGTCTATCCAACACCCATGATTGTTCTTCGTAACATCATGGGCTAGAGCCTTTTTGGTAGAACTATGGTTGTGAAAGTTTTTACTAATTAATTGAACTTTCGTGTGTAAACTCCATACAACACTACTTGTGGATTTATTTTATATATGATTGTGCCTTTCTAATTCATACTCACGGTCGTTTTGTGCATCATTAACTGTTATGTAGAGTCTGAATACATATCTTGGTTATTGATTGAGTGCGTTCACTGCTGAGCAGGATTCCATGTTATGATTCTAAGTGAGGGGACTCCGAAGCTTCTTTAGAACTATCATATATGAATACTTATTAATTGAATTGAATTCGGGTTATTAAGTAGGATAAAGATGATAATTTTATAGTACATATAAAAGGAGATCATATCGGGTTAGAGTACCAATTGGCCAGGGAAATAATTGATACTGATAGTACCTAGAAAGGGGGTGGAATTATATCTCTTGCTCCGAGGTTATTCACACGTGTTACACGCATGTTTACTTGTGTCTATAGAGTAGATATGCATGGTTTAGTGATGCGTCCATATTCCACAAGGCAGAGTCGGACATCAACACATGGAAGGAAAATTAATGAGTGAAACTGGATTATCCTAGAGTTACCTATTCTCCTACTTGATCCACTTTCGTATTCTTCGTGTGATATTTTATTTTAATTAATTGTTTCGTAGATTATAATTAAATTCCACAAACTTAATTGCCATCTTGTCTTAATTAATTTAGTAAATAATTAAATTTATAATACGCCATCCTTTGGGTTTGATATTCACTTGGTCGCTTGCTTAAGCTGCAATGATATCCTTAATACTTGGGGATTAATTTTGTGTGCAAAGAAAACGCTCATCAAGTTCTTGGCGCCGTTGCTGGGGATGGCTGTTATTATTAGTTTATTATTTCTAATTGATTAAGACTTCTATTTGTGATTATTTAATTCTTTCTAACTTTAAATTTTTCCGAGGTACTTGTGCACTAGGAAAAGGAAAGGAAGGAAAGAAATGAATAATACATTGAGCTAAACATGGCCGGAGCAAGGCAGAATCCGGATAATGTTGCTATACGTGAAATTTTCACAAACTATGTAATTGGTAACATGGGATTGATAGGAGCAAGGGTGGAAGATGATGATTTTGAGATATATCCCGCTCTTATTAACATGGTGGAGAAGAATCCCTTTTCTGGAGGTTGTTTTGAAGATCCATATCAACATCTTCGAAAATTTCTTGGTTATGCAAATACTTAGAAAGGTGCTAGAGCTCATGATAATGCTAGGCGAATTGTCCTATTCAAGTTCTCTTTAATTGATAGAGCGGAAGCTTGGTATGAGTCTCTTGATGCCACAGATTGTACTACATGGGACCAACTGCAGCAGAAGTTCTTGGAGAGATACATGCCATCCTCAAGGATCTTACGAATGAGGCAAGAGATCACCCAAATTTTAATGAATCAGTGTGAGAAATTTTATGAGGCGTGGGACAGGTTTAAAGACATGCTCAGGAGGTGCCCACAGCATGGGATGTCTAAGGCTAAATACATAAGTATCTTCCACTATGGATTAAATTGTGAGTCATGTATTTTTATTGATGCATCATCTGGAGGAGCGTTGTTATCTAAGACAACACTTGAAGTAGAAAAGTTATTTGAAGACATCTCTATGAATTCAAGTGGCTGGCCTGTAGAGAGAGATAGAGGATCATATGTACTTGGTAAGGTAGCACAGGTTGAGCATCAAGTGGTGAAGCTGAATAGGGATGATGAGATCGTCTCTAATCTAGCTAAAATCAACAAGCTACTAGAATCCCAGCATAGGCAGATTGCAGAGTTGACACAAAGGGGGCCTAGCATAAAGCAGCAAAAAGTGAAGAGTATTGAAGATACCTTCAATCGATACATGGCTGAGAGCGATGCAAGGGTTGACTACATCAAAGCTAGAATGAATGTTGATCATGCAGATTTGTCTAAGTAGTTAAAGGACCTAACTTGAATTATGGGGCAGATGACCGCGAACGTGAATCAACTGACACAAAAATTGAAGAATAAAGCCATCACGTTGAGGTCTAGAACGCAGTACGAGGGACCGATGAAGCCAGAATCAAAATTTGAAGCAAAAGAAGCCCAGTTCGACCCCGATTCGACCAGCACAGATGGTCGAATTAGGCAGGAGAGGTCGAACCAAACACCTGGGTGACATCCAAAAGAAGCAGTGGGTCAGTTCGACCAAAAATAGGTCAATTCGACCAGAAGCTCTAGTCGAACTCAGGTCGAATGCCACTGTTCAGGACGCTCTATTTTGTCTGATGCCCGATTCGATCACAATCACTCCGGTTCGACCAACCCTACCGGTCGAACCCAGGTCGAACGATATTGTCTCGCGTACTCTGTTTTATCTGAAGCCCGATTCGACCATGATCACTTGGATTCGACCAACCCTGTTGGTCGAACTATGGTCGAACTGGCCTGTAAGGGGGAGAACGAACTTTCAGGTGTTGAGTTCGACCATTATTCACCGAGTTCGACCACCTACCCAGGTCAAACTCAGGTCTAACCCTCCTGTTCTGCACCATTTTCCATGCCAAATGCTTTACACGATGTTAATGCTACTCTCATGCCATCCCAAGAATAGAATACTGAGCTTATAGTAGAAAAGAAGTGGGAAAGGGCAGAGAGGTTGAGAGCTGAGAAGCTTAGACTGCAGAAGGATAATGAAGATGTAGTTTTCTCTCTTGATCAAGCAATGAAGATGCCCATGGAAACTCAATCATGCAAGAGCATAGATGTGATTTCTAACTTGTTTAATCTTGATTTTTCTAAGACAAATGATTCTGAATTCGAGTGGAAGATTAACAAGGAGGTGTCTAGACAGCCATGGGAAGAAGGTAATTCTAAGAATCATATACTTGTGACCAAGAAAGGTGAGGTGTTGAGTGTAGACAAGAAGAGGGAAAGAAAGTATTTGAAGGTGAGGATGCGAAAAGACCATCCTCTACCTTCGTGACTCTACGACGTTAAACATGAGCGCCTGTTGGGGGCTTGCCCTTCAGTTTTATTGCTTTATTTCTTTCGTGTTAGTAAGAAATTTTTATATTTAAAGTGCTTACTAATCGGCAATTACATCTCTTTGCAAACTTAGTTTCAACTTACGTTTTTACTAAGTTTGGGGGGGTGTGATGCTATTACCTCATTGAAGCACCAAGAGTATAATCTTTTCTTTGTAATGTTTGCTAGGGCAGTTGATTTTTACGGTATGTTGGAACTTTAATCGGTTTTGATGTGTCGATTTTTTGCAATTTGCTTAGTGTTCAGTGGTGTGTCTAGTGTGTGGAGTCGATATGATATTCAATTGATTCTTTCTCTAGTTCTCCTATTTTATTATTGATGAATCTGTGATGATGAGGTGTGCTTGAGCTTTGATGATAGAAAAAGGTAAAAGAGGGGGAAAGACGAGTTCTACACTGAGGTTGTGAACTGACCGAGTTGAACAACTCGAGGAGCTCGTGCATGTTTTAAAGAAGAAAAATCAGGTGCCCTCGTTTCCTTATTCTAATTTTTATGTGTGCTTTTAAATCATGAGAGTGGAAGAATTAAGATATTAGTTTTAGTGATCCACATGAGCTTATATTGTTTAAATTGTGCCTGAAATTCATATGCTTTTGAAACTGATGAAGGAATTGTACTTGAATTATATTATGATATGAAGTTCTGTGTGTACTTGTGAGATATTGTTTACCATGAAAAGTGTTCTGTTACTTGTTAAAAACCCATGTGAGATTTTGAGCCTCGTTGATCATGTTACATAATCACATGATATTTCTTTTCTGGTGAATATCGTTCTTGTGTGTGTATTCTAGAACTTTCCTCTTGTCTTACTTAAAACTACATGTGTGTTAGATGATGGGAGATGATTTTAGGCCATCCTTGAATTTATGAGTCACTTAGCCAAATAATTCCCTACCAATGATGTTTATCCGTAGTTAGCCCCATTTAGCCTAAAAGCCTTATTTCTTTGGCAACCTACTGATGAGTGATATTTTCACCTTGATTTTAGTGTCTTTTTATATGTGTTTTCGTATTATTTTTCCGTATTTTATGTGTTATTTGGTTGTGTTTTGTGTTTTCATGGAAATGTGTAGCAACATCTATTCATCCAACACGACCACCACTTGGCCGTGTTGCGGAGCTCGACTCGTGTTGCAGCACACGACCCGTGTAGCCAACACGGGCCTGTAAGCGATGGCCGTGCGGGAGCATCAGTTCACGCAACACGGGCACCTCATGGCCGTGTTGCGCCACACGATTCGTGTCATGTCTTGGACCAGAAAAAAAAATCAGAATCCTTCTAGAAGGCCCATAAGGGTATAAATACCCCTCCATTCAGATTTTATGAGAGGAGATCCGAAATTCTACTGTTCACACACACCTCACACACCATTCCTTTGATTTCACACCATATTCTCCATCCCATTCATCCATTTTTGAGATCTACATCATCTCTCCATAATTTCCTCCATCCAAATCAAGTGAAGAAGCAAGGAAGCTTGGGTGATCACCAAAGGAAGAAGGGAGATTCAATTGGATCCATTTCCAAGGGAGTTTTCATTCCAATTTTGTGTTAATCCTTTAGTTTATCATGATTTGTAAGAATTATAATGTCTATGTTATGGATCTTATTAAGATTGTAGGCTAATCTCCCTTGTGAGATTAGCAACATGAAGGTTGTTGGTTAATTTGTGGATCTATGTAATTAAATTCATATGTTGATGGGGATATTTGATTTTCTATCATTGGTGCTTTTATATCTTGAGATCTATGATGTTTTGTGTGTTTGATTGTTCTAATTATATGATTAGATTGAGAAATCAATTATGTGCTTAGGATAGTCAAGTGAATCATTTCATCAAACACCTCATGTGCATTATAGATGGTAAAGTGATTGAGAAGTCCTTTATTATTTAGAACCCTTTGATGGAACATGTGATTAGTTAGATTGAGAAGTCAATTGATTATATGAAGGGATTCTATAATTGAACTTAGTACCTAGTTGGAATAGTTTAATTTAGAACCAACCTTTGAGCTATTTTGAGATTGTGCAAATGATCTACATCCTATTCATTTCGAGAGGAAGTTTAGGTGGTATAAGTGTTGGCCCTTAGTCTTAACCCTTGATACATATGAGTTTAATGCATGAATCCATAAGTTACCACTTCATTAGTGTTGTTAATCTCACTTCTACTTAATTTGGAAAACCACTCATTCATCATTTTTATCTTGTCATTTGATTATTGCTTGTCTACTTTCATTTAATTACTTGTTACCCAAACCATCCATCTATGATTCGTCTATATAAAATCGTGATAAACGTGATATCGCTTAAGTGCTAGCATCGACCTCCCTGTGGTTCGATAAATTCTTGAATTGGTCAACCCGACTACAAGTTATGGCTAATCAAATGGCGCAGTTGCCGGGGAGGTAACGGTTGCTAGTAGCTTAAAGAAGGAACGTTTAAAGCGATCTTACTAGAGACATTATTTCATTTTCTTGTATTTATTACTTGTATTTGCTTTGTGAAAATTTGTTCTAATTTCTCTTGTCTTGAAGGTGTATGCAAACGAGGTCAAAAGTGAAGCAAGTCGAACAAATTGATCTAGAGCTTGAAAACACTTTGAGGAGAAAGAGAAGTGAGAACAAAACCAAAAATAGTAATTCAATGGAGAATTTTCAAGGTGACAATCGTGTTGGGATAGAGCATGATGGGGAAGGAGGACACAATATGAACGTGCATGACAACGCACATCAATTCAATGAGAATCCTCCTCAACAAGCCTATCAAAATCATGGAGCTATAAACAATCAAGCTTATATTCAACAACTTGTGCAACAAGCGATGATTCAACAAGGTTTTCAACAACCTTATCCTCCTCAACAACAAGCTTATGTACCACCACCTCCACCTCCGGTTCAACATGGAGTTCAAAATGATCAAAGGGTGATACGGGATTTCTTCATGCCAAGGGCAATTCCACAAATGATGGGACCACCAATTCATGCCAACAATTTTGAGTTTAAAATGGGCTTGATTTCATTGGTGAGAGAGCAACAGTTTGGTGGAGCTCCGAATGAAGATCCTAACGCTCATCTAGCTCAGTTTGTGGAGATTGCCAACACAGTAAAGATGAACGGAGTGAGCGAGGATTGCATAAAGATGAGGCTATTCCCATTTTCTTTGAGGGATAGAGCAAGAACATGGCTCTCCACCATTACTCCCGGTACGTGCAACACTTGGGACGAGCTAGCACAATTGTTTTTAAACAAGTACTTCCCACCGTCAAAGACGCTTCAAATGAAGAGCTTGATCACGCAATTCAAGCAAATGCCTCGAGAGAGCTTTTATGAAGCGTGGGAAAGGTTCAAAGAAATGCTACGCAAGTGTCCACAACATGGTTTCCCGGAGAATCAACAAGTTGGATTTTTCTATCAAGGACTTGTGAACGGACAAAGAGTGCTTGTTGATGCCTTAGCAGGAGGATCCGTACTAGGTGTAACTCCGGAAAGGGCTATTCGAATTTTTGATGAGATTGCTACAAATGTTTATCAATGGCCATCGGAGAGAGTTAGTGGAAGCTATGGTTTTGAAAGCTATGATAAAGGACAACAGTTTAGTGTGAAGAGTGTAAGTGTTGAACCAAGTATGCCAAGCATGGAAAAGATAGTGGCGGAAGTTGTTAAACAAATGAGCTTGAATCAAAGTATGAACAATCAAGGAATGAATATGGTTGAGGGGCTACAAGTCGAGCAAGGTGTGCTACCTCCGAATGCTGTGAATGGTGAACAATGGACCAACTCTATGCCACGCGTTGAGGATGTGTCTTATATGCAAGGAAGAAATTATCAAGGTAATTATCAAAACAATTACCAAGGTAATTTCAATCAAAATCAAGGAAGTTATCCACAAAGGCAAGGAGGATTCAATGCTCAGAGTAGTGGAAGTTCGCATTCACAACAACAACCAAGTCAAGGAGCATTCAATGGCCAAGGAAGCGGAAGTTCTTATCCACAACAACCAAGGAGGCAAGATAATTTTTCTTATGCAAACCCAAATAATGTGGTTGCTTATCCTCCGGGGTATCATCCGGGAGCTAAAGCGCCAAATAATGAAGGGAAGGCGACTAACGAAGAACTTATTGAAAAATTGATTGCTTCCAACAAAAATCAAGAGGAAATGATTGAAAGAAAATTCAAGGCTTTTGAGGAAGTAAATGATAGAAGACTCAAAGCATTGGAGTATTCATTTGGTCAAATGGCGAGCTCAATGAGTGCTCAACAAAAAGGAAAGTTTCCAGCCACAACTGAGGTTAATCCGAAAGCTCAATGTTTATTTGTTGAAACGGAAAAGGAAAGAAAGGTTGAAGAAGGGTTGGTGGAAAGCAAGGTTGTTGAAGAAATGAAAGAAGAGCAAAAGCCTAAATGGATACCTAAGTGGAAAAGGGTGCAAGAGGAAAAAAAAGTTGAAGAAAAGGGTAAAGAAGAGGAGTACAAACGTGATTATTGGGGTATTCCGATCACTCCATTCCCTATTCCCTATCCACAAATGTTTGTAAAAGAGGAGAAGAAAAAGGAGTTTGAGGAGTATGTGAAAGAGCTCAAGAAAAAGTATGAGAAAAAAAGGAAAGAAGAGCAACCCGAAGCAAGTGGATCAATGCAAAAAGGGGGGCCTACAAAAGTTGGTGATCCGGGGAAGTTCATTATCCCTTGTGATTTTGAAAAGAAAGGTACCCTTGATGCATTGTGTGACTTGGGGGCAAGCGTTAACGTGATATCTCATGCCACGTTCAAAGACCTTGCAATTGGAAAGCTAAAGCCTACTACTATCCGTCTTGAAGTTGTCAATGGTGAGGTTGTGAAGCCACTAGGAATTGTTGAAGACGTGGAGCTAAAGGTGAAGGGGCTAGCTTTCCCGGTCGACTTCATGATTTTGGAAGTGAAGGCGGACCCCAAAGTTCCACTCATTTTGGGAAGGCCTTTTCTAGCTACGGGAAGAGCAAGAATTGATGTTGGTAGAGAAGAGTTATCCTTGAGCTCAAAAAAGGAAAGAGTGTCACGTTCATGTGCAAGAAGGAAAAAGGAGCCAAGTCTCACTTAAAGCCTCCGGATGATTTTGATGATCATGATTCTCTTCTCTTTGACAATTTAAATTCATTTCTTCATGATTATATGAAATTATCAAATGCTAACTTGTCTTCTTGTGATGTTGATAGAAAGAAAGCTCCGAACCTCGATTGGAAAATTGACAAAGGAGAAAGAGGAAGTCCACTAGAATCACTTCTTGATGACGATTTGATGCTAGTGAGCAAGAATGGAGAGGTTGAGCTAGTGGACAAGAAGAAGGCTAAGCTAATGTTTAAAGTGAGGATGCGAGGAGAAAGTGGGATGGACCATCCTTTGGTCCAATGATCGTAAAATTCCGTCCGGCTTGAAGACGTTAAACTTAGCGCTAAATGGGAGGCAACCCATTCTTTTGTTATTTTGATGCTTTTTGTTGTTTATTTTGGTCTTGTAGGTGGATTGTGCTTGTGAGAAAAATGCATGTTGAAGAAAGGAGAAGTGCTTCATGGATTTGAGTAAAAATGTCTCCATTTGTTGCAAACTTAATTCTCGACTCTTGTATCGAGTCAAGTTTGGGGGAAAAGTGCATGGTGAACATGGCTTGAGTCGTGTGGATGCGTTTACTTCTTCACAAGAAGATCATCAATGGAAACTACAAGGGTAAGTCCCACCACTTTTTACAAACTTAATTCTCACCTCTTAGTTCGATTTAAGTTTGGGGGGAGAGTGCGTGGTGTGACTCACCACTTAAGTTTGATATGATGATATATTGATGATGATAGGTCTTTTTTTTGTAATATTCACCCAATTTTAAAATTTTTCTCATGAGTTTTGGTTGGATTTTGGTATGATTGGTTGTGTTGAAGTGCATGTGAATCCATATTTTTAATGCAATTGTGGAGCTAATGGTGTTGTATGAGTTTTGAGTATGAATGAAGGGTATTGGAAGCACGAATGGAGCTTGGAGCGAACGCTTTCCTTACCAAATGCTTATTGAGGGAGTACTCTACACCTTATCACTTCTAATTGATTTTGATTTGAATTGAATGGATTAGCATGTTACTTCATGTGTTATGTTTTTGGGATGTTATTTTCGTAATTTAGGATTTCCTTTTTCAATAAGGTTGGGATGATTGTGAGCTTACATTGTTATGGATGATTTGAATGTGTGCTTTATTGTTAATGATGGTGATTTTTGTTTTTGCATGTTATGTGTTTTTGTTTTGTTTCTTGTTTGTTGAGTCTTTATTTTATGTTTTGTGTGTTTTCTTATTTTTGTCTTGGTATGTTTGGTGGTTTGTTTTGGGATGTTGTGAGTCATTTTTGAACATGAATGGTGATATGTTGTGGTAGTAAGTGATGACAAGTTATGATTAAGAATCTCTACACTTTCGAATTGTGACATGTTTTACTTAACTTGTTCAATTTTGAGATGGATGTGGTGTAATAAGTTTCTTAAGGTCCGAGCACAAGCTTGTGAGCGTTTGAGCCTCAACCGTGCATACATGGTATTTTTCTTCATGAGAGGATTGGTTGTGTTTGATAAGCTAGAATTTGCTCAAGGACTATAGGAACGAGCCCAATTTGTGGAGATTAGTGACATGATCTAAGGCCATCCTTGTTATTCATAGTCATTGCCATATATTTTCCTACCATGTACATCATCCCTAGTTAACCATTTTGAGCCTTTAAGCCTTTTTATTGTGAATATAGCACATTACAAGCCATGATTACCCACTTAAGTCTTACATATATACCATTTGTGTGGGTGATTGAGGAGATGGTAACTAGAAAGGTTTGATAAAGAAGAAAAAGAAAAAAAGAAATGGTAAACAAGCAAGAAAAAGGATGAAAAAGAGCACAAGAAAGAATGGACATGCAACCCCAAAACAAGAAAATGAGCAAAGCAATAACAATATGCTCAAGTACTTAAAAGTTCAAAGAAGGAAGCATGCATCATAAGAAGCTCAATCCAAAGGAATGTTGATGAGTAGTGCTTGTGAGTACCAAAGTTGAGAAAGGAAGAAAGAAAAGTGGAGAAGTTGAGGAAGTTGATAATCTCTTCGATTACTTACACTTGTTAGTCACTATTATCCATACTCTTCCTACCCTACCAAAGAGCCTATCATTACATCCTTAATAAAAGACCTTTTTGATCACTAATGAAAACTTTGGTGGTTTGTGAATGTAGTCCACGAGCAAGCTTATAGCGAGTCAAGCCAATCAATTGATGAGTGTTGATTTACCTACTTTAAAGAGTGTTGAGTGAAATTTATAACCTATGTAAGGCTTGGACTAAAAGGGACTATATTACACTTTATTCTCTTTTGATTGAACTTGTTAATTTCTCATGTTATGATTTTATTGATGTAGGATGCCTTAGCATAGTTTGTAATTCTTATTGCTATTGACGTGTTATTACTTATGTTCGTTTAGTCTTTTCCTAGGTGAAAATCACTCCTCATGGTTTATCATTTTCGTTGTGCGAGGACGCACAACACTTTAAGTTTGGGGGTGTGATGAGTGATATTTTCACCTAGATTTTAGTGTCTTTTTATATGTGCTTTCGTATTATTTTATCCGTATTTTATGTGTTATTTGGTTGTGTTTTTTATTTTCATGGAAATGTGTGTGAATGAGCTTAAACCTACTATTTTCACTTTTTATTTGATGCTAAACATGATAAGGAAGATGTAGGAAAAAGCGGATCTCAATTTGGAGTTGAAACGAGGGAGAACGAGCCAAAACAGTGAAGGAATCAGGGCAGCAGCAACACGACTGGCCGTGTCGGTGGCACGAGCCGTGTCGCAGTGCACGACTCGTGTAGCTAACACGGGCCTGTCCAGAATGGTCGTGTAGCAACATCTATTCATCCAACACGACCACCACTTGGCCGTGTTGCGGAGCTCGACTCGTGTTGCAGCACACGACCCGTGTAGCCAACACGGGCCTGTAAGCGATGGCCGTGCGGGAGCATCAGTTCACGCAACACGGGCACCTCATGGCCGTGTTGCGCCATACGATTCGTGTCGTGTCTTGGACCAGAAAAAAAAATCAGAATCCTTCTAGAAGGCCCATAAGGGTATAAATACCCCTACATTCAGATTTTATGAGAGGAGATCCGAAATTCTACTGTTCACACACACCTCACACACCATTCCTTTGATTTCACACCATATTCTCCATCCCATTCATCTATTTTTGAGATCTACATCATCTCTCCATAATTTCCTCCATCCAAATCAAGTGAAGAAGCAAGGAAGCTTGGGTGATCACCAAAGGAAGAAGGGAGATTCAATTGGATCCATTTCCAAGGGAGTTTTCATTCCAATTTTGTGTTAATCCTTTAGTTTATCATGATTTGTAAGAATTATAATGTCTATGTTATGGATCTTATTAAGATTGTAGGCTAATCTCCCTTGTGAGATTAGCAACATGAAGGTTGTTGGTTAATTTGTGGATCTATGTAATTAAATTCATATGTTGATGGGGATATTTGATTTTCTATCATTGGTGCTTTTATATCTTGAGATCTATGATGTTTTGTGTGTTTGATTGTTCTAATTATATGATTAGATTGAGAAATCAATTATGTGCTTAGGATAGTCAAGTGAATCATTTCATCAAACACCTCATGTGCATTATAGATGGTAAAGTGATTGAGAAGTCCTTTATTATTTAGAACCCTTTGATGGAACATGTGATTAGTTAGATTGAGAAGTCAATTGATTATATGAAGGGATTCTATAATTGAACTTAGTACCTAGTTGGAATAGTTTAATTTAGAACCAACCTTTGAGCTATTTTGAGATTGTGCAAATGATCTACATCCTATTCATTTCGAGAGGAAGTTTAGGTGGTATAAGTGTTGGCCCTTAGTCTTAACCCTTGATACATATGAGTTTAATGCATGAATCCATAAGTTACCACTTCATTAGTGTTGTTAATCTCACTTCTACTTAATTTGGAAAACCACTCATTCATCATTTTTATCTTGTCATTTGATTATTGCTTGTCTACTTTCATTTAATTACTTGTTACCCAAACCATCCATCTATGATTCGTCTATATAAAATCGTGATAAACGTGATATCGCTTAAGTGCTAGCATCGACCTCCCTGTGGTTCGATAAATTCTTGAATTGGTCAACCCGACTACAAGTTATGGCTAATCACCTACTAAGATGGCCACTTTGATATCCTATTTGAGTCTTAAATTCCTATATTTAGTGGAGAATTAAATGCTGTCAAAGTGTGTGAATTGATTTTGATGGAGTTTGGAAGGAATAAGATATTTGGAGATGTACAAGTGATTATGAGCTGAAAAATAAGTTGCTTAGGGGTAGTGCTTGAAACTGGTACCCCGAGATGTTAGAGGTAGTGTCCAAAACTGGTACCTCGAGAAAAAAGAGAAGAAAGAAAAATAGTTGTGCTTGAAGGTGAAGAAGGAATGAAAATCGTCTGCATTGAAATGAAAGAGAGGATGAAAGTTGAAGTGATCAATCAGCTTTAGTTCTCTACTATTTGAATCACATTGTCCATATATTTCCTACCTTTACCAAAGAGCCGACATTAAATTCTATTAAAACTCCTTTTTGATTCTATTGTCGAATCATACTTTTAAGTGGAGGAGAGTTTGAGACTTTTGGCAAGCTTATGATTACGGATGCACTTGAATCGAATTTGAGCATAAACACCATAACTCATAAGTGTACATCTTTTACACTTGAGTGCGAATGATATATACTTCCCGTGAGAACATGTCAATGGAGTATTTGAATTGGTGGTGATTATCTAAACTTGTATGCTATGAATTGATTATTGCATGTAATGAGAGTTGCATGATCTAAGTTGAGGACAATTGCATTTGAATGGAGTATGAGTCATAGTCCTTATTTCCCCACTAATTTTCTTACTCTCTTTCTTTTTATTTTTATTTTGTTGCCTCGGGACGAGTAACGGGTAAGTTTGGGGGATTGATGAGAGTGGAAATTAGTGTGTTTTAGTGTCCAATTGAACACCTTCTTGATTGAAATTGATGTTATATATTAGCACAAATGTCTTATATTCAATATATGTTAGAACAAGGTACACTTGAGGTGTTTTGTTGTATTTTAAGTAGAAAAAGGGATCAAAAGTGCAAAGTTGGAGAAAAGGTACAATTTGTGTATGAATGCTAAAAAATACATGTCCAACTTTCATAATTTTTCTGTGTTTGTGTGGAGCTCTAAATGGGAAGTTGATATATAGTTGGAAAGACACTGAAAAGAGGATCGTTTTGGCGTAAAGAACACCTCAATCGGTTTCTAAACGAGAAAGTTATGAGTAAAATGGTGACATCGCGTGAGCTGTGACGAACAGAAAGGATGTTCTACTTTCCATGACTTATTACAGCTTCAAATATTAGAGTTTTTGTGAGTTCTTTATATGAATAGAAAGCCAAGGAAGAGAGGATCACGTGAGCATAAGAATCACTCAAATTGGAGTTCGGATGTGGAAGTTATATGCGAAACGGTGAGACTGCGCACTGCAGTTCGACCACGACACAAGCGATTCGACCACGTGTCGTGGTTGAACCAGAAGACTGAACAAGAGCAAAATCGGAATTTTTACCCCCTGTTCATAAATTTTCATGCTTTCTAAGAAAAAACTCATTCTAGGTCCATAAGGAGAGCTTACAAATATAAAAGGGGATGTAGATCACACCAAGAGAATACAATAGAGATTTATCCAACACCCATGATTGTTCTTCGTAACATCATGGGCTAGAGCCTTTTTGGTAGAACTAGGGTTGTGAAGGTTTTTACCAATTAATTGAACTTTCGTGTGTAAACTCCGTACAACACTACTTGTGAATTTATTTTATATATGATTGTACCTTTCTAATTTATACTCACGGTCGTTTTGTGTATCATTGACTGTTATGTAGAGTTTGAAAACATATCTTGGTTATTGATTGAGTGCGTTCACTGTTGAGCAGGATTCCATGTTATGATTCAAAGTTAGGGGACTATGAAGCTTCATTAGAACTATCATATATGAATACTTATTAATTAAATTGAATTCGGGTTATTAAGTAGGATAAAGAGGATAATTTTATAGTACATATAAAGAGAGATCATATAGGGTTAGAGTACCAATTGGCCAGGGAAATAATTGATATTGATAGTACCTAGAAAGGGGGGTGGAATTATGTCTCTTGCTCCGAGGTTACTCACACGTGTTACACGCATGTTTACTTGTGTCTATAGAGTAGATATGCATGGTTTAGTGATGCGTCCATATTCCACAAGGCAAAGTCGGACATCAACACATGGAAGAGAAATTAATGAGTGAAACTGGATTGTCCTAGAGCTACCTATTCTCCTACTTGATCCACTTTCGTATTCTTCAAGTGATATTTTATTTTAATTGTTATTTTAATTAATTGTTTCATAGATTATAATTAAATTCCACAAACTTAATTGTCATCTTGTCTTAATTAATTTAGTAAATAATTAAATTGATAATACGCCGTCCTTTGGGTTCGATATTCACTTGGTTGCTTGCTTAAGCTGCAATTGATATCCTTAATACTTGGGGATTAATTTTGCGTGCAAAGAAAATGCTCATCACCGACGACGGTGAGAGTGGAGCAGTGAACGACGAAGGTGGAGGAGACACAGACTGAGATTCGGGTTAATGCGATGCCAAACCCACCTGAATTGGTTGTGATGCCAAACTGTAATAGTTCTAAGGGTAAAGTTGGAAAAATAAAATATCAAAATGTATTTTTAGTAATTCAATTTAATTTTGTATCTCCTAATAATTAGGCTATTAAAACACGTATCTGTTAGTAATAAACCCTTTAATTTAAACTTTTGAGAATTAGTTTAAAAGACCACCTCCTTTGAATCTGATTGCAAATTGCACGAATTGGGCTGTCAAAGCTGTCCAGTCATTGATCTTTGTCACGTCGGCTTCCACATCATCTTTGAGTTTTGCAGGAAAAACCTCAACATTTACTTTAATATATATATATATATATATCAATTTTTTTTTTAATTGGACTCATCTATTTAAGGTTTTTTATTTTATATTTAAATATAAATTCTCAAAAATTATTATATAATATAATAAAGTTCTAGAGTGAGGTGGTTAGGGAGTGAGTGGTATCTTGAGGTACGTAGTTAAAATAAAAACATTAAGAAAAAGTTATTTTCTAAAATTATTTATTTATTTTGTTAAATCTCTTTTATTAATTTATTTTTTATAAATATTAAAATATTTTTTGTTTATCTGAAGAATTTTAAATGACACAGTTTGACTAAAAATTTGAAAATCCACACAATACATTTAAAAAATTATCAAATTCAAATTAAAGATTTGAAATCCATTTATTTAAAATTTTTAATTGATGAATTTATTGATTTGATATATCATTCAAACATAAGGGATGAATTTGAAAGAGAGATTTATAAATTCCTCCCAAAATCCTTCAATCCAAATAGGACACGAGATGTTTCGTGACACTTTGATTTGATATATTCCTATGGAATGATACATGAGAAATTAAATCTCTTATCTCTAACTTTACTGATTGGCATAGAGATATATATTTTCCTTCTCGTTTCTACATGTTACTCATCGAACGAAATAATATAAAAGATATGTCACTCACATCTAAGTAGTATACAAGATTCAGACCCCAAACAGAGCATGCGGCAAGAGGGAGTCTTCCCGTCTTTATAGAATAATTTATTGTTACTTTTTGATTTTATCTTTCATGAAAGGAAAGAATAAGAAGTTGACACATGTACAAGGATAGTTTAAAAGGTGATTTTGCATTAATAAAAGATTAGATGGCTAGGGTTCGGTTGGGACATTAATTTTAATCGTGTATTTTACAATAACATGTTCTCTCTTATATCTATTCATGTGTTTTGTTAACTATCTATTCCCTCCGTCCCGGTAAATACTTAAATTTGCTTTTACACGTTAATTAAGAAATATAATAATAAATGTTAGGTAGAAAGATATAAATAATACTCCTTACATTTTATTTTAGATGACACACTTTCTATTTTTAATTGTCCCACAAAAGTTTGTATCCTCCTAAAAAAGAAAAAAGTCAAAAACAATCACCATTCCCCATATACTTCATTTATAAAAAAATCACCCCTACCTAACACACTTAACATACTTTATCATTTATTTATTACCAAAAATTACCATAATACCCCTTAAAGTTATCACTTTCTTAATTTCCCTGCCGAAAAGAGGGGTGCAAACTTTCCTGGAACGAAGGGAGTATTTAATATAAAGTGGATAGATGTATTAATGTTGAATGTGAGTCTTAATAATTGTTTTAGGTGAGTCCTATATACCAAAATGAAAAACATAAAAATTAAAATAGAACATCTAAAATAAAAAATGTAACGATTAAAATGGGACGAAAGAATACTATATATTCTCATTAGTTATTTACATAGAAAAAGCTAAAAAATTATTTGTTGTAAAAAAATAAGCTTTAAAATATATATATATATATATATATATATATATATATATATATATATATATATATATATATATATATATATATATATATTAACTAAAGGAAAAATTTTCAGTATGATCATTTTAGAAAATATGAGTTGCGTGAAATGAATAAAAATTAATAAAAAATGATAACATTATTTATATAAAATGATTACTAATAAATAAAAAGTAAAATAGTGAAATGGTTCGTGGATGTTATCACATAAATTTTCTCTTGGACCAAAATCGAAATTAAAACAATTTTTTTAATATTAGAAAAAAAATAAAAATCGATTTCTAGTACAAATTTCTTGTGCATATATAGCCCTTTTAATTGATGGTAAGAAAGTCTGGGTCGGTGCTTATATGAAACGGATTGTGAAATGTTTTAAAATATAATTGTTATAAGAGGTAATATTTATTATTGATAATTAAAGTATGTCTTATTATGATATGATAAATGATACAATAAAATATGATTTTAGGATTCTGTAATACTATTATTTATTATAAATATATACTTATAACAATCAATAAGCATACTTTACATATATATATTCCGTCCGTCCCAAATTAAATTTCACAATTTTTGTTTTCGTACTTCAATTCTCCAAAAAAGGAAACACCATATCAATTCCCAACCCCAAAGGTATATCTTAATTACAAATTTGCTGCCTATGTTTAACACACATAATATACTTTAATTATTATTATTTTATCTAAAATATTATATTACCTCCAAAAATTAATAAAATTGATAGAAAACTGCAAATTTCCTTAAACTCCATGTCTATAGTAATAATATACTACCTCCATCCCATTTCAATCTTTACATATTTCTATTTTGGGCGTCCATTTTCAATCTTTACGTTTCCTTTTTTGGTAAATGGGACCCACACAAATTATTTATTTATCTCTACATGGACCCACACATCACACTAATACACCTACTCACTTTACATAAAAATATCATTTCTCTCATCTCACTATATATTAAAATACTACATTCCTTAATATACATGCAAAAGTAAACGTAAAGTTTGAAACGGGATGGAGGGAGTATAGAATAAGTTGTGACAGGGGACTATATTTTAATAATAAGTAAGACAAAACTTGTGTTACATAATATATTCGTGTGAGAGGAGGCCGTTGGTTGGAAGTGTTTAGTTATATCTACAAAATTAATGCTAATCAAAACAGGTTAATTTCTAATTAATGCATGACACTTAATTAATACTCCCTCCGTCCTAAATTCAACTTCACGTTTACTGTAGATACAGAGTTTAAGAAAAATCATTTTTAACTTACTTTTGGGGGTAGTATGGTATTTTTAGGTAATAAATAAATGATAAAGTATGTTATGTGTGTTAAAAAGGTGATGACAAATTTGAAATTAAAGTATGTCAGAGGGATATTAGTTAGTTGCTTTTTCCTTTTATAGAAGTGTGAAGTTGAATTTGAGACGGACCAAAACGAAAAGTGTGAAGTTGAAGTTGAGACGGAGGGAATACAAGAATAATATGTCCAAACTAAAATACTTTTTCACAAAGAAATAAATTTTCCGAAGCTCATTTTTAAAAAGTAGAAAATAAAGTTGAGGGAAGCTATTGTGCTTCGGGGACACTGTGAAGCCCTTTACCATTTCCGTGCCCCTTTGTAATTTAAAATCCTAACAATACATAAGTTTAAATAGAATATAGAGGGGGAGAGTTGTGTTGATACGTTCAATTTCTAGCCGCAAGGGGTAATAAAGAATTAATAAGTTAGAATCCTTCTTTCATGTGTATCGTTTCAGACCAGGATGTAGCGGTGCGGTTTTACTATTAGTTAGACAAAATTTAAATTGCATTCTTACAAGTGTTCGATTTGATAATTAAATTTAAATGTTGGTTTATCGAATAAAATTTATTACTTGTTTTTGGATACTTTTTTTTAAATTTTGTGATTTGATGGGTAAAAATTAACATATTACATAATAATACGATACATACGAATATATAAAAAAATAAATATGTATATATGCTTAATTTATAGTGTTCTTCACACTTAAAAATAAAATATTGTAGCAATTATCAAATTAGATAATAAGATTTAAAAAATATGAAATCATCATTCCAACTTGATAAAGATATGTCTCACAATAAGTGATAACTTTTATAATAAAAAATATAGTATTAAATTAATAAAAAGTGATAATACTATTTTATAAACAATTTATAATGTAAATGAAAATTTATAATATTTTATAGTGAAAGTAATAATTATTTTAAAAAGAGTAAAATGATCTCACGTAACATGGTTTCACCGAATAAGTTTGATGTGAATAGTCGGCCAACTGCTATGAATGTTTTTAGAGATGGAGAAATCAACTAATAATTTTAACTTTGCTAATTAATTTATTGATGGAATTACTTGAGAATTTTTAAAATAATCTTTTTATTTGAATTTCCTAAATATATGAAACCTTCTAACTTAAATGAATGAAAATCTAAGTTACCAAATAATCCTTAAGAAATCTAGACGTTCTACATTATTATCAATAAGAAAATTCGAATAGTAGTACTAAGATAATTTTTAAAATTAATTAGGTAATCAAATTTAAAATTTTTATAATTATGAAAAAGTTTTATGATCTCTTAAATGTAAGGAAAAGGATTGGATGAGACCGTCTCACGGATCCCCTCATGTGAGACGGATCACCTAATAACCCATTAAGCATATTTTAAATGGTCATGTTTGGATGTTATTATATTAGAAAATTTAAAAATTAATTATAATAATAATAATTAAGCCTTTTAATTTCATGCCGAAACTGGGTGGAAGCCGCCCCCAATTCCTGAACGCAAACCATTCACTATATTATGTATTCATTTTTTTTATTTTTATGTATTTTCTTTTATATTTTTTATTATTTAAAATTTTAATAAGTTTTATTAAAAATTTCTATTCATTTAATTATTTTAAATTTAATTATTATAAATTTATAAAATCTGATATACAATTGATAAAAACTGATAACAATGCTATGAATTATTTCATGAACAATTTATAATATAAATGAAAAATGATTCCACTTTAAATAAAAGTGATAATATCTTTAATAAAAAGTGATAACTAATTAAAAAAGTTTATTTCATGTACAATTTATTAGAATAATAAAAAGTGATAGCATCTCTAATAAAAAGTTATAACTAATTTAGAAAGTATATTTTACCAACAAAAATAATAAAAAGTGGTAACTTTTTTAATAAAAAGTGATTCATAATAAAAGAAAATTAAAATCCGTTTAATTGAATTATTTCACGAATAATTTTCTAAAATAATAAAAAGTGATAATATTTTAAATAATAAAAAAGTTATACATGATAAAATAAATGTGATAACCGTCTGATTAAATTAATTTATGAACAAATCCAAAAATAAATAAAAAGTAATATTTTTAATAAAAAGTTATATCCTATAATAATAATAATAATAAATAATAATAATAATACTCTCTCCGTCCCAGTTATTTTTACCCATTTGTACGGGCACGGAGATTAAGACGTTTTATTTTTTTAATATATAATGTAAGAGAAAGTAGGGATAAATTAGTAATTTAAAAAGAAAAAGTGAATAAAGTTGTTGGGAATTATGAATAAAGTGTAAAAAAGTAGTTAAAGTTGTTGGGATTGTAAAAAGTAGGTAATAAAATATTATGTATTTTTGCCAAAAATGGAATGAGTAAAAATACGTGGGACACCACAAAATGGAAAGTGGGTAAAAATACGTGGGACGGAGGGAGTAATAATAATAATAATAATAATAATTTTATTAATAGTGATTACTAAGGAATAAAAAATGACATTTTTTATTCATCATTTTAACATTAACATAAAATTTTAAGAGATTAGACATTCATTTTTTTAATTAATAGTATTGATAAATGAAATTTAATTAATTTTAGATAATTGTAAACATCATAATTTAAAAAAAAAAATTGAGCATCCGGCGGCGTGGAAGAGCAATTAGGCGTGGCAACTGGCAAGCAATCCATGTAACTTGGAAGCTAGCTATTATAATTTGTTAAAATATAAATTTAGTTACAATCAAACAGGACTTTTTTATTTAATTTCTTTTTAATTTAATTTAAAATATACTTATTTAGCTTAATGGATAGTCCGTCTGAGGATTTGTGAGACGGTCTCATCCAAAACTTAAGTAAAAGATACTTTCTTCCATTAAATAATAAGAAAAAATCTATTAACCAATAATTAAATTGATTAATTAATAACAAGAAAAATCTACAAATTTATATGAGGCACTATTATTAAAGGCACTGTTGTCAGAACCTGTTCGGACCGGCCGGTCCGACCGGTTCGACCGGGAACCGGTCCGGTGACCGATCCGATCACTCGTTAAGAACCGTTTTTAGCTTAAAATCGGGAAGAACCGGTTTGGGCCGGCCAAAATCGGAAAAACCAGTTGAAGTAAAAGATACTTTCTTCCATTAAATAATAAGAAAAAATCTATTAACCAATAATTAAATTGATTAATTAATAACAAGAAAAATCTACAAATTTATATGAGGCACTGTTGTCAGAACCTGATCGGACCGGCCGGTCCGACCGGTTCGACCGGGAACCGGTCCGGTGATCGATCCGATCACTCGTTAAGAACCGTTTTTAGCTTAAAATCGGGAAGAACCGGTTTGGACCGGCCAAAATCGGAAAAACCAGTTGGATCGGCAAAACCGAAAACCGCCGGTTTTGATATTTATTTATTTTATTTTTTTGAGATTTTGTTTTATTTTAATTTTTTTTATTCCAAATTTATTTCAATTCAATATTCAATCAAATTTTCCTTCTAAATTTATTTCAAATTTTAATTCATAGGAATATTTATTATTAAATCAGATTAAAAGAATAATTATTAGTATATTTCTTTCCAATTTATTTATTTGTGATCGAAGTAGGTAACTATTATAAGAATTAAAAATTCAAAATACCATTTTTCTTCACATTAAACTTTCCTCTTTCAATCTATTATTATTTTTTTATAATTAGGTATTTATTTAAATGTACACTAAGCATGTTAATATATAATCATACATAAAATATATAAGATATTATAAAAAAATGTGTAATTTTAGTTTTTCCAGTTGAACCGTCGGTTTAACCGGTCCGACCGTGAACCGTTGAGGCCACCGATTCGATCTTCGATCCGGTTATGAAAACATTGATTAAAGGTTGAGTATTACGCGCTCTATCCAGTTCATTAACGTTAATTCATTTACCGACTCTCATACAACCAACATGACTAGGGAAGCCAATGAAAAATGTTGTTATTATACATGGAAGCCAATGAAAAATGTTGTTTTATACATGTTTGTTCAAGAATTAATCCTTTTATTTACTATTTTCAAAATTTTAAAAAATAACATTATTGACATTCACAAAGTAATTTCATCGCAAAATTTATGATACAAAAATTATATAGTATATTTTGTTGCATAGAAAATTACAAAAAAAATAAAAGATTCATTGCAAATATTTGCAACAATAAATAAAATTTCGTAATAAAATATTTGTGGTGAAACGTATCAAATTTGCAGCAAATTTTTGCAGCCAAAGTTAATTTTTGTAGTTAATTTTTGGCGGCTTTATAAAGTTATTCTTAGCAAATCTAGCGATGAAATTAAAAAGTTTGTCGTTAATATTATGTGATGAAATAATAAATTTTTGAAGCAAGTATTTGTGATAAAAATTCTTAATTTTTTTTGCTAAATATCTGCAACTAAATAAATCATTTTGTGGCAAAAATTAATGGATAAATTTTTAATTCACCGCTAAATGGATTTGCGACGGGTATATTCTCACCAACTTTAGCAACGAAAATTTTCACAGCTAAATCACCATTTTTTGTAGTGTGCTCGGCTCATAGTTATTTGCTAAGGATGCGAGTTCAACCACTTGGTCGATCTCTATACTTTTATGATAGTGAGTTAAAAATATTTTTGGTTCCATAACCAAATTGCCCTTTTATTTTAATTCTAAAATAGCCATTTCAACTAATTTGTGTCAATGTTGTTCCATAACTTATTAGATTGTTTAATTTACGTCACGTGCATGTGACATTTTCCGGCCAACATAGAAGATTTTAGTAAGAATGTAATCAAAATTAACCAATTATATAAGATACGAGCTAGGCTAAAGTTACACAAAGAACTTTGGTAAAAATTTGCATTCACCTATGCGCATGTCTAATTTGGAGGATTTGAACTCTTTGCAGCTCCGCCTCCATCAAGAATTGAGTGGGAAAAGATATTTGTTGATATTAGATGATGTGTGGAATGACAATCAAGAAGATTGGTTTAAGTTAAAAAGCATCCTGGCATGTGGCTCAATGGGTGCTTCCATTGTGGTCACCACTCGTCTAAAAAAAGTGGCGGATATCATGGGAACTCTTCCCTCTCATTGCTTGTCTCAGTTGTCCGATGAAGATTGTTGGCTCTTGTTTAAGCTTAGAGCGTTCGGACAAGAGAGCGAGCAATGTGTTGCTAACTTGGAAAGCATAGGAAGGCGAATCGTGAAGAAATGTTGTGGTGTTCCTCTGGCGGCTAAGGCTCTTGGAGGTCTTGTGCGGTTTAATAAAGAAGAGAAGGAATGGGTTCGTGTAGTGGAGAGTCAGATGTGGAATCTTTCAGAAGCAGAAAGTTCAATCTTGGCAGTGTTGAGATTGAGTTACCGCAATCTGCCTTTTATGCTGAAGAGTTATTTTATTCACTGTGCCCTCTTTCCAAAGGATTATGTATTTGGGAAGACAGAACTGATGTTCCATTGGATAGCTCATGAAAGCATTTCATCAGACGGAGAGCGAGAAGTGAAGGAAGTTGGTGATCACGTATGGAATGAGTTGGCTTTGAGATCATTCTTTCAAGAAATTAATGATTGTGCAGGTGAAATCACTTTTAAAATGCACGATCTTGTCCATGATCTTGCACAATCCATCATGGAGAACAGAGTTCATGGGGCAGAGACAAAGATCAGAAGCACAAGTTCTGCTTCCTCGTCCAATTCCAAAATACGACAGGTACATTGGATCACACGTTATTCTAAGACCCAAATTCAATTTTATACTATTGTAATAACAAATTTTGTATTAATGATGAAATAAACACAAAAGGGTTTACAAAAATAATCCAAATGGATTTAATTTAAAAGATTTGTAAAATGAGTTACAATCTCTAATTAATCCTCTGATTCTTCTTTCGGATCAATTTGTTAACTTTGACATCCCCAAGGAATGTTGTTTGTGTGTTGGCCGTACGGAGACTAGAGATCACATTTTCTTTCAGTGTCATTTCTTGAAGGAAGTTGGAACAGTTGAGGATGGACATGGGATGGACTAGAGTGGTGTCGACAGTGTTAGCGGGCATCAAGTGGTTGCAAAAGGATCGCAGGACCCCTGTGCTAGAGAGATGGAGGCATGCATTGACATTCATGGCAGCGTGTACTTCATCTGAAAGGCACGCAACGATGCTCTTATGGTTGATCTTCGTCCCATAGTTAGCAAAGTTTTTAATTCTATTTTGATGCATGTAGCTAGGTTTATATTCTAGCTAGATAGGAGTTTATTTGTTGGTTTTGGATTTGTGGTGATGTAATTTGAACTTGGCTCCGACCTATTGTATTCTGAATAAATTAACATTTATTCAAACTTGACTGTGTATTGAGCTAGATCTTTAGTTGAAGCTTGTCTGAACTCGGGTTTGAATCTTTATAATGTTAATCTGAAGGCATCGAGTCTTGTTCGGATTAAACATTATTTTGAGAGTTTTTCCTCGAAGAACTCTGTTCAATGTGGTAGAACTTCATAGATTCTACAAAAAATATTGAAGAACTTGATTTGAACAACACTTGATTTGGGGGGCTTAGCACCTTATTACTGATCGTAGGCCTTTCTCGATTTGAAGATCTTTGAAAGGCCAGATTGGACTTTCGTACTTGTGTTCTTTAGATCTCTTTAGGTATTTGAGTATTTGTGTATGTCCAGAATAAATGGATGTGGGCTCCTTATAAAGGGAGGATGAGAAACCTTCCATTTATAACTTGCAATCTGATTAGTTGATCTTGATTTGACCTAATTTTATGGGCTAGCGTTTTGATGTGATTTGATTCAAATCTAATCCTAATTTGATTCCAAATATGATTTTAATTTGATTTGCAAGCCTTGACTTGGACTTATCTGACTAGATCTGGACTAATTATTAATTATTTACTCATTTATTTTAGAAATTAATTTATTTAAATTACTTAACAAATAAATAATTTTTAATATGTAATTTGCCACATATTTTAATTAAATAGGCAATAAAATTCTCAAGTGCCTACAACTATTTAGTATAAAAACTTATATCCTTAATATATATATATATATATATATATATATATATATATATATACTAATATATATTTGGTCAAACATTAATTAATACTCTTAATATTTCAATCTACCTTTTCAATGAAAACTAATATCCTTATTAATTTAAATATATACCTTTAAAATAAAATGTTATACACTTGAAAATTTTGTACAGTCGGGTGCACAAGAGATCAACCTAATAACTTTTTTACAAATACTTATCTGAGACTATCTGATGAGAGTGATAATTCACGTATTTTAAGCTTTGATTTGCTTAGAAATTGAGTACGATTTGGGCAATTATCAAGGCAAATCGGGATGTTCATAGAAAATCCACGAATCAAATATTACTGAGGCTATTTGAGCATATTTATATAGGAAACATGTCAGAAGTGCTCAGAATTGGAGAATTTTGAGACGCCGCTCGACCTCAAGAGGAGCCGCTCGACTAAGGGATGTTGGTCAAGCGATCGAGGGTGGAAATTATCGAGCGGGACACTGTACAGAGTTTCAGCGAATAGGTACGCCGCTCGAACTCGCCAGTTCTGGTCGAGCGGGGACACACCGATCTATTTTTGGTAATTCTGACCCTCCTATACATGAATTGACGTATTTTTTAAGAAAAAGCCCAGTAAAGGTCCGTAAGGAGAGTCTACAAGTATAAAAAGGGATGTAGATCACATCAAAAAGAGAATTAGATTCCACATCCATCATATACCACATCCAAACCCTAACTCCATTCTACGGTACTGTAGAGAGAGATTCGTGCAGCGAATCAAGTGAGAACCAAGTGAAGATTCAAGACGGAGCTAGAATCGACGGCGCCCACATCTAGGGTTTACTTCGCAACTTAATCTTTCATGTAATTTTCAAGACTATGGGTAAGATCTATCCAATCACCATGAATGTTCTTCGAAGCGTCATGGGTTAGAATCGCTTTGGTAGTTCTAGGATTTATGAAGGTTTTTATCTAATTAATTGAACTTCCGTGTGTATACTCCATACAACACTACTTGTGGATTTATTCTATGTAAGACTATGCGTTTTTAATTCATACTCAGAGTTATTTTGTGTATCATTAACTATTATATAGAGTCTGAATATATATCTTGGTTATTGATTGAGTGCGTTCACTGTTGAGTAGAATTTCATGTTATGATTCTAAGCGAGGGGACTCCGAAACTTCATTAGAACTATCTTATATGAATACTTATGAATTGAATTGAATTCGGGTTAGTAACTATGATAAAGAGGATAATTATATAGTATCTATAAAGGAAGACCATATCGGGTTAGAGTACTTAGTGCATGGAAAATAATTGATACTGATAATACCTAGAAATGGGGGGTGTAATTATATTCTTGCTCCAAGGTTATTAGAACGTGTTACACGCTTATCTGCTTGTGTCTATAGAGTAGATTTGTATGGCTTAGTGATGCGTCCATATTCCACAAGGTAGAGTCGGACATTGACATACGGAAAGGAGATTAATTAGTGAAAGTGGATGGCCCGAAGAGCTACCTATCTTCTCACTTGCTTAACTCTCGTTTATTCTCTACTGTTTCTATTTTATTTAGTTATTTCATTATCTTGTTTATTAGATTAATCATTACTCTATATTTAAATTGCCAAATAATAGTTTCCATTAATTTAGATAATAATAAATTGATAACCAATCGTCCTTTGGGTTCGATATATAACTTGGTCGCTTATCTAAACTACAATAACATCCTTCATACTTGGGATAAATTGTGTGTTGAGAAAACGCCCAACACTATCACACGAGAAAACATCCATGAATGGATAAGCAGTGATAACTAGTCACTTACAACCCCCAAATTAAAATAATACTCCTCTCTCTCATATACTCCCTCCATCCCCTTAAAAAATAGTCTTTTTTTTTTCATTTTGGTTATCCCATTTAAAGAGTTCTCTTTATTTTTTCATACATATAGGATACATGCACACCCACTAATATATGAAGCATACACTTTCACTAATACAACTACTCACCTACTATCCATTAAATAATAATACTTTCTAATCATGAAAAAAAAAACACCATTTGGGACGGCCGGTTGAGTATATGTTACATTTACCAACATTTGGCTATAGCTTAGTGGTTGAGCTACCAATTTTTGAAATGGAGATCACTCGAATCCCAACTATTTTAATTTTTCTTGGAGTTTATTTTATTTTTCATATTAATTCATATTATTTCTATGTGTTTTTGTGATTTTTTTTAATTATTTTGTTTTATATAAAAAACATGTTTCTCTTAATAACTCTTATACTTTTTTTAATCTTTTTTACATTTAATTTCTTCATTGCTCCACTCTCTCATATAAATATATATATATATATATATATATATATATATATATATATATATATATATATATATATATATATATATATATATATATATATATATTCATATTTTCTTCATTCATTTATAATTAAATTATTTATTATTTATTATTATTTTTTTAAAATTTATCTTATAGATATGATACAATAATTTCTTTTACAAATGAAAATTTGACGGTATAAACAATAATTATAATTTTTAATATTAATTTATTTATTCTACAATTTTGAATATTATAACATAATATTTTTATAATTACAAGTCGCATCTAACAAAATTTTCTTTGGATCCAACTCGTATGTGATGGACATAAAAAAAAAATGTGCTTGGAGAAAAAGGAAAATAAGTATTTAATCAATCGCAAAGATGCATAAGTAATTTAATTTACACAAGTACTCTTTGATGACACCAAACGGCAAGTTATATACTCCCTCGCTTCTCTCTAAGGCATAGCTCAAGTGATAGAGGGAGGGTGAAAAGACCTTCCAATTAAGCTTGGTTGATGTAGAGTGGGGGTTCGAATCTTGCCTTTGGCATGTATTTGGCCCCTTGCAAGCACAAGTTAAACAGTGAGCTCTCCCTATAAGCCACTTGAGGCACATCCTGCGATTTACCTCCTCCACCAATTCACAGGGCAGGAGCGGTGGGGGCCCCTAATGGTGGGGTACACCAAGCACAAGTTAAACAGTGAGCTCTCCTTATAAGCCACTTGAGGCACATCCTGCGATTAACCTCCTCCACCAATCTACAGGGCATGAGTGGTGGGGGCCCCTAATGGTGGGTACACCATATATTCCCTCGCTACCATAAAATCGTTTTGTGTTTACTGTTTCACGTTATATAAAAAAAATTATACTTTTTGATTAATTTTATTGACTTTACATAGTATTATATTCCATTCATTCCACCGAAAAGTCTCCATTTTACCATACTGGATGTCCCATTCAAAGGTCCAATTTTCTCCTTTTAGTAAAAGGGCCCCACATATGGCCTACCATCCACTACTAATACAACTACTCACTACACATAAAATAATAATATTTTTTAATCTACGCGCAAAGAGTAAATAGGGACCTTTGCCCGGGATGGAGGAAGCCATCCCCTTCAAAGAGAGTCTTTTTTCCATTTTGGGTGTCCCACCCAAAGAGTCCCATTTCTTTTTTTACACACATGAGACCCACGCACACCCACTAATACAATTAAAATATGGGACCTACGCTCTTAATAATACAACTATCCACTATACATTAAATAATAATACTCCTTAATCCACATGCCAAAAAGTAAAAGACCCTCTTAGTGAGGGACGAAAGGGGTATAAAGTAAAAGTATGTGTGTTAAAAAAGAACTGTAAATTTAAAATTATAGTAACTTTTGATGTTGTTAAATAAAATTATGTTTTACTCTCTCCGTCCATTGTCAATTTATTCATTTTACCATTTTGAGTCGTTCATCCTTAATATATACATTTCCCTTCTTGGACTATGGGACCTACACCCTCCACTAATACAAATAAAATATGGGACTCACACTCTCCTCTAATACAACTATCTACTACACATAAAATAATAATACTCCTTAATCCACAAACAAAAGCAAATGGATACATTGAGGATGGATGGAGAGAGTATTTTTTAGGGTGTGAATGACTTTATGAGACAAATAAATGAGTAAAGTGTAATGAATTTTGTGGGACAAAGGGAGTATTTTTTAATTTTATATTTCTTGTTATATGCTTTAGATCGATGAGTGATATGTACGTGTGAAAATTATTTTAACATTTTTTCTTTTGATTTACTCCCTCCGTCCCACTCAAAGGGTTCCTTTTTGCTATTTTGATCGTTCCATCCCAAGGGTACCCTTTCATTTTTTACACACATGGGATCCACACACCCTCTCTAATATAATTAAAATATGGGATCCATACTCCCACTAATACAACTACCCACTACACATTAAATAATAATACTCTTTAATTCACGTGCCATAAAGAAAAAATAATCCTTTGGGCGGAACGGAGGGAGTATACTTTTCTTTCAAGGTGTAGGTAGATTTTATCTCTCTCATATGTATCAAAGTTTCGTAATAGGAGATACTATACAAAAAAAAATTACTCCCTTCGTCCCATGAATACATTCGCGTATTCTTTGGTACGAAGTTTAAGAAAAATAACTTTTTGTTAGTGTGATGTAAGAAAGAGAGGGGGTATTTTGGGTAATTGGGTAGAATAAAATGTATGATATAGTTGACTTTGACTAGATTGTGTGTAAAAAGAATATGGTATTTTTGTAATATTGTAGTATTTTAAAGTTATTGATATTGTGTATTGTTTCCATTTTTAGGGGGTAAAATTATTTTTGGGATAGACTAGAATGGAAGTGCGAATGTATTCCTGTTACGGAGGGAGTATCAATTTAGGACGGTTACTCTTTAATATAGAGCGTATGTAATTAATTATACATCCATATCTAATACATCTAGCTAGCTAGCTTGTGGAGTGACAGTAGCAACAAATTAGTTAAATTTGTGCCTATAAAAGAAGCAAATTAAATATATAGTATATATCCAAAAACTACCAACTCCATTCTCTGAAATTAGAAACTCAGCTAATTTATTACAAATGGATTCGAAAAGCCAAAAAGTTGCAGCCACTACCTTTTCTCGACCTCTGGTAAATTATCATCCAAATGTATGGGGAGACCGTTTCCTTCACTACAAAACTGCAGAATTCAAGGTAATTTACTGGTTTGGATTTTCTGTGTTGGTATATATTATTTTGGAAAATGCCATGAAATGCCCTAAATGGAATGTGTTCCATCAAAATTGCCCATATATTTGCATTACATCAAAATTGCCCACTAAATATGTGGATTTCCAGTAACACCCGATGATGGGCCACACCATCATTTATTATCATTTTTTCAGACAAGAGCTAACATGTCATGTGTCAGAGTTGACAAAATAGATTATTAATTTTTTATACCGTTAATATTAATTAATTTGAATAAAAAATCTAATGTCCGCTAACGTGATTATTTAAACATTAGACATATCATTAGCGGACAAGCAATTCAAAGATAAATTTATCAGCGGACATATAACTTTAGGGCAATTAAATAGGCGAACTCACATTATTTATGGTGGACATACAATTAAATATCAATTTGTTAGGCAGACAAGTTATTCATAGATGAATTTATGGCATACATGCAAATTAATATCAATATTTTTTGGCAGATCCGAATTTTAATAATTAACTTATAGGCGGACACGCAAATAAGTCACAATTTCATGTGTATATTTTTAGTAACAATCATTTCGTTCCATGGGTAGGTATATTTATTAGTCACAATTAAATATATCCATAAAATTGTAGGACAAGAATTTTAATGTAATTTATTTGCGGACATGAATATTTATTAGTCACAATTAAATATACACATATATTTTAATAATTAATTTGGCGGACATGGTGTAATTTTTATTTATTTTTTTCTTTTTTTCTCCCTACGAACACCCATAATTTATTGGGTGGATATAGTGTAATTTTTTTTCTTTCGGTGGACACCTATATAATATATCTCCAATAGATAATAGTATATCAATATTAAACGAGTCTTTACATCATTATATTTTTTACATAATTTATTATTATTTCAAATAATATTTTATTATTTAATAGTTATATTAATTGATAGTTAAATATACATAATGATTCATAATACCCACTTAATCATGTATGGATGTAATATTGGGATATCAATTTAGATGTAATGTGAATTATTTCCCAAAATATTATGTGCGGACATGTCCATATTAAAAAAATATATATTTTTTTACATTACGTTCTTCATTCTTGTATGTCATACCACATTCTTGTTTTTAAAATTTTCACATTTCATTCTTCATTCTTTAATAAAAACTTAATTTCACATTTCATTCTTCATTAATGATTTATTTCTAAAATTTTACAATATAATACTTCTTAAATTATACAGCTGGCAGAATACTTTTTAAATTATAGTACTTCTTAAATTATACACATCCCAAAATACTTCTTAAATTATACATGTTCGTTGGCAAATTATACATGTCCGCAATGATTTGTTTCTAAAATTTTACAATACAATACTACTTAAATTATACAAGTCCGCTGACAAAATACTTCTTAAATTTATACTCCGCTTCTTAAATTATACATGTCCCAAAATTCTTCTTAAATTATATTATTTACTTATTAAATTATATACATGTCCGCTGACAAATACTTCTTATTAAATTATATACTTCTTAAATTGTACATATTCGCTGACAAATTATACATGTCCATAGGGCAAAATTATTTTCACATTACATTTCATTCTTCATTAATGATGTTTGCCCATAATAATCAATTTTTAAAATTTTACAATATCATGTCCGCTGGTAACAAAAATATTAAATATATTATTATTATGAATTTAAATTTAACCACGTCTGTCCTCTGTCTTAATACCACATCCGCAAAATACCAAAGTCCACTAAAATTAATTTATATCAAGTCCTGTCAAAATACCTCTAAATTAATCATGTCCGCCCATGATTTTATGATGTCCGCTGCAATTTTTTTCGGCGGACATGTATTCAGATGGACCAAACAAATTCTTCTTATTTTTTCTATCACAGGACATGAGCAAAAGTGGCTATTTTTATTATTTTTGTATGAGCAGACAATTAGATATGACACCTACGCGAGAGAGAACATTAGGATTTGATTATTCAAATTTAAAATTAAAAAATATTAATATTCTAATTGCCAAAATTAATTAAAATGAAATGAATCTATTAATATTGGAAATATTTTGAAAGATATAGCGATGGAAAGATATTTTAAAATTTTTATTTGTTTATCGCCGGATATGTACCAAATATTTATTTATTTATTTTTCTTTTATCGGCGGACATGTGTTCACATGGACCAAATAAATTCTTTTTATTTTAGTATATGAACGGACATAGTAAAGGTGGCCATTTTTATTATTTGGTATGGGCAGACATCATTGGTGAGATATTAATTATTATTATTATTATTATTTAAAATGTATGCGCGGACATGATATGTTAGACAATTTTTTTTTTTTAATTTTTAAATTTCATCAAACATGTAATAACAAATACATAAATGAATAAATAAATAATTATACATGCACAGTAATTACTATTACTCAAAGTGGACATATAATGCGCGGACATGCACATTTAATTCATTACTAGTTTAATATTATTTTTTATTTAATTGGACATGAAATGGTAAAGATAAAGAAGAAAAAAAAAACAGAAAGGCAAACTCAAATGAATTTCATTGGCGGACAAGATGAAAGAGGTTGATTTTATCGGTGGACAAGCATATTTAGAACAATTTCATTGCCGAACATGAATATTTAAAGCATTTTTATTGAGCATTTTCTAAATTAAAGCATGTCCGTATAATATATGTCCACTTTGATGAATAGTAATTATTGGTGCATGTATAATTATTTAGGGTTAATTACATAAAAAGTCTCAATCTTTTCGCCGATTTCAAATTAGTCCAAACTTTTGGATATTTACAAATAAATATCCGACTTTAGACCCGTTTTGCAAATCGAACTATTGGGCAGCCATCCAACTGGCCGTGCTGATGTGTCGGCCACCTGTACTAAATAAAATAATAAAAATTGAGACGTTCAAACGTAAAAAGAAAGCTCCCATTTTCTTTGACATTTGTCCTTCGTCCCACGACCTTCGCCGCTGTCACCACTTCTCCCTCCCTGTCCACCTCGCACTCTCTCGTGTTCATGCCCACAAATTTTATACCATCGCCATTTCTATTCAACCACCCCTCGCCCTCTCTCATGCCCTTCAAGAACCCTCACCCTCCTTCCCCCATGGCCACCTGCCTCCACTTTTCCAGAACTCAAACTGCCTCCCACAACTCCAATCCCAAAATCGACGACGACTATGTCCGACTCTGCCGACCCGATTTCGTCTCTTGCCTGCCCATTTCCGACAGGAAGTCGATACCCCATCCACCGACGACGATCCCTGGCTGCAGATGAGGGACATAAGAGAATAGGAAATTTAACCCTTGCTTTATTTTTAGGGTTTAGCATCATGCTATCTTCTACGTATTATTCATTCGAAACACGATTCAAGAGATTGAACATAAATGACAGAAAATTCAGATCCAATTAAGATAATAATTTCAAAAAATTACCGATGGCCATCCGAGCGAGGAGTGGTTGGGGTTGGGGGAAATGAAATGGGAGGTGAGAGAGTGGAAATAGGAGAGAGGCATATTGGTTTGAGAAATGGTGGTGTTAACAAGGGTGGACATAATCACAGTCGGATTATTTTCAGCTTTCGCACACACACTTGGGTATCAAGCGGATGAGGGCCATGGACACTACGGTGAACAGGGAAGGAGAGGTGGTGGTCGCAGCAATGGTTGTTGTCGGTGGCGGACGCAGGATTTCCGTCGAGGGGGCCCAATTTTTCTCATATAATAGTTCGTGTTTTTTGTTCTACAAATTTTAAGAAGAATTATTTTATTTACCAACTTTTACTAATATTTTTCTAAAGATGTTTTAGTATTTTTAATTGTATTATGTAAGAGTAACAATTTTAAAAGTAAAGTCATTAAAATTATTAAATAAATATGTTATTTAGAGGGAAAATAAATAAACAAAAGAAATAGAAGAGGAGTGTTGCATGAATTGAATACGGGACCTTTAAAACTAAAACATCTACACTTTACCACTTAAACACAAATGTATTTCAAAAAAATTTATATATCTATATTATTAATTTTTAGAAATTCAGGGGCCAGTGCCCTCCTACCACCTTGGTACATCCGCGTCGTGGTTCTGAATTCACGTGTGTAGATTTGGATGAGAATGAGAAAAGAGATGAAGTACAAAAGTCAAAGAAAATGGCTGCTTTCTTACATTTGAACAGGTAGCATTAATTTTTTATTTTTTTTTACATGTGGCTGACACGTCAGAATCGGGCAGTTGGATGGCTGCATGGTGGTTCGAATTGCAAAACGGGTTTAAAGTCGGGTATTTATTTGTAAATATCTAAAAATTTAGATTAATTTGAAATCGACGAAAAAATTGGGACTTTTCTTGTAATTAACCCAATTATTTATTTATTTATTTGTTATTACATATCTGATGAAATTTAAAAATTAAAAAAAAATGTCTAACACATATCATGTCCGCGCATGTATATCTTTTTTTTTTCTTATTCTTTACCATTTCATGTCCCTAAATCCTAAAAAATAATATTATGATAGTTAAATTGCTTGTCCGCGCATATAGTGCTTAACCTCTAATTGAATATACACTGCATAAGCTTAAATTTTTTAAACTTAAATTCATGGTGTCCGGTGAAAATATTTTTTAAATTATAACTTTAAAAATTCAATTTTTATTAATCAAGTGTAAATAATTATTAAATTTAAAGAAAAACTTTTATTTATATTAATCTCGTCTGGTGGAAATATTTATAAATTTTAAAATTTAATTTTGTAAATTAATCATGTCAACTGACTTGGGTCTGCTATCCCTGAGGTATTATTTGTTAATTTTAATAATTTCGTAATAATAATCCAATTAAATAATTTTAGGGACAACTCAGGCTTGGGTCATGGTGTCCGCTAATAAAAAAAATGAAAAAAAGGGTGGTGTCATGGTGTCAACTGATAAAAAACAAAAAAAATGGAGAAAGGAGGGAGATATCCACTGATACAAAAATTAAGTGTCCGCTGATAAAAAAAAGAGGGAGAGAGATTAGGTGTTTGTAGGATGATTTCCATCATTAAAATAAAAAAAATGAAAATGGGAGGTGAACACATCCCGCAAACAAAGAATGAGAGAGAGTGAAAAATAGAATTTGAATTAAAGGGGTCAAAGATTCTCCTCAATTTCAACACCAATAAAATGGTAACTTTCACCCACTTTTCAGAAAAAATCAGAGAATAAATTCTGACATATGGGTGAGGGTAGTTCAGGCATATCATTATAAAATTGAGCAAATTAGATATTTTTAAAACATTAGGGCAAACTTGATGTCACACAATTCATATAGGGCATTTAAAGTGCTGTCCCTATTATTTTCTATGTCACAACGTTGGTTGGATGACACGAAGAAGAGGATCTTGGATGTCCTATTACATTTTGGTGTTACATCTCCTATTACACAAGGTAGATGAGTGATACGTATGCGGGGAGGAAAATCTCAACCTTTCCCCTTAGATTTAATTGTTTGGGTATAGATTAGTCTATCATACGTGTTAATCATCTAATGGTTTATAACAAGAGATGTAACACCAAATGTAACATGAGATACCCTAAAAAAATGCACTGTTTGGATTCTATATATCTCTTCTTACGTGTCAGTCATATAACATATAAAACAAAAGATGATGCACGAAAATAACGCAGATGACCTGGATGACCTGGAGTAGTAATTTACTCTCTCTTGATCACTCTATTCATGAATTTGTTTATTAAATTTTTGTGGGTTACAAAAAACAAGTGGAAGAGAGGGAGTGAAAAGAGAGGTGAAGGAGTCATCCAACGACTACGTGCGACAGCTGAAGATAGTGGATGCAATACAACGATTGGGGGTCGAGTATCTTTTTGAGGAAGAGATTGATGAAGCTTTGAAGAATCTGTTTGAAAAGTTTGACAATTATTGCAAGGAAAACCACGACATGAACACAACTGCTCTTAGCTTTCGCCTTCTCAGGCAACATGGATACAGAGTCTCATGTGGTAATTAAGTGGCTAGTTATTATGACGTTGTCACAATCATGCATGTAATTAATAAAATAAAGAAATTAACATTGTGTACGTTGTGCAGACGTGTTTGACAAGTTTAAGGATGACAAGGGTGGATTCAAGTTCCTTGATATGGAAGTGATGGTAGTTCTTGAGTTCTTCGAAACCACACATCTGAGAATCCATGGGGACCATCTGCTCGATCGCGCCTTTGTTTTAACCAGGGAATACCTAGAATCAATTCATGCTACTCTGAGTAATCCAATTGCGGAGCAAGTTCATAACGCCTTGTATGGATGCTCCAATCGGAGAGGACTGACACGACTCGAAGCAAGGAAGTATATATCCATCTACGAGCAATATAGTTGTCACCATAAAGTCCTTCTAAAACTTGCAAAGCTGGATTTCAATCTACTACAAGATATGCACAAGAGGGAGTTGAGTGAATATAGTAGGTATGAATATGATGACCTTAATTTTTTGAGATTATATTTTGATCCTCACAGCAAAGCATTAATTAATAGAGTTAGTATTTTGTAAACCGGGTTTACATCATAAACCCTTATAAATTATGTGGTTCCTTTTAATTTAAGCACCCTAACAATACATAGGTATATGTTGAAATTGATATTGAAATGTATAATAGAAGATTTCATTGATCTTGTTGTGTTGTGTTGGTATATACAAAGTATGAACTACAATCATATTTATACACAAAATGAAAGAATATGGCTGTTGTAGGTGGGAGACATAGCTGTTGTAAAGAAGCCTTAATTTGAGGAAGATGTTTCAATCTTCAACACTCCCCCTCAAGTGTAGGGGTGAACGGGTTGATCACTCCTAACTTGTCAAGAATGAACTTATTCCTTGATTTGTCCAAGGCTTTAGTGAAAATGTCTGCAAGTTGATCCTTGCTCCCGATATAAGGTGTTTGAATCATCCCATTTTGAACTTTGTCTCGAACGAAATGACAATCCACTTCAATATGTTTTGTTCGCTCGTGGAACACCGGATTTGAGGCTATGTGGCGAGCAGCGTTGTTATCACAATGCATTTGAATTGCTCCTTTGGTTTGAATGTTCATATCATCAAGTAGTTGTTTTATCCAAGTAAGTTCACTAGCAGTTGATGCCATTGCCCGGTATTCTGCTTCGGCACTTGATCGAGCCACTACGTTTTGCTTTTTACTTTTCCAGGTTACTAGATTCCCTCCAACCATAGTGCAAAATCCCGTAGTAGATCGTCGGTCAAAACTTCCTGCCCAATCAGCGTCTGTATAACCTTGAATACTTACATCGTTGTTATTTTTTATCCAAATTCCTTGTCCCGGAGTTGATTTTAGATATTGGAGGATCCGATCAATAGCAGCTAGGTGAGTGGTCCGAGGTGCCTGCATAAATTGACTAACAACACTCACAGGAAAAGCAATGTCAGGACGAGTAACTGTTAAGTAAATAAGTTTTCCTACGAGTCTTTGGTACATGCCCACATCTTGAAGGGGAGATCCATCTTCTGAGTTAAGTTTAGCACTGGTTTCCATAGGAGTGCTAGCGGGCTTAACACCGAGTTTTCCTGTTTCTTGAAGAAGATCAAGGGTATATTTTCTTTGAGAAAGGAATAATCCTTTTGTGGAGTGAGCTATTTCAATTCCAAGAAAATATTTAAGAATACCAAGATCTTTGATATCAAAAGTTTGTTTGAGAAAGTTCTTAATATCTTGAATTTCTGTTTCCTTGTCACCGGTAATAATAATATCATCGACATAAACTAAAACAATAATTGAAGAATTTGAGGAGATGCGAGTAAATAGCGAAGAATCAGCTGAACTTTTTCGAAAGTTCTGAGAGAGTAATGCATGACTAAGTTTAGAGTACCAAGCTCTGGGAGATTGTTTTAGACCATAAATGGATTTGTGAAGTTTGCAAACAAGGGTAGAATCTGGATTTTTAAGACCTTGAGGAAGAGTCATGTACACTTCTTCTTCTAAATCTCCTTGTAAAAAGGCATTTTTAACATCCATTTGATGAAAAAACCAATTTTTATTAGTGCCTATAGAAAGAAGAATTCTTACCGTGCTCATTTTAGCGACGGGTGCGAAAGTTTCTTCATAATCAATTCCATAAGTTTGAGAGAAGCCTTTAGCAACAAGTCGGGCCTTATATCTTTCAATTTTTCCCAAACTATCATATTTAACTTTATAGACCCATTTGCACCCGACTGCCTTTTTTTCTTTAGGGAGATGAACAAGAGACCAAGTATTGTTTTTCTCAAGAGCATTTAATTCTTCTTCCATCGCTTTACGCCAAGTAGGATGAAGATTAGCTTCTTTGAAGTTTTTAGGTTCAATTTGATTTATGCAGTTTAAAAAGGCATGATGCGATTTGGAAATGTGGGAATAAGAAAGAAAGTTTTGGATAGGATACGATACCGAATATGTGAGGTAATCTTTCAGTTTAGTGGGCTGTCGAGTTTGTCGAAGAGATCTCCGAGGTGAGTTAGCGCGAGTTGGGTTCTGGTTTTGATCTCCCCCTATCGGAGCATTTTCTTCGACTGGAACGTGATCTCCCCATGTCGGAATATTTTGATCTCCCCCTATCGGAGCATTTTCTTCGACTATATTTTCATCATCCTCGAGAGGAATCGTATTGATCAAATCATTATGATGATCCTGAGAAGGAGTAGGAGCTAAAATAGGAAAAACAAAGTCGTTAGTATCAATGGAGGAGTTGTCAATAGAGTAATAAGGATCATTTTCATTGAAGGTAACATCTCTTGAAATATATTGCTTTTTAGTAATAGGATCATAACACTTGTAACCTTTTTGAGATACCGAGTAGCCAAGAAAAATAGCTTTAACCGAAGAAGGACTAAGTTTATCAGTTCGGTTAACGTGAACAAAACACGTACATCCAAAAGTGCGTAAATGATCAAGACCTACATCCCTGTTAAAAAGAATTTTGTGGGGACTAAGGTTATTGAGATTAGGGGAAGGTCGACGATTAATGAGGTAATTGGCAGTTAGAAGAGCATCTGACCAAAAATGTTTTGGAACATTATTTTGGAAAAGAAGAGAACGAGTAACTTCGAGGAGATGACGATTTTTCCGCTCTGCAACCCCATTTTGAGCAGGTGTGTAGGGACACGAGGTTTGATGAATAATTCCATTATTTTTTGTAAAATTTTGAAAATTTAAGTTTATAAATTCAGTTCCATTATCCGTTCGAAGAATTTTGATGGACTTGTTGAACTGATTTTCGACGTAGGCAGAAAAATCTTGAAATTTTGCGAAAACTTCGCTTTTGTTTTTAAGGAGAAATATCCAAGTAAGCTTTGAAAAATCATCTATAAAACTAACATAATATCTAAAACCATTATAAGATGTAGTTGGAGCGGGACCCCAAACATCTGAGTGGATCAAATCAAAAATAGATTTTGAATTCGAAGAGGAATTTGTGTAAGGGAGACGTGTGTGTTTAGATAAGGAACAAATATCACACTTATCATGATATGACGAATTAGGAAATATTTTGTTGAAAACTGAATTGGACGGATGTCCAAGACGTTTATGCCAAAGGGACATATCAAAAACATTTAAAGCAATACTAGGGAAATTAATTAGGTATAAATTATTGATACGAACTCCTTTACCAATCGTTCGTCCCGTCAATCTTTCCTGAAATACAACATCAATGTCAGTAAATATAACTTGACAATTTAATTCCGTGGTGATCTTACTAACGGATAGCAAATTCAAAGTAAAAGATGGTACATAAAGGATATTGTCGATCTTTTTAGAAAAAAGATAACTTGATCCTTTTCCACGAATTGGAACGGCAGTGTTATTAGCTACTTTAACATTTTGAGAGTTATCTAAAATTAGGGAGTTTTCTAGAAACATGGAATGATTTCCGGTCATATGATCGGTTGCTCCGGAGTCAACCACCCAATGTTTAGAAAAATCAATATTATTATTTGATGAAAACATGCTAGAGTAATTAAATGATTTTGTGTTAAAAAATTTTGGGTTTTGAAAATTGGAAAAATGAGTGGGCCTATTTTCAAAATTTGGTTTTAAATTTTTTGGGCCCAACGAAATATTTTTAGGTAAACAAGTAAATGGACCTGCATCCACTTTTGTGGTGGACTGAGAGGAATTTTGGGCTTGGAGTACTTGGGCCACCTTTGCCACCAAAATAGAAAATTGATCTGGGCTTAAGTGGGCTGCAGAGAATTGAGGCCCATTTCCATTTTCTTCTCTTTTTAAACGTTGACCCATCATTTGGCAGTGACCTAAATTTCTCTCCGCAGCCATCGCGTTTCTCCCGACAGCGGGCAACCTCCCTGCTTGGTGGCGGTTGGCGACGTGCGCTGTAGATCCCATGCGGCGTTCCCACCGACGGGCGGTGGGTTGGCAGCAGCGAGATGGTGGCGCGGACGGCGGCGATAGATGGCAACGAAAAGCGACTGGGCGGTGACGTTGACGAGCAGCGGGCTTCAAGCGTCGGCGATGGTCAGCGGCTGGAGGCGGCGGCTATGGCTGACAGACAGCGGGAAGAAGCAGCGATGTGTCTGAGGCGGTGTCGAGCAGTAGGTGGCTGTCGACTGTGCTGATGACCAGCAGCTTCGCGTTTCCAGTAGTCTGCTGGTGACGTGGCGGCGGTCGCGTCTGAATAGCAGCTGGTGACGGGGCGGCGGTGGCGGTTGCGTCTGAACAGAAGCGGTCGTCCTTCCGGCGGCAGTAGCTCTTCCGGCTGGTGGCGCTGCGACGGACGGCGACGACTGTTTACAGCAGGTGTTTGATTGATTGAAACAATGGTTTTTGTTTGTTTCTGAAGATTTGATTTCCAAAACTTGTGGGTTTTGCTGGAAGGTGGAGACCCGTTTGTGGATGAATGGGTGAAGAAAGGCTTATGGCTCTCTCCTATTCAGAGAAGGATTCAATCCTTCTTTAGAGTAGTACACCAAAAATTTTCTGGGCTTTTAAGCTACTGCAAGTTTTTGATTTCTTTGGTGGTGAATGTTGACTTGAAAGAATGAAGAAGAGGTTGAACCTCTCTTTTGTATTGAGACACCTTTAATGGTATTTTGATTGAATGAAGAAGAGGTTGAACCTCTTTTGTATTGAGACACCTTTAATGGTGTTTTGAGAATTGATTGAATGAAGAAGAGGTTGAACCTCTCTTTTGAATTGAGACACCTTTAATGGTGTTTTGTAGAATGCTTGAACCTTTTTCATAAATCAATTTTCTGAAGGTTCTCTGAAGATAAATATCAGAAGAGGATTAAACCTCTTATTAGAAGTAGAACACCTTAGAGGTGTATATGTTCTGTTTGAACAGATTTGAAGGGCTAAGAGACAGAATTAATCCTGCTCTGATACCATGTTGAAATTGATATTGAAATGTATAATAGAAGATTTCATTGATCTTGTTGTGTTGTGTTGGTATATACAAAGTATGAACTACAATCATATTTATACACAAAATGAAAGAATATGGCTGTTGTAGGTGGGAGACATAGCTGTTGTAAAGAAGCCTTAATTTGAGGAAGATGTTTCAATCTTCAACAGTATATAGGATTGAAAGGGGGACCACAGGGTTTACACAAGTGTTTGTGTAATTAATATATATAATTAAACTGCAGGTGGGGGAAACGTTTAACAATTCCAACGAAGTTACCATTCGCAAGAGATTGGTTGGTGGAGACCTACTTCTGGGAGTGTGGGTCTTATTTTGAGCCAAAATATGCTACTGCTAGGATGATTACAATCAAAGTGCAGATCCTACTATCTCTACTTGATGATTGCTTCGATGCGTATGGTAGTTTGGAGGAACTACAAGTCCTTGCGGATGCAGTCAAAAGGTTAGTATAACCTAATTAATTATGATTTGTTAATTTCAGTTTGAATTGAATATATTGGAGTATATAATTTGCATGCATGCAGGTGGGATAAATCATGTTTGCATCAACTTCCAGAGCATTTTAAGATCGTTTACAAGACCCTTTTGGAAGTATTTGAAGAAATTGAGGTGCAAATGATAAAACAAGGGACATCATATCGTACCAACTATGCCAAAGAAGCAGTACGTAACGTGTAATATCATGTATTCATGCATCCATAGCTTAATTTATTTTTACATATACTCTCTCATCTCAATCAAAGAGTCTCTTTTTTCATTTTGGGCTTCCCCCAAAAAGTCCATTTTATTTTTTACGCACATGAGACCCATACACACCCACTAATACAATTAAAATATGGGATCCACACTCCCACCGATACAACTACCACTACACATTAAATAATAATACTTCTTAATCCAGGTGCAAAAAGCAAAAGCTACCCTTTAGGTAGGATGGAAGGAGTATATAAATAAGTATATATGATGTGCATGTAGATAAAATTAATTGTTGGAGGTTTCCTTGATGAGACTAAATGGAGAGAAAGGAAGCACAAACCCAAGACACAAGAGTACTTGGAAGTAGCATTGAAGAGTTGTGGCTACACAACTCTAACTCTAATATCACTTAAAGATGAATCTATAACTGAGGAAGCCTTCAAGTGGGTGATTTCTCAACCTGTTCCTGTGAGAGCAGCCTGTAGTATTTGCAGGCTAGTCGATGATGTAGTCGGGCACGAGTTCGAGAAAGCAAGAGATCATATACCAACAATGGCCGACGTGTACAAGGAAGAACACGGAGCAGATTTTGCGTCTGAATACAACAGCCGAGTAGAAAGTGCATGGAAGGACTTGAATGAGGCATTCCTGAAACCAACCCAAGTGCCACCCCCTGTACTCTATCGTATTCTCAATTTCTCACGAGTTATTGAGGTTATGTACACCAAAGGAGATTGGTGCACCCACGTGGGTCCTGAAATGCAGGCTTTCATCAACCAACTCTATGCTCACCCCATTCCCGTATGACTCACAACTACAAACTACTGCCCAAACTTATAAAATTCCCACTTTCTTATATGTAATAATGTGGAGTAATATGTACTCCCTCCATTCCATAAAGTAGTTCACATTTGCTCATAATCGTGCTTTGAGTAGATCTATTTTATCGAAAAATCTGGGTTATGACAAGAAATCCAGTTTACTAACAGTGAAACGGTTAATTATTCGAATGTATCAACAGAATCATTTTCTTATTTCTCCTAATGATTCTACCCAAAATCGATTTTGGGTTGTAGATACGTAGTTTAAGAAAAGTTACTTTTTGGGGTAGTTTGGTATTTTTAGGTAATAAATAAATTATAAAGTAAGTTATGTGAGTTGTAAAGGTGTGGCAATTTTGAAATTAAAATGTATTGTAGGGTTATTGATTTGTGTGTATTTCCTTATTTAGGGGTGTGAACTTGTTTATGGAACGGACAAAAATAGAAAATGTGAATTTGTTTATGGGACGGAGGGAGTAATAAATAGCACTTCTATTGTGATTAATTATAGTATATCGTATTTGTGTGCTATCATTTCAATAATCAATAATAAGTAATGTTTCCTATGTTAGAATGCACACTTTAAAAAATAGAACATCAATTTTGCATGCAAGTTAAAAAAACCATCTAATTTGCCACGTGTCGTAATCAATGGCCAAATTTTCACCACATGCCCCAAGGATTTAATGGTCATTAACTAGGGTATAGTATTTTAATAGGAAATAAGTTATGGAATAGGGAGTGGAATACCAAAGTGAAACAGGAGATTCGGATTGCTTACATTAAATGAGATCACCTATTCCATTTGATGTTTCATCTCCTATTACATACATTAGATTCTTGCCACGTGTCGTAATCAATGGCCAAATTTTCACCACATGCCCCAAGGGTTTAATGGTCATTAACTAGGGTATAGTATTTTGATAGGAAATAAGTTATGGAATAGGGAGTGGAATACCAAAGTGAAACAGGAGATTCGGATTGCTTACATTAAATGAGATCACCTATTCCATTTGATGTTTCATCTCCTATTACACATATTAGATTCTTGCCACGTGTCGTAATCAATGGCCAAATTTCCACCACATGCCCCAAGGGTTTAATGGTCATTAACTAGGGTATAGTATTTTAATAGGAAATAAGTTATGGAATAGGGAGTGGAATACCAAAGTGAAACAGGAGATTCGGATTGCTTACATTAAATGAGATCACCTATTCCATTTGATGTTTCATCTCTTATTACATATATTAGATTCTTGCCACGTGTCGTAATCAATGGCCAAATTTTCACCACATGCCCCAAGGGTTTAATGGTCATTAACTAGGGTATAGTATTTTAATAGGAAATAAGTTATGGAATAGGGAGTGGAATACCAAAGTGAAACAGGAGATTCAGATTGCTTAAATTAAATGAGATCACCTATTCCATTTGATGTTCCATCTCCTATTACATATATTAGATTCTTGCCACGTGTCGTAATCAATGACCAAATTTCCACCACATGCCCCAAGGGTTTAATGGTCATTAACTAGGGTATAGTATTTTAATAGGAAATAAGTTATGGAATAGGGAGTGGAATATCAAAGTGAAACAGGAGATTCGGATTGCACTTACATATGTCAATTTCTATGATGATTTTTAGAAAAGTGAGCACTGATAATTACCTTCCTTTCCTCACAAAATGGCGTTGAAATATGAGAGAATCTTTGATCCTTTAATATTTTAATATCTTAAATATTTAAAAAAATTATTTTTTTTTTAATTTTTAACGCCGAACATACATTGGACATAGGGCAAACAATTTTTTTTAATCGTCAAACATCCACACACAATTTTTTCTTTATTCTAACAAATGGAGTATTTAATATCCTTTTGGTATCCATTGGACATGTTCGCCCATATTTATAAAAAAAATTAATAAACTAATTAAAGGTATCCGCTTATATCACTAAAAATAAAAAAAAAAACTCCATCCGTCCCATACCAAGGGTCTCTTTTTTCCATTTTGGTCGTCACACCCAAAAGGTTCCCTTTCCTTTTTTATACACATGGGTCCCACACTCACCCACTAATACAGTTAAAACATGGGGTCCACACTCCTACTAATATAACTATCCACTACACATTAAATAATAATACTCCTTAATCTACGTGCAAAAAAATAAAATGCACCCTTGGTGCGGGACGGAGGGAGTACATAATTTCACCCACCAAATATGCAACATGATTAAAAAAAGTTTTTGAATGTGTCCGCCCAAAATCTCCCACCCCACCGAACATGTTCCATGTTAAAATAATACAAAATAAAATAAAACAATAGTTGATTAAGTGTACACACAAACCCATGTCTGATCTAGATGGGCATGCAGGCGAGCTCATCAACATCAAGCTGATCGTTCGAGAAATAATAGCTGGCCAAGACATTGAGTTAGAGCAGCCCATTGCCTTCTATCATTATGTTGCAACAATCTAAGAGTTTATTGCATTAAGTTTGGTCAAGTTTCATATCAAGTTTTGTCAAGTTTCATATTAAATTTGGCCAATTTTCATTATAGTTGATTGATTCTCAAGTGTCTATTCCTATCCTTGGAGGGTTGTTCCAAGTTTAAATATCGTGTCTTGCATCCAAATGAGCAGATCAATATTATTATCTTTGAAAAGAATTCTTAGTGAATTTTTGTCTTCAAGGTTCATTCTCTTTGGTGGATTCCTTTAAGTTGTGAACTTGTATTTTAATTTTTATCCTTGAGGTGGTATTCGTCTTATCCTTGAGGTGGTGAATTTTCAATCATATACTAGTTTGCATTGAGAATCGGTATCATTTGGTTTCAGAGGATAAGACGAACACCAGAATGATCCAGATGGGAATGCAGGCGAGCCCATCAACATCGGGCTGATCATTCGAGAAACAATAGCGGGCCAAGACATTGAGTTAGAGCTGCCCATTGCCTTCTATCATTACGTTGCAGCAATCTAAGAGTTTATTGCATTAAGTTTGGTCAAGTTTCATATCAAGTTTGGTCAAGTTTCATATTAAATTTGGTCAATTTTTATTATTAGTTGATTGATTCTTAAGTGTCTATTTCTATCCTTGGAGGGTTGTTCCAAGTATAAATATTGTGTCTTGCATCCAAATGAGCAGATCAATATTATTATCTTTGAAAAGAATTATTAGTGAATTTTTTTCTTCAAGTTTCATTCTTTTTGGTGGATTCCTTTGAGTTGTGAACTTGTATTTTAATTCTTATCCTTGAGGTGGTGAATTTTCAATCACATACTGGTTTGCGTTGAGAATCGGTATCATTTGGTGTCCAGAGCTTTGGGTTCGAAATGGCTGGTAATAGAAAGAACGCTCCTGATGTTAATAATCCTACCACTTGTCAAATAGATTTGCGTGACATCGAGTTGGATGAATTAAGAAGAACGATTGAACTTCTACAAGGACAACTGCAGCAGCAAAATATGAACCAACCAAGGACGAATTAGCAACCGACGCATGATGATGAGGAGTATCAAAATTTATTTTTTGAAGAAGAAGAATCAGACGATGACAATTTCAATATCCAAGGGCAAAGAAGGCAGCCTAGGACGCAGGAGGCCGATGCAAGAGTCAAAATTCCAGAATTTCATTGAAAGATGAAGGTGATGTTTTTCTTGACTGGTTATATACTGTAGACAGATTTTTTGAGTTTAAGGATTATGCAGAGGAAAAAAAGTGAAATTAATTGCAATCAATCTCAAAGATTATGCATCCTTATGGTGGGAAAATCTCAAAAAGGAAAGGATTAGCAAAGAAGAAAGCCTATCCAGACATGGAAAAAATGAAGCGGGAGTTAACGATGAGATTTCTTCCAAAAAATTATAGACAAGAAAATTACTCAAAGTTCCATAATTTTAAGCAATACAATTGTCAGTGGAAGATTATATCAAAGAGTTTGAGTACATGATGCTGAAGTGTGATATACGAGAACCAGAGGAACAAACTGTTGTACGATACAAGGGGGGATTAAAGAGGGAGATTACTGATGCAATTAGATTGCAACTGTATTGGAGTTTCAATGACGTGAGAAAACTTACAGCCACCATCAAACAACAAAATATTAGGCGTGCATTTAAAATTACTACGAAGGCAAGTTCTTCTAACCAAGGGAATGTGGTTTCTAATTTCAACAAACACATATCCAAGGAAACAACAATTCTAAAAGGGGAGTACAAAGGAGAAACTAGTACGAAGCAGCGATCTTCAAATAGAAAGTGTTTCAAATGTCAAGGTTGTGGGCATATTGTTTCAGAATGCCCAAACAAAAGAGTGGTGACTATTCTTGAAGAGGAAATCGAAGAAGATGATGCCGAAAGGAGTGTATTAAATGAGGAGAATATTGATGAAGTCTTTGAATATGCCGATGAAGGAGAGGCACTAGTGATTCGAAGAAGTCTCAATGTGATCCATGGGAATGATGAATCTTGGTTGCGAGATAATATTTTTCAGACTATGTGTGCTAGTCCTGGAAAAGTATGCAACATTATCATTGATAGCGGAAGCTGTATAAATATGGTGGCGGAAGAAATGGTAGCAAAACTGAAGTTGAAAACTGAAAATCATCCTCATCCATACAAAATCCAATGGTTCCAAAAGGAGAGTGGAGTGAAGGTATCGAAGAAATACTTAGTTTTTTTTTTCCATTGGAAATAGCTACAAAGATGAAATTTGGTGTGACATTGCACCCATGTATGCATGTCATTTGCTGCTGGGAAGACCATGGCAATATGATCGTAGGGTTTCGCATGACGGATATAAGAATACATATTCTTTTACCCAGGACGGGGATCGCATCGTATTGGCACCGTTAAAATTAACCAGAGGTAAAGAATTCTAAGATATCTGGGATTTCTGTTGTCACAGGCCCTGAACTCGAACAAACCATGCTTGAAGAAGGTGAGATTTATGCTCTCGTGGGGAAGCATGATAGCAGCAATTGGTCAGTTTAGTCTCATAATCTTCTAGAATCATTGTTAGAAGAATTTAAGGATGTGGTACCAGATGAGATTCCTAATGATTTGCCACCAATGAGGAATATTCAACACCATGTTGATCTAGTTCCTGGAGCCGTATTACCAAACAAGCTAGCATATAGGATGAATCCTATACAACAAGCTGAATTGCAGAGGTAGGTAGAGGAATTGTTAAGCAAGGGGTTGATTCAAAAAAGTAAGAGCCCGTGCGCCGTCCCGGCTCTGTAAGTTCCAAAGAAGGATGGTTTTTAATGTATGTGTGTTGATAGCAGAGCTATCAACAAAATTACCATCAAGTATCATTTTCCGATTGCGAGGTTGGATGATCTACTCGATCAACTTCACGATGCAAAAATTTTCTCCAAAATTGATTTGAGAAGTGGGTATCACCAAATAAGAATGAGGGACGGTGATGAATGGAAAACAACATTCAAAATTGGAAGGGGACTTTATGATTGGCTTGTTATGCCATTTGGACTATCGAATGCACCAAGCACTTTTATGAGGTTCATGACTCATATTTTAACTCCATTTTTGGGAAGATTTGTGGTTGTATACTTTGACGATATCTTAGTATACAGTAATTCATTGCAGGAGCATGTGGATCATCTAAGAAGCATTTTCCTAATATTGTGGGAAAATCGCCTCTTTGCTAATTTGAAGAAGTGCTATTTCTTTACTGATAGCCTAATATTCTTGGGTTATGTTGTTTTCAGTGAGGGAATCATGGTGGATCCTAGCAAGGTCGAAGCTATTGAAAGTTGGCCCATCCCAAATTCCATTCATGATGTAAGAAGTTTTCATGGTATGGTTTTTTTCTACAAAAGATTTATTAAAAACTTCAGCACTCTTGTGGCACCTATTACTGATTGTATGAAGGGTGGAATATTTAAATGGACTAAAGAGACACAAGAAAGTTTTGATCGTGTGAAAAATAAGATGATTACAGTACCTGTTCTAGCACTTCCAGATTTTGATAAGGTGTTTGAAGTCAATTGTGATGCATCTAATGTGAGAATTAGAGCTGTCTTGAGCCAAGAGGGAAAACCAATTGCCTTTTTCAGTAAAAAAGTTGAATGATGCAAAGAGGAAATATTCAAATCACGACAAGGAGTTATATGCTTATTACTTGATATCCAAAGAATTTGTTCTTCATTCTGATCATGAAGCATTGAAGTATTTGGGCACTCAACATAAGCTGGGTTCTCGTCATGCAAAATGGGTGGAATTTCTTCAAATTTTTTCTTTTGTTCTAAAGCACAAATCTGGACAACTGAATAAAGTTGCAGATGCCCTCAGTAGAAGACACATTCTGTTAATCTCTATGCAATCACAAGTGGTTGGGTTTGAGGTTCTTAAAACTCTTTACGAAATCGATTTTGATTTCGGAAATTGTTGGAAAGCTTGTCAGGCTGGTTCTCATGGTAAATTCCTTATCCAAGATGGGTATCTATTTCAAGGGAAACAACTCTGCATATCGAGGTGTTCACTTCGAGAAGCCATAATTCATGAAGCTCATGGTGGAGGGCTTGTTGGCCATTTTAGGCAGGATAAAACATTGATGTTAGTACAAGATAGGTTCTACTGGCCTAAATTGTTAGAGACGTTGAAAAGATTGTGAAGCAGTGTGTTACTAACCACAAGGCAAAGATGCATGGAAGTAACAATGGGTTGTACACTCCTCTCCCGGTTCCCACAGGTCCATGGGAAGATGTAACTATGGATTTTATTGTTGGATTGTGATTAGCCATAACTTGTGAGGTAGGTGCTAGAGCTTAAGTGATCTCATGTTTCTTGTAATTTTATAAAGACGAATCATCAAAGGAGGTTGTTCAAACAAGAAAATAAAATCAATCAAAGCAAGAAAGCAAGCAATGATCAACAAACAAGATAGATAGATGAGGGGTGGTTTTTCAAGTTAAGTAAAAGTGAGATTAACAACAATAAAGAAGTAAAAATTCTAGGATAAATGCATCAAATTCATATGAATCATGGGTGTAGACTAAGGGCCAACACGAAGTTCACCTAAACTCCCTCTCGAGATGGATACGATATGAATCATAAATAGCTTAAATAATTGGTTCTCACTCAAACAATTCCAACTAGGTACTAAGCTTAAAATGAGAGTCCCTTCACACAATTAATCAATCTCTCGATCTAATCAATCGGACGTCCAATCAAAGGGTTTTAAATTCCAAAGAATTTCTCAATCTCTTTACAATTTTTAATGCACATGAAAAGTATGACAAAATGATTCAATTAATTATCTTAAACATATCATTGTCTTCTCAATCTAATAACATGCTTATAACAATAAACCACACAAATCATTACAAACATCAAGATCTAAAGCATCAATAGTAGAAAATTAATTAAACCAATCAACATATGAATTTTAATACATAAATCCCAAAATTATCCAACAACTCTCATGTTGCTAATCTCACAAGGGAGATTAGCCTACCATATTCATAAGAACATTAACATAGACATTAAAATCCTTACAACACATGACAAACAATAAGGTTTTACTACAAATTATGGATGAAAACTCCCTTGAAGTGCTTCAATGGTGATCTCCTTCCTTCTCTTGCAATTCTCCTCTCTTTCTTGCTTCTTTTCCTCAATTGGATGAAGGTTTTGATAGTGGGATGAAGGTAGATGATATGAATGAAAAATGGAGGAAATGGATGGTGAAAAATGAAGGAAAATATGTGTGATGTGTGTGCAGGGGTGAAACTCTCGAAAAAATGATGAAATATTGAAGTATTGGGTATTTATACCCCTTAGGAAGCTTTCAGAAGGATTCTGATTTTTTTTTATTTTTTGCACCTACACGTCCTGTGTACGATACACTGGTCGTGTACTGAACACGGCCGGCCATTCGGAACACGGCTATAGGGATGGCTGTGTAGGTATTTTGGGTGATGGCACACGTCCAAAGCTTATAGGGTCGTGTTCGGTACATGGCTCGTGTAGGTGTTGGCCTTGTACTGAACACGGCCGGCGTGTTGGTACAACCCCTATTTTTTTCATTTTATTTTGGCTCGTTCTCCCTCGTTTCAACTCCGAATTGAGATTCGTTTTTTCCTACATCTTTCTTTTCGCGTCTAGAATCTCTTTTTACCTGGAAATTATACATTTAAGCTTATTCTCACATATTTCTATAAAAACACATAACACCACTAAAATATACATAAATACGGATAAACTAATACGAAAATACACGTGAAAAGACACTAAAATTTAGGTAAAAATATCACTCATCACACTCCTAAACTTAAAGTATTTTGCGTCCCCGAACAACGAAAATGACAAACCAAGGGATGAGATTTTCACCTAGAAAAAGACTAAACGAACATAAGCAATAACACATCAATAGTAATAAGAATTATAAACCATGCTAAGTCATCCTACAACATTAAAATCATAACATGCAAAAAATATTAATAAGTTCAATCACAAGAAAATAATAGTGTAATATAATCCCTTTTAGTCCAAGCCTCACATAGGTTATAAATGTCACTCAACACTCTTTAAAGTGGTAAAACAACACTCATCAATCGATTGGCTCGACTCACTATAAGCTTGCTCGTGGACTACATTCACAAACCTCCAAAATTTCAATTAGTGATCAAAAAGGTCTTTCATTAAGGATGTAATGATAGGCTCTTTGGTAGGGTAGGAAGAATATGGATAATAGTGACTAATCAAGTGTAACTAATCGAAAAGATGACCAATTTCCTCAACTTCTTCACTTCTTTTTCTTTCTTCCTTATCTTTGCAAATCTCAAGCACTATTCATCAACTTTTCTTGGATTGAACTTCTTATAAATCATGCTTCCTTCTTCGGACTTTTAAATACTTGAGCATATTGTTGTTGTTTTGCTCATTTTCTTGTTTTGAGGTTGCATGTTCATTCTTTCTTGAGCTCTTTTCATCCTTTTTCTTTCTTGCTTGTTTTCCCTTTCCTTTCTTCTTTTGCACAATAACTCATCAAACCTTTCAAACTATCATCTCCTCAATCACCCACACAAAAGGTATTTATATAAGGCTTAAGTGAGTAATCATAGCTTGTAATATGCTAAATTCACAAGAAATAGGCTTATATGCTCAAAATGGTTGATTAGGGATGATGTATAAGGTAAGAAAATATATGGCAATGACTATAAATAACAAGGATGGCCTTAGATCATGTCACTAACCTCCACTAATCGGGCTCGTTTCCATAGTCCTTTAGCAAGTTCTAGTTTATCAAATACAACCAATCCACTCATGAAAATAAATACCATGTATGCACGGTTGAGGCTCAAATACTCACAAGCTTGTGCTCGGACCTTAAGGAACTTATTACACCACATTCATCTCAAAATTGAATAAGTTAAATAGAACATGTCACAATTCGAAAGTGTAGAGATTCTTAATCATAACTTGTCATCACTTATCACAATAACATGTCATCACTCACATTAAAAAAAATGACTCACGACATCCCTAAAACAAACCACCAAACATCCCTAAACAAGAATAAAAATACGTATAACACATAAAAGAAAAGACTCACCAAACAAGAAACAATACAAAAATACATAACATACAAAAACAACAAAACCATCCATCATTAGAAATTTAAGTAAACATTCATATCATCTATGATAATTAAGCTCACAAACATCCCATCCTTAATTGAAAAGGAAATCTTAAATTACAAAAGTAAACCTCCCACAAACATAACACATGAAGTAACATGCTAATCACATAAATCTAAATCAAATCAAATTATGCTAAGCACATAAAAGTGTAGGGTGTAGAATGAACTCCCTCAATAGACATTTGGTAGTAGAAGTTTTTGGCTCCGAGCTCAATTCATGCTTCCAATACCCTTCATACATGCTCAACAAAACCATTAGCTCAACAATTTCATTAAAAATATGGATCACCATGCACTTCAACACCACCAAACGGACCAAAACATACTAAAACACATGAGAAAAATTTTAAAATTGGATCAATTTTACAAGAATCACACACTGGTGAGTCACACCACACACTCTCCCCCCAAACTTAAATCGAAACAAGTTAAGAATTAAGTTTATAAAAAGTGGTGGGACTTACCCTTGTAGTTTTCATCAATGATCTTCTTGTAGGGAAGCATACGTATCCACACGACTCAAGCTATATCCACCACGCACTAGCCCCCCAAACTTAATTCGAGACAAGAGTCGAGACTTAAGTTTGCAAAAAGTGGTGAAATATGCCTACTCGAATCCATGAAGCACTTCCCTTATCTTTAATATGCATTTTTCACGAGCTTAATCCATCTACAAGACCAAAATACAAACAAGCATCAAAAGATAAAAAGAATGGGTTGCCTCCCTTTTAGTGCTAAGTTTAACGTCTTCAAGTCAGACGAAATTTTACAATCATTGGATCAAATGTTGGTCCACCACACTCACTTCTCGCATCTTAACTTTGAAAAGTTGTTTGGCTCTCTTTTGTCTACTAACTCCACTTTACTATTTTTGCTTACAAGCATCAAGTCATCTTCAAGGAGCGATTCTAGTGGACATCCTCTTTCTCCTTTATCTATTTTCCAATCAAGCTCCGATGCTTTCATCCTATCAACATCATAAGAAAATAAGTTAGAATTTGATATTTTCATATAATCATGAAGAAATGAATTTAAGTTGTCAAAGAGAATAGAGTCATGATCCATAAGATCATCCGGAGGCTTAAAATGAGACTTGGCTCCTTTTTCCTTATTACACAAGAATGTGACTCTTTTTCCTTTTGAGCTCAAGGATAAATCTTCTCTACCAACATCAATTTTCGTTCTTCCCATCGTTAGAAATGGCCTTCCCAAAATGAGTGGAACTCGAGGGTCCGCCTTCACTTCTAACACCATGAAGTCGACCGGGAAAGCTAGCCCTTTCACTTTCACCTCCACGTCTTCAACAATCCCTAGTAGCTTCACAACTTGTCCATTTACTACTTCAAGACGGATAGTAGTAGGCTTTAGCTCTCCAATTTCAAGGTCTTTGAACATGGTATGAGACATCACGTTGATGCTTGCTCCTAAGTCACACAATGCATCAAGAGTGCCTTTCCCTTCAAAATCACAAGGAATGATGAATTTTTCCGGATCACCAACTTTTGTAGGCCCCCATTTTTGCAATGATTCACTTACTTCGGGTTGCTCTTCTTTCTTTTTCTTCTCATACTTCTTCTTGAGAGATTTGACATGCTCCTCAAACTCCTTTTTCTTCTCATCTTTTACAAACATTTGTGGATAGGGAATGGGTGATCGGAATACCCCAATAATCACGCTTGCACTCCTCTTCTTTGATCTTCTCTTCTACTTTATTTTTCTCTTGCACCCTTTTTCACTTTGGTACCCATTTAGGCTTTTGCTCCTCTTTCTTACTTACTTCTTCCATTTCTCCTACAACATTGCTTTCCACCAACTCTTCTTCAACCTTTCGTTCCTCATCTATATCAACAAACAAACATTGAGCTTTTGGATTAACCTCGGGTATGGCCGGAGATTTTCCTTTTTGTTGAGCACTTAAAGTACTTGCAATTTGTCCCACATTATACTCCAAAGCTTTGAGCTTCTTTTTATTTGCTTCTTTCACCTTTTTCAAAGCTTCATCTCGAGCTTTGTTTGATGCTATCAATTGTTCAAGTAACTCATCTATAGATGTCTTCCCTTCACTGTTTAGTGCCTTGGCTCCCGGTTATTATCCCAGAGGATAAGCAACCGCATTGCTCGAGTTGGAGTAGGAAAAGTTATCTTGCCTCATTTGTTGTTGTGTAAAAGAACTTCCACCACTTTGATTGTTATACCCTCCTTGCTTTGGTGGAAAATTACCTTGGAAATTATTTTGGTAATTCTCTTGGTAACCCCTTCCTTGCATGTAGAGCACATCTTCTATCTTTGGCTTCAACATAGCCCATTGTTCTCAATTCACAACTTTCGGAGAAAGCACACCTTGCTCAATTTGTAGCCCTTCAACCATGTTAGCTCCTTGATTCACACCTTGGTTCAAGCTCATTTGCCTCAACACTTCCGATGCTATCATTTCAACACTTGGCATTTGTGGAACACTTGGCTCAACATTCAAACTCTTCACACTAAACTGTTGCCCTTGATAAAAATTATCAAAATCATAGCATCCAGTTACCCTCTCCGATGGCCATTGATATACATTTGTAGCAATCTCATCAAATATCCTTATTGCCCTTTCCGGAGTTACACCAAGTATGGATCCACCCACCGAAGCATCAATATAAATTCTTTGCCCGTTTGCTAACCCTTGATAGAAGAATCCTACTTGTTGATTCTCCGAAAAATCTGTTGTGGACACTTGCGGAGCATATCTTTAAACCTCTCCCACGCTTCGTAAAAGCTCTTATTAGGCATTTGCTTGAATTGTGTTATCAATCTTTTCATTTGAAGTGTCTTGGAGGGTGGAAAATATTTATTCAAGAATATTTGTGCAAGTTCGTCCCAAGTATTGAACGTATCCGGTATAATAGTGGAGAGCCACGTTCTTGCTCTATCCTTCAATGAAAATGGAAACAACCTCATTCTTATACAATCCTTACTCACCCCATTCATCTTCACCGTATTAGCAATCTCAATAAATTGAGCTAAGTGTGTATTCGGATTCTCATTCGGAGTTCCACCAAATTGTTGGTCTCTCACCATAGAAAACAAGCCTGCCTTAATTTCAAAGTTGATGGCGTTGATTGGTGGACCTTCATATGTGGCATCGCCCTTGGCATAAAGAAATCTCGAATCACCCTTTGATCATTTTGAATTTCATGTTGAACCGGAGGTGGTGGTGGTGGTACATAAGCTTATTGTTGAGGAGCATAAGCTTGTGGAAAGTCTTGTTGCATTAGAGCTTGTTGCACCATTTGTTGAAGCAATTGTTGATTGTTCATAGCTCCAAAGTTTTGATAGGCATGTTGAGGAGGATTGCCATTGAATTGAGGTGCGTTGTCGTGCACGTTTACATGTTGTCCTCCTTCCCCATCATGCTCTATCTCCACATGATTATCTCATTGAAAATTCTCCATCTTATCACTCTTCTTGTTCTCCCTTCTCCTTCTTCGAAAAGTTTGTTCGATTTCTACATCAATGAGCTTCGATTGTGTCCTCTTTGACCTCGTTTGCATATACCTTCAAAGAAAATGAGTTAGAACCAAGTTTTTCAAAGCAAATACAAGTAAATAAATAAAATAAAATGTCTCTATTAAGATTACTCAAAACAATCCTTCTTCAAGCTACTAGCAACCGTTGCCTTCTCGGGAACGGCGCCATTTGATTAGCCATAACTTGTAGTCGGGTTGACCAATTCAAGAATTTATCGAACCACAAGGAGGTAGGCGCTAGAGCTTAAGCAATCTCACGTTTCTTGTAATTTTATAGAGACGAATCATCAAAGGAGGTTGTTCAAACAAGTAAATAAAATCAATCAAAGCAAGCAAACAATGATCAACAAACAAGATAGATAGATGAGGGGTGGTTTTCCAAGTTACGTAAAAGTAAGATTAACAACAATAAAGATGTGGAAATTCTAGGATAAATGCATCAAATTCATATGAATCATGGGTGTAGACTAAGGGTCAACACGAAGTTCACCTAAACTCCCCTCGTAATGGATAGGATATGAATCATAAATAGCTCAAACAATTGGTTCTCACTCAAACAATTCCAACTAGGTACTAAGCTTGAAATGAGAGTCACTTCACACAATTAATCAACCTCTCGATCTAATCAATCGGATGTCCTACCAAAGGGTTCTAAATTCCAAAGGATTTCTCAATCTCTTTACAATTTATAATGCACATGAAGTGTATGATAAAATAATTCAATTAATTACCCTAAACATATCATTGACTTCTCAATCTAATAACATGCTTACAACAATAAACACACAAATCATCACGAACATCAAGATCTAAAGCATCAATGGTATAAAATTAATTAACCCAATCACCATATGAATTTTAATACATAAAATCCCAAAATTATCCAACAACTCTCATGTTGCTAATCTCACAAGGGAGATTATCCTACCATGTTCATAAGAACATTAACATAGACATTAAAATCCTTACAAAATATGATAAACAACAAGGTTTTACTACAAAGTATAGATGAAAACTCCCTTGAAGTTATTCAATGGTGATCTCCTTCCTTTCCTTACAATTCTCCTCTCTTCCTTGCTTCTTTTCCTCAATTTGATGAAGGTTTTGATGGTGGGATGAAAGTAGATGATATGGATGAAGAATGGAGGAAATGGATGGTAAAAATAAAGAAAAATGTGTGTGATGTGTGTGCAGGGGTGAAACCCCCGAAAAATAATGAAATATTAAAGTATTGGGTATTTATACCCCTTGGGAAGCTTCTAGAAGAATTATGATTTTTTTTTATTTTTTGCACCTACACGGCCCGTGTACAGTACACTGGTCGTGTACTGAACACGGTAGGCCGTGTGCGGAACACGGCCATAGAGGTGGCCGTATAGGTATTTCGGGTGACGGAACACGGCCAAAGCTTACAGGACCGTGTTCGATACACGACTCGCATAGGTGTTGGCCGTGTACTGAACACGGCCGGCTATGTTGGTGCACCCCCTGTTTTTCTTCATTTTGTTTGGGCTCGTTCTCCTTCGTTTCAACTCCGAATTGAGATCTACTTTTTCCTACATCTTCCTTTTCGCGTCTAGAATCTCTTTTTACCTGGAAATCATACATTTAAGCTCATTCTCACATATTTTCATAAAAATACATAACACCATCAAAATATATATAAATACGAATAAACTAATACGAAAATACACGTATAAAGATACTAAAATTTAGGTGAAAATATTACTCAACAGATTGCCAAGAACTCAAAGGGGCAAGGATTCGATTATGGTAGAGGCGGATAGGTTCTCTAAAATGGATAATTTTGTGACATGTACCAAGACAATGGATGCCACCAACATTGCTGATCTATATTTCAAGGAAGTAGTCAAGTTGCATGGTATTCCAAGAACTATCACCTCTGATCGAGATCCAAAATTTCTTAGTCATTTTTGGAGAACCCTATGGAGAAAGTTGGAACTACACTTCAATTGAGGAGTTTGGTGAAGAAGAACATTAGAGAATGGGAGAGTTTATTGCCTCATGCCGAGTTTGTATACAACCGATCTATAAACCAAACTACGAGTTGTTCTCCATTTGTAGCAGTTTATGGTCTAAATCATATCAGTCCTTTAGATTTATATCCCATAAATGTTGATAGCCATTTTAGTGGGGATACTAATGATAGAGCCGATCATATCAAGAGGATTCATGAAGAGGTGAAGAAAATAATATCACAACAAATTGAGAAGTACAAGCTGCAAGCCAACAAACATAGGAAGAAGGTTGTGTTTAAGGAAGGTGACTTAGTTTGGATTCACCTTTGCAAAGAGCGTTTTCCTAATCGAAAGTTACCGAAACTCTAGCCTCGTGGATGGTCCATTCAAGATTTTGAAGAGGATAAATGACAATTCATATAAGGTGAAACTTCCTGAAAATTATAGTGTTTCTGCTACTTTTAATGTTTCTGATTTCTCACCATACGAAGATGATGATCCATTAGACTCGAGGACGAGTCTTCTCGAACCAGGGGAGAATAATCCAGATGGGCATGCAGGTGAGCCCAGCAACATCGGGCTGATCGTTTGAGAAACAATAGCGGGCCAAGATATTGAGTTAGAGCAGCACATTACCTTCTATCATTATGTTGCAGCAATCTAAGAGTTTATTGCATTAAGTTTGGTCAAGTTTCATATCAAGTTTGGTCAAATTTCATACTCCCTCCGTCCCGGGTATTTTTACCAGTTTGTACGGGCACGGAGATTAAGACGTTTTATTTTTTAATATATAATGTAAGAGAAAGTAGGGATAAAATAGTTATTTAAAAAAGAAAAAGTGAATAAAGTTATTGGGAATGATGAATAAAGTGAAAAAAATAATTAAAGTTGTTGGGATTGTAAAAAGTAGGTAATAAAATATTATGTATTTTTGTCAAAAATGGAATGAGTAAAAATATGCGGGACACCCCAAAATAGAAAGTGGGTAAAAATATGTGGGACGGAGGGGGTATTAAATTTGGTCAATTTTCATTATTAGTCGATTGATTCTCAAGTGTCTACTCCTATCCTTGGAGGGTTGTTCCAAGTTTAAATATCGTGTCTTGCATCCAAATGAGCAGATCAATATTATTATCTTTGAAAAGAATTCTTAGTAAATTTTTATCTTCAAATTTCATTCTCTTTTGGTGGATTCCTTTGAGTTGTGAACTTGTACTTTAATTCTTATTCTTGAGGTGGTGTTCGTCTTATCCTTGAGGTTAGGGAAGACAATTTGGCCCGGTCTGCTCTCGCCCCGTCCCGGCCTGCCCCGTTGGGCCGGGTCCGCCCCGCCCGTCCATCCCGCCCCGTTACTAAAATATTAAAAAATTTTATTCAAAATATTTATTATATTTATTATATAATATAATTTATTAATATATATTAAATATTATACATATATTTTTATTTAATTTAAATAAAAGAAATCATATATAGGAATTATATATAACTATTACAAAATATTTTATTACAAGACTCCCTCCGTCCCATTTCAATATTTACGTTTCTATTTTGCACGTCTCATTTTAATATTTACGTTTTTCTTTTTGGAATATGGGACCCACCTAAAATAATTAATATATCATCCAACACTAATACACCTACCCATTTTGCATTAAATATTATATTTTTCTACCCACTATCTATTAAAATATTATACTCCTTAATCAACGTGCAAAAAGCAAACGTAAACATTAAAATGGGGTGGAGGGAGTATTATATATATCATTAAATATACTCTCTCCGTCCTGCCCATATTGCACCGTTTACTGTACCTTTTGTGAGAGCTTTATATAGTCAAACGATACAATTTGACCGAGACAGAGGGAGTATAATGTAATAAAATAATTTAAAAAATAAAAATAAAGTTTAATTATTTAATTTAAAATTTAAATTTTTTTCATTTTATTTTAATTTAAAATTTTCTATTTGAATGTATTAAAAAAAGGCGGGGCGGGGCGGGGCGGGGTATGGGTCTTCAATAGCCGACCTGTAGCGGGGCACGGGGCAGGGGTATAGGAGTGTGGGGCGAGGCAGGGCACCTTGATTCCCGCCCCGCCTCGTCCCATTGCCATCCCTACTTTAGGTGGTGAATTTTCAACCACATACTGGTTTGCGTTGAGAATCGGTATCACTGTCCGCCCACCAAAAAGGTAAAAGATTATACAACTTACCCATCGGAAATGCCTCATATTTCCAAAAAAAAAGGGAAAAAATAATTTATATATATATATATATATATATATATATATATATATATATATATATATATATATATTATTATTTTTTAATCAAGAGTGAGTGTCCGCCCACATCTTAAAATAATATAATACTAATTATTATTACACAAACAATTATCACCTACATACACATGTATACACCCCCCACCCACCGTTACTCACGAACATGTCCCCTTATATATTTAAATAATAATAAAAATTAATTAATAGTATTTCACACATGTCTGCCGATAAAAAGAGAACAATTAAATAAATATTTGGTATATATCCAGTGATAAACAGATAAAATTTTTAAAATATCTTTTCATCGCTATATCTTTCAAAATATTTCCAATATTAATAGATTCATTTCATTTTAATTAATTTTGGTAATTAGAATATTATTATTTTTTTTAATTTTAAATTTGAATAATCAAACTCTACTGTTCTCTCTCACGTAGGTATCATATCTAATCGTCAGCCCATACAAAAATAATAAAAATAGCCACCTTTACTCATGTCTGGTGATAGAAAAAAATAAGAAGAATTTGTTTTACATGTCCGCCAATAAAAGAAAAAAAAAAGAAATATTTGGTTCAAGTCCAATGATAAAAAATAAAAATAAAAATATTTGTTAAGCTTCTTTTTTTTCTTATGAAATCACATTACATTGTTAAAAAAATGCAGCGGATATCACAAGATTGTGGGCGGACATGAGTTTTTATGTTTTTTTTTAATTCTCATTACATTGTTAAAAAGAATGATGCAGACATCACAAGACTGAGGGCGGACGAGTTTTTATTTTTTTTTAATTCACATTACATTGTTAAAAAAATGCAGCGAACATAACAAGATTATGGGCGGACATGAGTTTTTATGTATTATTATTTTCTTTTTTTTTGAATTCACATTACATTGTTAAAAAAAATTGTAGCGGACATCACAAGATTGTGGGCGGACATGAGTGTTTAATATTTTTTTTCATTTTTTGAATTCAAATTACATTGTTAAATAAAAAAAATAAAAAAATGCAATGAACATCATAAGATTGTGGGCGGAGTTTTATTTATTTATTTTTTTTATTATGAAATTTTAGGATAATAAATTATATATACTTCATATTGGATTAGGGCGTAAACGGGTAGGGTATGGCACGGGTATGCCCAATCCATATACTACCCACATCTTATTTTTATTACTCTTACTATACCCTATTACACTCAAATGTATCATCGGGTAGGGTACGGATAATATCCATTGGGTAATGGATAATCCGTGGATAAACGGTTATTCGAAATTTTTAAAAGCTACCATTGTCAACCAAACAATATATCACTCTAAAATACACAATTATATAAGAAAATCAAAATAAATGCAAATGATTTAAAAAAATGAAGAAGAAGATTGAGATGTGAGTAGCATACCTTAATCCCCCATTTAATTAAAATAAAAATTGATATAAAATATTAGAGGGTATCATTTTATTAGTCATACCCTTGAAGCCTTTTGCTTTCTTATATCAAATAAGCAATATGATATACATTAGTATGTGCGTTATAAAGTGGAACCATTTTTCAGATTATACAAAAATATATGTCTATATGGGCTAATTATGTTGTGCAGTCGGGTGCACCCACTCTAAAAAACGTATACAAATATAAACAAAAATATATATAATTATGAACAAAAATGTATATAATTTAATTGTTAGTTTTTTTAATAAAAATTTGAGTGTAAAAAAAGAGTATAGAATTATTAAAAAATATATATACACTATTGAATAAAAAGTTATACACATATGGATGCTAGTTTTTTTAATAAAAAACTTAGTGTGAAAAAGTATATATTATTAAAAAAGACTTATACAAAATAGAATAACATGTATACAAAATAGAATAAAATGTTATACACATATGAGTGCACCCTTGCACCCGAGTGCACCCAATATCAACTCATCTATATGTCTATGTATAAATATAATAAAATATACTCCATATATATACTCCCTCCGTCCCAGTAAGAGGGATATTTTTTCATGTTGGTCGTCTCATCCAAAGAGTCCCCTTTCCTTTTTTACACATATGGGACCCACACACCCCCTCTAATACAATTAAAATAGAGAACTCATATTCCCACTAATACAACTATCCACTACACATTAAATAATAATACTCCTTAATCTACGTGCAAAAAAGCAAATGGCCCTCTTACGCCGGGACTATATATATATATATATATATATATATAAAGTAAGAGGATAATCGGGTATTTTATAAATACCATATCATATCCCTACCCTCAATATTTTCAAGTAGGTACGGGTACTACCCTGCCCGATACTCGCATATGTTCTACCATACTCTTACCCGATAGGGTATTACCCGCAGGGTATCCAAACCCACGAATAAAATTGACATCCCTATATTAGATGTCTGTTGGTGCTAGATGAAATCATTTATAAATATATATATATATATATATATATATATATATATTGATAGAATAAATTGGATAAAATAATTAATTATCCGGTGGAATAAAAATAGTTAAAATAATATTTAGGCTGTGGCTATTCACACATATCGTTTTATTTTTTTTATACACCTAATTATATCTACACCCACAAAAATGATATATACACACACTTGAAATATACTACATTACCTTTAATGAAATACACCCATATATTTAATCTCTTCCCTCCCTCAATCCCATATTTAATCTAAACATTATATCATATACCCACTCCACTTTGCACCCACTGGCCATTTCACTTCTGACGTTTGAAACAAAGAAAAAAAGAGGAAAGAAAAGAAGAAAGGAGGAAGAGTTTCAAATATTAGGGAAATTAGACATTAATTAAAATCTGTAAATCACTCAAGTTAGTATTAAATTTTACATATTCGCCAGAAATCCCTGAGATTTATAATGAAACTAACAATTAAACCAAATACTTGAGGAAATCATCATTAAATATATATAAATGCATTATTTGACATCAAAAATCGTCAGTGACGGAAAGCCCCGGTCTGTCGGCATTTGAAGGTCTATTCAACCACGTATAGTCAAAATTTGAGTTGCTCGTCGGCCAGAATCTGTTGACAGCTTATGAAGTTATTCGTCCATTAACGGGCTGCTGGAAGGGGGAATTTCGACAACTTGCTGTCGAACAGAAGCTACTTCAGCATCCATTCCCCATCGAACACATCGTCGGAATAATCGCAACCACCTTCGGGATGGCGAATCTGGTGGCTCGTCCCTTCGATTATTTTGCTTTCGATTACGCAGCATGAATATTTGGGATGCGGTGTAAGCTGTGGACACTCTGGATCATGCAATCAATGGGAGGACTCTTCTGCATTCTTCTGGGTAAGGCTTTGTTATCTTGAGCACAGCTTCCATGGATTAGACTCACAGCAGTGGCTCTCCATGTCACTTTCGTTGACAATGGCAGCTTGTCCAAGAATCTACAAGTTGGATTCCATTAGTTTCAAAACTAATTATTTCATATACATACATGTTTGTGGGTGTGGTGTGTTGTGGGTGTGTAGGCGAATAAACCCAATAAGTGGTATCAGAGCCAGGCTCCAAACTTAATTGGTGCAAATAGTGGGATGTTCGGACCTTAAACTGTGATGGTCTAGCCGCGGGACTTTGCTTGAGGGGAAAATATTGGTTGGGTGTCAACCAAAATTCCACATCGGTTAGAAGTGGGGATGGCGATAGGTTTATAAGTGTGGATGAGTCTCTCCCTAGCATGAGGCCTTTTGGGCGTGAGCCCGAGTGGTAAAACCGTGCGGGCCAGTGGACGACCCAAAGCGGATAATATCATGCTATTAGATTGAGTGGGTCTGACTCCCTGGGCGGATAAACCCAACAAGTGGTATCAGAGTCAGGCCCCATGTAACGCCCCGGGTTGCGCTATGGGGTTGGGACGCTACTAGATATAAATTCCCCAATATAATAATAGAGGGGTCGAGAATGCACAGCGGAATAATATAAAAAAAATTCCCAAAGCGATAGTATAATAAAGTAAAAGTTGCATAAAGATTATTACGTATTAGCATCTACTCACCCGAGTAGAGTGAAATATCCAAAATAAGTACGTTCAGATGATATATCTGAAATAAAATTCTAACAAAATACTAAAATATAAGTCATAATATAAAGTCTTCTAAGGGCTTGGGTCAACTGCGAATGCCTCTCCATCTTCTAAATCTTGTTCTGAAAATCAATAAGGGGTGAGCGTCTAAAATACACTCAGTGGGTTAACTTAAATGATTGCACAGTTAAAAATAAATATGCATGACAAATATACCATAAAATATAGCATATCCCATTTAATAAAATAATTTGCACATTGTCGTTCGATAACTCAATGAAAATATTTTAGACCGAATCGTCATCCGATAACTTGTGTTAGTTGGTATATGTGCACCAGGCCGTCACCCCAGTACAATGTTAGCATACTTGAAATATATTTTAGTACTGAACCGACGTAGTCAGTAACTTGTGTTAGTTGGTATATGTGCACCGAGTCGTCACCCCGTACAAGTGTTAGTAGAAAATATATTTATCATCGAACTAAAAGCACAGATGACACATAACATGACATATAAGTAACACATATCACATTTTAACATAGCAATCATGACACAAAACTGTAGCACTCGGTAAAGAGTGAAAGTTACCCCCACCTTGAGCTTCTTAGAAAGAATAGGTCGGACTAAACTTGCTCGTTAATCTCAGATATGCCTGCAAGGGCAAGGGTATACTAAATTGAGTTCTATTTCTAATAATAAAATTCCTAGGACTAAAACTAATTTCAAAAAAATAAATTAAACAAACTAATTATTGTTATATAATAATTAATAATATACTAATTATTAACTTAATAAAATAATAAAAATAGAAATATATCATTTAAAATGATAATTTAACAATTATAGTTTTCTGCTTTAATAATAAGTTGTAACATTAAAATATAATTTCAAATGACATTAATTTAAAAAAAATGGATAAAAATAAAGATTCTACATCTAAATTAATAATAGTGACAAAATTATATTAATATTTAATATAAAAAGTTAAATTAAACAAATAAATATTAAATATTAAATAAATAATAAAATAAAATGAAATGTATAAAAAAAATAATAAGTAAATAAAATAATAATAATAGTAAATTATAATTAATATTGAAAAGGAATTAAATTAATAAAATAAAATAAATAATAAATAATAAATAAAATAATAAATAACATAAATAAAATAAATAATAGTAATTCGTACGCACGTGAATGTGCAGTTCAAGTTTCAAATTCTCTGTTCAAATTCGAACTTACTCCTTTTTTTTTTTTAATATCTTTATATAAATTACAATCAAGTTCCTACATTATATTAAATTCTTATTTAAACTTACCCTAAACTTTATACTTATTACAAAATGACCCAACTTGAGTTATATAATTCCATTTGAAAATCCGAAAGTACGTATGGAGTCCTCGCAAGGTGAGGATCACATGCATACTAATTTTTCATGAAAATAATAAAGTTTAAAGGGGACAAAATTTTTGTACGAAGTGGGTATCTTCCAATTTTCTCCATTTCACGTCCAAACTCAAAACTAATTATATATTTGTGATCCTCGTGAGAAGAGCTTCAAGATGGTGTATAACATCAAAGTTATGTCACACCAAAATAAAATATGCCATTAAAGAGTTAAAAGCTTCGTCTTAGTTTTTCTAACACATACGAAATCAATTTTACAAAAGAGTTATATATATGAAATCTACGCATCGAGACAATCATTTTCGTATATAACATGTTAAAAATAAATTACAAAAGTGAAAGTGAAAGAGTAGCAGTCGTGTGTTTAACTATTTCAACTACTTTTACCATATTAAACTTACCTCTCAATTCACTCTGATTCTCCCGTGAATTTCCAAGAATTAATAGTGGAGAGAAAATAAAAATAAAGTTACTATATATATAGAATGAATTGGATAATTATGGTATAAAATTTACTGCATAACCAAATTAATTCTGCTCCACTCATTTTCATGCTTATCTGATGTCATGTCAGCAAACCCCAACTTGTTAAGTTTATTATGCTCGTGGTTATGTATAATAATATATATATTTACTGTGTCTAATACTAACCATATATATATATATATATATATATACTTATAATTATCATTACTATTATTATTATATATAAGGATTATAATATATGCATATATATAAATTTATAATTTATGGATATTACACCCCAGACCTAACCGGGCGGATGGTGGGATGTTCGGACCTCAAACTGGATGGTCTAGCTGCGAGACTTTGTTTGAGGGGGAAATATTGGTTGGGTGTCAATCAAAGTCCCACATCGGTTAGAAGTGGGGATGACGATGGGTTTATAAATGAGGGATGAACTCTCTCTAGCATGAGGCATTTTAGGCGTGAGCCCAAAGTGGTAAAATCATGCGGTCTAGTGGATGGCCCAAAGCGAACAATATCATGCTATTGGATTGAGTGGACCTGGCTCCCTGGGTGGATAAACCCAACAGTGTGATAACCAACCTGAACTGGTCGGTGTGGCGGATTCTTGCAGGCTTGGGAGTGTCCTCGTACAGCATCTCGACATCATAAGGAAGGCTCGTATTTCGTTTTCTCATGGCTGATGCAATGACCTGGAAAATCTGGACCATGGAGCTGCCTGAGCTCTTCTTGTATCTATATCTTTTGTTTCCGGAGAAGAAGATGACTATGACCACTGGCATGGAGATGGAATAATATTTTAGGTGTGTGTATGTTTGAGTGTGGAGCAGCATGTTAGAGTGTTTGGTGTGTGTTTTTGTATTTATTATTTTAGGAATAATATTGTAATAAGTGTGTGTATAGTAATGGGATAATTTAGTAATTTAATATATATATTTATTAATTTAAAATTCAAATGGGTATATAGAAGTAAAACGGTGTTTGTGAATAGCCCCATGCTAATAATTTTTGATTATCTATATTAAAAAAAAAGTGAAAAATCAGGATAAAGATAGAGTCAAAACATAACTACACATATTAAATTTCATATACTCCCTCTGTTCTAATAACATTTTTAACTTTTTAGTTTTGCCTATTCAAAATAAAGTGTTTACCTTCCTAGTAGAAAGGTTAAACAACTAACCTCTCTTTTAAAATTTATTTATTTATAATAATACTACTCTACGGTTGTAAAAGAATTAAATAATTGTAATTCGAATAATTATTTTGGTTTGAATAATATTCGAATTGAATATGATTTATAAAGTATTCAATTCGAATATTCACGAATATATTCGAATAATAATATATAGTATATTTGTTAGTTTCTTGTAAATCAAATTTATATATAACCGATATATTTAAAAATTACTCTTTAATATATAAAAAATTACTCTTTGAAGAGTAATAATTTTTATATAGAAGATTAATAATTCATGTCTTTGAAGAGTAAATTTTCATATACTAAAGAGTATTGATAAATTAGAGTCATGTACTAAAGGTATCAATAAATCAGAGTATACAAAATTTTAAAATGTAATTTTTTAAATTTAGAAGAGTAATAATTTATATCTCTAAAAATAATTTTTCATATATTAAAGAGTAATAAATAAAAACATGATTTACATATAAACTATAAACTAGATTTACATGAGTGTTTATGATAATATAATTTAAGTATATATTATTAATGTTAAATAATTTTATAATATATATATATAATATTTTGTTTTATAAATATAAATAAATATGTATATTATCTAATTTATTATACTAACTTAAAAATAAAGAGAAAAAGATATATTTTTTATTTTTTTATATATCACGTGGATTATTTAATTATAATTTTTAATAGTTTAATAATAAATTTGTAATTAGTGAGTATATTAGTAAAAGAAATAATAAAACATATATAGAATAAATTTTTTTATTCTTATAAATAGAAACTAAATATTTTTTTTAAAAAAATATATATGAATTCACAATTTCGAATCAAATTCGAATACTTAAGTTCGAATATTCAAATTCGAATACTTAAATATATTCTAATAGGTCGTTCATTATTTTCGAATCAAATACAAATATGATTTTGAATTTGATTAATAATCAAATACGAATACGAATATTCGAATATTTAATCAAATACAATTCAAATACTTTAATATTCGCTTCGATTCGATTTGCTTACAACTCACATCTAATCCATCTAATCTACTTAATATTTATTAATTACTAAAAAATATCAAAATACTCCTAAAAATATTTTTTTTTGTTAATCTACATGAAAAAAAAGATGATGATGATGAATAATGCTCTTTTAAGGCGTAGCGGAGTATAATCCTATGTTGAACGTAATTTTTGATTTAGATCTCCTTAATTCCAATCAATATTTAATTTTTTTTTTCTTCAAAACTTGGAAAGGTAATGCTGCATGCATCCTCCTATAATTCTAATTAATTTATCATAAAATTTTCTGTCAATTATTATTGTGCATTTTTATACTGATTAGCCAAGTGTCACCTAATGTGCACTACTAGAAAAATAGCATATTACGATATATTTAAAAGTGTCATATAAGAAGAATTAATAATGCATTTAACAGGTACACTTTTATTTATTTTTTATTTTGTTAAGTGAAAATTTTGTTAATAGTCAATTTATTTCCATGCTTATTCTTAATCCTAACATATAGAAAATAAATTAGGAAAATATGGATGTGTATTTTAAAAATACCTATTATTATTAGTTATTAATTTATTTTAAAAAGGCAAAGACTCGTGTGAGACCGTCTCACTAAGGGATTACGTGAGATGGTTAGAAAGTGACAACTTTTATACAGAAAAGTGATAATAAATTAATAAAACAGTGCTATTTCATGATCAATTTATAGTATAAATAAAAAGTGATAATATTTTATAGCGAAAGTGATAATATTTTATAGCAAAAGTGATAACTACTTTAAAAAATGAAAAATGATCTCACATAAGACGGTCTCACACGCAAAACCTATCCTTAAAAAAATAGATCATAAGATTAATTTAGTATTACTATATCATTATTTAATTAATGTTTCTCTCTAGATATAGATTATAACAAGAGACATTACCGTTTAAAAAATTTCAACATCAAATAACACGCAGAAAAAAAAAAAAAAGAATTTTCATTTTTACTTGTCTCAAAATTACACTTCTAAAGATAGCAATTCAAACAATACCCTTTGGTTCATTTGAATGGTTAGTACATATTTTCAATTTAAGCGTCACATCTTAATAATTATATTTCTATTTTTGATATATGGGATTATACAAAACAATTAAAATATCTTCATGGACACATTTAAAATACTAATACAACTACTCTCAAAATACTATATTTATTATGAAAAGGACATCTAATTATTAGAATGGGGGTGGAGGGAATATTTAGTATGAGTAGTAATATATTCTCCATAGAGCATGAAGTTAACCATCATGAATAGTTACAGTTAACAACAATCCTGTACAACAAAGATAGAGATTTCCCTTGATTATACACAAAAACCAAAAACATGATTACAACTTTCATGAATGGAAACAGATGATCTTTGAATACACATGATTAATGATTTGAAAAGAATGTAAGACATAAAAATCGACAACTACATTCACTGCCTTCGATCGTTGAAGTTCTCCGAAACTCTTCGTCTGCGATTGAACCCGAAGTTCAAACCAACAGAAGATTGATACAATGTGTTGATGAAGCTCCAAGAAGGGCCTCTTTGAGGCTCTACCTTGTCGTTTTTACTCCTCGAACCTATGGTTTTTGGTGCTGTGATTCGTTGAGATTGTGAGGACCTTCGATTAAAGGGCGAGGAAGTGAGCTTCATTCCAACGAGAGGGCTGTTTTGCGATTCGTAGAGTAGATGGCCTACTGCTCCATCTTGATGAGGTGGAGGGAATTTTTCACTCTTGCTCTTAGGTTTAGCATCTGATATGATCCTCAATCTCTGCAAAACATGTTAATCCGATGTCTATAAAATTGTCTCAATAAAGAAAAAAATCCATCATCTTTCAAGCAACTACAAGAAAGGTGTTTCCTACAACATGAATATCACAAACGTTGAGTTGAACAAGAGTATGTTATTGAGTCAACATCGATCTTCGAGTTTCTTTTGGTTTGTAGCATGCAGGCTCGAGTCTACTCGAATATTATACGTCCCACTATTCATTTCTTGAAATATAAATAGGGAAATTCAAGAAGTGAAGAAGTGTGACATACATCCAAGTTGGGTTGAAGCTCAGCATTTGCTTCTGAAGCTGGAATTGCACGACTGGTTCTGTCTCGTATTCTTGCTCGTCTATTTCTATCAACAACATTTGGTTTTGCACCCGAACCTCGTTGCTTTCTCCTAGTTTCTTCATCCCTCAATTTTATATCAAGTTCCTTGCTTGGAGGACATTTAGGTAAGCTTGATGGCTCACATTCATATGGTTCAGTGGTAAAAAACTGCTTTCATAAACACATTATATGGATTATGTCAACTAAGATGCACATGACCATATGGCAGTGTTTTGTGCATGTGCTTCAACTTACGTCACTGTTTTGTGCAGAAGTGGCGGTCCCTCGTGCATCAGGGTCGATTGCAAGAAGAGTTTCCACTAGAGCAAGAGCAGACGGTGGGAGATCCTTGAAGGCTTCGGCAACGCAGCGTTTGTAAGGTTGCTGAGGCTTATATATATTTGCATTTGGCAATCTGGATCTTTTCCAGTATTCCTCACTGGGAGAACCACATAGCTTGAATGTCTTGTGCAGTTGCTCTACCTAAGGACCATCAATGATAAACACTGTAAATATCTTTTTTATCAAGTAGAATATGATCAAGTGATGAGCGCAGAGTACCTCTGTTCGTCCTTGCAGGATAGGCTTCCCAACGAACAACTCTGCTAGAATACATCCGGCACTCCACAAATCAACACCAACACTGTAATGAGTCTCCCCCAGCAAAAGTTCAGGAGGGCGGTACCAGAGGGTGACAACACGGCTCGTCATTGGTCTCTTGCATTCTGGATTGAAGAAAGAAGCCAGACCGAAATCAGCAATTCTCAAGATCCCTTCACTGTCGATGAGCAAGTTAGAGCACTTAATATCACGGTGTAGGACACCATTGTTGTGGCAGTGTTCTAGACCAGAGAGTAATTGTTTCATGTAACACTTGACCTGCACTGGAAACACAGGTGATCAGTTATCAACCACTCAAATGATTGCCACGTCCGAAAGCGATGCCACATCAGCAGGTGCACCTTGGAGGTGTGCAAGGTGATATTCTCCTTAGAAGACAATAAAGATAAGTATATCATGTGAGTTTTGCCATTCAGAATATCTATCTATGCATATTACAGTTTCAAGTGGTTGAGAAATCATAGTAACCTTTATCAAATCAAAAAGTAGAAAAGCATTGGTCTTCCAAATTCTAGTTTCATATTCTAATCCAAGCAATTTCAAAGTACACAGTTGTCATAGAGGAATAATTAGTATTGATGCATGTTATCCTTTGAATCAGTTGCGTGTCAAAATATCTGTGTGAAAGATATAGAAGTAGGTCTCTCGTGAGAAGATCAAAATCATTAGTCGAGTCTATGGTTGAATCCGTTCTTGCTGGAGTCCTACAAGTCAAATTGGTGCTTGGTCTTATAAACACACTCCATGAGAGACTCTCAAACAAGTTTTTCCTGCAAGATGCTACAATCACAATGGCCCACCTCAATGGTATAGTTTACGTCTCGAGAAGAAAAAAGAGAAATGGCTGTGTATGAGATGGTTCAATCACATTGAACACGCAATCTCGTATCCCAACCGGATGCTCTAAGAACCACTAAAAGAAAAGCCATAACAGGAAACTCCAAGGTCTAGGAGGACCAGTGATCAAGAAAGGTCTATAAGTAGAATCCAAGAGGCACATGATTCAAAATATAAGACAAAAATGAAGGCATAATACAAACACCTTTGTAGTAACATCACAAGTAGAAGCAAAGATCATCTGTTACTTAAAAATGTGACTTGTCAAAAAGGTCTCAAGATACATGATAGATACACATCATAGTCCTTAGTCATGCAAATTTTGAAATCAAATTCATCTTTCTAAATAAATATAATACATATCCTCCCAAAAATGCCAACCAGACAATGCATAAACACAAAGATGCATATCCAGTGGAGCAGCAAAAAAGTATCTCATCATTGAAACATCATCAAACACATGAAAGTAACAGCAAAGCCTGAATAGAGATCCTCGTTCCATCGGAACTAACTCACCTGAGGCTCGGTGAACTTGACACCTTGAACAGCAGAAAGGCCAGCAAGATCGTGATCCATATACTCGAAAACTAGGTAAAGACTGCTAGACATCCTGGATATAGCTAGACCTTCAAGCTTGATCACATTGGGGTGATTCAGCGTTCTTAGCACGAGTATCTCTCGAGCCATGAACTTCACAGCCTCGGGCTCTAGGTTATCGAACCGGACCTTCTTTAGAGCCACCACCTTCCCTGTTATTAAGTCTTTGGCCTTATACACATTGCTATATGTCCCTTGCCCAATCTACATTACAATATTACAATTAATTTTCCAAATTCTCAGCAATGCTGCATTAAAACTAGAATGTTTTTGGCCATATAATTGACTAACAAATTCACATACTAAGTACTCATAACACTCGTAAAATACATGAATGGGAAAAATGAAATAAACTTCCTCTGCAAAAGCCAGTAGTGCATCAGAGTGTTGTACCTTGCTGTATCACCCACTAAACTAAATATCCCAATTCAACAACATTAAGCACAAAACGCATGCATCCAAGTATGGTACCTTTTCAATCAATGAAGGTACCATTTTCCACCGACATTAATGATGCAGAAAAATGTGTACAAGTAGCTCTACGATGGCGGTTACCTTATCAAGCTTCTCGAATGTGTTGGCGCGGCGCGGCTTCCAGTCTTTAATGGCGTGGCCTGCGACGTCGTTTAGCCACGACGGCCACGCATCATCACCTGCGGAGAATCTCCTCTTAAATCGAAACTCCGGCGTCGCCGTCGTCGTCGCATCTTCGATCCTCTTCGCCTTTCCTCTTTCCACAGCGGCGGTGGACTCCGACTGGTCGGTTTTGTTCTTCCGGCGACCTCCCCTTTCTCCGGCTGCTCTTGTCCCGAGAACACACCCCATAACAAGAGCTCAAAGCTTACTCATCAGAACTCCATCAACAAGAGGCCCTGAAAGAAATTCAAATACATGAACAGAAGAGATTCTCGTTGAAAAGAAAGGACTACACCACATTCATCGCCATGTGCGTGTTTTTACTTTTCTTTACAGAAATTGACAGTGTGAAAACAAGAAGCCACCCATCAAATTGTTGAAGAAAAACAAAAAAACAAAAGGAGTGGTCAATTCAATGAGCAAGAAAAACCAGCCATGGGAGAAACAATAAATTAATATTAAACGAACCAATAGTAATATGGGTATCTGCATTTATTGCTGTGCATATGAGTTTGTCATTGAAATTGGAGCGATGGTAAACTACTGCTTTTTCAGGTAAATTTTTTGACTTTGTGTGTTGTGTGTGTTTTTCAGTGTGTGAAGGTACTGCAAATGAACAAATACAAATGGCAGAATTGCAGAAAGAAAAGCTGGATGAATCTTTTATAGAAGTATTCTGAAAAAGGAAACTCATTATTAAAGAAAAGAATTTTGCCTTTTTTCAATAATAATAAACTCACTGTAACGTGATATTTACAGTTATTTTTAAAATCTTAAACTATGTATCACATTAAATTGACGAAATTGGGTGCAGTGACCCATCAGTTTTTGCAAATTACTCCCTCCGTCCCACCTAAATAGACTTTTTGCACGTAAATTAAGAAATATTATTATTTTATGTAAAATGGATAGGTATATTAAAAAGATGTGATGGGTAGTGGTAGGTCATTGGTGGACTCGATATCCGTGCCCTTAAATTTTTTATGTTTATAAAGAGTACTCTCCCCATCCAGAAACTAGGGGTGTGCATGGTGCGATTATACGATTTTTCTATATAATTTAAATTGCATTGTCATATACGGTTCGGTCTAGTAATTAAATTTAAACCGCAGTTATTCAAGTAATATTGATTATGCGGTTTTAAACGGTTTCGATCGATTTTGGTGCGGTTTGGCGGTTTTATTAATAGATTAGCCTACATAAATATCGATCTGGATCTCTTATTTTACAATTGTACTACACTTCGTATTTTACAACTTATTTTCTAATAAAAAACCTATTCCATAAGTAATGATCATTACATCCTTGTACATTTGGCGATAATTTATTTAGCCAGGATAATTACACATGTCAAACATTTAATATGTAAAATAGGTGGTGAAACTTATAAATATAATAGGTGATCTCACTTACATTAATATATAAACAGAAATCTATAGTCATCATGTGAAAATATTTGTAACCCTTGATCTAATAATACATAGGAGGTTAGACTAGTTGATTAGCTTATAGTTGGGATTCTATATAGATGTATGAGAGAAATAATAAAGATAAGAAGTACTCCATTGAAGTAAAAAGAAAAGAATTTAGGACACATCTATAGAGTGAAGATAAAGACAACAACATTAATAGAATTTATTTTTTATTGAAAGAGTAAGTGAATAACTAATAAGTAATGACTAAACTATTTAAATACTAACATGTATAAATATATAATATAATCCTAATAAAAACTAGCGGTGCGGTCGGTGCGGTTTCGACCATAAAAATAAAACCGCACCATAAAGTGCGGTGCAGTTTTTTCTTAAATTATAAATTGCGGTTTATCTAAATAATAGTATATAACGGTGAGGTACAATTCGATGCGAGCGATTTTTGCGATTTTTAATTTTTTTTGCCCAGCCCTACCCGAAACCATGGTTTTTTTAAAAGATATAATATTTTAATGTATAGTAAGGTGAGATAATCCATCACATTTTAGATGACATACTTTTCATTTTGGGTTATCCCACAAAAGTTTGTATCTTCCTAAAAAAACAAAAAGTCAAACACAAATATCCTTCCCTATACACTTTATTTACAAAAAAAAAATCACCCCTATGTAACACACTAACATACTTAATCATTTATTTATTATAAAAAAATATCATAATACCCCTAAAAATTATCATTTGTGGGAGGGTGTTTTAATATAGGATGATTTTATAATAGTGTTGTGTGTGAGTCCCACGGAGATATATTAATTATTTTATACTCCATTCGTCCCACAATATGCTTCACATCTATTATTCCACGTTATTTAAGAAAAGTTGCACTTTTTGACCAATTTTATTGATTTTGGAGGGTATTATAGTATTTTTAGGTAATAAAAAAATATAAAATAATGGTATGTGTGTGAAAAAAGTATGGTAAATTTAAAATTAAAGTAACTTTTAAGTTTATTGGATAAAGAAAACTTTCATTTTTTGGGGTTTGAAATCTATTATGGAATAAACAAATGAGGAAAGTATGAAGGGTTTTGTGAGACAGAGGGAGTATGAATCTCATTTGCCAAAAAGGGTTACGTACGCTCAAGTTGAAAATACGTACTCCCTTTGTTTCACCTAAAGGTCCCTATTTTATTATTTGGGTGTCTCAATTAAAGGTTCTCGTTTTTTCCTTTTAGTAAAAGGCCCCACACATGACACATTACTCATTAGACATAAAATAATAATACTCTTTAATTCACGTGCAAAAAGCAAATGGGAACTTATAGTCAGAACGGAATGAGTACTAATTTTTATTGTGGGATGGAGGGGGTATTTTTCAAAATCTTAAATTATAACAGTATAAAATGATTAGAGATGTTGTGTATTATTTTTTTAAAATGATTAATCTTTAAAATATATATATAGAATTACTCCCTCCGTCCGCCTTTAAGGGTGACATTTACTTTTTGCACGTGAATTAAGGAGTATTATTATTTAATTTGTAATGGGTAGTTATATTAGTGGAGGTATGAGTCACTACAAGAAAATTGCCAAATTCCAATGGCGAAAAATCATTGAAAAATATAAAAATACCGTTGGAATTCATGATTCCAACAAATTATTTCTGTTGGAAAAGTGGTCGTTGGAATATCATTTTTCCAACAGCATTTTCAACGATTTCAAAAATCCAACGGTGAATCCAACGATAATTTTTTGTTGGAATTTTTTTATCAAAAAGTTATTCAAATATTTTTTCAACAGAATTTTCTTTTGGAATTACCGTTGGAATAAATTCCAACGATCTTCGAACTCTGTTGGAATTTTCCAACGATAAAAAAATTTTATTCGGATTTGAACCCTTGACCTCTTGCATATATCGCCTTATCATTTACCAACTTAACTAATATATATTTTATGTTATAAATTGATATTTAAATTTATTGAAGTCTCTTTTTTCCATGGAATTTTCATAGGAATTTTTCAACGGCTTAAATTTAATTGAAATTTTTATTGGAAGTTTCCAATGGTTTATCAAACTATTGGAATTAGTATTGGAATTTTCCAACGATTTAAATTTATATGAGAATTTTTGTTGGAACTTTCCAACAATTTTAGGTTTTATAAGAATTTTCGTTGGAAATTTTCAATAGCTTATCAGACTATTGGAATTAACATTGAAATTTCCAACGATTTAAATTTTCATGGGAATTTTTCCTCGAATTTTTCAATGGTTTAATGTTTCATTGAAAAATTCGTTGGAACTAAAAAATTTCCAACGGATTTGCTTTTCGATAGAATTTTTCTGTTGGAATTTGACAGTTTTCTTGTAGTGGGTCCTATATGTATAAAAAAGAAAATGAGACCCTTGGGACGGACGCTCAAAATGGAAAAATGATACTCCCTCCGTCCCACTCTTATGATTACGTTTGCTTTTTGCACGCGGATTAATGAGTATAGTATTTTAATGTATATTTATGGGCCCCTGGAGAGAAGTAATTAATTTGTGTGGTTCCCATATACTCCCTCCGTCCCATTCAAACGTCACCGGTTGTTTTTGTACGTAAATTAAGGAGTATTATTATTTTATGGGTAGTAAGTAGTTGTATTAGTAGTGAGTGGTGTGCCACACATGTACCTTTTTACTAAAAGTAGAAAATGAGGACATTTGGATGGAACGCCCAATATACTAAAATGATGATATTTGGGTGGGACGAAGGGAGTACTAAAAAGAGATATGTAACCATTAGGATGAGACACACAAAAAGAAAATATGTAACCATTAGGATGGGACGAAGGGAGTACCCTTGAAAGCGGACGGAGGGAGTATTTTATTTGAATGAGTTCATTCAGTGTTATGAAAATCAGACCGGCCGGTTCAACCGATTGGATCGGGAATTGGGGCCTGAACCGGTTCGAAAAGCTCAAAAAATCATTTTTGTAGTTGAATCGGGTAGAACCGGTCAAAACCTGGAAAATCGATTGAACCGATTTTAGTATTTTTTTCTTTTTTTACTTTTTTTTATTTTTTTATTTTTATGATATTTTTATTTATTTTAAAATATAATATTTATATTTTGGATTAAATTATGAATTATTATATTGAGTGGGTATATTAATAAACTATGTGAAGTATAAATTATGAACTATAAATATTTTTATTCAATTATATTTTGATTTTAAATTGTATTTTAAATTTTAAAAATAATTTAGGTGATTATATATTTTTATAATTGGTAATTTTATAAAATATAATTAAAAATATGTAAAATTTAATTTTTCGATTGAATCGCCGGTTGAACCGATTTAACCGATTGAACCTCAAACCGTTACTTCTACCGGTTCATTCTTTGATCCAATTTTCAAAACACTGAGTTTATTAACTATAATAATACTTATTTTTCATTAAAAAGCAATTTTCTGTTCTAAAAAAAATAATGTACATTTTGTTGAAGATTAACTCTGATTCTATTGTAGGGTCAATTCCACACAAGTTTTTTATAATTCTTTAATATTTATAGGCAAAGACTAGAATAAGACCGTATTTTTTTTCAAAACTCGTACAACCGTACCTTTTAAAGTAAATGGGTCAGACTTGAATTAGATTTCCTTTTCACCGCTTTCTCTCTCTTCTTTCCCTTCTCTTTTCTCTTTCCTGCAGCATCTCCTTTCGATGGCCGTCGCAATTTCGACTGGCTGCGGCCTAGGTCGTCGCTCATGTCAAGCCCACTGTTTGGGCTTCCTCTCGGAATTGGAGATTTGCCTTCCAAGTTCCTTGATCGTCGTCGTCCCTTATTTCCTATCCGTCCGATTCCGGCGAGCTTCTGGCCAAGAGATTGGTCTATCAATGACGAATTCCCTTACTTGGGATCTCGCCTATTCCGACGCTGAACATCCCCTTAATTATCCTATTACTCTTCTCCCCCTTCACTTTTACAGCAATATTATCAGAAGAGGAAGATGGTGGTGATCTGGAAGCCATTGAAGAGCTCATAGCGATAGATGATGAGCAAGCAACCGGAGAAAATTCACAGCAGACATCTCATTATGAAAGTAGGAATTTTGAAAAAAAAATTGAGGTTGTGAGTAAAGCACAAAGAGTAGTTATTGAACTCAATGGTGATAATACGAAGAGAACAATTTATGGAAATGAGTATGTTCTGGTGTTGGGTTATGCCCCCTGGTATAGCAGAAGCTCTGATGCCCAGATTTGCTGAAGCTGCCAATGTGTTGAAGGGTTTAGAGAGTGGGGTTTTGCTTGCTAAGATTGATGCAGAGAAGTACCCCAAAGTGGCTTCGGATCTTGGAATCTTTAAGTTTATTTAGAAATCTGGAATCAGTTTTTATATGGATTTTTTGTATAAAAAGTTCTTCAGATCCATGGTTCTTTTGATTTCGCGTTATTTCCTTGCATTATTAATACTGAAGAGGCAACTATTGTGGTGTGTAGATGGAAACTTCACTCTCGACAGTCTCTTGAATTTTGTGGAGAATAACAAGTTCCCGTTAATTACTATAATGACTGAGCTCAACTCTGCTAAAGTATACTCAAGCATAAATAAACTGCAGGTTGCTCTTCCATCAAGATATTATTGAATTTATCTTTATTAAGTGTCCTGATTATAGAAAACCAATTAGCTAATTGATTAGAAGTATTTTTCTTCATTTTTTATGAAGAGCAATTTTGCAGTTTGATTGTTGTATTAATTTATGACTTCATGAGTTGGATTTTTCATGGTCATTCTTTTTCAACTCTGAATTTTCACGTGTTTGCCTGGGTTGCTACTGTTTCGTTTGACGACAACAAATTCTTTTGGTTTAATGGGCTCTGTATTCATTTGGTTGGATGATGTGATTGAGTCCTTTCTGTTTTACATTATCGGATTGGGTTTGCTCTCGCGAGCATTTGTCCTTTTTGGGGCTCCAAGAATTGTTTTGCTCTAAGGCAGATTGTTCTTCTGATGGTTGAATGCTTCCTAGCAGCTTGCAGTTATTGCTTTAAGGATGGTTCCCCCTCTTGCTACATATTTCTTTGGTCTTATCTAGCCATTTTAATAGACTAAGTAATATTATGAGGCCGTCTGTTTAGCCACAACTTTCTAGATTTTTTTTATTAATTAGGTTACTCTTTGTAATAATTTAGGTTACTTTGAATAAGTTTTTGGATTACTCTTTATATTTATTTGTTAATATTCTATTCTGCTATTAACAATTTATTGAGTTACTCTTTTCTTTTAACTAGGTTACTCTTTCTAATAAATTATGTTATTATGAACATGCTTTTGCCCTTCATGTTGATTTTTTTATATTCTATTTTTATGAATATGATTACTTTTTTCTATTAATTAGGTTGCTATGAACATGCTTTTGCCCTTTTGAAAAGTTTTTTTCCCAACATTTTTTAGGTTACTCTTTTTAAAAAAATGGATTGCTCTTTATAATAAAATTGATTACTCATTAAAGTTTTGAATTATTTTTTGTCAACATCTTTTAAGTTACTCTTTCTAATAAATTGAATTACTCTTTATAATAAAATGGGTTACTTATTGATATTTTGAAAGTTTTTTTTGTCAATATTTTTTAGGTTACTCTTTGGGATTTATTGGGTTACTCTTTATAATGAATTGGATTACTCTTTGATTTGAGACTCCGATTTTTTAACAATAAAGTCTTTTTTTATAATGAATTAATTGGTTTACTCTATCAAAATAATTAGGTTACTCTTTGAAATTTATTGGGTTACTCTTTATAATGAATTGAATTACTCTTTGATTTGAAACTTCGATTTTCTATCAATAAAGTCATTTTTATAACGAATTAATTGGAATTGAATTACTCTTTGATTTGAAACTTCGATTTTCTAACAATAAAGTCATTTTTATAATGAATTAATTGGATTACTCTTTATGATGAATTAATTGGATTACTCTTATGATAAATTAATTTGAGATTATAATTTTTTGAAAATGGAATCATGTATTAAGAATAATAAAATTGTATTCAATTTGTAACTTGATAGATTATTTTATAAAAATAATTAGGTTACTCTTTTGAATTATTTGGATCACTCTTTTAAATTATTTTATAAAAATAATTAGGTTACTCTTTTGAATTATTTGGATCACTTTTTTAAATTAATTAGGTGACTCCTGACCTGAGACTCTAGTCTCTAACAATGAAGTATGCATTATTATTTTCTAGGTAATCTTAGTATCCATAAACAATTGCATATCTGAACATCAAAATCTTTAGCAAACTTCATCCTCTGATTTTTCAACTCCACTATTTTCCTTTGTTTGGATCAATTTATTGCTTTAAGGGGTTGAGCAGGGAATATAACTCTACAACCAAGAATAAAAAGAGAAAAAAAAACAGCAACTTGTCACCACTGACTCACTAAAAACTTTCTCCAGTAGAGCAGCAGCTAACTTCTTTCTCTTTCTTTGATGCAAGCAAAAAAAACTCTTTTTTTTTCAAGACATACAACTGATCATGAAGCACAACCAGTTAGCTTCTTTCTCTTTCATTGATGCAAGCAAAAAAATACTTTTTTTTCAAGACTTACATAACCAAGGACCATGTATCACAACGCAGTTGCTGTCCTCTATCAATAAAGTTAATGATTGACATGTCCTTCCTTGCTTCCCACGATCAACAACTCAATTTCAACTGGCCACCGACAACCTCTCTCCTCTCGTAGGCAGCTTCTCTTTTTTGCAGCGTACCTCCCATTCCCCTACCTATAGTATATTTTGGCCATTCTCCTGGCCAATTGCCCCAAAATCGTCACAACCGTCACCAAGATCCTGGATTCCGTCGATTAGTGGATCAACGAGGTGGAGTGTGACCACACCGACGATCGCCACTGCGATCCCCCAAACCCAGTCTCAATTAATGGGATTATTTAATCAAGCACCCGATCTCACTTCCCCTCTCACTCTTCCGCCACACATGTATTCCCCCTGCTCCTCCTAGCGTTTCAACAAACAGGATTTCTACCCCAAACCCAACTTCCTAAATGTCTCCATTTACTTCGCCCCTTATCCAGAACCCCCACCGCCTCAAGGACTGCCTCCTCGGCCGCTCCTCTGAAGTCACTAAGTTGGTGATGGGGAAAAAGCAATCGGAGAACGAGATGAAGAGGTGCCTTACTTGGTGGGACCTCATCTGGCTCGGCTTCGGCTCTGCTGTCGGCATCACCAGCCAAGAGACCCATGACCATGCCGTCTCTGGTCTGTCTGCCCTGCTCTCCGTCTTCTGTTACACTAAATTCGCCGTTGAGATTCCAGTTGTCGTTAGGTCTTTCTCTCACCTTCGAATTGAATTGGCATATTTTCTTACTTTCATTGCTGTTGGGAATATCTTGTTAGATCGATTCTTCGAATATCAGAACCATATGTTCACCGACGTCGAAGTACAGTCTAAAATGGAGAGATTGCAGAACAATTTCGAATTGGGAGTGGAGGCGTGGTGTGCTGATTTGCACAAAATTGCAGCAGAGAATTATAACCAGGCGCTGAGGATCTCATTTCTGAGCGAATTTGACCCATTAAGAATGGATACATTCTATCAATAGAGTAGAGGATCCGGTTCTATCCAGAACTATAAACAACACATAAAATTACACATCACTTCAAAGAAGCCATGGACCTATTCTCTTGAAATTGAATTGTTGGAAAGGGAAGACCTTTTTAATGGCAGGAAGGATCTATTTGGTGAACTCAGTTATAATTTCTTCTGCAGTTCATGTGATGATGGTCTAAAAATGGCCAAGACACCACATTCGACGACTGGAGGCAGCATGTCAAATTTTATTTGGAATGGGGACATTATGAAACAATATCACTTCACTATTTCATGGAAGAGAATCTGTTCTCCAACCTCGGAAGGAGGCCTGTGTATTAGGTCTGAAATCTGCCAATGAAACATACTTAATGAAATTGGCCTGGGAGTGTTGGATTATATACTAAAAGTCTAACTTTTTGTATAAACAATGTTTAACAATGAATTTGAAATGAGAATCATATGATTAAATATTTTTCATATTATAATTTATTTATATGATTATTGCAAAAGTTCACTTACTTTATACTGTAGATAATATGTTGTGCGACAACCTACGAAAGATCATATTATAGGTTTCATTATAAAGTATAAACAGATGCTCACAATCGAGATAGACAGGGGCAATCTATCGGGATGGTTGTAGTGTGATTTGGTATTAGTTTGTCTTGACTATAAAATCACATTAGTGCACTTTGTGTGACCGTTTGAGATCATTCGATTTATACTGATTATATAAGAGAACTTGATCTCAGTTATTATAGATGTAAGTGCCTTAATTCCTATACAATAACATCGATACGTAAGCCAGTATATATCTATTTGATTCATCAATGGGTGAGATTTATATATTAAATCAACAAACTCGGTGAGTTGGGAAATAATGATGTCTCTATGGCATGCTGTTGATTATAGAAGGAATTTGTGTCCTATTAAATAGGTTGATGATGTCCCCTTGAGGAGCTCATAAGGATTATCATATAAACCCTGCAGGTGGAATTATTCTGGCATGATAACAAGATTGAGTGGTACTACTCTCGAATGAGATATTAATTAATGGAGTTGTCAGTAACTTAATTAATTAATGGGCATTGTATATCTTAAACATGGGGAGACTGTTGGGCTCATAATAAGAAGGAGCCCATAACGTAATTATGGGATTGGAGCGGCAGTGCAGTAATAATATTTTAGTGGACTATATTATTATTATTGAACTTGAGTATAAGTTTTGGGCTACACTTGGATACTTAAGCCCAATGGAGGCCGACTCTAATTTCTCCTCCTGATCCCTGCAGTAGCCTATAAATAATTCACCTCAGCTTATTCGGAATCCTATTATTCATGCCTAATACACGAGTTGGATAGGGAGGAAAGCAGATTGAGGAGATCTTGAAGATCATCTCCCATACGACGTCAAGATTGGACTTGGGAATAGATCAAGAGGTTGTTTTCTGCAGATGTTCTTCTTCAACATACCTTGGTGAAAGATAATACAATTCTATACTCTTGCTTCCGCTGATATAGAATTGCATGGAAGCCTAACGGTTCACGTTAATCAAACTATCAAACGCCAACAAAAATTGGTATCAGAGCTTCGATTTTATGATTCTGCGTGAGACGTTAGGCTAGAGTTTATGTGAATATGTGATTTAATTTTGAATTAGAATTGCATGAGAATTAGGGTTTTGGTTTTGTTTAGCAATCTATGAATATCCCTATGTGAAACCCTATATATTCGTCGATGGTGATGGAATTCATGAAACCTATTTGTGAATTCATCACACCTAGAGGAGAGACTTAGTGTGTGGCGTCGTGTGGTGTGCACGGAGGTGAGTAAATTTTTGTGCATGTTTCCGGGCATGGGAAAGCAGATCCTGGCGATGGGCACACGTTGTCGTGGAAGGTACACGCTGTCGGGCGTGCTGCTGAGCGCATTAACATGCTGGAAGTCGAGTGGTAGAGCGGCTGATATATGGATGGTCGAAGTGCAGGGCCATGGCACACGGGACCAAGCAGATGGCTAGGCAGGATAGCGTGCAGGCTGCACAGTGAGTCACACGGTTGCTGAGAGTAGGCTGCACAGTCTGATGCTCATTGATGGACAGATTGTCGAGCAGGTGTGTCGGGCGATTTGGCAGGCACTGGAACAAAGTTGCCGGGCAAAGTGGCGAGCGTCATGCTCGGAGGTGCAGATAGTTTCTAGTTTTGTGTGCTCGGTATAGTGTAGATTGGAGAGCTTAGCATCGGGCAAAGTGAAGGCTGGGCGAGCATGTAACGGGCGTGCAATCGTGCAAGGAGATAGCGTGCCGGGCATGTTGCCGAGCAGGCTACCGGGTGATATGTACGGTGAGGTGCCCTTTGTCGTGCATGTTAATGTGCTTGGAGCTGAGCATGGCATGCACGTTGGCGTGCTGTAGCGCTCGGAGATACGAGCGGCGATACATACGGGGGCGTACCGACGAGCGGACAGTCTGGTCATGTGGTCAGCGTCGGGCAAGAAATCTGAAGGAAAATTCATAAATGCCAGCTTTTGAATTTTAGATTAGGTTTTGGGGCGTTGCCCCGAACCCCGCGAAATCCTATATGCGTTCCCCACATTCGTGCTTGGTGGTGAATAATCGAATTCACTGATATATAACTGTTTATAATTGATTTAATTATCTGATTATTGTTATATATGTATGCTTGATTCTCTATGATTTACTTCCTTATGTGCTGTAATAGGAGCATGCTAGGATGTGTATTTTATTGTTGAATATTATATACATATAAAAACCCTCGATGTTAAATAACTAAGTGGGAGAGGGGATTGGTAAATAATTACCGCGGCCTCCATTATTGGTTTGTAAGTGATGTGAATAAACTTGCGCATCGACAATAGGCCTTCCTCCACAATGGATGAGTTTATTCATGGATTGCTAGAACAAACTTCTTTATGATGATTGTAGGAAGTTATCCGAGCGTGTGTGTACTTCTCCAACTGTAAGGCACATAAACTTGAGCAATGGACTTGGGATCAAATAATAGTATATACTTAGGTGCAAATAATAAGTATCCTCCCCAATGGAGTCACTGCTGTTATTTGTGTGGCTAAAAATGAACCGACTATTTTATCTTAAAGTTAGGTTGGCGAATGAAATTAATGGGTAAAACCTTCTATTGTAAATGTTCGGGTTTGTATACGTCTACACTAACATGGCATGCAGACTCACGGTGCTTGAGATGTCAGTAAATTTTATTTTTATATTATTTTGAGGGAATCAATATAAATGGATAAATTCAAAGATTTGATCGGTGTATTTATTTATGTGATTCTCTGTATTTTCAAATATTTTATTTCACTTATTGTTGACTAAAATAAATTACATTTACTGGTCCAAAATTAGATGATTAGAAAAGAATCTTGATTTTAATTCTTACTACTTAGGAAAACATATGAGTTCTCAATAAAGATGTCCTCTAGTATCTATTTAAGTCTTTAGTGAAGAGATGAGAGGTTCATAGAAACATAATGCTCAATCTCATGCAACTCTTCGGATACTTGTGTAAGTTAGAAAGGTAAGGAGGTCATGGTTAACTTGATGAATGAATTGGATGTCCTTAGTGTAGGATTGTATACTAAAAGTCTAGCTTTTTGTATGAACAATGTTATAACAATTTATTTGAAATGAGAATCATATGATCAAATGATTGCATCTTATAATTTATTTATATGTCGATGCAATAGTCCATTTACTTTATATTGTAGATAATATATTGTGCGACAACACGCGGAAGATCATATTATCAGTTTTTTTAGAAAGTATAAACAAATGCTCACAACCGAGATAGATGGGGACTCTCCATCGGGATGGTTATAGTGTGATTTGGTATTAGTTTGTCTTGACTATATAATCACATTAGTATGCTTTATGTGTATTGAGCAGGACCACTTGAGATTATTCGACTTGTATTGTCTATATAGAAGAACTTGATCTCAGTTATTATGGATGTTCGTGCTCTTAATCCCTATACAATAACCTCGACATGAAAGGCAGTGTGTTTTTCTTTGATTCATCAATGGGTGAGATTTACATGTAATTAAATCAATAAACTCGGTGAGTTGGAAAATAGTATTGTCTCTATGGTGTGATGTTGATTGTAGAAGGAATCCGTGTCCGAAATAGGTTGATGATATCCCCTTGAGGAGCTCATAAGGATTATCATGTAAATCCTGCAGGTGGATTTATTCCGGCATGATAATGAAGTTGAGTGGTACTACTCTCGGATGAGATATTAATTAATGGAATTGTCAGTAACTTAATTAATTAATGGGCATTGTATATCTTAAATATGGGGAGACTAACGGCTCATAATAAGGAGTCCATAACGTAATTATGGGATTAGAACTGTAGTGCAGTAATAATATTTTTGTGGTATATATTATTATTATTGGACTTAAGTATATGCTTTGGGCTAAGCTTGGATACTTAAACCCAATGGAGGCTCAACTCTAACTTCTCCTCCTGGTCCCTACTGTAGCCCATATGTAAGTCATCTCAACTGTCCAAAAACCCTAATTGAAAAGTAATTTATGCCTAACACTGTGAGGAGGGTGAGGGAATAGCAGATTGAGAAGATCTCGAAGATCGTCGCCCACACGATGTCGAGATTGGACTTTGGAATACAGCAGAAGATCGAAAGGTTATTTGTTGCTGCTGTTCATCAACTTGCATGATTTTTCTAAAATCTTACAGAACTCAGAACTGAACGTGTGATATACCGTTAGAAAGTCACTGAAGAAAAGATCATTTTGGTGCATATATCACTCAAATCGAAGATCAGATGAGAGAGTTATGCCCAAAACAGTGAGACTGTGCATGCTGCCGGCGAGAATTCATCTTCTTCGATATACCCTAGTGAAAGGTAATATGTTTTTATGTTTTCTTGCTTCCGCTGAATATAGAATCGTATGAAACCCTAACGGTTCACGTTAACCAAATGATCGAATGACAAAACTTGGAGTAGAAATTGAAAGGGAAACCTAGGTCAATTTTATTCTCCATAATTTGCCTAGATGTTTTGAGCAAATTCCACCTGAAATACAAAAGGTTGTGTAAGGTGAGAAACTTCTGACAAAACATGTGGTGAAGGATAGTCAATTTCATCAAGGAATGAACAAGGATGGAATCTTATTCGCTAATTGTTGAAGCATGATTAATGATGGCGTTTACTAACACGATGTGTGTAGATACCGAAATCACTAAAAGCCTGTAACTAAGTGATGATGAGATTACTATGGACATGGGTAATGCTACAAGAGTAGTGGCTGTAGCAGTGAGAGTTGTTTATTTATCTTATGATAGGAATAAACGTTTGATTATGAGAAATTGTCTTTACGTACATTTTCATAGAAAGAATTTGATTTCAGTTTCTATGCACCTACAGATGGATACTCTATTGCATTTAAATGACATGGTCATTATAATGAAGGATGGAGCTATAATTTATTGTGGTACATTGGTAGACAATTTATAAACTCTTAAATCATGTTTCTCTCACGATGCAACAAATAGTAATTAATAATGCATCTTCTAATCTTAGTAAGTGAAAAGAATATTCGTAAATGAACCAAACATACTTATTGGCATCTAAGACAAGATCAATTTTACTTGATTAGGATTCAAAGGTTGATAGCCGATGAACCATTGAGTTTATCTGAAGTAGAAACTATCTGACTTGCTAGTCTTACTTGGAAGTAAAATGATTAAAGCAGTCCTAAGATTATCCCTGCGAGAGGTGGTTATGAATATTCGTCAATTTAATTGATGATTATTCTAGATACCGATATATTTATTTGATGCACTGCATGTCTAAGTTCTTTGATTAATTCAAGAATTACGAGGCTGGTATGGTGAAGCGTCATAGAAAGTATATTAAGTCATTATGATTTAATCGTAGTGGCGAGTACCTCTTAGGATATTTAGGAGCTATTTATCAGAGGTTGCCCAAGTTGTCTACACCGGGCATACCCCAGTTGAATGGTATGGCGGAAGGAAAGAATAAGACTCTTACAGCAATGGTTAGATAGATGATGAATTATTTGGAATTACTAAATTCATTTTATGAGTATGCTCTAGAAACAGCATTTCGTAAGAATGTTTGCCTGTTTGTGGGATATCCTAGAAAAATGAAGGGTGTGTTATCTGATAGGCAAAAAGATCAAAGGGTGATTGTTAACACAAACATTAGATTTTAGGAAAAGGACTATGTAATAAATCACAAACCCATGCATAAATTATTTTAAAGGAAGTGAGAGGAAAAACACAAAGTATAGTACCAATTGTAAAGAGGATATACCACAAGTAAACTGCATCGCGTGTCACATCTGATACACAATTGCATGTAGAGCCTTGTCGTAATGGGAAGGTTGTTCAACAACTGGATAGATTTATTTTTTGGGAGAGTCGTGAGACTTGGTCCCTAGTAAACATGAAATCATCCCATGGAATAACGACGAAGTACTACAAGATAGAAATGTGGAATCTTAGCCAGCTTCAATGATTTCTAAAATAGAATCTATATCTGGGAGATAGTAGGACCACTAAATGTTGTAAAAGCCATTGGAAATGGTCATACAAAATAAAAGAGGATCATACGGTAAATTAAAAACCTTGAAAGCAAAGCTTGTTGCGAAAAAGTATACTTAGAAAGAAAGGATTCGGTTATGAGAAAACTTTTTTATCGGTAACTATGTTTAAGTCGATCCGAATTCTTTTGATTGTTGCTACTCATATGAAATATGAGGAATAAAAAATAGATGTCGAGACAGTTTTCCTGATTAGAAGTCTTGAGAAAAATATCTATGTGAAGCAATCAGAGTGATTCATTGCAAAGAGCGAAGAGCATTGTGAGTGTAAACTTAAAGGTGTCCATCGATGGACTAAAGCAAGTTTCAAGATCATGGAACACCCGTTTTAATGAGAAAATTTAGCAGTATGGATTTAATCAATGTTCGGATGGGCCTTGTGTATTGAAAAGAGTGACGAAAACATGGTGGTATTTTTTTTATACGTATAGATAGTATCTTTCTCATTGGAGATAATGAAAGAGTATTGTCGGGCGTATGTGTATGGTTGATAAAGCGGTATGAAATGAAGAACTTAAGAGAAGCAAAATATATCCTTGCGATCATGGTGATCACAAGATAGGGTGTTATACTTATCTCAAGCTTCATAAAATGATACAATCCTTACTCGTTTTAGCATTTGACTTTACCTAAGGAAATATTTCTTATGACACAAAATAAGATAAAGGTGATGAAGGTGGTTCCGTATGCTTCGGCGAAAAAGAAAACTTAATCTAAGGAATGCTATGTACTGATGTGCGTTTTCTCAACACACAAAATTAATCCTCAAGTATAAGGATATCAATTGTAGTTTCGATAGGTGACCAAGTGATTATCGTACCAAGAGACGGATTATTATCAATTCAATTATATTCTAATCAACTAAGACTATATTAGCAAATTGGATTTGGTTTGATTACGAAACTAAATAATATATAATTAAGATAGCAAGGTAAATAAACAAGCAATAGAAAAAATTTGGTTGTGATCAAGTAAGTAATTAAGTAGTTCTTCAGGTCATCCAGTTTTACTTATTAATTTCCTTTCCATGTATTGATGTCCGACTCTACCTTGTAGTTTATGGACGCATCACTAAGCCATGCAAGCGTACTCTATAGACACAAGTAAGCAAGCGTATGACACGTTTGAATATCCTCGGAGTATGATGTATACTTTACCCCTCTTTCTAGGTACTATCATAATAAATTATTTCCTGTGCACTTAGTACTCTAACCCGATTTGATCTCCCTTTATAGGTACTATAAAGTTATACTTTTTATCCTACTTATTAACCCGAATATGATTCAATTAACAAGTATCTATATAAGATAATTCTGATAAGACTTCGGAATCCCTTCACTTAGAATTATAACATGCAATCCTGCTCAGCGGTGAACGCACTCAATCAATAACCAAGAGATGTATTCAGACTCTACATAATAATTAAAGATGCACAAAACAACCGTAAGTATGAATTAAAAAGGCACAATCTTATATAGAATAAACCACAAGTAGTGTTGTACGGAGTTTACATATGAAAATTCAATTAACTCATAAAACTTTCATATCCCTAGAACTACCGGAGCGGTTCTAGCCCATGATTGATCTCGGAACAATCATGACTAGTTGGTATGATCTTACTTGACTCGCTAGACGAACCTCTCCTCATGCCTCCTTCGGATGATGGTAGGGTTTGGTGATGGATGGATGATGAATGCCTTTTTTTTCCTGCGGATGCTCTACTTTTATACTTGTAAACTCTCCTTACGGGCCTTGGATGAGCTTTTTGAGCGAACACATAAACTGAAGGTGTAAAAATACGTATTTGGTAAGTTTTCGTACACCAGTTCGACCAAATAGGTTGGTCGAACTCTCCCTGGCAGGTCAAACTCCAGGTCGAATCCACTTGTAACTCAGCCTCTAATTTCGAATTCGATTAGAGTCCTAGTCGAACCGAATACTTCCTGGTCGAACCGGTACTGCTTCTGTTTAGGCTTCGAGTTCGACCACGGTTCGACCAAGTGGTTTGGTCGAACTCGCATGTCGTGGTCGAACGGCACTTTTCCACGCTCAGTTCGACCAGCAGTGCTGGTCGAACTCCCTTCTTCTTGGTCGAATCCGACCCCTGCTTGGTCGAATCGTATGCCTGCTTCTTCCTCTTTCCGGATCCGATCACTTCCAACTCGTTTTCCTTCGAAAATCAACTCAAATAGCCTTGTAGACACCTATTTCGTGACTTTCAACCGTATATATCGATTCACATCGAATTACAATCATTTATCATACCATAAGTACACGAATTCGGGCTCGAAAGTAGTGAATTTACACACTCATCAAATCTCCAAACTTGCATGTTGCTCGTCCCGAGGCAACGAAATCAAAACCAATGAGTGTAAAATTCACCAACAAACAATACAATACATACTCACACATGCAATTCATCAATCGAGCACAAGTATTACTAGCATCATATGCATCATTCATGCAAAACATCACTCTATTACATTACCTTTCAGAGTACAAAATCATCTAGCTCACAAGATAACTATTTACTCTCACTCTCAAGTGTAAAAGATGTACACTTTAACAGGTTAGTGCTTACGCTCATATTCAATCCATACTTCCGCGTAACTATAAGCTTGGTAAGGGTCTCAAAACTCAACTTATAATAAATTCCTTACTAGGATCACAAAGGACTTGCTTTTGGGTTGTAACGTTGGCTCTTTGGTAAAAGTAGGAGAATTTAGGTAAAGTGACTAATTCACTAGTAGAGAATTACCTTGGAGTTTTGCTTTTCGTCATATAGCTTCGTCTGTTACTCCATCTTCTTCTCATAAACTTCATAGTTAGATTCTTCTTCTTTCTCCAAGCATCAATATCATCTTTCTTCAATGAGCAAGGGTACCAATTTCGGGTACTACCCTTCTAAGCAGTCGGGGTACCAGTTTTAGGCACTACTCCTAAACAAGAATTAACCAACGTCTTTCTTTTTCATACTTCTCAACCAAGCTTCCACCTTTTCATTCTTTCAAACACTTACGCATCTCAACTCTCTACTAATGAATAGGGTATTCAAGAAGGCTCAAGTAAAGGTTTAATAAGGCTTTTTATCAATGCTTGCCAAAGAAAAAGCTTTTTAAGGCTCAAAATGGCTTACAATGATACATATATTAACAGGTAAGGTAAAATTTTGGCTAAGTGACTCAATTACACAATAATGGCCTAAGATCATGTCCTAGCAATTCCTCAATCATAAGTTTCACATAAGACGCAAAGCCAAGTTCTAGAATACGGTCATACGAATGATTCCCTCAAGAATAAATCATCATGAACTAACATGATTTAAATGGCTCAAAATTCTCACATGGGTAAATAGATTCCTAAGTACTCCTCAAAGTAAATAACCAAGATCAATTTCACAATGAATCAACATACTTACCAAGCATACATGCTTCTAATCAATAAAAATTAACACATGTAACATACGAATGCATCATACTAAACCAAGAACCCTCATTGCAAGACAATCCATACAAGTATAATCACCCTCAAGTATCAATCATCACCTCTCAATCTAACATCCAATCACTTCAATATACGTACATGCCACTCACACCACAAATACCCATCCAGTAAAGAGAAAAAGAGAAGGAAGATGAGATGAAACAGAAAAAGAACAAAAACCTAGTGCATCCTACTCCTCCGGAGCATCATCATCGCTCGCACCCCCTTCATCATCACCATCACTCATCTTCGAGTGCAATTGATCCAAATCTCTATGAAGAGCATTAAGCTTCATATCCAACTCACGCTCATGAGCATACATCCTCTCCAACCTCTTATCCATCTCTACATAGTTATTCTGCAGCGTGTTGTACTTTCCATCCAGTGCTGCGTAGTTCTCATTCGCCAATTCCAGCTGCCTATTCATCTCCTGTTGGTTTGCATTCAGTGTAGCGAACTGCTCATGAATCAACCGAAACTGCTCCTGCAAATAAGCATCCGGACCAGCCCACTGCTGCTGCGGCACTGCAGGAATGGATCGTGGTGGCATCTCATACGGTTGTGGATCTCCCATCTCCGGATCCACCTGATCCTCTCCAAGCTCCTGCTGCTGTTACTGTGGATGTGGCTGAAAACACCCCTCGTCTACAATCCTCTGCAGCTCCTCCATCATTCCCTCATTATATATCTGAGCTACAGTCCTCCAATCACCCTTTGTCAAGCAAGTGATGGAGAGAGCAGTGTGCCCGAGTGTGTTCATCAACATGTTCCCCTCATTCCTGATAGTAGTCAATAGACTCACATCAAAATAAAACATAAAAGTAAAAGGCTTTGATCCCCTCATGAAGAACCACTCTCCATCCCTCAGATGGGCAAATCCACCCTTCACACACGTGCACATCACCAAATCGGGATTCTCTAGGATGGGTGAAATACCGGCGAAGTCCATATAATAGTATCAGCTACCGAAGTAAGCAACCCTCCTATGTTCACTCTCTAAAACGGAGAACATCTGAATCTCCATAGCTGATTAATTAAATAAGAGCCCACATTGAACCTCCCTCCATTGAGCATGCACCAGAGAGCATACAACTCTCCTCTCGCCACACAGCTTCTAGGGGTGTCAACGGGCCGGGTCTGGGCCGGGTAGTGCACTACCCGGACCCGGCCCGTTTGTGAAGTACCTGGCCCGGACCCGCCCCGGACCCGTACGGGTCCTATATAATAGGACCCGTGCCCAGACTCATACGGGGCGGGTCCGCCCCGCCCCGCCCCGTTTTTTTTTTTTTTTTAATTAGTCCTAAAAAATTTAAATTATACAAAAATTATTCATATATTTAAATAAATAATCATAAGAATATTAAATATAATTATAATTTAAAAATTATATATATATAATATAATTATAAATAATTTTTATGTATAAAATATAAAATAATTGTATAATATATATATATATATATATTAACATAAAATATAATTATATATATAAAATATAAATTAATTTTTAATATATTATATACGGGGCGGGCCGGGGCGGGGCGGGTCGGGGCGGGTCTAAGTTAATACCTGGACCCGCCCCGGACCCGTACGGGTCCAGGCCGGGCAGCCCCGTTTCTCCTACGGGCCGGGTCTGGGCCGGCCCAAAATGTGCGGGGCGGGCCGGGTACCCGCGGGTCGGGTGCCTGTTGACACCCCTAACAGCTTCCTTCAGAATGGGCGAACAAAGTATTGCTCAATATTCTATCCATATACCGGATCACTTGATTCTGAATCAACAAAGCACGAGCACTGCTAGTCTTGTAATCCACATCCTCACCAGAAATTTCTCTCTAGAATCTGTTTGCATTGAAATACCCATTCTCATTCCTTGAAATCCCCCTAGAAGTCTGAAACAAGATATTCAAATCCTCCGCTGACCATGTCCTCTTCTCACCTCCAAGCTGGAACGAACACTCATATGGAAGATGGGTCGAACCCTTCTTCACAGTAATCGAACAAATGACTTCCGCAGTCACATGGAAATAAGTAGGCTTTTTCAACTCCATGAAGTGACGAATACCAACTTGATCAAACATCCACTGAATATCATCGCGAATGTGTATAGTAATCATCGCTCCATCATTTTGATACCTCGTTCGAGCAATCTTATCTGACACTTCTCCCCATTTTCTTTGATCACATCCCATTCATTCATCCGAATCTTAAAATTTAAGGGTAACCGCTCTTGAAGCCTAAGCTTCTTTATCACTGCATCTTCCCGAGATGGTCTATCTTGCCTTTTCTTGGATCAAACCTCGGCTTCCTTTCCTTTTCCTGAAAACAATACTTGAATACAAACAACAAAGGATGAAAAACCAAGCTAATGCATTTAACTCTACTCAAGACTTCAAGTTTTAAATGCATAGTCGAACCAAACAAGCATGTTCCATCCTGATGATCCAACAATCCAATCCACATGCTTATTCAACTCCATTCCAATCAACAAGTAGGAAATAAGATCAACATGCGATTAAACTAACCACAAGCATGCATTACTACTCAAATTCAAACAATCTAATATGAAAACTACTCAAACTCAACCACTTTTCCCAAAATTCAACATGCTTCATCCCAAACTACTCACATTCCTCATAACTTCACATAATTAACAGGGTTTAACACAATTCAACAATCAAAATCGAACCCATCTATAATTCATACAAAATTATGCACAAAAATTCAAACCACACCATGAATCCTTATAGAACTTAGTTTAATCAACATACCCGCTTATAATCAACGATTAGAACTTTAATCCTAGGGCAAGATGGTTGAGAAAACATACCTTTTGAATCGGACATGGCTTAGAATGAACAAATGCGATAATCCTCAATTTTCGCTACGAAACCCTCGTTTCACAACCAAAATAGTCTAAAATTGCAAAGAATCGAGTGGAATGTGTGTGGATTGTGGTTAGAACTGAGCAAAATAAACTAATTTTAGAGTTTAGAATGCAGGGTTTTCGATTCAGAAGGAATTCGAGTGGAGGTGGTGTGTGAAGTGCTCGAATGAATATAAAAATTGGGTTTAAAATCAACTTATCTGGCCTGGATTCGACCTACATGAGTGGTCGAATCGGATTGACGTGGTCAAATCCATGGTCAAACTCCCTTACTGGATAATCTATCATCGCGATTCGACCACCGTTCGACCAAGTACTTTGGTCGAACTCTTTAGTCGTGGTCGAACTTGACTATTCAAAACTTTTAGGTTCGCAATTCAACCTCGATTCGACCAAACCATTTGGTCAAACCGATCTCATCCAAGTCGAATCTGCCTGTACAACTCTTTGATCTCCAGTTCGACTTCCTTCTTTGGTCAAACCCATGGTCGAACTTTTCACTGCTTGGTCGAATCGACCTGTAACGAACTTTCTGATTTCTAGTTCGACCAGGGCTTCCACGTTCAACCTGCATATCTGGTCGAACTAACATCCTGATGCTCCAAACTTGAATTTTCATCAACCCATGCACACTTTAAGCTAAAAAATGAACATTAGGTACCAAAATAGATCAAAATTAGCTTGAGAATCAATCTTAAAATTGACATCCATGAGTAACTCCGCATATGATACTAAAAAACAACACAAAACACCACAAAATATTAGGAAAATTGCAAAAAAATTGACACACCACAACCGGTAAATATTTTGATATGCCGCAAAAATCACCCCCCTAATAAACGTTACAAAGAAAAGATTATACTCTCAGCGCTTCAATGAGGTAAGTACATCACACACCCCCAAACTTAGTAGAAACTATAGTGAAACTAAGTTTGCCAAGAGGTGTAATTGCCAATAATTAAGCACATCAAATATAAAAACTTCTTACTCACACAAAAGAAATAATAAAACAATAAAACATGAGGGAAAACCACTAACAGGCGCTCATGTTTAACGTCGGAGAGTCACGACGGTACCAATCTAGTACAAGGTATCCTCAAAGATGATGCAAGCATCATCCAGCGACTTGTAATGCTTCAATTGATGCCCATTCACTGCGATAATGTCCCCATCTTTGTCCATAAGCTCAAAACTCCCCCCTCCACAGGCTCTATGGATAATGAATGACCCCGTCCACTTTGATTTCAATTTTCCTGCAAAAATCTTCAAACGAGAGTTGACAAGTAAACCTCATCACCTTGCTTGAACTCCTTGTATGAGATCTTTGAATCATGCCATTTCTTCATTCTCTCCTAGTAGATCTCCGAGTTCTTGTAAGCTCGATTTCTGAACTCATCCAATTGATTAATATGAGTCATCCTTAACTCTTTTTGATCCTTTAAAGACAAGTTCAAACTCCTCAATGCCCAAAAAACTTTGTGCTGAATCTCTACAGGTAAGTGGCACAGTTTCCCATAGACGATTTGGTACGGTGACATATCCAACACCTTCTTATAAGCAGTCCGGAACCCCTACAAAACATCATCAAGCTTTATAGCCCAATCCTTCCTATTGGTTCCGACTACCTTCTCCAAAATTTACTTCACTTATTGGTTGGAAACTTCAACTTGCCCATTCGCTTGAGGGTGATATGGTGTAGTAACCCTATGCTTGACTCCATAATCCTTAAGCACCTTTTCAAGAAGTTTGTTGATGAAGTGAGACCCTCCATCACTTACTAGTGCTCTAAGAACTCCATAGCGGGCAAAGATATGTTTCTTCAAGAAAGATAAAACAGTCCTTGAATCATTCACGTGAGTGGGAATGGCTTCCACCCACTTAGAAACATAATCCACTGCTAAAAGAATATAAAGAAATCTATTAGATGGAGGAAAAGGCCCCATAAAATTGATCCCCCACACATCGAAGGTCTCAACAACAATGCTTAGCTGAAGTGGCATCTCATCTTGTCGACTTATGTTCCCCATCCTTTGACATCTATCGCATGTCATCACATAAGTTTCACAATCTTTAAACAAAGTCGACCAATAAAGAGCAGATTAAAGTACCTTTGTTGCTATTTTTTGAGCTCCAAAGTGCCCCCCGTTTGGTTGTGCATGGCAAAAATCAATAACACTCTCCATCTCTATCTCAGGCACACACCTACGGATTATGGAATCCGTACATATCTTATAGACAAACGGATCATACCATATAAATATCTCAACAACCCTCTTGAATTTTGCAAGTTGATATTGGTTGAAATCACTCGGAATTTCTCCTACGGCAATGTAATTCATATAATCCGCATACCATGGATCCATCCCTTGAGCAGCCACAACACATGCTTTTTCTGCTCCTTCAACAAGCACTGCCATTATCTTCTCATCAGGGAACATCTCTTCAATGTAATCGAAAGAATCATCACAGTGCTCCCTTGTCTCCAACCTTGATAGGTGATCCACCAAAACATTCTCTGTACTCTTTTTATCTCGGATCTACATATTAAATTTCTGCAGAAGAAGAATTCATCTAATGATCCTTGGCTTAGTTTCCTTCTCCTCCATCAAGTATCGGATCGCAGAGTGATCCGTATACACTATCGTCTTCATGCCAACCAAATACTGGCAAAACTTATTAAACGCGTACACCACAGTAAGGAACTCCTTTTTAGTCACCATGTAGTTCTTTTGTGTAGCATCAAAAGTCTTACTCGAATAGTAAATGGTGCAGAACTTCTTATCCTTCAACTGCCCAAGCACTACTCCAAGTGCTAAATCACTCGCATCACACATAAGTACAAACGACTGAGTCCAATCCGATGTGATCAAGATAGGTGCAGTAATAAGTGCCTCTTTCAAAACCTGAAAAGCTGTTAGACATTCTTCATCAAACACAAAAGGAACATCCTTTTCAAGTAAATGAGATATGGGCTTGGAGTATTTCGAGAAGTCTTTTATGAATCTTCTATAAAAATCGGCGTGTCCAAGGAAGGACCGCACTCCCCTTTCATTAGTAGGTGGAGGAAGCTTCTCAATTTCCACCACCTTTGCTCTATCCACCTGCAATCCCTTGGCCGAAATATGATGGCCAAGAACAATCCCATCTCTTACCATGAAGTGGCACTTCTCCCAATTCAAGACAAGATTAGTATCTTGGCATCTCTTCAAAACAGTAGCAAGGTTAGATAAACAAATATCAAAGGAGGAAGCAAACACAGAAAAATCATCCATAAACACCTCCATGATCTTTTCTATCAACCCATCAAATATGACTATCATGCAATGCTGAAATGTAGCAGGCGCATTACATAATCTAAAAGACATCTTCCTAAAGGTAAAAGTTCCATAAGGGCAAGTAAAAGTAGTCTTTTCTTGATCTTCGGGTCCAATCATAATTTGATTATAACCCGAGTACCCATCCAAGAAATAATAAAAGTCATACCCTGCAAGACGATCAAGCATTTGATCCATGAAAGGAAGGGAAAAAAGGTCTTTGCATGTATTTTCATTCAGTTTCCTGTAATCCGTACACACATACCATCCCGTAGGAATCCTAGTAGCTAATGACTCTCCATCTTCAGATTTCACAATAGTCATGCCCCCCTTTTTAGCAACAACATCAATGGACTCACTTGGGGGCTATCACTAATAGGATAAATAATTCCTGCATCAATCCACGTTAAGATTTGTTTTCTAATCACTTCTTGAATAGCGGGATTCACCCTCTGCTGATTCTGAATGCTACTCTTGGCCTCATCTAACAATCTTATTCTATTCATACAATAGGAAGGACTAATCCCCTTTAAATCATCAAGAGACCAACCAATCGCAGACTTATACTTTCTAAGCACATCTAACAATTCCTCAAGTTAATCATCATCAAGGGAAGAAGATATAATTACCGGATATTTTTCATTGTCACCTAGGTAGGCATACTTCAAGTGCTCCGGTAGTGGTTTCAACTCCTCCTTCTTCTCCTCTTGAGGTGCACTCTCTCTATCCAATGGCAAGTACTTCCTAGTCCACTTGACCTCTTCAACTTTTGTCCTCTCCGATTGATACTTGTCATCTCCCAAAGCAAGCAAGTTTTCAAGAAATTCAATACATACCTCATTGGAGAGTTCATCTAACTCAGTAGTGGGAAAAGTAAGAGACTCTGCCAAACATGTCTCAAGAGGATCCTTCGACAGAATCAAAGACATGTCTTCTTTCACAATCACCTCCACTACATCAATATTGTGACACTGCATCTCCATTGGCATCTTCATTGCTTTGTCAAGGTTAAATAGTACCTCTTCTTTATCCATCCTTAGCCACAACTCACCCTTCTGCACATCTATCATGGCTCCCGCAGTAGCAAGAAAAGGTCTCCCTAAGATATGAGGGACATTATCCTTGTCATCTTCCATCTCTAGCACAAGAAAATCCACATGAAAGACAAGTTTCTCTACTCTGACAAGAACATCTTCAATAAATCCTTTGGAAAAGTCATAGACCTATCCGCTAGTTGTAAAGCAACTGTCGTGGGAGTTAATTCCCCTAAACCCTTGCCTTTGAAAAGTGGACAACGGAATCAAGTTGATGTTTGTCCCAAGATCACACAAAGCTTAACGTGTTGGCCCCTTTCCAATCTCGCATAAGATAGTGAAGCTTCCCAGATCCTTCAAATTAGCTGGCAGCTTCCTTTGAATGATCGAGCTGCAGTTCTCAGACAAATTCACCATTTTAATTCCGTTCAAGCTTCTCTTCTTTAAAAGAATATCCTTCAGAAAGCGAGCATAATACGACATCTCCAATATTGATTCAGATAAAGGAATGTTCAAGCTTATTTTGTTTATGATTTCTGAAAACTTCTTGAACTTCTCTTCCAATTCCTTCTTAACTAGCTTGAGAGGAAAGGACGGAGGTATCTTAGTTTTGGGAATTCCCCATTTATCACGTTCAGCCTTCTCGGCCTTATCCTTTTTGGCTCTCAATCTATTAGCTCTTTTCCACTTCTTTTCTGCTATAATCTCAATATTCTGCTCATTGGAAGACACTGGAGTAGTTTCAACATCATGCGGAGCATTCAACGAGGAAAATGGTGTAGAACAGATGGGTTCAACCTGAGTTCGACCTGGGTAAGTGGTCGAACTCAGTGAATAATGGTCGAACTGAACACCTGAAAGTTCGTTCTCCCCCTTACAGGTCAGTTCGACCACAGTTCGACCAACAGGATTGCTCGAATCCAAGTGATCGTGGTCGATTCGGGCTTCAGATAAAATAGAGTGCTCTGGACAGTGGAGTTCAACCTCAGTTTGACCAGAGGCTTTGGTCGAATCCACCTGTTTTTGGTCGAACTGAGCTTTTGACTCCTCCGAACATCGCCCAGGTACCCTGTTCGACCTCCTCTGCTCAGTTCGACCTGGATAGGTGGTTGAATTGTGGTCGAATCGGGCTCCTGACACTTCAGAATTTGATTCCGGCTTCATTGGTCCCTCGTACTGCATTCCAGACCTCAGTGTAATGGCATGACAAGACTTTGGATTCTCAATACTTTGAGACGGAAGCTTCCCTTTCTCTATAGTTTGAGTCAATTTGTTTACATTTTCAGCCATCTCCCCCATTAACAATGTAAGGTCTTTTACTTGTGTAGACAAATCCTTATGATGATCATCAATCTTCTTCTCTAACTTGGCCTCAAGACGGTCTACTCTTGCATCATTCCTCGCCATGTACCTGTTCACAGTATCCTCAAAGCCAGGCTTCCTTTCTTCCACCTTAGCTCCCAGATCAACACCGATAGGAGGCTGCCACGCATTATTCGGATTGCTCCATGAAAAGTACGGTCTCATTGGTTGTTGATAATCACCCGGGGGACCATGATTGTTGTAGTTCCCTTGATAGTTCCGGTTTCCTTGATTTGGGTACCTAGTTCCTTGAATACTTTGACCCATGGAGTAATTTGCCTCCTCGATCTCCTCTTGGCTAGCTCCTTCATAGCCGCCATCCTGCTGCATCATTGGTACTCTCTGAGATAAATCCATGATATGCTTTTTGCTGAGACTCTAGTAGCTTGCTAAGGTTAGTCAGACTTGAGACGATCTCATCATCTCTTCCTGACTTCACCATAGTATGCTCAACCTGTGCTACTTTCCTAAGGACATAAGTGCCTCACTCTATTAGTCAGCCAATCTCTTGAATTCATCGAAATATTTTCAAAAAGCTTCTCGGCCTCATTGGGTGATGATTAGCCATTTGTAGTAGGGATGACCAATTAAAAATAATTTATCGAACCACAGGGAGGAAGGTACTAGGGTCTAAGCGATCTCGTGTTCATCATAGTATTATAGAGATGGTCATAAAGGGGATGGATTAATCAATAAATGGCAATAAAATAATTAAATGATAAGATAAACGATGGGATAGATGAATGGAGGATGGATAAACGAGCCAAGTAGATAGAGAATGAGACTAGCAATACTTATAGTGTGGAGAATTAGGGTATCATGCAATGAATTCATAAGTGTCACGGATTAATAACTAAGGGCCAACACGTATTCCACTTAAACTCCCTCTCGAGATGGATAGGTTGTAGATCCTCACAAAGGTCTTAAAATAGCTCAAAGGTTGGTTCTCAATCAAATAATTCTAACTAGGTACTAAGTTCAATTGGAGAGTCCCCTCACACAATCAATTGAACTCTCGATCTAACCAATCGAATGTTTTATCAAAGGGTTCTATATCCTAAAGGATTTCTCAATCTCTTTATAATTTATAATGCACATGAAGTGTTTGATGAAATGATTCAATGAACTATCCTAAACATATAAATTGATTTCTCAATCTAATCATAGGCCCATGACAATTAATCACACAAATCAACAATACAAATCAAGCAATTAACAATCAATGATAGAAAATTAGCAAATCCAATCAACATATGAATTCAATTGCATAATACCAAAAATTATCAAACACAATTCATATTGCTAATCTCACAAGGGAGATTAGCCTCTCATATTCATAAGAAAATTAACATAGATATTAAAATCCTTGCAAAACATGATAAAGAATAAGGTTTCAATACAAATTTGGATGAAAACTCCCTTGGATGTCTCCAATGGTGATCTTCTTCTTTCCCTTGCAATTCACCTCTCTTCCTTGCTTCACTAACTACTTGGATGAAGGATTTGATGGTGGGATGAAGGTAGACGATATTGATGAAGAATGGAGGAAATGGATGGTGAAAAATGAAGGAAAATGTGTGTGATATGTGTGCAGGGGTGAAACCCTCGAAAATCTACTCAAATATTGAAGTATTGGGTATTTATACACCTTAGGAAACTTCTAGAAGAATTCTATTTTTTTTTTTGCAGAAAAAGCACCTACACAGCCAGTGTACAGTACATGGCCAAATGGGTGACCGTGTAGGCATTTCTGGTGTCAGAACTCGCCCAAAACACACAAGGCCGTGTTCGGTACACGCCCCATGTAGTTGCTGGCGTGCAGTCTCACCGTTTCGAGCATAACTTCCACATCCGATCTCCAATTTGAGTAATTCTTGCGCTCACGCAATCCTCTTTTACTTGTCTTTCTATCCATATAAAGATCTGAAAAAACTTCCAACATTTGAAGGTATAACAACTTATTCAAATTAGCACAATCGTGCTGAGTAGGAACAGCTTGCGCGACGTCACCATTTTAATCATAACTTTCTTGTTTGGACTTCAATTGAGGTATTTCTTATGCCAAAACGATCCTCTTTTCTATAGATTTCCAACCATATATCACAATTCTAATTTTGAGCTCCAAAAGACTACAGAAAAATGCACAAATTTGACATGCATTTTTCAGCATTTTGCTTTGACTCATTCTCCCTCGTTTTAACTCCGAATTGAGATCCGTTTTTTCCTACGTCTTCCTTGTCGTGCCTAAAATCTCTTTTTACTTGGAAATCATACATTTAAGCTCATTCTCATATATTTCCATAAAAACACAAAACACAACCAAATAGAATACGAACACGGATAAAATAACACGAAAAGACATATAAAAAGACACTAAAATCTAGGTAAAAATATCACTTATCATACCCCTAAACTTAAAGTGTTGTGCGTCCCTGAACAACGGAAATGATAAACCAAAGGGTGAGATTTTCACCTAGGTAAAGACGAAACGAACATAAGTAATTACACATCAATAACAATAAGAATTACAAATCATGCTAAGTCATCCATCAACATTAAAATCATAACATGCAAAAAATATTAACAAGTTCAATCACAAGAGAATGATAGTGTAATATAGTCCCTTTTTGTCCATGCCTCACATAGGTTATAAATGTCACTCAACACTCTTTAAGGTAAGGTAAATCAACACTCATTAATCGATTGGCTCGACTCGCTGTAAGCTTGCTCGTAGACTATATCATAAACCACCAAAGTTCCATTAGTGATCAAAAAGGTCTTTAATTCGGATGTAATGATAGGATCTTTAGTAGGATAGGAAGAATATGGTTAATAGTGACTAATCAAGTGTAAGTAGTCGAAGAGATGGCCAATTTCCTCCATTCTTTCACTTTTCTTTCTTCCTTTCTTATCTTTGATAATCACAAGCACTATTCATCAATTTTTCTTGGATTGAGCTTCTTTCAATGTATGCTTCCTTCTTCGAACTTTTAAATTCTCGAGCATATTGTTGTTGCTTTGCTCATTTTTCTTGTTTTGAGGTTGCATGTCCATTCTTTTTTGTGCTCTTTTCATCCTTTTTCTTACTTATTTACCATTTTCTCTTTTTCTTTTGTTATCTCATCAAACCTTACTAGCTACCATCTCCTCAATCACCCACACAAAGGGTATATATATAAGGCTTAAGAGGGTAATCAAGGCTTGTAATGTGCTATATTCACAATAAAAAAGGCCTATAGGCTCAAAGTGGTTGACTAGGGATGATATTCATGGTAGGAAAATATTTGGCAATGACTATAAATGACAAGGATGGCCTTAGATCATTTCACTAATCTTCACTAATCGGACTCGTTCCTATAGTCCTTGAGCAAGTTCTAGCTTATCAACACTCAATCGATCCACTCATGATAATAAATACCATGTATGCACGTTTGAGGCTCAAATACTCACAAGCTTGTGCTCGGACATTAAGGAACTTCTTACACCACATTCATCTCAAAATTGAACAAGTTAAATAGAACATGTCACAATTCAAAAGTGTAGAGATTCTTAATCAAAACTTGCCATCACTTATCACAACAACATGTCATCACTCACATTCAAAAAATGACTCACGACATCCCTAAAACAAACCACCAAACATCCATAAACAAGAATAAAAATACACATAACACATAAAAGAAAGACTCACCAAACAAGAAATAATACAAAAACACATAACATGCAAAAACAAAAATCATCCATCATTAGACAATAAAACACACATTTTGTATAACCCATAATCAATTAAGCTCACAAACATCCCATCCATGATTGAAAAGAAAATCCTAAATTACGAAAGTAAACATCCCAAAAACATAACAGATGAAGTAACATGCTAATCACATCAATCCAAATCAATATCAAGGCATGCTAAGCACATAGAAGTAATGAGATGTAAAGTGAACTCCCTTAGAAAGGCATTTGGTAGTGGAAATGGTGGAACGGGCTTCCGGATTGAATGCACAAAGAATCTCGACTTGCTATCCGGGCTCAATTCGTGCTTCCACTACACTTCGTTTATGCTCAACAACTCATCAAAACCATTAGCTCAACAATTGCAATAAGAATATAGACTATCATGCATTTCAACACAACCAATCGGACTAAAATCAATCCCAAACTCATGAGAAAATTTTTAAAATTTGCCCCAAAAATACGAAAAGTATATGCCTTCAAGACAAAGTATGTTACACCACGTCATATCCCCCCAAACTTAAATTGAAACAAGAGTTTCGAGTTAAGTTTACAAAAAGTGGTGTGACGTACTTACACACTTCAAATCAAGCACTTCCCGTATCTTCAATACGTATTCTCCTAATGAGCAAAATCAACCTACATACCAAAAATTAGAAAACAAAATCAAATCCACAATCCTTATTGAAAGCACTAAATAAAGCAATAAAGATAATGATGGGTTGTCTCCCATCAAGCGCTAAGTTTAACGTCTTCAAGCCGGATGATATTATCACGCTCATGGCGGTCTAGAATAGTCCTTAGGCACTGTCATAGGTTTCTTCTTGAAGTAGTGCCATGTCCTCTCACGTTCCACATCTAGAACGTTTCCCTTCTTGTTAAATAGCTCAAGCAATTGTTCTCCGAAGGCGTTCTTCACAAGGAATGGCCCTTTCCACTTGTTCCACTTCTTCCATGGGGCTTTATGTGCATTTTGAACTTCAAGCACATCCCCCGGTAAGAATTCGGCATTGACAAGTGTTGATGCCCTCTTGCAACCTTTTTCCTACAATCACCAAACAAATTTTTATCAATAAAATCATGGAAGTTCTTAAGAGAATTTGAAATTTCAATAGAATGAGAAGGTTTTTTCTTGTGGGGAGTAGAATCCTTGATCTTAGTTTTTGGGGTTTCTTTTCTTATATAAGGGTGTGAATCTCTTCTCGATTTTGAATCTTGACTTTCTCTGCCATCTCTTCAAGAGATTCAACAAATCTATCGAATTCCCCCTTCAACTCTTCTTTAAACTCTTTTGCTTTCACCTACTTAGGCACTCTTTCTCTCGTCTCCTTCATAACCTCATCAACCTCCAAACTATCCTCTTTTCTAGCCTTAACGACCATGCATAGATTCGTTATTCCGGAAGTAGAAGGCTTGTTGTTCTCTTCTTGAAGTCTCTCCACGGTGGGCACAACTTGACTAACTTGGTGCTCAATGAAATCCAATCTAGCACCGAATGCTAGGATTGCATTTGTCACCATTTCACACCAATTTCCCATTCGATCCATCCACGCTTCATTAGACTTCCTCTCATGTTCCAAGCGCTCCATAATCTTTTCGATCAACTCATCTCTAAGCCTTTCTTTGTAGTCACTTTGGGTAGAATAAGAGGTGTTGGAGTCTTGAAAATTTCCCCATTGTTGTGGTTGATTTCCTTCTTGATGTCTAGAAAAATTTCCTTGAAACACATCTTCTACACCTTGAGGGTATACTTGTTGATGCATTTGATGAGGAACTCCAAAATCTTCATAACTTTGTTGATGGAATTGCATATCTTGAACTCCGAAATTCGGTTGCAAGTTTGGCTCAAAGTTTGGCATTTAAAATCCTTAAAAATTTCCTTGTGTGTTCGTAGTGGGATGAGCACCTATATTCACCATATTTTGAATAATATCCATGTAGCTCATATTTTTGGGCTTGTTCTCCTTCTTCTTCCTTCTCAAGGTATGCACATCCAAGGGAAAGAAAAATTTGAACAAAATTTTCCAAATCAAATATAAGATGCAAAAATAAAAATAAAAATGTCCTTATTAAGACCACTCTAAACAATCCTTCATCAAACTTCTAGCGACCGTTACCTCCCCGGCAACGGCGCCATTTGATTAGCCATTTGTAGTAGGGATGATCAATTAAAACAATTTATCGAACCACAGGGAGGAAGGTATTAGGGTCTAAGCGATCTAATGTTCATCATAGTATTATAGAGATTATCATAAAGGGGATGGATTAATCAAGAAATGACAATAAAATAATTAAATGATAAGATAAACGATGGGATAGATGAATGGAGGATGGATGAATGAGCCAAGTAGATAGAGAATGAGAGTAGCAATACTTATAGTATAGAGAATCTAGGTATCATGCAACGAATTCATAAGTGTCACGGATTAATAACTAAGGGCCAACACGAATTCCACCTAAACTCCCTCTCGAGATGGATAGGTTGTAGATCCTCACAAAGGTCTCAAAATAGCTCAAAGGTTGGTTCTCAATCAAACAATTCCAACTAGGTACTTAGTTCAATTGGAGAGCCCCCTCACACGATCAATTGACCTCTTGATCTAACCAATCAAATGTTCTATCAAAGGGTTCTAAATCCTAAAGGATTTCTCAATCTCTTTACAATTTATAATGCACATGAAGTGTTTGATGAAATGATTCAATGAACTATCCTAAACCTATAATTGATTTCTCAATCTAATCACATGCCCATGACAATTAATCACACAAATCAACAATACAAATCAAGCAATTAACAATCAATGATAGAAAATTAGCAAATCCAATCAACATATGAATTCAATTGCATAATACCCAAAATTATCCAACACAATTCATATTACTAATCTCACAAGGGAGATTAGCCTCTCATATTCATAAGAAAATTAACATAGACATTAAAATCCTTATAAAACATGATAAACAATAAGGTTTCAATACAAAGTTTGGATGAAAACTCCCTTGGATGTCTCCAATGGTGATCTTCTTCTTTCCCTTGCAATTCAGCTCTCTTCCTTGCTTCACTAACTACTTGGATGAAGGATTTGATGGTGGGATGAAGGTAGATGATATGGATAAAGAATGGAGGAAATGGATGGTGAAAAATGAAGGAAAATGTGTGTGATGTGTGTGCAGGGGTTTCACCCTCGAAAATCTACTCAAATATTGAAGTATTGAATATTTATACCCCTTGGGAAGCTTCTAGAAGAATTCTGATTTTTTTTTTGCAGAAAAAGCACCTACACGGTCCGTGTACAGTACACGGCCAAGGGGGTGGCCGTGTAGGCGTTTCGGGCGTCAAAACTCGCCCAAAACACGGTACACGCCCCGTGTAGTTGCTGGCGCGCAGTCTTACCGTTTCGAGCATAACTTCCACATCCGATCTCCAATTTGAGTAATTCTTGCGCTCACGCGATCCTATTTTTCTTGAATTTCTATCTATATAAAGATCTGAAAAAAATTCTAATATTTGAAGGTGTAACATGTCATGCAAATTAGCACAACTGTGCTGAGTAGGAACAGCTTGCGTGACGTCACCATTTTAATCATAACTTTCTCGTTTGGGCTTCAATTGAGGTGTTTCTTATGCCAAAATGATCCTCTTTATTATACTTCTAGTTTTGAGCTCTAAAAGAGTATAGAAAAATTGCACAATTGGACATGCGTTTTTCAGCATTTTGCTTTGACTCATTCTCCCTCGCTTCAACTCCGAATTGAGATCCACTTTTTCCTACGTCTTCCTTGTCGTGCCTAGAATCTCTTTTTACCTAGAAATCATACATTTAAGCTCATTCTCACATATTTCCATAAAAACACAAAACACAACCAAATAGAATACAAATACGGATAAAATAACACAAAAAGACATATAAAAAGACACTAAAATCTAGGTGAAAATATCACTCATCACACCCCCAAACTTGAAGTATTGTGCGTCCCCGAACAATGGAAATAATAAACCAAGGGGTCAGATTTTCACCTAGGAAAAGACAAAACGAAAAAAAGTAATTACACATCAATATCAATAAGAATTACAAATCATGCTAAGTCATCCTACAACATTAAAATCATAACATGCAAAAAATATTAACAAGTTCAATCATAAGAGAATGATAGTGTAATACAGTCCCTTTTTGTCCAAGCCTCACATAGGTTATAAATGTCACTCAACACTCTTTAAGGTAAGGTAAATCAACACTCATTAATCGATTGGCTCGACTCGCTATAAGCTTGCTCGTAGACTATATCATAAACCACCAAAGTTCCATTAGTGATCAAAAAGGTTTTTAACTCGGATGTAATGATAGGCTCTTTGGTATGGTATGAAGAATATAGGTAATAGTGACTAATCAAGTGTAAGTAATCGAAGAGATGGCCAATTTATTGGCCTCTATTCTTTCACTTTTCTTTCTTCTTTTCTTATCTTTGGTAATCACAAGCACTATTCATCAACTTTCCTTGAATTGAGCTTCTTTCAATGTATGCTTCCTTCTTCGAACTTTTAAATTCTTGACCATATTGTTGTTGCTTTGCTCATTTTTCTTATTTTGAGGTTGCATGTCCATTTTTGTTTGTGCTCTTTTCATCTTTTTTCTTACTTATTTACCATTTCCTCTTTTTCTTTTGTTATCTCATCAAACCTTATTAGCTATCATCTCCTCAATCACCCACACAAAGGGTATATATATAAGGCTTAAGAGGGGTAATCAAGGTTTGTAATTTGCTATATTCACAATAAAAAAGGCTTATAGGCTTAAAGTGGTTGACTAGGGATGATGTTCATGGTAGGAAAATATTTGGCAATGACTATAAATGACAAGGATGGCCTTAGATCATTTCACTAATCTCCACTAATCAGGTTCGTTCCTATAGTCCTTGAGTAAGTTCTAGCTTATCAACACTCAATCGATCCACTCATGAAAATAAATACCATGTATGCACGTTTGAGGCTCAAATACTCACAAGCTTGTGCTCGGACCTTAAGGAACTTGTTACACCACATTCATCTCAAAATTGAACAAGTTAAATAGAACATGTCACAATTCGAAAGTGTAGAGATTCTTAATCATAACTTGTCATCACTTATCACAACAATATGTCATCACTCACATTCAAAAAATGACTCACGACATCCCTAAAACAAACCACCAAACATCCTTAAACAAGAATAAAAATACACATAACACATAAAAGAAAGACTCACCAAACAAGAAACAATACAAAAACACATAACATGCAAAAACAAAAATCATCCATCATTAGACAATAAAACACATATTCTATATAACACATAATCAATTAAGCTCACAAACATCCCATCTATGATTGAAAAGGAAATCCTAAATTACGAAAGTAAACATCCCATAAACATAACAGATGAAGTAACATGTTAATCACATCAATATAAATCAATATCAAGGCATGCTAAGCACATAGAAGTAATGAGATGTAAAGTGAACTCCCTTAGAAAGGCATTTGGTAGTGGAAATGGTGGCACAGGCTTCTAGATTGAATGCACAACGAATCTTGACTTGATCTTCGGGCTCAATTCATGCTTCCACTACACTTCATTTATGCTCAACAACTCATCAAAATCATTACCTCAACAATTGCAATAAGAATATAGACTATCATGCACTTCAACACAACCAATCGGACCAAAATGAATCCCAAACTCATGAGAAAATTTTTAAAATTTGCCCTAAAATACGAAAAATATATGTCTTCAAGAGAAAGTATGTTACACACGCCATATGGGATGACCAATTAAAGAATTTATCGAACCACAGGGAGGAAGGTACTAGGGTTTAAGCGATCTCGTGTTCATCATAGTATTATAGAGATGATCATAAAGGGGATGGATTAATCATAAAATGACAATAAAATAAATGGATAGATGAATGGGAGATGGATGAATGAGCCAAGTAGATAGATATGAGACTAGCAATACTTGAAGTATGAAAAATCTAGGTATCATAATGAACTCATATGTGTCATGGGTATAGACTAAGGGCAAACACTAGTTCACCTAAACTCCCTCTCGGAATGAATAGGATATGGTTCTAAACATAGCTCCAATGGTTGGTTCTCACTCAAAAAATTCCAACTAGGTACTAAGCTTGAAATGAGAGTCCCTTCACACGATTAATCAACCTCTCGATCAAACCAATCGGATGTCCTATCAAAGGGTTCTAAATTCTAAAGGATTTCTCAATCTTTTTACAATTTATAATGCACATGAAGTGTTTGATGAAATGATTCAATTAATTATCCTAAATATGCAATTGACTTCTCAATCTAATCATATGTTTAAAACAACAAACCACACAAATCATCATAAACATCAAGATCTAAAGCATCAATGATAGAAAATCAATTAACCCAATCAACATATTCATTCAATTGAAAAATACCCAAAATTATCCAACACAATTCATATTGCAAATCTCACAAAGGAGATTAGCCTCTCATGGTCACAAGGAGTTCAACATAGACATTAAAACCCTTACAAAACATGATAAACAATAGGTTTCAATACAAAGTGTAGATGAAAACTCCCTTGGATGTCTCCAATGGTGATCATCTTCTCCCCTTTGTAATCCTCCTCTCTCCCTTACTTCTCTAACTACTTGGATGGTGTATTGGATGGATGGATTCAAGGATGGGTGAATGGGATGAAGAGTAGATGGAATGGAGAGGAAAGTGTGTGAAAAATGGTGTGAATGTGTGTGTGGATCTGATCCCTACTGATCTTTACACTCAAAAATGGGTATTGTACCCCTTGGAACCATCTAGAACACATTCTAATCATAAAATTGACTTCGGGCCGAGTTTGAGTTGGTGCAGCGCAGTCTCACCGTTTTGCATATAACTTTTACATCCGAAATCCAATTCAGGTGATTCTTACGCTCACGTAATCCTATCTTCCTTGGCTTTCTATGCATATCAAGAATTGACAAAACTTCCAACATTTGAAGGTGCAACAAGTCATGCAAAATAGCACAATCGTGCTGAGTAGGAACAGCTTGCGCGACGTCACCATTTTAATAATAACTTTCTCGTTTGGGCTCCAATTGAGGTGTTTCTTATACCAAAATGATCATCTTTTCTGTGGCTTTCCAACCATATATACACGTCTAGTTTTGAGCTCCTCAAGAGTACAGAAAAATTACACAAGTTGGACGTGCGTTTTTCAGCATTTTGCTTTGACTCATTTTCCCTCGTTTCAACTCCGAATTGAACTCCGTTTTCTCCTACATCTTCCTTATCGCGTCTAGAATCCATTTTTACCTAAAAAACATATGTTTAAGCTCATTCACACACATTTCCATAAAAATACAAAATACAACCAAAATACACATAAATACGGATAAAATAATACAAAATACATATAAAAAGATACTAAAATCTAGGTGAAAATATCACTCATCACACCCCCAAACTTAAAGTATTGTGCGTCCTCAAACAACGAAAATGATAAAACAAGGGAAGAGAGATTTTCACCTAGGCAAAGACTAAACGAACATAAGTAATAACACATCAATAGCAATAAGAATCACAATTTATGCTAAGTCATCCTACAACATTAAATTCATGACATGAGGAATTTACAAGTTCAATAACAAGAGAATAAAGTGTAATATAGTCCCTTTTGGTCCAAGCCTCACAAATGGTATAAATTTCACTCAACACTCTATAAAGTAGGGTAAAACAACACTCATCAATCGATTGGCTCGACTCGCTATAAGCTTGCTCGTAGACTATATTCATAAACCACCAAAGTTTCTATTAGTGATCAAAAAGGTCTTTTCATTTGGATGTAATGATAGACTCTTTGGTAGGTTAGGAAGAATATAGGTAAGAGTGACTAATCATGTGTAAGCAATTGAAGAGGTAGCTACTTTCTTCCATACTTCTCCACTTTTCTTTCTTCCTTTCTTATCTTTAATGTTCACAAGCACTAATCATCAACTTTCCTTGGATTGAACTTCTTTCAATGCATGCTTTCTTCTTTGAATTTTAATTTTCTTGAGCATCTAGTTGTTGCTTTGCTCATTTTTCTTGTTTTGAGGTTGCATGTTCATTCTTGTTTGTGCTCTTTTCATCCTTTTTCTTACTTGTTTACCATTTCCTTTCTTCTTTTTCTTTCTTATCAAACCTTTCTAGCTACCATCTCCTCAATCACTCACACAAAAGGTGAATATATAAGGCTCATATAGGTAATCAAGGCTTGTAATGCGCTAAATTCACAAGAAATAGGCTTATAGGCTCAAAGTGGTTGACTAGGGATGATGTTAATGGTATAGAAATATATGGCAATGACTATTAAATAACAAGGATGGCCTTAGATCATGTCACTAATCTCTACAAATCGGGCTCGTATAGTCCTTGAGCAAGTTCTAGCTTATCAAACGCAATCGATCCACTCATGAAGAAAAATACCATGATCCATTCTCTTGAATTCATCGAAATATCTTCAAAAAACTTCTCGGCCTCATTGGTTGACTTAGTAAGCAGTGCTCCATTAGAAGAAGCATTCAGTAAAACACGAGAATCACATTCCAACCCGTTGTAGAAAATACTGATATATTGAGCTTTAGATAGCCCATGTTGAGGACACTTCCAAAGCATGTCCTTGCATCTGTCCCAAGCTTCATGAAACTTCTCATTTCCATGGATAGAAAATTGATTGATTTCTTGCTTCATCTTGAACATCTTTGAAGGTGGCATGTATCGCTCCAAGAATTTCACTTTCAACTTCTCCCATGTATCACATTCAGCAGCATCAAGATTATCGTACCAATCTCTCACTTTTTCATTCAGCGAGAACTTAAATAATATGATCTTCCTCGCATCCTCATGAGCTCCTGCATCTTTTTGTGTGCTTGCGTACCCAAGTAACTTATTAAGATGTTGCTGAGGATCTTCAAATGTTCCCCCAGAGAAGGGACTCCTTTCAATCATGTTGATAAGAGCAGGGTGTAAATCAAAATCAGCTCCAGTTCCCCTTGCTCCTAACAGTCCAGCATTGCCAGATCTATTATTTTTGAAGACTTCCTGGATGGCAAGTGTATCAGGATCCGCTGCCATGTTGATTGCTTCTACTTCCAAATTAACCTCGGTTGCAGCTTCAATCGTTTGCGAATTCAGCACGTCAACTTCAACTCCTAAATCAAGAGCTTTAGTTGGGTCTATGTTCTTGCTCTTACTCTTCTTCTTCTTTTTCTTCCTTGACGATGCTCCGATCTCTGGATTATACGGCTCTAATTCACCTTTCTTTGATCTTGTGAGCATAACCTAAGAAAAATAAGAGTTAGAAATTAAAGACAAGAATAATATAATCTCAATTAAACCAGAATTAATAAACTAATAATTAATTTCATCCCCAGCAATGGCGCTAAGAACTTGATGTGCGTTTTCTCAACACACAAAATTAATCCTCAAGTATAAGGATATCAATTGTAGTTTCGATAGGTGATCAAGTGATTATCGTACCCAAGAGACGGATTATTATCAATTCAATTATATTCTAATCAACGAAGACTATATTAGCAAATTAAATTTGGTTTGGTTACGAAACTAAATAATATATAATTAAGATAGCAAGGTAAATAAACAAGCAATAGAGAAAATTCGGTTGTGATCAAGTAAGTAATTAGGTAGATCTTCAGGTCATCCAGTTTTACTTATTAATTTTCTTACCATGTGTTGATGTCCGACTCTGCCTTGTAGTTTATGGATGCATCACTAAACTATGCAAGTGTACTCTATAGACACAAGTAAGCAAGTGTATGATACGTGTGAATATTCTCGGAGCAAGATATATACTTTAACCCCCTTTCTAGGTACTATCATAATCAATTATTTCCTGTGTACTTAGTACTCTAACCCGATTTGATCTCCCTTTTTAGGTACTATAAAATTATACTCTTTATCCTACTTATTAACCCAAATACGATTCAATTAATAAGTATCTATATAAGATAGTTCTAATAAGACTTCAGAATCCCTTCACTTAGAATTATAACATGCAATCCTGCTCAGCGGTGAACGCACTCAATCAATAACCAAGAGATGTATTCAAACTCTATATAACAGTTAAAGATGCACAAAATGACCGTGAGTATGAATTAAAAAGGCACAATCTTATATAGAATAAATCACAAGTAGTGTTGTACAGAGTTTAAACATGGAAATTCAATTAACTCATAAAACTTTCATAACCCTAGAACTACCGGAGTGGTTCTAGCCCATGATTGATCTAGGAACAATCATGGCTAGTTGGTATGATCTTACTTGACTGGCCAGATGAACCTCTCCTCACGTCTCCTTCGGATGATGGTAGGTTTTGGTGATGGATGGATGATGAATGCCTTTCTTTTTCCTATGAAAGCTCTTCTTTTATACTTGTAAATTCTCCTTACGGGCCTTGGATGGGCTTTTTGAGCGAACACATGCACTGAAGGTGTAAAAATACGAATTTGGTAAGTTTCTGTACACTAGTTCGATCAAACAGGTTGGTCAAACTCTCCCAGGCAGGTCGAACTCCAAGTCAAATCCACCTGTAACTCGGCCTCTGATTCTAATTTGACCAGAGTCCTAGTCGAACCGGATACAACCTGGTCGAATCGGTACTGCTTCTTTTTAGGCTTCGAGTTCGACCATGGTTCGACCAAGTGGTTTGGTCGAACTCGTCTGTCGTGGTTGAATGGCACTTTACCGCACTTAGTTCGACCAATAGTGCTAGTCAAACTCCCTCCTTCTTGGTCGAATCTGACCCCTGCTTGGTCGAATTGCATGCCTGCTTCTTTCTCTTTTCGGATCCTATCACTTTCAACTCATTTTTCTTTAAAAATCAACTCAAATAGCCTTGTAGACACCTGATTCGTGACTTTCCACCATATATCGATTCACATCGAATTACAACCATTTATCATACCATAAGTACACGAATCCAGGCTCAAAACTAGTGAATTTACACACTCATCATGCACGAGAACGGATATCTGTATTGTCAATGGCATGGTCAGTGGGTACCAAGGTAACCCTAAATAAGAATGTTGAATTGTGGTAAGACATATATTTATGTACCTGAAAAGGACTAGAAATTATATATGTACTTACCGGACAAATTCACTGCTTCTTATGAGTTACATAGATTCACATTTTTCAAATCAGATAGGGACGACAGTAAATCCACCTCAAGGTAATGTGTTTAATTTTGGGAAGTTGAGCCATAATATGGAAGAGTGATTATATAAAAATATAGTTTGGACTCCACCACGGAAAGATGATAAATTGGAGCCTCTGAGGCAACCAAAGTATATGTATGACTCTAGAAACTTTATAATGGATTTAGATGTGATTCTAAGTTTGCCCGAGATTATCACAATTTATTGTGATAATAATGGTGCAGTTGCAAACTTGAAGGAATCACAAGTCCATAAGCAATTAAACACATAAAGTGCAAGTACCACCTGTTACGAGAAATCGTATGATGAGGGAAAAGTTGTTGTTGCCTAGATTGCATCGGATGATATCTTAGTAAATCCTTTTACAAGGACCTTAATTGATGGTCATGTAGTGGGAGTGGGAATCAAATGTATGGCGGTGGTCTTGATAGCATAGTCTTTATTATAAGTGGGAGATTGTTGGATTATATACTAAAAGTCTAGCTTTTTGTATGAACAATGTTTAACAATGAATTTGAAATGAAAATATATGATCAAATATTTTGAATATTATAATTTATTGGAAAAATAGATTTTTTTGTCCGTTAACTTTGTCCAATTTTGAATTTAGTCCATAAGTTTTTCACTTTTTGAAAATCGTCCATTATATTTGTAAAATTTTGAAAATCGTCCATTATATTTGAAAATTTTGAAAATGGACCATCATGTTTACCAAGTTCAACAAAATCGTCTGTTTCATCAAGTCATTAGCAGGTTATTCTAAAAGATAAAAATAAAAAATATGTAATATATATATATATATATATATATACTATTTTACAAAAAAATAGTCCCCACTAAGAATTTATATTATACTTCCTCCGTCCGTCCGAAAGAGGGCATTTTGCTTTTGTGCACGTTGATTAAGAAGTATTGTTATTTAATATGTAGTGGGTAGTTGTATTAGTGGGAGTGTGGACCCCATATTTTAATTTTATTAGTGGGTGTGTGTGGATCCTATCTGTGTAAAAAATAAAGTGACCCTCTTTGAAACGGACGACCAAAATGGAAAAAAGACCCTCTTTAAAGCGGATGGAGGAAGTATCAATATTTAGTTAAATTTGCTCCACTTTAGTATTGAGATTAATATTATTTGTTTGGTATACGGAAATGAAAAATGAAAAGTGAGATAAAATTGGTTAAATAAAAATATGATATAAATTAATTGGAGTGAAAATATTCAAATGACCTGCCATAGCAGGTCAAAGGACCAAAATGTTGAATTTTATGAAGTTAATGGACTAATTTCAAAATTGTTATAAAATTAACGGACTAATTCCAAAATTGAAAAAATTAATGGACTAATTTCAAAATGAGTGAAAGTTAATGGACGAAAAAATCTATTTTCCCTAATTTATTTATATGATTTTTGCAAAAGTCTACTTACTTTATACTGTAGATAATATATTGTACGACAACACACGGAAGATCATATTATCGAGATAGACGGGAATAATCTATCGGGATAGTTGTAGTGTGATTTGGTGTTAGTTTGTCTTGATTATAAAATCACATTAGTGCATTTTGTGTGTATTAAATAGGACCACTTGAGATCGTTCAATTTATACTGACTATATAAGAGAATTTGATCTCAGTTATTATGGATGTTTATGCTCTTAATTCCTATACAATAATCTCAACACGTAAGCCAGTATATATCTCTTTGATTCATCAATGGGTGAGATTTATATATTAAATCAACAAACTCGGTGAGTTAAGAAATAGTGTTGTCTCTATGGTATGTTGTTGATTGTAGAAGGAATCCATGTCCTATCAAATAGGTTGATGATGTCCCCTTGAGGAGCTCATAAGGATTATCATGTAAATCCTGCAGGTGAATTTATTCCGGCATGATAACAAGGCTGAGTGGTACTACTCTTGGATGAGATATTAATTAATGGAGTTGTTAGTAACTTAATTAATTAATGAGCATTGTATATCTTAAACATGGGGAGACTGTTAGGCTCATAATAAGATAGAGCCCATAACGTAATTATGGGATTGAAGCGGCAGTGTAGTAATAATATTTTAGTGGACTATATTATTATTATTGGACTTAAGTATAAGTTTTGGGCTAAACTTGGATACTTAAGCCCAATGGAGCCTGACTCTAATTTCTCATCCTGGTCCCTACTGTAACCTATAAATAAGTCACCTCAACTTATCCGAAACCCTATTATTCACGCCTAATACACGAGTTGGATAGGGAGGAAAGCAGATTGAGGAGATCTTGAAGATCGTCGCTCACACGATGTCAAGATTGGACTTGGGAATACAGTAGAAGATCAAGAGGATATTTTCTACAGCTGTTCTTCTTCAACATACCCTGGTAAAAGATAATACAATTTTATACTCTTGCTTCCACTGATATAGAATTGCATGGATCCCTAATGGTTCAAGTTAACCAAACGATCAAACGCCAACAATTCTAAATGATGCCCCAGCACTTGAGTTGTTTCGCAATAGATGGTTTAAAGGAACTAAATTAAAAAACTTATGTGATATTGTTGGTGCGTGCAGGCTGTATGAGACACATGCAGCGTATCATAGAGGATGAAATTTGGATCGTGGGATACAGCTCTAAGGTTCGATTTTGGCTAGATAATTGGATTGGGACACTGATAGTAGACCTAGTGGGGATTCCGTTGGAGCATAAACATCATTTTGATGAAACTATTGGTGACTATTTCTTTGATTAATCTTGGCATTTCACAACTGATTTTACACAAGCCTATCCTAACATTGTGGATACCATTGTGAAAACCCGCATGTCTACAAATATTATGGACCGCAGAATGTGATCCAAGTCCTTACAAGGGAAAACCACATCTGTTGAGAGTGAAAATCAACGTGTTTTAGTGTCTGGTTAAACATCTTTTTGTGAGAATTATTATCATTTATTAGCACAACTCTCTTACATGTCCATATACTTGAGAAAAATATACATTTGAGGTGTTTTATTGTGTTTTAGGTGGAGAAAGGATCAAAAGTTCAAATTTAGAATGAAGAGTGAAAGTGTGAAGGAATACTGAAAACACACATCCACATTGAATAATTTTTTGGTGTTCATGTAGAAGTCCAAATTAATCATGTGATATATGGTTGGAACGTTAAGGAAAAGAGGATCGTTTTTCTGTAAAAATCACTCAAATCAAAGTTTGTATGAGGAAGTTATGCTTGAAACCGAGGTCACACAATGTAGTCGGCAGCTCAGCAGGTTGCTCGGGGAGAGCTGGACCAGAGTCCCACTGCTCGATGGTCAAACCTGGTCGAGCTGGAGTCCTAAAGAACTTTTAGAACATCATCTTTTTAGCCGTATGCAGCTCGGCACCAACTCGGTATGTCCATATGTAGCTCGGCTCGAGTTAAGTGCCGAGCGACATCTTTTTTGGCCCAGCCCCGGCCTGTTCGATCCAGCAACGTATTTTTTACTTTTAGAATGTGTTTTGGCATAATTTTGATGCGAAAAAGCCCTAAAAAATAGCTCAAGATGTAAAAGGGGAAAACAACACACAAGAGGGAGAACCTATCAGATCAACACTTCACACATTGTAAATTCACACCACCTCCACAAGGGGATCACCCACATCCATCATCTACCATCATCCACATCTATCCCATCATTCATCTACACCGAAGGAGATTCAAGTGCTAGTCAAGAGGGAGATTAGTCAATCAGAGAGACAGAGAAGGAAAGTGGAACAATGCCGACATTAGGGTTTTTCATTTCCTATCTTTACTTTTTATTTGTCAAGACTTCTAGTATGACTTTGATAACCATGGGAGTTTCTTATAACCACATGGGCTAATTTTGTTTGCAGTTTTAAGGTTTAAAGGATAGACATAATTGATTTGATGAACTAGACTGAATTTGTGAATTCATGCTGATTATTATTTTGGTTTATTTGATTCGTTTTGAGACTTTGCTATCATGCTTCGTAATATCTTCATATTAAATTCATGACACTGCTCGTGATGCTTGATTTATTATATTAGCTTGTGTGCATTCATAAATTGAATTGTCTATTTGTTGGGGATTAAGGTAGTTTTCCCGTGAACACATTAATTTTAAGAACTTGTAAATTAGATGCTTGAATTGTTTAGTGGAACAATGCAATTAGACTTTCAAGTAGGAAGTGAATAAATCCTTATAGCACTTTTAGAAAATATCTTGTTAGTCAAATTTGTCATCCGGAGGTATTGTTGTTTGCATTGATTAGTATCTAGGAATGGGGCTTGGTAATATTCACGCACCTTAGGCTTAAAACCATATTATACTGTTAGCTTAAAATCGGATCATATCTGATGGAATAATAGGGTTATGTAGTGTGTTTTCATAAAGTCTGCATGAATGAATAATTGGATGTCTAGGGATTCAAATTAGTTAGTCTACACCAGATTACCTTAGAATTGTTGATCTTCTCTTGTATCAATTTTTAATTTGTCTTCTATGTTTAATTCAATTAGTTATTTAATTTTCTGTTCTTTAGATTAATAATTATTCTCAAACTTGGAAATTGGTTACATGTCCTAGTTAATTTAGTAATTTTAGAAATAGATAATTGACTGTCTTGTGGGTTCGATATTTAAACTTGATCATTTTTCACTATAATTGATATCCTTCACACTTTGAGATTGAATTGAAGTGCGTAGAAAATGCGCAACAACATCCAAAATCACCTACATACACATGCGTACTTCTTTCCCCTCAACTAATTGGGGCTCGTGGATATGGATGGGGATCTTTCATTCCAGCTAGGTGCTCCATTACTATTTGGAAGGCAATCAAGGGTGTCCTTACTTCATGGGACACGTTAATAAGCCGCGGCTTCAAAGGTCCGTCCCGCTGCTACCTTTGCAGATCGTCAGAGGAGACGGTGGATCACATTTTTCTTCATTGTCCAGTATCTTCGGAGATACTCACACAGGTTCTAAATGGATTTCATTTTGGACATAAGATGCATTTGGACCAAGGTTACTTGGAATTCATTCTACAAGCCATAAATATGACAGGAAGCAGCCAAGTTATTTCACATTGTTGATTTGTGATGGCAACATAATTTTGGCTAATTTGGAGCACTAGAAATGATTTAACTCTTAATGGTTATGATGAAAACATGCTAGATAAACCGGTGAGTGTTTCTAAGATTAAAGTAATAATGATGTCACTGATGCATGAAGGTACTTTCTGCAGTATGGGAACGATGAACAGCACTCTTGAGGACTTGATAACGCTGAAACTTTTCAAGGTGGCTAGTGTTCCAAAACATTCACCACGCATGACACCTGTTCGTTGAAGGCCACTCCATCCAGGGTGGGCAAAGGTGAGCATGGATGGACATGCTTCTGGTTCATCGGGGCAGATCTCTGGAGGGGGCATTTTTTGAAATCATAGATGATGCGCTAAAGGCTATTTTGCATGTGGTTACGGATGGGGTTTCGCCTTTGAGGCAGAAATGGAAGAGGCTTTCATGGCTATTGAATTGGCTCATGGCAAGAACTGGAACTCGTTGTGGTTGGAGATGGATTCAACCTTTGTGGTATATGCTCTAACGGATCCATCTCCTAAAATTCCTTGGAGACTATTTGCGAGATGGATGAGGGCTAATGACATAATCTTTAAAATGAACTTTCATGTATCCCACATCTAAAATTCCTTTTATGGCCGCATGTGGCCACTTTAACATTGTTTTGAACTTATTAGTTTTTCTTTTTTCTTTGTTCTATATATAATCCATTAGCAAAATGAATTAAAGTGCCGCTTAGTTAAAATTCTTCAATTGGAATGGTAATGAGTATTAAGGAGGTCATTCACAATGGGATTGAAAGTGATTTAAGGGTGGGAATAGTTATTGAATCAATGGGAATGATCGAGAAATTTTAATTCCCATTAGATCAAACAAGCATTAAATATGAGAATCATTATACTTTTATTCCCATTAACCCCACTAATTACCACCAATCAAGTACCTTCTAAATATAGTAGGAGTATACTAGAGGTGATTGAGATATTATCTTAAGCTCTCCCTCGTGTTATTTAAGATGGGGATCCTTAACAAGACTCCCTAAGGCACTTCAGAATCAAGCCCATTATTAAACACCTTCCCCTAGGTACTATTCATGCTACAAATTTCCCTTTGAAGGTCCTGTCTATAGGTAAAATTTCATTTCGTGTACTATAAAATATAGCGGTTGGGTCCTCTCATTATGATTGGGAATCTTACTAAGTCAATCTCAAGTATGACGCTATTCATATAGATTCTAATGAAATAAGGGGTCGTCTCCATCACCTAACCCAAATCCATTTGAACTTATATGATAAAAATATAATTAAAATATCTCATACATTAATCGACAATCCATCATACCAACATATAATTCATAATAAATTGAATTCATGCATATTCAAGCAACCAAAACTATGAATCGAAATAAACATCCCAAACATAAATAATTTCAATTTAATTTGTATAAATAAAAATTTCCAGAAAATCTAATTCATGTTCCTAGTCCCATGAAGGAGACTAGTCAGTCTCAGTCATGATAAAATTTAGGACAGTAATTGTGTTCATAAAATTATCCATGAAAAAAATAAAAAAAATAAAAGATCAAAATTATTCTCCCTTGAAAGTCTTTAAAAGCGCCTTCACTCTTCTCTTGAATTTCTCACTCCTATAAGCGTGTCTTTCTCATGCATGTATGATGATGATTGCGTTAATAAGAATTGGTGATTGTCGTCTAATTCACCTAAATTTTGTGTCGTTTTTATGTGTCTTTTGTTACCTTATTCCGTAATTTTTGCATCTTTTGTATATAGTATTTTTGGGATATTGATGATGATGATTTTCATGTCTTTGAATAGGTGATTTTGAAGATAAATGGTGAGAAAAAGCATGAAGAAAGGAGAAAGTTGAAGAAAATAAAGAATTAATCAAAATGCATAAAAACACGCCCGTGTTTTTATGCAATGCCCGTGTTTTTCTGCAGGTGCTAAAACTTACAGAATGCTGAAAAATTGCAAGAAAACACGGGCAGATGCAGGAAAACACGCCCGTGTTTTCTTGCACTTTTGGCCAAAAGTCGTTTTTCAACCTCATGCGATTTTCAGGAGTGTTGGGGGTATAAATACCCCCAACATTAACTTTTGGAGGCAGATTTGGCAAGGGGAGTTTTCAAGAACACACTACACACACTATTCTATACAATTTACACCTTCATCATCATCCATCCACCATCTCACCATCCATCAACTCCATTTTCTTCACTCTTTCATCACCAAGCTATTGAGGATAGAGGATTTAGATTTGGATCTTATAAGTGAAGGAAGATATCCAACTTACCTCAAGAAGGGAAGATATTTTACTTTTCATTTGTAGTATTTTTGACTTGTGTTGAAACGATTGATGCATGTAAGCATTTTATAGATGTTTTCATAATGTTTATTGTTGGCTAGACCTCTAGTGAGGCTAGCCACAAGATGGATTAGGGCTTTGTGGATTTGTTGGATTTTAATGGTATTTTGATATGATATATGGAATTTCCTACATGATTTATGATTCACTTTATTTGTATTATGATGTGTGTGATTGAAATCACTATTTATGATGTTAGGATGGCCATTCCGATATTGTAACTAGGGTCTTGATTGAATCATGTTATAGTATGGATAGTGTATGTTAGTATATGAAGTATGTGGTAGCATCTTTATATACTTAGAACATTCATGTGAGGACACTTAGTTAATGGATCTAAGCAGGTTATTAATTGAGTGAGAAGAACCAATCTTATAATCATAGTACCCTTGAAGGAATTGAGAGTAAGGGACAATCTTTTGTGCTTAAAAACTTGTAATGAGTTTAGATCCTAATTACCTTGGCCATAGGGATTAGGGGAACCTTTGTGATTGCTTCTAATCCATTTATTATTGATAATTGTCATTTGAATCTAACAAGTCTATTTAATACCCTTGATCTTGAATGTGGTTAGCCTTGCTCCTCTTTAGTATATTCACCTTTCGCTTCATTTTAATTCTTGGTTATTTGTCTCTTGCATCGATCTGATTTAGTTGTTATTTAGTTTACTTGCTACTTGAGTAGATAATTTGTCTTTTCGTCCTACAACTCACAAACTCGATCACTCCTATAAAGCATGGTTAAAAACGAATCCGGATACACCTCGGATTGAACTCTCCCTTTGATCGATAATTAAACTGGGTCAATAACTACACGATAAGGTACGCTTACCTTGCGCAATTATACCAAAATTGGCTTAAAGTTCATGGCGACGTTGCTTGGGGAGAGTTAAATCTTGAGAGTAACGAGTTCGCGTTTAATTAGCTTTGCTAGGAGTACTTTTACTTGCTTTCTTTTTATTTGTTTTTTTTTAATTTGGTTGTTGAGTTATCTAACTTGGTAAATCTTGTAGGTGTATGCACACTCGTTCTAGGTCTCATTCTATCGAGCCTTTGGATTTGGAGTTAGAGGCCACCTTACGAAGAAGAAGGAGAGAGTTGTTATATTCAAAGGAGGACGAAATGGATCAAGGAGCTAATGGCAATGGTGTTGATGAAGAAGTGAATGGGCAAAATATCCATCATGGTGCGGAAAATGCTCAAGGTGTTCAAGTGAATCCGGAGCTTATGCAACAAGCAAATTTCCACCAGGTGCACTTACACAATCAACAATTGCAAGCCATTATCCAACAATTGCTAGCACAACAAGAGGCTAGAAATATTCCACAAGTTCCTCCGGTGGTGCAACAACCTCAAGTTCAAGGACATCATGGAGGCATGAATATTAGAGGTCATTTCCAACCACAAGTGGGAAATTATGCTATGGGGCCACCATTGAATGTCAACAACTTTGAGATCAAAACGGGGTTGATTAATATGGTCCAAGCAAATCAATTTGGGGGCGGTGCAACGGAAGACCCAAATGCTCACTTGTCTCAATTTGTGGAGGTAGCCAACACCATTAAGATCAACGGAGTGAGTGATGATATTGTGAAGATGAGGCTTTTCTCTTTCTCTCTCCGTGATCGTGCACGAGCTTGGTATAACACAATCCCAAGGGGAGCGTGTAATACAAGGAATGATCTGGCCCAAAGGTTCTTGAACAAATACTTCCCACCATCTAAGATGCTACACTTGAAAAGCTTGATCATACAATTCAAGCAAATGCCAATGGAGACATTTAGTGAGGCATGGGATCGATTCCGAGATATGTTGAGACAATGTCCTCGACATGGATTTCCTCTCGATCAACAAATTGGATTTTTCTATGCGGGATTAGATGGGAATTTGAGAATTCTACTTGATGCATCCGCAGGGGGTTCGATTTTGGGGCAAACACCGGAACGAGCCATGGCTATATGTGAGGAGATTGCTTTAAATTCAGGACAGTGGCCTATGAATCGTGTAGCGGGAAGTTATGAGATGGAAAGGATAGCTAAGATGGAGGAGATTTGCATGCAACAAGTAAAACAAGTGGAAGCACCGAAGGAAGATGTGACGGAGAAAGCAATCACGGAGATACTTAAGAGAATGAATGTCAATATGCAATTATCTCCGAGTTCTTTGCCTGTGATGAATCAACCTACTCAAAGCTCAATGAGTAAATTGCCCATCCAAATGCCTCAACAAGGATCTTCATCTAGTATGGGAGGTCAAGAGAATTGGTGCCAACCCGAGATGTCACTTGAGGAAGTTGCCTTCATGCAAGGAAGGAACTTTCAAGGAAACTATGGAGGGAATTTTGGGCACCAAGGAGGAGGATACCCACCTAGGCAAGGAGGATTTGGTCAAGGGAATTTTGGTGGAAATTTCCAACAACCTCGGAGGTTTGATAACTTGTCTTATGGAAATCAAAGTAATGCTCTTACACTTCCACCGGGGATCAATCCGGGAGCTAAGGCTTAAAACAATGAAGGAAAGCCTACAGTTGAGGATCAAGTGAGCAAAATGTTTGAATTTATTAAGCAAGATAGGGAAGAGAGAAGGCAAAAGGATGAAGTGAATGATAGAAGGTTTAAAGCACTAGAGACACAATTGAGTCAAATTGCAAGTGAAAAGGGGGATGTTCATCAATAAGGGAAGTTTCCGTCTACTACCGTTACCAATCCTAAGGAGCAATGCAAGGCTATCGTGCTTAGAAGTGGAACAAAATATGATGAGCCTCAGATGCCAAAGGAAGATGATGAGGTAGATTGTGAACAAGAGCCTATGATAGTTGAGGTTGAAAAAAGGAAAGAGAAAGAGACTCATGATGCTAAAAAATGATGAAGTGATCCCTCCATTTGACAAAGAGGAAGCAAAATCTCCTAAGAAATGGGAAAAGTGCAAGGAAGCAAAGAGAAAAGAGAAAGAAGAAGGGTTTGAAAGAGATGAATGGGGAATTCCCAAGTTACCCGTAGCCATCCCATTTCCACAAAGATGTTTGAAGAAAGGATTGGATGAGAAATTTGCTAAATTTGTGGATATGTTGAAAAAGATACACATCAACATCCCCTTCGCGGATGCACTTCTACAAATGCCCAACTATGCAAAATTCTTGAAGGATATCTTGGCAAAGAAGAGGAGCTTGGGTGATCATGAAACGGTGAACCTCACGGAGGAATGTAGCGCCATCTTGCAAAAGAAGCTCCCTCCCAAGTTGAAAGATCCGGGAAGTTTTACCATCCCGTGTGAGATTGGCAAACATGAATGCTATAAGGCTCTATGTGATTTGGGGGCAAGCATCAACTTGATGCCTCTTTCAATCTTCAAGAAGTTGGGTATTGGAGAAGTGAAACCTACATCGGTCACCCTTCAATTGGCCGATAGATCTATGACATATCCGAAAGGGATTGTGGAGGATGTATTGGTGAAGGTTGGCAAATTTGTATTTCCCGTTGACTTTGTAGTGTTAGATATGGATGAAGATTCAAATGTTCCATTAATCTTTGGACGTCCATTTTTAGCCACGGGGAAGGCTTTGATTGATGTGGAGAAAGGAGAGTTAACCCTTAGAGTTAATGAAGAAAAAATGATCTTCTCGTTGAAGGAAGCTATGAGGTATCCTAGTGGGGAAGGAGAATGTAGGCGAATTGATGTGTTGAATGATATTGTTGAAGAACATCTACATTGCTTCCATTCCAAGGATCCTTTGGAATCAATAATGAGCAATTCTTACTCTCTTGATTTTTTTAACTTTTCTTGTTGCTTTGATGATGATGAGATAATTGATAATTTCATTATTTAAATTCATGTAGTGAACTTACATCGGAAGAAGCAAGAGAAGCACTTGAAAAGAAGCTTGATGATGGGCCCAAAGAGGAGGAAAAAGTTGAGAAAAAGGTGGAGCTAAAGCCTCTACCGGATCACTTAAAGTATGCATACTTGGGAGAGAATGAAACGTATCCGGTAATCGTATCATCATCTTTGAATGATTTGGAATTGGAGAAATTGTTGAGAGTCTTGAGAGAGCACAAATCTTCCATAGGTTGGTCCATTAAAGACTTGAAAGGTATAAGCCCCTCTCTATGCATGCATAAAATTCATTTAATTGAAGATGATAAGTCTTGTGTGCAAAACCAACGTCGTCTTAATCCTATCATGCAAGAAGTTGTAAGAACGGAAGTGTTGAAATGGCTTGATGCGGGTATCATCTTTCCAATTAGTGATAGTCCATACGTGAGCCCTTTGCATGTGGTAGCAAAGAAGGGTGGTATGACCATCGTGAGGTCCGATACTAATGAGACAATTGCCACGAGGACTATCACCGGTTGGAGAGTTTGTGTTGATTATAGAAAGCTCAATGACAACACCCGAAAAGACCATTTTCCACTCCCATTCATTGATCAAATGCTCGATAGATTGGCGGGACACAAGTACTATTGTTTCCTCGATGGTTATTCTGGGTATAATCAAATTCTAATAGCCCCGGAGGATCAAGAGAAAACAACATTCACTTGCCCCTATGGCACATTTGCATTTAGGATGATGCCATTTGGTTTGTGCAATGCTCCAGCCACGTTTCAACGTTGTATGATGGCCATTTTCGGTGGATTAATTGAGAACATCATGGAGGTTTTTATGGATGATTTCTCTATTTATGGATCGTCATATGACTTGTGCTTAACTAACTTGTCTATTGTGTTGCAGCGTTGTGAGGAAACAAACCTTGTACTTAACTGGGAAAAGTGCCATTTTATGGTCACGGACAGAATTGTGCTTGGGCACCACATATCAGAGCATGGTTTGAGGGTAGATAGAGCAAAGGTCATAGCCATAGAACGTCTTCCTCCTCCTACCAGTGAGAAAGGAGTTCGATCGTTCTTAGGCCATGCGGGCTTCTATCGCCGCTTTATTAAAGATTTTTCAAAAATTGCCAAACCTCTTTGTAAGCTTCTTGAAAAGGAAAGTACATTTAAGTTTGATGAAGAGTGTCTTTCTTCTTTTCAGGTACTAAAGGAAGCTTTAATCTCATCCCCCATTCTTGTAGCTCCGGATTGGAGTATGCACTTTGAGTTGCATTGCGATGCGAGTGATCAAGCCATCGGAGTTGCACTTGGGCAAACAAAGGAGAAGAAGTTTAGGGCTATCTATTATGCCTCAAAAACATTGAATTCGTGCCAAGTCAACTATACAACCACCGAAAAGGAGTTTTTAGCGGTTGTCTACGCCTTTGAGAAGTTTCGCCCCTACCTAGTTGGCACACGAACTATAGTATTCATGGATCATGCGGCCATCAAGTATCTAATGAACAAAAAGGACGCGAAGCCAAGATTGATTCGGTGGGTATTACTTCTACAAGAGTTCGATGTGGAGATCAAAGACAAGAAAGGGGTTGAAAATGTGATAGCCGATCACTTATCTAGGCTAGAAAGAGAAGAGGGGGATGAAGATTTGACTCCAATTAGTGATGTGTTCCCAGACGAGGAAATCCTTAAGGTGGAGGTTGAACAAATGTGTGCTCTAATGATAAGTTCGCCTCCTTGGTACGCCGACTATGTCAACTACCTTGCATGCGGAATTAAGCCCACGCTTCTTAATGAGTACAAAATGAAGAGATTCTATGTTGAGGTGAAGAAGTATGTGTGGGATGAGCCCTTCTTATTTAAAATTTGTGCGGATGGAGTCATTAGAAGGTGCGTCGCCAATGAAGAAATTGAGGGGATTTTAGAGCTTTGCCATTCATCTCCTTGTGGTGGGCACTTTAGCCATCACAAGACGGGAGCAAAAGTTCTTCAATCGGGTTTTGTTTGGCCCACTTTGTTTGGAGATGCCAAGAAATTTGTTGAAAAATGTGATAACTGCCAAAGGGTTGGAGGAATAGGTAAAAGAGATGAAATGCCCATGGGATTAGGAATTGAAGTGGAGATTTTTGATGTTTGGGGCATTGATTTTATGGGGCCGTTTCCTTCGTCTCAAGGGTATCTATACATATTGTTGGCGGTGGACTACGTATCCAAGTGGGTGGAGGTGATCCCCACCAAGACTAATGATGCATTTGTGGTGAAAAAATTCTTAAAAAAGAACATCTTTAGTCGATTTGGAGTCCCAAGAGCTTTGGTAAGTGATGGGGGTTCACACTTCGTGAACAAATTGATGGAAGGACTGTTGAAGAAATACGGAGTTAAACACCAGATAGCCACTCCCTACCATCCCCAAGCAAATGGTTTGGCGGAGGTCTCAAACCGCCAAATCAAGTTAGTGTTGGAAAAGACGATCAATGGGGGAAGGAAAGATTGGGCTGAAAAGCTTGATGATGCCTTATGGGCATATAGGACGGCTTTCAAAACAATTCTTGGTGTTTCTCCGTATTAGTTGGTGTATGGGAAAGCTTGTCACCTCCCCGTTGAGTTGGAGCATCGGGCGTTATGGGCAATCAATAGGCTCAACATGAATGAAGGGGAGGCCGGACAAGAAAGGTTGCTAAAAATGGTAGAGTTGGAAGAATTTCGTGAAAGAGCATACGAAAACTCTACCATTTATAAAGAGAAAGTGAAAAAGTGACACGATGCCAAGATTAAAGAAAAGATATTTGCCCCCGGGGATAAGGTGCTAGTGTTTAATTCAAGATTGAAGTTGTTTCCGGGAAAGCTTAAGTCGAAATGGATGGGCCCATTTGAGGTGTTGGAGGTCATCGGAGGACATACATTGAAACTCAAGGGGCCAAATGATGAGTTCGTAGTTAATGGGCATCGGGTTAAATATTACCTATCTCCTTCTCAAAAGGAGATAGTGTATGTGGATACTCTTCACTCTTAAACTCATTTTTATTAGTAGTATAGTAAGATTTTCTTTTATTGTTGTTTTCATGTGTTGTTCGTGTTTTGGTGGTGTAGGTTTACACTCTAGTGGATGGAATGAAGAATGGATTACGAGAAGCGCTACGTTGGATGCGTCAAGGATAAGTTTCACTACTTTCACAAACTTAATTCTTTCCTCTATCAAGATTTAAGTTTGGGGGGATGCGTCGTAGCGTAACTTGTATGTGTTTGTTGGCTGAATCCATTGGAGTGCATTGGTGTTTTGTTAATTTGTTGTGTTCTTGTTGTTTTTGGTTGATTTTTTTTTTGTGGTTGTTGTTTGTTCTTTTTGTGATCTTGTTATTTGATTTTTCATGAGAGTATTGAGTTATGCTTCATTATTTATATTGGAGTTGGGCTTGAATCATATGCATATGTGCTTGGAAAGTATGGTAAGGTAAGAAACAATGAGGAAATTTGGCTAAGTATGGAAGGAAAGGTGAAAGAAGCAAATAAATTGGCTAAGTATGGAAAAGAAGAAAATTGTCCAGAGAGCTGGAATTTGGCAGAAAAACACGGACGGAAGCATAAAAACACGCCCGTATTTTTATGCAGTTGAATCGAAAAAAAAAATCGGGTCCAGGTAAGTCGAACCGGAAATTTGCAGAAAAACACGGGCACGTGCATAAAAACACGCCCGTGTTTTCATGCAAATTGCGGGCTCTCTGCCCTTTTTCTTCCCCTTTCTTCTTTCTTCACTCATTCTTCCCCTTTTCACTCATCACACACTCCCGTCTCCCTACCCCCACTTCCCACCGCCTCCGGCCATCGGAAACCACTGGAATTCTCTCTCCGATCTCTTCTCACTTATTAAGTGAAAATGGTAAGTACCTTTCCACTCCTACCTAATTTCTTTGAAGTTAAATTTCTAGGGTTTATATGTAGAAATGTTTGGATTTTTGATTATGAATACGAATAAGCATGTCAATAAACCCTGAAGGTAAAATTAGGAAGGGATTGAGTCTATTCGTATGAGGAGAGTTTTTGAAAGAGAAGAGGATTTTTGAAATTTTGTGTAGTAAGAAGTGTTGAATGATGAAATTGATATATTTGATGGATATTCTACATGCTTAAACTGTATGATGAGAAATTTTGGGATGATTGTTCAAGAAATGTGTGAAAACTTGTACTTTGAAAATTCTTGCCCACTAAGTGTTTGTTGAAATGCCACTTAGAAAATTTTTCAACTTTTGAGGTTTAAAGTGCTAAATTATACATATTCATGATTGTCATTAGTTGTGTAAGCTATGAAATACATGAGATGTTGTGTTCATATAATTTAAAGAAACATGAGATGGCTTACAATGATCTAGAAAAAGACATGATTGGTGCATTGTAATTTTTTTAGAGTATGCCTAAAGAAGAGTTGAAAAGTTTTCTAAAATAATTAAAGGTGCACATGTAGAATATTCAAGTGTGGCTAATAAATACTTCTTACTTGCAATAACACTTCTTGTTGATTATGTAGGATCATGATGAAAATGAGCAGTTGGACAATGTTGAAGAAGTGTTAACACATGAAAAGTTTAGAGAAATTAATCATCAATTAAGGATTTTAAGATTGCATCCGGATAACTTTGGGGTAGATTTTGGAGAGGAATGGTGGGATATGTGCTTGAAGTGGAATAAGTTGGCCCCCAAAGTCATTAAAACGAGGTATGCTGATCCAGAGGCAATGGAAGTGTTGGGAATTACTCGAGACATTGAGGGGATGTTTGAGAGAGTTGGAATGAGTGAGTTCTTAAGGAATAGGTCTGAAACCTATGTGGGACTGACATTGGAGTTCATGTGTTCACTCACAGTAAAAAATTTCCCAAGGACGTCTTTTCCACAAGAGATCACTTTTCAAATGATGAACGAGAAACTAAAGATGGAGACTCACGTTGTGAATGACTTCTTGGGATGCCCATTCCTTCAAAATGTCAAAGATTTTCAGGATAAAGGGAATTGGAAAAGACAAGATTTTTGGGGAATGTTGACTCTTCGAGAGGAGAAAGGTAAGCAACTGAAGTACAATTCATCATCATCCAAAGCTGCTAGTATGAGAAATCCAGCCCTCCGCTATCTCGAAAAGATATTGTCAAATACCATTTTCGCTAAAGCAGAGGCAACCATTGGGGCACGCGAGTTGTATGTCATCAAATGCTTCCTCGAGGGTAAAGTGTTCAATGCTGCGGGATACTGGATCCCGAATGTTTTTAGGAATGCTAAGAGAAAGCACCCTCAAGTGATTGCGGAGGGAGGCTTGATTACATTGCTTGCTCGAAGGATGGGAAAAGACCTTTCTGGATTGATACCCTTGGATGGGCCCAATCTTGGGCTGGAAGAAATGAAGAAAATGAGAATTTTGGAAGAAATTGGTAATGATTGGGTGTTTGTACTCCGTCAAAAAGAGATCTTTCCTGTATCAAATGTAGAATTGACAAAGATATATCCAACTAGGCAAAAGAAGAACATCACTCTACTTAGCAAAAGCCATACAGCTAAAGTGAATGAGTTCAAGGCTAGTCATCAGATTGAGTTGATGCACAGGGAAGTTCCTAGAGATGAGATGACTCGGGAGCCTGAGTTTGAGGAAGGTGATGAAGGAGCAGGACCTAGCACTGGAGCAGGAGGAGGAGGAATTACTAGAGAAGAGTGGGGTGAATTGAGAGGAACAGTGGCTGAAATACAACGAGATCAACAATGGCTTGTGAGAGAAGCTAGATACTCTAGAGAGCGTGGAGACAGGGTGGAGCACACGGTCAACAATATTGGGAGGAGTCAGGAGAATGTTGAGAGGATGATGACATACTTTTACAATCTACACAATCCTTCTGACCCTCAAGTTTTCCAACCATGGGCTCCATTCCAACCGCCTCAAGAACCACAGTTTCCGCCACACTACCCCCCATATCCCTTGGAAGATCCAAACAACTCACCTTCTCCATGATTGGAGTTTTCTAATCTTCTCTACTTTTATTCTATCTTTTAATGAACTTTGATTGTGATGTTGCATTTGACTTAGTACTCTCTTGTTTGATTGTTTGGTTTTATTGTTAGATTGTTACATTCATAGTTGTTAGACTTGATGCTTATGTTTGATGATTTGGGATATTTGAACTTTGCTATGAATGTTTAATCTTTGTATTTGCTTTTTGCTGATGTGTTGTTGTTGTTTGTTTATGTTTGATCGTCGGGGAGGGTAGATTTTATTTGGCTCTTTTATATTATTTTATGTCGTTTTCCCTTGAGCTTTGATATATTTGTTTGCAATGGTGATTAAAAATTTTGTTAGGACATTTTACTCTAGGAAATTGAGATATAGGTTTTTAAATTGCGCAAGATAAAGATGGATAAAACTCGATAATATTCTAAGGCCATAAGCAAAAGCCTAGTGAGATTTGAGCCTCAAACCGTGCATTTCATACGGTTTTGATTCCATTGATGAGAGGATTGATCATTAGAAGATGAATTAGAATTTGCTCGTGAACTCTGCAAGTACGCCTTTTGATGAAGCGCTGAGAAATGATTCTAGGCCATGTTTGATTTAACAAGTCACTAGCCAAATGAATTTCCTACCTTGAATAGTTATCCCTTGTAAGCCAAAATTTGAGCCTTAAAGCCTACTTTATTGATGAGCACATTACAAGCCTAATAATCCTACTTGAGCCTATACATAAAACCTATGATGCGTGGAGATTATAGAAGAAGGTTAACAAAAGGTTGAGTATAAGAAATAAAAAGGAAGGAAAGCAAAACAAAAGTAAGCGCTAGTAAGTGAGAATGAATGGGAAAGAAAAAGAAATAGGATGTAAAGTTGAAAACAAAAGAAAAGCGAGATTCTAAGAAAAATGCATCATTGATGATCAAGCTCTCATAAGAATTCAGCAAGAGATCTTAAGTTTTGAGGTACACATGGATAAGATGAAAAGTGCAATAAAGAGAAGATGGAGATTGAAAGAAGAATACACATGAAGGCCTTCTCTATGATCATAATACGCATTAAAGTCACTTTTGTCCATATTTACCAATCCTACCAAAGAGCCATCATTACATCCTGATTACAAGTCCTTTTTGATCTTTGTGTGACATTAAAAATGGCAAACAAGCATGAGTTCACTTGCAAAGATGATTTGACTATGATCAATTGAATGAGGTATCACCCCTTTATATCACAAGAGTGAGTGTTATACACTTCCGTGAGGCTTATGGTTGAGGGATATAATTGTGTGGCTTCCTCTTCATCTTGAGCATTTTAAGTTCCACATGTGTTAATTTCTAGTATTAGTAAGGTTTCCTAACATGATTTGCGATCTCTAATTGCTTGTGGATATGTTGGAGCTCATGTTGTTTTGTTTTGTGAGTCTTGGTGAATGTTACTCCTTTGTTCTTTTATTTTCATTGCTCGGGGACGAGCAACACTTTAAGTTTGGGGGGTTGATTGTCGTCTAATTCACCTAGATTTTGTGTCATTTTTATGTGTCTTTTGTTACCTTATTCCATAATTTTTGCATCTTTTGTATATAGTATTTTTGGGATATTGATGATGATGATTTTCATGTCTTTGAATAGGTGATTTTGAAGATAAATGGTGAGAAAAAGCATGAAGAAAGGAGAAAGTTGAAGAAAATAAAGAATTAATCAAAATGCATAAAAACACGCCCGTATTTTTATGCAATGCCCGTGTTTTTCTGCAGGTGCTAAAACTTACAGAATGCTGAAAATTTGCAAGAAAACACGGGCAGATGCAGGAAAACACGCCCGTGTTTTCTTGCACTTTTGGCCAAAAGTCGTTTTTCAACCTCATGCGATTTTCAGGAGTGTTGGGGGTATAAATACCCCCAACATTAACTTTTGGAGGCAGATTTGGCAAGGGGAGTTTTCAAGAACACACTACACACACTATTCTATACAATTTACACCTTCATCATCATCCATCCACCATCTCACCATCCATCAACTCCATTTTCTTCACTCTTTCATCACCAAGCTATTGAGGATAGAGAATTTAGATTTGGATCTTACAAGTGAAGGAAGATATCCAACCTACCTCAAGAAGTGAAGATATTTTACTTTTCATTTGTAGTATTTTTTACTTGTGTTGAAACAATGGATGCATGTAAGCATTTTATGGATGTTTTCATAATGTTTATTGTTGGCTAGACCTCTAGTGAGGCTAGCCACAAGATGGATTAGGGCTTTGTGGATTTGTTGGATTTTAATGGTATTTTGATATGATATATGGAATTTCCTACATGATTTATGATTCACTTTATTTGTATTATGATGTGTGTGATTGAAATCACTATTTATGATGTTAGGATGGCCATTCCGATATTGTAACTAGGGTCTTGATTGAATCATGTTATAGTATGGATAGTGTATGTTAGTATATGAAGTATGTGGTAGCATCTTTATATACTTAGAACATTCATGTGAGGACACTTAGTTAATGGATCTAAGCAGGTTATTAATTGAGTGAGAAGAACCAATCTTATAATCATAGTACCCTTGAGGGAATTGAGAGTAAGGGACAATCTTTTGTGCTTAAAAACTTGTAATGAGTTTAGATCCTAATTACCTTGACCATAGGGATTAGGGGAACCTTTTTGATTGCTTCTAGTCCATTTATCATTGATAATTGTCATTTGAATCTAACAAGTCTATTTAATACCCTTTATCTTGAATGTGGTTAGCCTTGCTCCTCTTTAGTATATTCACCTTTCGCTTCATTTTAATTCTTGGTTATTTGTCTCTTGCATCGATCTGATTTAGTTGTTATTTAGTTTACTTGCTACTTGAGTAGATAATTTGTCTTTTCGTCCTACAACTCACAAACTCGATCACTCCTATAAAGCATGGTTAAAAACAAATCCGGATACACCTCGGATTGAACTCTCCCTTTGATCGATAATTAAACTGGGTCAATAACTACACGATAAGGTACGTTTACCTTGCGCAATTATACCAAAATTGGCTTAAAGTTCAATTGGGTATGTGGTTTTTTTATCAAAGATAATCTTTGTTGCAGCGCTAAAAGAGTGATTAGCTCTTATATGCGGAAGATGGCATTTCTCTTAATGACTTTGAAAGTTAAAGAATATAAAAAAGAATGAAAATTACAATCTTCCCAACCTCTGTCAGCGACACTCGCTCGAAGGGTGAGTGTACGTAAAGCTATCGAGTAAAAACACACTTTGTGGACTCCAGAGCAATAGAGTATATTACGCACAAAGTATCATTAAATCTTTTACGAACATGAATACAGAAATACCTGTTAAAATTTCTAATTGGGATCGGTTTAATGTGATAGTTTAGTTGGTTTGCCTAATGGCTTGAATGTTGGTTCAGCCTACTGCTTGTTTTGATTTGATACATTGTGACATTCGGGGGTGGATATAAAACTGTTTTCTTTCCACAAGCATATTATTTTCTCACTTTTGTAGATGATTACAGTCGGGGTATTTGGGTTTACTTGATGAAGTTTAAATCCAAGGCATACAAATACATGCAACTACATTGTAACGTGGTGAAAACACAACTTGAAAAATTTGTGAAGGGAATTAGAACTTATAATGGGGGACAATTTCAATCACATAAAATGTTGAATTACTATATTCAATCTAGCATTCACTATAACAATCGACTAAATGTTAGATTGTATACTAAAAGTCTGGCTTTTGTATGAAATAATTTTTTAACAATTTATTTGAAATGAGAATCATATGATCAAACGTTTTGCATATTATAATTTATTTATATGTTTGTGCAAGAGTCCATTTACTTTATACTGTAGATAATATGTTGTGCGACAACACGCGGAAGATCATATTATCGGTTTTCTTATAAAGTATAAACAGATGCTCACAACTGAGATAGACGGGGACTCTCTATCGATATGGTTATAGTGTGGTTTGGTATTAGTTTGTCTTGACTATAGAATCACATTAGTGTACTTGGTGTGTATTGAGTAGGACCGCTTGAGATCGTTCGACTTGTACTATCTATATAGGAGAACTTGATCTCAGTTATTATGAATGTTCGTGCTCTTAATCCCTATACAATAACCTCAACACGTAAGGCAGTATATATTTCTTTGATTCATCAATGGGTGAGATTTACATGAATTAAATCAACAAACTCGGTGAGTTGGAAAATAGTGCTGTCTCTATGGTGTGCTGTTGATTGTAGAAGGAATCCATGTCCGACATAGGTTGATGATGTCCCCTTGAGGAGCTCATAAGATTTATCATGTAAATCTTGCAAGTAGATTAATTCCAGCATGATAATAAGGTTGAGTGGTACAACTCTCGGATGAGATATTAATTAATTTGAGTTGTCAGTAACTTAATTAATTAATGGACATTGTATATCTTAAACATGGGGAGACTGTCGGGCTCATAATAAGAAGGAGCCCATAATGTAATTATGGGATTGGAGCGGCAGTGCAGTAATAATATTTTAGTGGACTATATTATTATTATTGGACTTAAGTATAAGCTTTGGGCTAAACTTGGATACTTAAGCCCAATGGAGGCCCAACTCCAATTTCTCCTCCTGGTCCTGCTGTAGCCCAAATATAAAAGTCATCTCAACTTCCTGGAACCCTCACTCTGCGTCGTAACATCGTGAAAGAGATGAGAGAAAGCAGATTGAGAAATCCTAAAGATTGTTGCCCACACAACATCAGGATTAGACTTGGGATATATATCAGAAGATCAAGAGGTTGTTCTCTGCAGCAGATCTTCAACAACATACACTGGTGAAAGGTATTGTAAACTTTAATTATTGTTTCCGCTGACCTAGTTTACATAGAACCCTAATGGTTAACGCTAGTCAAACGATCAAACACCAACAATTGGTATCAGAGCATCGATTTCATGGTGAAACGTGACACGTTAGGCTAGGGTTTATGTGCTATACTGATTCAATTATCATATAGAAAGTATGATGATTAGGGTTTCGTATATGTGTGAATTATCCATGAAATCCTATGTTGCTGCTTTGTAATGACCAGCCCTAATTTTACCATAAGAATTAGGAAATAAATAAATAAATAAAATAAATATAATAACATTAAATAGAGAGGAAATTTTTGAATTTCCTTGATCATAGTAAATGCAGTCAAAAGAACCTTTAATGACTACAAATTTGATTCAAATTAGCCAATCATGAACTTAGACAACCTATACCTCTTCTCTACAAGCTGCCATTTCCAATTTCAAATTTATATCCATGATTTAAGGGAGTGATGGGGAGAATTTTGAGTGATCCTCCACCTTCCAACATCACACTCCTTCACCACCTATAAAAGGCATTTCCCCTCAATACTTTGGAGCACCAAAACTCCTCTCACTTTAGCCATCACTTGAGTAAGAAGCTAAATCCCTCCCCTAATCCCCTTTTTTTTCTTTTGGCTTGGGCAGCCTCCATCACCACTGCCGCTGCCTCTACAATTTATGTGCAAGGTAGTGGTATGCAATGACATTTAGTCATGGAACGTCAACCCTCCACATGGTTTAAATGTCTAAGGACCCTTTGGGGAAGACAATCACAAGGAAGGGATGACGAGAACAAGCCCACATGTTTTTCTAATTCTATACTTCCGATGAAAGATCTACTCTTTCTCTTTTTCATTTACAAATAAAAACCCCACTTGTCTTATGGGATTTTTACAAGAAATTCTATTTCTTCCTTCCATGTAATTATGCCTTCCGCTAACCATGCCCTAACCATCGTTTGTGATCCTTGGACGCGAAGGCCTATCGACTTCTCCCTTCTACCCATCACTCTACGCTACTAAGGTGAGGATAGTTTTCATACTTACTTACATACATGAGAAAAGTTAGAATGGCATTCAATGAGAAACATTATACATTATCATATGTGTTTGCAAAAATACTTGACACATGAATGATTTACAAGTCTTATGAATATATTTGAGACATGGAGAAACTTTAATTCATAAATATTCTTTATATATGTATTTTCATGTATGTTTTCAAAGTACTTGAGACATGAGTAGATTGCAATTCTTTTGTATATATTTGAGACATGGAGAAGCTTTAAATTATAAGCATTCCTTATATGTGAACACTTGAGACATGTCAGGGCCCTAGAAATGCCGGGATTATGAGAAGTCCTCGGGGAGTACCCGCAGTGCCAAAGAATTTATATTGATCGATCAATAAAAGAGACTTATAAAGAATTTTATGAGACGATAAGGAATTTAAAGTATTCCTTGACTGATATGTACATGATCATGTTTGAAAAATTATCTTCACTGAGTTTATATACTCACCATCAACATTTGTGCATTTCAGATTGAAGAGGAGGCGAAGATTTGGAGGGCGGTGGAAATAATAAATCTTCAATAAATGCATTTTGGTTTCTTTCATATTTTATTTAGTCGTACAATGTTCTCTTTGACTATTATTTTCATGGGATAATTAATGAGTTTTAAATAAACTTTATGTTTTCATTATTTCAAGGCTTGGGGTTAAATATTGGGGAAATTTCTAAATTATTAAGGTTTTATTTGTTGGGTCGTTACATGCTTGAACACGTTGAACACACACATACGACACATCGATGGCGTCTGGAGAAGACGATGCATATGGCGCACGGTCGCATGCGGATATCGGGCGTGACGCTCGGAGGCCAGATGGGGCACTCGTTCAGTGTCGTGTAAAGTTGGAGTGTCGTATGATGTCAAGTTGCGCATGCACGGTGACGTGCTACTCGCGCACGGTAGCACTGATCTGCGCACGGATTAGCACGGCAAGCATGGAGACCTTGTCACATGGTACAAGGCAGGAGCCGAACGCGGCAGGCATGGCACACGGCTGGAGCCGTGCGAGGCAGGCGTGGCGCACAATAGGTGCAGTGCGAGGCAGGCATGGTACACGGCTGGAGTCGTGCGAGGCAGGCATGGTACATGGCAGGTGCAGTGCGAGGCAAGCGTGGCACACGGCAGTGCGAACAGGCATGGCACATGGCAGTGTGAGCAATGCGCGGGTCACATGGCACACTGCAGGTGCAGTGCGCGGGTCACACGAGACACGGCAGGCGCAGTGCACGGATGGCACACGGCAGGCGTAGTTTACGGATGGCACGGCACGCGGCAGGCGCAGTGTGCGGATGGCTTGGCACACTCGTCAATTTCGCATTTAATTCGAGATATATAACTGCTTTAATTGATATACTTGTCGATTATTGTTATATATGCTATGCATGTTCTAAGTGATTTATTGTTTTAAATTGCTTTTGATAGAAGCATGCTAAGATGTGTATTTTATTATTTGAATATTATATGCATGTTAAAAACCCTCGGTGTTAAATAACTAAGTGGGAGAGGGGATTGGTAAATAATTTCCACGGCCTCCATTATTAGTTTGTAAGTGATGTGAGTAAACATGCGTGTTGGCAATAGGCCTTCCTCCACAACGGATGGGTTTATTCATGTATCACTGGTACAAACTTCTTAATGATGATCGTAGGAAGTTATCCAAGCGTGTGTGTACTTCTCCAACTGTAAGGCACATAAGCTTGCGCAATGGACTTGGGATCAAATAATGGTGTACACTTAGGTGTAAATAATAAGTATCCTCCCCAACGGAGTCACTGCTGTTATTTGCATGGCTAAAAAGGAACAAACTATTAATTATTTTATCATAAAGTTAGGTTGATAAATGAAATTAATTGGTAAAACCTTCTCTTGTAAATGTTCGGGTTTGTATACGTCCACACTAACGTGGCAAAATCCACGGTGCTTGAGATGTTGGTGAATTTTATTTTATATTGTTTTGAGGGAATTAATATAAATTGATAAATTCAAAGTATTTGATCTGTTTAATTATTTATGATTCTCAGGATTTTTAAATGGCACTCAACTCACTTTCTGTTATACTTAAAGAGCACAAACTTACTGGCACTAATTATGTTGACTGGAAATGAAACATGGACATTGTTTTAACTACTGAAGATTATATTTTTGTACTCAATGAGGAATGTCCTGCGGAGCCTACTGATGACTCTACAGAAGAGGAAAGAGCTGCTTATAATAGGTGGCTCAAAGCTGATAGGATGTCTAAGTGCTATATATTGGCTTCAATGTCAAGTGTGCTTCAGCATCAGCATCAAGCTATGAACACTGCCTACGATATGATGCAGAATCTTAGGGAACTTTTTGGGCACCAGATTCGTCCTGCTAGGTCGAAGGTCATGGCTATGCTGATGAATACCAAAATGGCTGAGGGCACTTCCGTAAGAGAGCATGTTCTTAGAATGATGGCCCAACTCAATGAGTTGGAGGTCCTTGGAGCTGAAATCGATGGGGAAACCCAGGTTGATATCATACTCCAAAGCTTGTCTAGGAGTTTTGAGCAGTTCCATCTCAACTATGGTATAAACAAACGTTTGTACTCATTGGCGGAGCTTTTGACAGAACTTGTGGCGGTGGAAGGGCTATTTTGTCGAGCTCCTCAGGTTCATATTGCTGAAAATGTTGTTCATCCTAGGCCGAAAGGCGGTAGGAATAAGAAGAAGCAAGGAAATTCAGCACCAGTGAACCAAGTGAAGGCAAAGAGTGGTGCGGTCAAGAACCCTAAAGGCAAGTACTTCAAATGTAAGCAGTCGGGACACTAAAAGGCTGACTGCCCTCTTCTGAAGGGGAACAGGAATGGTAAGTCTTATATACTGGTTGTTGAATCATTTTTAGCGGCTGTATCTGCTAACACTTAGTATGTAGATACGGGAGCCACTGACCATATCTGCAATTATTTGCAGGGGTTCCACCAAACCCGACAGCTTAGTGAAGGGGAGATTACCATACTCATGGAAAATGTTACAAGAGTAGCGGCTGTCGCAGTGGGAGACATTTATTTATTTTTCAATAAGAATAAAACTCTTATTTTGAGGAATTGTCTTTATGTACCTCATTTTAGAAAGAATTTAATTTCGATTTCTAAATTGTTTATGGATGGATATTCTGTTTCTTTTAATGACAAGATTATTATAAGGAAAGATAGAATTATTATATGTGATGGTACATTGATAGATAATTTGTATACTCTTAATCCAATTTCTCCCACGGTGCAACAAATTGAAACGAATGATACATCTACTAATAAAAGAAAAGAACCTTCGAAAATGAATCAAACATATCTTTGGCATTTAAGACTTGGTCATATTAACTTGAGTAGGATTCAAAGGTTGATAGCTGATGGACCTCTGAGTTCATTAGTAGTGAAAAATTATCCAACTTGCGAATCCTGCTTGGAAGGAAAAATGACAAAAAGGCCTTTTATGGCAAAGGGGTATAGAGCCAAGGATATGTTGGAATTGGTTCATTCTAATTTATGTGGTCATATGTCTGTCCAGGCAAGAGGGAGTTATGAATATTTCGTCACTTTCATTGATGATTATTCAAGATAGGATATATTTATTTGATGCGCCGCAACTCTGAGTGCTATGATAAATTCAAAGAGTACAAGGCTGATATGGAAAAGCAACTTGGAAAATATATCAAGCTGATCGTGGTGGCGAATACCTCTTGGGAGAGTTTAAGAATTATTTATCGGAGGAAGGAATTGAATCCCAATTGTCTGCATCGGGCACACCCCAGCAGAATGGTGTAGCGAAAAGAAGGAATAGTACTCTTATGGAAATAGTAGATCAATGATGAGTTATTCGGAATTACCTAATTTGGTTTGGGGATACGCCTTAGAAACAATGGCTTGCATTCTTAACTTAGTACCTTCTAAATCAGTAGCTTTCACACCCACTGAATTGTGGACTAAGCGAAAGCCTAGTCTGAAACACTTTCAAATTTGGGGTGCTCCGGCACATGTGTTGAAGTCGGATACTGATAAGTTAAAGTCGCGTACGGAAGTTTGTCTGTTTGTAGGATATCCTAAAGGAATGAAGGCTGGTTTGTTTTATAATCCAAAAGACCAAAAGGTGATCGTGAGCACGAACGCTAGATTTTTTGGAAGAGGATTATGTAATGAACCACAAATCCATGAGTAAAATTGTTCTAGAAGAAGTAAGAGGGGAAACACTAAACATAATACCAACTGTACAAGAGGATATATCACAGGACACTGCACCGCATGTCACACCTGATACACAATTGCCTGCGGAGCCTCATCGTAGTGGGAGGGTTGTGAGACAACTGGATAGATTCATGGGATTGGGAGAGTCTTCTGACTTGGTCCTTCATGAACATGAAATTGACCCATGGAATTACAACGAAGCACTGCAAGATAAAGATGCTCAATCATGGCAAAAGGCAATAAAATCTGAAATAGAATCTATGTATTCTAATCAAGTCTGGGAGCTTGTAGAACCACCCAATGGTGTAAAAGATATTGGATGCAAGTGGATCTATAAAAGAAAAAGAGGATCTGACGGTAAGGTGGAAACCTTTAAAGCAAGGCTTGTGGTTAAAGGATATACTCAGAAAGAAGGAATCGATTATGAGGAAACCTTTTCGCCTATAGCCATGCTTAAGTCAATCCGGATGTCAAGATAGCTTTCCTGAATGGAAGTCTTGATGAAAACATCTATATGAAGCAACTAGAGAAATTCATTGCAAAAAGCGAAGAGCATCTTGTCTGCAAGCTTAATAGGTCCATTTATGGATTGAAACAAGCTTTAAGATCATACAACATCGGTTTTGAAGAAGTAATCTAGTCACATGGATTTATTCAATGTCCGGATGAATCATGTGTGTACAAGAAGTGTGACAGAAATGTAGTAGTATTTTTTGTACCTACATGGATGATATTCTTCTCGTTGGATACAATGTAAAGGTATTGTCATGCGTAAGGGTATGGCTTTTCAAGCATTTTAAATGAAGGACTTAGGAGAAGCCGGACACATTCTTGGGATCAAATTAATAAGGGATCGCAAGAAAAGAATGTTGTGCTTATCCCAAGCTTCATACATTAATACAATCCTGGCTCATTTTAGCATGCAAGATTTCAAGAAATGTTTTCTGCCTTTCAGACATGGAATACCTCTATCTAAGGAAATGTGTCCTAAGACACAACAGGAAATAAAGAACATGAAGCTAGTACCTTATGCTTCGGCAGTAGGAAGCCTCATGTATGCTATGCTATGTACGAGACCGGATATCTGTTATGCCATGGGCATGGTCAGCAGGTATCAAAGTAATCCAGGATAAGTGCATTGGACTGCGGTAAAGCACATTTTGAAGTACCTGCGAAGGACTAAGGATTATGTGCTGATTTACCGGGCATATACTTTATTACCTTTGGGTTATACTGATTTGGATTTCCAGTCAGATAGGGATGCTAGTAAATCCATCTCGGGTTATGTGTATACTCTTGGAGGAGGAGCCATAATATGGAGGAGTGTAAAGCAAAAATGCGTTGCTGACTCCTCCATGGAAGCTGAATATGTAACATTCTCTGAGGCAGTTAAAGAAGCAGTATGGCTTAGGAACTTCTTAATAGACTTGGATGTGATTCCTGGTTTGCCCAAAGCCATCACAATTTATTGTGATAACAGTGGTGCAGTAGCAAACTCAAAGGAACCATCGAGTCCATAAGGCGAGTAAACACATTGAGTGCAAGTACCACCTAATACGAGACAGCGTTAAAAGAGAGGAGGTCGTTGTTGCTAAAATTGCATCGGAGGATAACCTGGCTGATCCTTTTACTAAGAGCCTTCTAGCGAAAGCGTTTGATGGGCATGTAGAAGGAATGGGGATTAGATGCATGTCAGCAGATATGGCAGCGTAATCTTTTAGTATAAGAGGGAGATTGTTAGATTGTATACTAAAAGTCTGACTTTTGTATGAAATAATTTTTTAACAATTTATTTGAAATGAGAATCATATGATCAAACGTTTTGCATATTATAATTTATTTATATGTTTGTGCAAAAGTTTATTTACTTTATACTGTAGATAATATGTTGTGCGACAACACGCGGAAGATCATATTATTGGTATTCTTATAAAGTATAAATAGATGCTCACACCGAGATAGACGGGGACTCTCTATCGGTATGGTTGTAGTGTGATTTGGTATTAGTTTGTCTTGACTATAGAATCACATTAGTGCACTTGGTGTGTATTGAGTAGGACTGCTTGAGATCGTTTGACTAATACTGTCTAAATAGGAGAACTTGATCTCAGTTATTATGGATGTTCATGCTCTTAATCCCTATACAATAACCTCGACACGTAAGGCAGTATATATTTCTTTGATTCATCAATGGGTGAAATTTACATGAATTAAATCAACAAACTCGGTGAGTTGGGAAATAGTGCTGTCTCTATGGTGTGTTATTGATTGTAGAAGGAATCCATGTCCGACGTAGGTTGATGATGTCCCCTTGAGGAGCTCATAAGGTTTATCATGTAAATCTTGCAAGTGGATTAATTCCAACATGATAATAAGGTTGAGTGGTACTACTCTCGAATGAGATATTAATTAATTTGAGTTGTCAGTAACTTAATTAATTGATGGGCATTGGGTATCTTAAACATGGGGAGACTGTCGGGCTCATAATAAGAAGGAGCCCATAACGTAATTATGGGATTGGAGCGGCAGTGCAATAATAATATTTTAGTGGACTATATTATTATTATTGGACTTAAGTATAAGCTTTGGGCTAAGCTTGGATACTTAATCCCAATGGAGGCCCAACTCTAATTTCTCCTCCTGATCCCTGCTGTAGCCCAAATATAAAAGTCATCTCAGCTTCCTGGAACCCCCACTCTGCGCCGTAACATCATGAAAGAGAGGAGAGAAAGCAGATTGATAAATCCTGAAGATTGTTGCCTATACAACATCAGGATTAGACTTGGGATATACAGCAGAAGATCAAGAGGATGTTCTCTGCAGCAGATCTTCAACAACATACCCTGGTGAAAGGTATTGTAAACTTTAATTATTGCTTCCGCTGACCTAGTTTACATGGAACCCTAACGATTTACGCTAGCCAAACGATCGAACGCCAACACTAAAAATCAACATCTATTTCACCAGTCAGCCGATTTTGAAGCCCTTGATGTTGAAAGTAGGCGTTTATAGATATCAGTTTTTAGCCAATGTCTTTTCCCTTGTATAGACATCAGTTGCATCCTTTGACATCGGTTATCCACCGATGTCTTTCGATTTAAAGACAACTGTTGGCACACATAAGACATCTTTATTCATCGATGTCTTTCTATGAAAAGACATCGGTGGAGACACATTAACAGATGTCTATCCACTTAAAGACATTGATTGGCACCTATTTGACATCATTTTTCACCGATGTTTTCTTCAGAAAAGACATTAGTTTTGCACCAAAACACATCATTTTTCCACTGATATCTTTCCTAGCATAGACATCAGTTCCACACCAATAGACATCGGTTTTTATATGATATATTTTATATTTTTATTTTTATTTAATTTTATGCATAAATTTATATTATTATTAAAATAAGATTAAACGCCATTATGTTATATAACTCAAAACTTTTAAATTTTTTACAAGAAGTTCAAATATTTAATTTCAAATACACACAAAGTCAACCGTTATATTCTAACTAATTAAATCTATAAAAAAGGATTAAATTTATAGGCTAAATCCTCATTGAAGAACATAATGCATTGAGCATTTTCTAACCTTATATAATTACTTTATCTTCTTATTTTGTATTATATAATATCTTTATCTTCTTGTTGTCTCACTACAATTATCTGAGATAGAATAAAAATTTAGCACTTAATGATATGACTAAAATATTAAAAAGAACCTTCTAGATCAGTACGCAATGTTTATAATTCCCAATATTAGGAACTCATTGGAAATAAAGCCAGATAATCTTCCCAATAAACAAAACATGTACAAGTTAACAACAAGAAATTTCACAAAAATGTAATTTCAAGACAAAATATCGAAGTATCTAAATTTAATATGTACCTTAATATCATCTTTTACTAAGTGATGCAAAGTAATATTCAGCATTAGAGCAAACAAGTTCAATATATTTCTCACATTAATCATCATCTATAAGGAAAGGCTAATAAGCAAACTGCAAGGAGTTGAGGATTAAAAATTTTAGCACGTAAATGAGATATGACTACTGATGCAAATACATAAAAATAATAATAATAATAAATTAACTAGTACTAATTACTTGGAAAGTTTTTATAGGGGACACATCCAAAACAAGACTGGCTAGATTTTAAATTTGTCTGCTGAATTGGGTCTTAAGAAACTAAAGCAACACTGTACATGCAACTGAAGAAATAATAATACAACATTATCTTCAATCATAATTAATTTATAAGTTCACTCAATAACATTCAAAATATGTTATCCCTGAAGTTTAGGGGAGACCTATTAAAAAACAGCAACATATCCATGCTTTTCTCATAACATTAAATATGAACATGATTAGAATAATTTACAATAATGATTTTAGACTAAAATATCATTATTTGAAGTTGCAGAATTTTTCATTTCAAATTAAAGGCATATTAAATGAACCCAGACAACAAACTTCAAGCTCTATACAACATGTGAAATGTAATCACCATCAAACTGCTGGTTCAAATTAAGTTAAACACAGAGCATAACACGAAAACTAACAACACATTAACTGAAATCATTATCAATGTAGCAGCTTTTACTGAACCATCAATCATCAAAACTCAGGAGGTTCACCCAAGAACACTACACACTTGTTATCCCTAAAGTTTATGGAAGGCCTATTCATAAATGGCAACAGAACCTTACTTTTTTCCACCAGGTCGAGATAATTTCAGATTACAACCACTCTGGTTTTGTGGTGTAAACATCGTACATGTGGTTGGTTAGTATTTCTTAGTGATGTATAATTGTGTTATGATTGACATGGGTGTGTTGTATGAGAGAAATGGGTGCATCACGAAGAAGCAAATCAGTTGCAACTTGAACATCAAGAATCTGCCAACTGGAATAACAGGTTGATAGGGAAGTTTATAGTGGATTGACATGATTTGTTTGGATGAGTTATGAGCAATTATACAAATGGATGGAAACCTTGACATGTAGGCTATCCATTGGGATCAAATTCCTGTGGTTTTGCAACCGTTCAACAGCTCAAACAAGAGCTCAAAGTGACAACTGCAAACTAGTACCGTAACTTTCCATTATTGTATTCTTGTGTATATAAGTTGATCCTTGGCATATTTCACGTGTAATCACCTCAGCCTTGATCATAGCAATAAAGATAAATACTCTATAGTGGATGTAGACTTATTCATAAGTCGAACCACTCAAAAATCATCTCCCATTTACTTCTGCGATCACACACATCAAATCATTTTTCATGTGTTTTAGTTTTCTGATTTCTATTGAGTGTGAGTGTTTTCATCTTCTGTGAAGTATTTTATCAATCACATAGTGTGTGAGTCTCCATTTCTTGACAGGTTTAAAGTTTGAATTTAGATGTTAAAATAAACTGTATGAAAGGGTAACTCGAAGGCATACTACTTGACTAAAAACACCAGCAACTATAATCATGCAAATCACCTCACAAAAAATTATATAAGGCAGAACATAACATCAAAACAAACATACAAATATTGAACCATCAAGCATCAAAACTCAAAAGGTTCACTCAATAACACTACAAAATCTCTATCCATGAGATTTACTAGGGATCAATTCACAAATGGAAACAAATCTCGCCTGCCTTTTAAATCAGGTTAACTGTACAAAGTTGAGACTGACCAGCAGTACAATCTATTCCAGACCATAATGAAATGTATCATAGATACTGTTGAGAGTGAAAATAAGCTTGTTTTAGTGTCCAATCTAACACCTTTTTGATGAGTATTTATATATTAGCATAAGTATCTTATATTCAATATATTAGAGAAAAATGTGCACTTGAGGTTTTTTATTGTGTTTTAGGTGAAAAAAGGATCAAAAGTGCCAAGTTGGAGAAAATATGCAATTTGTGCATGAATGCTGAAAAACGCACGTCCAACTTATGTAATTTTTCTATATTCATATGGAGCTCAAACCAGGAAGTATGATACTTGGTTGGAACGCCACAGAAGAGAGAGTCGTTTTGGCATAAGGAACACCTCAATCAAAGTCCAAACGAGAAAGTTATGATCAAAATGGTGACATCGCGCAAGTTGTTTCTACTCAGCACAACTGTTCCAATTTACATGACTTGTTACATCTTCAAATGTTGGACTTTTGGTGAGATATTTATATTCAGAGAAAGCCAAGGAAAAGAGGATCACGTGAGCACAAGAATCACTAAAATCGGAGATCGGACGAGAAAGTTATGCTTAAAATCGTGAAGTCGCGCAGCTGCAAGCGAGAATTTCCGAGAATTTCCAAAATTTTCCGAAAATTACATATTTCTTGGAGCACAATTAATCTCCTTATCACATAATATCATTATGCATGTCAGGAGAGAGCCACAAATTTATCCTACACCCCACAATGGGGGATCACCTCCCAACCATCATCCACATCCTTTCCTCCATCCATCCATCACTGTGAAGATTCGTATATGGATCCAAGAAGGAGAATCAAGAGGATTTGAAGAGATGGATGAGAGAAGGAAGGAGACTTCTACACCAATTGTTTTCCTAATTTTTTTCTTTTATTTTCTAATTTTTCGGACATCCGGGTAAGATCTATCCAACACCCATGATTGTTCTTCATAACATCATGGGCTAGAGCCTTTTTGGTAGAACTAGAGTTGTGAATGTTTTTACCAATTAATTGAACTTTCATATGTAAACTCCGTACAACACTACTTGTGGATTTATTTTTTATATGATTGTGCCTTTTTAATTCATACTCACGGTCATTTTGTGCATCATTAACTGTTATGTAGAGTCTAAATACATATCTTGGTTATTGATTGAGTGCGTTCACTGCTGAGTAGGATTCCATGTTATGATTCTAAGTGAGGGGACTCCGAAACTTCATTAGAACTATCATATATGAATATTTATTAATTGAATTGAATTCGAGTTATTAAGTAGGATAAAGAGGATAATTTTATAGTACCTATAAAGGGAGATCATATCGGGTTAGAGTACCAATTGGCCAGGAAAATAATTGATACTAATAGTACCTAGAAAGAGGGTGGAATTATATCTCTTGCTCCGAGGTTATTCACACGTGTTACACGCATGTTTACTTGTGTCTATAGAGTAGATATGCATGGTTTAGTGATGTGTCCATATTCCACAAGACAAAGTTGGACATCAACACACGAAATGGAAATTAATGAGTGAAACTGGATTACCCTAGAGCTACATATTCTCCTACTTGATCCACTTTCGTATTCTTTTAAGTGACTTTATTTTATTTGTTATTTAATTAATTATTTATTAGTTAATAATTAAATCCTCAAACATTATTGCCTTGTCTTAATTAATTTAACAAATAATTAAATTGATAATACGCCGTCCATTGGGTTCGATAATCACTTGGTCACTTGCTTAAGCTACAATTGATATCCTTAATACTTGGGGATTAATTTTGCGTGCAAAGAAAACGCGCATCAAGTTCTTGGCGCCGTTGCCGGGGACGGCTGTTATTATTAGTTTATTATTTCTAATTTGATTAAGACTTTTATTTGTGATTATTTATTTCTATCTAATCTTGAATTTTTCTGAGGTACTTGTGCACTAGGAAAAGGAAAGAAAGGAAAGGAAGGAGTAACATACTGAGCTAAATATGGCCGGAGCAAAGCAGAATCTGGATAATGTTGCCATACGTGAAATTTTTCACGAATTATGGGATTGGCAACATGGGGTTGATAGGAGTAAGGGGGAAGATGATGATTTTGAGATAAATCCCGCTCTTATTAGCATGGTAGAGAAGAATCCCTTTTCTGGAGGTTGTTTTGAAGATTCATATCAGCATCTCAAAAGATTTCTTGGTTATGCAAATACTCAAAAGGGTGCTGGAGCTAATGATAATGCTAGCAGATTGATGAGAGTGAAAATAAGCGTGTTTTAATATCCAATTTAACACCTTTTTGATTGATATTCTTGTCATATATTAGCATAATGGTCTTATATTCATTATATGTGAGAAAAAGGTGCACTTGAGGTGTTTTGTTGTGTTTTAGGTGGAAAAAGGATGAAAAGAGCCAAGTTTGAGAAAAGGTGCAATTTGTGCAAGAATGCTGATAAACGCATGTCGAACTTGTATAATTATTCTGTATTGATGTGGAGCTCTGAACGGGAAGTGTGATACATGGTTGGAAAGCCACTGAAGAGAGTATCGTTTTGGCGTAAAGAACATCCCATTCGGAGTCCGAACGAGGAAGTTATGAGCAAAGTGGTGACGCCGCGCGAGCTGTGCCGAACAGAACTGATGTGCTACTTTCCATGGCTTGTTACATATACAATTCTTGGAGTTTTTGTAACATCTTTATATTCAAAGAAAGCCAAGGAAGAGAGGATCGCGTGAGCGCAAAAATCACTCAATTCGGAGATCGGATGTGAAAGTTATACGTGAAACGGAGAGACTGCGCAAATCCAGTAGCGGGGTTCGACCTGTGGCTAGGGGTTCGACCTGCTTGACGTGGTCGAACCTACGTGCGGGAAAATCCGTATTTTAGAGGCCAAAACGCGTGGGATCACTTGAAAAGCCCATTCCAAGCCCTAGAGACGTGATTACAAGTATAAAAGGAGGCTCATGCAGTCAAGAAACACGTCCAATCAATAGTCACCAATCACCGAGAAGAGGCCACAACATACAACACCCCACAAGGGGGGATCACCCCCCATCCATCATCCACTTCCTTTCCTCCATCCATCCATCACTTTGAAGATTCGTTTGTGGAATCAAGAGGAGAACCAAGAGGAGGATTCAAGATGGAGAAGGGCATGAAGACGCCATATCAAGGGTTTATTCGTTTCCTAATTTGTCTTGTATTTTTCGGACATCCGGGTAAGATCTATCCAACACCCATGATTATTCTTCGAAACATCATGGGCTAGAGCCTTTTTGGTAGATTTAGGAGTTTGAAGGTTTTATCTAGTTAATTGAACTTCCATGTATACACTCCGTACAACACTACTTGTGGATTTATTTTATATATGATTGTGCTTTCTTAATCCATATTCACGGTCGTTTTGTGCATCTTCAATTGGTATATAGAGTCTGAATATATATCTTGGTTATAGATTGAGTGCGTTCACCGCTGAACAGGATTCCATATTATGATTCTAAGTGAGGGGACTCCGAAGCTTCATTAGAACTATCATATATGAATACTTATTAATTGAATTGAATTCGGGTTAATAAGTAGGATAAAGAGGATAATTTCATAGTACCTATAAAGGGAGATCATATCGGGTTAGAGTACCAATCCTAGGGGGAAATAATTGATACTGATAGTACCTAGAAAGGGGGGTGAAATTATATCTCTTTCTCCGAGGTTATTCACACGTGTTACACGCATGTTTACTTGTGTCTATAGAGTAGATATGCATGGTTTAGTGATGCGTCCATATTCCACAAGGCAGAGTCGGACATTGACACATGGAAGGGAAGTTAAGTAGTAAAACTGGATTATCCTAGAGCTACCTATTCTCCTACTTGATCCACATTCGTATTCTTCAAGTGATATTTATTTTATTTGTTATTTTAATTACTTATTTATTAGTTTAATCATCCTAAACCTCAAACTTAATTACCAACTTGTCTTAATTAATTTAGATAATAATTTAATTGATAATACGCCGTCCCTTGGGTTCGATATTCACTTGGTCACCTTTCGAGACTACAATTGATATCCTTCATACTTGGGGATTAATTGTGTGTTGAGAAAACGATCATCAAGTTCTTGGCGCCATTGCCGGGGACGGCTATTATTATTAATTTTATTATTTCTAGTTTGATTAAGATATTTTTTTTCTTTTATTTGTGATTATTTATTTCTATCTAACCTTGAATTTTTCCGAGTTACTTGTGTGCTTGAAAAAGGAGAGGAAGGAAAAGAAGGAATATCGCATTGAGCTAAACATGGCCGGAGCAAGGCAGAATCAGGATAATGTTGCCATTCGTGAAATTTTCACGAACTTTGGGAATGTCAACATGGGGTTGATAGGAGCAAGGGGGGAAGATGATGATTTTGAGATACATCCCGCTCTTATTAACATGGTAGAGAAGAATCCCTTTTCTGGAGGTTGTTTTGAAGATCCATATCAGCATCTCCGAAGATTTCTTGGTTATGCAAACACTCAAAAAGGAGTTGTAACTAATGATAATGCTAGACAGATCGCCCTATTCAAGTTCTCATTGATTGATAAGGCAGAAGCTTGGTATGAGACTCTTGATGCCACAGATTGCACTACATGGGACCAACTGCAGCAGAAGTTCTTGGAAAGATACATGCCACCCTCAAGGATCTTAAGATTGATGCAAGAGATCACCCAATTTGTTATGAATCAGGGTGAGAAATTTTATGAGGCGTGGGATAGGTTTAAAGACATGCTCAGGAGGTGTCCACAGCATGGAATGTCGAAGGCTGAATACATAAGCATCTTCTACTATGGATTGAATTGTGGTTCGCGTGTTTTTATTGATGCATCATCAGGAGGAGCGCTGTTATCTAAGACAACACTTGAAGCAGAAAAGTTGTTCGAAGACATCTCTATGAATACACGTGACTGGCCAGTAGAGAGAGATAGAGGATCATATGTACTTGGTAAGGTAGCGCAAGTTGAACATCAAGTGGAAAAGCCGAATAGGGATGATGAGATCGTCTCTAGTCTAGCTAACATCAACAAGCTACTAGAGTCCCAGCAAAGGCAAATCACAGAGTTGACACAAAGGGGACCTAGTATGCGGCAGCACGAAGTGAAGAGTGTTGAAGATACCTTCAATCGATACATGGCTGAGAATGATGCAAGGATTGATCATCTTGAGGATACCATGAATGTTGATCGTGCAGATTTGTCTAAGCAGTTGAAGGAGCTTACCTTGATGATGGGGCAGATGACCACGAACGTGAATCAATTGGCACAAAAATTGGAAGATAAAGCCATCATGTTAAGATCTGGAACGCAGTACGAGGGAACGACGAGGCCGAGATCAAATTTGGACATAGCTAATCCTCGGTTCGACCAACATCCAGAAGGTTTGACCTGGCATTCAGGTCGAACCATGGTCGAACCTCACCATGCGGAGCACTCTGTTTTTCCAGAACACCGGTTCGACCAAAACCCAGAGGGTTCGACCTGTTTTGCAGGTCGAACCATGGTCGAACCTCTTCATCCGGAGTGCTCTGTTTTGTCGCAGCAACGGTTCGACCACGATCGTAATGGTTCGACCAACCCAGCAGGTCGAACCCAGGTCGAACCGGAGGATATAAACTATACAGTGAGGCAGTTCGACCTAGGGGGCAGTGGTTCGACCTCTAACACTGGTCGAACCCTAGTCGAACCTCAAGAGCAGAAAGAGAGCAGTCTTCCAGGAGATAGGTTCGACCATTACGTACCTGGTTCGATCTCTCAAACAGGTCGAACCTAGGTCGAACCTCAAATTCAAAAAAAGAGCCGTTGTCCAGAAGGTAGGTTCGACCAGTACGTGCTTGGTTCGACCTGTTCCACAGGTCGAACCCTGGTCGAACCCATCCAGATGTTGCCCGTTTTTACGCCGAATGTTCCGCATGATGTTGATGTTACTCCAGTACCATTACATGAGCAGAATACTGAGCTTACAATGGAGAAGAAGTGGGAAGAAGCAAAGAGATTGAGAGCCAAGAAGGATAAAGCGAAGGAGGTTGAACGTGATGAATGGGAAAGACCAAAGACCAAGATACCTCCTCCGTTTCCTTCGAGATTGGCCGAGAAGGGATTGGAAGAAAAGTTCAAGAGGTTTCACGATGTCATGAGCAAAGTAAGCTTGAACATTCCTTTCTCTGAAGCAATCATGGAGATGCCATACTATGCCCGATTCCTCAAGAATATTATATCAAAGAAGAGAAGCTTGAACGGAGTGGAGTCGGTGAACCTATCAGAGAATTGCAGCTCGATCCTTCAAAGGAAGCTGCCTGCAAAGTTAAAGGATTCGGGAAGCTTCACCATTCTTTGTGACATTAGAAAAGGGTCGGCACATAAAGCCTTGTGTGATTTGGGGGCAAGCGTTAACTTGATGCCTTTGTCCATATTTAAAAGGCTTGGTTTGGGGGAGTTAACTCTCACGAATATTGCTCTTCATTTGGCAGATAGATCCATGACTTGTCCGAAGGGTTTAATTGAAGATGTTTTAGTGAGAGTGGATAAGTTAGTTTTTCCCGTGGATTTTCTTGTACTTGAGATGGAAGATGATAAGGGTGACATTTCCCTTATTTTGGGACGACCGTTCCTTGCCACAGCTGGAGCTATGATAGATGTTAAGAAAGGAAAGCTTAGACTGCGAATGGATAATGAAGATGTGATTTTCTCTCTTGATCATGCAATGAAGATGCCCATGGAGACTCAATCATGCGAAAGCATAGATGTGGTTTCTAACTTGTTTAATCTTGATTTTTCTAAGGCAGATGATTCTGAATTTAAGTGGAAGATTGACAAGGGGGTGTCTAGACAGCCATGGGAGGAAGAAAATTTCAATGATCATATTTTTGTGACCAAGAAAGGTGAGGTGTTGAGTGTAGACAAGAAGAGGGAAAGAAAGTACTTGAAGGTGAGGATGCGACAAGACCGTCCTGTGATCCAGTAGTTCAAAGTGGTAATCCGTCATGACTCTCCGACGTTAAACATGAGCGTCTGTTTGGGGCTTGCCTTTCTGTTTTATTGCCTTATTTCTTTCGTGTGAGTAAGAAATTTTTATATTTAAGGTGCTTACTAATCGGCAATTACATCTCTTTTCAAACTTAGTTTCGACTTACGTTTTTCCTAAGTTTGGGGGGGGTGTGATGTACTTACCTCATTGAAGCACCAAGAATATAATCTTTTCTTTGTAATGTTTGCTAGGGGAGTTGATTTTTTGCGGTATGTTGAAACTTTAATCGGTTTTGATGTGTCGATTTTTTGCAATTGCCTAGTGTTCAGTGGAGTTTCTAGTGTGTGGAGTCGATTAGATAGTCAATTAATTCTTTCTTAGAGTTCTCCTATTTTATTATTAATGAATCCTGTGATGATGAGTTTGTTTGAGCTTTGATGATAGAAAAAGGTAAAAGAGTGGCAAGACGAGTTCTACATTGAGGCTTTGACTCGAGGAGCTCGTGCATTCATTGAAGGAGAAATCAGGTGCCCTCGTTCCTTTTTTCTAATTTTTATATGTGCTTTAAATTCATGGAGTGAAAGGATTGAGTTTATATTTTTGGTGATCCATGTGAGCTTATATTGTTAAAATTGTCTTTGAAATTCATATGCTCTTGAAATTGATGAAGGAAGTGTACTTGAGTTATATTGTGATATGAAGTTCTATGTGTACTTGTGGGATATTGCTTACCATGAAAGGTGCTCTGTTACTTGTTAAAAACCCATGTGAGATTTTGAGCCTTATTGATCATGTTACATAATCACATGATATTTCTTTTCTGGTGAGTATCGTTCTTGTGCGTGTATTCTAGAACTTGCCTTGAGTCTCCTTGAATATTCAAGATTAGTCTAGCGGATTATGGAAATGATATTAGGCCATCTTTGATATTTAACCCATATTTTCCCATATACTTTACCTGAATTCATTAAATCCCTAGTCAGCCCATTTGAGCCTTATTAAATCCATTCTTTGATAGCCAATAAAGCTTAATTGAAGAGAGTGGTGATTTGAGGGATGATAAGGATAATGAAAAAAGAGTCTTAAGGATGAAAAAGAAATTCATGGAGTAGTGCTTAAATCTAGTATTCCATGGAATCAAACACCCTAGGGTAGTGCTTAAATCTAGTACCCTATGGAGGATGTGAGAGGTAGTGCCCGAAACTGGTATCTCAAGAGAAAAGAAAAGAGAAAAAAAAGGGTGAAGAAAAGGAGAATGAGGGAGTTGAAGAGCTAGGAAAAGTTAAAAAAGAAAATATGTTGTGCTTGAAGGAGAAAGATGGGAGAGTTTGAAGAGAATGTTGTGCTTGATTGAAGTGATGAGGAAGAATGAAAGATCGAGAGAGACTGCAGCTTGATTGATCCGAGTTTTGATTCACTTATCCATATATTTCCCACCTATTCCAAAGAGCCTACATTACAACCTAATGAAAGACCTTTTTGATCCATGATTTACTAGCTACAAGTAAAAGGAGAGTTGAGACGTTTGGCAAGCTTATGGTTAGGCATGCACTTGAATTGAATTTGAGCGTAAACACCTTATCCCATAAGTGTACATCTTTTACACTTGAGTGCGAGTGATATATACTTCCCGTGAGAACATTTTGATGGAGCATTTGAATTGGTGGTGATTGTCTTAACTTGTATGCTTTGAATTGATTATTACATGTAATAAGAGTTGCACGACCTAAGTTGATGACAATTGTATTTTGAATGGGGTATTGGTCATAGTCCTTATTTCCCCGCTAATTTTCTTACTCTCTCTCTCTCTTTATTTTTATTTTGTTGCCTCGGGACGAGCAACGGGTAAGTTTGGGGGTTTGATGAGAGTGAAAATAAGCGTGTTTTAATATCCAATTTAACACCTTTTTGATTGATATTCTTGTCATATATTAGCACAATGGTCTTATATTCATTATATGTGAGAAAAAGGTGCACTTGAGGTGTTTTGTTGTGTTTTAGGTGGAAAAAGGATGAAAAGAGCCAAGTTTGAGAAAAGGTGCAATTTGTGCAAGAATGATGATAAACGCATGTCGAACTTGTATAATTATTCTGTATTGATGTGGAGCTCTGAACGGGAAGTGTGATACATGGTTGGAAAGCCACTGAAGAGAGTATCGTTTTGGCGTAAAGAACATCCCATTCGGAGTCCGAACGAGGAAGTTATGAGCAAAGTGGTGACGCCGCGCGAGCTGTGCCGAACAGAACTGATGTGCTACTTTCCATGGCTTGTTACATATACAATTCTTGGAGTTTTTGTAACATCTTTATATTCAGAGAAAGCCAAGGAAGAGAGGATCGCGTGAGCGCAAAAATCACTCAATTCGGAGATCGGATGTGAAAGTTATACGTGAAACGGAGAGACTGCGCAAATCCAGTAGCGGGGTTCGACCTGGGGTTCGACCTGTGGCTAGGGGTTCGACCTGCTTGACGTGGTCGAACCTACGTGCGGGAAAATCCGTATTTTAGAGGCCAAAACGCGTGGGATCACTTGAAAAGCCAATTCCAAGCCCTAGAGACGTGATTACAAGTATAAAAGGAGGCTCATGCAGTCAAGAAACACGTCCAATCAATAGTCACCAATCACCGAGAAGAGGCCACAACATACAACACCCCACAAGGGGGGATCACCCCCCATCCATCATCCACTTCCTTTCCTCCATCCATCCATCACTTTGAAGATTCGTTTGTGGAATCAAGAGGAGAACCAAGAGGAGGATTCAAGATGGAGAAGAGCATGAAGACGCCATATCAAGGGTTTATTCGTTTCCTAATTTGTCTTGTATTTTTCGGACATCCGGGTAAGATCTATCCAACACCCATGATTATTCTTCGAAACATCATGGGCTAGAGCCTTTTTGGTAGATTTAGGAGTTTGAAGGTTTTATCTAGTTAATTGAACTTCCATGTATACACTCCGTACAACACTACTTGTGGATTTATTTTATATATGATTGTGCTTTCTTAATCCATATTCACGGTCGTTTTGTGCATCTTCAATTGGTATATAGAGTCTGAATATATATCTTGGTTATAGATTGAGTGCGTTCACCGCTGAACAGGATTCCATATTATGATTCTAAGTGAGGGGACTCCGAAGCTTCATTAGAACTATCATATATGAATACTTATTAATTGAATTGAATTCGGGTTAATAAGTAGGATAAAGAGGATAATTTCATAGTACCTATAAAGGGAGATCATATCGGGTTAGAGTACCAATCCTAGGGGGAAATAATTGATACGGATAGTACCTAGAAAGGGGGGTGAAATTATATCTCTTGCTCCGAGGTTATTCACACGTGTTACACGCATGTTTACTTGTGTCTATAGAGTAGATATGCATGGTTTAGTGATGCGTCCATATTCCACAAGGCAGAGTCAGACATTGACACATGGAAGGGAAGTTAAGTAGTAAAACTGGATTATCCTAGAGCTACCTATTCTCCTACTTGATCCACATTCGTATTCTTCAAGTGATATTTATTTTATTTGTTATTTTAATTACTTATTTATTAGTTTAATCATCCTAAACCTCAAACTTAATTACCAACTTGTCTTAATTAATTTAGATAATAATTTAATTGATAATACGCCGTCCCTTGGGTTCGATATTCACTTGGTCACCTTTCGAGACTACAATTGATATCCTTCATACTTGGGGATTAATTGTGTGTTGAGAAAACGATCATCACAGATCACCCTATTCAAGTTCTCTTTAATTGATAGAGCAGAAGCTTGGTATTAAACTCTTGATACCATAGATTGCACTACATGGAACCAACTGCAGCAGAAGTTCTTGGAGAGATACATCCCACCCTCAAAGATCTTAAGGATGAGGCAAGAGATCACTTAATTTGTGATGAATCAGGATGAGAAGTTCTATGAGGCGTGGGACAAGTTTAAAGATATGCTCAGAAGGTGTCCACAGCATGGAATGTCTAAGGTGAATACATAAGAATCTTCTACTATGGATTGGATTGTGAGTCGCATATTCTTTTTTATGCATCATCAGGAGGAGCGTTGTTATCTAATACAGCACTTGAAGCAGAAAAGTTATTTGAAGACATCTCTATGAATTTACGTGACTAGCCTGTAGAAAGAGTAAGAGGATCTTATGTACTAGGTAAGGTAGCACAGGTTGAACATCAAACGGTGAAGCCGAATAGGGATGATGAGATCGTCTCTAGTCTAGCTAACATCAACAAGCTACTAGAGTCCCATCAAAGGCAGATTACAGAGTTGACACTAAGAGGGCCTAGTATGCAACAGCAAGAAGTGAAGGCTAGTGTTGAAGATATGTTCAATCGATACATGGCTGAGAATGATGCAAGGGTTGATCGTCTTGAGGATACCATGAATGTTGATCATGCAGATTTATCTAAGTAGTTGAAGAACCTTACCTTGATTATGGGGTAGATGGCTGCAAATGTGGATCAATTGACACAAACATTGGAGAATAATGCCATCACATTGAGGTCAGGTACGTAGTATGAAGGTCCGATGAGGCGGCGAGCGAAAACGAAGGTGGCAGGAGCCTTGTTCGACCAACTCCAATCCATTCGACTAGACCTAATGGTAGAACTGAGGTCGAGCAACTCCTGGACAAATAGAATTACGATGCTCTATTTTCAGGTACACCGTTCAACTTACACTCTTTCGTTCGACCAGACTACCCAAGTCGAACGAAAGTCGAACAACACCTGGGGGACGAGAGCTCGCGATTAGGAAGCCTGCTCGACCAAATGCCATCCGTTCAACCAGACTACCCAAGTCGAACGGAAGTCGAGCAACACATGGTGAATGGAAGCTCCCGATCAGACAGGTTGCTCGACCAAAACCTATCTGCTCGACCAAAACCTATCTGCTTGACCAGAAAGAGAGCAACAGAGTTCAATGTTTGATTCGATATCGAATGCTACATCTGTTGTTCAGAATACCTTAGGGCCATCCCAAGAGCATAATAGTAAGCTTATAGTTGAGAAGAAGTAGGAAAGAGTAAAGAGGTTGAGAGTCGAGAAGCTTAGACTGCAAATGGATAATGAAGATGTGGTTTTCTCTCTTGATCAAGCAATGAAGATGCCCGTGGAGACTCAATCATGCAAGAGCATAGATGTGGTTTCTAACTTGTTTAATCTTGATTTTTCTAAGACAGATGATTTTGAATTTAAGTAGAAGATTGAAAGGAGGTGTTTAGACATCCATGGGAAGAAGGTAATTCTAAGGATCATATACTTGTGACCAAGAAAGGTGAGGTGTTGAGTGTAGATAAGAAGAGGGAAAGAAAGTACTTGAAGATGAGGATGCGAGAAGACCATCATATGATCCAGTAGTTCAAAAGATTACATCCGTCGTGACTTTCCGACGTTAAATATGAGCGCCTATTGGGGGTTTATCCTTCCGTTTTATTACTTTATTTATTTCGTGTGTGTAAGAAATTTTTATATTTAAGGTGCTTACTAATCTGCAATTACATATCTTTTCAAACTTAGTTTCAACTTACGTTTTACTAAGTTTGGGGGGGTGATGTTCTTACCTCATTGAAGCACCAAGAGTATAATCTTTTCTTTGTAATGTTTGCTAGGGGAGTTGATTTTTTGTGGTATGTTGAAACTTTAATCAATTTTGATGTGCCGATTTTTTGCAATTTGCCTAGTGTTCAGTGGAGTTTCTAGTGTGTGGAGTCATTTAGATAGTCAATTGATTCTTTCGTCTAGTTTTCCTATTTTATTATTGATGAATCCTATGATGATGAGTATGTTTGAGCTTTGATGATAGAAAAAAGTAGAAGAGTGGAAAGATGATCGAGTTGAACAACTCGAGGAGCTCGTGCATACGTTGAAGAAAAATCAGGTGCCCTTGTTTCCTTATTCTTATTTTTATGTGTGCCTTTAAATTGATGGAGTGGAAGGATTGTGTTTTTGGTTTAGTGATCCACATGAGCTATTGTTTAAATAGTGCTTAAAATTCATATGCTTTTGAAATTAATGAAGGAAGTGTACCTGAGTTATATTGTGATATGAAGTTCTATGTGTACTTGTGGGATATTACTTACTATGAAAATGCTCTGTTATGTGTTGAAAACCCATGTGAGATTTTGAGCCTTATTCATGTACATAATCACATGATATTTCTTTTCTGGTGAGTATCGTTCTTGTGTGTGTATTCTAGAACTTGCCTCTTGTCTTACTTGAGACCGCATGTTATGTTAGATAATGGGAGGTGATTTTAGGCCATCTTTGATAATTATGAGTCACTTTGTTAAATAATTTCCTACCAAATAACCTTATATCCGTAGTTAGCCCTTTTGAGCCTAAAAGCATTATTTCTTTGGCAACCTACGAAGATAGCCACTTTGATATCCTATTTGAGTCTTAAATTCCTATATTTATTGGAGAATTAAATATTTTCAAAGTGTGTGAATTGATTTTTATGGAGTTCGGAAGGAATAAAATATTTGGAGATGTACAAGTGATTATGAGCTAAAAAATAAGTTGCTTAGGGGTAGTGCCTGAAACTGGTACCCCGAGATGTTAGAGGTAGTGCCCGAAACTGGTACCTCAAGAAAGGGAGAAAAAAGAACAGAAGAAAAAAGTATGTTGAGCTTGAAGGAAACGAGAGAAAAGAAAATTAGAAGAGCATGAAGCTGGATAGCCTTGAAGTGTAAAAATCCGCAGTACAAAAGATCTCTTGTATTAATTCTCTTCTAATTGAGTCACTTTATCCACATGTTTCCTGTCATTACCAAAGAGCCAACATTACATCCAAAAGAAAAGTCCTTTTTGATCACATTGTCGAATCATACTTTTAGTGGTGGAGAGTTTGAGACTTTTGACAAGTTTATGGTTACGCATGCACTTGAATTGAATTTGAGAGTAAACACCTTAACCCATAAGTTTACATCTTTTACACTTGAGTACGAGTGATATATACTTCCCGTGAGAACATATGAATGGAGCATTTGAATTGGTGGTGATTGTCTTATCTTGTATGCTTTGAATTGATTATTACATGTAATGAGAGTTGCATGACCTAAGTTGAGGACGATTGTATTGTGAAAGGGGTATTCGTCATAATCCTTGTTTCCCTGCTAATTTTTTTACTATCTCTCTCTCTTTATTTTTTACTTTGTTGCCTCGGAACGAGCAACGGGTAAGTTTGGGGGTTTGTTGAGAGTGAAAATAAGCGTATTTTAGTGTCCAATCTAACACCTTTTTGATGAGTATTGTTGTTATATATTAGCACAAGTGTCTTATATTCAATATATTAGAGAAAAAGGTGCACTTGAGGTGTTTTATTGTGTTTTAGGTAGAAAAATGATCAAAAGTGCCAAGTTGGAGAAAATGTGCAATTTGTGCATGAATGCTGAAAAATGCACGTCCAATTTATGTAATTTTTTTATATTTATATGGAGCTCAAACCTAGAATTGTTATACATGGTTGGAACGCCACGGAAGAGAGGGTCGTTTTGGCATAAGGAACACCTCAATCGAAGTCCAAACAAGAAAGTTATGATCAAAATGGTGACATCGCGCAAGCTGTTTCTACTCAGCACGACTGTTCTAATTTATATGACTTGTTACATCTTCAAATGTTGGACTTCTGGTGAGATATTTATATTCAGAGAAATCCAAGGAAAAGAGGATCGTGTGAGCATAAGAATCACTAAAATTGGAGATCGGACGAGGAAGTTATGCTTAAAATCGTGAAGTCGCGCAGCTGCAAGCGAGAATTTCTGAAAATTTCCAAAAATTACCTATTTCTTGGAGCACAATTAATCTCCTTATCACATAATCTCATTATTCATGTGAGGAGAGAGCCACAAATCCATCCTACACCCCACAAGGGAGGATCACCCCCCAACCATCATCCACATCCTTTCATTCATCCATCCATCACTCTGAATATTCGCCTGTGGATCCAAGAAGGAGAATCAAGAGGATTTGAAGAGACGGAAGAGAGAAGGAAGGAGACTTCTACACCAAGGATTTTTCTAATTCTTTTCTTCTATTTTCTAATTTTCCGGACATACGGGTAAGATCTATCCAACACCCATGATTGTTCTTCGTAACATCATGGGCTAGAGCCTTTTTTGTAGAACTAGGGTTGTGAAGGTTTTTACCAATTAATTGAACTTTCGTGTGTAAACTCCATACAACACTATTTGTAGATTTATTTTATATATGATTGTGCCTTTTTAATTCATACTCACGGTCGTTTTGTGCATCATTAACTATTATGTAAAGTCCGAATGCATATTTTGGTTATTGATTGAGTGCGTTCACTGCTGAGCAAGATTCCATGTTATGATTCTAAGTGAGGGGACTCCGAAACTTCATTAGAACTATCATATATGAATACTTATTAACTGAATTGAATTCGAGTTATTAAGTAGGATAAAGAGGATAATTTTATAATATCTATAAAGGGAGATCATATCGGGTTAGAGTACCAATTGGCCAGAAAAATAATTGATACTAATAGTACCTAGAAAGGGGGTGGAATTATATTTCTTGCTCCGAGGTTATTCACACGTGTTACACACATATTTACTTGTGTCTATAGAGTAGATATGCATGGTTTAGTGATGCGTCCATATTCCACAAGGTAGAGTCGGACATCAACACACGAAAGAGAAATTAATGAGTGAAACTGGATTACCCTAGAGCTACCTATTCTCCTACTTGATCCACTTTCGTATTCTTTTAAGTGACTTTATTTTATTTGTTATTTAATTAATTATTTATTAGTTAATAATTAAATCCTCAAATATTATTGCTTGTCTTAATTAATTTAGTAAATAATTAAATTGATAATACGCCGTCTTTTGGGTTCGATAATCACTTGGTCGCTTGCTTAAGCTGCAATTGATATCCTTAATACTTGGGGATTAATTTTGCGTGCAAAGAAAATGCGCATCAGATACCACATAATGCGGGACACTATGGTATAAATCAAAAAGTTAAATACAAAGTAATTAGTGTGATTCCATGTTCAATATCGTTTATAAGGAATAAACATCAAGAGAAAATTACCTTGAAATGAACTCGGAGATCCGATCCCCTAGCCGTGCAAGCTGTAATAAACATATAACACAATCCAATCAAATAATACTTTCCTTGAAAAAAAGTCACAATTAAAGGTAACCATGAAAAACAAACGTAAAAGATCCGACACAAAAAATAGCTTAGAATCGAAAAACTTACATTTTGTCTAGTTATCAGGTTCCTTTGAGTATACATCTGGACTAAAGACATTGGTTTCAATGTCTATCAGCACATTTTTATGCATAATCGATGTCTAATCGAACAAAAACATCATGAAAAAACATCGATTTGTAAAAGCCGATATCTATCCGAGGTTTATTTCTTTTTTTGTGTTGGGAATAGACATTGCTGGAAAGACATCAGTTATGAATAACCGATGGCTATCAGCACATTTTCTAAGGAAACCAATGTCTATCAATATACTTTTGCACTGATAGACATCGGTTATTAAAAATACATTAGTTTTAAATGAAAAGACATCACATTTTATGCATAAAAGATGTCTATTCGATGATGTCTATCAACATATTTCTTATATTTATTGTCCTTGAAACTTCTTGCGTACACATACCGCAACAAAATGGTGTTGTTAAATGCAAACATAGACACATTTTTGAGATTGCTAGGCATTGCGCTTTTAATCCGAGTTGCCCATAATATTTTGGGGTGAATGTGTGCTAACGGCTATTTACTTTATAAGTAGACTTCCTTCGAAAGTTCTTCAAAATCGTAACCTATATGAAATTTTGTTGAACATAAAACCACTTATGTACACTTGAAGGTTTTTGGGTGTCTTTTTAATTATGCTAAAGACAAAAGAAAAAGATGGGATAAGTTCCATAAAAAGGGATGCTGTGCATTTTTGTGGGATACCCGCATGGACAAAAGGGTTACAAAGTACATGATGTTAAGAGCAAGAAATACACTTCTCATGACGTAAAATTCTTTTGAGAATATTTTTCCATTCTTGTCTCACATTGATGAATCTTGTGATAGTAAATGGAACTTCTAGTTAGATGAAACTCGTGATTGTGATCAGTCTGATAACAATGGGTACACCAAGATACAACGTGAAAACAATGGTCAAAATATTAGTCATGAGGACAATCAGCAAAATGGAGTAGTGGGTTCATGACAAAGTAGTAGAGCCAAAAGACAAATATCTCATCTTCAAGAATATGAGGTTGACTTACCAGAATATATAGACCACATGCAGCCCACATCCAATCTGGTTTCCTCACAGTAGACCTCCTTATTAATTATATCTCTTATGATCAATTTTCTTTTTTCTCACAAGTGTTTCTTGACCGCCATCAATATAAATGATGAGCCAAAATTCTATTCACAAGCACTAAAAATACAATAATGGCGAGAGGCGATGAAAAAAAAAAGCATTAGAAGTAAATGAAAAATAGAGCCTAGAACATTTACCATCGGGCAAACGTGCAATTGACTCAAATAGGTTTATAAGGTGAAGTAAGCCCACAAGAGAAGTCGAGCGTTACAATGCACGACTTGTTGCTAAGGGCTTCCCGCAAATTGAAGGCATCGATTTTCATGAGACGTTCGCCCTAGTAGCAAAGTTTGTTACAATTTATAGCATGTTAGTGGTTGGAGAAAGGTTACATAATTCACTAGTTAGACGTGAACAATTCCTGCATGGTGACTTATTAAGCATGTCTACATCAAAGTCCCGCAAAGCTTTGCTAAACTAAGAGACGCTAGAGTTTGCAAATTACGCAACTCCCACTATGGTTTACAATAGACATCGAGAAATTGGTAACATAAGTTCATTCATGCAATCATTGCTATTGGCTTTAGACTGTCACATGCGGGTGTTGTTCATTTTCAAACAAGGGGGTATATATGTTGTAGCACTAATATACGTAGATGATGTGATTCTTGCGGGCAATGATGACAAAAAAATTTTATAGGTTAAATGACATCTTGATCACAACTTTATCATAAAGATTTAAGTCCTTTGAAATACTTCTTGAGCATTGAGGTAGCATGTTGAAAAAGGGTATTGTGTTGAATCAACGTAAATATACAATTGATATATTCAAAGATTGTGGCATGGAGGGTTGTCGTCCTAGTTTGTTCCCTATGGAACAAAATACTAGCTACGACCCTGATGAAAATAGAGTTGTCGTGGATGTACTACAGTATCGTCTCTTGGTGGGAAGGCTCTTTACCTCACAGTTACATAGCCGGATATTCTATATACTATGAATGTGCACAGTTTCCTCGCCATTTGCACATCGATGCAGCATTGCGAGTTGTCCGGTATCTCAAAGGGATGCCTGGACATGTCTTTTTACCTGCAACTGGAAACCTGGCCCTTTATACATATTGCGACTCTTATTTGGGAGGATGCCCGAAGACGAGGCTTTTCAAAATCGATTACATTATATCACTCGAAGGAGCACCTATCTCTTTGCGTATTAAGAAGCAACCGTGGTCTATCGATCCTCTACCGAAGCCTAAAATTGTGCCATGGCAGCAACCATTAGTGAGATCTTATGACTTTGTTGGTTGATGATCACTTTAGAAGCACAACAAACAACAGCAATCTCGCTTTATTGTGACAATCAAGCCACACGGTAAATTGCCAACAATCCAGTTTATCAGGATAGAATGAAGCATGTTGAAATGGATTGTTATTTTATCCATGAATGCGTTGAGTCCAAGGACATCGAGCCTCGAAAGATTACTACTTAAGATCATATTGCGGACGTATTCACCAAACACAAACACTTGTGTAAACCATGCTACTCTTTAGTACATGAAAAATTACTCTTTAGACACATAAATTGTTACTCAAAATTAAAAAATTACTCTTCAAATTCTTGTAAACCTCGATTTTTCGATTACTCTTTAGTACATGAAAATTTACTCTTTAGAGATATGAATTATTACTCTTCTGTATAAAAATTATTACTCTTCAAAAAGTAATTTTTTTATATACTAAAAAATAATTTTAAAAATAGAATTTACATGTTAACCCATTTAAATCCCATTTACATGAGACCCACTCTTCACCTTCTAACTTGAGCCGAGAGTATTGAGATAAGTATATATTTTACAATATATTTGATTGATTTGTTTTGTATTTTTTTATTTCTCATAATATAGTTGGCCACAGGATTTCTTGGTCCTCAATTGTAGGACCGATACAAATTAGAGGATTCATCGTATTGTTGTACAAATATTGGGTTTTTCCTAACTCAAAATATACCATAAAAAAATTAGAAAATACATTCTCAACATCCTTCAACTCTGTAGTATATAAATAGAGGTCCGATTAATGCGAATGATTTAACCTATGCACTAATGAATTAACATGTTTGGGACACAACGTAAAAACAATGATCAAAGATTTAAAGCGGCGCCCGATGAGATGGATAAAAAGTGATAACATCATTAATAAAAAGTAATATTCAAATGATGGAAAGTGATAATAGTTAACTATTTCATGAATAATTTATAGTATAAATAAAGGTAATATTATTTTATAGCAAAAATGACAACATTATATAGCGAAAGTGATAATGATGTTATCACTTTTTACGTGAGACGGTTTACACAAATCTTTACCTTAAAGAAGATGACATTTTCCAAATAAATAAATAAATAATACTCCATGATAATAGTTATTAAAAATAAAGTATTAATATTAAAATAAAGTTGCATATATTGTATAATGTCTCAATCACCTCATTTATTCTCCTCATACCAACCATGTTCATGATAATTTCCACAACACCACACTCTTACTTTTCAAAACTCAACCACTAATCAACACAACTCCTTCTCCATCATTCTCCAAACTCATTTTCTGCAATCATCATCCATCCAAAGGTAGACAGAGAGATGGGAAAAGTTTGCTGCGATTCGCAGGAAGAAGGATCGTCGATGGCGTTCGTAGGGTTCGCAGTAGCTCTTGCGATGGCGATGCTGCTCTTCTATCTGTGCCAGCCCCCTAGATACAAATACAAACTTTGCCACTGCCACTATCATTACTGCTCTTGCCGTTAATTTACTCTTTCTCTCCATTTTTTATTTTTTACTTTTTAACTTATCCTTTGCTCTTTTCATTCTCACACTGCTGTTTTTACTCTACACTGCTTATTTTTCTTGGAGATCCACATCATCATCTCTGGAGACTGGAGATCCTTCATTTATACTAGTATTTTATCTTTTGTGAATTTTCCTTTTTCTTTGGTTTTCAGTGAGAGTGTAGATTACTTTACTGAGAAAAAGACACCATGAATTGGGTTTGAATTTTAATTGGCCGGAAGACCAAAGAGTATGTATACTTATTTCCTTGTATTAATATTTTTCACTCATGCAAATATTCATTTTAATCAAATATCAATTTATATTTCTCTCTCTGTTTCAAGTTAAATTATATCTTTACTAAATATACAAACAAAATTTAAGAAAAGTTGTTTTTTAATTAATTTTATTAACTTTTGAAGTATAATGTAGTATTTTTAAGTAATAAATAAATTATAAAATTTTTTATATTTGTTAAGTAAGAGCGAAAAAGTTATATTTAAGATGTAACTTTAAGGTTTGAAATTGATATAATTTTTCCCATTTTTTTTAGTGATGAAGTTTAATCTAAGATGAACAACAAATGGAATGTCTGAAATTTAATATGTGAAGGAGAGTTTTAAGATCAATCTCTAACCACAATGTTACTACTAGAAATGCCTAATGAAAAGAGAATGATAAATTCTTTTAACTGAAATTTTTAGTATTAAATGGATATTGTGATATGTTTAAATTTAAATTTAATGCAACTGATCCATATTTTAGTCTGTATTTTTCCCTTTAAATGTAAATGCTCTCTTAGCAGAAAACTCAAACTTTAATTTGTTTTTTCATAAAACATTTATAATGCACCCAATCTAACTATATTTTGTAATGAATAACCAATTCAAAAGCAATTTTATTTTCCCTATTTTCATCACCCTTTGTTTTTCCATCTTTCATCCATTCCTTACTCTGATTTGTTGTTTCATACGAAATCAGACATTTCATTACATTAGTGGTATTGACTCTGAAGAATATAGTCCAGTTAGAACATTTGCAAGGAAAAAGCAAATTGCTTTCGAGTTTAAAGTAAATATATTTGGGACAAGTGTGACAGATTTCACATAAATCCTTTTCAATTATGGGTAAAAAGAACATTTTGCTTTAAAGATTTTATATAAACTACAATAGTAAAACATTATATGAATAAAATAATAAAATTACAAATATATCATAAAAATTTATTCTAAATTCTAATATAATTAAAACTTTATTAGAGAGAATATGAATCACAAAGTTCACATGAAGCCAGTTACATAGAAATCTTTGCCAACGAAAATACTTAATGTTCTACCATCTAAAAGGTGATTTTAATCTTATTCTGAAGGAGCAACTAAATATCAGACAAAGTCTTATAATAACCAGTTACATCGTGGTAAAAAAGAATCTGATCATAATCCTTCAGAATGTGCAAATAAAATTGGTATCATCTACACTATACAGCTTGTTTGCATAATATCTACTGTAATCGACCATAGCTTACAGGACTTGGTACAAAAAGTATCAAATCATCTGTCACTTTTCTTATACAAGTATACAACTTCAGTACAGATAATCTATATTTACCAAGTACGTTTCGAAAATCCAACATGCAGACTATACGATGAAAGTGTAACAGATGAATTGAATCGCTACACATATCACGTGAAATTATTGTCAGCTTCCATCAATTCAGTGACATTTCTAGTTTAATTGAAGGATGAGAAAAAGAATACGTAAAACTCTTCTCGACTAACAATTCCTAATCATTTGGTTTCGACCTAGTGAAAGAATACATAAAACTCGTCAACTAACAATTCCTAATTATTTGGATTCGACCTAGTGAGTGTAGCAGACTTCACAATTCAGGCTCTTATTTAGTGGGATTTCTACATCTCTCCAACCAATAAAGAAGCCCATGCAAGAAAACAAGGAATATTTCAAGACAATAGATCAAACAAAAAAGATGATTCTGTACTTATGACAGGAATTTCCCATAATAGTTCTTCATTTAAGTTGAGCAGAGATTGCCAAAAAGAGCAAGAAATTTGCAAAAAGGATATTATAGACATGGAAGAGAGAAGGCATGTATTATTTAAAAAGTGTTGTCGTTTGTATACTAACTAGAGCAAAGCAGCTTCTCAAGAGCCGAGTTTTCATCCCCTCCGGCACTCTCTAAAGCACTTCTCACCAAAACCTCAGGAAACCCCATCTCCACAAGCTTTTGCACCTGTCATACCATCACAATTTTTTAACTACACTTGACACAATATGTTTAAGAAAAAATACCCAACTCTTGATATCCGACCCAGCCGCATGAAAAGGAGTTCAAATTTTCCAAGGAAGCTTTGCTCTGTAACTCTTTTACTCTGGATTGTACGTGGGGGGTAGAAAGAGGAACATACATGGAGAATAAAATTCTTTTCCAGAAATTCACATACCTTTTCAGCTGAGCCAAGGGATGATGTCTTTGCAAATGTTTCTGTCCAGTAACGAGCTGTGCCCACAAAAGTTTGGTAGTCTTTACGAAACTGAAGCATGAACCGTAATAACAACTAATCAAGTAATCTCAAATGGAGATAAAAACGTGTGTAGATGAGTAAATGTAAGGCCACATATCAAGCTGGTGTAGGTATTTCAATGACAAAAGAATAACCAACTGAAAATCTTGAGAAACAAATTAAAGGTCATATTGACAGGACCTGTTGTGCTACCACAGCATCCTGGGGATCATCAGGTTCTGGAGCAGATAAGAGTGCTGTTTTCAAAGTCAGAGCAGGACTCCACTGGTCTTTAAGGATATCCAGGCATATGGCACCACTTTGACTGCTTATATTAGGATGCCTTTGATGCAAATAAGGTATCAAAAGAGTAAATTAAATTCTTTAAGCACAAAATAAAACGTAAAATCTTGATAAGCATTGAAAAGAAGAAAATGTTAATAAACTAGTTTGATGAAATCGGCAGCAACAAGACAACACTTCATCATTTCGAAGTTGTCTCTCTTTAATTAGCGTACACAGTTGCAAACTGTGATTGACATTTATACAAAACTCCATTTAGTAAAAAAAAAGTTTCAAATTTAGTATCAAGTAAAATGAAATAAAATGGGAAATAGATGGAGTTTGATATTTATATAAAGCTCCTCTTTGATTCATCAACACAAGAAATCTCAATTTGCACATATGTTTCAAGGCCATGAAGCATAGTTGTTAAAGGCGCGCCTAAGGCGCTCAGGCTCAGGGGTCTGCGCCTAGATTGTTGATTTTTTGCTATTCCAGGCTCATGTATCAAAGGCGCGCGCCTAGGTGCGCCTAGATGCGCCTAGGCGCGCCTAATGCCCACGGGGGTCGCCCACGGCTTGCCCACGCCCGTTGCCACGGGTTGCCCATGCACAGGCCATGCTTGCACGGCCCATGCCCACGGCTTGCCCACGGCCGTTGCCTTGGCTTGCCCATGCCATGGCCCATGTCCAACTCCCGTTGCCCAGGATTGCCCACGGGGGTCGCCCACGGCTTGCCCACGCCCGTTGCCACGGGTTGCCCATGCACAGGCCATGCTTGAACGGCCCATGCCCACGGCTTGCCCACGGCCGTTGCCTTGGCTTGCCCATGCCATGGCCCATGCCCAACTCCCGTGCCTCTTCAACATCCTATTTTTTTTTATTTTTTTTTTTGAAGTTGGTACTCAATTATTAAAGGGTTTACACGTTTTTAAGATAAAAATGGACAGCCCACTTATAAAATGAAATAAATAGAGAATTAAGGTTAGGGTTTTAGTACTAGAACTTTCAAAACAAAGACAAAAAGGTGGGTTGCCTTCACCTCCACCATCTGCCGCTTACTTGAACTTTATTTGTGTGTATGTTTTATCTGTTATAATGCTATTATGAATTATTATGTATCATTATGTGATGTTATGTGATTTTTACTTTAGTTTAGTTAGGTAATATGATTGTAAGTAGGATATATTTGTGTATATACATTGTAAATTAAGTTTTGGGCAAAATGTAGCTCAGGCGCGCGCCTCGGGCGCGCCTTGCGCCTCAGGCGCGCCTAGGGGTCTATGCGCCTAGGTGCGCCTCTCGCTTTTAACAACTATGCCATGAAGATGATCTGCTTGTGCAAGATGATGAGCTCACCCCTATTTCCAAAAATATGACGAAAAGTTTTCTTAAGCAAATTATGCCACTAATCTACTTTTACATAAAGCAACCAAGGGCATATGCAATTTCTTTCCTTCAGCAAATGAGATACAGTTATATTAAAACAGGAATTCTTCCCTAATTTTGAAATAAATTGAAGAGAATAAACGGAGTAAATTTATGTCTCTTAGAAACATAGCATATGTACCAATTATAAGTAACAAATTTCCAGTTCCACAAAAATCAGATTTTCTTCCCTATCAAGCACAATAGTGAAGCCTACATACTGCTATATGCAAACAAAAGAGGAAATGAAATGAAAATAGTGCGGAATGACTCATAACACCATACCATACTTTAGTGGTGAACCGCATTTTTGGAGGCTCAAAAGGGTAGGCATCTGCAAAGGGGGAATAAAGAATCAAATTGCAAACAAATTGAAATTATAACAAGAATCTCTCCCTTGAGTGCAACCACTGCTAAAAATTCTAATTTTCAACATAGATTGCACATTGTTTCAGGTTTTGAGAGGAAGAAAGGCATGCAATGTGTTATAACTTATAAGACTTTTCTAGTGATGTTCATGAAAATTCTAGATTCAATTTCTGTTTCCCAAGGAACAATTTATTGTGCTCCCCCCATAAAGGCTTACAGATTTCAAGAGAATATACTCCATCTTATTCAAACTGCGTAGCTCTCATCATTGCAAAAACTTCAAATAGGCCAATTAGTGAAAGCAAACTCTCTATGAAAATTCAAAGCCTCCTTTGATTGACTCAAATGAGTACACCAAATAACAACAATTGAGTACTGATTTTTTATCAAAGGCAGTTCTCCTGACCTACCAAACCACTTAATATTATTTTGGTAGCATGAAGAAAATGAATTTAAGTTTCCTTCTCTGCTTCAATAAAGAAAGTTCACAACCAAAGTACTTCATAAGTTCTGATACAAAGCACTTTCTTATTATTGAATGAAACCCCAACATTGTAATGCAGGATGACAATTCAAATATTACCAACATAATTTCAAACAACAGTATTAAAGAAATATCTGCTAAATTCAAATGTGAAATCTTTAACAAAAATCCATCATCAACCTTTTCTTGAACTTACACAACCCAGTATTGGCAAGACTTAAAGCTATCAATAATTCAGCTAAATATTTTTTGGAGGAAAATATATCAAAATTACAAATTGCAACTGAACATTCTCCAAAACCTCAGCACAGTGAATCTTGATGAAGACAAATTAATAGGGGCAGCTTGGTTGGATGTATCATGTAGTAGAGGAGGGAAATGGGAATTAAGAAGTATTCATATCCATTGACGACCCTTGGTTAATAAAAATTGATTTCAATTAGTTAATCACTCCCTTACTTTCATTAACTACTCCCCCTCATCAATGACATTCATCAATCAAACCCATTAACCATTCAATGATTCCTATTGCCATTACCATTGTAGAATTTATACCAAGTATCCTCTTAGTTCGTAGTTTTCTTGTTTATGTTTCACAAATTTAAGCTGCCATAATCATGTAGAAATTGACAGAATTCAGCAGGAAAAAAATAGAAAGCTAGCCGAGTGAAAAAGAAGTAATAATCATGGTGCTTCCCCATATGAAATCAGTCATCACTCAGCCAAATCCAAGAAACATATCACATGATACAACATTTCAACGACGAGCTGCGACAATCTCAAAGCCAAAAATAAGAAACCTAAAAATTACGTATATTAGAATAAATAAAAGTAGGATTACCAGGCAAAGTGATGTCGATTTTGAAGGTGCCGCCTTCATATGGAGTACCTAGCGGACCGGGGATTGTACCAAGCAAGTGAGCCAAATTAACATCAGCCTACGGACTTACCTTAATCCCTGATACCTCAAAATCCCTATTGCACTCATGCAACTCCTTCTGCACCCTTGAAAAATCCACCATTTTTTTTTCTTCTTTTTTCTTTTCGGTTAATTCAGGGTTTTTGGAAGAGGAGAAAGAGGCATTTATTGGAATTTATATACCACTTCATAATTCTTCAGCCAATCACCCACACCCCCTTCAAGAAATAAGACTATCACGTGAGACGGGTTTTTTTGTAGCACGGTTGTGAGAAGGGTTGATTCATTATTAAAGTATGCTTATCGTATATGTAAAGTATGTTAATTTATAATTAAAGTATGTAAAATCATACTTTAATTCATTATTCATCATAATTTACAAAATATATTTTAACAACCATTAAAGGGATAAATATTTTTTTTTGTCCCATAAGTTTGGCCATGTACAATTTTTGCCCCAAAAAAGATAATATTTGGGCATTTGTCCCACTATCTTCATAATTGCGCCCATGTTGCCCCGTTTTCACCGGAATTTGACATTTTCGCCTGAATCGATCACGTGCATGTCACGTGATCATCGGATTTGGCATTTCCCGGTGGGAAAAATATTTTTTTGCCCCGTAAGTTTGGTCATGTACATTTTTTTCCCAAAAAAGATAAGATTTGGGTATTTGTCCTAATATCTTTATAATTGCGCCAATATTGTTCCGTTTTTCTCGAAATTTGACATTTTCATTAGAATCGATCACATGTGTGTCACGTGATTATCAGATTTGGCATTTTTCGGCGAATTTACTGACCTGGCGACACAGTGGCATCCACATCAATAACAACAATAATAATATTTTATTAAAAATTTAATTAAAAAAATACCCTCCATCAATGCACTCAATTCTCACGTGCCCTCCACGTACTTCCACCATCTTCACAAACCACCATGGGCGGCAGCCGTTGGATCTTCCGCTCGCGCCACCCTACTCACGTCACCAAGCTCCCCATCATCATCTACTTGCACGGTGGAGGATTCGTATTCTTGAGCGCCACCACTCCATATTCTTTCACGAGTCATGCAATCATATGGTTGATCACGTTCCTTCCCTCATCGCTTCAGTCGAGTAATACCTAGCATTGGAGAATTATCTTCTGGAGGCGTACGACGACCTCATGGACAAAGTGCAGTGGGCTAAAACCTAAGCACTCGCCGGCTGTGACGCCAACCCATCGATCGAAGAATTCGCTGAATTCTCTATGGTTTTCCTAATGGAAAGCAGCGTCGCCGGCAACATGGTCTAACACGTGGGGATGCGTGCATTTGATATTGATCTCCAGATTACAATTAGAATCGTGAGACTGATAATGAACTATCCATTCTTTAGTGGGGTGCGAAGGACTGAATCGGAGCTAAAAAAAGGCCAACGACCCCATCCTCCACTGCATGGCTCCGATATCATGTGGTTGCTCGCACTGTCGGAGGGTACGAATCGAGGCCCTGTATCCTGTGATCCGTTTATTGGTGGTAGGCCCTTGGAGGATAAGATCCGACAGTTGCCGCCCATGGTGGTAAGAGGGTACACAGGGGATCCCTGATTGACAAGAAGAGTGAGTTTGCGTAGATGGTGGAAGCACATGGAGGGCACATGAGAGCTGAGTTCATCGATATTGAGGGTATTTTTTAAAATTAAATTACCAATAAAATATTATTATTGTTAATGTGGATGTCACTGTATCGCTAGGTCAGGAAAATCACCGGGAAATGTCAAACTCGATAATCACGTGACATGGAAGTGATCGATTCTAGTGAAAATATCAAATTTCGGGAAAAATGGGGCAACATTGGCGCAACTATAAAGATATTGGGACAAATGCCCAAATCTTATCTTTTTGGGGGCAAAAATTGTACGTGGCCAAACTTACGGGGCAAAAATATATTTTATCCCACCGGAAAATGTCAAATTCGATGATCACGTGACATGCACGTGATCGATTCCGGTAAAAATATTAAATTCCTGCGAAAACGGGGCAACATTGGCACAATTATGAAGATAGTGGGATAAATGCCCAAATATTATCTTTTTTGGGGCAAAAATTGTACATGGCCAAACTTATGGGGCAAAAGGATATTTTATTCCACCATTAAACATACTTTATCTATATAATAGACATACTTTAACACGTCTCACAACCAGTCATACATAAGTAGCGTCTCACAAGAGACTTTGTCAATTTTCATTATTAACTACTCGACAATCATTTACCTTTTTTTTTAAATTATTTTTAATGGAAAATAACGTCTTTTCATTTAAAAAAAAGGCAAAAGTTGGAGGGTTGATATTTGGTGTACCCGGTACAAGTGTGTATTTATATGTGTATAATTTTTTATTTAATAATGTATACATATTTTTTAATAATTGTATATTTTTTTTATACTTAATTTTTCATTTAAAGAATTAACAGAAAATTCACTAAAAAGTGTATACATTTTTATTCATTAGTGTATGTATAAGTTTCCGAAAATGATGAACAGTGCACCGGGTATATAGGATAATTAGCCAAAGTTCAAATATACCCTAGAACTATTGTGCTAAATCCTTTATCTTTATCAAATCAAAAAATTATGTACATTATATTTTAAAATTGAACACTCATGCTACTTATCTATTAAAAATGAATCATCAAAGTCCTCGTATAAAAAATATAAACATTAATATTTAATTTTCTTATAAGTCGATCCACGAACAATTCGACCGTCATAAATTTTCAAACTTTATATTGAAATGAAGAACTTCTTACGAACTTTCCATCTACCATTTTGAATTCTAAATCCGATATTAATAGATATATACTACTCCTTTTTTGCCACAATTTCGTAGTATTTTTTTTAAATTACAAATAATGTAAGCTTATATAAGGAGAATTTTTAATCAATCCAACCGTAAAAATTTTACAAACTTGATATCATAAGAAACCTTTTTTTATGAGCTTTTCATCTACTGCTTTAAATTTTAAATTCAATATTAATAGACTAATTATTTTTGTATCGAAAGTTAGAATTCATAAAAAGACTTTTTATAATGTGTTTCTTCAATGAATTTATTGTAAAAAAAAAGTCAATTAATAATAAATTTGAAATTAGTAAGAAGGGATTTATTTTTTAATATAAAGTTTGAAATTTTTTAACGGTCGAATCATTTGGAAATTAGCTCGTAAAATGCTTCAAAATTATTATGATATAAGGGCTCATTTGGTTACATTGATTAGCTAGGTATTAATGCAGTATACCACGTAATACCACATTTGTCTCAATATATTCATAATACATATGATCCGATATTATTTTGACCCAGTATTAATAATACTTTTTCTTGGTATTATGTATACCACCCCAAAAGGTGGGGTTACACAATACCACAATTTAATATTTACTCCCTCCGTCCCATAACAATTTACACCTTTTTTTGGGCACATAGATTAAGGAGTATAATAATTTAATGTAAAGTGAAGTGAGAGAAATAATATTTAATGTGTACTGGGTAGTTGTATTAGTGGTGAGAGTGATGTGTGTGTGGGCCCATGTAAATAAATAAATTATTTATGTGTGGGTCCCATATCCTTAAAAAGGAAACATGTCAATTTCTGTAAGACAACCCAAAAAGGAAAGTGTGTCAATATCTTTGGGACGGAGGGAGTAGGTATTAAATGTAATTTTATCATTATATCCTTATCCAATAATAATAATAAATAATAGCCATCTAAGACCCAGGATATAGCTAATAAAACCCTTAAGGATAATTTTACAGATTAGAAATGTAACTGACAACCTATCAATCAAATTATACCAAAATAAAAATACTCCAAACATGCCCAAAACAACGCCTTTCACACGGCTAACAACTGGAACTTACAGACAGGAGCCACATATTTTAGGCATTATTCAATTATAAGGCCAGTTATTTTCTATTTAACCTTTTAGATTTATATTAGCATATTCTAGCCATAAATCATATTTAAGTCATACTAGCATAATTAATAGTTATGAATCAACACATGAAGTATTTAGCCTATTAGGCTAAATATGAACATAATTAAAATAAAACAATAAATACAAAAAATAAAAAATACTGTAAATACTTACAAAGGATCTGCAAGTAGTAGTGGTATTTTATTTATACAAACTTTTATTTTACAAAAGAGGGAGTTGCTCAACACATGAGCTTACAAGAGTGATCAGAGGAGAGGGTTTTCTGATCGATGCCTTCTTACATACTAAACTAACCTATATATAAGCGAAGAAAACCGCGTATTACACAGTGAAAAGTCGAAAATTTCGGCATACACAGTAAAATATGTACAGAAAGTCAAAAGTGCACAGTATAAAGTGCTACAGTGTACAGTGAAAAGTGCTACCGTGAGCTACAGTAAGTCAAAAAAGTGTACAGTAATCTACTGTTGATGCCAAATTTTTCAAAAAGTAAACAGTAATTTACTGTTACTGTCTGATTTTTTCAAAAGGTGAACAGTAATTTACTGTTATTCTTTTGTCTGTATTCAGAATTTTCGGGTCTTTATTTTTCTGTGGGAAATGACGAGGAAGATGCTTCCATATCTGATGTAAATTTCTCCACCAATGTATCTTTGATGGCATAAATATTTCATCTATATCCACTTCATTTGGATCTTGAGCATCTTGCATTTGTTCAGAAGCCATAGTAGACTCAGATTTATTATCATCCCCAAATAAAGAAATAAGGTCCTTCTTCATTTCTTCAATATATGCAAATATCATCTGTTCTCTGGTCAGATTTCTGACTTCATTTTTTATTTTCTCATTATATGATCAAATGGAGAAGGAGTATGAACTTCTCTGTAATTACTGTCATATAATTTTATTTTTCTTTCAATGAGATCCATTGTCTCTTTCCCATATATTTCTTTAGTAAAGGGATCAATTCTTGTCAATTTTTTCCTTAATTTGGTATGAAATGTGCGATATAAGCACGGAATTCCTATATTGGTATGACCAATTTCTGGAGTCCATTTAAATATCCATGGAATCGAAAATTCAATAAAGAAGTAACATGAGGTTATACCCTCAATATATAATTTCAAATCTTGCTTTTTCAAAAGTTGTGGGGATATATCAATCCATTTATCAAATAAAATTTTTATTTTTTCTTGTAGAATATTCGGAGTAGGACCGAAACAGTGAAACCAGTTTATAAACCAGTGTGGAATTTCATTGTTATAAACGTTTAAATATATCTTGATAAACCAAGAATGTTTCTTTTTATCATTTTTATAATTCAGTACCTTTATAAAGGCATCCCCATAATCCCAGTAATTATATTTAATTGGGATTGATTTATTATTTACAACTTCTTTTTCTTTCAATGGAGAAATTCCCCAATCTTCTAAGGATATCACCTTTTTGATAATTATCTTGCTGAAATTATAAATTTCATTATTGGTGCCTGTGAAATGTGTAATTTCACATGAACCACTTTGAATTAATATCTGCTCATAAAAATATCGAGACTTATAAGTGTAATACTCAGTGTATATGTCTTATTATTATTATTATTATTATTATTATTATTATCATCATCATATATTATATATTATATTTACTATATATATATATATATATATATATATATATATATATATATATATATATATATATATATATATATATATATATATATATATATGCATTATAATACTAGTTGCAGATAGATATAATATACTCCCTCCGTCCCATAAAAGTTGACACACTTTCCTTTTTGGTTCGTCCCACTAAAGTTGACACATTTTCTTTTTAATACATGGGACCTACATAAAAATAATTAATCTATTCTCATGGGCCCTATATATCACCTCTAATACAATTATCCACTACACATTAAATATTATTTCTCTTACTTCACTTTACTTCACTTTACATTAAATTATTATATTCCTTAATTTTCGTACTCAAAAAAAATTATACAAACTTTAATGGGACGGAGGGAGTATATATATTACACTGTCAATAATATACACATACGTAAGCAGTGCTTACGTAAGCTAGATTTGGGAAATCAGGAGGAAATTTGGTTAGATCATGCAATGAATTTTACCTTTTTAACCCAATGCCTACTATATATATGCACCTATCATTTTCTAACATTGTAATTGTTCAAGAAATATTCAGAAGAATCCAAAAAGTGAGGTGGATATATATGTGTGTGTTAGTATTTATGTATATGTATATATATATAGAAATAAGTTCGCGCGCGTGCGCACACACACACACATATATAGTACACGGCTGCTTCTCTTTCATCTTCACTTTTATTTATTTTTTTTATCATGTTATATACGTAAATGATCATCTCGAGCGTAGATTCTATATATATGATTTTTTTTGTGAAATGAATTTCATATGAGTAAGAAAAACTCAGTCGAAGTATTCACCCCTTTAATGGCATATTTTGTATCGTTGGGACATAATTTTGATATTATAGGCCATTTTGAAGCCCTCTTCATGAGGATCACAAACATATAATTAGTTTTGAGTTTGGATGTGAAATGAAGAAAATGGGAAGAGACCCACTTCGTGTCAAATTTTTGTCCCCTTTAAATTTCATTATTTTCATAAAAAAATTGGTATGCATGTGATCCTCACCTTGTGAGGACTCCATACGTGCTTTCAGATTTTCAAATTGAGTTGTATAACTCAAGTTGAATCATTTATAATAAGATTTAAGTTTAGGGTAAGTTTAAATGAGAATTTAATATAATACAGGGACTTAACTGCAATTTATAAATAATATAAATTATTAAGTGAAAAGAAAGTTTTAGTCAGTATATAAAATCCCTGAAAGTCGACTGATTAAGTTCCTAAAAGTCGACAGCAGTAGCTTTGCCTTTTGGTCATGTTATATTTATTTATTTATTTGTTTATTTATTTATTTTACTTTAATTAAATGTTGATACCATAATTATATATATATATATATATATATATATATATATATATATATATATATATATATATATATATATATATATATATATATATATATATATATATACTTAACTTAATAATTTTATCTTTTTACTACATTTATTATTTTAGGTATAAAATCTTTATTTAATATCCATTTTTAATAAAATTAATGTTATTTGTATGTATTTAAAATATAATTTTTTTTAAACTATGATTGTTAAATTATTAATTATAAAATTTTAGAGTATGCATTTCTATTTATTATTTTATTTTAACTCATTTTATTTAACGATTAATTATTTATATTTTCTTAAGTTAATAATTAGTTTATTTTTAATCATACTATATTAGAAATTTAGTTTAAGTACTAGGAATTATTATTAGAAGTAGAACTCAATTTAGTATACCTTTGCAGGCATACCCGAGATCGAAGAGCAAGCCTAGTCCAGTTTACTATATCCCTGAAAGTTCAAGGTGGGGGTAACATTCACTCCAATGTGGGGGTAACTTTCACTCTTTACTGAGTGCTACAATTTCATGTCATGATTGCTATGTTAAAATGTGATATGTGTTATTTATATGTCATGTTATGTGCCATGTGTGCTTTTAGTTCGATGACAAATATTTTTTTCTTCTTTTTGTTTTTGCTGTTTATTCCTTTTATATTCAAGGAATTCTTCATACTCTGCGTCATGGTCCATTGCTATTAGCTTTCTGTTACCATGCTAAGATATAATCTCACGTCTTATTCCTCTACCACCTCTTCCTCTATAAGAGGAAGTTCCTCTGCCTCGTGTACTCATTCCTGAAAATATTCACGAGTTAGAAAATCTTGAAGACTATTTTCTTTTCCTTTTTTATAAATAATATCAAAATCAAAAGGGGCTAAATGAGCCTGCCATCTTGCAAACATTTATTTAGAAACATCATGTTTAAAATCCTTTTGAAACATAAATTTAGCTGCATTGCAGTCTGTGATAATAGTAAATTTTTTATTATATAAATCATCTTGAAATTTTAAAACACATTTAACAATAGCAAGAATTTCTTTAGAAATCGTAGCATAATTTTTCTGAGAATCATTCCATTTTCCATAATGAAATCTAACAAGATATGCTTGTTTTGTATCAGGATTAATCTGGATTAATATACCACCAAATCCTATATTAAACGCATCAGTGTCAATAATCTTTTTCCAATTTGGATTACTAAGCATTAAATAAGGCAATGTTTTAACTATGGATTTAATCCTTTTTACTGAGTATGATCATTAGACCAAGGTTTAGGATTTTTCTTAAGTCTATCATATAAAATAGATATATCATTAACCAAATTATTATAGTAAGGAGCAATATAATTAAGACTTCCTAAAATATTTGCAACTGAGTTTTATCAGTAATCTCATCAGGAAATTTATCAGCAAAATCTGTGCTTCTATTAATAGGAATGATGTTTCCTTTTTCAATAATATGACCAAGAAATCTAATCTTAGTCTGAAACAATTCCATTTTTGGTTTAGATATAACTAATCCATTTTGAATAATTAGTGATTTAAAAATATGCAAATGTTTAAAATGCATTTATATAGTTTTAGAATAAACCAATATATCATCAATATAAACAACTATGAACTCACTATAAGGAGTAAAAATATCATTCATGATCTTCTGAAATTCAGAAGGAGCATTTTTCAATCCAAATGGCATGACATTCCATTCATAATGTCCTATAGGAACATTAAATGTTGTTTTATATCTATCAGATTTATTAATCTGTATATGCCAGTATCCTGACTTCAAATCAAATTTAGAAAATATTAAACTATCATAAAATCTATCTAATAAATCCTTTTTTATTAGAAATTGGATGTCTAATCCATTTTAAAACTTTATTCAATGGTTTATAATTAATCACCAATCTTGGTATACCTCTTTCTATCTCAAAATGTTTATTAACATAAAATGCAGTGCATGACCACGGAGATTGTGAATGACTTATGAGTCCCTTTTGTAATAAAGATTCAATTTCTTTTTTACACAATTCTAAATATTCAGAATTCATTTGACAAGGTCTAGCCTTTGTTGGAATATTCTTTTCATCAAAAGAATCCTCATAAGGTAAAGAAATAATATGCTTTTTTCTATCCCAAAAAGCATTGGGATGATCATTACAAATTTCTAAAGAAAATTGATTTTTCAAAAGACTAATTTTATCCTGTAATCTAGGATTTTTCAAATGATCATCAAGAGTAACAATATTAATCTCTTGTTTTAAAAAACTAATTTGATTTTGCTTAGCCTTGATATTATCATAAAGACTATGCAAAGCTTTAGTAAATTGTTCAATAATAAACTCAAGAAAAATATCATCACCTTTAAAAGTACCAATAATACCCTTATTATCAATCTTTTTTATAGGATAAATATTATTCAAAAATGGAGTATCAAGTATAACCTGGTTTGAAATATTTTTCGCAAGAATAAAACTTTGAGAAATACATTTGTTATTAACACAAATATAAGCTTTAGGAAGCTTGTAATCAATTTGAAGTTTATCACCTCCAGCATGCCATAAAGTATGACTAGTTTTATGAAAATATCTGGTAGGTATTAACCCTTCTTGTATAACATTTAAATCTGCACCATTATCAATAAGAGCAGTAATGTTTGTGTATAATGATTATCAATCAATAATGAAATCTTTATATACCATTTTTGGGATATAACCATCTCAATGGTAGAGAGAAATCCTTCATTAAGGATACTTGGTTTAATAACATCTGTATTCATATGAGAAACAATATTTGATCTAGAAATTTCTTCAAGTCTAGAAATTCTAGATTCTTGAATAATGTTTTTATTCTTTAACATATTTATTTCTTCTTTGAGATTATTAATCTCTTTATGAAGATCTTATAGAGATATGTCTCATTTACTATGATATTTGGTTTTTAACTGATTCATGGCCTCAGTCATGTTATAAGATCTATTCTTATTAAGAATATCATGGGTTAATTCTTCTTCTTTATTAGAAGAGGAAGCACCATCATTATTACCGATATCATCGATAATTTTTGTCCTTAATATAGGATCTTTAATTATTTTTAATACCTCAAAAATATTATTAGAAGTTAAAACATTTATAGACATATCTGAAAATTGAGATAAAATTTTATAGAACTCAGGATGTTCATTACTAAACCTTTTTTACAAGGTTCGCATTCTTCTGATTTAGAAATATTCTCATTATTGAGATTATTAATAATCTCTTATTCTGATTCAGAAGTGCTTGAAGATTCTAATTCTGATTTTTCAGACTCAGTTTTTCTTCGAGAGTTTGTATTATTATCTCCTTGATATCATCAGGAATTTCAAGATTATTAATCTTTTTCTTTGTCCAACAGAATTTTTTGGTATGACCATATCTACTACATAATTTACAATATCTCTCTTTATTCTTCTTATACCTATAAGGCTTTTTCTGAATTCTCTCTTCTTTTCTTTTATTCTTTCTTTCCATTTCTGAATTCTCTCTTCTTTTCTTTTATTCTTTCTTTCCATTTGTTTTTGAGAATATGTCCTGTGTTTTGATTTATAAACCTTTTTATGATCTCTATTGGTTTTGGTTTTACTGGATGAAGGATTATCCATACCAAGGTTTTACTGGATGAAGGATTATCCATACCAAATTGTTGGCAGAATTCTCCCAACTATTTACATGTGGTATTCTTTTTATGTAACACATTTTATAAGGAAAAAGAAAATACATCTACCAGGTTTGAATCTTTGACCTCTTATTTAGAATAAGTTACTTCTACCACCTTGACTAACTATAACTTAATTTTTATTTTGAATTTTTATTTTATTAAACATGACTACATCACTTTTTTATTAATTTATTAAAATATAATTTTTAAAATCATCTAATACAATTAAACTTGAGTTGTTATTATACTAACTAATTTTAAAAAATTATTATATTATACAATGTAATTTTATTAAGAAATATAATTATTTAAATAATTAAAAATAATCATATTATATAATTAAAATATATTTTTATTATAAATAAATTTATAGATATTAAAATTATTTTAAATAAATATAAATATATTTTTTTCATACAACACTATTAATAATATTTTTAAACATTTTATTTATATGAGCATATATTTTTTTTCAACTTATATAATGGAGTATATAAATTGTTTAATAGTGTGTTAGTTTTTTTTAATTATTTAAACTATATAAAATATTACATATTTCATTTATATAAAATGTTATGTATTTAAAAATATAATATAATAGTATTAAATTTCATAGTGTTACATAAAAGGTGTAATATATAAAAATGATACTACTAAAATGTTACATATAAAAAAGTGTAATTTGAAAAGTGATATATTTATAAAAGTTTTATTTAAAAATTGTTGCTTTCATAAAATGTTACTTATTGATGTTACATATAAAACAAGTGTTACATATTATTAAAATTTAAATAGTGTTACAATTAAGTGTTATATATAATAAAAGTGTTACTGTGAAGTGTAACATAACATCATTTATGTTGTAGTGTTCATTGCATAAAGCTAATCCTTCTTGGATACAAGTGTCTATTAGAGCACCATATGTATAATTCTCATAAGGAATCGTAATATGATTACGTATTAGGGTTTTTCTTACTCTTTCAGCAAATAAGTTGGGTAATCCGTCAATAAATTTTGACTTCCAATGAATGTTATTACATTCTGGCAATTCCATCACTCTGCTTAGGTAAGTATCTATATACCACCTAAAATCAGAAAGTGTTCTACACCTCAGTGTTTGTAACAATGTTCTAATAGTATCACTATTATCACTGAACCTTCACATAAAGTGTTCAATTATATTTACTGCCAATGCATAAACTGCATTTTCAACTGTCTTATTATTCTCTTCTTTTACCATATTGAGAATATTATCTCTATCTTGTGGGTTTAAATAATTATCCCACCAGCCTTTAAGTTGTCCAGTAAATCCTGCGACTATCATAGCTGCAATAACCTTATTAGAATTATTGTTATTTTTATAAATAGTCGAATACATAAGCATTCTATGAACCGTATTATAAATCTGTTTATTAGAATAACCATCAATATTCCACTCATAGATTTTATTACCAGAATAGCAGATATCAAGAGTATCAGTATATTCTTCATGTAATACATCCATGGGTGTTGGTCTATTATAATAATATTTACTCTGAATAGGTTTATCAGCCCACTTAGTATTAATCTTATTTATTTGATTTTGAAAAACCTGTTTATGATCAATGTTTTCTATCAAATTATCATATAACTCTTTATCAAGAGTCTTTATACTCAATTTATCAAATTTTTCTTGAAGAAATTTTTCTAAATCATACAAAGGTCTAATTTTGAAATTAGATATAACTGGCTGAAGGAGGTTGAAAATTGGGTAAAGCTATAATAATAATAATAATAATAATAATAATAATAATAATAAGGGGTAAATGTGTCATTTAACTAATTACCCAATTTGTTAATATATTCAATAACATACATAAAATAACTAATACCTAGTTATCCATAATCTCATTTTTTTATAATATCAAATAATAATACAATTAATTACAAGTCAAACAAATCTCATTATACACAATCCTTTTATATCCTATATCTACCAGCAAATGACCCGGTAAAATTGTTTCATTATCTTAAAATAATGAGTTTATTTGTAAAAAAAAAAATTAAGAGTTTACTTAATCCATGTGATATAGTTCAAGGGCGGCATATGTGGTGATCCTTTGCCCTTTTAAAAATTAGCAGCCACCGTAATTTTTTTTTTTTTTTTTTTTACTTTTAAAAATGATGTTTTAAAATTTTGAATATTATTATCTCGTCTGCACACCTAGGGATGTAATCGAACCGAATCGAGTCGAACACTACTAGCTTTGAGTATCATTTGTTAAGGAATTATCGAACTCGAACTCGTCAAGAAAAAAAATATCAAACTCGAGCTCGAACTCAAACTGTTTGTTAAGGTTCACGAATATATAAAGTAACTTGTTTATGAACACTTTTTCATGAACATTTAAATATTTTTGTTCGTAAATATTAAAAAGAACGTTTGGTTTATAAACATCTAATGTTATTCATAATATTAAATAAACAAACTAACAAAATATAATAATAAACATTACAAAAATATTTAAATATTTAAATAATGACTTAAGTTATTATCATATTTGTGTGGTTTAATATAAAATATTTAATTATTGAATATAAATAAATAAGTAATAATATATAATGCTAAAAAATAATTATAAAATGTACGAACACGTTTGCGAGCTATTAACGAGCTCATTAACAAATATGTTCACGAGCTTTCGAACCGAACACCCTTAGGCTTGAGTTTGATTTGATAGACTATTCGAACTCAAAATTTAAGTTTGGTTTGGTTTGTTAAGGTTAACGAACGAGCTCGAACGAACACTTTATCGAATCGAGACCCGAATAGTTCGCGAACAGTTTGGTTTGCTTACATCCCTAAGCATACCTACAACTAAAGTTTACATAAATGAGATTCATATAAATAATTAAATATTTTTATGCGCTTATACATAACACTAATATAATTATTCACTATACATTAAAGTATTGTATTTTTCACCTTACTATTAAAATTCTATACTCCCTCCGTCCCTAGGTAAGAGTCACATTTTATCATTTTGGTTGTCCCACCCAAAGGATTTCATTTTTTTTGGACACATGGGACCCACCCACACCCACTAATACAATTAAAACATGGGGCCAACACACCCACTAATACAACTATCCACTACATATTAAATAATAATACTCCTTAATCCACGTGCTCAAAAGTAAATTGGACTCTTACCAAGGGACGGAGGGAGTATTACTTAATCACATAAAGCAATTGTCAGCATTTAGAATTGGCAACGTGGCGGGTATGAGACGGTTTTTAATACTACCATCCTCGAACCGATTGAAACCAAACCCTCCCCATACCCCAATGGAAAATTAATTTTGCACCCCATCACCACCCGTATTAGTGTCGCGTATCCTCGAACCCGAATCGAAATCTTTTTTTCTTTTTTAATTAAAATAATTATATTATTTTAAAAATAATAAAATTATTACTTTAAAAAAATCTAAAATACATAAAAAAATAGTACAAATTAACTAAAAGAGAGATACTATGTTTCGGGGCGGGTTCTGGTGGGATATTTAAATACTGCTCCAGCCCCGTTTCTATTAAATTTTTTTTTATTTTTTCCGAAATCTGAATCTCGGCCAAAAGTAAAAAAACCACCCAATCGAAGACTCGATTATCTTGCCATCCTTATCAGTGTCCGGCTGTGACGAACTTAGTATATGAATAGAGTTCTCTCTAGCCGAAAAAAATGCTCCCCCTTCTCTCTAGACTATCTCTCTCTCTAAAGTTCAAATCTGTTTTCCCCCTCTCCACCCCTTTGCCCGCCCCTCTCCCTCCCTTTCCTCTACGACGGCACCGTCATGTGATGGAGCATGGAAGCGATCAACCCCGTCTTCTCTCCTAGTTTAGATCTTGGCTCGTTTTATCCTCATCCGTATGAAATTTTTTTCCTGCACAGTCGGAGAAGGACGACAGAGGTCAGATCTGGGCAGATTTGTGGTGAAGGAAGAGTTGGCGTTGGATGCGGAGCAGTTAGCGGTGCGGTGGTCGGTGGAGAGGAGGATTGCTTTCTTTGGCTGATTTTTTAATTTTTTAGATCCATTTCCTATGCTCTGTGTTTGTTTAGTTCTCTGTTCTTTTTCTCATTGTTGGGTTTTAGGAGGGTACATCTATGGATCTAACTAGCATAGGTTGCTTGTTCAACAGTTTGCATTTGTTTCTCCTGATGTTTCTCTTTCTTTTGCTCGACTGTTTAAGCTTGCCTTTTTATTTGTCTCCTTTATGGAATGTGTCCTCCTTGTGAGGTGTTAAAGTCTCCTTCATGGAGTTGTAATCCCCCTTGTGGAGGGACTGGTCTCTCGGTTGATTACCGAAGAGTCCGACGTAGCCTGTTGGGCTAGTTTATAAATGAATCCTATCGTTTGATAAAAAAAAATGTATATGAATAGAGTTGATGGGTTTATGGCTTAGAAGATACTACATGACCGTGCTCATTTAATATAAACAAATTCTTCTCTATTATATTTTTAGTTGTAATTATTATTTTGCCGTAAAGACAATTTTATCCTTTTCTTAAATTTAATTCGAGTAAAATATACACGAGTGAGTAATATAACTTTCAAATTAATAATTTGATTAATATAATTTTTTGGTAACATGAGTAATGTAATTTTTCGAGTTAATATAATTGTCGAGTTAATAATTCGAGTAATACGAGTAATATAATTTTCGAGTTAACGTAAATTTAGAGTTAATAGTTTGAGTTAATGTAATTTTTTAGTAATGTGAGTTACTAATGTAATTTGTTTAGTAATTTAATTTTGAGTTAATGTAATTTTCGAGTTAATAATTCGAGTAATACGAGTAACGTAATTTTTGAATTATTGTAAATTTAGAGTAAATAATTCAAGTTAATGTGTTTTCAAGTATTATGAGTAATGTGATTTTTGAAATAATGTAATTTTCAAGTTAATAATTCGATTAATGCGAGTGATGTGATTTTCGAGTTAATGTAAATTTAGAGTTAATAATTCGAGTTAATGTAATTTCGAGTAATATGAGTGAGTAATGTAATTTTTGAGTAATGTGAATTTTGAGTTAGTATAATTTTTAAATTAATAATTCGAGTAATGCAAGTAATGTAAATTTTTGAGTTAATGTAAATTTAGAGTTAATAATCTGAATTAATGTAAATTTCGAATAACATTAGTAACGTGGTTAAGTAATGTAACTTTCGAACAATGTAATTTTTGAGTTAAATCTTTTTCAAGTTAAAGAGTAATTTACTCAAATTAATTCGAGTAAATGGTATTTTTGTTTATTAGAATAAAAAAAGAAATGTATTTAAAATTAGGATAAAAAAGTATTTTCTTATTTCTTTTATGGTTTTTTCTCAATGAATTAATAGTATATAAGTTTACAAGTAGTTGTAGGAGTTATGAAAGAAATTGACTAATGCTTTCATATCTCTCTCAGTCATTAATTGATGGACCAAATTCTCTTGCAGATGAGGCTATAAGTCTATAACCTCCCTCTTTCGTTTTCAAAGACACGCATTTTTTTTTTCACGTTATTACTTCCTTTGTAGATTATTAAAATACTATTCTTTTTGTCATTTTTAATCGTTCTTTTTTAAGGTACTAGCGTTTTAACCCGTGCGATGCACGGAAAGACATTATGACAAAAATAATGTATTTATTTGTAATTTATAAAAAGTTTAAAAGAATGAACTTTGGTTATTGAGAATTATATTAAAGTTATTTAATTGCATTTAAGGTAAGATATTGTGAGTGCAATTCCATATATTATTTTTGGTTTAATTTTTAATGTATTAAGACTAATATGATGAATCCCTTATTAATATAAATATAATAGCATGTATACGAAAGATGTTTAGGTTTACAATAATAAAATTTGAAATTGAAATTTTTTATATTATGAAAAATGAAAGTGAAGACCTTAAAAAAAATTGGTTAGTCAATTCAAAGTCAAATCTTTAATGTAAATTGACATAATTTTTATAAAAATTAATAGGTTAAATATAAATCTATTTATTATTATGTATTGCTAAATCTTTTTTATTTAAGTATAAATCTATTATTTGAATGGATAGTGTATGAGTATTTCTTCATCATCATCATCATCATCATCAACAACAACTACAACAATAATAATAATAATAAATATTAATGCTTAAAAATTGATTATACATGGGTTTAAGAAAAAAGAGTCATTTTTCAAATTCAAACAATTGACTATTTTTATGTCACTTAAGAAATTCATTATCTCTACATCATCAATAAAAAATGAGTAAATAAATTTTGAGTTCTCTAATGCATAAATATAAGTGGCATATTATTGAGTGACTAATTTAAAGTAAGAATACACTACTGCAAAAAGCATGACAAATATCTTAATCAGAGTATCATGTATAGCCCTATTTTTTTCCTCGTCTCAATACTACATATTTGCAGAAAAAAATATCTTCCTTGTATGAGCTTAGCTAATTCAGCCCATTTATTTCCATTGACCATAGAGCATTGAGAAGTATAAGCTCCTCCTCCAGAGTTCAAGTATCCTTCTTAATATGAGGATTTAAATGATCGTACCATTTTTTTAGTTGAAAAACCATATATTTTTCTTAGTAAAATACTTGTGCGTTGCACGATTTAGTTATTTTAGAATTACAGCATATTTTTAAATAAAATATTTATATCATATATCCAAAGGATAGATTAGGAATCCAAAGCATTAAGAACATTTATTTTTTATTTCAAAATTATTAATTAACAACACTTTACACATTTGTAAAATACTCTCTCTTAAATTATAATTCTTGCATATTGATCTGTGGACGCATTAATATTCTTTAATAGAATTTTTTAACTCTTCTTACTTGTTGAACTTAATATTACCACGTACAATTAGTCATGATTGAAAACTGATATTTTCAAGAACAGTCGAACGTAAGTGATTGCCCTCGGCTCTTATAAACATACTCGTGTGTTGCGCGTTCATAGTTGTTCTAAAGTTACAATATACATTAAAATGAAATATTTTCTCATGTAACCTGAACAAAAAGCATTAATTTTAAGGCATATACAAAAAAATGTCATTAATTGAAAAAATTACTAATTAAACAATAGTTCACACATCTTAAATATCTATTTCTTGATGCCTATAATAAAAATAGAAATTAAAATAGACAAATACCCCTAATATAATTACTTCTAAACATACATGTGTGTTGCATAGACGTATTTTTTCGTTTTTACGTCATATATTAAATAAAAACATTTTTCTTATTTACCCTGAGGGAAAAAAAGAATAAAATGACATAAAAATTATACTAAATTGAAACATTAATGTTTAAACAACAGGTCTGACATTTCAAAATACCTTTTCTAAAACATAATTCTTGTAAAACAGTCCATTTACACCCTCATTTTCTACTCCCTCCTTCCTTGAAGATCGTTTACTTTAATCTCATTTGTTCGTCCCACATAAAAGTTCATATGTCCCCCAAAATAGGAAACATTATTCTCATCTGAATCCTCAAAAGTACACATTATTTCAAAAATGTCATCCTTTCTCTTACCACACATAACATATTTCATACTTTATTTTTTACCTAAAAATACTAAATTACCCCCAAAAGTCAATAAAGTTAATCAAAAAGTAGCATTTTCTTAATATTTAGAGCACAGTAAAGGTGAATGATTTTAGAGACGAATGGAGTAATAAGTTTTTTTTAATATAATCATCTGAAACTTAATTCAATATAATATACTTATTTTTAATATTTGAAACATTGAATTCTAAATAATTGAAATTTTTATAATTTAGAATTAAAACCCTAAAAAATGTAGCATCAACACCTATGGGTTGGTATATCTCTCATACCACTTGGCACATATATATCCTTATCAATTGCGTTCAAATAGAAGAAGAAAATCTGTTGCTGAATGAATTTCAATTTGTTGACTATTACTTATTAAATCTTGTTCTAGAATCTGATTTGATTTTGTAGTCCAAATGATCTCATACCAGGACGTATCTTGAATAGTAGTAATTAGTGGAAGCGAACCTCTCAGTAAGCCTTGAAGAGCGAATTGTCTTAGGACGACTTGCTTCCTTCTTGCATCTTCCTTTCCGGTACCGGGTCAAAGTTTAAATATTTTATATGACAAAATAAGTAATTTTTTTATTTTAAATATAACCATTTGAAACTTATATCAATACAACACATTTTATTTTTTATATTTAAAACTTGTAACTTTATTGAATTAGGACTCTTATAATTTGAAACTAAATCCCTAAAAACTATAGCATCAATCCTTATAGGTGCATGGTTGAAATTAAATTACTGGGCACATATATTACTCCTTCCATTCCAAATATGTTTGCCCGTTTGTATGGACACGTAGATTAAGAAATAATTTTTAAATATATAATGTAAGAAAAATTAAGAGGTAAGTTGGTAATATAAAGTGAAAAAGTAAATAAAGTTTTGTGAGTTGTTAGGATTGATGAATAAAATGTAAAAAATAAATAAGATTTATAACACATTTTTACTGTTAATGAAACATGCATAAATACATTAATAAGTGGGACGGATGGAGTATAAACATTTTACGTTTTCATAATTAATTATCATTTTTGCTATAAATTATTATCAATTTTTATTTATACAATTATTCATTTATGAAATAACATTATCATTTTTTATTAATTGAGTATCACTTTTCATTATAGAAGTTATCACTTTTTATCCGTCTCACGTAAACCATTACGTGAGACGATCTCAAACAACTCTTTGCCAAAATGTTGGTATTAAAAAATAATGACAATTCAAAATTTAGTGTTCAAAAGTATTCTTGGCATACGAAAATTCATTTAAGATATACCTTTTCAATATACGTCCCAAACCGCAATTAACAATACCATATGGTTACTCTCAAACCCAATTAACTGCATTCGATTAAATAGGGCTTTAAGTCCATCTGATTTAACTTCATTCAAGTATAAAACGAAAAAAAGAGTCAAATCAGAATTATATAGAAAACTCTAAAATTATACATGACATGTAACCAATCAAGCATATACTTGAGTAAGAGTGCCTTATTTTCAGTTTCAGCAAGAACAATACTTTGAACAAATGGTCACTGAGCCCAAAGAAATTCCAAAACCTTCATTAATATATCACTGTAATCAGCTAAAAATATAAATTTTTAGAAGTGCAGTTAACATAAAACTATCACTTGATCTCTCAAGGCAAGCAAAGATTGTTTAAAAAATATCATAAGCAATTACATGAGTGCCATTAAATTCTTCATAAATCAACAATCGTTGAGATCTTTCTTCATGTTACCTAAGATCTTAATTAAAGTTAAGAGTAATAGAGATGATTCCACTGAGTAATAGAGACAAAATATGACAAAGTTCCACAAAGTTAAGAGTAATAGAGATGATTACCTAATATCAGAAACTTCCACAAAGTTAAGAGTAATAGAGATGATTACACTGAGTATGTGTCTTATCTAATATGACAAAATATGTGTCTCAATTAACTTTTGCAGCAATGAAACTACTACTTAATGGTGTATACGATCGATAGAAAGAGGAGTTTATAAAGAGACCATAACATAGTGATGCGTTTCTTCAAGATTTCTCATTTTGTTAGATATTCTTACCATGTCTGCCTATTATATAAATAAAATCTCCAACCCCATTTTGTTTCCTTTTAACTGCAGTCATAAAAAGATGTGAATATAACAAAATTTGCATATTTGAATAGGTTAACATCTTGTTTAAGAGGACACCATACAAATACAATAATATAAAGGAGAACATAATGCTCACATGTAAAAATTAAGCCCGCATTCTATGACTTCATATCACTATTGTTTATTTACCTATTTACCTATTTATTTACCTATGTAAAAATTTGCAATATTGAAGAATTTAATCACCATACTATTCAAATAATGCTGATAAGTACCATATTCTGACATTAGATAAGAAATATATATAAGGCCCATATCATGATCAGAAGATGCAACTGATATTAAATTATTGCAGCAGGTCTTTTAAATCGTGTCATCGACATTCTAGTGATATTTCACCTTCAATATTAAAGAGAGAGAGAGAGAGATCACATTATTTGCCTCTTTCCAAAGTTGATTTAAAGAGATATGGCTCACATTATTTGCCTCTTACCATCAAAGACAATTTGTGTGGAAAATGTGTCATTTTAATCAACTCAAACATTAAGCAAATCTTAAAAATGTCAAAAGTAGTCGAGTATGTCATAGCAAAGAAGAAAATCAGGAAGGATTTATAGTTTACATATGTGCCAAGTCATTCATACAGCATTGTCATCTATCTCATTTCTAATTTAAAGATTTTTAACTGACAGGCATATAGATTTGTAGCAATGATATACAGAAAAATCAAGTTGTTTTAAAAATAAAGTAAATAAAATTATAGCAATTTTAGAAACAAAAGCACATAATATATAATTTAAAATACACAAAAGTAAGTTTAGCATGATAACAACATATATCTTTTTATAATTTTTACTTGCTTAATTTGAGATAAATACTATAGCAACAACCTAAGTATACATTTGGAGCATGTTTATTTGAGATATTTTTTAATGAGTTAGGTAACAATAGTTATTAAAGGACTAATCAACATAAATATAGGACAACATAGACCCGGATTAATTTAATTCCTCAAGCAACCCAAGTATATAAATAGACCAAGAAAATGCAACATAATAGAAACACAACAGACCTGAAGATATATAATTAAGCATCAGTTCAGAAATAAAATTTTAAATACACAAAGCCTACTAACTTACTTAATCAAGAAATATGAATAAAACATCAGTAAATCGCAACATACCCTTCAGATAGCTCATGCCATCAGAAATTACACCAAATGCTTTCAACCCAAGTAGCAAACTTGTCTGCAAAAAAGGGGAAAATTTGTTAATTTGCTTGATCACTCCAGAAACAGTGAAGTATAGAGTTAGATAGGTGGAAATCTAAGAATAGGCAAGGGTTGTTCAATAAAGTTGAAGAAAAGATGAATATAATGGTTGTATCTATCTAACTTCATTTCTAATTACTATATTGGATTATTTCTTCATGTTAGTGCAACCACCTCTATATGAAAGCCATTAGTTGCATCTACTTTCTTCAGATCTAGCAAATGCATCATCTCTTGCAAATCAAATTCTATCCTCTTAGTAGAGAAATGTAGAAATTTTTAATTGGGAAACAACTCAATGTAAAGGTTGGAATTATCATAGAGAACATAAATCTTTTTCATCTTCACTTTTCAATCACTATTCAAAATATTCAGATAGTAATTGATCAATGAATTAAAAATATGAAAACCAAATCAAAGGAGTTATGTATAAACAAAACAAAATTTCAACTACATCATACATATATGTATGACCTTAGAGTGGTAATTTAGTGTTACTTTTTACTTACCTAAAGGGATGCACATTAATGTATTAATTTACATGCATACCTAAAACTTATACACTCCATAGTTGTTCCTTAATACTTCACCCACACAACCATATTAATACCTCAATGACAAATTCACCAAGCCCATTTAATTTTTTTTCATCATACATGTACAACATCCACATGAAACTTCTTAGTTACATTGTTATATTAGAAAGGGGAAGGGTTTAGAACTTACCTTGTACTTATTGAAAGTAGTGAAGAACTCGTTGTTCAGCAAACTTAAAAAGCAATCATAGATTCATCCTGAAGGAGTTTTCTCCGTCTTAGGAACAATAGAATTCATATGAATAACAGTGTTGACAGAAATAAGAATTCAAACTATATAACAGCAATTAAAAAAAAATCTCATCAGCTTCTCATGCTTTGTCCTATAAGAGTAAATAAGAACATATTATGTGTCAAATATGTCTATCATGAACAGATTTTGTAACAAATACCTACCAAAATTTTATTTTCTATTAACTACAAACTCCTCAATTAAGACCATTTAAAGAATCTGTAAAAATAATTATGAGGTAGGTAACCAAGAATATAAATTTTCAATAAAAAATCATTGGAATGCAAAAATGCAAAGTACAATAGATTCTTGCAATACACCAGAAAATTCAGTAGTATTATACCATATTTCCTTCCTAACACATTAGCAATGATTGTCAAAACATAATTATGAGGTATGTTATCGCAATAGTTCGGGTCTGGTTCCAATGAAAAGTCTTAGCCCAATTTTCTTACTCTTAACTCATTAAAAAATCTCATCAGCTTCTCTTGCTCTGCCCTATAAGAGTAAATAAGAACATATTAGGTGTCAAATATGTCCACCATGAAAATAGATTTTATAACAAATACCTACCAAAAATTTATTTTCTATTAACTACAAACTCCACAATTAAGATCATTTAAAGAATATGTAAAAATAATTATGAGGTAGGCAACCAAAAAAATAAATTTTCAATAAAAAATCATTGGAATGCAAATAGAGTGACAATGGATTCTTACAATACACCAGAAAATTCAGTAGTACTATACGATCTTTTCTTCCTAACACGTTAGCAATGAGTGTCAAAACATATTCATGCGTAAAATAAAATTAATATTGAAGAAGAAAAAATAGATTGAGGGAAATGCATACCTTAGTTGAACCCGAAATAAAATTCTCACCATTAATAACAAATATCTAATATTGTCTACCATTCGTTGTTTCATTATTTGCAGTAATATGTTCTTCATTAAATCACGTTATGCCTAGAAAACTGTAACTTTACCTTAAACACTTAAATTGACTATAAATGCAGAAATAGTAACATGGTCAATCAAATAATAGATTCACCAGCACTAATGATTATTTTCTTCAGAGGTTCCCAAACAGCTGTAATGATTCTTCCTTGTGGCCCCCTAATCATAAGAATTGGTTCACCAAACTTTGTGAAACCAAGACAATAATAAATTAAACAGTAGTGTAGTAAAAAATTCCCACCAATCAATTTCCACTACAATAGCAAATAAGGTTTCAATTAAAACAATGCTTAATAGAATTTCCAAGATATTCAATTCAATGCGAAAGTAAAAGATTCAAATCTTTCCATTTTTCATATAGATAACACTATTGAAGTATTTAAATAGTCAATTATCAATCCAAGATACAAAAAAGGAGCTCGCGCAAACACACGAAATGATATTACCTTAGGACAATGTCAAGCTGCCACAACAGGTGAAAACTTTGCACATTGCCTGCATTTTCACATTGTTTGAATTCCATTTATTCTTTATATTGCAAAACTGGACAAACATAACTAAGTATCTAAAAGTAACAGAAAAACTGAAACCATAAAATAAAACTGACAAATCTTCAAACCTCAATAATCACACCAGATTATATTAAAAATAAAATGCTACATTCACTATTAAAAAAAAGGTACAAAAAAGGCAATATTTATCAAACAATTTAAAATAAGCTAGAAAAATTACAAACACATCCATAGCGGCAGGGGGATCAAATTCGACGAACTCAGATATGTTATCACAATAGTTCAGGTCTGGTTCCAAGTGATGTTAAGCTAAAGGATAAACGTTCAATAATTATTCTCATTGAGATGTTTATACATAAAATAGTTAGAAGAGAAAGAACTCAAATCTATACTAATTACTACATACTAAATAATAAAACTGGTTACATGCTTAAGGATATCTAAACTAATATTTTTATAAGGTAGGTTTTTTTCATCCACACGTGCACATCTATGTTCCAAACTCAGTTTCACAGGATTAAGAAAAGGGGCACAGATGTAAATTACCTTCATATGATGAAAAAATTCTAAGTCTGCTATTCAAAGAAAGGTGGCCATGGTGGGAATTTCATAAGTGAAGTGTCTATTCTCTATGGTCATGCAGTATCTACAATATAGAACTAATATATATTATAAAAAAATAAATGTGATTGTGCTTGCAGATAATTACCAAAGTTCCCAAACCTGACCAAAAATATAATAATATTGACAGAGCATTATTCCTATTGGCTAAAACATACATTTTTCTCCATATGCAGCTATCATTCAATCCTTCATACATTGCACTAATTCGTATAATGGTTTTCCCAAGAATCATTTTGCATGAAATGCAAAGTCAAAATTTTCAATTTATTATCAGATGCTGGTCAATAAAGTATGATACGTTTAATAATAAAATTATGTCCAAAGTGCTTACTCCAACTTCAGGATCTTCAATGTCCATGTGTTTACAAAAAATTTTGGCAAATTCCTACGGATTGCTCTCAAAGTCGTTTAAATTCTGAAAATTTTGCATCATATCAGTATCAATGACTAAGCATTCATATGATATTTCTATCTTGTTTTATCGTCAGGCAAAGTAAAGCCAAGCAAGGCAAGAAAGAATCTCATTAAAACAGATTCACACAAAGCTAAAATCGATGCTATTTTTCTGTATATGCATACTCACTCTGACAAAATTGCAGTAGCACACATCAAATAAATAACAAAGGAAGTTGATTTTGTGTACTATCGGAGGGAATGCACCCATGATTCTACCTTTGTTAACTCACTCTCAGTTGCAAGAAATTGATTTTGTTGTCATAATTTTTCAAGCGCCACATGAGCAGCCACAAATTCAGCCAATTTTCTCTCGATCTCCTCCCATGGCGGCTTATGTGGCGACAATTGATTTTTCATCAATTAAATTCTGTTGTTGTGAATCAGATCCTAACATTGTTGGGGTAAAGAAAAATAAATTAAAGCATAAAGATAAATATTCATTTAATGACTTGAAGACGTCAATGAAATAAAAAATCAACATAATAGAAGACAAAAAAATCAATGGCAGAAAAATTCACCCTACCTGAATACTCAAATCCGATGGCAAAGAGAACTGAATTCAAATCCACAGATCGCCAGGACCGTGTTGGGGCATATCTGCTATCACACAAAATGAAAAAACAATATCAGATTTATCTGAAATCAATGATTACTGGAAATATTCAAAAGTGGCAAAAGCCATACGAATACATGTTAGAAATATTCAAGAACTAATTAAAACTACATTTATTTTCAATAGTACTACTTTTTATTTTCACCAATTATTGACCTAGAATTAATTATATGCCTGCTGGATCATTCGATTCCGATGCTTCAAGAAACCCTACCCCCTACTAACAATGGATGCTAAAAAAATATGTAATAATTCATATAGCATATATAATAAATCAATCAAAGTAAAATCAAGTAGCATAACTATTGGCTCCGAACTTAGACCAAAAACCATTGGAAGAACACTATTAACGGCTTCCAAAAATTTCAGAAGAATTAAATGATGAAATATGAAGAAAATAAATTACATGCACCTTTTTAAATGAACCAAACTCCATAACAGCATGCAATTAAACATGTTCTATTTATATATGTTGATAGCACTATCAGATTATACTTTCAATCTGCAATGATAGATTGAAGATAAACCATTTCTGCAATAGACACATACTAAAACTATATCAAATTGTAAGCAGCATCATAAAGTTCTTTTAGTCCCAAAACCCTTAAACCATAAGCTTTCAGTTTATCTCTTTTAAATAATGCTAAACATACAGTAAGCAGTCCTCAAATTTGAAAAACCAGAGGAAGTGACATAAGCAATCCTTAAGAAAATCAAATAAGGAAATAAACATAAAAGGGTCGATCTTGCAAGGAATGATGAGAACTTAACTAATGATTAAAGCCTATCAAGATTTTATGTAAAGCATTTGAAAGTAATGAACTTACCAATATTACTCTAGAAATATTTCTAGAACAGTTATCGTCACTAAATTCCCCCATTAAAACAGAAATTAAAATAAAGCACAGTGCAATAAAGAAATGACACTATTAGCATAATAGGACATATATATATACACATGCACGCAGATGACCCTTTATATAAAAATCTCATTACAAAAATTTTAAAGCATTTTTTTAGTCTTCGAATTACTTTTTAGATCTAATTATGACATGATATATCATCTATCACTATTCACTTCATGTTTCAACGATGATGTTGCTATTTAATTACAAAAATAATATAATTGAAGCATTTTATTATCATTATAATATTATAATGATAAAGTTTGACTTAAATCGTGCAACTTCATATGAACTACCTGTTTCAGTCTCCTCGGTAAAGGCCGCAACAATTTTTCACTTTGTAACTCTGCTTCAATGAAAACAAAAGTCAATCAAAATATATACTCCCTCCGTCCCGGAGAAGTTGGTATAATTTTTTGGGACACGGAGATTAAGGAGTATAATAATTTAATGTAAAGTGAGGTGAGAGAAATAATATTTAATGTGTAGTGGGTAGTTGTATTAGAGATGGTATGTGGGCTCCATGAGAATAAATTAATTATTTTGGTGTGGGTCCCATGTATTAAAAAGGAAATGTGTCAACTTTAGTGGGACAAACCAAAAAGGAAAGTGTGTCAACTTCTATGGGACGGAGGGAGTATTTGTTTTTCATAGACATGTATTCTAATTCTTCTGATACAAAGGAACACAAAAATATCCCTTCAATGTGGCACATTAAAAATACAATAAGCTAATCAAATAAATAATAACATTGTAGTAAAATACAATAAGCTAATCAAAGATTATAATGTCAGCTAATACAGTCAAAGATTAAAAGAAGTAAATATGAAGGGAACAGACAGGGAAAGAAAAAAACTCAAATCATACAAATTTTTTAATCCAGTGCTACTTGTAAGTGGTTCAAGCGCCCTCTTGTTCCCTTGTAACATTGCAACCTGAAATGCTCCAAGACAACGGGATAAGATACAAAATTACTGAAAACACAAACTATTCGATTGAAGGGGCATCCTAAAAGAGCTATGATCAAATAATTAATATGTATCTTATTAGGCATCTTGAACACCATAATTAACATATTTGTAATTAATGATCTTAGATGATTTGAAAGAACCATAATCGCCATAGCTAAGTCAGAACCTATTCATTTCCTCATGAAAAAGTAAAAAAAATACATGCATCTACCTGTTTTTTTACTCTCTCAATTATGGTTTTGATATCATTCGATTTTTCATCATTGATTAAAATATATGCATTTAGGTGGCAGAAGCAAATTTTGAAGATGAGGGCATAAATTGACTCTTTATTCACAAACTCCCAATGAAAATTTCTTTTAATTCCAATATCGGTATTATTTTTATTTTAAGTTTTTTTGTAAGAAACAAAACTTTTAAAAAGCAATGTGAAGTTCTATAGTAACAAAAAAAAAAATTGAACTCCAATAATTGAGAGAGTACTTTTTCACTGTCTTTTAAAATGAGTGTTACTTTTTCCCCCAAAAGATATTTAAACAAATAAGCCTAAATATCAATTATCACAAAAAAAATATAAAAAGCAAAATGAAAAATGGAAAGTGTCTTTAGTTTACGAAAAGTAAGGATTAAATTGCATAATAATTTAGGGAAACTCTAATTCAAGAAAAAGAAGTGAAACTAAGCCACAGAAACCATATCTCATTGTCCATATGCTGCACATTTGAAAAACTTATGTTGGAGTGGGAAAACTCTAATTCAAATAAATCAGTTAAACCAAACCAAAGATCGATAATAAAAACAAAATAGAAAGATAAATTGCCACAAATTCCCTAATAATTATAGGTATATAAACATGCACACAACTCCATCAATTAAAGCTTAACTTTCTCAATGTATTTCACATACCTCTCTCTGCATTGTATGTTGTAAACTCTATTTGTGAAATTCTCATTTTTTAGAAGAATATCCTCACTCAAGAAAAAGAATAAGAAAATCAGTAACAAATAGAGCAAACGTATGAAATCCAGACCTTAAAATCTGAATGTTGATGTTAATTATTTTTCATTTTAACTATCTAAAAGTACCAATAATAAACTTTTTAGGTAAGAAGAGCAAATGATTACCTGACTATCAAGATAAGCATCAATCCCTCTTCTAGAAATCTGATGCATGAATGTAATCTCCATTCTTTAGTGTTGAGACTGATCTATTCGGCTGTAAGAGGCTGTAGTATTTCTCCGAGTGATACTATTTGGTCTCTACGTATCTAATCCTCCAACTATAAATACTGCTGCTACTCCCAATCATGACTGAAAACTTCGAGAACTGGAAATTTAAATTGATTTAAAGGAATATATGGTTACTAATACACCACCATAAATATTTCATACACATGAAAATGTAAAGATGTTGGAAAACTCTCAGATGCACAGATTTAATTACCATATGAAAATTGGCAATGGAAACGCCACTTTGAGTGACCCCAGGTAGAGGCGGAGGTTTGGAGATAGTGGAATAGCAGAGGATCAAACAGGTGGTGCAGGTCGATCGGAGAACTAACATTGATCGATTGTGGTATTTTTTGGGTGAATTAGGGATTTCATTCCACGTACTAAAGAGATCAAACAAAAAAATAAAAAAGTTATGACAAATACGGATCGAAGAAAAGATGCAACACATGAAAAACGCACGCTGGAGCTAAACTGCTATTGGATTGAGACAGGGCACAAGCAGTGCACTACGTATAACTGAAATTGAAGGAAAACAAATGTGAGATTTCCAATTTAGGATCAGAAACAATTCGACAATATTCAGAATGAGCCCTAAATTTATAATACTTAGATCATAATTCAATTTCTTATATGTGAACAAAGTAAAACCTGATTTGAGATTAAATATAATCCACATCATCAAAATGAACACACATGTAAAACTCAGTTAAGATCTAAAAGAAACAGACCTTGAAATTTCTCTTGGTTCTTCTGATCATCCATTTAGAAACTAGTCGTTGATCGTGTGGGTCGCGACGGAAGAAAATCTGCAGAGTGAAGGTTTGTTAGGGTTCAGTCTAATACACACGTACGGCAGAAGGTGTTTAGCAAATACAATCAAGATTGTGTAATAGAAATTAATGGTGTAGATTTATTTTTAAAAAATAAATGGCATAGATTAAAACAAATAAGTTACCCTAGGTGAATATAGATTAAGTAAAATGGTAAAATTGATTTTGGGGGAAAAGATTTTATCATACACTAAGGTGATATTATATATATAAAGATTTCAGTATAAAAAGAAGAAGGAATGAATCACTTAATCTCCAGAAAAAACCCACCAAATTTGATAATGGAAAAAGCTTGAATTGGAAACAGATGGTTCCTCATTCTAACCACATCTCAGCGCAAATTGCTCAAATAATTACCCCACCAAAAAAAAAATTATAAAATTTTAGATTTGAATATTTAAATAATAAAAATATTACCACCCAACCTATCCTACCAAACCCCCAAAAAAAAATATTTTTTTTAATAAAATTTTAGAGTGGTAGAATTGGGCGTTAATATTTTTATTATTTAAATATTAAAATCTTAAAAATCTAAAAATTTTATTAAAATTTTTGGTGGGGTGGAAGGGGGGTGGATAGGGGGTAGGTTGGATGGTAGAGTTCCCTCCCAAAAAAATTATTTTTTATAAAATTTTAGATTTTAATATTTAATATAATAAAAATTTATTATTTTTATTTATCATTTATAAAATTTTATTTTAAAAATAATTTTTGAATCATGGATTTGAAATCCTTTCAAAAATCCATAATCATCCAAACAGTGGAATTCAAATGAATTGATTTAAAATCCAAGAAATTTAAAATCCACTTATTTTCAAATCCATTGAATTTGAAATGACTTAATCAAACACAACCTTATTATTATAGTATAAGCACATTTATTTATTTCTTTCTAATTTTGATTAATTTTGATTCATTCAAAATTTCAATACAGTACTTTATTATTTTTTAATTACAAAAACTTGTGAGACATCTCCTCATAAAATGATTTTTCGATATGAACAAGAGTAAAATATAATATTCCCTCCCTCCATCACTAACGTATCAATTTTGTCATTTTGGGTCGTTCATCCTTAAAGTATCAATTTTTTTCTTTTTAGCAAAAGGCCCACACATGGCCCACCACTCCCAATCACTCCCCATTAATATAATCACCCATTATATATAAAATAATAATACTGCTTAATTCATATGCAAAAAGCAAACGAATACGTTTGCGATGGACGGAGAGAGTATTCTCTTCTTCCATTTTAAAGAGTCTATTTTTTCTATTTTTGGCGTTCGTCTCAAATAGTTCAATTTCATTTTTTACATACATGAGACATATACACACCCACTAATATTATAATTAAAATATGAAGGCCACACACTAAATAATAATACTCATATGAATAATACTCATATGAAGTCGCGTGAAAAATAAAATAATTTAAGGGAGTTACTTGGCTGACCCAAGGTCACACATGACCCAGGACATTATCAACCATTAGATTAGATCAAGTTATTTTTAGCAGTTGGATTTTTTTTTTTGGATTGATGAGCTACATGTATAGCAGGTTGGAAGAAAAAAAAAGGGGTGATCATATGTATATATTTTTTTATTTTATTTTGTATACATATTATTCTATTTTGTATACATATTTCTTAATAATTGTATACTTTTTTCACACTCAATTTTTTATTAAAAAAACTAGCATCCATATGTGTATAACTTTTTATTCAATAGTGTATACATATTTTTTAATAGTTATATATTTTTTTACACTCAATTTTTCATTAAAAAAACTAAGAAACAAATTGTATACATTTTTTTTTCATAAATGTATACATTGTTCATAATAGTATACGATCTGAAAATGGGTGCACCGTATCTTGGGGTTCACCCAGATACACGGTAGTATTAACCATAAAAATTATATCATATTAACCACCTTTTCATGATCTTTAATTTGATATCCACATCAATTATGTAGAATATTTGAAATATAATAAGTAATTTATTATTATAAATTTAAGTATTTTTAATTAAATCTTATTAATATATTCAAAAATTAAATTATCTTAAAATATGGAAGAATCTGAAACACAACCCATTCGATTTGGGGATTATTCACGAATTTATTAAATTGATTATATAAATCTTATGTAATAATATATAAATTTTGTAATATCTAAAATTATTTTAACTAAAAATAAAAATAATAAAAAAGAAGTACATTTAATGTGGCAATCATAATAAAAATTACATCATATTAATTAATTTTTCATGATCTTTAATTTAATATCCACATCAATTATATAAAATATTTGAAATATAATAAATAATTTATTATTATAATTTTATGCATTTTTAATTAAATCTTATTAATATATTCAAAACTAAATTATCTTAAAATATGGAAGAATCTTAATGAAACACAGTCCATTCTATTTGGGAATTATTCACGAATTTATTATATTGATTATGTAAATCTTATGTAATAATATATAAATTTTGTAATATCTAAAATTATTTTAACTAAAAATAAAAATAATAAAAAAGAAGAAGAAGTACATTTAATGTGGCAATCGTGTATAAGGTATTTAAATATGAAAAGGATGGAGGGTAAATTATCAAAAACCCCCTCGAGGTTTGACCAAACTATCAAATAAACCCCCGTGGTTTGAATGGGTCTTGATGTCATTTCCATCCTTCTTTATTTTAAAAAAAAATGTATTTTTATTAATGTTCAAATAAAAAACAAGTTAAAGGGGGTAATTGGTAATTTTTCAAACAACGGGGTTTATTTGATAGTTTGGACAAACCTAGATGGGGTTTTGGTAATTTACTCAAGGATGAATGTAGTGGATGAGAATAAGAAATAAAATACAAGCAATTATTATGTATACTATTTTTACTAAGCAAATTATTTTATGAGTGTGCACATACTTTAAAAAAATTATATATTTTAATGAATGAAAATATATACGTTTTATTAGCGAATTTTAAATGAAATTATAAATGTCAAATAACTATACAATTGAATAAAAATATATACATTTTTTCATATTTATTTAGTATATTTTTATTATTTGTAATAGTTTAATTTTATTATTTATTTAATTTATTGTGATTAAAATACTATAATTTTATAAATGTGATAATTTTTTTAAAAAGTAGATGTAATTTTCTTTTTAAATGATACTAAACAAATAAAAATGATAGCTTTCTATTTAAATTATGTCATGAATAATGACAAAAACTTATGACGGACGTCTCACAAAATAACATCCTTGAAAAAGATAAGAAGTGATAATTTATAATTTTATATAATGAAAAGTAATCAAATCGATGATAAGTAATAACAGAGCTATGAACTATTTATGATATAAATGAAAAGCGATAATAATATTTTAAAAGAAAAGTGACAACATCTTTAATTACGAAAGTTCACAAATAATTTATAGAATTGATAAAACGTGAAATTTCTTTTATTAAAAAAAGTGATTCTTAATCAAAGAAAAGTGATAAGCATCTTATTGAATTATTTCACGAACAATTCACTTGAATAATAAAAAATAATACATAATAAAGAAAAAGTGATAACATTTTAATTATATTATTTTATGAACAATTCGTGTGATGAATAAAAAGTAATACTTGATCAAGGTAAAATGATAATTAACAAAATAATTGAGCTATCTAATGATAATAATAATAATAATTAACAAAATTATTATAATTATAATAATAATAATTATTATTATTATGATTAAAATAATTGTTTTTTTATATTTTATTAAAGTGATTACTTTAAATTTAAGTTTCCAAATTAATTAATGTGTTCAGAACATCCATCAGAAAGCAAACATTTCGAGTTTACAAAATTTTGAGCTTTCAAAATTATAATATAATTTAAATAATTAAATTATTTTAAATAATATTAATTAATGATTTTTTTTCATAACTACTTTTAATTACTCAAAATTACGAACTTAATTATTTTTAATAAAAATTTAATATTAAATATTCAATAAAATTAGTTTAAAGACAAGTTTTCTTAATTAATTATTAAAACATTAAAATTTTATTGAATGAAAATAAAAATTTAATTAAAAATAATATATATTTTAAATTATGAACGTATTTTTGTATAATATTTTAATTATATAAATTTTTATTTAATAATATATAAATTTTGTAACATTTATCTTAAAAATAAATTAAAATATAAAATTTATACTAAAATAAAAAATAAAGTACACACATTCCTTTCATAAATATATATAAAAAAAACACACACACACAATACATGTATTGATAATTAATTAATAAAATAAAGTAACAAAATATTAAGATAAAGTGGTGGATCCCTTTTAACACCTTTTAACGTGCAACTTGTACTGACTCGAGTCATGTGTAAGACTGAGTTAGCTAAGAATTGGAATGTTCATGAATAATTCTTTTTAATAAAATTGTTTAGAAGTCACTATTAACTTTGTTTGATTTCCTCATATGATATTAAACGCCTTCGCACTTGATTTTTTTTTTAAATTTTTTTTGTATAAACCTTAGCTATCTCCTGTACACGATACATTACTGTATAAATTTACAGCAATACATTTCGCATAAAATTAAATAATTTGAGCAAATATTGTTTGCAACCATTTTCCCAAGATAAATTTTCTTGTGTTGCGATGATGCTTGTGTCCGTAGAGGTGGATGGTATGTTATACCAAAGTTTTTGAGCTATACTGTATACCATACCTAAAATATCGATATTAGAAAAGTCACTTTTACCCTATCGAAAGTTTCGGTATACCATAGTTCCATATATCGAAACTTCGGTATAAGAAAAGAAAATGATATACTTTTTGCTTATCGATATTTAAGTATACCTTACCATATAGATTATTTCGGTAAATACCGTCAATACTAGATATTCGATATATCGTTTTACATGTATTAATCTACTATATCATTTAAAATTACATCATAAATTTATAGAAAACAATAACAAAATCCAAATAATCCACCATAAACTATAATGAAATTGATAAAAACAAATATGTACATAATCCACAAATTACAAACAATATGGAAAACAAAAAATTCAAATTTAAAAACATTAATAAAATATAATAAAGGTAAGAGTTTAATCCTAATGAGTGATTGATGTACCTGAGGACGAATAAGTTCTAAGTTAATTTAATATACTCTTAGATTGAAATTAAAGTAAAATAATTACAATTATACCCTAAATTTAAAATAATAAATTCTATAGTGCTTACGTACCACGAATGTTCTCTAAAATTATACTAAATATAATGATGAGTCAATAATTTTAATATATTAGAATTTCTTTTAAGTATATATATATATATATATATATATATATATATATATATATATCTTACTAAAATAATTTACGGTACTTCGATATATATACCAAAATACCGCGGTTTTAAAATTTAGCATACCTTTACTGTACCAAAAAATGCAATACGATATCATACCTTACCAAAAATTTCGGTATACCAAAAATTTCGTTAAGTTTGATATTTTTCGATATGGTAAGTGCGGTATATCAACATTTTGGTATTTTTCCACATCCCTACTTGTGTGAGACGTGTTAAAATATGATTATTATATTAGTGAAATATTAATATTGATAGTTAGTGTATGTTTTCTAAATTACAATAATATGTATTAAAATATAATTTTAAGGTGTTATAATATGAATTATTACAAATCATAATATATTAAAAGTGACTTAACAAGTGTTAACATTTTTTTCCCACTTTATCCTCACCTATTTTTCTTTACTACATTTTTACCCTTTATTTATCATATTATAATTCATACTATTTAAAAAATAAATTATTAATTGCAAAATAAATAGAAATGTGATGTCTTTTAATTTTTATATTATTTATTTCAATAATTAATCTTAACTCATAAATTTTATTTTAACCTCTTATAATAATTATAATCATAATAATTTATTAAAAGTACTAGCCTCTTGAAAAATAATTTTTCTCATTTTATCCTTATTTTATCCTTTTACATTCTTAACCTAAGTTATTGGTATTTATAATTAATTAATAATAGTTAGATTATTTATTATTTAACTCATATTCATATTCTTAAGTAAGTTTTAAAGTCCAAACAATAAATGTGCACAACTTTTGCACATAAAAAATAAATTAAGTCATTAATAATAAGTAATATGAAAAGACAAATCCAACATTATAAAATGTGTGGAAAGTATACGGAGGTGATAGAGACACCGAAAGCAAAGTCCATGTACGGCCGTACGGGTTCTCAACGGTATTGAAAAGCTTCTCAAATATTCGATTAAATGAAAGAAGTACAACAACAAAGTAAGATGAGACATTGAACGAAGAGAGGGCATCGAAAGAGAAGACACGGTGTAGTTTTTTAGGATAGTGATTATATTTCATCGACGATAAAGCCATAATGAGTTGTGCAATTTTTTAAAATTTTCTTAGATGTAATTTTGTTGGGTACGTTTAAGTTTATTATCTTTATATATATAATTTTATCATTGAGATTTTCGGCCATAATGAGTTGTGCAATTTTTTAAAATTTTCTTAGATGTAATTTTCCTGGGTACGTTTAAGTTTATTGTCTTTATATATATAATTTTATCATTGAGATTTTTTTAATTTGTTTTCTTCGTGAGTTGTGTAATTTTATACTATCTAATATATACAATTTTATCATTTAGATTTTTTTAATTTGTTTTCTTAGTGAGTTGTGTAATTTTATACTATTTAATATAGTATGATATAAATAAAAATTTTAGAAAAAATAAATTAGTAGCATTATGAAATAGTAATAAAATATATACAGAGAGAATTTTGAGAAATTTCAAAAAAATTGTGTAATCTCAAGAGTTAAAAGTTAAATTATTATATTAATAATAATTTATTGAAATAATATATTTAAAAAATATCTTAATGTAATGCCTCTAAAAGATATTAAATTAATGGTACTATTATTATTATAAAAAATATATTACAATTTTTTTAATTATTAATTAAGTTAAGAATGTAATAGGGAGAGGAATGTGAACGTAAGAATAGAGTAGGAAGATAAAAAGATTAAAATTATGATAGAAGTAAATTACTTTTATAATTTATCACATTTCATTTTCTTTTATTTATTAAATTCTTTTTACATAATTTTAACATTACATTATCATCATCATATCATAATTTTCTTCCTATTTTATCTTCAATTATTTATTCTTTTTACATTATTTAATCTTATTAATTAATTAGTAGATACATTGTGTAATTTACATTCATGTTATATGGAGTTGAAAGGCTTTGCAATTAACTGAACCGTCTCATCTTTTAATCTTAATTAATTAATACATTTACTCCATTATGTACATCATATTTATTTACCTCTCTTAATTAATTAATACATTTACTCCATTATGTACATCATATTTATTTACCTCAGTGATCATTTAGTTTATAAGGCTTGAAATTCATGAAACCTACTACTTCTCATCATCCATTGTTGTAGAAGAAGAGTCGTGATTAGCAATATCTTTTGGACTTTTTTGTTTTGCTTTCACTACTGAGTTAATCTTATGTAAATCCCTTTAATTTAAACCATAGCAATACAGAATTAATACATAGTAAGGGCATAATAGAATTAGAAGAGGGATCACATGGTTTATACCGTGAATCCGATTTACACAAGTATTTTCCATCTTTATTTATTACTCCGTATTTTGCTTGAAATAGTTCAATCAATTTGCCATATTCATAGATTTATTTTTCAGGATCACCTCGCCTTAATGATGGAACTCCTTAGAAAGATCCCAAGGAAGGTGACTTATATTTTTTATGTATTTGTATTACTCAATTATACTCCCTCCGTCCCAGGTTAAGAGGATAATTTTACCATTTTGGTCGTCCCATCCAAAAAGTCCAATTTTCTTTTTTGGACACATGGGACCCACTCACACCCACTAATACAATTAAAACATGGGGTCTCACACCCACTAATACAACTACTCATTACACATTAAATAATAATACTCCTTAATCCACGTGCCCAAAAGCAAATGGGACTCTTAAGTTGGGACGGAGGGAGTATATGCAATAGTTTCTAAAACTTGAGTAAAACGCGTTGTTAGATATTCGTAAATGAGACTTTCTTCAAAAAGATCAAAATTACGTATTGATAATTAAAGGAAACTTTCTTCGAAAAGATCAAATTACGCTACCTCAAATTTTTAATCTCAATACAAGACTTTCTTTGAAAAGATCAAATTACGCTACCTCACATTTTTAATCACTTATAAATGTCAAATTAACTAAATATTAACACTTCACATTTTTAATTTTTATTTCTTATAAGCCAAATTAGCCAAATATTGAATTCTTCCCCTTCTTTCTTCTTTAAATTTAATAGTATGTGTAGAAGATTCTATTGAAAATTAAGATTTTTTGAAATTTAAATAAATTCACATAAAGATCTATTTATAAAGTATGACGTGCTTGCGACGTGCAGCGCACGTCTTAAAAAACCTAGTATAATAAATACTCCCTCCGTCCACAGTCAATCTATTCATTTTACTATTTTGGGTCGTCCATTCTTAATCTATCCATTTCCCTTTTTGGACTATGGGACCTACACCCTCCACTAATACAAATAAAATATGGGACCCACACCCTCCACTAATACAACTACCTACTACACATAAAATAATAATACTCCTCAATCTACGTGCAAAAAATAAATGGATACATTGAGGATGGACGGAGGGAATATAATTTATCGTATATAATAAGCATACTTTCATAATAAATTCATTTTGGGTGTGGGTTTAGAGTGAGAGAAAGATTAAGAAAGAAATGAAAATTCAAGGGTGATGAGAATTTGTTCCACTATGAATGGGGGCATCATGAGAGGTGGCAGTTAATGTGTACTCCCTCCGTCTCTAAAAAGTTGGCACACTTTCCATTTTGGGCTGTCCCACAAAAGTTTGCACATCTCAAAAAAAGCAAAAAGTAAAAAACAATCACCCTTCCCCATACACTTTAATTACAAAAAAACCATCTCTACCTACCATACTTTATCATTTATATATTACATAAAAATACCATTATACCCCTAAAAGTTATCACTTTCTTAATCTCAGTGCCGAAAAGAGGTGTGCAAACTTTTTAGAGACGGAGGGAGTAGATGATATGTGTTAAAGTAAATGTAAAAGGGCCGATACTAAAAAATAACCAAAATGAGGAGGGAAATATTAATACCACTAATCATACCCCCTCTGTCCCGTTTCAATGTTTACGTTTGCTTTTTGCACATTGATTAAGGAGTGTAATATTTTAATAGATAGTGGGAGTAATATTTAATGTAAAGTGGGTAGGTGTATTATTGTTGGATGATATATTAATTATTTTAGGTGGGTCCCATATTTCAAAAAGAAAACATAAACATTGAAATGAGACGGCAAAATAGAAACGTAAACATTGAAACGAGACGGAGGAAGTATAACTTAATTATTCTTTTTTTTGTTCATTTAACCACTTTTTGTACAAAAATATTTCTCATTGTATTTTATTAATTTTATCAAGGGTTGGTACCCACCCTACACAACCCCATTCTACACGACGACGACAGCAGTGCAGCGCCCGACCTTCGATGACCGGTGATCGCCATTGATCATCGATTGCCGGAAGAAGAGCGGCCGCCGGTCACCGGTTGCCAATGGAGGGGCTGCAAGCGACGATAGGTGGGTGGGGTTTAGAATTTTAAAGTTTATTAGAGTTTAGGGTTAATGTTGGAAGGTAATAATGTTAAAAAAAAATGTCTATTGGATAGAATTAATAATTTCTAAACAAAAGTATCGATAATTGTAAAATTTTTATATAAAAAAAATTCTCCCAAATAATAATCCGGCTGCAAGCCAGCTCTATTAGTCCACGAGTTAATTGGTTCGGACCTTGAAACTCTAATACTATTTATTTATTTGTTTTGAATTAATCGGCCAGCACCGCGGATGATCTTTTGAACTACCCTAGTTACTAGTCAATTCTCATCGATCTTTTGTCCCAAATTTTCACCTCCCATGTAAAAATGGTAAATAAATTGAAAAAGTATACCCACCATCTATTTAATTTATTACCATGATCCAAAATTGATGATTGATTGACAAATTTATGAATGAAAGAAAATGTTAAGAGAGAGAGAGAGAGGAAGGCAATGGCACAAACAAAAGGAGAGAAACGGATAGAAACGCGAGGGGCCTCCCGCAGAATTTAGTATAGCAACATTGACTGCATTCTCTTAACCAAAATTCTTTCCCAAAATATAAAACCCCCCCTTTTATCTATGGAAGCAGATGCAAGATAATGAACACTAATGTAATTCTACCATGTTCTTGTAATTTCCAATTGATTCTGTCTTCAAGGCTTCACTGGTGAGTCCTTTTGAATATACGTTAAGCAACTTTACGATTTTATGTTGATTCTAATAATTTTGTGTGCTTCCAATTCGTGAGTTTTTGTTGTTTTGCATACGATGTTCTTGCAAAGAGCTTGATTGTATATGTTTGAAAATGAATTAATTACTCATGGTCATGGTTCTGTGAGTATTTGTCGCTTTTTAGACCAAGAAATTTCTGGGTTCTCTTTGTTTTGATGGAGTTATTATTTTTTTGTAGTCACTGAAAGTCAAGATTATGTATATAATTTTTTTTTGTTTACCTTCTCTGAAGGTAATTGCTTTTTTCTGTTCCAAGTGTTGATTTCTGATCAAATCTGGTCTGAGCTGAGCCTGTGCTGATATTGTACCATTTAGGGTCAATACCTTTTCCCCCACAGAATTTTTATTGAGTTGAAAGCATTGTTGGAAATTCTAGATGTATTTATAGAGCTATTTTCTGTCTTTTAAGCAGTCATTCAGCATAAACACATGATCAATCACCTCTCAATTTTTATTTATTTATTATTTTTTTTTTCCCAAGATAGATCATGATGTTAAAATCTTATTCAGCGGAGAAATAATTTCCTGGTTTGTCTCCTTGTACGACAGAGAAAGCAATATGCACTAAGCCACCTGTTCAGCTTCTTATTTTGCTTTGTGTCTGAGTTTGGCTCATGGATTGTTGGAAGGGTCTCCAAATGGAATGGCATCGTGGATGTGGATAGATAGATAACGGCTTTACTTCCCAAAAATAGTGAAGCTTATTTGGGGGTATCATATAAGGTTCTTGAATTATTTCGAAGAATATGATATAGCATTCTCTTATGCTCTTGGGAGTTCCATGTGATATGTTTTACTGAAAGTCAAGGCTATATTTTTATAGTCATCTGATCAGTTGTAACTTTAATGCTGGATGTTTGTGCTTCAGATTGGAGTTTGAGGTTCTAGATAATAAAACGATCAAGACACTCGATTAGTCATGGGATTACCTCATATTTCATCTGGAAATCTATCTGAAGAAGTGTCAACGTCAGTGAGCACGATCATGCAACTACCGGCTCGACATGGTGGGCCTGGAAGCTTTGGTGCGAGTGAGAGACACATAAAACACTTGAGCAATCAAAAGCGTGATGACTTTCCACGCACTTCACTGAGGGAACATGTGAAGGAATCGGATGTGATTAGTTTACATCAAGATGGTGTGGCCAACATACTTAAACTGAGGATTGATTCCTTGGACAAAAACTGCTTCTTATCTTGTCATGGTGGAAAGAATATTCAAACTCCGGCTTCAAGGATTGTTGGATTTCAACCTAGTGGGTTAATGACCTCTGTCAGTCAGTATGAAGAAAAACAGCTTGACAGTCTTCATTCATCTCATGGAAATAGTTTAACTTATACTTCAAATGAAAACTCAAATTCAATGGTCCGGAAAAGGCTACTGTCGCCTTTGAATGGCATGCTCTTGCATGATGAATTTCTAGGTGAAAATCTTGAGATTGGGAACACGTCATGTCACAATAATTTCCTCTTAAGTGGTGGTAGTTATAATATTTCCCTGAATGAGAATAAAAAAGCCCACATTGGCAACCTGGGCTATGGCAGTCCTCCCGTTTGGTACGCTCCTAATTTTTCTAGGAGTAATAGTCCACCAAAAGAAGATTGTGGAATCAACTCCAGGATCATTACAGATGGACCAATACTTGAAAATCATGGACATAACAATGTAGATCTTGTTTCATCATATCATGATGTTGCATGTTGTAGTGGAAACATAGAACCATCATTTAGGAGTGGAACAGCAAATATCTCTCGAGATCCATTTATTTCAACTCCCTTATCACTATCTCCTCTTGGACCTAGATTTTGTGGAAGGAAGCGAAATTCTAGAGGATCAGGGGATTCCAAGAGCGAGGTTGCTGAGAGATGTATAACTTTTAAGGATGTGGAACAGTCTCTTGAAGGTACTATCTCAAGCTTAGTGTCTTCTCATAGGGATGAGAATGTTATCTCAGCAAGCAAAAGGCTTGAAGATGATGATCAATTCTTATTGAACTTTGATCAATTGACTCCTGAGGGTTTGATATCAGTTCAAGGTCATAATACAAAATTTACGACTCAAAACTCCAAGTTAGGTAGATCTCTTAGTGGACTATCAGTCAGAAGATCTTTGGTTGGGTCATTTGAGGAGTCACTGTTATCTGGTAAGTTAGCTTCTGGGATTGTTAATCAGGTATGTTCTCTTTTTGTAACTACTGATTCTTGTAGAATTGCTGTTGTTTCCTTTTCAACACTTGGTGTGCTAATTGTACAATTTCCGAAAAGTTTTCTGAATATTGTATAGCTTCTTATTATTGTATTTGCTTATTACTTCTCTATACAGAAAATTGATGGTTTCCTGGCTGTACTGAATATCACTGGAGGGAAGTTTGCTCCTCACCCACAGAAACTTCCATTTTCTGTGACAAGCATAGATGGTGATAATTACTTACTGTATTACTCATCCGTAGATCTTTTTAGACATTTATCTTCAAACAAATGTGAAGGGCCAAAATTGAAGAGAAGCCTCAGTGCCAATGGCTCCTCTGATGATAAAGCTCGTTTGAGAATACCTATAAAGGGGCGATTGCAATTAGTATGCTCTAGTCTTTTTATTTTTTTCTTATGCCCCTAAAATTTATGCTTCTCATTATTGTTCTGACTTTATCTGTATAACATCAAGTGCCAGAATGGGAAGGGCGTGATGTGCCGGGAATTGATCAATTCTTATGGAACAATCTCTGAATACTATTTAAAATTTTGATAAATTGTCATTAGAACTCACATCACTTGTGATTCTTCCGTAAATATAAGAATTAAGAAAATCATGTGTGAATGTATGATGTGGTACATATTTGTAAGTGTGGATCAGTTTTGGTGATAAAATAAATTGGTTCAAGAATTCTTACTTAAACCAAAAGTGTGTACAAGATAAACAGGTTCCTTAGCTACCCCTCATCCAGCTAACTTTTCGATTGATAGCAATTGATATCTTAAATATTTTCCTAATTTGGGCCTAAAGATGCTTTTAATTTTCTTCCTTATATCTTCTTATTTTGGTGTTGTCATTTATTTTTTTCTTTTCGAAAAGTAGTTGGATCGGAGTAACTTGTGTATAAAATGATTCTAGATTGAAAATCTAATATAAGATTCTTATCTAGCACAAAATATGGCTTAGTTTTTGCAAGTTCCGTAGTTTGACATTGTATTTGGGTTCAAGATTTTAAACATTGAAAATTGTTCTCTGTTTATGGAAAACTTTGGGCTGTTTTTTTAAATGCTCAACTTTCTTTTACTAGAATTGGAATTGCTGCCACTGGACGATAGCAAGTTTCACCTTTAATCCTTAATCTTCTTTTGCAGGTTCTAAGCAATCCAGAACGGACACCTCTGCATACATTCTTTTGTAACTATGATTTAAGTGACATGCCAGCTGGTACAAAGGTCGGTATGAAGCTTATTAACTTGAATGTAAAGAAACCTTCTTAAAATCTACAGCTTATGGCCTGAACAAAAATATCTGAATAGCTATATTCGTGTCAATTCAAATGTATGTGTTGTAAATTGTAGAGGATATTATATATCCAGTATCCACTTTGTTATTTAGATTTCTGCAGTCAGTCAGTAGTGAAATTTTTATGGATTCTAATATATTTTTTTGGGTCTTGAGGGTTTTAGTGTGGGTACATGATGACAGATCAACGGTTACTCAGGTTTTCTGCATAATATATAGCTAGTGGAGATTCAATTAAAAGCCTCATATGAAGCCTCATATCTTTTTTGAAATTCTGGTTGTTAATTATATCAAGACCTCGTTAGAGTTTTCAGGCAGGGAATCTTTCCGTTAAACATAAATATTACTGGAGATGGTGTATGTGTTACGATTACTTTAGACTCTTTCAGCATTTGTTACTTGTTTGTGTCCAATGTTATCCCTGTTGGTGAAGGATAAAGAGATTGGATTGTGGGAAGATGAGTATGAGAAATGTATTCTTTCTTGATTTGATTTTTCGAGCCCAGCATAACTATGCAAAAAGTGAATTATATTGCATTATAGTTCAGGACTGACATTACTTTATCTCCAAACATCTCTTTGAATATCTAACATATTCATACCTTGTAACATTTAGACATTTCTACGCCAGAAGGCCACTTTAGCTGTGGAAAGAGGTGGACAGAAAGAGTCAGCCCCCTCCCTTTCAATATCAGGTGATTCCTTACAGCAGAGGACATTATGTGATAATGGATGTGATCTACTAGACAATAAGTGTGGGAATAGTAGCGGCGCAGAAAATATTTCCTTCGGTTTATCTGGTGGGAAAGAAAGTAAAACTGTGTGTTGCCCTTCAAAGGTTAATAAGAACACTACAGGTTCGGGTGCCCTGCGTTATGCCCTACATCTCCGTTTTGTTTGCCCTCAACAGAAAAAGAACTCAAAAACAGGTCAGAAATGCAAATCTGGTCCATCCTCTCTTCCATCAAGGAATGGTATGGACAATGAAGGTGAACGCCGTTTTTACTTGTATAATGATATGAGAGTTGTGTTCCCTCAGCGCCATTCAGATGCTGATGAGGGGAAGGTATGTTCGTACTAATCAAATTCACATGCTTATATTAAAGCACTAGTAGTACTGTCGACTGATTATGTGCATGGAATTTTCTTATTTGTCGACTTATCTAATTGTTACCCATTTCTTTTTACCTTTTGTTTCTACATCTTTGACTAGATGATTGTTTGAGATTGGATTCTATTTGTATCATTCATGTCTTAAAACCTTCAATATATTTGTAATTTTGATGATCCACTTCAATGCTGTCCATAATTCCTTAATACATGTGATGTTTTTTTGCCAGCATATGATTTCTTCAAGCATAATTAATTTATAAATTCTACATGTTTTTCACGATCTCATTTTTTTCCACTCCACTACACGTGAGTTAAAATATAGTGGATTTCCTTACACGTGACCAAACTCAAAATCTACTCTAATTTTTGTGGTCGAAAGTGAAACTGTGAAAACCTGTTGGCTATTGTATAATCAAGTGCATTCAAGTGTACTTAATTTAATGGTGATACTTTGCTAGACCTCCCTAAAACATAGATATGATATGATATAGAACACAATAGTTGTGAGATCTGGTAGAACTCCCGTGATATAAACAGTACAGAACAAAATCGTTTTGCCACTCGACCCCATTTTTAATTATTTAGGAAGTGATTTATCTTTGCACTCCTCGATTCACATATCCATCTTGTATTTTCGATTTTTCTTCAAGTTGGTAAACTAATCGCCTTCGATGTTAACTTGTTATGTTGTGTAGCATATTCCTTCGTATTTGTATTCTTCAGTAACATGTTGCTGTTTTCATCTGATGATGCAGTTGCAAGTGGAGTATGATTATCCGACAAACCCGAAGTATTTCGACATCAGTCAATAATGATCCTGATTCTACGCAAGATCCTCTAATTTGGTTCATTTGAACATATATTTCCAGATGGCTTAGCACATGCCATTTCCCATGTAAGTAAAATTCATCTCAATAATCTGCTGGCCATGTACATTCTTACATCTGCTCTTCCAGAAAAAAAAAAAAAACAATAACTGAAATAACTCCAATTGCCTGTTGGTGTCAGGAGTTCATTTCCTACTTATATTCAGAAATTATAACAGGGGTTCAAATTTTTAATTCTCTATAAATAAATTTATCTCCTATATAAATTTCATGTCATTTTACTTCATTTTTAAGAACCTACAAATTTGGCTTCAATATGATATATTATGAGTGCTGTGGTGACAGGCGAACAGTGATTTGATTGCCTGGATTTTTTATTTTTGATTTTTGATTTTTTTCTTGTTCTGATTTTTCTTTTTTTAGTTTTAATTAGAGTAATTGCATTGATGATATATAAAGTTGCACCTATAAATTACTCCCTCCCCCCTTGGAAGATTCTTATTTTTTTATTTTGGGCGTCCGCTTCTAAGAGTTTTATTTCTCTTTTTATACACATGAGACTCGTACAAACTCACTAATACAATTAAAAAATAAGCGTCAAACACTCACTAATACAACTACCCACTATACATTAAATAAGTAAAACTTATTTCTTAATTCATGTGCCAAAAGAAATTGAATCTCTTTGAAACGGACGGAGGTAGTAGTACATCCCGCTTAAAGGTTTATATTTTTCATTTTGATTCGTCACAAGTTAAGCTTTATATTTTCCTTTTTATTAAGTGAGATCCACACAAAACAATTAATTATTCCATATAAGATTCACAAACATCACTAATACAACTATGGACTACACATTAAATATTATTTTTTCTCAACTCACTATTCATTAAAATATTATTTCTATTATTGTCATGTTTAACTTTTTAACATTTGTCATATTTAATTTTAATTGTGAGACTTAAGAAGTGGAATTGATACAAAAATAATTAAATTATTTAAAAAAAAGTTACAAGATTAAATGTGAGAAAAATTATAGAATATAAATTGATGTTTATTCAAGGGCAAAAACTCATAGGCCATCTCAAAAGAAATATAATACTAACATTTTTATAATAAGCTAGCTTGATCGATTAAAAGTAAATCACCCAATTAAAAATAATTCGTAATGAGAAATGATAAATGTTAATAAAAACAATTTATAAGGTGTTTCCAGCTTCTTCATTGGAAATCGAGCGTTTTCTTTACAAATGACTAACAACTTTAAAGGTTCTGATTTCTGATGTTCACTCCCGAAACTTCCGCAGTCATTCCATCGATGAAATAGTGTGCTTCATATTTTTTTTCTTTTTATAGAAATAAAGATCCACACACTTCTAATACTACTATGGGGTGCTTGCTTGGGTGGGGTTAATGGGAATGGGGTGTATTGATTCACGTTATTGATGCTTGTTTGATTTGATGGGAATAAAAATTTGTCAATCACTTCCATTTATTTAATAACTATTCCCCGCTCTTCAATCACTTTCCATTCCATTGTGATTAAGCTCCTTAATAATACCCATTGTAATTCCAATGGAAGAATTCTATCCAAGCTGCCCTTCAAATATGAGACATTCAATTAATATAACTACTCGCTACATTATATATATCAAATAATAATATTAATTAATTCACGTGCAAAAAGTAAATAATACCCTTTGGAACTGATGAATGGAATATTATTTTTTATTAGAGATGTTATTACTTTTTATTATATTATAAATTGTTTATGAAAAATTTTATTAAACGGTTTTCACTTTTCATCATGTTGTAACTCGCAAAAGGTCTATAAACCACTTGATCCATTAGAACAATATTGTTCGTTCATTATTTTTCAGTAGAAGTACTATCACTTTCATTTTTTTCGCGAAAGTATTATTATTTTTTATTAAAATATTATCACTTTTCACTTGTACTATAAATATTTTATAAATAGTTTATGAAACGATTATCACTTTTCATCATGTTGTGTTTATAGCCCACGGAAAATTATGGATCGTAAAGGATTTATAAACCACTCGATCCGTTCTGATTCACCACAAGCCCTCATGGTTTTTACTCTTCTTCTCACTCCTAAAAGCTAATAGAGAGTCTAGTCACACTTAGTCCAATCAATCTATATTTTCCCTCAAATAAAGTCCACCTATCCAACCTAAAACAAAGTTCACCGAGCCACCTTAACATTCCATGCATCAGTTAAGTCTTACAGATCCACAGAAAGCCGTGGCCCACAAAGGACTAAATAGATAACTCGATCCATCAACACGATATTATCAATTTTGGGCCACCATAGACTCATGATTTTGCTCTTAGATTCACACTCAAAAAGTCTTATGTCAATTGAGAGTGTTGTCACACTTATAAACCCATTATCATTTCCATTTATAATCGACATGAAAATTTGGTTATTTACTCAATACATATATCAATCAGATTCACTTTTTAACAAAATATTATTACTTCTTATATATCTCTTGAGTTTTGTGAAACAATTTCATATGCAAAAATATTTATCGGTGGGTTAATGGGTACATTTTGTGACCCAATTCCACGGGCACACAATATTCTCTTACACAAATTCTAACGTACAAAATTATACATATAACTTGACATTAAGGCTATTTTTCAATTTTGAAAATCGGTCCGATGTTTTCAAACCTCACACATATTTCAGATGAGATTTTCTTATATATAAACAAACAAATTATATTAATCCTCAATTTAGACACTTTCTTGCAATCTTTTTCTTTAATTAATATGTTATCTCTTACCTTTCTCATATATTCTTTTACATTAATTAATATCCCCTTACAAATATTATCATTTACCATATATATATACAATTGAAACATATCGTATCAAAAACTCAATTTTGATTATCATTATTTATGGTTTTCAAAATAAAAAAAAAACTCTATATAAATTTTGAAAATCACAAATATTGATAATATATGTTGTGTTTTGAATTTTATATTTTAAATTTATGAGAAATCGATATGTAAGTTAGCTTTTAAATTGCTAATGCACTGAAAATTTTAATTTATAATTGTTGTCAACTGATTGAAAAAATCTTTGTCACATTCATTGGATCAAACATTAATTATAACATTCTAAAGCCGCAGCCTTACTGCCTAACTTGTTACTTTGTTTTATTGAATATTTATACTAATTGTGAATGATGTTAAGTGTGATCAATGATCACGATCTTATTGCTGGAAAACATAATATAGTATTTATTCAATGTTAATTCATTTTAAACCTTATACTCCTTATTTAGAAGGAAAAAATAAAATAAAAAAACAACCTACTCCCTCCATCCTACATTAAGTTACATCGTCACTATTTATATTGTTGATGCATGTTCTTAGCTAGTTAATTTTGGGAGTAAGAATGAAGAGATGATTGCCTAATTGAACTAAGAACGATCACAATAAACACAATAAACATGTGAGAGATGAGATCCGACCAAAGACCTTAACCGATTTTATTACTCTCCTCAAGAACAACACTCATAAAAATCCTCCCAATTACAAGTGTAATGTCAAGTATGAGAATGAGTAACCAGCTTCTCTCTTGTGAGAGAAGCTATTTATACTTCCAGTAAACCCTAATGATCGACCAATCCCACGTTGCCATCTGGACCGAGACAAACAGTCATTAATGGAGGCTGGGTGGTACGCCAGTTGCTTTACCAATTTCTTTGGGGCTGTTGCAGGAGATTGCCAGGCGACTTGCAGGTGAGCAGACTTCATTTTGTCCTTTGCTTGTTTTCCATTGGTGGAAGAGGAGGAACATGCCTGTCGTGTGTTGTCTTTTAGTTGAGAGTGTTGTTCAGGATGTCTCCCCTTACCGTTATTCTTGTCCTTTAGCCTGTCGCCTCTGGCCGTTCCCCTAGCAGTTCTAATATCTTACCTTGCAGGTCTGATAATGCCATTAACTTCTGAGGAATAGGTTTCCGAGGCTATTCTGTTCCTCTGAGTCCCTGGATATCTCTCTCGGCCTCAGGGTCGAGATGTCCTGCCGAGGTGTTTCGGCCACCGATTCCTTTGACGATTTTCTGTTCTTCGGCTCGTTCAGGTTTCATTCTTTCGGATTCATTTGGCTGCACTTATGAGCTTGTCCTTTGGGCCTCTTCTCCACTATCTCGTTTGTTGCCTCTTGGGCTTTCTTCTGGGCAGCAATCATCCCATGAGTTATCGTTTTTTCCTGTTCTTGAGCCTCTCCATAATTGGACCTTTTGTTCGTGATGGACCAACTTATTGGTCTTTCGGCCCGTTTGACATGGGGGATATAATACTCATAACAGATATGAAGTTTAATAAAATTTATTTATTTTTTGACTAACTTTATTAACTTTTGGAGGGTAATGTAGTATCTTTAAGTAATAGATATAAAGTATGTTTTGTGTGTTAGGTGAGAGTGATAAATTTGTAATTAAAACGTGCTTTTAAGATTGAAAATTGATATAATATATATTTTTTTAATGAAGTTTAATGTGGGACGAACAAAAATAAAAAGTGTAAAATTTAAGGTAAAAACTTGTATGCCCTCGGGAACACGTTGTGCGCTCATAAATGCCCATACTTTTTAGTATTAAATTGTATACTCATTTAATATTAAATTGTGTGCCCGAAATATAAGAGAACAATTCAAAATTTAATATGTGAGTGAGGTTATAAAAACAATAATACATAAAAGGTAATAACATTTTTTTTTTAAAGCAGTTAATGACAAAGTTAATTAGCATTCTAATGATTGATTAATATTAATAGAAATAGAAAGCTTATTCTAAAGATAGGATACATAGGAGTGGGGCTGTTTGTCTGCCTAACCTTTAGACATCAAAATCCACCAAAATATTATAATCACACTCCCTGCTCCCAACCGCCCATTGTTTGGCTAATCCGGGATTTATTTTTTTATTTATAAATTAATTAATTCATATATATATATATATATATATATATTTATATAGGGAAAATAGATTTTTTCGTCCGCTAACTTTCATTCATTTTGAAATTAGTTCATTAATTTTTTTTAATTTTAAAATTAGTCCGTTAATTTTATAACAATTTTGAAATTAGTCCATTAACTTCATAAAATTTAATATTTTAGTCCTTTGACCTGCTATGACAGGTCATTTGAATATTTTCACCCCAATTAATTTATATTATATTTTTATTTAACCAATTTTATCTCACTTTTCATTTTTCACTTCCGTATACCAAACAAACAATATTAATCTCATTACTAAAGTGGAGCAAATTTGACTAAATATTGATATTTCCTCCGTCCGCTCGAAAGAGGGTCTTTTTTCCATTTTGATCGTCCGTTCCAAAGAGAGTCACTTGCTTTTTTACACACATGAGATCCACACACACTCACTAATACAATTAAAATATGGGATCCACAGTCCCACTAATACAACTACCCACTACACATTAAATAATAATATTTCTTAATCAACGTGCACAAAAGCAAAATGCCCTCTTTCGGGCGGACGGAGAGAGTATAATATAAATTCTTAATGGGGGCTACTTTTTTAAAATAGTATATATATATATATTTTTTACATATTTTTATTTTTATTTTTTAGAATAACCTGCTAATGACCTGTTGAAACGGACGATTTTGTTGAACTTGGTAAACATGATGGACGATTTTCAAAATTTTCAAATATAATGGACGATTTTCAAAATTCTGCAAATATAATGGACGATTTTCAAAAAGTGAAAAATTTATGGACTAAATTCAAAATTGGGCAAAGTTAGTGGACAAAAAAATCTATTTTCCCTATATATATATATATTTATTTATTAATATATAATTAATTAATTTTTTTTTAATTTTAATCACAATTGGTATATATTATAGTCTTTGGTAAACTCTGGATGCGTATAATAGACTGCTATCACACTTGAAAATGTAAATCACGTTACACTGATTGCGTGTGACAACACAATCTATGTTTGCAGAGATTACATGTAATAATATACTATGTGGTGTATATATAGTTAAAATAAAGCACTCACAAGTGTCCAATTATAAAAGTCAGTAACAAAAATATTTGGAGAGTTTTTGGTTAATATTGAATGAATTATTTTATGTACTTTGAAAATATCCTTAAAATAAAGGAGTTTTATAATTATGGGTTGGAATTATTTTTTATATCAATCTAAGATTTGAAATATATAAAACTATTAATTCAAGACCTGAATTTGTCAAATATAATTTCCTATTTTATCAATTTAGAGTCTAAATTCAGGCCCTTAATTGATAGTTTTACATAATTCAGGCCCCTAATTGATAGAAAATATAATTCAAGCCCCAAATTGATAGTTCACCCATTTTTCAGGTCCTAAATTGATAAAATTCCTATAAAGAAATTTACATACCAATTGTATTTACATGCACTTATTTATCTTCTAATATATACTAATTGTATTTACATGCACTTATTTATCTTCTAAAAATCCATTAGTAAAAAGCGGTGAAACGATATTTATGAGGGGAGTGAATTACAATATCTTTTAAAACTAATAAATAAAAAAAAGGAAATTTTCGTGTTTATTTATATCTTAATAATTATATGTGCAAGTTTTATTAATTCACATATTGAATCAATGTGAATCAAGACAAAGTTTAGTGTGAAACAAGGTTTATGTGAGACGTGTTAAATATGATTATTACATTGTAAAATGTTTATTAATAGTTAAAATATATTTTTCTAAAGTATGATGAATTATTATACATTAAAATACTACACTCTAGTAAATTATCATTAAACTCTTGTACACTTGACAGTAATGTAGATGATGATTGTGACACTTAATATATACTTCATCCATCCCGCCACAAGAGTTACATTTACTAATTAAGGCGTCCCGCTATAAAAGTTACATTTTCCTTTTTGGTAAATGAGACACACACAAAACAATCATTTTATTTTTATGGAGCCCACCCACAATACTAATACACCTACTCACTATAATTAAAATATTATATCTCTCAACCCACTACATATTAAAACACAATAGTTCTTAATCTCCGTGCAAACAGTAAATGCAACTCTTTCTATGGGACGGAAGAGGTACTATTTATTATGATATGAAATAGAGTTGATCTCTTGTGTTCAAAGTGTATAATGGTATAATTTTTTTGTTTTAAAATGTATATATTTTAATTTATAAGAGTATAATAAAAGGTGGCTATAATATGAATAGTATAAAAATTTAATTAAAAAAAATAATTTTTTTCTCAGAAAATCAAAAGCATACGTACTTATGCTAAAAGGTACTTCCTTCGTCCCACTTGAACGTACTCGTTTTGTCATTTTGGTATGTCCTAATACAAAGTGTATATTTTTCTTTTTAATAGATGTGATCCACCCAAAATAATTAATATATCTCCATGAGACCCACACTCAACACTAAGATAACTACCCACTTTATATTATAATATTATTACTTTATTTCTCAAACCTCAGTAAACATTAAAATATTATACTCTCTTAATTTACATACAAAAAGCAAACATCCACATTTCAATAAAACGAAAGGAGTATAATATTTATTACAAAAAAATACAATTTTTTTTAAAATGTAAAATTTGAAGGTACGATGTCCCTGAAAATACGCAAGTTTTAACCTAATGAAATAACAAATGAAATATAAAAATGGAATAAATTATACTCCCTCCGTCCCAGGCTCCCAGCCTAAGAGATCCATTTTTTCATTTTGGTCGTCCCACCCAAAGAGTCCCCTTTTCTTTTTTATACACATGGGACCCACACATCCCTTCTAATACAATTAAATATTGGGACCCATATTCCTACAACTACCCACTACATATTAAATAATAATACTTCTTAATCTACGTACCAAAAAATAAATGACCCTCTTAATGAGGGACGGAGGGAGTATAATTTCAAATCCAATAGAATAAGAAAATGCAAATATTTTCTAATCTATCCAATAGAATAAAAATGTAAAATCAAGTAAAATTATTAAAAAAAATATATTGATATATTCTCTTTTATTAAATGCGGAAGGGATATATATATAAGTTACTCCTTCCGTCCGTCCGCTCTAAAGAGTCTCATATTTCCATTTTGGGCGTCCGCTCCCAAATTTCTCATTTATTTTTTATACATATAGGACCCACACACACCCACTAATACAATTAAAAAATGAGATACACACCTCCATTAATAACTACCCACTACACATTAAATAATAATTCTATATCCACGTGCAAAAAGCAAATGGCACCCTTTGTAGCGGACGGAGGGAGTACCTCCTTTTTTTTAAAATTGAAATTCCAGGGGGAGTCCGATGGTACCCGATCTGTCGATCCCACCTCCTTCAGTCTGTGATTATAAAAATATATGGTAAAAACTTGTGTAAAATTGTTTCATATAAATTCTTATATAATACGGATAAAAAATGATAACATCATTATTACTTTTACTTTAAATGTTACTAGCTACTTTTGCTACAAAATATTATCATTTTTTTGTAATATAGTAAATTGTTATGAAATACTCCCTCCGTCCGCCTTTAAGGGAGCCATTTGCTTTTTGCACGTGGATTAAGAAGTATTATTATTTAATGTGTAGTGAGTAGTTGTATTAGTGGAGATGTGGGTCCCATTTTTTAATTGTATTAGTGGGTGTGTGTGGGTCCCATATGTATTAAAAATGAAATGAGACTCTTGGGGCGGAAGCCCAAAATAGAAAAATGATACCTTGAAAGTGGGCAGAGGAGTAGTTTACTGCACGATTATCATTTTTCATCGATTGAGTATCACTTTATATTAATAATGCTATCACTTTTTATTCGTCTCATGTAAGGGCTTATGTGAGACAGTCTCACATAAGAATTGCCCTAAAAATTTACAATAAGTTTTTTTTTTAAATTTTAAATAACGGTTGTTAAAAGTAAAAAAATTGTGTTTTAACATCCGTTCCATATTAAATTTTACACTTTTCGTTTTCATCAATTCCATATTAAACTTCACCACCTGAAAAAAGAAATATTATATCAATCCCCAACCTTAAAAATACGTCTTAGTTACAAATTCATCAGCCTCACCGAACACAAATAACATACTTACTTCATAATTTATTTATTACCTAAACATACTACGTTACCGTAAAAAATCAATAAAGTTGATAAAAAATAATTTTTCTTAAATTCCATATATACAAAAATTACTGGAGTACAATTTAATTTGGGATGAAGGAAATATATTATTTGTATTTTTTTAAATAAGAAATAAATAAAAACATTTTATGTTTGTGGGTGTTCTCCCTTGTCTATTAAAAATTGGGCGACAAGTAATGCAGAGGATCCAAGTTTGAGCTGCACCTGGTTTTCGAAAACAATGATCCACTACAAAATTAAATCATACGACTTAGAATAGAAGAAAAAGCAATAAACAAAGACCAGTGGACTAGTATAAAGAATGCATAGTGGGAGGGGGGGTCACATGTGGGGTGGGGGGTGGGTAGGGGAAGCTTCCTATCTTAGTAAGATCTTACACAAGAATGAAGCAAAGATAGATCTGATGAGAGGTCAAATAATTTAAAAGTCACATGGTGGTGTAATGGTCTGAATTTGGACTTATTAACCTCATCCCAAAGCACCAAATAATTCTCCTTTTATGTGAGATTATTCTTCAATCATCAATTCAAATTTCATGTTACTCATTAATAATAAGAAGAGATGGTAATGATGGATATTGATTATTCATACAACCCCTTTACTTGTCACAAAAAATATAAACCATTTTGTTGGGTTTAAAATGAACCATATCCCATGCATGCCTAAGGGCTATATATATCCCACTCACTTCCTTCTTCTTCACTAACAAACATACCTTACAAACTTTCTTGAGAGAGAGAGAGGAAGAGAGAGAAGATGGAGATGGAAATGCCTGTGATTGACTTGAGTAGCCTTGAGAGTGAGAAGAGAAGTGAAACCATGGCACTTCTGCATGAGGCATGTGAGAAATGGGGCTGCTTCATGGTAATCAAATTGTTATTTTCTTGGAATATATTTACATGATCTCATGTTAGTTTAATACATGTAGCATGCAACTATGATGTATTAATATATACAAGTTGAAAGTTAAGATCAACCTGACAATGTTGCAGGTTGAGAATCATGAGGTTGATGTGGGGGTTATGGAGAAGGTGAAGAATTTGATGAATATGCATTATGAAGAAAAGATGAAACAAAATTTCTTTAACTCAGAAATTGCAAAGAAGTTGGACTTAAATGAATTCATCAAGGAAAAAGATTGGGAAACCACCTTCTTCATCTGGCATCGCCCTAATTCCAACATCAATGATCTCACTTCCCTTTCGCCGACCCTCAGGTACTATTCTGTTTTAGTGTTTCATCTTATATTGCTCACATTATAATTATTTGAATCTTAATTAAAATTGTATGACATAGTACTTATAATTATTGAAAGCGAGACTAGGAATTCGATTTGTACAGAGCCCAACATGTTATATTGAGCAAGTCTTAAGTGACACTGTCTCGTAGACGTTAGACAGTTCAATTTTTTCTTAATTAAGTATCACTCTTTATTTATCTTATATATTGACAAGTAGTAGTTCAATTTGACGATTATCATTATTTTACGAACGGTGTAATATGTTTCTTTTAATACCATTTTCTTCAAATTTGCAATTATCAGAGGAGACTGTGTTCTTGAGATAATTGTTTAAAATGCACATGCAGGGAAAGCATAGATGAATACATCAATCAAGTAATCAAACTTGCAGAGAAGCTTTCTCAGCTGATGTGTGAGAATCTCGGAATAGAAAAGAACCACATCATGGAGACATTTGCCGGAAGCAAGTCTCCATGTGTGGGGACAAAAGTGGCAATGTACCCTCAATGTCAGCGCCCTGACCTAATCAGGGGGCTGAGAGAGCACACCGACGCAGGTGGCATCATCCTGCTTCTGCAGGATGATCAGGTTCCCGGCCTTGAGTTCTTCAAGGACGGGAAATGGACGAAGATCCCGCCCTCAAAGAACAACAGGATATTCATAAACACAGGGGACCAGATAGAGATCTTGAGCAACGGGGCGTACAAGAGCCGGTTGCACCGCGTGATGGCGATGAAGGACGGGTGCAGGCTCTCCATAGCCACATTCTACAACCCATTTGGAGATGCTGTCATTTCTCCAGCTGCAGAGCTGTTGCTCCCAAGTGGTGTTTGCTTTCAAGATTATTTGAACTTTTACCACAAGACTAAATTTGGAGATAAGGGGCTTAGATTTGAGTCCATCAAGAATATGGCCAATGGAAAGGAGTGAGATCTAATCATGATGTTAGTTTGATATATAATTCATTTGTGTGTTTTGTGTCTTTCAGTAACAGAGGTTAAGAGATGCTGCTGTATACTGCATCCTTAGCTTTTAATATCTCCCTTTAAATATGTCTGGTTTTTTATTTTTGTTTTTTTAAATAACAAAAGTGTGTAATATGATGTTTTAATTATATACCAAGTGTCTACTTTGACCAATTATTTATTTTTTTAATATTTTTAAGTAATAAATAAAGTTTATTATTTGTGTTAATTGAGGGTGAAAATTTAAAAACAAAGTGTGGTATTATTGTATAATAAAGGTTTTATTTAAATATATAGTTTTGTTCAGTATTTTTATTTTCTGGAAATGATGTAATAATTAAAAAAAAGTAAAGAGTTTTAAGGGAGTTGTATCGGTGTAAAATAAGGGGTTATAAATTATGGTTCTTATATGATAATTATCAGTATAGTTTTCTTTAGTTTATGTATATCAAATTTTTATTTAATTTCATCATTAAATAAAATAAAATAATTAAAAATAGATCCAATAACTATAGCATCCGCTAAAATCACCCATAATTTTAAATTAAATTCGTTGAGTCTAACTTAGCTCAAAATGTCAAACCCTCTTAGTAGCGACGGTGGACCTATCAATGTCATAATGGGGATTGAGCACTGAAGGTTAAAATTTTTCTTACAGATTTATATGCACAAAATATACTCTTCTGTCTTATAGCAAGAGGATTTTTTTATTCACGTAAATTAAAGAGTATTATTATTTAATATGTAGTGAGTAGTTGTGTTAGTGAGAGTGTAAGCTCTATATTTTAATTGTATTAATAGGTGTGTGTGGGTCTCATGTGTGTAAAAAAAAAGGAAACTCTTTGGATGAAACATCCAAAATGAAATACTCCACATATTTAAAAGAATTTAGTACATACTGATTATAAAATACTCTCTCGATCACCTCTCTCATTTATTGTACCATACTATTGTTTAAGAAAAGTTACATTTTAACCAACTTTATTAACTGTAGAGGATAATATAATTATTTTAGATAATAAAATAATATACTAACAAATTTAAAATTAAAGTAACTTTTAACATTGTTGGATAAAGTGATGTTTTCTGTCTTGAATGTGAAAGGTGGTGTGGTATGAACTAATAAGGAAAGTATACAGCACAAAGGTGTTATTTACTCCTTCCGTCCCATAAAAAGTTTCGCGTTTAATGTTTCACGTTATTTAAAAAAGTTGCACCTTTTTTTATCAATATTGTTGTCTTTAGAGGGTATTGTAGTGTTTTTAGGTAATAAAAAAATATAAAATAAGGATATGTGTGAAAATGAGTGACAAATTTGAAATTAAAGTAATTTTGAGGTTCTTAAATAAAATGATGTTTCTTTTTTAAATATAAAAAATTTTGTGGGACAAAAAAAAGAGAAACGTACAAAGAATTTTGTAATACAAAGAGAGTATATTAAAGATTTGAATGGCAGAACACTCCACGTGAACAAGTACAACAGAAACAAATTAGGAAAGAAGTTGTTAATTTAAGCCTCAACAGTAAAGATTTCATGGGTTAAAGTGAAAAAAATAAATGAGATCACATATTCCACAATCTATAAATTAAATTCGTGTCATGTATTATAAATTCAATACATGTTCTAGAGATTTAATAGTCAATTCAATACATGTTCTAGAGATTTAATTGTCATTTGTAGGGTATAATTTTTTTATATTATGAAACATCAATAAAATACAAACTTTGGAATAAAAAATTCAACTTGAAAAAAAAATAAATTGTTAATTTTTGCTTATTATGTTTTGGAGAAGGGAAAAGTGGAATAAGAGATTTGATGCACATTGGCATACCACAAAGATGAACGTTGTATTTTTGGGGTCGACACAAAGATTCTTAATTTGATTTCTCATAAGCTAATATTAACAGAATTAGTGTTTGTCTTTTCCAAGGAATAAACGTGAAAAAGAAAGATGTTATGTATTTCTTCCGCCCTTCACACGTTATTAATTAATATAGACTACCAATGCTAACATCTCCAATTTTTTGAAACACTTATATAATCTTCAACGAATTTTGTCCTGCATGTGTTATATATATAACGTTTGTGTAGGTTGGAAGGACAATCAAAGTCCACGTGGATTAGAAATGATGAGAATGATTTTAAATTTATAAAAGTGCATTAGACTCTTCTTAGTAAAAAAGGAAAGATCAAGAACAAATTCATGTGAGCTTCTAGTGGCCCAAATGTAATAATACATGCTTATTGGATCAAGTGTACCACATAGCTTTTGTTGGCCTCAATTCTACGTGCCCTTTTGTATTAGTGGGAGTGTGAGCCTCATATTTTAATAACAAAGACTTGTGTGAGACCATCTTATGTAAAAGCTTATACAACAGTTAGAAAGTGATAATTTTTATACTGAAAAATGATACTAAATTAATAAAAAGTGATAATGTTGTTTCATGAACAATTTATAATATAAATGAAAAATAATACTCCCTCCGTCCCGGGTATTTTTACTCGTTTGTACGGGCATGGAGATTAAGACGTTTTATTTTTTTAATATATAATGTAAGAGAAAGTAGGGATAAATTAGTAATTTAAAAAGAAAAAGTGAATAAAGTTATTGGGAATGATGAATAAAGTGTAAAAAAGTAATTAAAGTTATTGGGATTGTAAAAAGTTGGTAATAAAATATTATGTATTTTTGCCAAAAATGGAATGAGTAAAAATACGTGGGACACCCCAAAATGGAAAGTGGGTAAAAATACGTGGGACGGAGGGAGTAATATTTTATAGTAAAAGTGATTATGTTTTATAACGAAAGTGATAACTATTTTAAAAAGTGTAAAATGGTCTTACGTGAGACGATCTCACACTAGACCTACTCTATTTTAATTCTATTAGTGAGTGTGAATCCTATATATGTAAAAAAGAAAATATGACTCTTTGGGTGGAAAGTTCAAAATGGAAAAAAATACCATCTTTAAAGGGGACGGAGAAAGTATTAATATGAGAGTTAAGACCATTTTTTTAAATTAGTTATCACTTTTTATTTTATACTACTAATAGTTCATGATGTGAGACCGTTTACCTTTTCTTTAATTAGTTATAACTGTTTATATTTTTTTAATTAATTATCATTTATTAAAAACGTTATCAATTTTCATTTTGGCAAAATATTCATGTGCCTCCAGGAGATATATATATATATATATATACTATCTCATGTCAATTTTTACGTTCACTGTTTACAAAGATTAAAGAATAAATATAACATTTTAGTGTATAATAAATTCAAAAATATAATACTTTAATGTAAAACAGGTAGTTGTATTAATATAGTATGTAGGTCTTATAAAGATATAATAATTATTATGTATGAGTCACATATATATAAAAAAGGAAATATAATGATCGAAATAGAATGTCAAAATTTAAAATATATAAAGATTAAAGTTTAGCCGGAGGAGCATATATTATTGTATATAATGTTTAGGATCCCAATTAAAAATTGAGTAGGTCTACTGTGCAATAAGTGTACCTTAAAAATATAACCCATATTTGAAAACGGGTCAGACATTAAAGGCAAAAAGATCCAATTAATATTATTCATTCTCCACTCCTCTCTCCCCCTCTTCTCTCCCAATCCGCTTTCTCTCTCTAAATGATTTACGTCCCTCTCTCTTCTCCCATGCGTCCTTCTCTCTTCTCCCCCTCTTCTCTCTCTCTAAATGATTTCTGTCGGCTGATGTCGAATCAGATCTGGTGGAGAAAGCAGATCTGGTGGTGGTTCGACTTCGATCAGATTTAATGAGCGGTGGTGACATTCATTCATCTTTCAACATGGTGTCGATGACTCTCTTTTAATGTCGAATCAGATCTTGTGGGGAAAGCAGACCCTGTGGTGGACGTTCAATTTCGAACAGATCTGACGAGCGGCGGTGGCATCCATTCATCCTCCAACGTGGTGTCGACGACGTGGTGCGACAGCGGCAAACGACGGCGTGTGGTGAGCAGGGAAACGAAGAGGTGGTAAATCCGACGGGGTGTAGTGGTTTTTTCCGGTGAGCTTGTGGCGGATAATGTAATGTAAACTGTATTACTTTTTTCATAATACTGTATTACTTATTATAAATTACTAATGTGTACGTGTAAAGTGGTTGATAGAAAGAATAATCAAAGGAAAACATTTGCTTTGAAAAAGTATTTCTTGTGAATTTGTTTATTATGCTTCAGATCTGCTATTCCTCCATTGCTCCAAATGTTTACTATCACATATTGTATTTTTTTTGTAATTCAATAGTGTATAGGTTTTCTTAATAAGTGTATTACATTTTTTTTAAAAATATTTTTAGTTTTATACACTACTTCAAAAAAAGTAATACAATTATAAATACAATCATATACACTAATACTATCATTCTAAAGTCGATTAATATCAATTTGAATTGAATAAAAAAAATTTAATTATTTCCAAAAATATTTAAATATTAAAAGATTGAGCTTAAAAAAATCAGGAGAGAGAACATGAAGAAGTAAGGAGGGAGCGAGAATTGAGGGAGGGAGCAGAAAAGAAAAGAAAGGAAATGAAATGAAAAAAAAAGTGAATAAAATATGGGTCAAATTTAATTATATATGATGGGTCAAATGAATTTGAGTTACATGTTACACCTAAAAACTGGAGAATGAATAGTTGTATTAGTATTGTTTGTGGCCTCATAAAGATAATAATTTTGTGTGGGTCCTATTTACTACTCTCTCCATCCAGTTTAAAGAGTCTTATTTACTTTTTGAACGTTGATTAAGAAGTATTATAATTTAATGTATAATAGATAGTGGTATTAGTGGGTGTGTAGGCTTATATTTTAATTGTATTAATGGGTGTGTGGGGATTCTATGCGTGTAAAAAAAAATGAGATTCCTTGAGGCGGTCGCCCAAAATGAAAAAAATTAACTTTTTATAAAAGGAAATGTATTATAATGGGATGTTCATAATAGAAATGTGTAAATATTATGGTTGAACGGAGGGAATATAACATCGATATCTCATGAATGTATTATTTTTTTTATATTCAACTATCCATTTAAAAGTTAATAAGAAATATTTTGTTAACACACTGCATGAGTTTTTATTTGATAGTACGGAGTATATTTTATTAATACGTGTTTATGTTTGAACGAAAAAAAAATTTTTTTGTCCATGCACAGGTGAACAAAATATTTTGTCTAATAATAAATATTACGACGTTCATTTCATAAATCACATATATTTTAATTTATTGCATCAATTTTACTACTCATATTTAAAAGTAGGAAAACACTCCATGTTAATAAATGCGTTATATTTTAATATTACACATCTCTATTATATTATATTTATTTCATTATATTTGTTGCATGTGATTAGAACAATAAAAATAGAAACTATTCGTATATATGTCAAAAATTATAAGGATGTAATTTATTTAAGGCCCAATATTAATGAAAAGTCTTGTGTGACACTTGTCACATGAAATCACTTTTAAAGTTTTTTCAAATAATTATCACTTCTTATTTAAATAATTTTTTTATAAAAATATTATCACTTTTTCTTTATGTTAAGAATTGTTCATAAAATAATCAATTGTATTTTTATCACTTTCTATTAATTTGATTGTACTTTTCACTAAAATGTTATCATTTTTTATTCGTCTCATGAGAGTCTTCCTGTAAAACGGTTCAACACAAATTTTTGTCAATACTAATTAGGCAAAAATTTTGGTGAGACTGTCTAACCAAATGACTGCGTGAAAAGGATGAGAAGTGATAATATTTTAATAAAAAATAATGCTTAATGGCTGAAAAGTGACAACAGTGTACTTATGAATTATTTCATAAACAATTTATATTCAAAATAAAAAATAATAACATTTTTACAGGAAAATAATAATGTTTTTAATAAAAAAGTATAATTAATTAAGAAATTATGAACAACGATTTTATACAATGTGCCTATTAATTAATGTGTAATTAAAACGATAACTAAATTTCGGTCGTCCAGGCCATACAATATTAAATTCTGACTACTCACTGGCATTTGTTCATATGAATTGACAAATTCCTACATCAGAATTTTAGGTGGAGATCATTAGACATCTACTGATCTTAAAATATATTTTATTGCTTGTGGAATGGATACCAATCTCTAATTATATTTTAATGTTACTTTTTATATTATAAAGATTCAATTAAATGAGTGACATTTACATAGGATAATAATATTTTAAATCTCACTTATTTGAGTTGATATTTACATTTTTGGATATATATTACTCCTAGTATATATCCCAGGTGAGATCAACCATCAACAATTCATAACCAAAAAAATATATGATACTAAAATAAAATAGGATATCAACTTACCATATCTCTATTTTACTCTTTACTATAAAAAAAAATGATAATTACTCTCTTATATGATGGACGATTAATATTTTATTGTAAATAATAAAATATTTATAATTTGTGTACAAAATCTCTCTTATAAACTATTGCATGGGTAGACACTTGAAATTTATTTTCTATTAAATAAAAATGTGTAGCAAATTATGTACTAAATATTAATTATGTATTAGTTATTAAGAAATTTAAATAAATTAATTTCTAAATAAATAATTGATAATTAATATTCCAAATCAAATCAAGCAACCTATATCAAAATCCAATTTATTGGATAGGATTAAACCTAATTAGAATTAAATTTGAAATCAAATCAAATTTAAATTAATCAATTAAAATTTCCATTAAAAAATAGTAATATTCAATCTCCAATACCTATAAAAGTAACCATTCTCCATTCATTCAAAATATACTTTTTCAGCACTAAAGAATTTATTCGCTAAATCCTTCCGGAGGAAAATACTTGTTAAGGAATTTATTCACTAAGTCCTCAAAGGTAGCACAACTTCATGCGGGCAAGTTCTTACAGCACTCCTTGAATTTCACCATTAATGAAAATGGGAACAACTGCATCTTTACTGCTAGGCACTTGAATTTGATTGTATTTTAAATAAAAATATGTGGAAAATTACATATTAAAAATTATTTATTTATTTATTTATTAGAAATTTAAATAAATCAATTCTTAAAATAAATGAACAAATAATTGATAATGGGCCAGATCCAGTCATGTAAATCCAAATCAAGCAGATTTTTAAATCAAAGGTGCCAAAGCCCAACTTTTTGGATGTGATCAAATATAATCAGAATCAGATTTGAAATCAAACCATGATCAAATTTGATAGAGATCAAAGTCAAGCCCACAAAATTAGGTCAAATCAAGATCAATCAATCAGACTACGAGTTATAAATGGAAGGTTCTTCATCCTTTACCTATAAAAGAAGCCCTCCTCCATTCATTCCAGACACACACTTGAGAATCTGAATACGCTATAAAATGAGCCTCCTCCACTCATTCCAAATACACACTGCCTCCTCCACTCATTCCAAATACACACTCAAGCATCTGAAGACGCCGATACTTCTGAAAGCATTTGAAAACACCGACGCTTCTGAAGAGATTAAAAACACGAGTCACACTCTTTCAAGATCTTCTACACCCTTCCGATCCGGCGTTCTTCAAGTCAACAGCCTCCGATCAGAGATCAAAGTTCTACACCTCTCCGATCTGACGTTCTTCAAGTCAACAGCCTTCGGTCAGAGATCAAGGTTCTAAACCCTCTAATCTGGCGTTTTTCAACCCAAGTTCTTCGTGAAAAGCTCTCAAGTCAATGTTTAATCCGAACAAATGCTTAACGCCTCCAAATTAACGTCACAAGACTTTTTATCCGAGTTCGGATAAGCTTCAACCGAAGATCCGATTCAACATGCAGTCAACACAAAGTCAAAGTCAAAAGTCAAGGTCAAATTGGTTTAAAATAAGAATCAGATGATTGATTAGAAATTGTAACCCATTTACAAATTCTTTAAATTAAATCCATCTGAATTATCTTTATACTTGTTTTGTGTTTATTTCTCATTAATACAAAAATTCGCTTTTACAACTGCATCATCAGAAATGTCTTTGTTCTTTTGAGTTCTGGTATACTCATAAAAAAGTTGGAGATGTTTAGTAGAGTTTTCTAGTGCTCCTCCACTGAATTGCTGCCTTTCTATGATTCGGATCAGTCCGAATGGCAATTCAAAATTGTCGGTAGAGAAGTTAATCCAAATAATTTGGATCAATCCAAATAATCTTGTATATCATGCTTAAATCAGAATAATCCATGTAATTCACATTTTTTAAGAACTACACGTAGGAAGAAAGGGCAGAGGAGTTCAAGTAATAAGAAAAAAATAAAAAAGAGAAAGAAAAGTATAAGCACGTACCTTAGGATATTCAGATATTGTTCGATCAATTCCTCTCACCATTTCCTGATCTCTATGCAAGAGTAGCAGATTCTTTTCCCCTTTTCCTCGATGACAATGGGTTAGTAATATAAGTACTATTATTTGTGAATGAATTGGATAGTATAGTAAACTAAAATAATATAAATATTATATTATATAAAATAAAATAAAATTTTGATTTCTCACATAATGGATATGTAAACCCATTGGAGTTGGGATGAATCATGATTTCATATTTAAAAAGTAATCTTTCCTTAAGAAATCAGGATGCCCATTAACAAAATATACGAAGCGCCAGGTTATAAATAAAATCAAAATGATAATTGTCCCACATCATTCCATTATATCAATCATGTCGTTTGGGTATGCTTGTTTGATATTTATAAACATTTTGAAATTTATGAATAGTGATAATCTATATTTGATTTTAGTTCTTAATATGGTAAATTTATCATTTTATTTTTATCAAATCAATTATAAGAAATGATGCTCATATGTGTAAAACAATGTTAATTAATGTGAGAGTAGATATAAGAAAATATAAAATATATATGAAAAAAGACAAACTCTCTTGTAAATCTGTTTTTCATATTCCTTTAAAATCTCCATCAAATATACATAGAGAAATAAAGAAATCTCTTACCAAATAGAGAGAGAAAGAAGTCTTCTAAATTCCAAGAGAAAACACACGTCCTGATAAATTGAAACAGAGAAATGGAAAAGACAAAAAATGATCTTTGACAAAGTAACGATCTGTTTTCCTATATATATTTTCCCGATGAGGTTTCCGGCCATAACTCCTCCTAGAATTCACCGTCGTGCCCACAGACAACATCACCGTCGTTGACTCCATCAAATCCATCACTAAAAAGATCGCCGGAAAAGGAAAGGGAATATCAAATAAGCCGACGGTGACTCCATCAAATCCTCCACCAAAGAGATCGCTGAGAAAGGGAATGTAATTTCAAATAAGCCATTGACTCTCATCATGAAGAAGAAAGACATGCCAAATCTCACAATGGTGAATTTAGATGTGTTCGGATTTTTAACTCTGTCTTCGAGGTGATTTTATTTTTAATGATTGCAAATGTATTGTTGCTAGAAGGTATAGTTAGAACATGTTCATTTTTAATTTTGTTTTGTAATTGTAATTTTTCTTCGAGCAATCATGTTATTTTTGCAATCATGTTCTAATTTCTCTTTTCATGGTAGTCAAAAGATATTTAACAATCATGTACATAATAAACTATAATAAAGAAAGGTCTCACTTCAAAATTCATCCAACATAAAATAACACAAAAATTAGATATTATAATTGATCTGCGATATACTATAACATTCGTATACAACAGTGCACTAACTTTCTCACATCTTAGTCATTATAGTTTATAATAATATTTTCATACTATAACACGGAAACAACGTACAATAACTCAAACTGAGTACACTTTTTAGTTAACCTACTATAACACAAATATGACATACTATAAGACAAAAATGATGTACTACAACATCAACCAAATATACTTTCATATAACTTCCATGGGCAATGAGTTTCGATGTATTGGCGTAGCATTCAGACTGAATGACTCTATGAATTTATGTCGATACACGCCGGGAGCAACTGTTCATGGCCATTATGGAGAAATCTTGTGCGAGATGTTTTTGCTGGTATTAACCCAGATTTGGATGCGCGAGGAGTATGTAGAAGTCGGATTTGGTATTTGGATGCAATACAATATACACCGCAGAAATTACATATTATAGTCGATCAGTGGCATACTATAACACATAAATGACATACTATAAGACATATGCAATACACTTTTAAAAAATATTATGGCACAAACATAAAATACTATAACACGGGAATGACGTACTATAAGACATGCAATACACTTTTAGATAAGATATTATAACACAAACATAAAATACTTATAACATTTTGTTTCAGGTAACATACAATAACATAAAAATTGGCATACTATAGTGTGTGTGTGTGTATTTTAGCTGACATACTATAGCACATACATTACACACAATAATACGAAAACGATATATTATAACACCATCGAAATGTTCTTTCAACTAAGACACAATAACACAAAAATTACATACTATAACTCATTCACGACATACGATAACACATGTAATGTACACGAGTATCGATGAAGATGGATTATTATGTGCAACGACGATTCACCTGAGTGAAAAAAATAGCCACGCTAAAAAATTATGATTTGAATTCATCTCGTAAATTTAGGAACTACTAAAAATAATGAGCATTGACTAATCATTATTATCCCATAAATTCATAAACTACTAAAGATAAGGGGGTTGACTAATCATAATTATACTATATAATATTAATTAAGGGTGCGGCTTTTAACACACACGAAAATGCAAAACATACCCCGTAAAAACTTAAAACTACATTATTCTTATTTAAAAAGACTATAATACCCTTATATTAAATTATTCATATTTCAAAAATAATAGCAATCACATTTTTCTTTATTGCTTCCTGACATCGCCTATTCCCTGTCAACCTTCCCCTCCCCTCCACGATTCTTCTCTCTCAATTTTCTCCTTTTTCTTATTTTTCAATACACACCCAAAACTCCTCCTCACACACTCTCTCTCTCTCCCTCTTTCTCGTAAAGAATAGACCGTGCAGCAAAAGCTATAAAAGAGTGTGAAAAGATGGAGGATCCACTCCCATCGTCTTCATTCATGGATCATTACGGTGGCATTACACCATTTTTCAACATTGTTGGCTGATATTTTCCAAACCCATGTTCTCCGATGTGTATATGTATATATATATATATGTGTGTATGTGTGTGTGTGTGTGTGCATGCCCGTGCATGTTTTCTTAACCTAATTTTGTGGCCTGTAATGATATGATTCAAAAAGCTTAGCCTGTTTCATATTGTTTGATGTGAGAAATTAAATAAACATAGATAGAAAATCTGAAATTTAGAATCAATTAATGGACGAAGAAAGCCCATTGTTGGTAAATGAAGAGAAAGCAAAGGTGAATAGGAATATCATCAATTCTCTGAAATGTGAATTGTTATCAACTTGCCTCACATTTAGTTAAAGATACAGCTTCCTTAACTCAAGGAACTGCATCTTCTTTTAATTATTTTTATATTGGAACTAAGACATGAATTAGTAATCATTGCAAGATTGATTGTTAAGTGAAAGAGATTACCATGAAAGACAATTTGCGACCTTAATTAAACTCGTCTGAAGAAGTGGACTCCCTTGATTCACTGATTGGCGCTATTTTCACCTAGATTTTAGTGTCTTTTTATATGTGTTTTCGTATTATTTTATCCGTATTTATATGTTATTTGGTTGTATTTTGTATTTTTTATAGAAATATGTGTGAATGAGTTTAAACCTATGATTTTCACTTTTATTGGATGCTAGATATGATAAGGAAGGCATAGGAAAAAGCGGATCTAAATTCGGAGTTGAAACGAGGGAGAACGGGCAAAAACGGAAGCTTCACAACACGGGCCGTGTACATCGCACGACCCTGTCAGAATAGCCGTGCGCTGACACTCGAAACACCGACTTGGCCACGCCTGTGGCCGAGTGCAGAACACGACCCGTGCTCAGTACAAACACACGGCCCGTGCACCGCGCACGGGCCTATCCAGAAAGTCGTGTTAGGACGTCGGATTACAAAACACGGCCATCCCTGTGGCCGAGTGCGGAACACGACTCGTGCGATGTGTTAGAACATGGGGCGTGCGGCGGAGCTCGAGCCGTGTTGGTGCAAAAATGCAGAAAATTGATGAAATCTTCTAGAAGGCCCACATGGGGTATAAATAGACCCCATTTCAACACTTTGATGGATAAGATCGGATTTCCCATCCTCTACACACACATCACACACCTTTCCTTCAATTTCACACCATAATCTCCATCACCCTTCATCCATCTTGATCCATTCTTCATCCCTTCCATTGGGTGTTGAAGATCTCAAGAAATCAAGAGCTAGAGTTGGAGATCCATGAGTATTGAAGATTCTCTACAAGAAATTGCTAGGGAAGAATCACATCTCTTTTGATTTTCTTTTGGATCTAAGACTATGGGTATTTGTAATGAATCATTTATGTGTTTTGTTACCTTTATCATGTTAGGCTAATCCCTCTAGTGGGATTAGGAACATGACGAGCATATTAGATCTGTATTATCATGTGGATTAAATTGGTTTTTGATTTAATTGATGTTGATTTCTATTCATGGAGTTTAATTGTCTTGATGTTGTAATGGCATGGTTTGTTATTCATAATTGATTATTGGTTTAATGGATTGTTGATCAATGAATTGATTTATGGTGATTAAATGCTATCATAATGTTCATGTATGTATTGCTTGGAGTGTGACGGAAACGACCCTCTATAGTATTAGGAAGGCATGATTAGACATCGAGTTTGGGTTTGATCGAAAGAATATTTGAATTCGATGAGGGGAACCAATCCATTTGTTGGCCTTAGTACACAAAAAGAGAGAGTTTACTCTAACTAGTACCTAGATGGAAGGGGTTAATGTTGGGCTTTAATCTTAAGTACTTTTGGGAGTCTAAAATGGATCAACAACCTTTGTAACCCGAAAGGAGCTTAGGATACAATCGTGATCACCCTTAGTCTACGTCAATTAAGTTGGATTCCTTTTGCATGATATTATGAATTGAGTATGCTTGGATGTTTCTAATCCCATGTTTTTCATCCTTGAACTTTAACACCTATCCTCTTTTGTTTTCATTCATCTTCACTTGTCGTTTCTCTTATTTGCTATTTTTATTTACTTGCTACTTGCTTAAGTGGTTAATCAATCTCAAAACCCCTATCATCTTTACAAAAACGACATGAACATGAGCTCATGTATTTTGCTAGTCCGAACATAACTCCTTTGTGGATTGATAATTTTTCTTGGGATATACTACTACAACGATCGAGTATTCTTGCTCGTGAGTGCTACAAAAATAGGCAAACAAAAAAATGGCATCGTTGCCAAAGGGGAGTTTGACGGATTAGTCGAGTACTGTGTTATTGTTTTAGTTGTTCTTGATAAGAATTTATTTTATTTTATTTTATTTTCTTTTTGTGTTTGTGGTCTCACTCTTTGCCTTTTCGTAGGTGTTTTATGATCACAAGATCAAAGGGAAATCAATCGATCATTCCTTTGAATTTGGAGATAGAAAAGACTGTACGACAAAGAAAGCGAGAGAGACGGAGAGCTAGAAAAGGAACAAATATGGAGAATCAACGTGGAGAGAATGCTAATTATAACCCACCCCAAGATCCTTTACAAGATCAAAGGGGGGTACAAGAAGGAGTGCAAGAGAATCAAGCGGAGATAATGAGGAATTTCTTTGCTCAAAATCAAGAGTATATGCAATTGCTTGCCAATCAAGAAGCTCAAAGGATACTTCAACAACAAGAGTTGCCAAGGCCTAGAGCAATTCGGGATTACTTCCAACCGAGAGCCGTGCACAATATGGTTCCTCCGGTTCAAGCCAATGATTATGAAATTAAGACCGGATTGATCAACATGGTCAAAGCAAATCAGTTTGGGGAGGTCCTCTTGAAGACCCGAATACTCATCTATCTACTTTCTTGGAGGTTGCAAATACCGTCAAGATGAAGGGAGTGTCGGATGATGCTATTCGAATAAGGTTGTTCTCTTTTTCTTTAAGAGACAAGGCTAAAGCATGGTACAATATAATTCCTTTGGGAAGTTGTAATACATGGGAAGATCTTGAGCAAAGGTTCCTAAACAAGTACTTTCCTCCTTCAAAGACTCTCCAATTGAAAAGCCTTATCACTCAATTTAGGCAACTTCCGGATGAAAATTTTTATGAAGCATGGGAACGCTACAAAGAGATGCTACGAAAGTGTCCTCAACATGATTTTCATGAGAATCAACAAGTGGCTTTCTTTTATCAAGGGTTGAATCAACAAAATCGGATGCATGTAGATGCCTCATCCGGAGGGTCTATATTTGGAGTGGATGCTATGAAATCCATGGATAATTTTGAAGACATTGCAATGAATGCTTATCAATGGCCTTCCGAGCGAGTAATGAGAGGTTATGCATTTGGAAAAGTTGCTCTAGTGGAAAGTGTGAACAAAGTGAAGAGTGATGTGTTTCAAAGTGAAGGAATTAAAGAATTCAATGAGAGTATCCAAGCTTTAACAAAGCAATTGAATTTGATCACTCAAGGAGTAAGTCAAGGGGGAAGCACAAGTTCTATGGTGAATGATGAGAGCAATGTTATGCAAAGTGTAGAGGATGTTGCCTATTTAGATAGGAGAAATTACCAAGGGAATTTCCATCATCAAGGGAATTTTCAAGGTAATTATCCTTCTAACCAAGGTAATTTTCAAGGAGGATATCAAGGGCAAGCTCGGGGAAGTAATTTCAATCAATCAAGTGGAGGTTATCAAGCTCCGAGGAAGTATGAAAATCTTTCTTACTCCAATACTCAAGCCGCCGTGGCAATTCCTCAAGGAATGGATCCGAGTGCTAAACCGCCCAATGGAGAAGGTAAATCATCGGTGGAAGAGACATTGCTAGCATTCATGAAAGATACAAGGGCTTACATGGAAAAAAGAGATGCAAAGCTTGAGGCTAGAATGGAGGAAAATGAGAAGAAATCCGATAATGGGATGAGAGCTTTTGAGTATCAAATGGGACAAATTGCTTCTTCCGTGGGATCTCAACACCAAAAAGGAAAGTTTTCATCTACCACGGTAACTAATCCTAAAGAAGATTGCAAAACTATCACTCTTAGAAGTGGAAAAGAGTATGAGGAACCTCCTATGCCTAAAGAAGATAGTATTGTCATTGAAAGGGAAGTTGAAAGAAAGGTTGAAGAAGGGTTGGTGCAAGAAGAGATTGAAATGGAGGAAGTAAGCAAAAATAAAGAAATTGTTGAGCAAAAGAAAGATGAAGAGAAGATAGAGAGAATTCCAAAGTGGAAGAAGGCAAAGGAGTTAAGGGAAAAGGAAGTTGAAGTTGAAAGAGATAGTTGGGGAATACCAAAGACTCAAGTACCGGTTCCTTTTCCTCAAAGGTTCTTGAAGAAGGGTTTGGACGAGAGGTTCAAAAAGTTTCTTGAAATCTTCAAGAAGATTCAAATCAATATCCCTTTCGCCGATGCTTTGGATCAAATGCCTCATTATGCTCGTTTCTTGAAGGACATCATGGGAAAGAAAAGAAGTCTTGTGGACAATGAAACGGTTAATCTAACCGAAGAGTGTAGTGCCATTCTACAATGAAAACTTTCTCAAAAATTGAAGGATCCGGGTAGTTTCATTATACCATGTGAAATTGGAAAGAACAAGAAGAACAAGGCTCTTTGTGACCTTGGTGCAAGCATTAATCTAATGCCTCTCTCCATATTCAAGAAGCTTGGGTTAGGTGAAGTAAAGTCAACTTCCATCACACTTCAATTGGCGGATCAATCTATGATACATCCAAAAGGAGTAGTTGAAGATGTGTTGGTAAAAGTTGATAAGTTCGTCTTTCCGGTGGATTTTGTTGTTCTAGATATGGAGGAGGATGAAAATGTGCCATTGATTCTTGGGAGACCGTTTTTTGCTACCGGGAGAGCTCTTATTGATGTCTACAAAGGATAATTGAAGTTGAGAGTTAATGATGAGGAAGTGGTATTCTCTCTACACAAGGCCATGCAATATTCAATGAATGATGAAGAATGTAAAAGTGTGGATGTTGTAAAGGGAAGTGTCGAGGAGAGTTGGCCTTCCATTGTAACCAAGGATCCACTTGAACTTTGCTTGAGCAATTCTCTATCTCTTTCTAATATTTCTACTACTTCTCTTGATTTAAATGAAGAATTGATTAATTGTTTGCTTGATCTAGGTGATTGTAGTGAAGCTCAAGAGGTTGCAGCCGCCATCTCAAGGGGAAATGGAAAGTTCTTACCACTTAGAGATCCAATCGATCAAGAGGAGAAAAAGGAAAAGAAGGTGGAGTTGAAGCCTTTACCCGATCATCTTGCTTATGCCTACCTTGGTGAAAGTGAGACATATCCGGTAATTGTATCATCATCTCTAACCTCTAGTCAACTTGATAAATTGCTTAATGTCCTTAAAGAGCATAAGTCGGCTATTGGTTGGTGTATTGATGATTTGAAGGGAATTAGTCCAACAATTTGCATGCATAAGATAAGACTTGAGGATGAAGGGAAAGCTTGTGTTCAAAACCAAAGAAGACTTAATCCTATCATGCAAGAAGTGGTAAAAAAAGAGGTTCTTAAGTGGTTAGATTATGATATGATCTTTCCTATTAGTGATAGCCCCTATGTGAGCCCGTTGCATGTAGTATCTAAAAAAGGGGGTATGACTATAGTGAAGACCGAGAAAAATGAGACCATAGCCACTAGGACGGTGACGGGGTGGCGTGTGTGTGTTGATTATAGAAAGTTTAATGAAAACACACGTAAAGATCACTTCCCCTTACCTTTCTTGGATCAAATGTTGGATAGGTTGGCCGGGTATGAGTTTTATTGCTTTCTTGATGGGTATTCCGAGTATAACCAAATTCTCATAGCACCCGAAGACCAAGAAAAGACCGCTTTCACTTGTCCTTATGGAATATTTGCTTTTCGAAGATTGCCATTTGGACTTTGCAATGCACCGGCCACCTTTCAAAGGTGTATGATGGCAATCTTTGAAGGATTAATTGAGAATATAATGGAAGTGTTCATGGATGACTTTTCGGTGTTTGGTTCTTCTTTTGATATTTGTTTGTCTAACCTTGCTATTGTTTTGAAGCGATATCAAGACACTAATTTAGTGTTGAATTGGGAGAAGTGCCATTTCATGGTAAATGATGGCATTGTACTTGGACATCACATCTCTTCAAAGGGATTGCAAGTTGACCGAGCCAAAGTTGTTGCTATAGAGAAGCTTCCACCGCCAACAAATGAGAAAGGAGTACGATCGTTCCTTGGTCATGCCGGGTTCTATCGTAGATTCATCAAGGATTTTTCTTCATTTTCTAAACCTCTATCTCATCTCCTTGAAAAAGATGTGCCATTTAAGTTTGATGATAATTGTTTAAATGCTTTTCAGGTGCTAAATGAAGCTTTGATTTCATCACCCATCTTGATCACCCCCGATTGGAAGGAACCATTTATATTGATGTGTGATGCAAGTGATGTAGCTCTTGGAGTGGTTTTGGGGCAACTAAGAGAGAAAAAATTCTGAGCCATTTACTATGCAAGCAAGACATTTGATGCTGCTCAAAGGAACTACACTACTACCGAAAAAGAGTTCTTGGCGGTAGTATATACATTTGATAAGTTTCGTCCTTATTTGGTAGGAACGAAGACTATTGTATACACCGACCATGCCGCTATCAAGTATCTCATGGCAAAGAAGGATGCAAAGCCAAGGGTGATAAGATGGGTACTACTTCTTCAAGAATTTGATATTGAAGTGAGAGATAAAAAGGGTACGGAGAATGTGGTAGCCAACCATCTTTCAAGGTTAGAGTCGAGGGAGCATTGTGAAAGTACTTATGAGTTAATCAAGGAGGTTTTTCCCGACGAAGAAATCTTGAGGTGTGATTGCTATCAAATTGAGGCTTTAGTGGAGCAAGAAGGAAGCCCGTGGTATGCGGACTATGTGAATTATTTGGCTAGTGGAAGGAGGCCTTATGAGCTTAATAAGTATCAATCCAAGAAGTTCTTTCATGATGTTAAAAGTTACTTGTGGAATGATCCATTCTTGTACAAGATGTATAATGATTCTCTTGTGCGAAGATGTGTGCCCGAGGAAGAATGGAATAGTGTGTTGGAGTTTTGCCACTCTTCACCTAGTGGAGGCCATTTTGGAGCTCAAAAGATCGCTGCAAAAGTCTTACAATCGGGGTTGTATTGGCCATTTTTGTTCAAGAGTTGTAAGAAATTTGTAGAGGGTTGTGATCGGTGTCAAAGGATGGGAGGAATCTCCAAGTGGGATGAGATGCCCCTTAAGAGCTTTCAAGAAGTGGAGATATTTGATGTGTGGGGCATCAATTTCATGGGACCATTTCCTCAATCGAATGGATTCCTATACATCTTATTGACGGTTGACTATGTCTCGAAATGGGTTGAGGCCATACCTTCAAGAACAAGTGATGCTAGAGTGGTCATGGGGTTTCTAAAGAAGCATATCTTCACAAGATTTGGAGTACCTAGAGTGTTGGTAAGTGATGGGGGTAGTCACTTCATAAATAAGCTCATGGAGAACATTCTCAAGACTTATGGAGTGAAGCATCGAGTGTCTACTCCGTATCACCCTCAAACGAATGGTCAAGCTAAAATTTCTAATCGACAAATCAAACAAGTCTTGGAGAAAACAGTGAGTGTGAGTAGAAAGGACTGGTCTAATAAACTTGATGATGCATTGTGAGCCTTTCGAACCGCATTCAAGACCACTCTTGGTATGTCTTCTTTTCAAATTGTCTATGGCAAGTCTTGTCATCTTCCCATGGAGTTAGAGCATAAAGCTTATTGGGCCATTAAGAAATTGAATTTTGACATGAAAGCTTCGAAGAAGATAAGATTCTTGCAGTTGAATGAACTTGAGGAATTTAGAGAAAGTGCATATAAAAATTCAAGGATTTTTAAGGAGAAAACCAAGAGGTGGCATGATGCTCGTTTGAGGAAGAAGAGCTTTGAAAAAGGTGAAAAGGTGTTGGTATTCAATTCTCGACTAAGACTTTTCCCGGGCAAGTTGAAGTCCAAATGGAGAGGACCTTATGTGGTAAAGGAAGTACTTGATGGGGGAGCTCTAAAGGTTATAGATGAGAACGGGGGAGAGTTCTTGGCTAATGGTCATCGTGTGAAGCACTATGTGGATCCATCACAAAGGGAGACCCTCTTTGTGGATATTTTATTTGAAAGATGATCTCAAAATTCGTCTAGCTTGAAGACATTAAACTTAGCGCTCGATGGAAGACACCCCATCACTATCTTTATTACTTTATTTTAGTGCTTTCAATAATGGTTGTGGTTTTGTTGTTTTGTATTTTGGACTTGTAGGTTGATTGTGCTCATGGAGAAAAATGCTCATTGTAGAAAAGAGAAATGCTTCATGGATTCAAGTTGACATGTTCCACCACTTGTTGCAAACTTAATTTGTGATTCTTGTCTCGAGTTAAGTTTGGGGGGTGCTAGTGCATGGTGGACATAGCTTGAGCGTTTGGATGCGTATGGTTCTCTACAAGAAGATCATAAATGAAAACTACAAGGGTAAGTCTCACCACTTTTTGCAAACTTAAGTCTCAACTCTTGTTTCGATTTAAGTTTGGGGGGAGAGTGTGTGGTGTGACTCACCACTTGAGTATATTTTTGTAAAATTGGGAAAATTTTAAAATTTTTCTCATGAGTATTGGTTTGATTTTGGCATGATTGGTGGTGTTGAAGTGCATGATAGTCCATATTCATAATGAAATTGTTGAACTAATGGTGTTTGTTGAGTGTTTGAGAATGAATGAGAGGTATTAGAAGCATGATGGAGCTTGGAGCTAACGTTTTTCTTACCAAATGCCTATTGAGGGAGTACTCTACACCTTATCATTTTATTACTTGAAATGAATTAATTTGTGACTAGCATGTTACTTCATGTGTTATGTTTGTGGGAGGTTTACTTTTATATCTTAGGATTTCATTTTCAATAAAGAGTGGGATGTTTGTGAGCTTAATTGACTAGGGATGATATGAATGTGTGCTTAATTTTCGCATGGATGATGGTATTTTGTGTTTTTGCATGTTTTGTATTTTTGTTGTGTCTTGTTTGTTGAGTCCTTATTTTGTATGTTGTGTGTATTTTCATTCTTGTCTTGGGTTGTTTGGTGGTTTGTTTAGGGATGTCGTGAGTCATTTTTGAACATGAGTAATGATAGGTTGTGGTGATAAGTGATGACAAATTATGATTAAGAATCTCTACACTTTCAAATTGTGACATGTTTTACTTAACTTGTTCAATTTTGAGATGAATGTGGTGTAATAAGTTTCTTAAGGTCCGAACACAAGCTTGTGAGCATTTGAGCCTCAACCATGCACACATGGTATTTCTTCATGAGTGGATCGGTTGTGTTTGATAAGCTAGAACTTGCTCAAGGACTATAGGAAAGAGCCCGATTAGTGGAGATTAGTGAAATGATCTAAGGCCATCCTTGTTATTATAGTCATTGCCATATATGTTCCTACCTTGAACACCATCCTTAGTCAACCACTTTGAACCTATAAGCTTATTTCTTGTGAATTTAGCACATTACAAGCCTTGATTACCCACTTAAGCCTTATATATATCCATTATGTGAGTAATTGAGGAGATGGTGGCTAGAAAGGATTGATTGAATAATCAAAAAAAGTAAGGGACATGGTAAACAAGCAAGAAAAAGGATGAAAAGAGCAACAACAAGAAGGCACATGCAACCTCAAAGTTAGAAAATGAGCAAATCAACATCAAAATGCTCAAGTAAACAAAATTCAAAGGTAGGAAGCATGCATCAAAAGAAGCTCAATCCAAGGAAAGTTAATGAATAGTGCTTGAGATTGTAAAGATAAGAAAGGAAGAAAGAAAAGTGGAGAAGTTGAGGAAATTGGCCATCTCTTTGATTACTTACACTTGTTGAGTCACTATTATCCATATCTTCCCTACCATACCAAAGAGCCTATCATTACATCCTAATTAAAGACCTTTTTGATCATTAATTGAAACTTTGGTGGTTTGTGAATATAGTCCGCGAGCAAGCTTATAGCGAGTCGAGCCAATCGATTAATGAGTGTAATTTATCCTATTTCAAAAGAGTGTTGAGAGACATCGATATCCATTGTGAGGCTTGGACTAAAAGAGACTATATTACACTATTACTCTCTTTTGATTGAACTTGTTAATTTCTCATGTCATGATTTTAATATTGTAGGATGACTTAGCATAGTTTGTAGTTATTATTGCTAACGATATGTTATTGCTTATGTTCGTTTAGTCTTTTTCTAGGTGAAAATTTTTCCTTTTAATTTGTCATTTTCATTGTTCGGGGACGAACAACACCTTAAGTTTGAGGGGTTTGATTGGCGCTATTTTCACCTAGATTTTAGTGTCTTTTTATATGTGTTTTCGTATTATTTTATTCGTATTTGTATGTTATTTGGTTGTGTTTTGTGTTTTTATGGAAATGTGTGTGAATGAGTTTAAACCTATGATTTTCACTTTTTATTGGATGCTAGATATGATAAGGAAGGCATAGGAAAAAGCGGATCTAAATTCGGAGTTGAAACGAGGGAGAACGGGCAAAAACGGAAGCTGCACAACACGGGCCGTGTACAGTGCACGACCCTGTCAGAATGGCCATGCGCTGACACTCGAAACACCAACTCGGCCACGCCTGTGGCCGAGTGCAGAACACGACTCGTGCCCAGTACAAACACACTGCCCGTGCACCGCGCACGGGCCTGTCCAGAAAGCCGTGTTAGGACGTCGGATTACACAACACGGCCACCCCTGTGGCCGAGTGCGGAACACGACTCATGCGATGTGTTAGAACACGGGGCGTGCGGTGGAGCTCGAGCCGTGTTGGTGCAAAAACGCAAAACATTGCTGAAATCTTCTAGAAGGCCCACATGGGGTATAAATAGACCCCATTTCAACACTTTGATGGATAAGATCGGATTTCCCATCCTCTACACACACATCACACACCTTTCCTTCAATTTCACACCATAATCTCCATCACCCTTCATCCATCTTGATCCATTCTTCATCCCTTCCATTGGGTGTTGAAGATCTCAAGAAATCAAGAGCTAGAGTTGGAGATCCATGAGTATTGAAGATTCTCTACAAGAAATTGCTAGGGAAGAATCACATCTCTTTTGATTTTCTTTTGGATCTAAGACTATGGGTATTTGTAATGAATCATTTATGTGTTTTGTTACCTTTATCATGTTAGGCTAATCCCTCTAGTGGGATTAGGAACATGACGAGCATATTAGATTTGTATTATCATGTGGATTAAATTGGTTTTTGATTTAATTGATGTTGATTTCTATTCATGGAGTTTAATTGTCTTGATGTTGTGATGGCATGATTTGTTATTCATAATTGATTATTGGTTTAATGGATTGTTGATCAATGAATTGATTTATGGTGATTAAATGCTATCATAATGTTCATGTATGTATTGCTTGGAGTGTGACGGAAACGACCCTCTATAGTATTAGGAAGACATAATTAGACATCGAGTTTGGGTTTGACCGAAAGAATATTTGAATTCGATGAGGGGAACCAATCCATTTGTTGGCCTTAGTACATAAAAAGGGAGAGTTTACTCTAACTAGTACCTAGATGGAAGGGGTTAATGTTGGGCTTTGATCTTAAGTACTTTTGGGAGTCTAAAATAGATCAACAACCTTTGTAACCCAAAATAAGTTTGCCAAATTAGTCCCACCTATGAAGAAATATGTCCAAACACATTCTATTCTCGCCGAAAAACACTAACTTCACCAAAAAACGGCACATGATTATCATATAATGACCGGAATCGGCGATTTTTGGCCGGTCCGATGATGTGGCACATTCGTGACAGGTGAGTCAACATAAAAAATATTATTTTATTGCCAACATGGCAATTTTCTTTCTATTCAAATTTTAAATAATTAAAAAAACTAAAATTAAAACCAAACTCAATTACATTAAATAAAATATATTTACAAAAACCACCCGATCAGATTAAAAAAACATGAAACATGGAAATACAATTTAGAAATTTAGTTTGATAAATTAAAATCGATGAAAAAGAAGAACCCTAAGCCCTAACTTAAAAAAATCGACGAAGATCCGAGACCCAACGTCATCGTGAACCAAGAGCTCAGAGAATCCTTTTGGTTCCGTGATGTCGCAAGGAACCTCAAAGACTCAATGCCTTTGTCACCTACGACCTCCAGTTGCAACGACTTGGAAAGAGGATAATTGTGGTCGAAGGTTCTTGTGGTGCGGAAGATGTCCTATAAGATATTCTATTTCATTTGGTTTGTTATTATATTTCATTAACATTTATTTATGCGGATAAATGGCATATAAGCTCGAGCTATTACAATTTGAGTTTTAAGGCTCCGGGCTATTGCAATTTGCTGATAAATGCGTAAATTTGAGTTTTAATGCTGATTTTTCTATGTTTTTATACATATAGGATCCAGGCTATTGTAATTTTTTCCAATGTATTGATCCACCAATGTGTTTGATTTCAAAGCACATAATTCCTGGGCTACTAAAATGAGTTAATGAGATGAGAAAATTGAACCAAGAGTTGAAAGAAGAAAACACTGTACTGAAGAGGGATAATAAGTTCCTATTAGATCAGTGTTTGAAGTTGAAAGAGCAGAAGGATTATCATGTTCGTAATTTGAAAGTGATGCTCAAACTGTTTTTCAAGATTCTAGGAGTAGCATTTATTTGTTGATGTTTGGTTAATGTGGGTGAATACTTGATGCATGATCAAGTAACTATTACAAAAAGAATATTGGGTAGTTAGTTCGTTTTGCTAGTGTTTGTTGGTTTTGCTTGTATTATGTAGTTATGATGATTTGTGTTCGGCTTGGTGAAGGCTTGTAGGCTATTTGTAGTCACGATGGATCGTGTTTGGTTTGTGTATTTTGCAGCAATCAACGTAAATCTGTACTCATTTTGTTTTGCAATGAATGAATATGAATTTATTATTGAATTTTTGCAGCATATTATTTTTTATAATGTTTGAAAAAAAAATGAAACTGTTATAGATTGAATGAATATGGAACTATTATTGAATGAATGAAATAAAGTGTTGGTGTAATTTTTTGCAATGAAGGACGTGGATGAATTCATATCAAAGACAGATTCATAGCTATCAATTATGCAAAAGCAAGCCTTAAAATAACAAAATAGCTGATGAAAAAGCATGAATACGATAGAATTCATGGTAGTATCTAAACTGACTGATACATGAAACTTAGAGAAGGGCGAACGTGACAGCATATTGCTAAACTTGGATTTAAACACCAATATTAAGAATTTAAAGATAACGGGAATTTTCACGAACAATCATGTTTTGGGAAAATGATTTGTAGAGCTTTGCTTACCACAGACAAGCAGGGAAATGCAGTAAGCAAGATGAAAAATAATAATATACTAAAATATAAAACAAATTAAACAACCAAACTCATCTTCCCCTCATGCACACAAGATGGTCATCGTTCTTCATTTAATCTTGAGTATTTTTTTTAATCCTATATGTCAAGTATAAAAAGGTAATTTCAATATTTAATTAAAGACTTTTAAAATTTATAAACATCCAGTTAGAAGCGAGTAATACATACTTCCCACCACATCTTCTTAATAAATGACATTAATGAAATAAAAATCCAAAACAATTGTCGAAAAAGAAAGAAAGTGAAAACTAGCACCTAAACCACCTCTATATAATACCATTTGATTGGATTGGGTGGAGAACCTCCACTAGCACCTAAACCACCTGTTGTATACTAATGTCAATTATAAATTTTTAAGAATTCTAAAAAATACAATAATGCATTATTCTCTAATATATTTTAAAAAAAAAAGAACAAGTGGAGGAAGAGTTCTTGTACCGAAGGGCAAGACAGATATAAAGAAGCAAAATAAACAATCAAAATAAAATTTCAAAACAAATACCAGCATAATAGCAAATCCATCATTACCAAATCTACATATTGTGAGCAACATAATAATAGCAAAACCAAAAAACAAACTGAAATGTTGTTCACATCAACATCACATCTACTGATCGGAAGCAAATAATAAAGTTCACCGTCGACGGGAGCGGGCTTAGGTCCACATCCGTGGGCTGATCTTATTTATTTAATTATATTTATGTTTAGGCTTGAGCCCATTGTTTGTGGGCTATGCTTATTTATTTAATTGTGTTTAGGCCTTTAGGGTTTTGATTTCTTTCCTTTTTGGTATTAATGAGTAGTATTATTTAAGGTGTGATTAAGGTTCTTGGATTCTTATAAAAAATATTATTGGATTAAGGAGCCTAAGGCTTTTGGGCAACTGGAGCTTTCCGTTTGATTAGGCAAACGGTATTTACCATTTGATTTTCTTTTTTTTTTCTTTCTTATTTTTCTGTTCTTATCAATTGGTCCAACCTGCCGGATCCCGTTCCCGTCGACATGGCAATGACCATTCCACTGGAGAGAGATTGGATAAACTCGAGACTGATCAAGCGAAGATGAAGAAGACGTTGGCTGAAATTTTAGCTACTATGGGTGAACTTTTGAAGGTTATTCTGAAACCCTCGGGATCGCAACAATCAGCTGCAGATCTGTGCCGCGAGGTTTTCACCACCACAGAGACCAAAACGGTGACTATACCACCGATGATTCACTCTCAATCGCAGATAGGTTCGGTACAACTTCTGTCCTTTGATGTATCAGACCCTATTGGTTGGATAGCACGTGCCAATCAAAAGTTTGAGATCCATAACACAAGCTCGGGAATGAAGGTGTCTGCGGCAATGGTTGCGATGGAGGAGGCAGCGCTATATTGGGTGACCTGGTTGCGCTCTTGCAAGTCAGGATAGACATGGCAAGAATTCATGCAAGCGCTAGTGGTGTATTTCGACACACGGTTTAAGAAGAGCAGGTTCAAACATCTATCCGGAGTTAAGTGATCCGGAGAACTGGCTAGGGATGTTGAGGATAATTTGTCCTTTCAGAACGGAGGGCAAGGAAGTCCTACTTTCAGCAATTCGGGGATGCGTTCAGGCAGTTGTTCAAGGCTGCCTGTGGTAAGTAATGTGGCAGTAGGGGGCAGCAGTGCACAGGGGTCGACCTGCAATTTCTCTAAGCCGACTGCAGATTGAACTTGATTTCAATTTTGGTTAAATTGATTAGAGCAAGTGTACTCTATCGTGTGTAGCACGTAAGCGACCAAGTGCAAAATTTATAATATATCGAATCCATGGGCGAAAGTGGATAGCCGTATTTGAGAAATGCTTTACTCTAGTAGGACTAATCAAAATAGGAGGGGGTTGATTAACACTAATAACTAACAACTAAGAAAGCAATTAAAGATAGAACATTTACAAATGGGATGAAAGATGGATGAATGTGAGCAATTTAAGAAGTATGCAAGGCAAGCAACATTCATGGAAAAGGTATATATAGACTCACACACACACACATGTATTGATGGTCTTCATGTTATGATATTAAGGGCAATCACGTATATATCCCTAATCCCTATGGCCAAGGCAATTAGGTTCTCAACTCTTTTACAAGTTTAAATCTCCTAGGATTGTTCTTATTCTCAATTCCCTTAAGGTACTATGATCATAAGTTTGGTTCCCCTCACTAGTTCATCACTAATGTCCTATCATGAGGTTCTAAGCACTTGAAGGGTATGGCTTACCTCTCCTCATACTAACTAAGTCATCTCATGCAATCAATGATTCAATTAAACCACTAAGCATAATATTGGAATTGCCATCCTAACACTTTGAATAGAGAATTTAATCACACAAATCATACATAAAATGAGAACAAGCATTCATGATAGAAAATATTCATAACAATCATTTCATCAAACATGTGGTGTGCAAAAACTATATAATACCTAACCACTCATATTGCTAGCCTCACATGAGGACTAGCCACTACATATCATGATTAAATCAATATAATCTATGGCATGCTTCAATTGAGCCAAATAATGAAGAAAAAAATAAAATAAAGGTAAGTTGGCTCCCCTTTGATGGTGAACTTCCTCCTCCTTGATCATGTTAAAATCTTCAACCAATGATAAATTCCTCTTCTTAGATTAGTGGATGGATGGATTTATGGATGGATTTGAGGAGATCAAGTGGATTGGATGGATGAAGTGAAGGATGGAAGAGATGGAGATGAATGTGTGTGATTTTGGTGTCTAGTGTGTCTGGAAACTGATCCAAAATGATTCCTCTCGTAATTTGTATTCAAAACATGTATTTTTATCCCATGGAAGCTTCTAGAACACGTGCATATCATAAAACTGCCTTTTGCACCAATACGGGGGCGTGTAGGTGCATCGCATGCAGCGCAGTCTCACCGTTTCACGCATAACTTTCACATCCGATCACCGATTTGAGTGATTCTTGCGCTCACGCGATCCTCTATTCCATGGCTTTCCAACCATATATCACACGTTTAGTTTTGAGCTCCATAAGAATATAAAAAAATTACACAAGTTGAACTTGTATTTTTCAGCATTTTGCTTTGGCTCGTTCTTCCTCATTTCAACTCCGAATTGAGCTCTGTTTTTTCCCACATCTTTCTTATCGTGTCTAGAATCTATTTTTACCTGAAAATCACACAAATTATATTAAATTACCAATTCTCTAAATATTTACAAATATCGCACAATTTAAGACACTTAATCATGAATATCACACATTTATCATTTCGAAGCACACATCTCTATATCCTCATATAACACCACCAAATGATGTACAAAATAAATAAAAACACACAAAAATATATAATAAAGAGACACTAAAATTTAGGTGAAAATAACACCAATCAACCCCCCCAAACTTAAAGTATTGCTCGTCCTCGAGCAACGAAAATGAGAAAACGAGAGGGGGAATTTTTTCCTAGAGAAAAATCTAAAGAACATAAGCAACAGCACATCATAAGTAACAAGGACTACAAATCATATCAAGTCACACTACAACATTAAAATCATGACATAAAAAATTGACAAGTTCAAGTCTAAGAAAATTAAGTGTAATAAAGTCCCTTCCGGTCCAAATCTCACGTCGGATATCAAAATGCACTCAACACTCTATGAAGTAGGGTAATTTTCACTCATCAATCGACTGAACCCGACGCACCATAGGCTTGCTCACGGACTACATTCACAAGCCACCAAGGCTTCAACTAATGATAAAAAAGGACTTTACTTTTGGATGTAATATTAGGCCTTTTGATAAGGGTAGGGAGATTATGGATAAGAGTGACTCATTGAGTGTAAGTAATCGAAGAGATGATCAGCTTCTTCAACTTCTTCACGTTTCTATCTTCCTTTCTCTTCTTTTCTAATCTCAAGCACTAATCATTATCATTCCTTGAATTTCTTGAGCTTCTTTTAATTTGCATGCTTCCTTTCTTTTGACTTTTGAATTCCTTGAGTATATTTTTGTTGATTTGCTCTTTTTTCTTATGTTGAGGTTGCATATACATTTTGCTTGAGCTCTTTTCATCCTTTTCTTGCTTGTTTACCATTTTCTTTCTTCTCTAACACAATTCTCACATCAAACATTGCAAACCATCATCTCCTCAATCACCCACATAAAAGGTATATATTTAAGGCATGAGTGGGTAATCATGGATTGTAATGTGCTTATATCACAAGAAATAGGCTTTAAGGCTCAAAGTGGTTAACTAGGGATGATGTATAAGGTAAGAAAATATATGGCAATGACTATGAAATTACAAGGATGGCCTAAGATCATTTCACTAACCTCCACCAATCGGGTTCATTCCCATAGTCCATGAGAAAGTTCTAGTTTATCAAGGCTCAATCGATCCACTCATTAAGAAATTTAACCATGGATGCACGGTTGAGGCTCAAATGCTCACAAGCTTTTGCTCAGACCTTAAGGAACCTATTACAGCTCAATTCATCTTAAAATTGAACAAGTTAAATAGATCATGTTACAATTTTAAAGAGTAGAAATTCTCAACATAGTTTGGCATCACTTATCACAAACAACATGCCATCACTCACATTCAAAAATGACTCACAACAACCCAAAACATACCACCAAGCAACCCTATACAAGAATAAAAATTCAAACAAAACACATAAGAAAAGACTCTCCAAGCAAAAAACAACACAAAAAACACATAACATGCAAAAATAAAAATTTCATCCATCAAAAGAAAATAAAGCACATATCCTCAAGCATCCAATAACATGTAAGCTCAAGATTTTACCACCTTATTCAAAAATAAGAAAAACTAATAAAGCAAGTAAACTACCTAAATAAAGCAAGTAAACCTCCCAAGATACATAAAAAATAAAGTAGCATACTAATCCAAGCAAATCCAATTCAAAATCACATATATGCTAAGCAAATGGAAATGATGAGTAGTAAAGTGAACTCCATGAACAGGTCTCTGGAGGTGAAAATGGCTAGCATGAACAAACGGGCTGCATTCAAGACGAACTAGAACTTTGAGCACGACACGGGTCGTGTCAGGTAAACGCCTCGTGTACTTGTCTTCTACACGGCCCGTGTTCTGTACACGGCCTCAGTCATGGCCGTGTAAGCGTTTCTGATCACCACGCACGACCATCACTTACAGGCCCGTGCGCGGTACACGGGGCGTGCTTCTGTACCCTACACGCGTCGTGTACTGAACTCGCCCTTGGCCTTGGGCGAGTAGCTGCTTCTGATGTCAGTACACGGTCATCTCTTACAGGACCATGTACTGAACATGGCTCGTGTAGCTGCTTCCCTGTTTCTTTCAATTTCTAACTTCACACCTTGTTTTACCCTGCTTTTGTACTTCCAATATACCTCACATATGCTTAAAATCTCATCAAAAACCATCAGCTCAACAATTGTAACCAAAATATGAACTAACGTGCACTTCAACACAACCAATCATACCAAAATCAATCAATACTCATGAGAAAAATTTAAAATTTACCCCAATTTTACAACAAAAAGATATCTCTCAATCAACATAATAAGCACACTCAAGTGGTGAGTCACAACACTTAAGATACGTCCACCACGCACTATCCCCCCAAACTTAAATTGAAACAAGAGTTTCGATTTAAGTTTGCAAAAAGTGGTGAGACGTCTCTTCACACTTCAAATCAAGCACTTCTCGTATTTTCAATACGCATTCTTCTCCATGAGCACAATCAACCTACATGTCAAAAATACAAGAAAACTAAATCAAAGCATTTAAATGAAAGAATTAAAATAAACGATGGGTTGTCTCTCATCTAGCGTCAAGTTTAACGTCTTCAAGCCAGATGGATTATGGAGAACTCATCGGAATGGCCAAGGATATCGTTCGTTCTTACCATAATATTTGTGTTTCTTCCTCTATTAGGCATTTGTGGCAAGTAATGACCATAGTAGCATCCTTCGAGATTGGCTTTAGAAATTCAACTCGTTTGAGCTTGCATTCTATTAACCTTTCTTTTCTCGACCACCACTTATTCCTTTTTGTCAAATATGTCCCCAACATCTCTTCAAGCTCTCTTTTGTACCTAAAATACTGAGAAGAATCAATAGGTAAGACAAAGTCAATATAAATAATATTTTAAAATTCAATGCAACTTGAAGAGTTAAAAGATGTAGAAATGCTCATTTCACTCCCAAATTCATCTTCAAGTGCTTCTAGACTTTGTTCCACTTCATCAAATTCATATTCCTCTCTTGATTCTTCACCTTCACTTAAATTTTCCTTATCAACAAGAGACAAGAAATCATAGATAACCTTTTCCTCAAAACTTTCTTCTACCTTGTCTTCCTTATCCTCAATAAGTTCATCATCCCTTGAGTCTTTATTATCCCCCAAACACTCTTCTACCTCTAACTTTTCTTCATTCTTTGCATCAAAATTTTTTATTTCACGAAGAGTGTTCCGTTCACTTATCATTTGAATCATTCGACGTTCTATGGTCTCAAGTCTTCTTTTATTTTTCTCATCTTCTTTCTTTCTTTCTTCAATCATCTCATACATCATCTCCATAAGTTGACCAAATTTATCTTCTACGGATGGCTTTATCTCTTCACTCGGTGGTTGCCATCTTTGTTCTTGGAGATAATTTTCTTGATAAACACTTGGGAAAGTACTCCCTTGTATGTAAGACATATCATCTACTTGAGAACTAGGCATCATCCATTCTTGTTGCACCGTAGGATAATAAGTTGGCATACTTTGAACACATTGAGACCCATAGTTAGGAAGACTTGATTGAAAACTTTGCCTTGCATTGCTCCCTTGAGCATATCTTCTACACATTTCAAGTAAGACACTATTTTTGGATAGAGGAGTAACCGTAGGAACTTGATTGTAGGAACTTGAAACGGAATAAGTGTTTTCTTGGTACGATTGGAATGTATTCACATTATAAGCTCCTTGCCATTCCTCGTATATTCCATTATAGCATTGATCCATTTTTGCTCTTCTTCTCAAGATCTACTACAATTCTTCTCAACTTACTATTTTTGGCTTGTTCCTTCTTCCATTCTTTCAAGGTTGTCGTACCTATCAAGAAGAACAAGTTAGAACAAAATTTTCATAATAAATATAAGATGCAAAAATAAGAAAAAAAAAGTCCTAAGTAGAGCTAACAAATTCAAACACGTTTCACCGAAGGCTTTCGCCCCGGAAACGACACCATGAACTTGGTTTCAATTTTGGTTAAATTGATTATAGCAAGTGTACTCTATCGTGTGTAGCACGTAAGCGATCAGGTACAAAATTTATAATATATCGAACCCAAGGGCGAAAGTGAGCGGCCATATTTGAGAAATGCTTTACTCTAGTAGGACTAATCAAAATAGGAGGGGGTTCATTAACACTAATAACTAACAACTAAGAAAGCAATTAAAGATAGAACATTTACAAATGGGATGGAAGATAGATGAATGTGAGCAATCTAAGAAGTATGCAAGGCAAGCAACATTCATGGAAAAGGTATATATAGATTCACACACACACATGCATTGATGGTCTTCATGTTATGATATTAAGGGCAATCATGTATATACCCCTAATCCCTATGGCCAAGGCAATTAGGTTCTCAACTCTTTTACAAGTTTAAATCTCCTATGATTGTTCTTACTCTCAATTCCCTTAAGGTACTATAATCATAAGTTTGGTTTCCCTCACTAGTTCATCACTAATGTCCTATCATGAGGTTTTAAGCACTTGAAGGGTATGCTTACCTCTCCTCATACTAACTAAGTCATCTCATGCAATCAATAATTCAATTAAACCACTAAGCATAATATTGGAATTTTCATCCTAACACTATGAATAGAGAATTTAATCACACAAATCATACATAAAATGAGAATAAGTATTCATGATAGAAAATATTCATAACAATCATTTCATCAAACATGTTGGGTGCAAAATCTACATAATACCTAACCACTCATATTGCTAGCCTCACATGAGGACTAGCCACTACATATCATGATTAAATCAATACAATCCATGACATGCTTCAATTGAGCCAAATAATGAAGAAAAAAACAAAATAAAGGTAAGTTGGCTACCCTTTGATGGTGAACTTTCTCCTCCTTGATCATGTTAAAATCTTCAACCAATGATAAATTCCTCTTCTTAGATTGGTGAATGGATGGATTTGAGGAGATCAAGTAGATTGGATGGATGAAGTGAAGGATGGAAGAGATGAAGATGAATGTGTGTGATTTTGGTGTCTAGTGTGTGTGAAAACTGATCCAAAATGATTCCTCTCGTAATTTGTGGTCAAAACATGTATTTATACCCCATGGAAGCTTCTAGAACACGTGCATATCATAAAACTGCCTTTTGCACCAACACGGGGGCGTGTAGGTGCATCGCGTGCAGCGCAGTCTCACCGTTTTGCGCATAACTTTCACATCCGAACACCGATTCGAGTGATTCTTGTGCTCACGCGATCCTCTATTCCGTGGCTTTTCAACCATATATCACACGTTTGGTTTTGAGCTCCACAAGAATACAGAAAAATTACACAAGTTGAACTTGCATTTTTCAGCATTTTGCTTTGGCTCGTTCTTCCTCATTTCAACTCCGAATTGAGCTCCATTTTTTTCCACATCTTCCTTATCGTGTCCAGAATCCATTTTTACTTGAAAATCATACAAATTATACCAAATTACCAATTCTCTAAATATTTACAAATATCTCACAATTTAAGGCACTTAATCATGAAAATCACACATTTATCATTTCAAAGCACACATCTCCATATCTTTATATAACACCACCAAATAATGTACAAAATGAATAAAAACACACAAAAATATATAATAAAGAGACACTAAAATATAGGTGAAAATGACATCGATCACAGATCCCTCGAGGACGAATTTGGGGTTGTCCGGGATGAATTTGGGGCTGTCCGGGTAGTCAACTGCTCATTCTAGATTTACTCGTCTTCCACCGAGAGCCTTGGAGGACTTGAGAGCGAAAGAGTTGTGCTTTAGGGATAAGAAACCCTTTACACCTAGGCATGACTTTCCATTCAAACAATTGAGGGTGTTGTTGGCTGAGGAGGATGATGAGTTGGACCTCCAGAAGTATGAGTACTGTGAGGTGACGAGGAAAGAGTTAATGGATGAACAAGAAGAGCTTTTTGAAGAGGGGCAGGAGTTTCATGTTTATTCTATGGCGGTTACCTGATTGCAACCTTGAGGACAAGGTTGTTTTGAAGGAGGATGGAATTGATAGGAAGCAAATAATAAAGTTCATCATCGACGGGAGTGGGTTAGGTCCACATCCGTGGGCTGACCTTATTTATTTAATTATATTTATGTTTAGGCTTGAGCCCATTGTTTGTGGGCTAGGCTTATTTATATAATTGTGTTTAGGCCTTCAGGGTTTTGATTTCTTTCCTTTTTTGTATTAGTGAGTAGTATTATTTAAGGTGTGATTAGGGTTCTTGGATTCTTATAAAAAATATTATTGGATTAAGGAGCCTAGAGGCTTTTGGGCAAACGGAGCTTTTCGTTTGATTGGGCAAACGGTATTTACCATTTGATTTTCTTTTTTTTTTCTTTCTTATTTTTTTGTTCTTATTATCTACTCATCATGTTTAAGAACTAGAAAAAAATGATCCTTAGAACTATTAGTTGTTCAATCAGGACCACAAAATACATAAGTAAACCATAGCCATCTAGGTGACTTTCTTTTTTCCCTTGCCAAGTGACCCACTGCTTTGTTTGGACAACTCCATGAATTTCTGCCCACCCTCCCGAATAATTCTTCTCCCAGGTTTAGGTTGTATTGGATCAGTGCTCTTATAGAAGAAATGACCTTCTCCCATAGGTGGAGGTGCTCTGAATTGGATCTTCGGATGGAAAGATGGTTGGCTCATATGAAGTTGTTCATACATGGATGACCCTTGCACTTGAGGTGTAGTAGGTGTCTTGTAAGTGACACCACTCTCTTGAGTAGCAGAAGCTACATTTACTTTAGTAACAAACTTTGGTGGGATAATCTGAAAATAAAAAACAAACAAGTCAAAGAAAAATTATGAATTACAACACAAAATATATATAAATTTGCTAGTATGTAATTAACCCACTATATTAGTATTTGTAGGCCCGCTGCCACTACCAATTTCAGCATCAACCTCGTCATTAACTCTACCATCATCATATACAGTTGCATTACCATCTCCCTAATAAACCAAATGAGTTAAAAACTGTATACATGAGAAACATTACATCCAAATAGCTAGTATAGAAAATGATATAAATGAATACCTGAGATGCTTTGCAAGTTTTTATATTATGCCCTGATATTCCACATCTCTTGCTCTTTATTATTGTTTGTTGCCTTCTCATTCGCACTCTTTGTTTCTTTTTCCCCTTCTTTTCTTTCTCTCCGGCTCTAACCTTCTTTTTGTGGCTTTTCTGCCTCGTTTTGTCCTAACTCCCAAATTTGGGGGATATTGGAGGGACGTACATACCAGTCCCCCCAATGCTTCATAACTTATCCCTATAATAGGATTCTCATAGGTCCTATTATAGCAGTCCACAGTGTAGCATGCTGCGAAATAATCCTCCGGATTCAGACATTATTTCAGTAGAGCAGTTAGTGCGTAGGTGCAAGGAATTCTAGTGAGCTGACAACTCCTACACGTACAAGTCTCCAAATGCAAATCAACTGTATACCCTCCTCCTACAAAGTATTTTACCTTATAATGCCTATCATTGGACTTGCTTTGTAGTATCTTGTTAATCCTATGACACAACCTCCCTTTCCAATTGGACTTTGCTCTATCCCTATTCTTTTACAGCATCGTCATCAAATGAATTTTGATCCATTCCAAGTTATGATAGCCCTGTCCCTAGCCTCTAAAATGTTGGAGTTAAAGGACTTACACACATTGTTCAAAAGCATATCACATTTGGGCCTTTCAGAGAAGAATGCTTTTGACCATTGAGTAGCTGGCTTGTCATGAAACCAATCATATACCATCACATTCTCCTCCTTTAATTTTTCCATTATTATGTTGTACTCTTCTTGTGTCATGTTCCAAGCCGCTTTCCATAATAAATCCTTGAACAATTCTCCTCTCCATCCAGCAATTTTTAGATTATTGTGAAGATGCCTAACACAAAATCTATGCTCACAACCAGGGAATACAACCTCCATTGCCATGACCAAACCTTTTTGTTTATCAGATATGAATGTGAATTCATCGACCTTAATACCATGGTCTTGCTTGAGAATAGTCAAATATCAATCCCAAATGTCACCATTCTCATTCTCAACAACTGTGTATGCAACAGGAAACAAATTATTATTTTTGTCCACCTCAACTGCTGTTAACAAGACTCCCCCGTACTTACTCTTCAAGTGACATCCATCTATCCCTAGTATTGGTCTACAGCCTGCTAAAAAACCCATCCTCAACCCATCAAAGTAGATATACATCTTAATAAATCTGTTCACACCATTGTCATTTTCGGTTCCTAAGATAATTGTTGATCCGGGGTTAGTTTTCTTAAGCTCTTCGGTGTAGGACCAAAGCTTAGCAAATTGGGCATCAGGATCATCCTCAATCTTGTGTAGTGTCTTTCTCTTAGCTTTATAAGCTTGGTGCCTTGAAATCTGACACCGAGTGTCAACTGAAGCATTATGCATAAAACCAATAGTATCCCTCTTACCATCTGACTGAAACCTCTGAATATACCTCTCACTTAGCCAAGTAGATGTCAAATTTCTCACAGTTTGAGTAGGAGTACATGTGTGTTTAGGGTTGTATTCCCTTATCTGAAATGCAGCTTCATTTTTTCTTTTCAAAATATGAATCTTTCACTTGCATTTCTCATTAGCACACTTACTATATATCCTTCTTTTATCATTCTTTGTAAAGCGAATATTTCTATTGTTCTTGATAGCATGTGACTGAGCAGCTTTCTTGAACTCTTTCTTGAAGGTAAATATCATCTCCTTCTAAATTCAGGGTTGTAAGTGGTAACATGATTAAAAATTGGATATTTAGCCTCCTCCTCATCGTTCTCAGATACCCTTCTTTCATCAAAGTTATCAACCTCATCAACTACGTCAGCCTCTATCTCACACTCCGTACTTTTTTCACTATCACTCTTACTAACAGCCACATCTACGACCACACCCTCAACATTTCCATCATGTTGCTCTGATCTTACATCTCCCGATGGATTAGGAAAACTTTCTCAAGATATAGTTTGAAATATGTTGGATGGGTCAATATCAACATACTCATTTTCTACCTCAATTACATTCTCAGTAAACAGGTCATCATCATCATTTGTAACTTCATTACCTATTACAAAGTCAGGATCCTTAAAAGACTCATACCCATCTACATCATCTTCATCATCCCCAGCATTTGTGTTGTTATCACTTTCAATATCATTCTCCACTTCCAATTCCACATAGATCTTTAAACTTTGCTACCCAATTTCTCAGGTCCTCATCATCAATAATCATCTTAAAACTCTTATCTCCAAGCATTAAATGGTATCTTTTGTTACCCTTAACCCCAGCCTTTGCACTATACGTATCTAAATCAGAATACTTAAGCTCTTTAGCCTTACCCAGTCAACGAGTATTCTATCCCCTCCATTGTACTCTGTCATCGGCATATTCACAAATTCACCCCCAAAATTAAATTCCACAGCCAAGTAGTAACTTTTCGAAGCTGTAATTTTTTTTAAAAAAAAAGGTTAAAAATAAAACCTTACAGTACCCGACATGTCCCCACCCATTTACACAGTACGGGACCACAAAGACCCTTTATAAATACGAAATCCTTACCATAAATGTATCCAAACACAGCAAAAGAGGGAGATAACACAACAAAAAAAGCAAAAATCTTACTATATACTGGGTTATCCCAGTCCATTGTCCCCTTTTTCCGCACGAATATCATCTTCGTAAAAATCCTATCTCGGTCTTCGTAAGAACCATTAACGATTAAATGCGATGGAGTGAACGGGTGGAAAGATTTGGCAGTGAACAGGCAGGAAGATTTGGAAATCAATTCTAGGGTTCTTAGAAAGAAAAACGAACGAGTTTGGGAATTCTATGTTTCACGTTCTTTTTTTTTTAATTTGATCAGGTGGGTTTTAGTAAATAGATTTTTATCATATTTAATTTAATGTAATTGAGTTTGGTTTTAATTTTAATTTTTTAATTATTTAAAATTTGAAAAGAAAGATAATTTTCATGTTGGCAATAAAATAATATTTTTTATGATGACTCACCTGCCACGAATGTGCCACATCATCGGACCTGTCGAAAATTGCCGATTCCGACATCACGTGACAATCACGTGCCATTTTTCGATGAAGTCAGCGTTTTCCGGTGAAAATATGACGTGTTGGGCTCTATTTCTTCACCGATTGGACTAATTTGGCAAACTTATTTTTTTTTTGGACTAAAAATGACCATGAAGAAAATTATGGGACTAAAACGGTTTTTTATCCCCAAGATTTTGAATTCACTTTAAAAAAAATTACTAAACTTTGATTTTTAATGTTTAATGAAGAACATTTTAATTTAAATTTTTTACGGGGTATGTTTAGTATTTTTAGGGTATAAATAGCCACACACTTAATTAAAAGGGTAAAATTGTCTATAATGGGGTGTATTTAGTAATTTATGTATATATCTTTTAATTTTGATGGTAAATTAAGTAATTGGGGTGCGTTTAGTAAAATTTGAGGTGTATATAGTCGCGCCTATTAATTAATTGTAGATAATATATTCGATTGACTCGTCTCACAATCCGTCTTTCTATGACCCGTCTCATAAGAGAGCTCCTCATGAAAAAAATAGCATATTATAAGTATATTTAATAAAGTTTGTAGGTATATATAAAGGATATTATTTTTAAAACCCCATCTAAAATAGATGTTTGCTTTGAAAATCCAAACCCTTTCAAAACCCAAATAAACATAATCTTGGGCTAAAATTATGTCTTAGGTTAATAATATAGAAATATAAAATGTAGTTATAATCCATATAATTTGTGCTACAAATTACTTTTGTGGTTTTATTTTTACTTAAGTTTGTTATAGAAGATCGAAGTACCTCAAATCTGCACGCAATCCCTTGCACAGCCAATCATACCATCTTTATCACCATTCTTATATTCCTTCTCATTCTTGAATTAGTGTAGGAGTTTCAAATAACCACATAGTATTGAAATGGATTTCATGTGTCATTTTTTATGTTCATGTCATTCATTACATAAAAATAATAACACGTAAAAGAAATAATTAATGAAATACAATCTTTGTTCCGTGAGTTATATACTTTTTTTTTCTTAGATTTTAGTAATACATTCTTTTTTACGAATATAACACAAAAAAATTGATATATCGGCATAGGAAATTTGAACCGATAATACTTTCTTCATACATTTGTATAAATACATGCAATTAATTAAACCCAATATCATTCTTTGCTTTATTAATACTTGTTTGATCTTTTTTACTTGGAACAAAAAATATTTGACAAATACTTCTTTAATAGCGTCTCACTATAAGACTGTAGTAGAAAATATAAAAAGTGATACTCCATATTATTTTAATTTGAAGCGATACCCTAATTAATAAAAAATAATTGTGCAGTAAATTATTTTATGAACAACTTGTAGTATAAATAAATAGCGATAATTTTTCCAAATTGGATCATTTCTTGCCACTCTTTCATAGTGAATGCATAGTTTTTTCTCCATAAACACCCAACTCAATTATCGAATTAAATTTGAACCTATCTTTGTAATAATCAAAACAACTCCCATCACCACACGTTTATAATTTCCCTATAAATAACCACCAAAATCACATGCTATCTCCTCAATAACTTGTCCAAGGCATTCAAGAGAGAAGGAAACTCGTACCAGCCTAGCTAGCTATAATGGCTATCATCACAGAGAAATCATCATCTAAAACTCACAAAATCTGTTTTCTTGCTCAGATTCTGCTCAGAATCTTCGCCATTGGAGCCACCTTAGCAGCTGCAACTCTCATGCTTACCAACAAACAAACTGCGGAGGTTTTCGGCATCCAGCTCGATGCTCGTTACACCTATTCCCCGGCTTTCAAGTATACTCATCTCTTGCTTTTGAATCTTCCTCTCTATGCGTAGTTTTGATATGGAATTCCGTTCCTTATTGAGTCAGAATTGACACGTGCATGGATGAAACCTTAGCCATGTGTGTTGTATATATCATCTGGCTTCATAAGAAACTCAACGTTGGTTCCTTGTCGTTTTTGTGAAGTTAAAATTAAAAGTTACACATCTTTTTACTTTATTTGAAATGGTTCTAATAAAGTTAAAAATTTCAATCATTTTAACTTTTGAAATTGCTTCAATTTAGTCCTCATTTTTTTCCGAAAATCATAATTTTCACCGGAATTGCACACGTGTAATTCCGGTAAAAATTTGGACTGAATTGATGCAATTTTTAAAAATTGTGGGACTAAATTCAATTTTTTTAACTTTTGGAGCGTTTTGAATAAAATAAAAAATTATTAAACCATTTTCGTTTTCATCTCTTCAAATTATTGATCATGATTAACCATTTTTCACGTGTTATCAGATTCTTTGCATTTGCAAACATCATAGCTCTTGTGCTATCAGTTCTTTCGCTGGTACTTACATTCCTCATGGGGAAAAAGGCAACATGCTTTTTCTTGTTTTTCCTTCATGATTTAGTAAGTCCTTTATTTTACATTTGTTATAAGCATAAAATTGAAAATGCGTTAATCAATCGTTCATAAATTAATTAATTAGCAATGGTGCAGATAATGAGCGTTCTTTTGATGGCGGGGTTCGCGGCGGCAGCCGGAGTCGGGTACGTCGGAAAATACGGAAACAACCACACGGGGTGGATGCCGGTGTGTGACAATTTTGGCAAATTTTGCAACAGGATAATATCTTCTTTAATCATGGGATTTTTGGGGGTTGTCACGTATTTATTCCTCACAATCGTCTCTGCCAAGATTTCCACACACAAGTAATTTCATCAAGATTAAATCCCTGAAGATCATTATAATGATATATATATATATATATATATATATATATATATATATATATATATATATATATATATATATATATATATATATATATATTAATATGGGATAAATTCCTTATTAATTTTATTTGTGTGTTTGTGGTAAAGGTCGATTGTGCTCGTTTCGAAATTCTTGATTCATATGAATATTGTATTTTTTATTATTTTTTATTGAAATTCAGTTGTATCCGTTTTATTAATCGTTCAATTGCAATGATGATCGTGTTTGGTATAAAATGGAATTGGGCTTAGGTCAAATCCTATTCGACCTAAAATTTATAATTTGTTATTTCAAAATTTCAACATGATCATCATCTTTTACCTTGTGTATTATTCTTGTTTATTTCATGTCATAATAATGCAAAATAAAAATGATTCAGTATTATGGCAAACTTTTTTGCGGGTATAGTAATTATGCCGATAAAGTCGTTTGTGGTACCGTTTGTGATACGTGTTAAAATATGATTATTATTTAAATAAAGTATACTTATTAGTCATTAAAGTATTATTTTTTAAAATATGATGAATGATGCATTAAGTATGATTTTATAGTTTTATAATATAATTCATTCGAGATCTACTTTAACTACTAATAAGTACAATTTACTCATATAATAAGTATACTTTAATAATGAATCGACATATCTCATAACTCATTTATCCGTATTACAAGAGAGTGTCGGAGTGTCCCAATTACCGCGTGGTACTGCATCTAAAGAAAATGGTGTGATATATCATACCCTCATCCCACGTATTTTTACCCGTTTTACATTTTGAGTCTTCCAACATATTTTTACATGTTCTATTAATGGTAAAAATATATTATACATCTTACCTACTTTTTACACTTTATTCATCAATCCCAATAATTTTATTTACTTTTTCTCTTAAAATTACCAATTTATCTATATTTTTTTACATTATTATATATATATATATATATATATATATATATATATATATATATATATATATATATATATATTAAAAACCAACATTTCTTAATTTGTGTGTAGTACATACGAGTAAAAATACTCATGATAGAGGAAGTATATCATTTCATGAATATCATATTTGATTTCTAAATTTATCGAAGCTCAAACCAAGGTTCTTGTATCATTCTGTCACGTCATTTGATGAATGACATTTACGTGAAAAGAGAAAACTATATCTTAAAATAAAAATATAAACGGTAGAAACAATGGTTAAATTTTCTTTTCACTCTTATGTATTAATTATCATATACTATAATTAGTGGTGTAGAAGGTGATACACAAAATATCATAGGAAATTTTAGTGCCTTTTAAACCCCGCATTTGATTTTTGTCTTTCATTATCTTTCCAGCTTTACATAAATTACATCATATTTCATGTACATTTTAATGTAAATTTCATATTCCATGTTTTTGATAATCGAAGGTATGAAAGATAAATTTTCAATTATATTTTTCTTTTAGAGAATAGATTTTATTTTTATAATACATATCTCTCTCATTCAATGATTCGAAATATGACACCTAATACCAAAATATGAAGGGAAATCCAAACTATTTATTTATGAATGCTCCCAAATAAATTAACATTTTCAATTAGTTATAGAGGTTGTCTTATCTTAACTCAAATTTATGTAGAATCTTCTCAATTAATTAAATGAATTAAAAATGCAATCATATCTTAAAGATTAAAATTATATTCATGAAATATACTCTATGGTGTGTTAGTCCACATCGAATTATTACTACTATTTAATAAATTTTAAAATTATTGAAAATAAGAGAGTTTACATAGTAATGGTAAACTAATTTTTCTTTTAAATTTGTTAATAAAAAATAAAAAACCCTTTGGAATATATTCTAGAGGGAACATTTGTTAAAATTATTATACCGATGAGAAATTAAGAGATACTCTCTCCGTTCACTATTAATGTATCAATTTTCCTTTTACAGAAGTATTATTAATTTATATATAGTGGATAGTTGTATTATTGAGATATGTGTCATATTTTAATTACATTAGTGATGTGTGTTGATCCCACATGTATAAAAGGGAAAATTAATAAATTAAGAATTGACGATTCAAAATAGTAAAATGAGTATATTAATGATAGACGGAGGAATATAATATTCATCCTCCAACTTAACCCACATATTAGTTTTATCAACAGAATATACCGAGTAAAAATTAAGAGTTAAACTTCAGTGCACCTAGATAATCTAAACAATTAGATTAGATTGTAATTTAATCATAATCACTAAATAAAATATAATAATTAAAATTAAATACAATAACTAACCCATTACTCTTTAACATTTACCCTATAAACACTCAGGTGCATCCCAAAATGACCAAAAATTAAATGAAAAAAATAAGACATGAATAAGAATATCACATAAATCATATAGGTAAATGTGCAAATTATAATTATGCCCCAAGTTTTTTAAATAAAAAAAATAACTATACCCTGAAACTAAATTTATAAACTGCAGGTTCACTGATATACCTATTGTAATGCAAAGTTACCCATAAATTAATTAATATTAGAGTTTAAATATAAATATGGGTTGAGTTTGGAGCACTGCACCCATCGAATGAAATACTACACGGATCAGTTAAGTGAACACACACACAAATAATAATAATACAAAATAAAATGAAATTGTGCAACGGATGAAAAAAATTAATTTGTTGCGCTTGGTTAGAGTTATTAGGAGAGGGTAATGGAACTGAAAGAGTATTGATTCACATTCCTCATGCTTGGTTAGAGGTAATGGGAATCCAAATCCCTCAATCATTCTCATTTATTCAATGTATACCCCCACCCCCTTCAATCACTTTCATTCCCATTATAGTTACCCTCATCAATGATTCTCATTACCATTGCCATTCCGAAATTTGAACCAAGCGGCTGAATATTTCCTCTGATATTGGTTCTCTTGCCATATACTTCCCCCATCCGCTCGAAGAGGATCATTTATTTATTTGAATACAGATTAACGAGTATTATTATTTAATATGTAGTGGATAATTGTATTAATTAGTAGAAGTATAGAACCTATATTTTAATTGTATCAGTGAGAATGTATGAATCTCATGTATATAAAAAAAAAAAAACTCTTTGTAGCGGACGAAAAAAAAAAAGAGAGACATTGGAATACGGAGGGCTCATTTCAACTACAAATAAAGTCCTAATTACCATTTGACATGTTCTCTGATTTACTTTTTCAAATGTCAATTGAAATTGTTAAGTTTTGAAACTATAACTGTATAACATCAAATTTCTAAAAATTAAAGTCAGTACATCAAATGAAATAAAAATGCTAAATAGCAATACAGAATTCGGATATTATTTTTTTCTTCTTTTTTACATCAATATCATACTAGTATGCCAATAAAATGAAAATTCAATTATTTATTTTGTTTTTCAAACTTGTGTCATAAAATTCAGTTCCTTAAAAAAAAAACCATGGATCAAAATTATTTAAAAAAAAAACCATGGATCAAAATTATTTAAAAAAAGACTGAAATCAATATATATATATATATATATATATATATATATATATATATATATATATATATATATATATATATCATGTATTTAATTCGAGTTCAAGCATCTCATACTGAGTTAATGGAACATTTCATCATTCCTCGCGGTGATAAAATTTGAAAAAAAGAAAAAATTTTAAGTTGATTATATAAAGAGTATATATAAATATTCGGTATATTTAATGAGTCACCATGAATGCCTTAATAACTGAAAATTACAAATTAGAAAATATAAAAGAATAACAGATTTGGAACCACCTCAAAGAACACCTCTATGGCAAATTATGATTAAAAAGGTGTAGTCTAGTATTTCTTTTTATTGCTATGAAAATGATCGTATGGCCTTTTTAACTGTTTTAAATTTTAGTAGTTCTCAATGCACAAGTTTTTTTTCCTTAAAAGGAAAAAATAAAAAAGAGATAAGGAATTTAATTAATTTGAGCATAGAAAATGAGCAATAGAATTAGGTTGCTCTTTTATTGCTGTTGACAAATTCAATTAATTAAGGACAAAAGTATTAATTGGGAACATGGCTTTGATAATGTAAAAGGAAATTAAAAATAAATAAATATTAATATAAATAAATCGAGACACATCATTTTTACATAGTTATGAGTGCACTTTTACTATATATATATATATATATATATATATATATATATATATATATATATATATATATATATATATATACTAGTATAGATCCCGTGTATTACACGGGTTTTAAAGTTATAATTTTAAAAAATATAATTTAAGTTTAATATAATTATTTATTCAAAAATTTTAAAAATGTAATTCAAGTTTAATATAATTGTCTATTCAATTATAATCTAATAAAATTTAAACTGAAAAGTAAAATTTAATTTATATACTCTCAAATGTGAATTTGTTTTCGTTGGTAAAAGCTTAATTTCGTTATTAAATTGATTTACTAAAAAATTAAAAAATATATTAAATTATTTTTTCAAATTTTATTATGTTGTTGTAGAATATAATTAATCAAAAAATTTTAAAATATGTTAATTTAATCATTGAAGATAAAAAATTATAAAAAGTCAATTAATAAAAGATAAAAAAATAATATAAATCAATTCGATAAAAAAAAAATTAATCAAATTAGTTTAAAAAATTATAATATTAACTTTGAAAAAAAATTAATAACTTAAAGAAATAAAAAGTTTAATATATAATAAAAAATTAAAAAAAATAGAATTAAAATAATTTTAAAAATAAATAATTAAAAGAAAGTTTGAAAAGTATAAAAGAATATTCATAAAATTTATCAATAGAAAAAAAAATTAATAATGGATACCTTTCTTCAGAAATTTAATAGAACATGAAGAAAACTTTTGTTCTTTATGTATGTATAATGAATGAATAAAGAGTTTTATTTATAAGTGTAGTGTATATTATTTGCACAAAAATTTACATGAAAAAATTAAAAAAAATCAATAAAAAAGTTTAAATAAAAACAAAAAAAAATTAAAAGAGAATTTAAAAAATATAAAAGGAACAACAAAATAATCAATAAAAAATAAAAATAACAAAAGAAATAGAAAATTTTCTTTAGAAAGTGAAGATAGTTTTTGTTCATATTGATAAATAATTTATGCATACTAATTAATAAAGAGCCTTATTATATAGGTGGAGAGGGATAAATTATTTTTATTTTTTTATGTTTATAAATAAGACTTGTTTTTATTTTTATTTGCATATAAATATTTAAATCTTAAAAAAATTTATATATTTATCACTAAATAAATTAGTAATTATTAAAATTAAAATTAATTTAGTTGACGACAAATTAAAATTTAAATTTTTTTATAAATTTAATCATGAAAAAAAATTTAATAACGTTAAAAAATCAAAGATTACAAATTACTAATAATAATAAAAATCCAAATTAAAACAAAAAAAAGTAAATAGAAAAAAAAATCTAAAGAGAAAGCATATTAAAAATTTAATTAAAAAATAATAAAACTAACCAAGAAAAAAATTATTAACGTAAAAAATAAAAGATTAAAAATTTACATACTAATAAAAAGTTTAAAACAACATAACATAATTCAAAAAAATAATAATAATAACAAAAGTTAATCAAGAGAGAATTTAAAAAAATATATAAAAAAAAGTAAAAATTAATATATATATATATATATATATATATATATATATATATATATATATATATATATATATATATATATATATGTATGTATATATATATATATATGTATGTATGTATGTATCACATCCATATTCAATCTTAAAATAAATTTATTTTATACCATTAAATTTTAATGTTGGTGAAAATATATTAAAAAAAAATTAAAACAAATAAAATTAAAAAAATTGAAGAAAGCTTTTGTTCGTAGTAATGAATAAATTATGTGGGTAGAATGAATAAATAAATAATCTTATTTATAGGTGGAGAGGGTATAAATTTTCTAAATCTTATAGTAAATATATGTGTTTATCTATATTATTTTTTAATTAATAGCAATTTGATAATATCATATCAAATCTTAAATTAATATATGTATTTATCTACATTAAATTTTAATTAATAATTAAAATAATTGAAATTTTAATTTTAATTAAAAGTTAAAATAATTGAGATTAATTCTAGTGACGACATCTCATCAAAATTAAACTCTCCTTTAGTATATTAAATATTAATTCTCGTGATGACACCTCATCAAAATTAAACTCTCATTTAGTATATTAAAGATATATATATATATATATATATATATATATATATATATATATATATATATATATATATATATATATATATATGGAGATAAATTCGGTGTGACGAGTATGATTATTAATAGTACCAGACTAATAAATAACGCATATTCCTAATAGTTTGTCCTCTCACATATTTGTACTACTATTAAGTAGGGATGGGAAAAAATATCGAAATTTCGGTATACCGCACTTACCATATCGAAAATATCAAATTTATCAAACTTTTAGGTATATCGAAATTTTTGGTAAGATATGATACTGTATTGAATTTTTTGGTACGGTAAAGGTATACAAAATTTTAAAACTGCGGTATTTTAGTATATACCGAAATACCGTAAATTATTTTAGTAAAGTATATATACGTAAAAGAAATTCTAATATATTAAATTATTGACCCATCATTGCATTTAGTGTAATTTTGGGGTTTATTATTTTAAATTTAGAGTATAATTGTAATTATTTTAATTTTAATTTTAATCTAAGAGTGTGTGTTAATTATTAATTAATTTAGAACTTAATCGTTATCAGGTACACCAATCACTCACTAGGATTAAACTCTTACCTTTATTATGTTTTATTAATGTTTTTAAATTTGAACGTTTCAATGCTTATGTTTAGTTTTTGCACGTTGATTAATGAGTATAGTATTTTAATAGACATTTTGTATAAAAATATAATATTTAATGTAAAGTGGTAGGTGTATTAATATTGGATATGGGTCCAATGGTGATATATTATTTATTTTAGATAGGTCCCATATACAAAAAAGGAAAACGTAAAGATTGAAATGTGAAGCCCTAAATAGAAATATGTAAAGATTCAAATGGGATGAGAGAGTACTTAAATATCAGTAAGTATAAAGTATGTCATTTTCTTATACTGAAGTTTTGGTATACCGAATTATGGTATACCGAAACTTTCGGTATGATAAAGGTATGACTTTTCTAATATCGATATTTTAGGTATGGTATACGGTATAGCTAAAAAACTTTGGTATACCATACCGCCCACCCCTACTATTAAGGGATCTTGGATGTTACTGTTGTTACATCTTTCTATTAGATAAGTAACATATTCGATAAGTAACATGTATATGTGGAAAATTCCAACTTTTCTTATTAGAGTTGATACTTCTCTTTTAGGGCATACTCTCTTCATCCTACGTTAAGGTTTACGTTTTTCATTTTGGGTTGTCTCAACTTAAAGTTTATATTTTTTTTTATATAATTGGGCACACACAAAATAATTAATTATTCAATGTTGGACCCACACACAACACTAATATAACTACCCACTTTACATTAAATATTATTTCTCTCACCTCTTTACATACTTAAATATTATATCTCTTAATCTCCGTGTAAAAAGCAAACGTCAACATTAACTTGGGACGAAGGGAGTATGTTTTATTATATTATACGTGTCAATCATGTAACAGTGCGCAACAGGAGATGTAATATAAAAATATAATAAGAGAATCGTTATTAAGGTGGCACGTCTATAATTCCTCGGAGATGATGTGTCATTTTATAGTTTTTTTTCTCTTTTTTTCTTTTTATTAAACTTCTCACCCACGTCAAAAATACAAATATATTATGAAAGAATGTAGTCTATTAAAACTCATTCTTTAAGGATTTTTTATAAAAGTGTTGCAACTTGAAGTTTGAAAGTTTTTCATATATAGAAAATTATTGGAGATATTGGTTTAGATATTAATATTCAATTTAATTGATTATTTAATAACCAATATGCTTAAGGGCTATTTTAGAAATTGTTGGGAATTTAAGACACCAAACAATGCAAATTACAGTGGATGAACAAACTAAAAAAATTACAAAAAATAAATGAAAGAACACGGTACAGTCTTAGATAAGAACTCTAGAAAAATCAGTTTTCTTGAGCAGTTTCAGTTCTAACATGGGCGGATATGAACGTCTATCAGATTATTAAATCAGACCAATCTCCTTAATTAGGTTGAATTCCAATTTGAATATGAGCTTCGGAATATGTTGAGATCCAGTTCCAACTTGATCTTCCAAAACGAGCAGCTTCCAGTTCTTACACGAACAGTGTTGTGCAGATTTTCAGAACAAACAAGAAAATTGTTAGACAATGAATTAAGCCAAGTCAAGTCCAGGACTTTACCCACAAAACAATCACGTCCCGGTAGTGCTCACGGTTCCGACGTGTTGTTCCCAAAGGTAAAACGACTTCGTCTCTTGTACGAGTTGCACCACATGTATGAGAGCTCCGACGAACTAAGAAATGATTAAATTAGATTGCTCACTATATGACACTCACAATGATATGCAGAAACTCAAAAGGTTTTGAGAAGTTTTTGTAAGAGCGCTCAAAGAATTTCAAAGCTTTTCATGTATTTCATCTATTGCAATGTTTCTCACAATGTCTTTAAAATGGTATTAAAATTATATATTGCAACAATGATGAATGACCTATTTATAGGCATCACCATACTCATGTTTCAGGTTCCTGCAGCAGTTACAACTGCATTCAATAGACTAATAAATGCTGGCCGTTTTCAGTTCTTACATGCAGTTATAAATTGACTCTACCATGTTTGAACTCAACCGTTATACATTCGATTTTGAATTTTTAACTGAAGGTTGAACGTTTCCAAATATCATGAACCATGTAGGCCTCACTTTCAGTTGGAAATAATATGGAATGAGCCCACTCAAATGAGCTTCCTTCATTTGAGTTCTTACCTGATTGAACCTTGGTCCAAAAGTCAAATTTAGACTTTAATTCTCCATAAAGCATATAGTAATGGCTCTCAAGTAGTGCTTGAGAATTTTAATTCCCACACTAAAATTTTATAATGGCATTGATTTGTGTTGGCTACATAAATGTCCATAATGACATTGATTTATGTTGGCTAATATAAATGTTCATTATGTGGGATTCAAACCATTTGAACATGAGTAACTCCCACATAATCTCCATTCAACCACTCAACTTGTGCATTATTTCTCACTCACCATGACTTGGTTTTGAGGTTATTTACATACTAAAATCATATATTTAAAATAGTCATTTTACATATTGGTTGTTAAATAATCAATTAAATTGAATATTAATCTCTAAACCAATATCTCCAACAAAAATCTAATCAAAATAAATTATTTAAATTTTGGCTAAAATTTGTGTGCCTCTTGGGCACCGTGCGCCTAAATACCCTTTAATATTAAATGGTATATCCTTAGTATAAGGATGTGTACCCTTTATTTTCTGAAGAAAAAAAAAACATTAATGAAAGTGTGTACTTTTTTGAACAAAATATTATGCCCTTATTAATTAAAGTATATATTTTTAGAACAAAATATTGTACCCTTAAACACTTTGTGCACTGGAGACACAAGAATCCAACTCTTAAATTTTATTTATGATTTCATCCATATAAATTAATCAAGTTAAAATTATTTGTTGGTTGATTTCTCTTATTTATTTAATAGGAGAAATTATTTTTATATATAAAGAGTATTTTATTTTTTATGATTTTAAAAATTTTAAATTTGATTAATTACTCAATTTAAAAGTTATCTTATTCTTAATAATAATGACCCGCGTCATCATCAAAATTTATTGACGTGCCACCTCATCATGCAAAAGCTATTCATTAGTATATATCCCCTCTCCGTTCCACTTAAAGAAAGTATTTTGCTTTTGCACACCCTATATTTTAATTGTATTAATAGATGCGAGTGGGTCCTATGTGTGTAAAAAATTGATAGTGAACTATTTGGACGGGGCGCCCAAAATAAAAAAAAATTACCCTTTTTGAAGGGAACGGAGGGAGTATATATATATATATATATATGTATGTATTTTTTTATTGATTAAAATGTATTTTTGGGATAATTGCAAAAAAAATCACGAACTTTACTCCTATTGCAAATTAATCCTCACTTTTGAAAAATTACAAAGAAAAATCACCACCTTTAAGTTTTGTTGCAAAAAAACCCAAAAAAAATCCTACTTTTATTGAAAAATTAGATTTTTTTGCAATAATATTTAAAGGTGATGGTTTTTTTTACAATTTTTCAAAAGTGATGATTAATTTGCAAATAATTTTTCAGTTTGCAAATTTATATATATATATATATATATATTTGGTTTGGTTATTTCTTTTTAATGAATATTATTTAAATTTTTTACATTTTATTTTAAAATAATTTTTCCATCTTTTAATGTAATTGTGGTCAAATTTAATGATATAAAAGATATGAATCCAACCCACGTAAAAGAGTATGTTGCTTTTTGCACACCCCATATTTTAATTGTATTAGTGGGTGTGTGTGGTCCCATGTGTGTAAAAAAAGGAAAATGAACTATTTGGACGGGTCGCCCTAAATAAAAAAAAATGTCCTCTTTGAAGGGGACTGATGGAGTATATATATATATATATATATATATATATATATATATATATATATATATATATATATATATATATATATATATATATATATATATATATATATATATATATATATATATTATGTATTTTTTTATTGATTAAAATGTATATTAATTTCATTATAATTTTTTAGTTTGCAATTTTTTTGAGTAACTCTCTTGTGAGACGGGCTATTTGTGAGACGAGTTGACCCAACACTATAATATGCTTATTGTATAAATAAAGTATGCTTATTTACAATTAAATTATGTCATTAATAAATCAAATTATAACACACTAAAATCATACATTAATGCATAATCCAGCATACTTTAGAAAACATACTTTAACAACCATTAAACATACTTTATCTAAATAATATACATACTTTAACACGTCTCACAAACCGTCTCACGTAAATAATATCTCACAAGAGAATTTGCCTTTTTTTTGTTTGGTTATTTCTTTATAATGAATATTTAAATTTTTACATTTTATTTTATTATAATTTTTTCCATCTTTTAATGTAATTGCGGTCATATGTAATGATATAAAAGATGTATATATTTCATAATTATTGCATCTAATAAAATACTTCATCCATTCCAATTTATTTTTAGGAACGTGAAAAGATACGTATATTAGAACATAGTGTGTGTGTATAGTGGAATTCTGACGAGAGTGTATATTGTTACATAAAATGTTGCAACAAAAGACAGTAACAGTGCACAGCGAAAATTTAAAAAGGAGAGATTAACACAAAGATCTTTCAAAACTTTCTACTGGGTGTTTCACTAGTAGGACCTTCAAGGCAAAAGACATATCAATGCTGAGATGTTTATGAATAAATACAAGATGACTCTAGAAAGAGAAACTTGAACAACTCGCACTTCAAGGAAGTGATACAGACTCAGAGTAACTCTATTCTATATAACAACCATACAGATCGCTATACGCACACAACTGACGAGACAAATCTAGAAAGACTATCTTCTTCTCTCAGTACAAATAGGATAGAGAAATTCTCTGAAAAGTAATCTGTATGAACACGCTCTTTTTTAATCTCGTAATATCTAATCTCTACATAAATCTGATCACACACCCCTTATTTATAGACAATTAGATGCGAATTGATCTTCATGGTAGTTGTGGTGGTTAGAGGTGGTTATCATCTCAACTCCTACCAACTCCCGTCAACTCCCTTGTAAAATCTGATCCTGGAGGCTCTAACAACATCTGAAAAACTTTAGCAATTATGAATAACCGTTTCTGACCTTATCCATTCAGAAAAACAGATTTGTTGCCAATAATGTTGGAACATTCTGGATAACAAAATCACGAAAAAATAGGAAAAGACAAGACTAAAAAGATTGTGATAATATCACACCAACAATCTCCTCCTTTTTGTCTTTCTCCATACGTATTAAAATATAACAAATAAACAAAGAAAAATACAAGTAATCAAGAAAATACAAGGAAAGCCAAAACAAAAAAGGATTGTGATAATATCACACCAATAATTTCCCCCTTTTTGCCTTTCTACACAAGCAACACAAAAACGAAAAATAATAACATATAAAATATAAAAACACAATACATGCAACATAAACAGAACTAAAAAAGACGTACATACTATAACATAACATGATAACAAAAAAAACTTCATAATCATCACATTGCTTCATCAATGTTACCAACTCCCCCCTAAATCTGCTCCCAAGATATCAAGATCATAGCACAAAACATCTCCCACTACACTCCACATCTCCCTCTACCTTTGTTCTTAGGCCAACAAACCAAGAGTTATTGATCCATTAAGATTTGGAAGACTATATGGAGTAAAAAATGATACCATAAGGAAGAACACACACAAACACAAGGATCTCTACTAAGTGACATCTAGTAGTGGCTCTGATACCACTTGTTAGAACCTGGTGTGTGTGCATAGTGGAATCCTGACAAGGGAGTACATTGTTCTACAGAATGTTGCAACAAATACAGTAACAGTGCACGGCGGAAATTCAAAAGGAGAGATTAACAAAGAGATCTTTCAAAACTTTCTACTGGGTGTTTCACCAGTAGGGCCTACAGGGCAAAAGACATCATTGCTAACATGTTTATGAACAAATACAAGACGACTCTTGAACGAAAAGCCCGAACAATCACACTTCGAAGAAGTGAAAAATTAGAAGAGAAAATTTATCCTACTACAACAATCATCCCGATTGTTATAAGCACCTAACTGAAGAGACAAGTATCACGACTATCTAACAGGATAGAATAACTCTCTGAAAAAGTAATCTGCTTTGAACGCTCTCTAATCTCTTAATCTCTAATCTCTTAATCTCTGCATAAATCTGATCACACATCCCTTATTTATAGACAATTAGATGTGGATAGATATTCATGGTAGTTGTGGTGGTTAGAGGTAGTTATTATCTCAACTCCTACCAACTCCCGCCAACTCCCTTGTAAAATTTGATACTAGAGGCTCTAACAACATCTGAAAAACTTAGCAATTATGAATAACTGTTTCTGACCTTATCCATTAAGAAAAACATATTTGCTGTCAATATGTTGGAACATCCTGGATAACAAATACACTAAAAAAATAGGAAAAGACAAAACTAAAAAGATTGTGATAATATCACACCAACAATGTATATATTTCATAATTATTGCATCTAATAAAATAATTCATCTGTTCCAATTTATTTTTAGGAACGTGAATGATGCGCTCATACCTGATGCAAGGTAAAGAATTCTCGATAATTATTGTAAAAAAATGAAGCAGCTGGGGTATAATCATCTAAAATACTCTATTTTAAAATGTTGACAAAAGTTACGACTTGAAAAACTTAGTTTCTCTGGATTCCTTTAAATGTTTATGATAGAGATATTATTGAAATAATGATTGCCAAAAAAGATGTTTCAACCATGATTAAGCTCTCTCACCCAAAAATGCCTCATTCTAGGGAGAGTCCATCCCTCATTTATAAACTCATCGCCATCCCCACTTCTAACCGATGTGGGACTTAGGTTGACACCCAACCAATATTTCCCCCTCAAACAAAATTCCGCAGCTAGACCATCCAGTTTGAGGTCCGAACATCCCATCAACGCCCGGTTAAGCCTGGCTCTGATACCACTTGTTGGGTTTATCGGCCCAGGGAGCCGGGCTCACTCAATCCAATAGCATGATATTGTCCGCTTAGGGTCGCCCACTGGCCCGCGCGATTTTGTCACTTAGGGTATCACACTAAAAAGGCCTCAATCTAGGTAGAGTCCATCCCTCATTTATAAACCCATCGCCATCCCCACTTTTAACCAATGTGGGACTTTGGTTGACACCCAACCAACACTTAGACTACACAACAATATTTTAAAAATTAAAACAATAAAGTGAATCAAAATCTTGTAATAGCAAGTGTTATAAAAATTAAAATAAAAAAGTGAATCAGAGTGTTGTAATAAATATTGTTAGTGTGAATTTATGGCTACATCTTTATATTTTTATATGCGTATTTTTTAAATGTATTTTTTAAATTTCAATCGTTGTGTTTCCACATAAAATTGCACTATACATACATACATAAAATAGAAGGCAAAAACTTGTGTGCACCCGGGCGCATGGGCACACTTCGTGCGCCTTTAGAATTTTGTGTTAAATTGTATAATCTTTAATATAAAGATGTGTACCCTTTATTTTCTGAAGAAAAATAAAAAATATTAATGAAAAGTGTATATCCTTTAGAACAAAATGGTGTACCCTTATTAATTAAAATGTATACTTTTAGAACAAAATAATGTATACTTACACATAATACTAAATTCTAAAGGCGTATGGTATGCACCCGGGGCGCACGCAAGCCTCACCCAAAATAGAAATATTGCATCTATTTTCAACTTTAAAAATATATTTTAATTATAAATTTATCGTTTCCACATTTACACCGTTATAGTAGATATAGGATTTTTAAAAAATTATTTTTTATCAATTTTATTGATTTTTTAAAATGGAATACAGTGATTTTAGGTAATATATAAATTATAAAATATTTATTTTCCCACTATCTGACTGCAAATTGTATAACAGAACAGTGAGAAAACCTTGTAAAAAAAACAACAGCAAAATCAACAGAAGAATGATAAGAGAGGTATAGCAAGAGAGCGTGAATTGTCAGAATTTCGAGAGACTCTCCTTTTATGCACAAATGTTTCCGTGAGAGTTGAGTATGCACTCAATTCCCTTTTTTTCCTAAATCTGTATTTGTAAATTTGTTTGTGATTACATTTTATCTGTTTTTCGATGCAGGTTATGTATTTTATAATGGATTCTCTAGACAATGCAAGGTATGGATTCTCTAGACAATGCAAGCTAAAGACTTATCGAAAAGAATGATGCATAAATATAATCATCTAGAATACTCTATTTTAAAATATTGACAAAACTTAGAATACCCAATTTTAAAATATTGACAAAACTTACTTACGTACTTTAATTTCTTGAAAATATAGTTTAGCGTGTATGATGCACTATTTACATGTTTATCAAAAATATCAAAATTTATAATATTCTATTTTGAAAATGACGACAAAAATTAGTGATAGTTTTTTTCGAGGGAGGATTACTACTAGGTACACAAAAAAAACCTAAATTACTATGAGATACAAACATACAAAAGTATTACTACTAGGTACAAAAATATATAGTGATATTCCAATATTACCCCTATTAATGTGCTGCACATAAATATTGTGTGCAGCAAAAGTTCATGTGCAGTAAAGTGTGTGCAGCAAAAAAAGTGTGTGCAGGAAAAAAAAAGTGTGTGCAGCAAAAAAATGTGGTGGTCCGGCGGCGGCAGTTTTTCCGGCGACCAGTTTTTTTTTTTTCTTTTTTTTTTTGGACGAACAGTTTTTCCGGCGACCGGCTGCCGGAGCTCCGGCGGCGGCGGCGCGGCAGCTTTCCGGCGACCAGTTTTTTTTTTTTTTTTTTTTCTCTGACGAACAGATTTTCCGGCGACCGGCCGCCGGAGCTCCGCCGGCGGCGGCGGCGGTCCGGCAGCGGCAGCGGTGGTCCGGTGGTGGGTGGAGGTTGGGGTTAGTGTTTTAAAGGTATATGGGTTTAGGGGTATATTTGGTATTTTACTTTAATATTTTGTATTAAATAATAATTATTTTAAATCAATGTATCTAGTAGTAATTAGGGGTACAAAGTGTGTACCTATCAGTAATTATTTCTTTTTTCGAAAATCTTAATTTCATTAACGAGGTGTAAAACCTATCATTCATTATTATTAATATTTCTCAATTGGCTACATTGAATCTATCATTAGTCGATCACCTTCATCCATAGTCTATCATCTTCTTGAAACTCATGATATATTGTAGTTTCAATTCAAATATCAATATTTAGAACATTCTATTTTAAAAATGTTGACAAATTTAGTGACAGTTTATTTTTGAAAAATTTAATTTCATTAACGAGTGTGTAAAACCTATCACTTTAAGCGAGCTTCATTTGTATTATTCTGCAAGTATCTTCAGCGTTGGTTCATTTGTATTATTCTGCCAGTATCTTTAGCGTTGGTCATCTTATAATGCCATAGCAGTATCTTCAGCCTTGTCAATATTAGGTTTATTTTGATTCCTCTCCTTGAACCTCATGTGTTTAATAACAACCATCCACGTGTTTATCCAGTATGGGATAGTATGGTATTTGGGGTGTGGTGTCCCCCACACACGCAAATTTTAACCTTTGCAAACATATTCGATGACTCGCTTTATTTGTTTTCTGATTTTTTAATTTGGATTTTAGTTTTCAAAATTCACACAAAAGTTTTTAAAACCACCCACACACACACACACACACACACACACACACACACACACACATATATATATATATATATATATATATATATTAATTGCGAATACGTTGCTATAAATAATTTTTTAAAACTATGAGGTATCGCGACGTGGTTAATTGTCGTATTTTTTATTTTAATTTCACATATATAATCTTTCTACTTTTATTCATTTATATATTATTATTATTTTATTATTCATGTATATCTATAAATTAAATACAACCTTTAATTATATAATTTTTTATTGGTTAGGAATAGATAATTAAACCAATCAATAAAAATATATCCAATTTATTATTATTATTATTATTCATATATATCTTCAAATTAAACATCAGCTTTAATCATATTTTTATATTGGTTAGGAATAAATATTTTTACTTTTTTATTTAATACCACATATAATCTTTCTATTTATTTTATAATTAATGTATATCTATATATTTAGAATTAAAAAGTAAATCTTAAATTGATAAATAAATCAATTAAGAAAAATATATCTTCAAAAATTTTGAGCATATCCTCATTATTAAATTATTTTATAATATTCATTTAATATTGAATTATATAATTAATTTTCTTACAATATAGTGCATCCGCATATTATGCGGGAATATGTACTCGTGTGTATATATATATATATATATATATCTTTAATATACTAAAGGAGAGTTTAATTTTGATGAGGTGTCGTCACCAAAATTAATTTAAATTATTTTAATTATTAGTTAATATAGATAATTACATATATTTATTTAAGATTTGAATAAAATAGGATTAAATCAAAATTAATTATTAATTAAAATTTAATGAAGATAAATAAATGTATTTAATTAAAGATTTGAATTTGGATTTGGATTTATTTTAATTATTAATTAATATAGATAGATAATTACATATATATTTATTTAAAATTGAATAAAATATGATCAAATCAAAATTAATTATTAATTAAAATTTAATGCAGATATGATAAAAATTAATTATTAATATTAATTACATGTATTTTATTAAAGATTTAAATATGGATATGATCAAATTAAAATCAAATCATATTTGAAAGCAAAAAAATATATATATTTAATTTTTCCTTTACCTATAAATAAGACCCATTATTCATTCAATTCACATGCACATGAATTATTATTCCGAATGTTTCTTCAAGTTAGTATTCAATTTTTTATTAATTTTATTTAATTTTTTTAATTAAATTTGTTATATTTTATTTTTAATTTCTTTTGATTAATGCATATTTATTTCTTTTGAATTTCTTTATGCTTGATGTCCAATTTTTATATATTATTTGTTTCCTCTAATATTGTTATGATTTTGTCATTAAACTACACAAGAGTACAAAAAATTTTCTTTTTAAGCTTTCTTCATGTTGTAAATCTTTTTATACCCAAATTATTATCTTTAAGTTTTTTTTTTTAAATTTTAAAGAATTGATGATATCTGATTTTTAATTTTTTAATTTTGTTAAATTTTGGTATAATTTTATTTTTAATTTCTTTTAACTTTTATTTTTTTATTAATATAATTTAGTTTATTTATTTTTATTTTCTTTAATTTTGTGATGATCTTTTTTAACTTTCAAATTGACTTTATTTATTAAATTTTTTTTGTTAATTCTGTTATATTTTTTAGTTTATTTTGATAAATTTTGGTATAATTTTATTTAAATTTCTTTTAGCTCTTTTTATTAATATAATTTAGTTTATTTATTTTTATTTTTTTTAATTTTGTGATGATCTTTTTTTAACTTTTAAAATTATTTTTTTTGTTGATTCCATTATTTTTTTATTTACACATTTATCAATTTTATTTATTTTATTTCTTAAATTTATTTATTTATTTATTTTATTTCTGTTAATTATCACACATATATATATGGATTTTGTTATATTTTTTAAATAAATAGAAATAGTAAATTAGTTATTTTATTGTTATTAATAAATGTATTGATTGATTCGTTATAATTGGTGATATTTATTATTATTATTATTTTAACTTTATAATTATTTCGTTATATTTTTTTATTTCTTTTTATTAATACATAATACTAAAGTTATTTACTTTTAGGGTGATTTGGGGTTTACCTAGGTTTAGTTGATTTGATTTAATTGATTTATTTTAAGGTATAATAAATAATTATTTTTCACAATTTTTCTCAATTATTTTAATTATGAATTAATATAGATAATTACATGTTTTTTTTTTTAATTTGAATACGAATATGATCGAATCAGAATTAATTATTAATTAAATTTTAATTTAGATAAAGACATGTATTTGCTTAAAGATTTGAATATGAATGTGATCAAATCATATTTGGAAGCACAAAATATATTTAATTTTCTCTTTACCTATAAATAAGAACTTTTATTCATTCACTCCACACACACAGAAATTATTCTCCCAAACATTTCTTCAAGTTAGTATTCAATTTTTTATTTATTTTATTTAAATTTATTTTTGATTAATTTTTTTTTTAATTTCTTTAATTTTTTTTAAAATTTATTTTGATCAATTTTGGTATAATTTTATTTTAAATTTCTTTTAACTTATATTGGTTTATTAATATGATTGACTCTTAGTTTATTTATTCTAATTCTCTTTAATTTTGTGATGTTCTTTTTTTAACTTTTAAATTCACATTATTTATTTATTTATTTTCTATTAATTTTGTTATTTTTTTATGAGTTTATTACTCTCAGATACACACTTTTAAGCATATTTACTATTAAATACATGGAATTTAAATAATTACTCTCACATACAAAATATTAAAGTAAAATACCAAATATAACCTTATACTCCATACACTTTTAAACCAACAACTCTACCCCTCACCCACCCACCGGCGTTGACCGGCCGTTGACCGCCGCTGGCCGCCGCCGCTTGCTGCCGGAATTTAAAATGTGCAAAAATAAAATTGTGCAGAACCAAATAGTGCATAATCAAATTGTGCAGAACAATTGTGCAAATACATAAGGGTATTTATGGTATCACATCATAATTGTGTAGTTATGAGTAATAGTGCTTTGAGTCATGTAGTTTATAACAATTATGCATTTTTTTGTGTACCTCCTAGTAAGTGACCCTTTTTTTATTAACACATTTATCTATTTTATTTCTAAAATTTATTAATTTAACTATTTTATATATGTTATTTAATACATATATGAATATATGGATTTGGTTATAATATTTTAATAAATACAAATATTAAATTTTTTATTTTTATTTTTATTAATATATGTATTGATTCGTTATAATTGGTGATATTTATCTTCTTTCTTTTTGTAATAATTTTCTAATAATTTTTTTTATTTTCTTCTTATTAAAACGTAATATTAAATTTATTTATTTTTAGGGAGATTTTGAGGTGTACCTAGGTTTAATTGATTTATTTTAGGGTATAATAAAATATTATTTATTTAAAATCTTATTTATTGAATTATATTTTTTAAAATTGTAACTTTTTAGGGTATAATAAAATTTTATTTATTTAAAATTTTATTTATTGAATTATATTTTTTAAAATTGTAACTTTAAAACCCGTGTAATACACGGGATCCATACTAGTTTAATATACTAAAGGAGAGTTTAATTTTGATGAGGTGTCATCTCCACAATTTTTCTCAATTATTTTAATTATTAATTAATATAGATAATTACATATATTTATTTTAAGTTTTGAATATATTTGTAATCAAATTAAAATTAATTATTAATTAAAATTTAATATAGATAAATACATATTTTATTTAAATATTTGAATATAGATGTTATAAAATCAAAATAAATTCTTATTTAGAAACATAAAAAAAATTATTTTTTTTCACCTATTAATAAGACTCTTATTCTTGCTTCACACACATAAACTATTCTACTAAAGCTTTCTTCAGGTTAGTATTCAATCTTTTATTTACTTTATTTAAGTTTAAATTTCTTTCAATTAATTTTGTTATATTTTATTTGTAAATCACTTGCATGGTTCATAAATCAAAATTTTACACTTAAAAGCAAAAATTATATTAAATTATAAAAATAAATACATTAAATTTAAATTATTTTTTAAATTATAATTTTACGAAATGGACCAGCGACGGCCGGCCCTGGTTTGTCGAAATTTTAACGTATGTTCAACCATACGTAGTCGAAAAATTGAGCTGTCGTCGGCCGGTTGTGGTCGAAATTTTCTAAAAAATTCGACCACTTATGGTCGAAATTTTTTAAAAAATTCGACCACCTGTGGTCGAACAAAATAATATTTTTCGGCCAATCGGTGTAAATACAAAAATATACGTACCTTTACGTCCTTATGTGTTCTTCTTCCGATATGATGCCCATGTAAATGTATGAGACTATGTGAGTGTCTATAAATTGGGAGAAAATCTAGGGTTTATGGAGGTTGGAGGAAGAAGAGGTGGGTGTGTGCTTTATTTTGTGATTTTTGCTCAAATGTTTGATGTGAATGTGATGTGTGTGTATTTATATTTTTGTGAATTGTTAGAGTTAAAGTGTTTGGGTGTATGTATGTTGTATTTATTATTTTAGAATTAATAATATTATATTAAGTGTGTGTATGCCAAAAGGATAATTTAGTAATTTAGTATATATATTTACTAATTTAAAATTTAAATGGGTGTATGGAAGTAAATCGATGTGTGCGAATAGCCGCGGCCTATAAAAAATATGCATTCACTTAGAAAAATAATCTCTCTGTCCCGTCTTAATAGCTACGTTTGCTTTTTGCATGAAGATTAAGAAATATAGTACTTTAATGTGTATTGAGATGAGAAATAATATTTTAATGTATAGTGGGCAATCGTATTAGTATTGTAGGTGGGTCCCATATACCAAAAAAAAAATGTAACCATTAGAATGGGACACCCAAATTGGAAAATATGTAACCATTAGGATGAGACAGAGGGAGTATATATTACTGAATAAAATTAACACAGATTGTTTACACAAAAATTAACTTTGTGTACACGGGTGCACAGTATATCAACTCAATAAAGTACTCCCTCCGTCCCATTCATGTGTCCTCATTTGCTCTTTGCACATGGATTAAGAAGTAGTATTATTTTATGTATTGTGGGTAACTGTATATTGTATTAGTGGTGAGTGGTGGGTCATATGTATAGCCCTTTTAGTAAAAGAAGAAAATGAAAACCTTTGAATGGGACACCCAATATAGTAAAATATAAAATTTTGGTGGGACCGGGTAGTATGATTATTGAATAGTAAATCATACTATAACACCTTAGAATCATACTTAATACACCATTCATCATATTTTAACTATCCAATAATCATATTTTATTTATATAATTAGGGATGTCAATTTTATCCGCAGGGTCGGGTTATCCGCGAGTACCCGAGGTGGTGGGTACGGGTAGGGTAGGCTTTATCGGGTAACGGGTAGGGTAATACCCGAACCCGATAAAAATTTTGCGGGTAAGGATAGGCTACGGGTTCTCCTTTTATACCCATTTACCCGACCCGATACCCGATCCGTTTACCCGATACTATATATTATACATATTATATTTATATAATACTATATATATATAGTACTATTATGTTATATATTTTTAATTACATTACATATTTATATATTCATATTTATATTATTTAATCTTTAATTAATTATGTTCAAGTAGTATATTTATTTTTATTTATATTATAATATTATATATTTCTAATTATGTATGTATATATTTATATTCCTACTTTCAAAAATTATATATGGCTTATATTATACTCCCTCTATCCCACAACAAGAGTGGTGAAACTTTTTTGCACGTAGATTAAGAGATATAATATTTAATGGTTAGTTGGGTAGTTGAGATGAGAGAAATAATATTTTAAGTAAGTGTATTAGTGTGAAGTGTGGGGTTATAGAGAGAGAAAAAGTTAATTTGTGTGGGTCCCTTTTACTAAAAAGGGAAATGCACATCTTGTGTTGGGACGGACGAAAATGGTAAAATGCACTTCTTGTTGTGGGACGGAGGGAGTATTATTTAATTTTGAAATTACGTATTTACATCATTTATTTAGTATTTACATCATTTATTTAGTTTTTAATTAATAATATTTAAGTACATTATTTAATTCCAAATTTATATTTATACTTAAAAAAAATTTTAATGTCAATACGGATAGGATTGATCAAGTTTGAGAAACCGCGGATATTCATATAATATTTTATAATAATTGTGGGTACCCATTTACCCGCGGATTATCAGCATACCCGACGAGTATACACGTACCCTACCCGATGTTCAATTTTAGGGTAATAGGGTAGGGTAAGGGTAGGGTAAATAGGGTAGCGGGTAGTATGTGAATTTGTCTAACCCGTACCCTACCCTACCCGTTTACATCCCTATATATAATAATCATTCTTTAATAATGGATTAGCCGGCTCACAGCTCTAAAATCATATTTTAATACGTCATTCATTCATCATGTTTTAATAAATTGTATTTTAACTATCAAATAACATTTTACCTAATAATTAGTATGCTTTAATAATAAGTTGGCTCGTCTCATCTCGCATAATTATAATCTTACGAGAGACTTTGTATACCCAATTTATTAATTCCAAATTTTCAATACATTCAGAGCAAAATATCATATTCACAGACTCTATTCTGTACGCATATACACTCATTAATAAAGACATATATACCTTAATAAATAAAAATTTATATAATTTGTTTGCGAATTTCTTATTAGTTTTGTAATGAACTGCTGAATTTAAAAGAGTAAAACATTTGTTAAGAAACACAAAAATTATTGAATAAAAATTAATACAAAAACAGTGCATATCAACTTTACATCTAATCATACATACAACTCTATAGCATTCATCTACTATATCTCACATAGATATGATATAAAATTAAATCTTAATCTAAAAATCTCAAATCAAGCAAACCCTCACCTTTTACGGAATTTCCAAATCCATCTAAATGTTGGAAACTAAATTTACAAAACCCGCTTAATCCCAAAGCAATTTCTGGCATATCCAGGGGAAACATTTTATCTTGACAAATGTGCAAGATAGATGGAAATGAATTTCTGAGCATATTTCTTGAAATTCAGAAGGCATAAAGACACATAACGGAAACAAAATTACACCCACAATTTTTCTTTCTTTCTTTCTTTCAAGTGCAATAAACAGTGGTGTGAATGCTGAGTAATATATCAGATTCAGGAAAGAGGAACAGAGTAGGTTTCATCATCGTTTGTAATTCATGTTTTCAGAAACATTTTCCTATACTCATCATTAGATTTATGGAAAATAGTTTTTTCGTCCACTAACTTTCATTCATTTTGAAATTAGTCCATTAACTTTTTTAATTTTGAAATTAGTCCGTTAATTTTATAACAATTTTGAAATTAGTCCATTAACTTCATAAAATTCAACATTTTGGTCCTTTGACCTGCTATGACAGGTCATTTGAATATTTTCACCCCAATTAATCTATATCATATTTTTATTTAACCAATTTTATCTCACTTTTCATTTTTCACTTCTGTATACCAAACAAGCAATATTAATCTCATTACTAAAGTGGAGCAAATTTGACTAAATATTGATACTTCCTCCGTCCGCTCGAAAGAGGGTATTTTTTCCATTTTGGTCGTCCGTTCCAAAGAGGATCACTTTCTTTTTTACACACATGAAATCCACACACACCCACTAATACAATTAAAATATGGAATCCACACTCCCACTAATACAACTACCCACTACACATTAAATAACAATACTTCTTAATCAACGTGCACAAAAGCAAAATGCCCTCTTTCGAACGGACGAAGAGAATATAATATAAATTCTTAGTGGAGGCTATTTTTTTAAAATAGTATATATATATATATATATATATATATATATTTTTTTTTTTTTTTTTTTTTAGAATAACCTACTAATGACCTGTTGAAACGGACAATTTTGTTGAACTTGGTAAACATGATGGACGATTTTCAAAATTTTCAAATATAATGGACGATTTTCAAAATTCTGCAAATATAATGGACGATTTTCAAAAAGTGAAAAACTTATTGACTAAATTCAAAATTGGGCAAAGTTAGCGGACAAAAAAATCTATTTTCCCTTAGATTTAGGATCTTCGTGTTCATTGGGTCGTTCGACCGGTCTTGTACCCAGAGGCTTCACATTTCTTGGTACTGCAAATGTGTTCTTCCCTTTAAGCTGGACATCATTATCTTTGTTGATTTGTTTGGAGGAATCACCTGACATTTTCATGAGATGAAACTCCAGTCAACAACTGATGCGTATGGTAAAGTCGACCAACAGTTAATACGCAACTCACCTTGCTCTGATCTAATGCTAGGTCCAGCAACTCCTTTCTTCCTGCCTTGTGGATCCGACTTCAAAATGCTTAGTTTCTTGCCAAGAAAGATTTGCTTGTTCTTTGACACAGCTGCAGCAAAATGTGCATCGTCCGAGAATTCAACATATGCCAATCCCTTCAACAAGAAACACGTATAAATAATAAGGACCGATAGACTTTATATCACAATTCATTGCTACATATGCAAATACAAGAGCAAATACTAGTTGAACATAAAGAAAATAGAGTTTGCAACAGATACTGAATACACATGCAAGGTTTTTCGATTATCTCTAATTAGTTAGCTTTTTCTCCTTCTCATGAGGGATGGTGGATAGCATTATCTGTAACCTGGCTATATATGACATACGAATTTTAGGCATTGAACTTCAACAAATTGCCTTGAATGTAAAGAATGAAACATAATTTTATTATTAACAGAAAACAATCTGAACATGATTGAAGCAGATAAAAAATACCAAGTACTTTATTTCTCTTGTAATGGGAATTCCAATCAAAAGACCCTTAAACAAGAATAAGGGTAAAACTACTGCTTTTACGCGTTTCTCAAGCTACCCTACCCTCCTCAAAGATCAACATGGACTAAATTAAAGATTTCAAACGCCAACCAAATACTCTTCATCATAAGAAGAGAAGGTTTCCACAAGCATTTAGAAGATAAGGCCATAAAAATGATACGGCTAGTTGTATAGTTCTTCATAGACAAATAACAAAAAGACTTCAGCCTTTGAAGAAAGTCTACGGGTTAGGTTTTCTGTGCCTATAGGCCTAGTATAATAGCATCAGCTTCATTTTTCCCAATTTTCCGAGTCAACTTTATCAGCCAAGGTGAGTACAATGTCCATGAAACTTACTCTTGATTTTTTGGTGAACTTGTCCTTTAATACCCGAACATCAACAACTCCACCAACATCAGAAAAGAAATTATGCAGATCAGTAGCAGTAGCCTGCAGAAATTACAAATAGCTGGTTTTATCCATGATTTAGTGAAAGAACAATCAACACAGAAAGCAATAGCAACAGATTACATGCCTGGAGGCTTAGATTGGAAATGAAGGCTGTGCAATTGTCATCAAATTGCCCAGATTTTTTAGCGGACTTATCATTTATTTCCTGGCTGCTAGCACGCTCAGCTTTGTTTTCATCTAATTCAGCACTTTCATTTGCTTCAGTTGAATTCTTCGCTTGACCTTTATCATTCTCAATAATTGTACCCAAGTTTTGAGCCATATTCTTGCGACGCTTAGCTGGAGCCTGTTCTTCAACTGGATTCGAAGTTGGTTTTCTCTTTTCACGAGCACTTTTTTTGGGAGGATTCTCTCTAGTATATGTAGCCGGACCAATATCTTTGTTCTCTTGCTGCATCCTAAATAGCTGCAGCTCTTGCAGACGAGGAGCCACCTGCAACCATATTAACATGGGACGTACATCAGCAAAATGTAATCTGGAAAGAAATATGACTAACCAAAATATCTAAAAATTTATAACCCTATTCCCAAACAAGCAGAGGAGACTGAATATACACATTGAACATATTACAGCACTCAGTTATACAATTGTTTTTGTGTATGCTCAAGTATAAAACTAAGCCAAAAAATAGACCGGTATAAAATACTTGTGCGGTTGCTTAAGAACATCAGCACAACACAACACTAACTGTAACAAATGAGAAAAGAACATAACTTGGCAAATAAATATCCAAAAATCACATTCGTAAAAACAGTTATCATTCGTCTGGTGGTTCTTGAAAGGTCTACGACAGTGCTGTGGACTAATCATTCCTTAAAGCAAAAAAATGTTTTCTAGTAAACAACAATTAAAATAAATTGACCCATAACTTATGCTTATACAGAGTAAGAATAAGAAATGCAATGGTTTACACAAACAAGAGAGAGAACTACTTAGCATTGTGGTCCAACTTCTATTAACATATTACACCGAAGTTAGGGAGCAACAACCTAAAACAGTGCTGAGCTTCTTTCACTGACTTATATGTTAGGTACAACATAATTATATAAGTGAAGAACATAAAGTTGACTGAGTATAATTACTATTAGATCAATACATCAGTAATTAATTCAACTTTCTATAATATTTGCTCAACTTGTGTTCATTATACTATCAAGAATAGACTACTTTTCATATTAGGGAGCAGACAACAAAACACCAAACAAGTAATGCGTCTTGTAGCAAGCATAAACTTTATTAGCTAAGCACAATTTATTGAAATTACAAGCATCAAAATTAATCAAAAAATAATAAGAAGCTACTTAAAGCAGATAAAAGAAATTCACAGGAGATAAATAAATACCTTTTGAACAGCAATATCATAGTCTTCCAGCGAACCATATTCCCTCTCAAAGTGCACCCATGCATGACAAATGTCCTGAATGATTCTGTTTTTTAGAAAAGGAATGTAATCTAAATTCTAATCCAAGGTGACATATCTATCATAATTTAAAAAAGATCAAGAGGACTTCAAGAACTATGAAGTAGGAACCATTCTGGTGAAGCATATGATTCAGTCAAGTTTGATGAGACAGTCATGCAAACAGAAATTAAATTTAACCAATGCTTTTCCGATTTTGCCCAGATCTCTCATATCTTACTCATCAATCTCCCACAAAGTCTAGATTTCCAGTTTTGTTGGTCAATTACATGATATATTAATGATCTGTATTGCGTTCTCAATTCTTACCTATTAGGATTAATATTTCATGCGGGCAAAATAGGTAGTCTGTACATATGGGTAGAAACAAACTAGACCAACAGACAGCATCATAATCTAATAGAGCATCAAACTGAATATACTAATTTAAGCAAGCAAAACCTTATAACACAAGTTACATTGATTGTGTTTTGATATATTTTGATAATTCTACTTTCTTAAAGCATTTCCAAAATTTTAGATCACAGGGAGGAAGTGCCAACGACACCCACGCTTGAACACTAAAATCAGATAATTGTAAAGCAATGCTGCAATCCCTCATAAATATCAAATAAATGCAGAATGCAATTCAGTTGCAACAACCCCATCTTAAAACATTGTGAAAGCTATTTCTAACTAAATTAACAACTGAGGTTCAAAAAAAAATAGCTGAGCATGGAAACTCTTACTATGTTCTACAACACAAAAAACCAAACTGAGAACCCTACTCCTCTCAAGATTAAAGCAAACAGCACTGTAACAATACGAATATTTCATTGGTTGAAGAGGCCAGGGTTGAAATATTTCCTTAAGGTAGTCATCATCTTATCCTAGCAGAAATGATGCAGGAAGGATCATCTGCAGAATATTTCCATAAAATAGAAATTTAATTCGAGGGATGTTGTAAACAGGAATTCTATCATAGCCACAATTTATAAAGAAAGCTAAAGGACATATCGTTGATGAGAAGAGTCACTCTTAGTTTCTCTTAAAATGGAGTAATAGCACTCCCCATGTTAACAAAAATAAATAAGGCCAGGTTCTGTTGTACTAAAACTCACAATAACATCATTTTTTTTAAATGGGAGACAGGATCACAGGAAAGAACAGCTTGCCAACCACTTAAAGTCACGTCTAGGTTCTTCCACAGGTGATTCCCTGCTTTCATTGTCTAACAGAAGTCAGTCATGAAATAATAATTCAAAAATTTTTTAAATGCATATATCCAACTCCACTTGGGCAGTAAATAGTATAGACATCGCAAATACAATGCAAAATATCTTCACTTACATTTGCAAAGATTCAATAATGTTTTAGAAGCATCTTCACAATCCACTTTCAAAAGGCGAAACTAACCTCAATGAATCGAAAGCAGCAAAAAGAAACCCACCCTGAGTCGCTCATTAAGGTTAAGTACAAAATTTGAGAAGAATACTTTATCTGTCCCACCCAGAAAATTGGAGATACTATCCAATTATCACATCAGTAATCTGTGAAAAACAAAGAGCTGTACATGGAAAGTTTTTTTAAGTAGTCTGAGAGCTTGTTTCCTAGTACTCCTTCGGTCCAAACAATACTTGCACTCTTTCCTTTTTCATTCGTTCCAACATCACTTCCACATCCTTAAAATAGAATTAACCCAGAATATTAATAACCTCACAATACTACAAAAATGCCACCTACTTTTTACTCTTTATTTAGTCAAAGTCAACAATCTCACACTTTATCTCATAAAATTACCCAAAATACCCCTCCTTTTTTCTATTTTTTGGGTTTTGGACATAGTACAAGGGAGAGATCTCTTCGAAATAGATAAGTAGAATTATGTGAAAATATACCTCAGAGCCTGTCCCGGGGAATCTCTTACTGTAGCTCTTCTTATAAAGGGATCTAGCGTCATTTATCTTTCCCCTTTGAATCTCCCATGTGATATAAGACTGCCAAACTTCCAACATGGATCCCCTGGAAATAACATCACATGAAATTCAATAAATTTATTATTAGAGTAATACATTCCCACAATTAATCACAACTGGCAAGAGAAACAGGTTTACCTAATTTTAAGCAAATTCTCCCAGACCCCACGCGCTGCAGTCAAGTCATTTCCAAATTTTAACTCTAATTGAGCCCAATAACTATGTAACCCAAGTAAGCTGTATGCGTTGATGTGCGAAGACAAATAATCTGATGCGCGCTGAAAGACAACAAAAAAAAAATTGCAGATAAAATCATGAAAACAAATTGATATAACTCCCAAAATAACATTTGACTCCAGGACAAAACAGAATAACAAATCCCCAAAATTATACATCTTAGAAAATCTCGCAAAATAGAATCCAAAATAATAAGTAATGCTCTCCCTCCATCACTCCCTCTCTCTCTCTCTCTTTCACCCCCCAACCCCCCTTCATACAGGACACAACAAAATACATGGGTTTGAGTTTTTCTCAATGGATTGTCCTGCTTTAGTACATTGACCTGCCTGATCGGCACATAAAAAGCAATTAAGGAACAAATCCATCCATAACAGACAAAATAAGGACATTAATCTTCTATGCATCAAGTTTGGATGAATCACATTTCAAGGCATTCAATGAGATAGGATAGCATAGACTGTGGATAAGAAACCTATTTGCTTTGAGATTAGGCTCAAGAGTCAAGACTAACAGAAGCACTAAAGTAACTAATTGCACTTTCTCTGTAGTTTGAAATTTTAGAAGCATAAGGTTCCTGATAGATGCCAAGATCATTTTGCCACCAAGTTGTGGATGATTTTAGATCATAATTGTTAAAGGCATGCCTCCAGTGAGGCTCAAGCCCATGCACAATATTTCTTGATTTTTTTGCTAAAATAAGGATATCACCTCTCTGCCCCTTTCAATGCACCATGATGCGCGCCTTGCTTACATGCTCAAATCTGCTTGATTTTTTATGGGTTTTTTTAAGTTGTCAAACGTGACCTAGGGTTTCCACAAACAACATATAAGGGTTTAGAAATATGATGTAGTATGCACACGACTCCATTGATCTCATCTCAGTGAAGAGAAAGATGAGTGTAATAAATGGATAACAAGCAGATAAAGACGTGTTATGATATCCCATATGAATTCCACAATTCCACAAGAGATGAAGATTGTTATGGTATCCCATATCAATTCCGCACAAAAGTGTGGAAGGCATATGAGTGGGTATCAACCCTTTACCTTTGACCATGGTTTTGGGTTAAGGTAGGGCCCCTAGCTTACATGCCTAACAAAGGGGCCCTAACTTAACCCAAAACCTTGCTTGAAGGTAAAGGGTTGACGCCCACTCATATGCCCTTCCACACTTTCATGTGGAACTGATTTAAGATATCACAAGAAGGTGGAGGTAATGAGTTGGTCTTTGGAGATGATGATTTAACTTGGGGTGTGGTCGATAAGGCTAGTGGAGTTGAAGAACCAGCATATTACACAATAAAAAAAAAAGTTCACGACCACTAATACTTCAACTTCAAATGCTACAGGAAAAAAACAAGTAGACAAAGGAAAGAGTGTTGAAGGCTATCTTTAAGACTCAAAAGATGAAGATGAAGATATTGATTTTGAGTTTGAAGGGGACGAAGAGGAAGAACTTAATGAAAAAAATGCTTTTGATGATGATGAGGAGGAGGTTGGAGATGACAACACCGTGATGATTATGATTTGTTTGCTAGTTTCTAATCATTTGACACTTGATAACTTTGCGAAACTTGAGGTATTCAGTTATTTGCTTATTGTCTATTTGTGTTAAATACTTGACCTTGGAAGTGAATTATGACATTATACACCGATGTTCATTGTATTATTATGTAATTTATGAGTTATTATGTATTATTATGTGAGTTATGTGATTTTTTTAATCTTATTTAGTTAGAAAATTATGATTTAAGTAGGGTATATTTAGGTATATATGTTCTAGCGCACCTCAAGCTCCAATATGTCCTTGCGCTTTTGTGTGCCTCTTGCCTCTAACAACTATGCTTTAGATACTATCCCAGAAAGAATTTGATAGCAAAAGGAGATAATAATATTATATTAAATGATGCTCATCACAAAGATAAGGTGTAAAATAAATAAAATCTGTGAAATGTAATAAGCAAGCACTGATTATCAGCCCAAAACTGAATGCACTATAAACCGGGGGGAAAAAAAAGAGGATTTGAGCTCAAATTTTACATTGTTAGTGATGACAAGGTGTAGTTAAAAGGCATATTGCCTCACCCTCATAAACCCAATGCCTTGTTATTTCCAGCAGAACCTCAAAGTAAGGCTAGCTTCTTGATTAGTCCAAAATCCAACAGGCCATAAAGATGTGTAGAACAAACCAGCATTTAGCAAAAGCAACAACTCTGTGATAAAATATGGTACACAGAAGTGCATGACTCTGCCCATTTAATGGGAGTCCAATGAAGATTCCAGTGATCTTATATATGCATAGCAAGCATTTGGAAAAAGAAAAAAAAAAAAAAACAATAACAGATAAAGAGGGGAATCATTGTCATTCCACTACAAGGTTCCAGAAAAGTGACACCTGACTTTCAGATAGTTGCATCAACAAGCTAAAGCACCAACAAAATACAATAAACTGAAAACAAACTCTCTTTTTTGACCAAAAAAGTAAACCCACATGCATCAAAGGAAAAGACAAATAGAAACTGAAGTGCAGATTTTATGACTGACAACTTGAAAAACCAAGATAGTAGATACAGAAAGCCAAAGGTTTATAAATCAACAGTATATAAACCTGAAATGTATCCCTTATAACTGCATAATCCACTCCATCCTCAGATGTAGATGCAGACAGTCTCCGCCTTAATCCATCTACTCTAGTGAGAAATACATTTAGATACTGAAAGAGAAATTACAGGTAAAGTCAGAAATTAAGAAAAACAGCTAAGGGTATACAAGTTTAAACATTGTTTTTTAAACATTCTTTTAAAGCACACGTGTTACCAACGAAAACCAAAAGTTTAACATGCCCTTTCTGAAAAACTACAGAAGCAGTTCATGGATATCACGGGGTATAAATGTAATTAACAGTCAAGAAAGATAACTATTTCCAAATATATTTTATAGACCCAGATGTATCCATCATCATTGTACCTCATCGTAGCTTGAAAAGGTGCATTGCAGAGATTTCTCAAAAACCTGAAATATTAATAAATGAGATATTATGATAAAGAATAGCAAAAATAAGATAAATTTTCAAGGAAAAGAAAAAACTGGATAAATTGGGAATCACATGTGAAGTCTTGTTATGTATTTTGAGAATCGCCATATATTCAAAGGAATGTATTTCACATAATCACTTAGTACAAGAGTGCAAAAAAGTTCATTCGAGCCAAATGGCAGAAGTATGTCAAATCTTAATATGTTTCTACTCTTTTTGCCAATGTTAAACCAAAATAACGAGCATTTTAAAATAAGAAACAACCAAAAAATTGATATTCAAAAATCCTTAGGGATATGGGAAGTACGTAGAATTTGAGGTATAACAATGCCTAGCAAGATGTTTTCCTTTCTTATTTCTGAAAATCAGAGACTTGAACAATACCTCAATCACAAGATTAGAAACTCACAGTACTGTGATTAAGTAGTTAATAGAGAAAGTAAGAGTCTAAATGGCAATCAGACAACTCTAGCACCACATAACACTAAATAATTAAAAGAACCTCAGAAAGTTCATCAAAAATAAGATGGTAAATTCATTACTTCTAATTAAATCCTTTTGCAGCCAAATTTATAAAGAAATTTCAATAAGCTTAATAATAAAGCAGAAAAAAAGAATGACCTTAGCTCATTGATTACAACCAGTATAACAAGTTCTTTAAATTGGTAATTAATAGTTCTAAATCTAGTTTCACAAACCCACAGTTTTTTCCATCCAGTTATCACTTCCATTTCCAAATAGTGAGTCTATTTTTTTCTCACACACTGTGTTAGGAAGCGGGCCCTTGACCAAGCCTGCCTAGCCCACCTAGCCTGGGCGGCCCCCATGGCGGCCCA